>OY728122.1:2500000-5000000 GCA_963277665.1 Viscum album | reverse complement strand
TAAGATTTATTCGAGCTACACTCTCACAAAACTACATCAAATGGTTAAATAACATACGGTTTCTGTGGATGGTGAAATTCTGCCTCCCGAAATGATGATTGTTCAATACTCATTTAACACATTCAAAGGTGGCCATTATGATGTAAATATTTTTATATATGATATATAATATGTTTATTTTTTACTTATGCTTCTGTATTTTTCATTTGTGTCTTACCTTTATGGCATTCATTATGGGTATACGCGATATCTTCATTTTAGGAAGTGCGGACTACCGCCCCCTCAAAGTGATGTGATTCGTTAATGCCATACGTGGGACATATAAAGGATGGATTTAATTTTATTATATATGATTTTATACTGGAACTATTATATACCTCTATATCATTATTATTTCTTTCCATTAAAGTATGAGATAGAAATGAAAGTAGCGTTCATGCGTACGTACGGCTTACCGTCTCCATGAACGGTGCATTTCATTTCTTATCCCCAAATGTAATGTACTATTATAAGAACATGTATATAATGGATATATATGATTAATGATACATCTAAATGATGAATATAATTCTGTATTTAAAATATACATACCTCTCATTTAGTTTTAATTCCATTAATATGACAAAGAAATGAAAGTAGCGTTCATGCGTACGTACGGCTTACCGTCTCCATGAATGGTGCATTTCATTTCTTACCTCTAAATGATTATTTAATATTATAAATACATGTATATGCTGGATATATATGACATATATGATATCTACATCATGAATACAATTCTGGATATAATAAACATTTGGCCACATGAACAACATGTAATTGTAAGAAGTCCACTTTCGACTTAAGAACCAAATATCGGCAAAACAAATTTTATTAACTTAAATGATGACATAATGTTTATGACATGGTAATAATTGATATAAAAAGGAATAATGAACTTGAAAAAGGTTCTTAAGGAAGTATAAATTAACTCAAGTTTATTATTCAGGAGATTAAAGAACGATCGAGTCAAGTCGGACCCGAGGTAAGGGATCCTACTCCTCTCTTTCTTTTTAAGTACACACTTTTCTGTCATTCCTTTTAAAGATCATATTTCTTGTTATTGGGATGATATTTTATATTAAAATTACTGTAATTTTTATTTTCATGTGATGAGAGACCCTATTCTCTCTCATAAATCCATTTTGGAGGTTTTGAGTGGCGCCGTTAGGCTGCCGAACTTTCGTAAGAGATCTAACCTCTCTCTTTCTTTTTAAGTACTCTCCTTTATGTCACTTCTTTTAAGATCCTATTTGTAATGTTGGGGGATGTTATTTTATATTCCTCTTTCTGTACATTTTATTGTAATGTGATGAGATACCCTATTTGATCTCATCAATCCATATTTAGAAGTTTTATGTGGCGCCGTTAGGCTGCTGAGTTTTCATAAGGGATTTTTCATCTCACTTTTATTCCCGTGAGATTTATGCTACATTTGCCACAAATTCTATTGAGTGGTGTATGTACTACCCATTATTCTACTCTTTGTGTAATATAATTTCGTTTATGAGTATTTACATCAATGATCTATTGTCCTTCTTTCATGGGGTGTATGTTTTGAAAGATACCCAAGTCGGTAAGGGAACCTTTCACCCTCCTCTTTTTTAAAAGACTTCTTTTGTTGGTTTTTTTAATTTACATATTGTTATGTTGGGATATGTTCTCATATATCCTTATTGATGTAAATTTTATGTCCAAGTGATGAGATACACTTTTTATCTCTCATCAACTCATTTTGATGTGATGCCGTTGGGCTGTCAAGGGAACTTTTTAACCCAATTTCGATTTCTTTGGGTTCAACATGTAGTCATTGAATATGTCATCCATTGAATATGTGTGAATGAACATTTATTATTTTACACTTAATATCCAATTATATTGGGTGTATTTATATTTGTCACACATATTTTTGATATTGATTTGTCCTTAATTTAAGGATACCTTCTTTATAAGGGATTTCATCACATTTGACATTTCTATTGAGGGTTCATTGTTGTTATGCACCAATTCACTCTTATATGGTGTATATACTGTCCTTTGGAGTATTATATCATGAATCCATTTATTCTCATGATATTACAAAGTTCTGACTAAATGTTATTCCTCAATTATTGTATTCAAGTGTCTCTAATTTTGGTAAAACCCCTTTAACCAAAATATCGCTTTAAATGTTTTAATTATTTTTTATTATTAATATCCATGTTTTCAAAATGGTTTTAAGGATTTATTTATATGGATATTAATAGTTTAACATTTTAAAAGCTTCAAGGTGGTATGGGACACTTTGATTCAAAATTCTCTTTATTAAATGTTTTAAATGGTTTTGGAAATGGTTTCTTTTTGAATGGATTCATTATTTCAATATAATAAAATGTTATATTGTGATTAAAATGTGGAAATGTTATGTTTCCTTTATGCATGTTTTATGTGATACGTTTATGTTATGTTTCTTGGTCATTGTTATGAAAATGGGTGGTTCCGTGATAAACTAAGGGAGGGTGAGCCCGATATAGCTCTCCAATGCATTGGGTAACGCGAAGGAGTGAAACGTTAAGGTTTCTCTGAAGAGATTTAGGGAATATACTGTGATGGGTATTCCAAACGTAACTAAGAGGGTTACTCCCTACGTAAGAATGTTATGAATTCCTCAAGTTACCTTTATGTCTTATGTTTTCTATGATTTATTCATGATTTGATATGCCTATGTTTTATGGGTAAAGTGTGATTTCATTCTAATGTATATATGAACTCATGTTTCCTTTCCATATTTTTATAACTCTTACTGAGCTTTTTATGCTCATACCAAGTTTTTGAAATGTTTTTCACAGGTCAAGGGAAAGGTACATGATGTGATGATAGTGTTAAGGATGTGTCAAGAAAGAATCCGTGTTATATTTTAAATATGTTTCCGTTGATGGGA
Organism: Viscum album; assembly: GCA_963277665.1. Classification (NCBI taxonomy): domain Eukaryota; kingdom Viridiplantae; phylum Streptophyta; class Magnoliopsida; order Santalales; family Viscaceae; genus Viscum; species Viscum album. The sequence goes on along the minus strand of OY728122.1, from coordinate 4,997,041 downwards.
AGATTGAATACTGTCTTTTATGTAACCACTTTGTTTAAATGTGGAATGTAATGCAAGTTTCATGATCTAATTCTCTAAAACTCTAAACCTGAAAAGATCCTCAATGTGTAATCTTGTAATAACTCAAGATTAAGTAAGGTTTAAGGCTGGGGCCTTATAGTTGAGGTGGTGTTGACCACTCATTATGGGTGGAGGCCCCCATTATTTATGCAGATTAGGGTATGGTGTTGAACATTAGATATGTTGGGGGTGATCACCATAAAAAGCCACATGGATGGTGATGGACCATAATTTGATGGTGTTGAGACCATCAGTTGGGGGATGAGGCTCTCCATTACACTTGAGGCCGATGGTCTGAGATTATTGGAGGATGGATATCATAGTGCCTTAGGAAATTGATTGTTGAGCATAAAATGACTATTTATTAGAGGATAGATATCATTGTGCCTCGAGACATAAGGCTATTGAGCCAATGTGGAATTTCTAAGATGAGGTCTGAGGGACAAAGGAGTTATTGTTTGGGGTGTTCTATTTGGCTGTCAGATACTTTATTGATGGCATGAGGTTCTAGCAACATGATTATGGGTAGAACCTAAGGGTTCACCAGATATGATACTCATCAGGGGATTCCTTGAGAATTAAGCCATGGGTCCTTGTTAATGAAATTATATATATGTAGACATGTACTATATGACATATATATAATTAGGGGAATTTATTCATAGATATAACGGTGTTGGATGAAGCAGGTAAATGCTCATTTGTGGATGTTGAGTACAAGTGGAGTGGGTTAAATAATTAAGTATGTGTTCATTGTATTTTCATTTATATTCTACATACACCTACATAATTTTGGATGTAAGGTAGGAACACATTGGTGGTGGCTTAGTGAGTTCATACTCACACCCTACATGGGCCCCTCATGATTTGTGTAGACTTTATGTATTTTATATCATGTAAGGATTTAGGCTCAGGAGATGGAACTTAGTAATCATAGATGTACCATTTTCATGGGATGGATGGAAGTGGACCAGGTGAATCCTTTATATCAGGATGGAGTTTATTTTTGAATTTTCAACATGCTTTATATATGTATGTACTGATATGGTCAACCATAGGTGACCTTGACTATGTTTTCTGTATAACCTTCTTGTCTTTTATCTACAAATGGTATTATGCTGTTGGGGATTATTTATTACAACTATTGTTTATTATGCCCCCATTGATTTTTTTGATTCTATTACTTCCATTGAGTTATGGTCCTTGTTCTACTATCTTATATATATATATATATGGACAATTATTATTATCATCACCTAAGGTTATAGTCTCCCCACTATCACCTCCTCATAACCTCTATGATAGTCAACAACCTTTAGCATATGGGGAGGCACGCCTAAGGCCCAGTGGCTAACTGGTCTAAAGCACTATTGATTGGAAAACTGGGTCAGGATGCTACAGTGGTATTCTAAAAGTTTTTTGGGGTATGTTGTTATTCCCTTTGTGTGTTATTCTAAAAGGTTCCTGGGAAGGACGTGGTTCACCCTATGTGGTATTCTAAAAGATTATAGGGTAGGATGTAGTTTCCCTGGCTAGTATTATAAAAGGTTATGAGGTAGGACATGGTTCCCCTAGGTGATTTGTAAAAGGTTCCAGGGAAGGATGTGGTTTCCCCTAGGTGGTATTCTAAAAGGTTCTAGGGCTAGATGTTCTTCCCCCTCACTAATTTCTAAAAGGTTCAGGGGAAGGATATGGTTCCCCTTAGGTTGTTTTCTAAAAGGTTTTGGGATAGAACATGGTTCTCCCTAGGTGTTTATGTATTATGTTCATAGGTATTCGACATTGGTCGTAGCAGGTATGGTCATTCCCTGGTTTCACTATAAAATCCAATGGAAAATAGTTCTTTATTTATTTATTCTTTCAGTTATTTATTATGGCACACTAACATGCACTTTTTTTGGGATGGATATATTTAGGGACACCATTGGTGGTGGTATATTGGGTTATACACACACCATACTTAGGCTTCTATGGTAACCTGATCATACTTCATGGTTTTAGGTCAGGATAAGATAAAGGGCCCTATGATTGATGAATTATTTGGGTTATCATGTTGGAGAATGGGAGATGGGGTTAGGCCTGAATTTATGACTAGTTTTGTAATCTTCTCTAGTTTTTTTGGTTATTTTTAGACCTTGTTGTATATAATACAGTCATGAGGGATCCTTATGTTTTTTTTCATATTATAGGAAATGTACATAGGTTCACATTGATATTACATGGGTTGATATATTTTTCAATGGCTTTTGGCTATGATCACTATTTGTTTTTTTTTATTTTGATGTATGCTATTGTGATAATTCCATTATTATTTTTGATTACCTAATACATGGGGTATAGTCTTCCCATGATATCACTATATCCTCACTACTAATAAATATCCCATGGCATATGGGGAGGTGCACCTAAGGTCATGTGGATCTTCAATCTTGTTATTATAGAGCGAGCTAGGTTAGGGTGTTTTATATCTTAAGCCTTTTTAATTGAATATCAAGATCCATTTAATATATATTATTATTATACAATTTGTTTATGATTTTTCATCAACATATTATTTACATATTGATATGATATTTATTCTTTTATATGTGATAAGTTATTTTTTATATTTATCATGTACACTGATGCATGCATCTACTATTATGCATTTAAAAAAAGTTATTAGGGTCATTGGTATAATCTTATTGAGTATTTTACTCACCCATTATATATACACTTATTTTATACATGTAGATATTGTTTATTGAAATGCATGTAATGGAGAAGACTATCTTTTTAGGTGTTGGTGGATTCTATGTAGATTATATTATCTTATAGAGTTTAGTTGGAGTTATTGACTTATACACAATCATTTTTGGAGTCCTTCGAGTTTCATGATGGGGAGGCATCAAAGTGACTATTCTTTTGGATATTTTATATTAATGGATACTTTAACCTTGTTTTATATTTATCACTTGGTATTCATAATGTATTGGAATAGAGAAAATTTTATATATGTTTCCTTATCATACATTTAGACATATATTACATGCAATTGATGTCCTTTTATATTATTTTATCGTATATAATGATGTGGAATGGTTATATATTCCATGTATGGTAGCATTATATAGTAATTAATGATTGGTGTTTAAGAGGGAAATATTTCCCCACTAATTTTATTATTATACTTAGTTACAGTCACCAAACTCTAGAATTTGATGAAATATTCTTGATGTCATGCGATGATTCAGTTTGAGAATTGGGGTATTTTTAGTCTAGTTTGTTACACACTCAAAGCATGGAAATCTAGATTTCTTTTTCTCATTTTTTATTCCCTATATGATCTTACCATAAAATTGAAAAGTATATCAATTATATATAATGAATATGATATTATTATATAATCAATAGGTTTTTCATAGGCCAAGTGAATAGAGATGAGAAAATGAAGAAGAAGAAAAACAAATGGGCAAAGGAGGAAGGGATAAAGCTTAGATAAATGTATATATATTACAAAGCTCATAAATTTTATAGAGACATAAACAATATAAGAAAAAACCCATAAAATTAAAATCAACATAAAATATACAAACAATATTTTTCCATTTTTCAAAAATTTAAATTAATTTTCTTGATTTTTATCATTATTTTTTAGTTAAAATACAAAAAGCTCCCAAAAGTGATTTTATAAAGGATACCCATGTGTAAAACCCCCTAAATAATTAAATTTATGTTTTTAATTAATAAGATAAACGAAATCAATGAAACACAAAAAAATACCTTCCCATACACTTTATTATATTAATTAAACATATAAAGTATAATCATTCAAGGGTGGGTGGGTGGGGTGATAGATATATATAACTGAATGAACAATATAAAAAAATTATTTAAGGTTAATCTAGGGTGATTAATTATTCATGAAATAATATATGTTAATTTTTTTTAAATGTGAACCTAATTAAAGACATAGATCATTTAAAATATAACTCAATAATACTAATTTAAGTGACATTTTAGAAGATATCTAAAATCATAACATGATGAATAATCACACATGAATAACCAGTGTACTAAAATGAGCATGAAAGGTCAATAAACTTACCAGATAAGGAAAAAAGTCATTTTTTTTGATATAAAAATCATTTTGGTATCTCATAATATGTTATGACAGACATAATGTAGAATAAAATGAGAATATAAATGTGTTTTTTTTAATTTTTTAAGAAATTTATCGATGATGAAAAAAAGATGCAATTTACTAATAAATAGGGAGTTATTGTCAAAAAATCTACCCAATATTAATATAAGGTAAAAAACGTGGGTATATATGATGAGTTAAAAACACATGTATGAATATGGGAAAAATAATCATGTGTAACTAAAGTATGCCCCTGAATGTCATAGTAAATCTAATGTGATTTGGTTAATGGAACTGTAGTTGATATTTTATGACTCATAATTATATATACATGAAATTCATATAAATCTATCATTCACCATGAATGTATCTTTTGAGGACCTATAACCCATAAAGCCTAACATAAGAAAGAAACTTTAAAATGTTAAAATGGAAATATATTTATTAATTTTAAAAACATAACTTGGTTTCCTCTAGGTGAGTTCTTAATTTTATATTAAAATCTAGACATACCTATAATCTTGATCACTCTGACTCAATATTAGAGATAATATATATAACAATGCTATAGTGATAAAATTATACCCAATTTCCATTAACCTTAAATTATTTTACATACTCTTTAATTTCACATATTCATATTGAATAAATACACAAAATTAAATTATACCATCCAATATAATCAATGTTTTCTTGAAAATATATGTGATATTGAGTTAAATGGAAATACCTAATCTTTAGGATTGAAGTCTCATTTGGTGATCATGTGGTTATGCCATGATTTTTTTTCATTAGTTATATAATTTGATATTTCCATATGCTTCTCTTAGAAATTATTTTAATCTATATAATTAGAGTCATCAATTTTACTTTTCTAGTAGAGGATAAAATTTAGAACATGTAAAACCCAATATAATTTAATCTCAAACTGCACTGGTAGATAAAACAATTTATTAAACACCAGCCTCAATGGGGGAAATTATTATTAGAGTTTTTTAGGTCATTTTGTACACCTAAAATGCGTATTCCTATTTTTCACCCAATCCTTGTAGCTATGGTTTATGTTCTTATCTAGGATTTTATTTATTTCTTAGTTAGATAATTCTATTTTCCCATTACTTTTGGGGTTATGTGATGTTTTAATGTTATAAAAAACACTACAGTCTAGCACTCCTCTCATCATGTAGTTTCAAAAGTGAGTTCCACAATCACTAATGAGAACTTTATAAATAAAGTAAAAACTTATTTTTAAAATAAATTTATTAGAACTTTATCTAAGTTTTTAGTTGTTTCCTCAACCTTCATGTATTTTTAAAAATATTCAACACATACCAAAATGAACATAAAACCATGTGATGTAGGGAAGGATTACATGAAACCAATTCTCCAAAATTCAAAATTTTCTACATCTAGAACTGGTTATTGGAGAATCACATTTATTTAGTCAATGATTTACATACATTGGAAACAATAACATTATTTTAAAAAATCCTTGGTATTGTGAAGAAGCATGAAAAAAAGAACTTTTTATGGTTTTTTATGTTATTCTATTAGTACTATGGTGTCCAAATTTTGGTGACAAATTACACATCTCTATAATTATATAATTTTTTCCTAAAATAGACATATTCTTACCAAACCATATTCACATAATTTAAATACCAAAAAATCCTTCTAGAAGAAATTTTAGATCTTTACTATAAACCCTTTTATTATTTAGTAGGATAAATGAAAGAATTATTCTTATAGCTATGTATCTCAAAATATTATAAACTAAGGGTGAGACACATATATTACCATAAATATTTTTTCATCAAGAAATTATTCTATAATTTCATGTTCTTACTCATTTTCCATGTGTTGTAAACATAGTTGTGAAAGTTTATTTACTATAACAACATTTCTTCCCTTATTATCAAAAATTTCAAGATCAAATTCTTATAAATGAAAAAACTATATAATTAATTGAATCTTAAAATCTTTTTGATCATCAAATATCATAGGGTTATGTTATCTTTATATACCATAAATTCCAAGAGTAAAAAATATTAATTTAATTCATTAAATTAAAAACAACAATTAATATTTCATTTTATAATATCATGTAATTTACTTAAGATTCATTCAAATTTTTTATTGAATAGTATATTGGATGGAACACTGGATTAATCCTTTTTCCAAATTCTTCCATATTATATAATCACTACCATCACACATTAATTACAAGGTGGAATCTCATTTGAGTGATATAATTATTGGTTCCTCCACTAATTATTAGTTCAAAGATTTATAATATTAAACATAACCATTATCAAAAACCAATTCCAAATATTTTTATAATAAATATGTTAATAACATTTCAATATTTGAGAAATTCGTAAAAAATCATTGATAGTGCCTGGAATGTCTTAGGAAGCTTCAAACTCTCCAAAATTATTATGATATAGGTAATGTGAAGATAAAATTGGTCTTATATGTTCCAAAATTTATTCTATCCTTTTATATATTTATACCAAAACAATCACAGTTGTACCATAAAATGACACTTTTACTAGTTCAATACATGGTTATTTTCCTAGAAATAAATTAAAAATTTCTCTCAATTATTTAGACATAGATCAAAATAAATACCATAAATTGAGAAATAATAAATTAAGATCTTGGATAATACTTACTCAATTTTATGAAAGGGAAAACACCCCTTTCACAAGATAAATACACATTCAAAAATATATTTTTTTGGAAGGAAAACACCCCTTAAGGGTATGTAAATGTTGTTTTATGTGTATATTCAAGCATGAAATGAATATAATTGTATCTTGAATATAAATCTAGGAAATATCAGTACTCTTGACCAAATAACCTCCCAATCATTTGAATAATTAAGGGAAGATAAAATTGGTATTTCTATTTAAATTTATTAATCACTTGATAGTTGATGAAAACTCTCAAACCCATTACCATTTGAGTTGGTATAATATCATTATTCTTAGTCTGCACTATTATAAATTTTATTTTCTTTGGTACCACTTGTAATAGGATTACACATGTACAATCTAACATAGGGTAAATTATCCCCATATCAATTATCATAAAAAATTACTTCTTTAAAACATATTTTATTAATGGATACAATCATATTAGATATTATGAACTAGTTTTTCACTCTTGTTCCAATTTTTTTTGAGTGAATATAGTGATACAGATCTCATGAATATCCATTATCATCAAAATAATTACTTATTTGTGGTTCTAAAACATTTTTAATAACTTCTCTTATCGATATGATGAAAATTTAAAATCAATCACCAAAGTTAAAGTGGACACATCACCCAAAAACATGCACCTTAATATTGATGCTATAGGTTTTAATTACACTAAATGTGGTTTAATAATAGATGGAGGTAGTTATGGACATTTCTAGAGAATTAACCTCTCAATATTACATGGTTTATATATTTTCACCATTCTTCTTATTTGAAAAAATATCATCACAAAGGCTGGAGGATTAGTCCATTATTTTTTTAAAATTTTATTTATCCTTGAGCTCTATATCTATTTGTTCAAATTATCAAGATCTATTTTATTAAACTAATAATTATTATTTTTATCATAGGAAATTTTTTTAATAATAAAAAATTTCATATTATTTTCAAAAAATTATTCCTTTCCAAATTTCTTGCACATTGATCAATAAAGTCTATGGAGAAACAATATTCTTTAAAACCAAATATTTCAACTAATTTCCAGATTTTATATGTTAGATTACATTATCTCACTTGAAAAATTAGGTAACCTTGAATGAAATTCATTACAACTCATGTATAAAGGAATGGTCTTCCTATTACTTGGGTAATCTCCACTTCATCTTTCATATCGAGCATGAGAAATTCATTAAAAAATATGTACTTGTTTAACATTAACAATATATCCTCAATATTTACTTATAGATACTTCACCAATCTATCATCCTATTAAATTTAAACTTGGGAAGGTTTTATCACATCAAGACCTAGATTTTTAAACACACTAAAAAATAACTAGATTGACATTGGAACATGAATTACACAATGAATTATTAAGATTAAAACCTCTAATCGTTTATGGATTTTTGAAGATACAAATATCATTAATATAGGGTGTTAGTATTTTTTTGTAATACCATAGAGTATTCTTTACTTATTTCCACCATTCCCAAGTCTTTCCATGTCTTTTCCCCAGAAATAAACTCCTTCAAGAGCTTAGCATATGATAAAATTTAAGTAATTTTTTTTAAAAAAGGATCTTAATGTGAAGTTGATTGAATATTTATAATTTTTTTATATTTATTTTTGATTATATATTTTTTTCAAATGATGTGGGTATGGAATAAGAGGAATGTATAATAGTGGAACCTCTTTATTTTTCTCTATTGGTTTATACTTATCATAATTATCACCATAATTTTTTTGTTTAATTTTATTAAATTTATATTATTTTCTACAATCTTAAATTTCCATTTCTTGTATATAATTAATCTATTCACAAATTTCTATACATGTTTAACACTTCATATTTTTTCAAATAGCATGGGAATTTTTTCCATAGTATGTGGAATAACTAGTCAAGAGGTGGGGGGTGGAGTGATTTTTTTTAATTTAAATAAATATAAAATGAATACAAAAAATAAGAAATTGGAGATATAAAATCCTCAACCAATTAACCATCCATCCATTAATAACTGATTCATTATATACCTTAAGCAAACTTCTCTATATGCCAAAGGTTGTCGATTAGCAGTGAAGGAATAATGATAACCTGTGGGGAGATTTTATCCTCTATATCATTATATAAAATAACAGATAAATAAAAAATAATCATAAAATAGATAAAAAATTAGAGTAAAACATGAAATTAAAGAGTAAAGAATATATTGCACCACTATAAAATAGGCCTTTAACAGTGCTAAAAATAGCCTTTATCAGCACTGATAAAAGGGACCTTTATCAATGCTTTTAAAAGTGATGATAAAGGAAAAAATTTATCAGTGCTAATAAATGGGACCATTATCGATGATTATAGAAGCATTGATAAAGGGTACCATTATCAGAATTAGTAAAAGCCTTGATAATGGATCCATTTATCAGTGCTTTTAAAAGCACCGATAAAGGGGCATATTACAATGTGCTATAACAACACACTACAACACCAGTATAATGTGCTATAACAACACACTATAGCACCAGAAACACCACCATATATCACCAAAATAAAGTACCAATATAGAATTTAAATGAAATTAAATTCACAACACAAATAAAATGAAAAAATAAATATATTATAGACATTGAAAACATTGGTTTATATAATTACATAAGTAAAAATTATTACATAAATTAAAAAACATCAATGTTCCTTTGTCTTTTGATCATGACCCTAACCCATGATATTTCTGAAAAAAACTGTCATGACCCGACCCAACCCGGGATCAAGCCACAACTACCCCAAGCCCGCCTCCATAGGCCAGGGGCTGGCGACAAGTGCCGAAGGCTAAAAAACTCAGGGAGGCCTTTTCCTGAGTACCTGTACACACACACGCAGCCCACTCAATACAGAACTACATAGTAAAAGGAAAAGTAAAGTACTAACTGCTATAAACAACTACAAAAGTGCATCAACCTCTAAATAGCACAAAGTAAAAGCTGAAGATAAATTGAAAAGAAAAAGGGAAAAACACGCACCCAACCAGAAAAGTGACACAACCCGGCAACAGGTAAACAAAAGTACAACAACTGGGAGGGTCCCTCACCTGGAACCTGACTAAAACCACCGTACATGGTCCAAGATCCCAAACTCATAGGCTCCTTTGACGTCACGATCGACCTATCCGTCATCTACAATGGCACACCAAGTGCGGGAAAATCCTAAGAAGGGGTGAGTATAAAAATACTCAGTAGGATGCCCCGAAGGCTCAAGGGAGAAATAAAGGAGATACTGAAGAGGTGAGCAGTAGATCGAATAGGGAAAAGTAAAGGAGTACAACTGAGAGTGCAGTAAAGAGTACAGCTCAACCCAACAAGAGGAAAGAAGTAGACTCATCTAAACACAATGAGCTAGAAGCGGTGAGAAGATGAACTTCTCACTGAGTATTCGCTACCTATAGAAGGAGAGTAGACTCGTCCAACCATGAGAATCTAGACATGGAAATCACGTGGCATACCCCGCCTGTCTTCACCCCTCCTGGAAGGAGAGTAACCAAAACCCAATGAGTGGGTACTGGAACAAGGTATATACATATCCGTATGCTCAAAAAAGAATCCTGAACAAGATCATAAGGGGATCTCCATCCCGTAGCTCAACCCAAGAAAGCAAGTAGCCAATAGCCCCAGAAGTAAACACCATCGATGTCCAGCATCCTGCATGTCTAGCCCAAACTGCAAGTCAAGGGGTTCAAATCACCACACCTTAACACTATCCGCTTTGGGAAGCACTGACTCACCCGCACAGTATTAGGTCGCATCTCAAGGATTCATCTTGGTAGGGAAAGCAACCCTCGTACTTGAGAGTTCTGGGGAAATTCGAACCACACCTCGTCACTGTCACACAGTCAAGAGGTCTGCTCAAAGTCAAAGCTGTCACATCACTGACCCGTATAACCAAGGTTCCTACTCCGGTAGTCATGGAGAAAAGCCACAGAATAGCCTAGAAGAAAGGACTGAGTCTGAAAGAAGTCATCGGGTAACCCACTGTCCAGCCCCGCTGGAGGGTAAACTCTAATAGGTCGTCGGGTACCCCACTGCCCAGTCTCTACTGGAGGGTAAACCCTAAGAGGTCATTGGGTAACCCATTTACTAGTCTCTGCTGGAGGGTAAACCCTAAGATGTTAATGAGCAACCCACTACCCAGCCCCACTGGAGGGTAAACCCGAAGAAGTTGATGAGAAACCCACTGCCTAGCCCCGCTGGTGGGTAAACCCGAAGAAGTCGATGAGCAACCCACTACTTAGCCCTCCTAGAGGGTAAACCTAAAGAAGTTGATGAGAAACCCACTACCTAGCCCCGATGGAGGTTAAACCCAAAGAATTCGATGAGCAACCCACTACCCAGCCCCACTGGAGGGTAAAACCAAAACTGCTATGTCTATCCCTACTGGAAACAACCTCCTAGGTAGAGGATCGGTGCTCGCGTGATGTATTGGTCACTCCGAATCCTCAAAATTATACTAGGGAACATGAAGGGACGTGATACTGAAATCCCACATGGCTAAATGAGAAAGGGGAACCCAAATAACTCCGTCGATCAAACCATCGAGAACAGAACCAGGGGAAACCACTCAACCCTGCTGGTCTAAACCATCGCAAACAGGACCAGGGAGAAACCCACTCAACCCTGCTGGTCGAAACCATCGTGAACAAGACCAGGGGGAAACCCACTCAACCCTGCTGGTCGAAACCATCGTGAATAGGACCAGGGGAAACCCAGTCAACCTTGCTGTTCGAAACTATCATGAACAAAACCAGGGGGAAACCCACTCAACCTTTCTGGTCAAAACCATCGAGAACAGGAGGACCCTATACATCATGAGAGGTCAAAGGTACGTAAAGTAGAAAACGACACACACATGGGGCCCACAAGACATGTGGCCCTAACCCATCTCTAAACCAAGCACAAACGTTATCAGGTAAAAACTATAACAAGTACCTCCAAGCATTCCCGTATACTCCCAGAGTATACCACATTTCCAGCCCAAAGGCTATCGTGCACACGACATCCAACATCAACACAAAAGGGTGGAAACATAATTTCTCCAACTTTCTTCCACCACGGCCCTAGCACGTCCAACCACACCTCTTAAACATTTGCTTCACTCTCACAGGAGTGCTCACAATTTCACGCCAAGGGTTCCCTACAAACTATGTAGGAAGAACCACCACTGGTACATCTTTCATGCTTCCACATTTAATAAGATCTCGAACAAGACTCCACACATCCAAACAGATCACACCGTTGTAAACCTTGTAGAAAAACACACGAGATAGACTATTTACTCGCCTCAAACGTATATCTGATGAAAAAGTTTCCAACACCGCTTTACACCCGAACGACGTCCCATGGTCCCAAGCCTAGGTCCCAAAAACAGTCGTGCACGTCGCACCGTTGCGATCTACTTGGAAAGACACGTTAAATTGACTTCTTACTTGCGAAGAACAGATATCTGGAGAAAAATACGCATTTCACTATACCGCACATGAGCGGTGCTTCGTGGGACCCTCATCTTGGTCCCGAGGCGCAAAAAACGGATCACACCATTGTGAACCTCTCGAAAAAGTACACAAGATTGACAATCCACTTGTCCGAAATGGACACCTGGTGATAAAGATAGAAATCACCGCCAATCCCAAAACATCCCTCGTCGGGCCCGCACCATTGTATAGAATTAAAGTGGGTAGATTGTGCCATTGTGATGCCCTTGGAAGAACACTCAGAATTGACTACTCACACGCCCTGAACGGAGGTCTGATGTGAAAGTTGTGAAACGCTGCTCACAGCTTAAGAGACATGCAGTGGGGCCCATGACTCGACTTTGGATTCAACGCCTAGAACCATAATGGAAAACTCTGCCCCGATTCCAGGGTCGCAACACTACTGACAGCGCTCAAATTGGACATCTGATGTGTCCGCACCATCCAAAACAAGAAGCCCCAGAAAAATGCCAATCCGCTTAATGGGCATGTTGCGCCACCGAGCCCCCCCCGTCTCGGGAATTAAAAATACTTGAGACCATCTCAAAATCTTCATCTCGATTCCAGGAATGGACTGCCATAGACAGAACACAAAACGGACACCCGTAACAAAAATTACGGGTGTCCGAAGTCGGAGAGGGCGAACCCCTTGGGCTGGATCGGTCTGGGTCGGCCGGTCCACCCGGTCTGGGCCGGCCCGCGCCCGTCGGACCAGCTCGCAGCACCGGACCGCGGTTCAGCTGCATGGTCCATCATTGACCCGTGGTCACCCCTTCCTCATACCTTCCCTCATGGACGGTCGTCTTACCGCGTGAAGACCTGTCGAGGGCAGATCTTTGTCCCGCTTGGGGTCGCGCGCTGCGACTGCCGGTCGCGCCCCGCACCGGAGGCTTCAGGCCGCCGTGCTGCCTGGGTGGCCGCTGCCTCTTCCTGAGCCCACACCACCATCTGACCCCACTCCTCCACCTCCTGAGAATGCCGTGCCGCCACTGACCGCTGCTCAAACCCACCGGAGAACCCAAATCCGCCGGAAAAACACCAAAACACCCCAGACTTCGTTGGATCACTGCAGTCGCCTCAGAACTCAGCTTTTCGAACCAAAACATGCGTTGGAAATCTTATAATGATCCCTACTCGTATATGGGATTAAATAGAGAGTTTTAAAGCATTTCAATGCAAGAAATTTAATTTGAAGAAGATTTTGGAAATAAAAATTTAAAACGCAGCCACCTACCTCTTTGGGCGTAACCCGTGGCTTCACGAAGGGTCCGCCGAAGCGCCGCGCCACCTTGGAGAGGTGGAGGAGAGGAGAGGAGATCCTCCTTCTTCTTTGGGAGGACTTTCTCTAGATAAGAACAAGGGAGGGGAATCTTGGAGGTGGTTATGTATAAATATAAAAATTAATTAATTTTTAATTAATCTTTAAAACATCCACCAGTAAGCCCATACCCGGACTCTCGATGGGGTCGAGATTAAGACACCCCTAGGGTAAAATCCACATTATGAGTGCAACGGTGGTCTTAGAATTTTAATCAGAGCCTCTGTTCAAAAGTTGTAAAGTCCATGTCCGATGCCACTAAATTACGAAAAACGCCCATGGTGGCGTTTTTTTTCACAGAAGGCCCGCGCCCGCGAAAGTCATACCCTTACTAGGGTAAACGGCATGTTCCAGACTCAACGGTGCCCTCCGTTTTCCCATTTGAGAAAATATTTAGGAGTTATTCTATTTATTTGGCATGTCCAGTGTGAACACACTTAAAATTTAATTCCAGCCACACTGGGGCTCGAAATCGCACGCCGTCTGAAGACGCTGCTCTGGAATAACATCTAGAAAATTCAAAGTCTTTTATATAAAAAAACTGGGTTGTTACATCATTCCCTCCTTCAAGATTTTTGTCCCTGAAAAGAAAAACCAGGGAACAACTCAGGGTACTAAGCCCACACCTGGCTCTCCCGTACCTAGAAGAACTCTTGCACAGTCCCGCGTCACCGCACACAGACCAAAGAATATGATCTGTTCACGCAAGGTCTTCCCTTTCTGATGACGTGCGTAGAAGCACACACACATCTCCTCAGGTGAGTCACATGAGAGACACTATTCACCCAAACCAGCCTTTGGGTTTAGTGTAATATGGTAGGGGACCTCGCCATCCCTTCGCACAGTCTTAAACGGCCCGGAGGCCCTTGGGGGTAGCTCACCTACCCGGTCGAACCCCCACGTCGCACGCCGCGACTGAAATCACCAATTAGACCTGGGATAAAGCCCGATGATTCCATCCTTCATAATATTTATATGGTGAAACACCCAAGGATATCTGGTCACGCAAGATTTCTTAGTCGATGTCCCATGACCCAGACTCTCTTACACGCTCAGAGAGTGAAGGAGTCGACACTATCGACTAAAGAAAAAGGTACCACACCTTCTACCTTACCAACACAGGGTTACACCGATGACCCATGCCACCCTGGTAACAACTCAAGCAAGGAGCAAAGAGAAAAATCATTTCACACATTGAGTCTAACAACTCTACTGCAAAAATTAGAAGAGTCGTAAAGCTTACCTCTTGTCATTTCATGCTCTGTAGGATCATAGACATCTAAAGCTCGCGGCTGTCTGTGGTCCCAACTGTCAGCTCCCAGAGCCTGATGTGGACCACCTGGTGGTGATGGGAAGACCTCGTAAAGTCGTCCCCCACTACCAGCTCCCCCTGATCCTCTGCTAGCACCGCCTCTCTGGGTGCTACTCAGATCACGGCGCTGCCTCTGCTGTGGTGGAACACCTTCTACAGCCACCAACTGTAGAACGCGAGAGGAAGCTCTCTGTCACCAGCGTCTTCTCTAGCACCCCAACATAAGTGGAAATGCCCAAGGTTACTATGACAACGTGAATCTCTCTGTGGAAACCCTGCTCGGACTTCTGTGCTCGGAATTTTCCGTCGTGGACTAAGTCCGGGTAAAAAAATGTGCATGGTCTGTGAACCTAGTCGTGTACTCAGTCACCGTCATCCCTCCCTGCTGAAACTGCAAGAGATCCTGGATCTAAACGGAGCATAAACAAGAGGGGTAAAACTCCTCATGAAACAACATCTGAAATTCATCCCACGAAAGTGACGACTCATCAAGTAACTGAGTCACCAGACTCCACCAACACCCAGCTACTTCATGGACAAGGCTGGCGGCCAACGCCACCATCAGATCCGCTGGTGTCTACGCAAGCCTGAAGAGGCAAACCACTATCTCGAGCCAAACCTCTTCTGCCTGAGGGTCTGGATCACCAATGAACCTCAGCGGTCTCTGTCGCTGGAACTCATAGAGCGCTCTCAACCAGTGCTCAAGCTCCGTCTGCTCTGATAGAGATATTTTCTGCTCACCAGGTGGGGGTGATGCTACCAGCCCACCCGAAGAAAGGGACTCACATGATGGGTCTTGGACTGAGGCTTCGTAGCTCACAGGATCGTCTTCATGAACCAAAGCTGGTATCCTAGCTGGCTGTCTTCATGGAAACATCCTGAATATTATCAAGGATTTCCATGGTCAGATGAGCATATGTGTATATAACAATAACAACAATGGGGAGCTAACTCAATAAGGAAAGTCAAAGACTCAATCCTATGTGATGCACAAACCAATTTTCCCTACAATAAGTGTCTCAGCATGCTGAGTCGACAAGTGGGTTATCAGGGTCCTAGTGAATGGATACGTCGGCTGCCACACTATCACTAGACTCCCTGGCCTGAGAGCCTCTCTTGAGACACATGACATTGTTGCCCTAAATACCAACCAATTCCTTTTTAGAGACATCCGAACAACATCCCAAGGAATGAACCACCTCTGATACCACTTTTTCATGACTCAACCCTACCCGGGCTCGAGCCGCAACTACCCCAAGCCCGCCTCCATAGGCCAGGGGCTGGCGACAAGTGCCGAAGGCTAAAAAACTTGGGGAGGCCTTTTCCTGAGTACCTGTACACACACACGCATCCCACTCAATGCAGAAGTGCAGAGTAAAAGGAAAAGTAAAGTACTAACTGCTATAAACAACCACAAAAGTGCATCGACCTCTAAACAACACAAAGTAAAAGCTGAAGGTAAACTGAAAAGAAAAAGGGCAAAACACGCGCCCAACCAAAAAAGTTCCACAACCCAGAAACAGGTAAAAAAAGTACAACAGCTGGGAGGGTCCCTCACCTGGAACCCGACTACGACCACCATACACAGTCCAAGCTCCTGAACTCTTAAGCTCCTCTGACGTCATGATCGACCTGTCCGTTGTCTGCAAGGGCACACCAAGTGCGGGAAAATCCCAAGAAGGGGTGAGTATAAAAATACTCAGTAGGATGCCCCGAAGGCTTGAGGGAGAAAAAAAGGAGATACTGAAGAGGTGGGAAGTAGATCGAACAGGAAAAATTAAAGGAGTACAACTGAGAGTATAATAAAGAGTACATATTAACCCAACAAGAGGAAGGAAGTAGACTAATCTAAACACAAGGATCTAGAAGTGGGGAGAAGATGAACTTCTTATCGAGTCTTCGCTACCTATAACAGGAGATTATACTCCTACTACCACGAGAAGCTAGATACGGAAATCACGTGGCATACCCCGCGCGTCTTCACCCCTCCTAGAAGGAGAGTAACCAAAACCCAAGGAGTGGGTACTAGAACAAGGTATATACATATCCATATGCTCAAAAAAGAATCCAAAATAAGATCATAAGGGGATCTCTATCCCGTAGCTCAACCCAAGAAAGTGAGTAGCCAACAGTCCCAGAAGTAAACACCATCGATGCCTAGCATCCCGCATGTCTTCCCTGAACTGCAAGTCAAGGGGATCAAATCACCGGACCTTGACACTATCCGCTTTGGGTGGCATTGAATCGCCCGCAAAGTTTTAGTTCATGTCTTAAGGACGCATCTTGGTGGGGAAAGCACCCCTCGTACTTGAGAGTTCTGGGGAAAGTCGAACCACACCTCGTCACTATCACACAGTTGAGAGGTCTGCTCGAAGTCAAAGCTGTCACATCACTGAACCGTACAACCAAGGGTCCTGCTCTGGTAGTCATGGAGAAAATCCACAGACTAGCCTACTAGAAAGGACTAAGTTTGAAAGAAGTCGTCGGGTAACCCACTGCCCAACCCCGCTGGAGGGTAAACCCTAAGAAGTTGTCGGGTAACCCACTGCCCAGTCTCTACTGGAGGGTAAACCCTAAGAGGTCGTCGAGTAACCCATTGCCCAGTCTCTGCTGGAGGGTAAACCCTAAGACGTTAATGAGAAACCCACTTCCCAGCCCTACTGGAGGGTAAACCCGAAGAAGTCGATGAGAAACCCACTAACCAGCCCTGCTGGAGGGTAAACTCGAAGAAGTCGATGAGAAACCCACTACCCAGCCCCGCTGGAGGGTAAACCCAAAGAATTTGATGAGAAACCCACTGCCCATCCCCGCTGAAGGGTAAACTCGAAGAAGTCGATGAGCAACCCACTGCCCAGCCCTGCTGGAGGGTAAACCCGAAACTGCTCTGGCCATCCCTATTGGAAACAACCTCCTGGGTAGAGGATCGGTGCCCGCGTGATGTATTGGTCACACCAAATCCTCAAAATTCTACCAGGGAACACGAAGGGACATGATACTGAAATCCCACACGACTAAAGGAGAAAGGGGAACCCAAACAAATCCCCCGATAAAACCGTCGAGAACAAAACTAGCGGAAACCACTCAACCCTGCTGGTCTAAACCATCACGAACAGGACCAGGTGGAAACCCACTCAACCCTGCTAGTCAAAACCATCGTGAACAGGACCAGGGGGAAAGCCACTCAACCCTACTAGTCAAAACCATCGTGAATAGGACCAGAGGGAAACCCACTCAACCCTGTTGGTCGAAACCATCGTGAACAGGACCAGGGGGAAACCCACTCAACCCTACTTTTCAAAATTGTCGAGAACAAGAGGACCCTCTACATCATGAGAGGTAAAAGGTACGTAAAGTAGAACACGACACACACATGGGGCCCACATGACATGTGGAACTAAACCATATCCAAACCAAGCACAAACATTCTCAGGTACAAACTATAACAAGTACCTCCAAGTGTTCCCGTATACTCCCAGAGTATACCACATTTCCAGACCAAATGATATCCTACACACAACATCCAACGTCAATGCAAAAATGGTGGAAACGTAAGTTCTCCAACTTGCTTCCACCATGACCCTAGCACGTCTAACCACACATCTTCAAAAATTTTATTCACTCTCAGAGTAGTGCTCATAATTTCACGTCAAGGGTTCCCTACAAACACCGCAGGAAGAACCACCACCGGTACATATTTCATGCTTCCACATTTAATAATATCTCGAATGAGACTCCACACATCCAAACGGAATGCACCGTTGTAAACCTCACAAAAAAACACGTGATATCGACTATTTACTCGCCTCAAACAGATATCCGATGAAAAAGTTGCGAACACCACTTTACGCCCAAAAGACAACCCGTGGTCCCGAGCCTCAGTCCCAAAAACAATCGGGCACGTCGCACCATTGCGATCTCCTTGGAAAGACATGTCAAATTGACTGATTACTTGTGCGGAACGAATATTTGGAGAAAAAGATGCATTTCGCCGTACCGTACACGAGCAGTGATTCGTGGGACCCACATATCAGTCCCTAAGCGCAACGAACGGATCACACCGTTGCAAACCTCTCGAAAAAGTACACAATATTGACTATCCACTTGTCCAAAACGGACACCCGGTGATAAAGATAGAAATCACCGCCGACTCCCAAAACGACCCTCATGGGGCCCGCACCATCATGCATAATTAAAGAAGGCGGATTGTTCCATTGCGATTCCCTCGGAAAAACACTCAGAATCAACTACTCGCATGCCCCGAATAGACGTCCGATGCGAAAGTTGTGAAATGCTGCTCACAGCTTAAAAGACGGGCCGTGGGGCCCACACCTCGACTCTCGATTCAACGCCCGGAACCCTACTGGAAAACTCTACCCCGACACTAGGGTCTCCACACTACTGACGGCGTTCAAATCGGACATCGGATGTGTCTGCGCCATCCAAAACAAGAACCCCTGGAAAAACACCAATCCGCTTAATAGGCGTGTCGCGCCACTGAGGCCCCTGTATCAGAAATTAAAAATCCCCGAGACCATCTCAAAAGCTTCGTCTCGACGCCAGGAATGCACTTCCGCATACGGAACACAAAATGGACACCCGTAACAAAAATTACGGGAGTCCGAAGTCGGAGGGGGCGAACCCCTTAGGCTGGACCGGCCTGGGCCGGCCGGTCCACCTGGTCTGGGCCGGCCCTCGTCGGCCGGCCCGGCTCACAGCGCCGGGCCACGGTTCAGCCGTGTGGTCCGGTGCTGACCCATGGTCCCCCCTTCCGTAGACCGGCCCTCATGGCCGGTCGTCTTACCACGTGAAGACCCGCCGAGGGTGGGTCTTTGTCCCACTCAGGGTCGCGCGCCGCGACCGCCGGTCGTGCCCCGCACCGGCGGCTTCAGCCCGCCGCGCCGCCTGGGTGGCCGCCGCCTCTTCCTGAGCCCATGCCACCACCTGAGCCCACGTCACCGCCTCCTAAGAATTCCACGCCTCTGCCGACCGCCTCTCGAACCCGCCAGAGAACCCAAACCCGCCTGAAAAACACCAAAAACACCCCGGACTTCGTCGGATCACTATGGTCGCCTCGGGACTCGAAGTTTCGAACCGAAACATGCGTTGGAAAGCTTAGAACAAGCCCTAATATTATATGGGCTTCTCTCGAGAGTTTGATAGAATTTAAATGTAGGAAAGTTAATGTGAAGAAGATGCGGTAAATAAAAATTTAAAACGCAACTACCTACCTCTTTGGGCGTAGCCCGTGGCTTCACGAAGGGTCCGTGGAAGCACCGTGCACCTTAGAGAGGTGGAGGAGAAGAGATGATCTCCTCCTTCTTCGTTGGGAGGACTTGCACCAAAGAATAACAAGGGAGGGGAATCTTGGAGGTGGTTATGTATAAATAGAAAATTTAATTAATTTTTAATTAATCTTTAAAACATCCACCAGTAGGCCCGTACCCGAACTCTTGACGGGGTCAAGATTAAGCAGCACCTAGGGTAAAATCCACGTTCTAAGTGCAATGGGGGTCTTGGAATTTTAATCTGAGCCTCTGTTCAAAAGTTTTATAGTCCACGTCCGATGCCGCTAAATTACGAAAACGCCCCTGGTGGCGTTTTTTTTCACAGAAGGCCCGCACCTGCGAAATTCATACCCCTCATAGGGTAAACGACACGTTCTAGACTCAAAGGTGCCCTCATTTTTCCCATACAAGCAACTGTTTAGGAGTTATTCTATTTATTTGGTGTGTCCAGTGTGAACACACTTAAAATTTAATTCCGGCCACACTGGGGCTCAGAATCGCACGCCGTCTGAAGGTGCTGCTCTGGAATAACATCAAGAAAATTCCAAAGTCTTTTATAGAAAAAAACTAGGTTCTTAAAAAACCCCCCTTCTCAAGAAAAATAATGCACCTGTATAAGAAAAAAATTCTTTTTTTAGTAATAATATAAATAAATAAATTAACATAAAGTGTTAATTTTAAACTAAACTTTGAGTCATACAAAAAAAACACCATGTATCAGATTGAGCTGTTTTTGATTCTTATATGCCAATTTTTTTTTATTCTTATTCAAGAATTATATCTATGAAAATTAATTAAAAAAGTATAAGATAAATCCCCATGGGTGCAACCTAGTGGCTACGTCTTGTGGTGGTGTTTGGGAGGTCTCAGTTTCGAGCCTCTATGTGAACATTTAGGTAGTTTTTCTTTTTTTATTACCCCATCCCTGAAGGATGTAGTATAAATAAGTATAAGATAAAAATAACAAGGAAATAAATAAATTAATAGTAGATAGAATGATGATAAAACAATCTAGGCTCGTTTCCTCGGTTTTGGCAATGTGATGCGTGTTTTAAACTAAAATGACACTTATATATTGGAAAGATGCACTTGGAGTCATACCAGTTACACCATGAATCATATTGAGGTGAATATGATTCCTAAACATCTCAAATGACTTATGGATCATTTTCCTAAATTATCAAAACAATCCGAATGTGTTGGATCGGTTTTGAGTATGTAATTTTTTTTACTAAAATATAATTTTAAACTAGAAACACACAGTTTGACACATATCACCCACATTGTGTGTCAGATTTAAGTGATACTAATTTTTAAAAATCAAAAATGGATTATTAATCATTTTTATAAATTATCAAGAAAATCCAAGAGATTTTTCTTGGTTTTTAGTGAGTGACATTTTTGAACTAAAATTTCAATTTGAAATTGATAACGAACAATTTGATTCAAATTAGTAACATCATATATCTGATTGTGGTTATAATGAAAAATAAACATAAAAAATTATTTATGGATTGTTTTAATAAAGTATCAAAACAATATGAATGATTTTTCTTGGTTTCGAGTAGGTTGGTTTTCCATTTTACTAAAATTGATGTCAATTTTAAATAAAAAGATGCACTTAGAGTCATACCGGTCACACCGTGTGTTGGATTGAGGTGAGGATGATTCATACACATCCAACATGAATTATGGACCATCTTAATAAAGTATAAAAACAATAAGAACAAATTTTCTCAGTTTTAAGTATGTCACTTGTCCTTTTTTACTAAAATGTTATTTTAAATTTTAAACATGAACTTTGACTCATACCGATCACATCATGTATCAGTTTAATGTGAGGACAATTCTTAAAAATAAAAAATGACTTATGAACATTTTTTTAAATTATCAGTAAAATATGAGCATGTTTTCTTAGTTTTAGTGAGTGGCGCTTTTTGAACTAAAATGTCAATTTTAAACTGATAATTGACACATTGAGTCATACCAGGAACATCATGTACTATATTGAGGTGAGGCTAATTAATACACGTAAAAAATTAATTATGGATTTTTTTTCATAAAGTATTAAAATAATCCAAATGTATTTTCTTAGTTTTGAGTAAGTCAGTTGTCCTTTTTACTAAAATTGATGCCAATTTTAAATAAAAAGATGCACTTAGAGTCATACCAGTCACACCGTGAATAGGATTGAGGTGCTTATAATTCCTACACATAAAAAATGACTTATAGATCATTTTAACAAAGTATCAAAATAATCTGAATGCATTTTATCAATTTTGAGTACGTCACTTTCTTTTTTACTAAAATGTCATTTTAAACTAGAAACATGCACTTTGACTCATACCAATCACATCATGTATTATTTTGACATGAGAATAATTCCTACATATCAAAAATTATTTATGAATAAATATAAAAAATTATCAAGAAAATATGATCATGTTTTCTTTATTTTCAATGACTTAACTTTTTGAACTAAAATTTCAATTTTAAATTGATAACGAACACTTTGTATCATACTAGGAACATCGTGTATCAGATTAAGGTATGGCTTATTCCAACAGATAAAAAAATTCCTATCATTTTACTGAAGTATCAAAACAATCCAAATTCATTTTCTTGGTTTTGAGTAGGTCATTTTTCCTTTTTTACCAAAATGATGTCAATTTTAAATAAAAAGATGCACTTAGAGTCATAATAGTCACACCATGCATCTGATTGAGGTATGGATGATTCCTACATGTATCAAATGACTTATGGAGTTTTTTTATAAATTATCAAAACAATACCAATGCATTTTATTGGTTTTAAGTATGTCAATTTTTTTACTAAAATTTCATTTTAAACTAGAAACACACACTTTGAATCCAACCAATCACATCGTGTATCAGTTTTCCATGAGAACAATTCATACACATCAAAAATTATTTATGAATTTATTTCATAAATTATCAATAAAGTTTGACCACATTTGATTAGTTTTAAATGAGTGACATGTTTTGAACTAAAATTTCGATTTTAAATTGATAATAGACACTTGGAATCATACCAGGCACATCGTGTATCAGATTGTAGTGAGGATGATCCCTACATGTCAAAAATGACTTATGGATCATTTTATTAAAGTATAAAAACAATAAAAATATGTTTTCTCTATTTTGAGTATGTTAGTTGTCTTTTTTACTGAAATTAATTTCAATTTTAAATAGAAAGAAGCACTTGGAGTCATACCGATCACACCATGTGTTGAATTGGGTGAGGCTGATTCCTATATATCTCTAGGTCTCAAAAAAATTCCAACAGCCAATGTTACCATGATATCCATTGCCTTTATTCTTCGAACTTCCAACACTGCATATTGACTTGATGTTCTTAGCCGAAAAAAATTTCTCATTGTTGAAATCCAGAAGAGAAGAGGAAGCTCATGTGACCATTATATCATGAAAAGTCACCAAAATGGGAACATGAACTTCCTCCACTCTTTTGGATTTCAACAACAAGAAAGGTTTTTTTTGCTAAGATCATCAAATAAATATAAAATGTTTTCAGTTCGATAAAGAAAGATAATATAAATCATGGTAAAATTGACAGAAAGGAACATTTTATCTCTTTTGTGTCGTGTTGCAGATAGTTGAAAGAAAAATATGACTTCCCAAAATATTTTTGAAAAAAACTAAATAAGTATTAGATAAAAATGATAAGGAAATTAACTTATAAATAGCATATAAAATGATGGAAAAATTAATTAAATAATTATTAGGAATTCAGTTTTTCATGATGGTTGTATTGATTCTTGAACATTTCCCTATTGTCATTATATCATTTTTAAGATCAAAGTCCAATCTCTTATGAGCATGAGAAGATTCGAACAAACCACCCCAAATCAAACAAAAGAATACAACTATATAAGAAAACAATTATTATATGAGTAAAAATAAAAATAAATAAATTAAACATAAATATGAAACAATACATTAATTATATGGATAATGGTTTTACCATGAAAATATCAATATTACCTCTATGATTGAGCAGTGGAGGGAACTTAAAGGAAAGTGATAAATTCCAAAACTATAGGGGTGAAAAGGTTTTGAGGGAGAATAAGTTTGTGGAAGTTTTGGTGTAGAAAGGCATGAAAGATGGACATACCACCCCAACTCGAACAAAATAATCCACATGTATAAAAAATAATTCTTATGTGAGTAATACTAAAAATAAATAAATTAATCATAAATATGAAATAATACATTAATTCTATGTGCAATTATTTTACTTTTCAAACATCAAGATTATCACTATGATTGAGAAGAGGCAACGCCATTTCTCTTTCTGCAAAGGCAGTGGGGGGAACTTGAAGGAAAGTGATAAATTCTATAGGGGTGAAAATGTTTTATCGGAGAAGAAGTATGTGGAAGTTTTAGTGTATAAATTAATGAAATATAGACATACATATTCTATAATAAATAAACTCTATAAGGAATAATGAAAAGTAAATAAATATTTCATTATAATTTTTTTTAATAAAATAGAGAAAGTATATCATAAAATTATATTTACATCTTCCCAAAGGGTTCTTTCATTACAGTTTTCTCTTCTAAGGTATTGGTAACATAATCATGAGGAGAATACATTGTCTTCATGAGTAGTCAAATATTTAATTTATATTATGTTAATGTAGTAGATAAAATATAATATTATGAGGAAAAAATAGTATAATAAAAAACACTTTTACCTTCTCATTGAACCTTATTTATTTTTTAAAGGTTTTAGGGATTTTGTTTTTCTATCAAGAATCAAAATCCCCTCTTTGTGGTCCTCTATAATGTATAAGACATTGTCAATATTGGGACTAGTATGAATTGATTGTGATTTACCAATGAAAGGGTCATCCTAAATTGAATTTTTATCTCACCCAACATTTGTTTTAGTTTCCAGTAGGAAAATAAACTAATTATTATTTACTGGATCTGAGAAATAAAATACTTGCACTACTTGTGATGACATTATGAATGACTCATCTTTTTTTCCTTCCACAATGAAATTCACCTTCATGAATCCCATTTCATCAACTTCTACTATACTCATATTGTCAACCCATTTGCAATGGAAAATTGGAACTTGAAATGTTTTATAATCCAACTCGTTTATCTATTTGATAATTCCAAAATATGGTATATTTACATAAATTGGATTTCTATCCTTGAAACTACATATGTTTATTGATTTCACTATTATCATTGGAATGGAGGATGAGCCCATAAGGGGCTTTCGGAGCTAGGGTTTCCCTCACCGCCACCTTCATCCCCCGTGGTGGATCTGCTATGATTTCTTCTGGCTTCTCTGTTTCGTGTTTGCAGCCCTACCCCCTACTGTGGTTTCAAGCTCGGATTCCATGGTGCTTCGGTTCACGATACTCAGGCGTAAGACCGGTTTGCGATGAGGTCACTTTTTTCATCGGCTCACTCTTTGGAGCATTCATGGGATCGCGGTTTCTGGTGGCGCAACGTCATCCTGGTCTGTCGGAGCTTGAGGGTTGTGGTCATGATACAATGGATTGAATTATTTGAAGGTTCGTGGTGGTCTTCTCCAGCCGGACTGTTGGCGGCGACGGGATATGATTGGTTGATCTATCACGTCTGAGCTTGGTGATGGGTTATCTCTCTCAACCTTTCTTCTTCTTTCTCAAATTTGGATTTTCCTTTGTTGTCCTTTGATTTCTGCATCTTTGGGTTGGTTTTCTTTGGATGAATATTCTCTGAGAATCTCTTTGTTTTGTGTTGCGCGACGGTTCAACCCCTGGTCTCTTTTTAGGGTTTCATCCCCTCGCATATCTTTTATTTTTATATTCCTTCCCTGGTTCTTTTAAGGATCCAATCTCTCTTCTTCGTTATCGTTCTCGATGGTTTTGAGTTATCACCGGTTGAGGGTTTTATTTGTTTTTCTGGTTCGAAGTTGGTGTTGTATGGTGAAGCTGTGATGATTTTGGGCGAAGCTTGTATTTTTTAAAGGATGGAAGAGTCAAAGGTGAGCATTGAATAGATGGTGTCAGGACAGATGGTGGTCAGTGTGTTGCAATTTCTTCGGTGACGGTAAGGATGAGTTTGATTCCAGAGTTGATGATGATGATGGTAGCCAGGGACGTGACTGATGGTACTTTTGGGTCTACGGGCTGGCTCGTAGTCCGAGAACCCCTTTTGAATTTTGAATTTTGGAATGTTAAAATCTTTTGTGGTGTTTTGAATTTTGGATTTTGTGGGCGGGATTCTTTCCGTGGGTGGTAATGGGGTTTGCTTGGTTTGTACTAGTTGACATTGTATTTGGTTCACACTTACCCATTTAAAAGTGTCATTAGAAAATAAAAAATATAGATTGGTGTGTATTGCTTACGCCACAAGAATAACACCACTGTTTTGCATAGTACTGTAGTCATCATGTTATTTTATATAGAATTCATAACCATTGATTACAAATCTAGTGTAATATATAACATTTTTATTTGGTCCCCCGATAAGAAATTGAAGTTTTTCAACAATTGAATTTGGATTTTTAGATAACTCCTTAAAAATTTGATTTCAGAACCATCCTATAAACTATTGATTGTGTGTATTTGATATCCACCATTCAGCCTTGATGGATTAAAATATATGATAATTTCTTTGTGGGAACAAATGTATCGATCAACATATTCACTATTATGTAAAATGTAAAGGTGAGATTTCTCCCACTCTATTATGGTAATTGTAACAACATCTCATCCAGAAATCCCTTTGCATATAAGACATTCACTATGTTGAGAATTTGGGCGACTGATGCTGTCAACATCTAATAGGTAATCAGTAAAAAATTCAATAACTTATTCAAAAATACATCTTTATTCAATACAACATTATGACTGAATTCAATTCTTAACATATCCTTTAAAAATATTCATATATTATTCAATGAGGTAAATATATCTATAATGGATAGGACCACATAGTTGAACCTCTCTAACCAAGTGAACCATTAGGTGGACCACTATATAAAATAATTATGGTGGAAAGAACATCTCTAATTCACATAATATGAATACAACACCCTTATTCATGATTAGAAACTTCATTGGATCTATAACTTTACTGCATATGGCTTTGAAAAAGAAGAAGAGTCTGGTTAATGTATGCCATACATTTTGAGTCAGAATATAATGGAAAGAAACAAGAATAAAATATTATACCAAAACATGAAATTCGTGTGATTTTAGTCCTTGTAAATTTAAATTAGTCATTGACATGACATTCTTGATATTTTATAAATACCCCTCTAGAAATTTTACACTATTAAGGAAAATAATAATTTTTTTCTATTTGGATAGAGTGTAAGCTACCAGATGAATAAAAGTACGTCGTTTACCCTTCATTGGCGCAAAATATTCCCTTATTTCCATGTCAATCACATCGAACCTATCCTTGATGACATCTTTTTTTTCAGAAACACTTAGTAACATTACAATAACACTATCAAATACATTTTTTTCTATATTCATGACATTAAGAAAATTTATGACATACAAACAATTCCAATACGGTAATTTAAATAAAATTGATCTCTTATTCCAACCTAATTTCCTAAGGTTTTCTGAAAATGGATTATTGAAAATTGTGTCAATATCTTTTAATTTATCTAATAGTTGATCACCCATTATTGGAGATAGTGTTGTACCTTGTTCGATATTCCCATCAAATGCTGTCGTCCAGAATCGGTATTTATGTCATCAAGGTAAAAATTATTGATGTCCTAAAAACACATTCTTCTATGAATATTTCAACTGAACTGAGTGTGTGATTGTTTCACAAATGGGACACCCCAATATACCTTTAATGCTATAGCCCAATAAATTTCCATAAGTGGGGAAGTCATTTATCATCCCATACAACATGTCCCTCAATGTGAATTCTTCACTTATATGAGCATCATACATTGTAACACTTGTATCCCACATCAATTTTAGATCTTCGATCAATGGATCCAAATAGACATTAATATCATTACTGGGTTTCTTTTCTCCAGATATAAGTAGGGAAAACATAATCTATTTTCACTTAATGCATAACCATGGTGGTAAGTTATAATTTACCAACATGATGAGCCATGTACTATGAGTAATACTATGTATACCAAAAGTATTTATTCCATCTATAGACAATGCAAGATGAAGGTTTCTAGGCTCATTTCCAAATTCAGGATACTCATAATCAATTTTCTTCTATTGATAAGAATCTACTGGATGATGTAGGTTATCATATTTAATTATTGTATATACATTCCATGTATATTATCTTGAAATTTTATGAAATCCATATAGTCTTCTAAACCATGGAATGATTATAAAGTACTATAAAGATTTTGAAGGACTTGATTCATTTTTCTTGTATCGATTGGCACTACACTTGGGGAATTTTATGAGTGATTCATGGTCCTTGATAAGTAATATGAAATTATTTTGAAAAGAATGTATTTTTTAGAGATTATTCCCATTGAACATATCATTCGTTTAACATCATATGTTTGACATGATAGTTTATTTTCTTCTAGTATCATATCATTCAGGAGACCAAGTAGTTATGTAAAGCTGGTGTCACTCCATTCGCTAATATCTTTCAAATTATATAACTTCAATACAACTGAAAATGTTGTGTATTTAGTATAAATATTATACAATGGTCTCTTAGTATAGATATTTAACTTCTAAAAAAACTTTGGACAATCATGAAGGTCATCTTAAACTTCCATTGTCATTTCTTCCATGCGATCTCCATCATAATTTAAACTGGTATTCATATCAAATGTTTCATAAATAAAAGTATCATCCTAATCAGTTCACACATTTAGTTTTCCTCATATTTAGTCCAAAATTTATAGCTCTAATCCATTCCATAACAAATCTCCAACTCTTCCAGACTAATTTTTCTTAAATAACAGCAACATAAACACAGACAAATGATTTGATAAGGGACATATGCATGCTCTATTGTAAACTTGATGAACTATTTAACTCCATATTCATACTCTTTTGTCAAATGATTAGCACTCATATATTTTTGATTCATATAAATCCTATTGGGTTCATAAAATATGAATTTTGTATAATAAATAAATAAATACACATAATATATTCATTATCAAAAGTTAAATTTTTAGATAATTCTGATAAAGGAAACCCAACATTTGATTGTTTCAAATAATTTAAGTATGATTTGAAGAAAATGGGTAATTGAATTTAAGAAAATAATTATTATAATATGGTAGGTGTTATCCTCCGAATTCATCCAAAGGTGAAAGTTATAGACAACTTTCATCCTCATAAATTCATCTTCAGAATAGTTATCATTGCATTTTTTTGTTTGACACTCATCCTCCATGTCTTGTGGACATGAAACTATGTTTCTTGAAATACTCTAAGAAGTAGTCATCCATGGGATGACTACTTCTCAGAGTAGTACGATCAACATAAAAGATATGAGGGATTATTTTCCAACAAAAAATTGCAATAATAACTATTTGGGAGATGAAGTTGATGAGGATGAAATTTGTACTCCATTTTGTTCTCTAAAAGGGATAATGTATCCCATTTGTGAGAATTACGCCATTGGCACTAGTTATTAATGTGTGGCCTATTGAAGGTGATATTTGGGGGGGTATACATGTTCTTGTTTTTTATTCAAGGGGTCTATGCGGGTACATGTTATGATATATAAATCCTTAGAGCCTCTATGAATTCTATATTTATAGGAGAAATCCCACTTTTAATACTTTAAATACTCTAAATAAGATTGGTAATAGCTTTATTAAAATGAGTACTCAAGTCTTTCTTAAATCCCCTCTACAAATGGAAATATAATATAGGCAATTAAGGAGTAATAAGAAATTAAAATATGATAAACAAGAATAATAAACTCTCATTCCATCAACTAGAAGATATAAAAATGTATTGATAAAACATTTTAATAAATAAAGATTTATTTTATATACATTGATGGTAATAACGATAAAGGTTTTAAACACCTAAAAATTCTTAGTTGATAAATTGATTCAATAATTTTATCTAGATAGGTTGAAAACAAGAATTATTTTCAAGCAGATGAAGAGTAGACTTTATAATTTTTTTTCATTTTCATGGATATTATGGGCTCTATGGTGATTTTGGGCACAAAATATAAAATTTTAGTCATAATAAAATAAATAATATTAATTATGGAAGATAAAGAGGGTTTAATTTAAATGGGAGATGACCCACTCTTACAAAAATAGTTTTGAAGTGAGACGAATATTCATAAGTAAAATTGGATGATGAATTTCAACCATTGAATGAACTCTATTGAAATATATTTGTATAATATATTTGTAAAATATATTTGTATAATATACTTGTGTAATATATATTTGTATAATATATATTTTTGTATTGTATAATATATAAATATTTTTATTTTTATTTGTGTAATATATATCTTTATTTGTATAATATATATTTTTATTTTATATATTTTTGTAATATAATATATATTTGTGTTTGTATAATATATATATCTGTATAAAATATTCGTATAATATATAAATATATAATATATAATACATATTTATTTAAATATAAATATAATATATATAAATATATAACAAATTTTTATTTTTTAATTGTATACATATAAATTTGTGTAATAAATTGGTATAACATATTTGTATAATATATATTTTTATAATATAATTTGTATAATATTTTTATATAGTATATTTTCATAATATATTGGTATAATATATCTTTATAATATATATTTGTATAGTATAATATATATTTGTATTTTTATAATATATATATATATTTTCATAATGTATTTGTATAATATATATCTAAATTCTCTCTCTCTCTCTCTCTATATATTTGTATTTTTAAAATATATAAGTGTGTGGGTCTGTGTGTGTATGTAAATATAATTATATTATAAATTCACTATTATATATATATATATATATATATATATATCATTACATTGATATGTCTCAGGTGAGGCGGGCATGCACCTAGCTTTAATTCCATAGACCCTATGGTGTAGTCTAATAGGAAGATAATTTCTTGATTGGTGTTGTATATGTGTATAAGGGTGGTGGTGGTCGCCTGTGATGGCAGGAGTGAGCACTTGAGAGGGGAGGTGGTCATGTGTAGAGGGAGGGAACAATGCAGATGATATTTTTTCTATTTTAAAATTATGAAAATTTTTAAGGGGTTGGTGATCTCATGAAGTAGGATTCAATGGCATTGGGGTGGGTGGTTTGCATAGAATCAGCAAGCGATGAGGGCGGGGGAGTGCAATAAATGATAACCCTATCTCCTTTCAACTAAACATCCCTAATACTGACCACATAGATATGCTGATGGTAAATAAATAACAATGATAAAATAAAAACTCAAATAGATATCACCAAATAAGCAATCAATGAGTAAGGAGGAGGAGAAAAAAATAAGATACCTTGGATTCAAGATTTGAATCATTTGAGAGAAAGTAGAGATATCAAAAACCTGGAAAACGTTCGAGCCTTTGATTCATTCGATGCTTGAATTATTCGAACCTTGGATTTGAGCCTTGAAATTGTTTGAGCCATGATTCAAGTCTTGATTTAAGCTTTGATTCACCGAGGAGGAGCACTGATAGAGGGTGGATTCCATGGAAAGCTTTGGATTTCACGATGAGTTTGCAACGATTAGGGTTACTTAAATAGACCGTGACACTTTTATCAGTCATCCCAAAAAAGAGTTGATAAATATCCATTTTATCAGTGCTAAATTAATTAGCTCTCATAAAATGAATCTTTATCAGTGCTTTTTTAGTGATGATAAAGAAAGAGGTTTATCAGTTCTAAAAAACCACTGATAAAAGCTATATTTATCAGCACTATCGTTTTAGAACTGATAAATATTGCTTTTATCAGTGCTTATTACTTAGCACTGATAAAAGATTTATAATTATAATTATAAATATTTTTTTGTAAATATATTTATATAATTATATATATATATATATTTAATATATATATATAAATATAAATATAGTAAATATATTATTTATTTAAATATATTTATTATAATTTTATAATTATTTATTTATAATTATATAAATACTTTTAAAAAATAATATTTATATCGTTATATATATTTATATAATCATATTATATATATATATGTTTAATAAATATATATAAATATAAATATAGTAAATATATTCATTATTTAAACAAATTTATTATAATTTTATAATTATATATATATATTTATAATTATATAAATACCTTTTTAAAAATAATATTAATTTATTTATAATTACAAATATATAAATGTATAAAAATAGTAAATATACATTTATAAATATATTTATTTATAAATATTTTTTTACAAATATTTTGTTAACATTATTTAATGAATATTTAATCTTAAGTTCTTGCATGTTCAAAATGAGTGACATTGAATAATTAAAAATGAGTACACTTTAAAAATTTTAAAAAAAGGATAAGTTTTATTAATTAAATATAAATTATTAAAAAAATATGGATATATATTGAAATAAATATGGATATATATTGAAAATTTTAAAACATAGTAAATAAATATATATAAAATAAATAATAGAAATTGATTAGATTCAAAAAAAAAAAAATTTGTGTGTATGTGTTGTATATAAAGATGCATTAATTATGTATATGTGAAATGAATATAGCACACATTTGATCTATGTTAAATTGAAAAATAAAATGATATTCAATTATGTCCATTACTCGATACAATTAGTCAGTATTTTTAATTCATATTAATTTATAATTATAAACCACTATTCACTGAATATATTACTATTTAATGTAAAGTATAAATATTTCGTATTATATAAATCATATTTATATACATTCATATATATCTATATATTTTACATATACTATTTATTAACATTATTAATAATTTTTTAATTAATAAAATGTTTAATATTTTTCTCAATTTACTTATTTTTAATTTTTATTTGTTTAAGTTTCATTTTATATATATCTATATATTTAATATATAATATTTATTAGTATTTATAATTTATATATAGTATAATAAATTTATTCTTTTTTATCAATAAATATTTAATTAGTAAATTTTTTAATATTTTTTTTAATAAAAACATTTTATATTTTATATTTATTTAATTATTTCATTTTATTTGGACTTTATCAGTGCTAAAAAACCATTGATAAAGGATCCCTTTATGGGTGCTAAAAATAAAGCGCTGACAAGGGGTACCCTTTATGAGGGCTAAAAACAAAGCACTGATAAAGAGTACCCTTTATCAGTGCTAAACATAAAGAACTGATAAAGGGTACCCTTTATAAATGCTAAAAAAAGAATTGATAAAGGATACCCTTTATCAGTGCTAAAAAAAGCGCTGATAAAAGGTACCCTTTATTAGTTCTTTTTTTAGCTCTAATAAAGTCTAGTGATGTTAATGACCTATTTTGTAGTACTTTTAATTAAATAATAATAAAAATTAATAACATAATGGAACTATAATGTCATATAGTCATATATCATAGAAGAGATATCCTAATAGAATGATAATAAACATGGTAAATAATAAAATAAAAGATATCCTAATACATTGCTAAAATGAACTCAACATCAACTCAACATCATATCCTAATCGTTGTCAAGCTACATTATCTCATATCATATATTATAACTTGTACCCTAACTTGCATTCCAAGAGTAGAGTCTTCATGTCCACTATGGTTCACATGTAGGGTGTGAGTAAATAACTTAGTAGGCCATCAAAAAGGTTTTCCTAACATAATAAATTACATATGAAAGTGAATTCATGATGTGAAATCAATTAACAACATAAAAATGGTAGATAACTAGAGAAAAATGATATTCCATTTATAACCTACTGCTAAAAAGAAATAATTTTTTTTTTATACTTTACTACTCAAAAGTAATGAAATGTGTACCTTTGGCGTTGGTTCCCCACATTCTTACCAAGACACCATGGAATCCAACCATACCTAATTTGAGTATAGATTGGAATCCAAATTATAGGACCACATCCTCTTGGATAAACCAAGAGGAAAAATTCATATTCTTGGGGAAAGGGAATTGTGAAAAAGTGTCAGGGCACCTCAATGACCATCCCATGGGAAAGGGTAAGGTGTGAATAAGAGTCAAATCACATTATTTTCAATTTTAGTCCGAGTCAGTGGTATTGTAATGGCCATTATATATATATATATATATATATATATATATATATATCTCACACACAAAAACAAATCCATGTATAGCCGATGTACACATATTAACCCATTGTCACCATCATCAATGACCTATTCATCAAAGACATTTTCATCTAAGACCCACTTAAAAAATTTATACCATATGCATAATAATGATAATAATAACAATCATAATCAACTTATAACAAATTTACCCATAATTTCCCCCTCCTTTGAGTATTATCATGGAATAAACATATATATCAGGAATACTTAAATTAAACTATAGGCACCGTCATCAACGGTCTATGGTACCTACATAATCACTTTAGAACAAAAATAATATTTTACATTCCCCATTTTAATCACCACAATAACCCATTTATATATCAAGAATGACATATACATGGTAGGAAAAATTAAATGGAAAATACATCTTGGAAGTATACTAATAATAATATGAAAAAATCTCATATTATTTAACTAATCATAAAATAAAATGGTTTTAGTAAAATAATAATTCATGACCTCTTCCCTCCAAAAGTACCCCTCTAGGGCCGAAAATGGGGAAAGAGTGATAATGAAGCCTGAATCCCACCTCTAATAGTCCATGAGTTTGAGATAATAACCGTGTGTATATAATTACACACATAGGATATAACAACTCTATTTTCATCATGTAACACTTTGGAATATTTTTGAAGAATATTTTTGGATTTAGTAATAGTGTCAGTGCAGAATCCTGGGGCCCGAGGAGGATCAGGGTGGATATGTTAAAAATATTAAATGTAATATATTATGCATGCATAGTTTTTATAAAATAATGGAATAAATATTGGATGGTGTCTCATAT
The DNA here is from genome assembly GCA_963277665.1 of Viscum album. Lineage (NCBI taxonomy): Eukaryota > Viridiplantae > Streptophyta > Magnoliopsida > Santalales > Viscaceae > Viscum > Viscum album. The sequence goes on along the minus strand of OY728122.1, from coordinate 4,961,595 downwards.
GGGAAAACCAAAACTGCCATTAAATCTAGGGCATGGGTTTTACCCTAGGCATGAAACAAGTCTTGTCAACTTCAGATGCTTCAATAGAGTGCTTTCGTGGGTGGATTAAATGAATTAAATGAATTAAATGAAATAAATGAAATAAATGAATTTATTAATTTAATTTTCATTTAATTGAAAAACCCTAATGACAGATCCTTTATAATATCCTCTTTAGATAATTCTTTTGGGTTAGCCACATAACCCTAGAGGATTGAGAGGATGGAGAGAACTCTAGTACTAGCGAGAGCATTGGCAGATGATCACAAGGTCATGGATTGAGGATTGAAGTACTACAAGTCTCTTCATCATTTATGGATTTCTTGGATCTCACCAACGATAATGACATAGAAATGTTCTTTATTAGTGATCAATCCAACCCAAGGTAGGGTGTTTTATTTTTTTGGTTTAATCCTCATTTATGGATTGAGATGAAAACAAATTAAATCCTTACAAACTAATTCATAGACCATGATTCATTGGGTTTTCTAATATTTTTTTTCTCTTCCTAGATCTATAAATTTGATTTATATTCTCCATTTATTTTTTTGATTTTATAATCCACCCCATTCTTTGGATTCTAACGATGACAGCCAAATGAACATGGCCATAGATTTAATCTCACTTTGTGTTATGTGACTTTCTCCTTCCATTACTCTATGTTCATCAACAACATTTCGGTTGGACAATAATTAAATGATACCTAGGAGGACCTATCCTTGCTAATCCATTATTTGGAATAAAGGATCCTTGTCCCGAGTTTGGTTTTGGGTTTTAGAGATGTGACAGAGGCATGGTGGAAATAACGGGGATCTTAAAATGGTTTGGGTGATGGAGAATCCACAATCTGGGTTGAGTGGATCACCCCAGTGGCGTGATGAAAAGTGTTTTTGAGCTATGGGTGGCCAAAATTTGGCCACCAGTGATGATGGTGATCCGGTTTTGAAGTGGAAAGTGGGGTTCCCATGAGTTGGACAATGAAAAAGCTTCAGTAAAGAGTTGATGATCATTTTTATGATCAATAGGTGGCTAAAATCTGGACACCTATGATGTTTGGGTTCACTGAACCCAAATCTAGGGGTTATGTCATGATTCCTAGTGGAATTGAATATGGAAGTGTCATAGTAGAGACGTGTGAAATATGATGATTTTTGTGTGAAATTTTAGTATAAAAATAATGTACTATATAAGAACACACACCATGTATACCCTTTTGTGTGGCATCTTGGGTTACATTTTGAGTTAAATATCACATGCTGTATAAACCTTACTCAAATATCTTTGTGTGTACAAGGAGTAAAATTTTAGGAGGTCATGTGCCCCCCCACACCATGTATGACTAGGTATACTCCATGTACTTTGGAAGGTGCACATGCTTGGGAAGATGACACACATTGAGTGTTGGTCCAACTTATACACACTGTATATTGTAACAACACATAATGTATCATGAGGGAGACATGATATGTGAGATGGCGGTACATGGTCAGCACCAGACTCAATGAGACACACCATATACCACATGAGACACACAATTTACTTCTTCTAGGGATGGTTACATCCCTTATTATCCTCAGAATAGCTTCAGTATGATCTTGGGTGAGTTACCTCGAACTGTATTAGTGTGGGTTCATTCCCTTAGTCTATCCCTAAGAGGGTATAGTGAGGTATCCCATCCTAATCACTAGATGAGAAATCCCCTATACAGGTTAGTTCTGGATAGAGTCAAGTATCCCTCCATGTTTCCTAGGGTGTGGTTCTATATCAATCTTCCCTAGGTTGGGTTTGGTATCCCATTTACGAAATCCAAGGCATATGATCCCCATCTTATTAGGTTAATCCAGATAGGGTTAGGTATCCCCCATAGGACTTGGGCATGATCCCCTATCTATGTATCAAAATTTTTGTATTTCAGTGTGGTGTAGTTTGATCAAAAGGGTACCTCAGATTCCCACCCTCAGTTCCTATGTGTGTACCTCCATGGAAAGATCTGATGAGTATGTCCTCTTGGTTGAGTGACATCAGTATAACGAGACTCGATGAGTGATTTATATTAGAAAAATGTTACCTTTGAGCCTTTATTAGTATCCTAGGATTGAAGTGAGAATGTGACCTCATTTTGATACTTGGTGTCTTCTATTGAGAATATCTAGGTTATTTTTTTATTACCTTTCCTTTTTTATTTTTAGATGAATCCTTCTTTGATGATTTGTGTTTGGTGATTTTCTCATGTCCTATTGGGTATGTTTACCTCTTCATGGATTTTTTACACACATGTCATGTCTTATATATAAAATAGTCATTTCAATATATTCCCAGGAGGACTAAGAGTTGGTGGAGCATAGTTGTTCTAGAAGAACTGTGTATGGTTCCAAGAGTTTTCATCTTTATATCAGTCCCCTTTTTGTTAGCAGGTTGGACTCTTTTTCCATTTTGGTGAGATTGTATTTTATTTTTTTAATTTTTTTGTCCCCTTTATTGTACTTTTATGTAGGATATATGTTATTCTTGTAATTAAAATATCAATTTTTTATTTTTTTTATATTATAATAGTGTATGGAGTTGTGTACGTGTGTACAGGTACTTTAGGATAAGACCTCCCATTTGTGTGTTATGCCTACTCGACATCAGTATCCAACTCATGGACTATTTGAAGTGGGATTGGGGTGTAATTCCCGCCTTCCCCATCACTCCGTTTAGGGTTTCCTTCTGAAACCCTTCACCTAGGATTGGTGGAACGTCTTCTTCCTCCCCATCCTCACCTCATTTTGCCTCCTCTTGGCTTCTTCTCACTTCGTCGCACTGCTCCTTCGTGGGATCTGCCCCCGCCCTTCTCTCACAGATGTTCTCTTCCTTTTTTTATTTTCCCTTCCCTGATTGTATGTTTTTTCTCATTGGTGGGATATCGTAGGCCTCTATCACCCCTCTTTCTACCTTCCTCTGCGCATCAGACCACCATGTTGGGTCTATGTGTGGGTGCTTCAGGCGGTTTGGATCGGCAATGGTGGGGGAGTTCACTGTTCTTCCTCTCCTCTTCCCATTTTTTTCAACCCATCAGGCTGGACCCCATCTTGGTTGGGCTCGATGCGGGTTTTGGGACTTCTTGGGATGGTGATGGAGGGTGGATGGCGGTGGTCTCAGGCTTTTCTAGGTCGATGTTGGTTTTCTCACTGCCGGTTCTTTTTCTCTTCTTCGGATTCTCTAGTGTTTCTTTCTGACGAAATCTCTCAGTTCAGGTGGTTTCCTTTTTCGATTATTTTGATGTTGTTGGAATATTTTTGTTGTGGTTTTTGGTTTGGTTGTGCTGTGGTATGTTTTTTAGTTTTGTTCTTCTTCGACGACGACAACACCGATGATTCTTGTGTTAGGAATGATGAAGATGGTTAGTGGTTTGTGCAAGACTTTTTCCTTGTATGGTGTTGTTTCTAAAGGAGGTTATGGTTAAGGATTTATATTTGATTTGAAGTCGATGACATGGTGTTGTTAGTTCAAGGAGACTTGATAGTCTTTGACGATCTATGGATTACTGGTGTCTGTTCAGACGACGATGATGATAGTGGTTTTTGGTCAGCGACAATGTAAGTGTGGTTCATGTTGGTGCTGGTAGGCGACTTTGAGGGGCTCCACTGGGCTCTAGTGACTATGCATTAGATGGAAACCTCGACGGTGGTAATGATGGAAACATCGAATATGTTTTTAATTATGATGGTTCGACATAATGGGACTTTGGCTGAAAAACCCTAGATCGCGATTGTCTTGGGATTTTAAAATATTTGGGTTTGTGATTTTCAAATTTTGAATTATGGAATCGTTCATTTTTTATCCCACTGGTTACCAATAATCCTTCAAGAGGATGTTTCTAAAATAAAATAAAAATAGAATTTTCAGTCTAGCTATGAGTTCCAGTTTGGGAACTTGGGAAACAATGTTAAAGTATCTCGAGTTCAACTCTTAGGATATGGGACCTAGTAATGGTGTGATAAATGATGTATCCATTCACCAGGAATCTGATAACCTAGTTATTATCTCTAGAAATATAGACATTGGTTTTATGGAAAATGTTGTTACATGTATCATATAGGAATGGGTTGTGGTTTACTTGTCCTTCTTGAGCCAGCTCCCTAGATATTCTCTTTTAACTATGGTGTGCTTTGACTATTTCTAGATTCCTCCATGATGAAATACATCTATGATTTCATAGATGGATCATGATTATTATTCTCTTAGTGACGAGGCTTTAGTGTAGGGACCTATGAAGGAGGTGGTTCCTTCTTGTGGATAGTGAAAAGTGTCTCCACCCATTGAATAACATGTTGACCCACCTCCGACAGTTCAGGTGGAGGCTTCCCATTGGGTTGAGTAGTGTTTATTCCTAGAAGTACTAATAGATGACACACCTATGCTATGTGTGATTCATGAATTTCAGAGATAGATACCACCCATTTTTTTTTGGAAATCCAGACCCCCCTTCCCAAGTGGTGCAGGATTGAATCAAGTATATGGTGTGAGTGTTCCGGCTGGTTAAGTCCCCTCTTGATGGTTGTCTTGGTGAAAAGGATTCTCCAAGTTTAAGTAGGGTATTTGTGGATCCCCATTCTAATGAGTTTTTATGTGTATTTAGGTATTAAAAGAATATGGACACTTTCCCCACTACATTCTCTTATGACAGGATTTAAATCCATGAGGGAAAGTCAGTTCCACTAAAAGTGGATAGTATCAAGGTGTGGTAGATGAGTTCCATTAATTTATATGTTTAATAATATTTTTGATATGATAAGTTTTTGGAGAGATCCCTAGTTTTGGAGAATAGGTGAGCACATGGAAGGATAGTTTCAGGTAGTAGGGGCTTATGACCCGGAGGGTTCATGTGTATTTCGAGGTATGAAATGTGTATCTTATTCTATAGTTAAAGTTTTAGTACACATTCACAAGCCACTTTTTTCTTATTTAAATATATTTTTGGGACCTAGTTATGAAATTAGAGACTTTTATCTCAACCCTTACATTCAGAGGCTTCTATTGGGGAATATTCAGTGATCACACACTTCTGCCAACATTGTGACAAGAATCTAGGAGGAGAGAGATCCTCACATAGTATCTTCCCAAAGTAGAAATGAGGTGCTATGGAATTTTCCTCAATTTGGAATATTTTCCTACCATCCATGCATAGTTTGACTATTACCAGTGAGGGTTATAGTGTATATGAGTTTTTGGAACACAATTTTCCTTCTTTGGTAAAAAGGAATTCTAGGAAGAGTAGGATGATATCGTATATAGGATGATACAACTAATTTATTATCATTTGGATAGTATAAACCTTGGATTAGTGGATTATATGAGATTTCAGTTTCCTATAGTGGTGTAGGAATGTGAGGGCATCTTTTTAAAGGGTGAGTTAGGCTTACCTCCCCATCAAAATGTCGACTTCTGCATAGATATTCACCTAGGGATGGCCCAATATATGAAATATTATATTAGATAACCCCATAGTGTTGTGATAGATGAAGATTTAGTTTGGAGAGATTCTATAGAGAAGGGGGGATTTTAGGACCAGTGTGTTCCCTTGGGTATCCCTAATGTTATTCACCAAGAAGTTGGATATGTGACTGAGGTTATGCATGAATTAAGGTCACATTAACCAGGTGACTATTAGGAATGAGTTTACACCACTAAAGATTGACTAATTCTTCAACTAGTGGTTAGGGGTAAAGTGGTTCTCATAGTTTGACCTTGGGATGGGTTACCACTAGCTCTGGTTTCAAGAGGATGGTATACCGATAGTGTATTTCTAGAGATGATATGTTTAATTTGAGTTCTTTGTGATAACCTTTGTTATAGTGGAAACCCCAATAATGTTATTTGGATTCATTCACCCGATCATCATCCATTCTTAGAATGGTTCCTGGAAGTATTCTTTGATGATATACTTGTGTACTTAGTGTTTTAAGTAGAGAATGAGATACATTTTAGGATGGTTCTAGACATTCCTTGAGATTAAAATATTTATAGGAATCTATCGAAGTGTCAAATATGGATTTATGTGGTCCAATTATTGGGATATGTATTCTTATATGTGAGATTAATAGTGGACCCTGTAAAGTTAGAGGAAATGGTAGCTTGGAAGCCACCCAAGGGCGTGACTGGGGTGTATATCTTCCTTGGGATGATATAATTTCATCAAATATTGTGACCTACACCTCTAGGATCAAGGAAACTCCGATAGATTTGAACTAAGAGGGGAAACCATTTGTGTGGGAAGAGAAGTGTAAGTAGAATTTACAGAAGATACAACAGTGGTGGATGAGTGCCCCCTTATTGAGATATACAAAGGAGTGTGTTGAGTATGTTGTATTTTTCATTGCCTCCAGAGCTGTTCTTGGATACATTCTAATTTAGAGGTAGGTAGTGATTTCTTATGGGTCCTGACAACTAAGACCCCATGAAAGGAAATATGCAACCTATGACTTAGAGTTTACAAATACAATTTTTTACTTGGATTCTTAGAGACACTATTTTAAGAGATATCTCGTGTGACCATATATCCACTTGAATTAATCATGATGGAATTATGAATGTGGGGAGCACATTAATCTTTTTACAAGGATGGATGATGGTACTGGTGATGCTGTGATAGGATGCGTGGATAATGTTTCATGCCTCCCCTTTAGTAGTATATTTGGTAGAGGTGAGGATATAATAGGATCCTTTGGTATCGATTTGGGTATCCAAGGATGTAGTATCATGTTGTTGAGTTTATCTCTCGATGGATCACCTACCAGCAGGAAAAGGTTGAGGTGTTGGGATGGGGGTTGAAGTGGGAAAATGTCTATATGGTTTTATGATGGGACTTACATGGTCTATGAGAGGTCACTAAGATATCTGAGTGATCATAGATTAAGTAAAAAGTCATGAAACTTAATATCATGAGGAAGTAGAGATTAGTGGAGAGTTTGGGATGCTCATATATACAATAGGTAATCTAAATTCATGAATTTTACTCCATGATTGTTTCATATTGTGATGCTTGCTTTACATAAAGATTATGTAGAGGGTTATGGGAGGATTTTGGGTCTCAAATGTAGTTGATAATGGAATTTCTACCCTAAACCAATAGCTAGGAGAAGCAGACCATTTAGGTTCCAAAGAACATACTTCAGGTTTTCATGTTATCTTTGGACATAGCTGGGAGGATCATCTAACATTTTTAGAGTTTTTGTATAACAATAGTTACCACTCCACCATAAATGTAGTTCAATTCGAGGCTAGTAATGGGAGACCCTATAGGTCATAGTTGTATCAGTTAGAGCCAAGGAAACATCACCTCAGGGCCTATAGTTAGTGTGAATGATGAAAGTGAAGGTATAGTTCATCTAGGTGTGGATGAGAACTACCCAGAGACATCAAGATTCCTATGAAGACTAATTATAGAGGTATTTAGGGTTCAATGAGGAAAACCACATGTTCTTGAGGGTATCACCTTAGTGAGTGTTACAGAGATTTGTCCTAGGAGGTAGACCATATTCTAGGTTCATAGGCACTTTTTCCTATTACTGTATAGGGTTAGAGAGGTGGTATACTGTGTATCCCTAACATCATATTTATTCCAGGTGCATGATGTATTCCAGATGTCATATCTAAGGAGATATGTGCATGACCTATTTCACATTTTCTACTGGGGTGAGATGGAAATTGAGGGCGAAGTTATGTTTTTAAGGTGCCTAGTGGAGTTTGAGAATTATTAGTGGAAAACCCTTCATGGTAAAGTTTTTTCCTTGGGTGTATTTTTTTTTGGTAGTATGGGAACCTCCAAGAGAGCTTGTGGGAGTGGGATATCTAGATACATGCTCTTTATCCTCACATGTATGAGTATGTTTTCACCTTTTTGGATGAAAAATATTAAATATGGAGAGAATATAATGACCCTATTTTCATCATGTAACACTTTGGAATATTTTAAAGAATATTTCTGGAGCTGTGCATAGAGTCGGTGTGAAATCCCAGGGCCCGGAGAGGCTTGGGGTGGATATGTTAAAAATATTAAGTGTAATATATCACATGTACACAAATTTTCTGAAATAATGTAATAAATCTCAAACAGTGTCTCAAATGGTAAACCAATACCAATATTAAATCTAGGGTGAGAGTTTTACCCTAGGCATGAAATAAGTCTTACTGGTGTTGGATGCTTCGATAGAGTGCTATCATGTACGGATTAAATAAATTAAATGAATTTATTAATTTAATTCTCATTTAATTACCAAACGCTAATGAAACCTCCTTTAAATTCATATTTGATGAATTCACTGTGGTTAGCCTCATAACCCTAGAGGATTAAGAGGATGGAGAGAACTCTAGTGGAGTGCATGTTGGTGGGTGATCATGGATCAAGTATCAGAGCACCTTGAGGATCGTCATCATTGATGGAGTTCTTGGATCTCCCCAAAATCAATGATGCGGAAATATTCTTCATCAGTGATTGATCAAACCTGAGGTAGGGTGTTTTATTTTGTGATTTAATCCTTGTTTTTGGTTTGATACAAACAAAAATTAATTCCTTCTAAATTAATTCATGGATTTTTCTTTGTTGGTTTGTCCAACATTTGTTTTCTATTCCCAAATCTAGGAATTTGAGATTTATTCTCCATTCAATTTTATTTATTTGATAATCCACCTCATTCTTCGGATTCCAACAATGATGGAAAAAAAACACAACCATCGATCAAAGATCACTTTTTGTTATGTGCATTTCTCCTTCCATTCATTATTGTTCACCAATGGCATTTTAGTTGTTTTATAATTCGACAATAATGAGGAGAACCAATCATTATGAATTCGTCCTTTGGCACAACAAATCATGGTCATGGGATTGATTTTGGGTTTTAGAGACATGAAAGAGGTGTGGCAGTGATGATGGGAATCCGATGATGGTGGATATACAATAATTATTGAGAAGATCTCTTTGATGGTGTGACAATAGGTGTTTTTGAGATACGGGTAGTTGGAATTCAACTACGAATGACCATAGAGATCTGGTGTTAGTGAAAACAACAGGGTTACCATGATTTGGATAGTGTGCAATCTTCGAGGAGTCAGTGGTTTTTTTTCAATCAATTGGTGGCCAAAATGCAGCTACTAGAGATGTTGTGGGTACGATCAACCTAGATCCATTAATTATGGTGTGATTCCCAACATAATTGAAGGAGGCTATGGAGTGGGAGATACATGTGAAATAGGATATAATTTCTATGAAATTACACTATACATGAAGTGTACTATGGAAGAACACACATTGTGTTTACCCCTATATGCAATGGTTAGGGTTACATGTTGAGTTAAATATCATACACCTTATAGGAATCTTACATGGCATGCGACCCTTATCCATTTAGCTCAATGTGTGCATGGAGTACACGCCTAGGAGGCCATAAGGCCCCACACATCATATGTAACAAAGAACACCCATTATACTTCAGAAGTTTCATGGGCTTGGGTATATGAAATATTCCAAGTGAAAGAATGACCACTACTAACTGTGTGTTGTAACAACATGCCATGTATCATGAGGGATAAATTCCATGTGAGATGACATGAAATGGGAAATGATAGAATCTATGAGACATGCCATGTATCACATGGTACATGCTATGTACTTATTCTAGAGGAGGTTCGATCCCTTTTTCTCCTCATGTCATCTTTGATATGAGCTTGGGTGAGTTCCCTTGAACCATATTAGTGCGGGTTCATTCCCTTAGTTTATCCCTAAGAGGGTACAATGAGGTATCCTGTCTTAAGCATGAAATGAGTGATTCCTTCTATGGGTTAGTTCCAGATAGAGTTAGTTATCCCTCCACATGGACCATGCTATGATCCTCTATCATTATTCCCTAGGCTGGTTCAAGTATCCCATTTATGACATCCATGGAATGTGATCCCCTTCATAGTGGGATTATCCAGATAGTATTCTTCATAGGCCCTAGGTGTGATGAAATATATGTGTATCAACATCTATATATTCCTATGTTGTGTAGTTTGATCAAGAGAGTACCTCAGATGGCCCCTCAAAGTTCATATGTGTATACCTCCATGGAATGAACCAATGAGAATGTCCTCTTGGATGAGTTCCATCAATATAAAAAGACCCAATGGGTGAGTTCTCTAAATTTTTTTTTACCTTTGAGCCTTTAGAAGAATCATTGGCTGGTAGTGAGGATGTGACCTCACTTTGATACTTGGAGTCTTCCATTGAGTATATCTAGATCATCTGGTTTATTCCATTGGATTTGTGATTTTAATCTATCTTCATCTTTAATTCTTTGTATTCAGTGATTTCAGGGTGTCCTACTGGGTATGTTTATACTCATCCTAAATGGGATCTTCCCACACATGTCATGTCATGTGAAGAAGATAAGCCTTTTGATGGATTCCTAGGAGGGCCAAGATTAGGTGGAGCTTATTTGTGAAATATGGAACATGGATGGTTCCAAGAGTTTACAACTTGATAGAAACCCCCGTTTTTTAGCAGGTTGGGCTCTTTTGTATTTTTGGTGGTCTTGTAATTGGAAATTTTTTGATGTCCCTTTTGTTGTACTCTGAAGCGCGATAGTTGTTATACATGAATCTAAAATATTAGTCATTTATCTTTTTCCATATTATATTAGTTTATAGAGATGTGTGCATGTGTATAGGTACTTTTGGATAAGTCCTCCCATGTGTGTGTTATGTCTACTCAATGATAGTTGCTAGCCCCTAATCTATTGAAGGTAGGTTTGAGGTTTCAATATCAGCTTACCGCCGACCATACAAGCTCTAGTGGGTTGGGTCATGATATGGGATGTAAAGACCCTGAATTTCCATGTAATTTTTTTTAAATATATGGGAATTTTATGAGTCCACGAAAATTGATGGTGCATAATTCCGAGGCCTGGAGTGCCTAGAATGAATTTATGAACTTTTGTTCGGGTACATTTAGTAAACGTGCGAGTGAGTTTTTCTAACTTCTGAACCGGTGCTCGGAATTGAAATCCGAGGACACCATTGAACTTGCAGCGCCGATATTCACTTAAGGAGACCTTCACCTCAACCGTAGTAGGTCAAGGGTGGAAGTTAGATTTTCACATATTCATGAAAGAATAAAATAAAAATAAAATTGTGCAACTTTTATTTTTATTTTTATTCCATGTGGATGTTGAGAAGTGGGGAATACAAGACCCAAACCTCCCATGAGAGGTTATAATGGTGGGGACCACCCGAACTAACATCCCTTGAGAGGTTATAGTGGTGGGGACCACCCGAGGCTTAAACCTCTTGAACTCCCCTCTTAATGAGGGAGAAACCTCTCAACTCCCTCTTTAAGGTGGAGGAGCCTATTGAGATTCCTCCACATTAATTGTGCCAACACCATAATTTAATTAAGTCAATTAATTTTGTGCCAACTTGAAATGTGCCCACATAATTTAATTTGACAAACTTAAATTATTAAGTTGGATATTTTCATTTTGGTGGGTTGAGGGAAAGGATTGGAAAAGGGGAGAGCTCTTGGAGAAAATCTCTCCAACGAAGAACGCAAATGAAGAACGCTGAATTCGACTCCCTCTTCCATGGTACATTCGTTGATGAAGAAAATCTTCAGTGTCAATGAATCGATGATCGAGGAAACACCGACGTCACTGACGTCTGTCTTTTCCCAATGACATTGTCTCCTTTCCCACGGAAAATCTTCAATGAATCAAACGAACGAGGTAGGGGTTTATTTGTGTATGAATACTTTTCCCATGTTCTTCAGTTGAAAACTTTTTCGGGATTAGGAATAAATCGTTGCGGGAGGTTGTAAAGCTTGATTTTCTTCTTCAAGTTCTTGTCGAGCCATATTTTACCACCCTAATGTGGAGGGTATGGGCCAAAAAAACATGGCCCGACCCCTCCACAAATATTGTGATGATTTGTGGGGTTGAATGAAACGAAGACAATGTTGAAACAACAATACCCTATGGCAACCACCGCCTCGCGACCTCTGCGCCCTTGCGACACCCCTACGGACGAGCCGCTCCGTGGCACCCTTGGCCACCACGCCCCGCTGCTCTGCCACTCGCAGCCCCGCCGCGCTGCCCATGGACACCGCCGTCCGGGCTGAGCCACCACTGTCGACTGGGCCGAGACGCCACCGTCGTTCGCCGAGCCGCCACCGCCATCCGCTGAGCTGCCGCTGCCGATCAGGTTAAGCCGCCGCCGCCGTCCGCCGAGACGCCTCTACCGTCCGCCGAGCCGCCCCCCGTCCGCCAAGCCACCGTCCGCCGTCCGCCGAACCTCCGTCCACCATCCACCAAGCCTCCTTCCACTGTCCACCGAGCCACCACTGTCTCGCTAAGCCACTGGCCAAGCCACCACGGCCGAGTCAGCCGCGGCCCTCCGAGCTGCCCCGACCGCGCTGCCCGCGACCCTCCGAGCCGCCCCATCCACGCTGATCATTGCCCTCTAAGCCGCCCCGGACACACCGCCCAAAACCTCTTTGAGCCACCTCGGGCCGAGCCAAAATAGCCCACACCCTCGTGGCACCCCCGCGGCCGAGCTGCCATCTGTGGCCGAGACGACCCGTGACCTCCACCTCCCCACAGTACTCGTGGCCCTCGCAGTCCTCGCGACCTACTAGATTTCTCAGTGGGCCGGGCTACCCAGCGGGCCGGGCCGCACCACGAGCTGGGTTGACCCATGCCAGGTCAGGATGGGTCGGTCCGATCGGGTCGGACCGGACCCATACCTGATACGACCCATTTACTTTACTTGGGCCATAACTTTGGCACCGGACGTTCGTTTGACAAACCGTCAGCGATGCTATAAATCTTGGAGTGAGACAGTCCCTTTGAGTATAACCCACTGAAGTTTTGGATTAATATGGGGAACAGATAGGTTGGATCGAGCACAAATCCAACCGAGCCCCTGGGACTAAAAGGCTAATAACTCACAGACCGGACGTCCGATTGACGCGCCGTCTATTGCGTTGAGACCCTTATGACGTGGCAGACCTTTGAGATTCTTCCTCATGAAACTTCATGGAAGTTGGAGTATCGAACAGTATCTTGTGGAGCAGATCCTCCCAGAGACGAGTGATCATAGTGCGGGAACCCAGTAGCTGGCTGAGACTTGTGCTGACCTTTTCAACTTGGAGTGGCTTGACAGGCCCAGTGGGGAGCGGCTCTGTGTGACGCGACAGACCCATGGTGGGGAGTGCCTCTATGTGACGCGGCAGACCCATGGTACACGATAAGAGGAGTACCTCAACAGGCCATGGTGGGGAGCGCCTCTGTGTGATACGCCAGACCCATGGTACTCGACAAGAGGAGTACCTCAGCAAGTCACGAGGGGGAGCGCCTCTATGTGACGCGGCAGACCCACGGTGGGGAGTGCCTCTATGTGACGCGACAGACCCACGGTACTCAATAGGATGAGTACCACAACAGTCCAAGGTTAGTGGGAAGCGCCTCTGTGTGACGTGGCATGCCCACTATACTCGATAGAGGAGGGGTTCTCTAGTAGCCGAGGTGTTCAACGATGTGACTGGGGATGTTACTAGTTACTACCCCTAGAATAAATCTTGGTGTGAGCTGAGTCAGTACCTCTATGTTTCTTCATTATTGAGATGGATTACTTGATAACTTAGGTATATGTATGGGCATATACCTAAGTAGGGTTATCTGTTGATTTCATACTTTGTGGTTTATCCTTGGTGGATTTTGTGAGATCTTGAGGGTCTTGGGGTCCCTACTGAGTATCGTTATACTCACCCCTACATGGGCTATGCTTGCACCTTGTTGTGTTGGATATAGACGATGGACAATGATGACTGAGGATGAGAGTACCAGGACTAGACGGTACCTGGAGGCAGTCCATACGGCATGTCAGTACACAGAGGAGATGGGTGGATGTGGAGTGCTGAGGAGGCGATCTGTACCTACCCTTCAGGTAGGAACCTCAGAGGATGATCCAATAGTTGTATTTCCCTTTTCTTCAGTTGTATTGTATCATAGTTGTACTTGTACTTTCCAGTTGGGCTTGTATTCTGGCCCCTTTTAGTTACTGCACTCACTCTATTTACAATTCAGTTTACTTGTGTTCCTATCTTACTGTGTGATTGGTTACGTGTGATTACATGTTATAAAGTAAATGCCTTCCTAGTTTTGGGGAATACTCCTTCGGTGCTAGTCACCAGCCCCTAGCCTATAGAAGGCGGGCTTGGGGTAGTCACGACACGGGCCCCGGGGGACAGGTCATGACATGGGAGACATTACTATCATAAAGATTTGAGAAATAAAGGATAATATGATAAAAACCACCAAACAGAACCTTATCATAATAAAAAATGAAGAAATAATAATACATGATGTGATTTTATACATAAATATATACAAAAGAGATAGATCCTCGACAATGAACATGAAGCTCAAACAACTCCTAAACAACTCCTTAAACTAGTGATGTCCAGTTTGATCACCAACTAGCTCCTATTGACCTAAAAAATAGTTTATATATACATAGGGTGAACATAACATGTATACTTAGTAGGATACTCCTTGAAACCTCTCATGAAAATTTAAAATAATCATACTAAAGCATAGTGATTAAACAAATGAAACTATCTTTTCACCTAAATAGGTTTACTATTATTTTACCATCCTCACCAAGGATCACTCACCAAATAACACATAGAAGTTTAACCACAATTTTGAGAACATAAATATTTATAAATGGGAATTCCACAACCACTTCCACACTAGTTTTATACTCTCATTCCCCAACATAACATGTTATAAGCTCCCATCCCTTTTATAATAACTATGTCATCCCTGATGTGAGTCTGGCCTCTAACCTACCTACCTTAGTCTCATATAGGGCCCAACATTTCATGTTGGCATAAGTACATATATCTATCTCATCATCATCACTATCCAATATACAACCAAGTGTATATCTAGAAGACACTACATCCCGTGTAAATGGATTATACCTTAATTCATCATAACCCATATACGTACACCTGTGGAAAGCTGAATTCACTACAACCAGATACATGTATGTTCTATAACCTTAAGAAATCACAACCTGCAACACACATGCATGGGAAATCACCCCTGTGCATACCTACACATAATACAATAACTTAAGAGAGAGTGGGGGATAAGGGGTAGTCATCCATTCGTATCCTCACAAACCTATATATTGGGGAAAACACACCTAGAACATATGGTTTTTAGTTTCCCTTACAACAAGGGTGGGGTGAATATGAAATAAAAAAACATATTGAATAGATATATCTCATAATCATGCTAAGGGAAACTACCTATCCTTAGACTCATATGCCTTTATCATTACATAGGACACCCGACTGCCACTACTAAGGTCTAGATATCAACAAAAATAAAATCATTAAGTTTAATAATAATTAATTAATTATCTATTAATTAATATTATTCCATTTCCAATTCCAATATTAACATTTTAATCTTTTAATACAAGTTATGATGGAACTATTAATTTTTTTTATTCTCAAGTATGTTGTCATCCTAAGTATAAATAACTAAACCTGTTCACCCATCATTTAATTTATCATTTCATAAACATATGGGTACTCTAGGAATAAGCCTAAGATACCATAAATGATGCACTTGTAGTACATAATATCAAACTAAATACTGTATTTGTAATATGATCATATAGATGACAATAGTCCATTATACATTAAGTAAGTATCAATATGGGAAATACGTAAAGATGAGAGATCCCATCTCTGAATACATCCCACCCACCCTAGTGTCCCACACCATTGTGAACAATATCATATCTGAAATCTCATGGAAACATCATCATCAAAACCAGTACCTCGTGCCACTATATTTATCATAACTACACCCCATTACACCACCATCATCATAACCATATTAGGTTAACAATCAATCGTATCAAGGATCTAAATTCATAGATCATAAATACATATTAATTTTTTTGATACATAAATTTTAAAGTAAACTAAGGCTATAGTATCAAGAAATTACACCCTCATAAAATTAATAATTAGATTACTCAACACTTTTAATATCCCAATATCTTAAAAGAAATACTATATTTGATATCATACAAGATACACAACATTGAGCTTGAATAAAATACAAAATATTATTATTTAAATATGATCATTATAACCCAACCATTTAATTGGATGGTATAAATAGGATTAACCAAATTATGAAATATATATAATGGTCCAAATTAATACAAATATATTTATTAATTTTTAAGAAATAAGTGCTCAATTTTTAGTAGACATTTTATTCTTCAAAAATACATTTTCTTCAAAAATGGGTTTTATTAACTTTTTTGAGTGAATATTATAATTAATTTATGGAAATTATATAAATTTTATTTTATAAAAATTATATAATTTTCTAAATCAGCATATAAAAATTATATTAGGTTATTTTTTTATTTTTAAGAAAATATTGATTTTCTAATCAATAGTGAAAAATACCGATTTTTATTGAAAACTATATTTTTGATTCAAGAATTTTTGAAGTTGCATTATTTTTAAAATGGTTTAAAAGTAAAATTAGTTATATTATATTATTAATAATCTAATTAATTACATTGAAATCAATTTTATGGTTGAATTTGGTATAAAAACATTTTTATACTTAAAAAATATTTTTTCTAAAAATAAAAATTTTCATTGGGTTTTCTGTTTTAATATTAAATTAATTTATACCGCATATATAATGGACCATAATTTTCATACATAGATATTACATCTAAATAGAAAAAATTTTCATTACATAAAATATAAAAACCATGCCAGAACTATATAGGTTTAGTGTCTTTGAAAATTGGGAAATATAAACAGCTGGTTCATAAAACATCTACATCATCTCTCACTTATTCCATCATAACTAGAACCCATTTTAGCACATCTTATTTAATACCATTCTTCATATCATGGGAAAAGAAACATAATAATGGGTGATCTCAGATGCTCAGTAAGGGTAAAAAAGGGATATATCAATCATATCATAATCATACAATATAAAAATATTTGAAAACTATATCATGCATATCAAAGATCACGATATCATGTCATGGGATAAATAATAGAAGTTCATAAGGAACATATTTCACAAGATCATAACATAAGATAATAAATTGTAGCACAAATAATCATATAAAATCATTTCCATATTAGTCAAGGCTCATTTACAAGACCATCATAGCAGAAAAAGACCTTTACTGAACCAAGTTCACTCCCCATTCCAACCCTATATTAATAAATTGGGTTTACTTCTTATTCTAGCCCTGTATTACTGAACCAAGATCATTTCCTATTTTAGCCCTATTTATCTAATGGGATATAAATGTTTACCTAATAAATTGGAGGGAGATATAGGTCCCACCCATCATATAATTAAATCCATACATATGTGTGCCACAAGGACATAAATAATTCATCATATCATAACTCATATAAAAAAATGGGTTTCATAAACATCATTCTATCATAACATAACCTGTGGAAAAGAAATGAGTTTCATAAATATTATTCTATCATAAAAATAAACCAATAATAGGAATAATAGGTATAATATCATTGAAAAATATCCCCATTAAGACACAAATAACATCAAATAATTTTATTTTAGATGGAAAATAATTTTGAGATATCACTTGAAAATAATTCTTGACAAAAATATCCATTCTTCTTTGAAGACATTTTATTTTCCTAAAATGCCATGAAATTTATTAAAAAAATTTTTATTTGAAAATAAACTTGTAATATTGTAAGGGAATATTCAGGGAATGAAGGTTTCATGAAAGAGGAAAAATCTATTCATTTCGTATAAGTTAGAAAAACATTCGTCTCGTAATTTTTCTAAAAAATTCAAAAAGTACCTCGTTAAGAAAATGACAAAAGCATTCCTTTCGAACTATTTAGTAAAAAGTAAAATAGTGGTAAAAATGAATTTAAAAATTTGTATAAGGATATTAAAAATATTTTGGAATAATTTTTTAAGAAACATGGATATGGAAGATAAATATTCCCCAGTAAATACTTACGTATAAACAATCTCGGATAATAATGAGATTTTGAAAATAACCCTTAAATTAGGTATGATTTACTTCATACAAATAAAAAACTACTATATAATAGATTAAATAATGTTATTAAATTATTACAAAACCATATATATATTTATGATATCATATATTGTAACTCCCCAAACTTCTATGGTACTCTTCTCTTTGAATAATACAGTAGCGTGTGTTGTACACAACTTCGAGTTCTAACACACCCCAACCAATCAAACTAGCCGTTATGAATAGTAATACACAATTTTTGAAATTTTATAAATTTTATCTTTCAAAATGGACTTAATATTTGGATTTGGAATATCAAAATTATCCTAGGGTGAATTTTTGGTATTTTTTTGAAAACTTTCAATTTTTGATGAATAGTGAAAAAACACTGAGTTATAGTTTAAAAATGAATTTTTATTTAAATAATTATTTATTTAATTTAAATTTAATTAAGTTGAAAATAGATACATAATACCTATATTAGTTCAATGTAATTCATTGGAGTTAGTTTAGAATAATTTTTGATATATAACACTTTTATTGAACTTTTCACTGTCTTTTACCCACCTCCTAGGAGAATTTAGAAATTCAGGTAAAACTTAATTTTACTGATTCTGTGAGTGGAATTTCAAAAATCCAAGAGAAACGATTAATATCAAGGAGTAAAATGTGGTTCAATAAGATAAAAATATTTTTTGGTGAATGGTAACTTTTTACTTTTATTTACCACAGTTAAAAGTAAATAGGGTAATTAAGGGTAAAAATGATATTAATATTACCCTAACACATGTCCTAATTCTATTGGACAAGTGTATCTCGACCAGAAAAAACCTTAGGAATAAAATATTATCATTTAGGTCCACTTGGATTAGATTAGGACATTTATTATTATTTAATTCAAAGAAGAGTTAAAAGAGTTAAAATCAAAGTTTAATTAATAAAACAGTTTTAATATAGGGTTATACATAAGATAAATTAGATTTTAAATATTAATTAGAAATCTAAAAAGATTTCCTACATAATGGTATTTTATTTATAATTTTTATACATTAAATAATTTAATTTATTTATGATATAATGGTGATGCAGTAATTACCGAATTAATGAAATATTAAAATAATTGATATTATAAATATCCAAATAAATGTAATTTGAGACTTTTTATGAATTACACTAATTTTATAGGATAACATGACATATTAGGATTTATTTAATTATGTTTTTAAAGGTAATAATGCTGTTATGATTTTCACAAAAATCAAATTCTAAATAGTGTCAAAATTGACATAAAAGAGTTTTTAAAACGGATATTATATTAATAATTGATATTCTATTCCTAAAAATCTAAGGTTCAGCCAAAGGAATTTTATCATGATAGGTGTATAATTAATGGACCAATTGGGGGTTTCTTGGAGGTGTATAGTAATTTTATTAACTATATAATATAAAAATACAAAGAGACATGGTAAATGTCAAACTAATTAACTAAGAGTTAAAACTAAAAGATAAGGTTAATATATTGACCAAAACCTATATAAAACCTATTGGTTGAGTGGTTTTATACCCATCACCACCTTAAACTCTAAATAATCCAATTTTGAGCCATTATAAGCTGAATATAAATTTATTATAAAATAATATTTCTTTCTTTTCCAAAGGTTCCCCTCACCCCTCTTATAAAAGGGAACTCCCCCTTCTCTCTAATTTACACCTTCAGAGCCTTTTGGATCAGCCAAACCCTACCCAAATATTCTCTCAACATCCCTCACTTCAACCTAGAGGCCTTAGTTTGATCATAAAGCCAACCTAATGATCCCCTTTGATCAAATCAAAAGGAAGAACCCGAAGAAGAGGTAATGTTTTCACCACCCTCTTTCAAGTTCCTTTCTTCTTCAACTTCTTCTTTCTTTGTTATTCCCATTATAACATAATAAATCCAGTATCTTCTATATACTATGATGTTATTATAAATATGGTACAACCAAATTCAGTATTCTATCCATCCTTTGAATGACATGTCACCATACGTGCGTACGTACGACTTACCGTCTCCACGTCGTGGTGTAATTGTTATTCAAAACTTTATTATTTGGATGGGTATGATAATGATGTGTAATTCATGAAAATAATAAATATAAAATGATAATTATTCTGTATATATGATATACCATCCAATTATGTATTATTTTAATATCAAAATAATGATATTGTCGCTCGTGCATACGTACGGACTACCGTCTCCATGAATGCGATGAGATTCATTCCCCATCGTATCCATTCAAGTATAATTGTCATTTGATGATGTTAGGGCCAATAGGAGCCTATATAACCTGAGAGGGGGGTGAATTAGGGTATGGATATTCTTTTTCAAAGTTCTTCCTGCCCCACTGGATCTTGACCTCTTTGTTACAAGGGTCACTTTGTTTGCACTTGTGTGTATGTTATGATCACTTACTTTCTTCTTTATCTGATGATGATGCTTTAAATGCAATGCAGGCAAATTAGCAGGCAGACGCAGAGATTTTTACTTGGTTCACCCTCACTGGGCTACGTCCAAGGAGCATACGCCGATAGGTTTCCGGTCGTACCAAATTCCAATAATCTTCACTAGATGTGGATACAAAGTTCGGGTACAGTCACTCTGTCCCAGGCTCATTGCCTTTGCAAGGTTTAGGGTCAGCTCACTGCTTTCCCAAGGGTCACTCCCTATTTCTCTCTCTCTGGCTCACTGCCAGTGGAGAGGATCACCTACTTCCTCTTCCTAAGCTCACTGCTCTAGAAGGGAATCCACTCACAGTTTATAGACCTATAGGTCTCTTTATTTGCATGAAATAATGCATCTTCATCTGTATGTATATGCTCTGTTGATGTACAACTTTCACCCGTAGATGAATACCACTTTCCCTCTGAACACTAGGCAACTACCTTTGGAAACATCTTCGCAAAGCACCCTACTTCGCGAAGCTCCCAATTTCGCGAAGCTCAAACAAGCCTTCACGAAGCTCCTGCCTTTTCGTGAAGCACTTTCGCGAAGCTCAAGTCTTCACAAAGAAACGTCCCTCGCGAAGCTTACTAAGACAACGCAGAGCTCGTAGGTTTCGCGGTGCTACAATAGCCACCGCGAAGCTCCTCTTTCGCGAAGCACACTAGCTCCGCGAACCACCTTCTCAAATCTAGAGCAAAGGGTTTTATCTGAAAAGTCTCTCTATTTCTCTCGAGGGGGTCAGCCTCTATTTATAGGCGATTCCACCGACCCTCGGCCTTTCTGCGCAAACTCAACGCCACGTCATCTCAAATCGCGAAGCTCCGAAGTTTCCGTCGGAATTCTGTCCAAATCGCGAAGCACCACGACAATTTTCCGTTCGTGGAGCTCGTCGTAATCATGAAGGATCACTATCAACATTCCTTCACGCCTTCGCCACGGAGCTCCCTCGCAAAGGCCATCACTGCCGCGATGCGCTTCAACTATGCCGTTCGCGAAGCTTTTACGTAATCGCAAAGCATCACAACCTCCATTTTTCTGGACTTCGTGAAATCCAATCCTTACATCACATCTTCACGAAACTCATGCCTTTGACATATAAGAATATGATCTTCATGGAAATCCACTTTTCGCGATGCTCACCAAATTCCAAATTTTGGACCCCAAAAATTTGGAAAACACTGGGAAACGGTGCCACCTTGTACTGATCTTTCGTACCACCTCCAGATCGTCCTTTCCTTTGTCATCATTCTTTTTCAACAAGGATTGTCAACAACTTCTTGGGAACTCGACAAATATCCATGAAAACCTTCTTTGTCAACAAACACAATCAACTCAAAAATACTACAATGTTACCTTGAGGGATTTTTGCCCAACAGATGATTAAAAATAATGTTTAAGGACTTGATATCATTCTGTATATGAATAAGATACAACGTATCCATAAAAAACAAGGCTTACACAACAAAGAATATAAAAGAAAACGAGTAAGTTAACACCCGAGACGACGATAATACTAAGCTATTATTAAAAAAGAAATGTTAAAAGATCATATATGATATCATATTAATGTATATGATTCTTGTATAATTTAATAACAATAATTTCACCATTATAGAGGAGGTTAACCTACCCTCAACCAAGGAAAAGTACAAGGTAAGAGTTTATTTCACAATCTCTTCATTATCCGAGGTTGATTATACGTAATTATCTACTAGGACCTCTTTATCATCCACATCCATGTTTCTTAAAAATGTATTTCAAATCATTATTACTATTTTACAGACTATGGGTTAAAGTCATTCATACTCTTGTTTGACTTTTTATAAGATGTTTATAAATGAATCTTTCCGTCGTTTTCCAAACAAGGTCGTTTTTAACCTTTTAGACAAAATTAAGGTAAGAATGTATTTTTTTAACTTATACGGAGGGTGCGGCTATTTTATACAATTATAAACTTGTTTAATATTACCTTACAATCTTATAAGGATATTTTCAAAGTAAATGTTTTATTTTATAATTATGATACTTTTAAATGATTTCAAAAAAAGAGATATTTCTCTCAAATAGTTTTTATTTCATCTATGTCAACATCCTTTAATGGATTTTAAGCTTATTTGAAGTTGATTTATTATGATAAAAAACTTCCATATTGTATTGAAGGTTTTGTGATATGTTTGACTGTGGATGTATTATTTTTATACCATTCATGGTTTATGGATAAAGTATTGACATTTCGTATACTAGTTTTAATACGAATGTTTATGTTATGTTTAAACCTATTCATATGAGGAATGAATTGGACTTAATAAGTGACGAGTGGAGCCCGCTATAGCTCCTAGATGCATCAGTAGGTATTATGAGACAAACTAGTGTCTTGGCACGAGGCCTTGACAAAATCTTATTTGTAGTCTTGGCACGAGGCCTTGGCTACGTGGTTATGATAGTCTGACATTATTCATTCTTTCATTATGAAAGTGGTTATTGATATTGCACGTGATTATTCTACTAGTAGAATATCCATGTGAATAAGGAAATGGAATTATTTCATTTTATCTTTTCCATATTGTGCTGAATTTTAAGTTTAAAAGGCTTTTGTTTTCATTATACATTACTTTAAATGTTTATGATTATTTATGAAAGTTTCCGCTATATTGTTATCCTTAATGAGAATCTGAGCTCACCCCTTTGAATGTTTTATTTTTCCCAGGATGTGAAGAAGTATTTTATGAATGACCTGTAGGGATAGTATGAGGGTATATAAAGACAATATGTTGTTGTAGTTTTTCACTTTATGATGTAATGTAAAATTTATGAATGTATCTAGTGATTCCAAGGCTACTAAACTAATCGGTCTTTCGATACTTGATATTTTGTGATCATTCCAATGTTATGTAATAATGCAACGACTTTGGGTAATAGGGTTTGGGGTATTACAGTTGGTATCAGAGGAAATTTAGTACAAACCTTGGAAACTAGATTTAGATAAACTCTGATTAGAGCACGTAGACCTAAGATGAACTTTGAGGATTAGTATAGAAGAACTTCCTAGAATTTTGGTATTGTAGAGATTTTGTGAGTTTTCCAAGAAATACATCCCTATCTATATACGAGAAGGTAGAGGTGGCTCTGGAACAGATGTACCTAGGGGTAAAACCCAAAAACACCACTTTGAGCTAGACTCGAACGGGAAATGGTGCACGACAATGGTCCTTGCTGCACTCTTGGTTATGACACTCCCGAGGGATATGATTAGGATAAGTCTCATTTTATTTATGAACCATTATGAAGGGTTTATGAGTATATAATTCCTCAAAGAAAACATTTTTTTATGATTATGGATTATATCCATAAACAGTTCAATTTATGTTAACTGTTTTACAAGTATGGAATTATGTATTTTGATTCATAAACTGATCTAGCTTATTCCATTATTTAGAAATGGAACCTAGTGGAAGGAATAGAAACCTATCAATGCATGCACTCTATGTAGGGATTTCCCTCCTGCTCAAAATAATTATAGTAGAGCTGGTGATGCAACTGGTTCTCATCAGCTAATCACCATACTGGGACAACTCACTCAAGTTATGAATAATAACCTTACCTGTATGGAGCACCCTAATCCGTAGTGTAGAGGATCAATGTTATATCGCTTCATGAGGCAACAACCAATGACATTAAATGGGAGTACAAATCCATTGGTAGCTGAGCAATGGATAAGTTCCCTAGAGAAAATATTTCAGGCTTTGGGGAGTAGTGAAAGGGAAAAAGTTATCATGGCGGTTTATTGCCTCACTGGATATGGTGATCAATGGTGGTCATTGATACAAAACACAAAGGAAGATGATGAATTATCAAATATAGAATGGAGAGAGTTCAAATATCTTTTCTTAGAAAAATACTTTCCTCGTGACCATCGAGCAGATATGGAAAGGCAATTTCTGAGTCTGAGACAAAAGGAGGATGAGAATGTCACAAAGTATGAGGATAACTTTACAAGGTTAGAAAGGTATGCTAGAGATTATATACGTAACCCAATAAGTAAGATTTATCTTTTCTTTGATGGGTTAAAACCATTTCTTTATCGATCATTAGTGTCACAATCATTCTCATCGTACGAAGATATTGTCTCATGTACTATCAAGACAGAAAAAGAATTCTCTAAGTCTTATGACTTTAAAGCAAAGTAAGAGAAGAAGATATCTTATGATCAATCTAGAAATGGAAATAAGGGAAAGAAGGGAAAAGTTGAATATCCATCCTGTAGTAAATGTGGGAAGAAACACCCTGGTACTTGCTTAAATGGAATGGGAGTCTGTTACAAGTGTGGTGAAAAAGGCCACCAAGCTCGTGATTGAAAGGGTAAGAAGGAAGCTACCACTATCCAATGCTATAATTGCAAGGAGATGGGACATTATGAAAATTAATGTCCTAAGCGTCAAGGGAACTTACCTTAGAAAAGGCCAAGGGATCAAGGCCAAGCATATGCTATCACTACTACTGAGGTAGAAGCTCCGAAAGACATGGTGGAAGGTAATTTAATGGTTTCCTCAAGTTTAGAAAATGCATTATTTGATTCTGGATCATCACATTGTTTCATATCTTCCCAGTTTGCTAAGAAAATTAGATATTTACAATTTGATCTAACAAGGGAGTTGTCAGTTAAAACTCCTAAGGGAAGTATCATTGCTACAAATTTATGTGGATCCGTCCCCATTAGGGCATATAAATGTTCTTTATCTTCTGATCTCATCTTCATACCCATGATTGAATTTGATATAATCCTCAGTATGGATTGGATTTCAGACCATGATGCGAAAATTTATTGTAATAAGAAGGAGTTTACAATTTTTGATGAGGATGATAAGGAACACCTTATCTTTAGAGTAGAACCGTCACCATAAAATTCTTACCTAAATCCACCCCTAGTAGCTCAACCAAATTCAATTATTGGGGAGGAAGAGAATGAAATGACTATGGGTGAGGAAAGGAATGTTCAAATAAGGATTTACCTATTATGAAAGAATATGTATATGTGTTTCCGGAATATTTACCTGGACATCCTCCAGAATGAGAAATTGAGTTTTCCATTGATTTAATTCCTGGTTCAAAGCCTCTATTGAAGACCCCTTATAGAATGGCCACTGTGGAATTATTTGAACTAAATAAACAACTAGAGGAATTTATTAATAAGGTATTTATTCACCCTAGTGTTTCTCCATGGGGATCCCCTGTCCTTTTTGTTAAGAAGAAAGATAGATCTATGAGGTTATGTATCGACTACAGGGAAATCAATGCTATAAAAATAAGGAACAAGTATCCCCTACCTCGCATTGATGATTTATTTGAACAACTGCATGGAGCTCAATACTTTTCAAATATTGACCTTAGATATGGATACCATCAGTTGTGTGTAAAGAAGGAAGACATTCCGAAGACAGCATTTCAAACAAGGTACGAGCATTACGAGTTTACAGTAATGCCTTTTGGATTGACTAATGCACCCTCTGTATTCATGGATCTAATGAATAGAGTTTTCAAGGAATATATCGATGATTTTTTGGTGGTATTTATTGATGATATCTTGGTATAATATAAAATCTACGAAGATCATGAAAATCACTTGCGCATTATCTTGAAGAATCTTAGAAGACATGAATTATATGGGAAGTTTAACAAGTGTGAATTCTGGCTTCAGGAGATCTCTTTTCTTGGCCATATTGTCTCCAAAGATGGAATCTCTGTTGATCCTTCTAAGACCAAGGAAATCCAAGAATGGAAAACACCGACGAGTATAACTAATGTATGCAGTTTTATTGGCTTAGCAGGTTATTATCGACGTTTCGTCCAGAATTTTTCCCGATTGGATAACCCATTAACGAAGCTCACACGTAAAGGGGTTAAATTTGTTTGGACAAAAGAGTGTGAATAATGTTTTGAAGAACTGAAGATAATATTAGTCAATGATCCTATATTGACTCTACCATTTGGGAATGATGGATTCGTTATTTATAGTGATGCATCGAAGAAAGGACTTGGTTGTGTCCTTATGCAGAATGATAGGGTTATTGCATATGCATCACGATAACTAAAAATTCATGAGAAAAACTATCCTACCCATGATCTTGAGTTAGCTACTATAATCTTTTATTTGAAGATATGGAGACATTATCTCTATGGTGAAAAATGTGAGATTTATACTGATCACAAGAGTTTGAAGTATATTTTCTCACAGAAAGAACTCAACATGAGGCAAAGGCGATGACTTGAACTACTCAAGGATTATGATTGCACAATAAACTACCACCCAGGGAAGGAAAATAAGGTGGAAGATGCTTTGATCAGAAAGGATCATGGAGTTTTGAACAAGATGAGAGTTGAAAAGGATCCTATATACATGGATATAGTAAATATGGATATGGGAATAACCATGGAAGGTGAAACATCAATACTTTTTCAAATGGTTTCCAAACCATCTTTAATAGAAAGGATAAAGAGTTCTCAGACCGATGATGAAGAGTTTAAAAAGAGGATTAAAGCTATGAATGATGGGAGATTGAGTGACTTTGTGTATGAAGATTGCATTTTGAAAATTGGGAGGAGACTTTGTGTTCCCAATATACCTGATCTAAAAAGGGAATTTTTGGATGATGCTCATAGTTCCAATTTCTCTATACACCCTGGGAGCACCAAAATGTATAGAGATTTTAAGGAACATTTTTGGTGGGACAACATGAAGAGGGAGATTGCTAATCTTTTGTCACGATATATGGTTTGTCAACAAGTGAAAGCTGGAAGGCAATAGCCTGGAGGAGTCATGAAACCTCTTCCCATAACTGAGTGGAAATGGGATAATATCACGATGGAATTTTTTCATGGTACTACCAAAGACTCCTAGAAGGAACGATGCAATATGGGTCATTGTTGATCATTTTACCAAATCATCACATTTTCTTGCTATAAGGGAAGATTTACCACTTGAACATCTAGAAAGGCTATATATTAATAAAGCTGTGAGACTTCATGGAGTACCCCTATCAATTGTTTCAGATCGTGATCCCCGTTTTACATCAATATTCTGGAAAAGTCTTCAGAAAACCCTAGATACTGAACTTCGTTTGAGCACTTCCTACCACCCTCAAACAGATAGACAATCAGAACGGACTATTCAAACCTTAGAGGAAATGTTGAGATCATGCTCACTTGAATTTAAGGGTATATGGGATCAATATTTACCTCTGGTGGAATTTTCCTATAACAATAGCTTCCATTCAAGTATTCAGATGACACCATATGAAGAGTTCTACGGAAAGAGATGTCGCACACCAACCTTTTGGGATGATGTTTTTGAAATAAAACTCGTTGGTCTAGAACTGGTGGAGGAAACGATGGAAAAGGTGAAGGTAATCCAAAACCACATCAAAGAATCTCAAAGTAGGCAGAATAGCTATGCCGATAACTGAAGGAAGGATTTGAAATTTCAGGGAGGAGATCATGTTTTCTTGAAGGTATCTGCATGGAAGGGAGTTATCCGTTTCGGAAAGAAGGGAAAATTGAGTCCCAGGTACATCGGACCTTTTGAAATTCTAGAACAAATTGGGGTTGTAGCTTACCATTTGGAAATGCCGCCAAGTCTCTCCAAAGTTCACGATGTGTTCCACGTATCATTGTTGAGAAAATACATGCCTGACCCAACACATGTACTTAATTACGAGGAATTAGAACTGGAACCCGATCTATCTTATTGCGAAGAGCCCATCAGGATTCTTGATACAAGAGAACAAGTGCTGAGAAACAAGATGAATCATCTGGTAAAAGTTCTATGGAGAAACCATAAGATGGAAGAGGCAACGTGGGAACCTGAGGAACTTATGATGAAGAATCACCCGATTCTTTTCATGCGGTAGTATTCCAAAAATTTCTAGGATGAAATTATTTGAAGGAGGGGAGAATGTAACACCCCAAACTTCTACGGTACGCTTCTCTTTGAATAATACAGTAGCGTGTGTTGTACGCAACTTCGAGTTCTAACACACCCAAACCAATCAAACTAGCCGTTATGAATAGTAATACCTAATTTTTGAAATTTAATAAATTTTATATTTAAAAATGGACTTCATATTTGGATTTGGAATATCAAAATTAGCCTGGGGTGAATTTTTGGTATTTTTCTGAAAACTTTCAATTTTTGATGAATAGTGAAAAAATACTAAGTTATAGTTTAAAAACGAATTTTTATATAAATAATTATTTATTTCATTTAAATTTAATTAAGGTCAAAATAGATACATAATACTTATATTAGTTCAATGTAATTCATTGGAGTTAGTTTAGAATAATTTTGGATATATAAAAATTTTATTGAACTTTTCACCGTCTTTTACCCACCTCCTAGGAGAATTTGGAAATTCACGTAAAACTTAATTTTACCGCTTCTGTGAGTGAAATTTCGAAAATCCGAGAGACATGGTTAATATAAATGAGTAAAATGTGGTTGAATAAGATAAAAATAATTTTTGGTGAATATTAACTTTTTACTTTTATTTACCACGTTTAAAAGTAAATAGGGTAATTAAGGGTAAAAATGATATTAATATTACACTAACACATGTCCTAATTCTATTGGACAAGTGTATCTCGACCAGAAACAACATTATGAATAAAATATTATCATTTAGGTCCACTTGGATTAGATTAGGACGTTTATTATTATTTAATTCAAAGAAAAGTTAAAAGAGTTAAAATCAAAGTTTAATTACTAAAACATTTTTAATATAGGGTTATAAACAAGATAAATTCAATTGTAAATATTAATTAGAAATATAAAAATATTTCATACATAATAGTATTTTATTTTTAATTTTTATACATTAAATAATTTAATTTATTTATGACATAATGGTGATGCAGTAATTACTGAATTAATGAAATATTAAAATAATTGATATTATAAATATCCAAATAAATGTAATTTGAGACTTTTTATGAATTATACTAATTTTCTAGGATAATATGACATGTTAGGATTGATTTAATTAACTTTTTTCGAGGTAATCATGCTGTTATGATTTTCACAAAAATAAAATTCCAAATAGTGTCAAAATTGACATAAAAGAGTTTTTAAAATGAATATTATATTAATAATTGATATTCTATTCCTAAAATTATAAGGTTCGGCCAAAGGACTTGTATCATAATAGGTGTATCATCAATGGACCAATTGGGGGTCTCTTGGAGGTATATAGTAAGTTTATTAACTATATAATATAAAAATACAAAGAGACATGGTAAATGTCAAACTGATTAACTAAGAGTTAAAACTAAAAGATAAGGTTAATATAGTGACCCAAACCCATATAAAACCTTTTTGTTGAGTTTTTTTCTACCCATCCCCACCTTAACCTTTAAATAATACACTTTGGATACATTAAAAACTGAATATGAATTTATTATAAAATAATATTTCTAGCTTTTCCAAAGGTGCCCCTCACCCCTCTTATAAAAGGGCACTCCCCATTCTCTCTAATTTACACCTTAAAAGCCTTTTTTATCGGTCAAAACCTACCCAAATATTCTCCCAAATTCCCTCACTTAAACATAGAGGCCTTAGTTTGATCATAAATCCAACCTAAGGAGCCCTTTTGATCAAATCAAAAGGAAGAACCCGAAGAAGAGGTAATGTTTTCACCACCCTCTTTCAAGTTCCTTTCTTCTTCAACTTCTTCTTTCTTTGTTATTACCATTATAAAATAATAACTACAATATCTTCTATATAATGTGATGTTATTATAAATATGGTACAACCATATTCAGTATTCTATCCATCCTTTGAATGACATGTCACCATACGTGCGTACGTATGACTTACCGTCTCCACGTTGTGGTGTAATTGTTATTCAAAACTTTAGTATTTGGATGGGTATGATAATGATGTGTAATTCCTGAAAATAATAAATATAAAATGATAATGATTCTGTATATATGATATACCATCCAATTATATATTATTTTAATATCAAAAGAATGATATTTTTGCTCGTGCGTTCGTACGGACTGCCGTCTCCACGAACGCGATGAGATTCATTCCCCATCGTATCCATTCAAGTATAATTGTAATTTGATGATTAAAAATAATGTTTAAGTACTTGATATAATTATGTATATGAATAAGATACAACCTATCCATAAAAAACATGGCTTATGTAACAAATAATATAAAATAAAACGAGTAAGTTAACACCCGAAATGACGATAATACCAAGATATTATTAACAAAGCAATGTTAAAAGATCATATATGCTATCATATTAATGTATATGATTATTTTATAATTTAATAAAAATAATTTCACCATTATATAGGAGGTTAACCTACCCTAAATCAAGTAAAAGTACAAGGTAAGGGTTTATTTCACAATCACTTCATTATCCGGGGTTGTTTATACGTAATTATCTACTTGGACCTCTTTATCATCCGCATCCATGTTTCTTAAAAATGTATTTCAAATAATTATTACTATTTTACAAAATATGGGTTAAATTCATTCATACCTTTTTTTGACTTTTTATAAGATGTTTATAAAGTAATATTTCCATCGTTTTCCAAACAAGGTCTTTTTTAACCTTTTCGACAAAATTAAGGTAAGATTGTCTTTTTTTAACTTATACGGCAGGTGCGGCTATTTTCTACCATTATAAACTTGTAAAAGCTTCCCTTACAAGATTATAAGGATATTTTCAAAGTAAATTTTTTTATTTTATAATTATGAGACTTTTAAATGATTTCAAAAAAAGAGATATTTCTCTCAAATAGTTTTGATTTCATCTATTTCAACATCCTTTGATGGATTTTAAGCTTATTTGAAGTTGATTTATTATGATACAAAACTTTCATATTGTATTGAAGGTTTTGTGATATTTTTTACTGTGGATGTGTTATTTTTATACCATTCTTGGTTTATGGATAAAGTATTGACATTTCGTATGCTAGTTTTAATATGAATGTTTATGTTATGTTTAAACCTATTCATATGAGGAATGCATTGGACTTAATAAGTGAAGGGTGGAGCCCGCTATAGCTCTTAGATGTATCGGTAGGTCTCATGAGACAAACTAGTGTCTTGGCATGAGGCCTTGACAAAATCTTATTTGTAGTCTTGGCACGAGGCCTTGACTACGTGGTTATGATAGTCTGGCATTATGCATTTCTTCATTATGAAAGTGGTTATTGATATTGCATGTGATTATTCGACTAGTAGAATATCCATGTGAATAAGTAAATGAAATTATTTCATTTTATCTTTTCTATATTATGCTGAAGTTCATGTTTAAAAGGCTTTTGTTTTAGTTATACATTACCTTAAACGTTTATGTTTATTTATAAAAGTTTCCGCTATATTGTTATCCTTACTGAGCATATGAGATCACCCCTTTCAATGTTTTATTTTTTCCAGGATGTGAAGAAGTATTTTATGAATGACCTATAGGGATATTATGAGGGGATATGAAGACAATATTTTGTTGTAGGTTTTCACTTTATGATGTAATGTAAACTTTATGAATGTATCTAGTGATTCCAAGGCTACTAAAATAATCGGTCTTTTGAGACTTGATCTTTTGTGATCATGCCAATGTTATGTAATAATGCACTGAATCTAGGTAATTGGGGTCGGGGCATTACATATATGATCATATTATCACCCATTAATAATATTTCATTATTATTCTTCTTTCGAGTTTAACTACTTCATTTTCTTATGCATGTTTTTTCGTATAAGTCCAAATTCTTATGAATAGTATATAGTTACATAATTTACAGAATTATATCAAGGTAATATATATCATATTTATTCATTATATTCATTTATATAATCATTATTGAATGGTGAAAATGGAAAATTAATCACATCACGTCATGGAGATAGTAGGCCATACATACGCACGAGCGATGGTATCATTCCCTTAATGGTAAAAGGGTAAGGAAGTGGATGGTATATATTTTGTTACAGAATAAATATAATGTTATAATTATTATATATATCTATTATTTCCATCATTATACCCATCTGGGTAAAGTAGTGATGAAAAACAGATTACACCATGGCGGGAAGATGGTAAACCATACATATGCACACGTGGTACTTTCATTTTTAGTAGGATAAATAAAAGGTGGAACATGGTTGTTACATAATCATAATAAAATATCATAATATAGGTGATAATGGAGTTATTACTTTATAATGAAAAAAACACATGAATAAGAAGTATAAGAAGAAATAATCTTGGAAGAGTCGGTAAAGACGATTACCTCTTGCTTGGAGATCTTCTCTTAGATCTTCTCTTAGGGATACTAGGGTTGGTCTTTTGAGAAGAATAAAACCTTTAGAATGTGGATTTTAGAATAGTAATTGTCTAGGGTTTTTTGATCTTGAAGGCTCAATGGGATGTAAAGAAGTGAGGGAGGTGGTTCCCTTTTATAATTGAGATGAGGGGCACTTTTAGAATTTCTAAAAATATTAATTTATAATAAATTTAATCTCAATAAAAATACCTAAAAAACGATATGTATTCAAATATAAGCTGTTATAAGGTTATAATATCATCATATAATATATTTTATACATGTTTTATTATTATTTTTAACCTTATCATTTTTATTAACCCATAGTTAACCTATTTTAATTTTAACTAAGGTAACAAAATTTTCAATATTAAAAGGCTGTAAATTTTACTTATGTGTTTTGAATTAAATCATAAATGATCAATTTATAACATTTTATACCATACTATATATATTTTTTATTTTTAAATATGTTTTATTTTTTTAAATAATTTAAGAAAATATTATTTTGATAAAACCTTATTAGTGTTAATTTTGACACTATTCATTACTTGGAATTTAAAAATATTAAGAAAATAAGTTAAATTAGATAAAAATATTTTATTATATCCTTAAGAGTTAAATTTAATCAAAAAAACTATTTTATGACATTAATTATATAAAATTATGTTTATTTTAATATTTTTATTAACATTTATTTTATATTTCCATTAATAAAATAATTAATACATTAGTGTTGTGTAATTATTTAATATACTTATTTATTCACTCAAAATTAAAAATAAAATACCATTATGAATATAAATATTCTATATTTCATAAGAATATTTATAGCCAAATATATCTATTTTGTAACCCCATATAAAAATGATATACTATTTAAAACATGAATGTGATATCTTTAAATTCTTATTAAATAAAACATTATAAATACCATAATTTCATCTAAGTGACCCAAAAAGTAAAAAATAAATTTATATCATGAAAATATGTTTATTAAGTTAAAAATTTACATTTATTTTCATTTATAACATAACTTTTTCCCCATGTGGACACATCAGGGACATTAAAGACAAATAAATCACATTTTGTGACTTTCTTTGATTTAAATATTATATAAGTCATTTTCATGGACAAGTGTCCATTAAAAAACTTTATTTAGATAATTAGGTGTTAAATGTATATGTTTATTTATAGAATATTTTTTTTCATGTGTTAGATCCATTTTATAGTCTTTATAATTTTATTTTTAACCTAAATTACTCAATTTACCCTTTTCCGTGGAAACAAAATTTACCAACTTTACTATTCATATTGGTAAAAAATAAAAGGGATATATTTAATAAATTTGGACCTTATGAATACAATTTTGGACTCCATTTTTCAAAATTAAAAACATAGAAGTTCCAAAATTAAATTTAAAATAAAATCGATAAACTACCACGAAAAACAGTTTTTCAAAAAAATTCCCTTTTAAAACATAAAATGTTTTTATAATAATTTTTTGTATAAAATAATTTTCAAAAACAAAAATTGGATTATTTAAAAAAAATAAAATATTAAAATTTAAAACTAATACAAAACATATTTTTTCATGGTAAAGACTTTAAAAGAAAATACAATTTTTAATAAAAATTGACGTTTTCACAATTCCTTAAAAAAATAAATTTTTTCTAGAAAATTATAAAAAAATAATTTTAAGATAATTTTGACATGCTTAATTATTATTTTTAAAACAAATTTTATAGGATTTCTAAAATTTAATAAAAAAATAAAAACTTATTTTTGAAGAAAACATATTTTTTGATGAATAAAGTGATTTTACTAAAAATTATGTGATAATTTTCTAAGAACTTAACAATACATTCATATTGAGTTGGAAATTTATATTTATTTACTAAATAATTTATTCAAATTTATTCCCTCCAATTTAACATCTAGGTTATTATAGTCATTTTATACCAATAGTTTCTCACGGTTTGTTTAAACTCATAGTTACATGCAATGCAAGCTATTGAATAATTAAAATTATTTAAAGAGAAATATTTATTAAAATTGCAGTGTGTTACATTCTAACTACCTTAAAATTAATTTTTCCCTCAAAATTAATCACTTGGATATAAATATATGAGGATACCGCTACCTCATTACATCCTTAGGTTCCCATGTAGCTTCCTCAAATTAGTGGTTTCGTCATAAAATTTTAACCAAGAAAGTGGTATTGTTTCATAGAACATTCTATCTATGATCCAAAATATCTATCTGTTGTTCTTCATAAGAAAGATATTGCTCTAGTAGAACAAATTCTGAGTTTAGTACACATGAATGATCATTTATGTACTTTATCAAGAGAGATACATGGAACACATGTTGAACTTGAGAGAGATTCAGCAGAAGTGACAATCGATAAGCTAACTTCCCAATATGATCTAGAATTTCAAAAGGACTGATATACATAGGGATTATATTTCCCTTATTTCCAAATCTCATCAATCTATTCCAAGGAGATATTTATAGAAATACCTTATCACCCACTCCAAACTATAGGTTCTTTCATCAATTGCCAACATAATTTTTTTATCAACTCTGACTTGATCTTCTGTTATGTTGAATAGATCTAACCTTCTCTACCATATCCTCAAATTGATTAGGTCCCAATAAATTTATTTCCCCAACTTCATTCTGGCATGTTTGAGTTCTGTACTTCTTACCATAGAGGTATTTATAAGGAACCATCTGAATACTAGAGTGAATGTTATTGTTGTAATAAAATTCTACCAAAGGTAGGTTTTGATCCCAAACACCTCTGAAATCCATAGAGAAAGATCTCAAAATATATTCTAGAGTTTGAATTTTCCTTTTATACTAACAATATGTATAAGGATGATATGCAGTGTTGAAACTTAACTCTGTATCTAGATCCTGCTGAAGACTTCACCAGAACTTCCAGGTAAACCTCAGGTCTTGATTAAATATAGTTGAAAGCGGTACTCCATGAAATATTACCACTTACTTAATATATATTATGCTAATATGATCGATATATAAGTCTTATTTGATAGTAATAAAGTGTAAATACTTTGTAAGGTGATCAAATATAACCCCTAGTGCATTATGGCGTTTGGTTTTTTATGAAGTCTGACAACAAAGTTCATGACAATGTTTTCTCATTTCCATTATAGTATGGGTAATTATTGTAACATCCCATTATAATTCTGTCTCTCAGCCTTAAATTTATGAAAAACTAAGAATCAAGAAACATACTCTAAAATATCTTTCTTCATGACATCCCACCAGAAATACTCTTTAAGTTCCCTATACATCTTTGTGCTTCTAGGATGAATAAAGAATGATGAACTATGGACCTCATCAAATAGCTCATTATTTAATTATGGTATGGTAGAGACACAAACACAGTTCCTAAAACTTATTATTCCATCATAATAAAGGTTGAATTTAGGAATATTTATCACCTTATTTCATAACTCTACATATCCTTATGCACCTCCTTAATCTTAATTTGTATATATGGTTGAACATTCATTTGAGAAATATAATATTTCTCATATTATTATGATTTATAGATCCATCCTTTGAAAATCCATAAATATTGGATATTTTTTTATCATCATTATAGATAGTCTATCATGGTCCTTTTGACTTAAAGCATCTACCACTTTGTTCTCTTTCCAAGGCTGGTAATGTATTGATAAGTCACAATATTTAATCAACTCCAACCATCTTCTTTGTCACATATTCATCTACTTTTGAGTGAAAATATACTTTAAACTTTTATAATAAATATATATGTTGAATATTTCTCAACAAAGATAATACTTCGATATATTTAATGAAAAAATTACCACAACTAATTACAAATCATGAGTTGGGAATTTTGATCATGGTTTTTCAATTGTTGTGAGACATAATCTACCACCATATCATTTTTATGAGAACACATCCCAAACCCTTCTTGGATGAATCATTGTAGATTGCATACCTTTATCCACTATAGGGTAGTATAAGCATAGGTTCACTGAATAACCTTATTTTTAGTTCCTTAAACTTTTATTCACATTCATTTATCCATATGAACTTAACTCCTTTCTGAGCCAACTTGATGAGTGGATTAGATAATCATTATAAATATTTCATAAAACATCTATAATATCCAACCAAACTAAGAAATATTCAGATCTCAATTACCATTTTTTTCTAGGCCAATTTTCAATAACTTCGATCTTTTCTGGATCCACAAATATCCCCTCTCTTTAGATTATGTGACAAAAAAATGAAATTTTCTAAAGACAAAATTCCCACTTAGTAAATTTTTCATAAAAACTATCATTTATCTATGTTTTCAGTACAATCCTAAAGTGGTTTTCATGTTCTTACTTGATCTTAAAATATACAATAATGTCTTCTATAAAGACTACCATAAACTGATAAATATAGTCTCTAATGACTCTATTCATTAAATCCATGAAGATAGTGGGGGAATTAGTAAGACCAAAAGGCATCACTATAAATTCATAGTGTACATACTTTGTATGGAATTCCATCTTGGGTATATTATCCTTATTGAACCTTAATTGATGATATCTATAATGAATATCAATCATAAAAAATTATTGATCTTCTCATAGTTGATAAAATAAGTTATCAATATGGGGTAGAGAATATTTGTTCTTGATAGTGATCTTGTCAAGTTCTCTATAATCAATAAAGAGTCTCATTGATCCTTCTTTATTCTTAAAAAATAGAACAGGTTCACCCCAAGGTGACATACTAGGGCATATGAATCCCTTTTAAATATTATCTTGGAGTTACTTCTTCAATTCCTACAACTCAATTGGGGACATTCTATAAAGAGTCTTTGAAATAGGAATAACACCCGATATGATTTCTATTGAAAAAAAGACTTCACGATTCAGTAGAATACCTATAAATTATTCCATAAAGACATAAAAAACTCCTTTATAGTAGGTTTTTCCTTAATGGTTAGTTTCTCCTCAACCATCTAAGATAGATAAGCTTCTTTTATAGGAATAAAAACCCACAATATGGAAGTAATTTCCACTGGAAGTTCATATTCATACTCGCATCGATAGATGATCATGGATCATTCATAATATGAAATGCGACTTCCCTTCATCAGTAATTGATATGAGATCTATATAGAAAAATCCAATCCATTCCATGAATCACATCGAATTCAACTAAAGGAAGGATCACCAGATTTTCTAGAATCACTTTCCTACAAACTTCAATCGGATAAGAATTATAAACTTGTGAAGGAAATGTTATGCCATTAGGAGTTTTCATAGCTGACACAACATATAATTGTTGAGGCAATATAGATATACACTTAGAAAATTATTTATAAATAAAAGAGTGTGTAGATATAGAATCGAATAAAACATTAGATAATTTAGAGTGGATGATAAGTATACCTTTCACCACATCATTGTCATACTCCACATCGCCAAAAATGTATTTGCTTTGCTTTAATAATAAAATGAGGCTTCAACCACAACCTTTTAAAAAAAAGG
The DNA here is from genome assembly GCA_963277665.1 of Viscum album. Lineage (NCBI taxonomy): Eukaryota > Viridiplantae > Streptophyta > Magnoliopsida > Santalales > Viscaceae > Viscum > Viscum album. The sequence continues at coordinate 4,923,072 of OY728122.1, read as the reverse complement.
TTACTAACATCATTCTTCATTGATAACCCTTATATTAGGGAATTGGTTACAATAATTCCCATTTTCCTTGAACTTGTAACATTGAAGTGTGAGAGGTGTATTTTTTACATTCTTTTCTCTATTTTCATCATTAACTATCTTTTTCCCATCACTTCAGCATTCAATTTCCCAATAAAATTATTTCACACACATAACATTTACTAGTCCCCTTAATAAAAATTCTCCATGTTTCTTTCCACACTTTGAGCTTAAAGGAAATCTTATCTTCTTTTCACCATGGTTTTTAGATTTTCCCTTGAATTCCATTTTTATCTTCTTATCAAACCCATAAGATTTATGGGTGAATAAAATCTCAATATAAACCTTAAGAGCACATAGAACGATTTAATAATATCTAATGAAGTCCCTTATGGATAATTATCTTTAGAGGTTTGGTTTTAATCCACTGAAGAATTGATCAACCTTACTCTCAGGTAGAATGATAATTCCAAAAGCGTACCTTGGAAGTATTGTAAAATTTTATTTGTAGGAATCAACAAATTCATCATCATTTTTCTTAAGCTCAAGAAAATCCTTCTCCATCTTTATTCAAAGAATATTAGTAAATTAATTATTTAAAAATAAGTTCTTTAACTTATACCATTCCATAGAGTCAATTTCATCTAATTACCTAGTATTACTGATGAGATTCCACCATTTATCCACTTCACCTTTTAAATTATAAGCTACCAAAATTAATTTATCATGTTCTGAAAATTGGAGAACTAAAAATATATTTTTAGTGGTACTAATCCATTATTCATCCACTAGTGGATCAGAAGACCCACTGAAAGAATTTGGATGATGGATCATGAAGGACTCATCAGAAAGTTGTTCCATCATTTATCATTTGGTAGTCTGTCATGATTCATAGCTTGATAAAGTTGTGTGATAATAGAAAAAATATTTTTTATTCTAGCTCCCATAACATTTGGTTTCTCAGGAGGAAAATCATTTCATTATCCTTCACATTCAGTGTTAACACAGTTCCTTCAGGTTCCAGCCTTTGACTAAAATAAAAAATCATAGTGTGAGCAACACTAATCATAATGGAAAAACCACATAATCAAGTGAAATTACTTATAAAATTTCAATTTATGATACCTTAGGTTTAATTACTAGGTTATTCATGTTCATTACCAAAACCTAGGACTATATCCTATACTTTAACTTATCCTTAGGGTTCTTACTAAGGTTTTTTAATCCAAGTTTCCAATGGTTAAGTAAAACTTGATCTGATATCAAATATAATAAACCATAATTTTCATACATATATATTACATCTAAATAGAAGAAATTTTCATTACATAACATATCAAAACCACTTTAGAAACATATAGGTTTAGTGTCTTTGGAAACTGGGAAATATAAACAATTGGTTTATAAAACATCTACACCATCTCCCACTTATTCCATCATAATTGGAACCCATTTTGATATCTTACTCAATACCTTTCTTTATATACTGGGAAAAGAAACATAAGAAAGGGTAAGATAAGATGATCAATAATGGTAAAAAAGAGATATATCAATCATATCATAATCATAATACATAAAACATTTGAAAATTATATTCTACATATCAAATATCATGATGTCATGTCATTGGATAAATCATAGAAGTTCATAAAGAACATATTTCACAAGATCATAACATAAGACGTGAAATTGTGGCATACATAAACATAGAAAATTATTTAAATATTGGTAAAGGATAATTTACAAGACTATCATAGTGGAAAAAGTCCTTTACTAAACTAGGTTCACTCCCCATTCCAGCCCTGTATTACTAAACCAGGTTTACTTCCCATTCAAGCCTTGGATTACTAAACTGAGATCAATTCCTCTTCCAACCCTATTTATATCATTAGATGTAAATATTTACCCATTTAATTGGTGGGAGATATAGTTCCCACCCATCACATAATGAAAACCATAAACACGTGCGACACAATTATATAAATCATTCATCATATTAGAACCCATATAAAAAATGGGTTTTATAAACATCATTCCATCATAACAAAACCCATGTAAAAGAAATAAGTTTCATAAATATCATTCCATCATAAAAATAAACCAACCATATGAATAATATGGATAGTATCTTTGAAAAATATCCCTATTAATACATAATCAACATAAAATAATGTTATCTTATATGGAAAATAATTTTGAGATATCACTTGAAAATAATTCTTAAGGAAAATATCATTTCTACTTTGAAAAAGTTTTCTCTTATTAAAATACCATGAAATTTATAAGAAATTTTTTTATTTGAAAATAACCTTGTAATATTGTAAGGGAAGATTAAGGTCATGAAACCATCATGAAAGTGAAAAAATATATTCATACCGTATAAGTTAAAAAACATTCTTCTCGTACTTTTTCTAAAAAAGTCAAAAAAGCACATCTTTAGGAAAATGAAAAAAATATTCCTTTCAAACCATTTAGTAAAAATCCAACCATGGGTAAAAATGAATTTAAGAAATTTTATAAGTATGGTTAAAATATTTTGGAATATATTTATAAGAAACTTGGACATGAAAGGTAATATTCTCCAGTAAATACTTACATATAAACAATCTTAGATAATAATGAGATTGTGAAATTAACCCCTACCTTAGGTTCAATTTTATTCATAAATATTAAAAAATAATATATAATGGATTAAATAACCATATTTATATTTATTATATCATATATTATCATATCATTACCCATTAATAATATTTCATTATTATTCTTCTTTTGGGTGTTAACTGCTTCATTTTCTTATGCATGTTTTGTCATATAAGTCCCAATTATTATGCATAGTATATATTTAAATCATTTAAATAATTATATTAAGGTAATATATATCATATTTAATCATTATATAAATTTATATAATCATTCTTGAATGGTGAATATTAAAAATTAATCACATTGTGTTGTGGAGACGATGAGCTGTATGTATGCACAAGCGATGGTATTATTCCCTTAATGGTAAAAGGGTAAGGAAGTGGATGATATATATTTTGATATATAATAAATAACATCTTATAATTATTATAAATATCTTTTATTTCCATAATTATACCAATCTAGGTAAAATAGTGATGAAAAACAGATTACACCATGTTGTGGAGATGGTAAGCCGTATGTACGCATGGGTGGTACTTTCATTTTTTGTAGGATGAATAAAAGCAGGAATATGGTTGTTAAATATTCATAATAACATGTAATAATATAGGTGATACTGTATTTATTACTTTATAATGGAAAAAACACATGAAGAGGAAGTAAAAGAAGAAATAATCTTAGAAGAGTCGGTAAAGACGATTACCTCTTCCTTAGAAAACTTCTCTTAGATCTCCTCTTAAGGACACCGGGGTTGGTATTTTGAGGAAAAAAAACCTCTAGTATGTTTCTTTAGAAGATTAATTTATATATTATGGTCTATATTGAAGGCTAAATGGGATGTGAAGAAGTGGGGGAGGGGATTCCCTTTTATAATTGAGGTGAGGGGCACTTTTGGAATTTCTAAAAATATTAATTTATAATAAATTAATTCTCAACAAAAATACCTCAAAAGGACATGTATTCAAATATAATATGAGAAAAAGTTTTAATATCATCATAAAATATATTTTAGATAAGTTTTGTTATTATTTTTAACCTTATCATTTTGATTAACCCTTAGTTAACCTATTTTAATTTTAATTAAGGTAACAACTATTTCAATATTAAAAGGTTGTAAATTTAAATTTTGTGATTTAAATTAAATCATAAATAAAAATTTATAATATTTTAGACCATATAATATTATTCTATTTTTAAAGATGTTTTTATTTTTTTAAAATAATTTAAGAAAATATTAATTTGATAAAATATTATTAGTGTCAAATTTGATACTATTCATTACTTAGAATTTAAAAATATCAAGATAATAAGTTAAATTTGATAAAAATATTTTATTATATCCCTAAGAGGTTAATTTTATCTAGAAATTATTTTATCATATAAATTATATCAAATTATATTTTTTTAATATTTTTATTAACATTTATTTTATATTTCCATTAATAAAATATTTACTACATCAGTGTTGTGTAATTATTTAATATACTTATTTGTTCACTAAAAATTAAAAATAAAATAAAATTATGAAGATAAATATTATATTCAGAATAATATTTATAGTCAAATATATATATTTTTTAACCCTATATAAAAATGGTATACAATTAAAAACATGAATGTGACAAATTTAAATTCTTATAATATAAAATATTATAAATACCATAATTTCATCTAAGTGACCCAAAAATTAAAAAAATAAATTTATATAATGAAAATATGTTTATTAATATAAAAATTTAGAGTTGTATTCGTTCATAACATAACTTTTCTCCATGTAGACACATAAGGGACATTAAAGACAAAGAAAGTGACATTTTGTGACTTTATTTGATTTAAATATTATATAAGTTATTTTCATATAAAAGTTTACATTAAACATATTTATTTATATCCTTAGGTATTAAGTGTCTAATTTTATTCATCCAATAAAATTTTAGCATGTGTTAGAGTCATTTTCTAGTCTTTATAATTTTATTTTTAACCTAAATTACTCAATTTAACCTTTACTATGATAAAAAAATTTACCAATGTTACTATTCCTATTGGAATAAAAATAAAGAGAAAATATTTAATAAAGTTTGAACTTGTGAATAAAAATTTGGAATCCATTTTTTAAAAATTAAAAACACATAATTTTTAGAATTAAATTTAAAATAAAACCGGTAAACTACCATGAAATATAGTTTTTTCAGAAATATTCCCTCTTAAAATATAAAATGTTTTTATAATAAATTTGTTTATAAAATCATTTAAAATACCAAAATTAGATTATTTTAAATAAAAATGAACTATTAGAATTTAAAAATAATCCAAAAAATAAATTTTCCTTATAAAGACATTAAAAAAATATAGTTTTCAATAAAAATCAGTATTTTTACTATTCCTTAAAAAATAAATGTTTTTCAGAAAATTATAAAAAGATAATTTTAAGATAATTTTGACAAGTTGAATTCATTTTTTTTCAAATATATTTTATATAACTTCTAAAAATTATTAAAAATAAGAGAACATCATTTTCTTATGAATACAATGATTTTACTAAAAATTATGTGATCATTTTCTAAGCACTTACCAATACATTCATATTGAGTTGGAAATTTATATTTATTTCATAAATAAGTTATTAAAATTTATTCCATCCAATTTAATGGCCCGTTTATAATAGTCATTTTATACTAATAGTGTCTCGTGGTTCGTTTAAACTCACGGTTGCGTGCAACGCAAGATATTAAAGAATTAAAATTATTTAAAAAGAAGTATTTATTAAAATATTAGGGTGTTACACATATGTGAATTGAATCTTGAAAAATGGATTCCATATTTGTAATCAAGTGGGTAAAATTTGGTTAAAATATCAATTTTATTTCTGGTAATCATGAATAGTAACCGTAGTAAATAATTATCACCACGGTAAGGGTAAATCTAGTAATTGAGGTAAAATATAATATGATAGGGACTAAAAAATAACCCTAAAAATTTTATTTATCCAATTTTATGTGTGGAGTTCAGAAATTTCCATTCAATTTTTGATTTATTACCTTTTTTTTCCATTTAGCCTTGATTTTGACCTATATAATATTTAAGTAAAGGATAAAGTAAAAAATTCCACCCTCTTACTTTTAATATCTATAATATTTTTTGATAGGGATGAAAACAAATTATGGTTAGTTATAAATGGTTATTTGAAAAATAAATTAATTTTTTATCATGGTAATTTATTTATAATTTTTTGTGATTAATAATTACCTTTAATGGTTACACAAAATTGACACAACATTTATTAAATTAATAGAAAAATAAAGTAAATGATTTTAAAATATTAAAAGTAACATAATTTTAATGAAATATTGTATTATATTATTTTTTAAATAAATATTAAATTTTATGGATTTCTGAAAGGATTATATTCTAATTCCTTTACTTTTATGTTTTTTTTTTCAAAGTCAAATTAAATGAATAGTTCAAAAATTGACATTAATGATATTTTATAATAAATATTATTTTATTAAATGATTTTAAATTTATGAAAATAATATCTTTATAAAAGTGACTGGGATATGGTTTAAAATATCAACAATGGTATGTTTATGGGTCAATTTTTCTTTTATAGTAACTATCTTAACCCATAAGAGTAAAAAAATTTGTTATCACCGTAATTGTAAAAATAGTTAATGGAAGGTTAAAACAAAAAGATAAAGGTAAAAAAATAGTCTAATATTGTCCTAATTTTATTTATAAGATAATTTCTAACCATGGTCATCCTATTTATGAAATATATCATTTAAGATCTATTTTTACATGAAAATTAATTTATATTAATTTAATACTTTAAGTAATTCCAAGAGTTTCCCTCCGCTTTCTTATAAAAGGTCACCTACTATTATCTTTTATTCACACATAAAAATCGTTTTGTTTTGGAAAATAAATGCCCAAATCATTTTCTATAATCTCTCCCATCATTATATATGTATTATTTTAAGCAGAATACCAACCTTAGAGGGTTTAAGGTGTAAAGAGAATGTGATTTTCTGAAGAAGAGGTATAAATTTTAACTCGAATGTTTTAGCTTTATTTATTCTTCCAACTTCTTAAAATATTTTTAAACGATGATTATATAATAACATAAGTTATAAAATATATTGATATATTATTATTTTAATTTAATAACCAATATCCATCTCCTTCTTCCACTAAGTGTCAAACAAAACTATCGATCGTGAGTTTGACGGACTACCACATCACAAACTGATTAATTAGTTTTATATCACTACTACTTATATATGGAGATAATTATTGGTTTAATGTATATATATTATATTAATGAAATATTTATCATTCTAGAAATATAATATATCATCTACTTTCTTACCTTTCCATTCATTGAAAAATGGCAATGTTGTTCATGTGTATGTGTGTACTACCACTTCCACGAAGCAATGCAATTCATTTTTCAAAACCATATAATAATAATGATATATATAAGTTTATTTAAATATGTAATATGATATTAATTATAATTATATAAATATAAAAATAAAACTTACCATCTTTCGATCATGATCAATGAAAAATAGAAGCATTACTCATGTGTTTGTATGACCTACCGTCTCCATGATTGTAACATAGTTCATTTTTATTAACAGTCATTAATTTTATTTTTAAAATAATAATTTACATATAAAATTATAATTATTTAATTATTATTATTCTGTAGATAATGGAATAATTTTCTATTTGATCATAGTCAACCTACCGAAGTCATTTTGGACATATGAGACGAATATCATCAAAAAGTTTGACGTGAACTTAATTGATTATAACATGGTAAAAGAAATTAAAAAATTGAAAAATGTTCTTAATAAAGTAAATAATTAACATAAATCTTGTATTCAGGAAAATAAGAAATGTATGTGATGATTCATACTCAAGGTAAGGGACACTTTACTTTAAAAACCTCATTTTAAATGTTTTAAAGATTTATTTTCTAAATATTTACCTTCCATGTATATATTCTTAAAAATACTTTTTATATCTATTTATATGTAAATAAATAAATTATAAATAACATTTTATTTCTCTTTATTATAAAGTATTTTAAAATGAATCTTTTTATGGAATTTTTTGAATTTATTTACAAAATACAAAAGGAATGTTTTATTTTAACGTATACCACATCAATAATTTTTACCATCGCTGTAAATATTATTTGATGTTTGTATTACTTTAAAATATTTCATATTTTATTGAAATAAAAACTATCCTTCCCCATTATAGGTATTTTCAAAAAGGGTTTTAAATGAAATAGATATTTCAATATCTAGAAATGTTTTTATATGGGTGTAAAGAATATTTCTACGACTGTAAGGATGAAAAATATAATTTTTTATTATTTTTTATTATTTTATGGTTTTTGGGAATTAATTATAAATATTTGTGGTTTCATTATAAACCTAGTATTTATGGTTTTTATATAAACCAAGTATGGGTGGTTCTGTTATAAACCAAGGATAGGTGGTTCCATTATAAACCAAGGATGGGTGGCTCTATTATTAACGAAGGATAGGTGGTTACATTAAAAAACAAGGATAGATGGGTCCATTATATTCCTATAATGTATTGGGTAATTATTATGTTCTCTATATAATTATGATATAAGTTGACTGTATTGGTTATTCTATTTGTAAGAGAGATATAGAAAATGATGTCCCAAGTCACCTAAATGACTTTTTAATGCCTACTAATGATTTTTCATGGAAATTATTTGATTTAAAAGGTAAGTTAATGATATTTTGTTTTAAATTAATGATTATGATATTTTGGATAAAAGTTATGTTTTTAATAAAATGTTTTTCATGGGTAATAATTTTTTTGAATAAACCCTCATGATTATGATTTTTTCCATTATTTTTTCTTATAAAGTGTTTTATGAAAATTTTTAGGAAGTAAAGTTGATATCATGTATTAGTGAACAATTATTTGATCTCAAGGTTTATTTTTTTTGAAGGAAAACTATTTTATGATCTTACGGTTTTAAAAGACTAAATAGTTTCTTCTTTCTTTTTCTATGTCCCTTGCTGATCCTTTTTGTGGTCATACCATGTTTAATTTTTTTTTCATAGGGTTTTAAGGATGATTAGGGATGATGATGAGGTAAAGATGATAATTGTAAATATGTTTCATATAAATAAAACTAGTTAAATCTTAAAAGTTTTGTTTTTTTGAAAAAATGGATACTAAGAGAAATTTTACAACATATATTTTATGGGTTTTTTATGTAAGAGTTATGACCTAATTCTCTAAAACTATTAACTTGAGAAGATCCTTTAAATGTAAGAAAATGAATTATTTTATAAATATTCAATTTATAGATTGTATAAGGTTAGTCCCTTACTATTAGTATCAAAGGAATGATTTAGATAATTTTGGATATTACGATGTTTTCATGAGAGGTTAGCTTAAGAGTTATGGATACCATCATTGATTTATAATTTTAAGGTTGATTATAAGTTTGAAGTCTTAGAAACCACTTTTGAGGTTTTAAGTGATGGTATTTTGAGTTGATTAAATTTTGGGATAAATTTTATTGGTTTGAGGTATATTTAACCCCTAGTTTTAACATGAAGGATTATTTTAGAAGAATGTTATTACTTTTTTGGGAAGTAAGATTAAAGGCATGAGATAACATTTGAGGTTATAAAATTATTTAATATTGAAGTTATTGAGGTTATTTTTTAGGATGTTCATTATATTTTTGGGAACACTATAGGAATTATATTAATATATATTTTTTATAAAAGGATAACCCATAGGATGGGTGATAACTTATCACATCTAGAAAGGCCACAGGGTTTGAACCCACAACCAAAGGGTGATAAGGGTTCAAAACCTACCACTGGCTTGTGCGATTTCTTGGTTAGTATAAATTTTTTTATTACTTAAATGATTTTATATATAAATATTAAGTTTATTTTGGGAGAATATATTTTATCATATAGATAACCATGGGATTGAAAAGTTATTTCATGATTAAGTGATTAATGTTATTTGGGAAACATTATATGATTAAGGTAAATAGAATATTATGGGATTTTATTTATGGAATAAAGGTTGAATTATATTTTTAGAAGAATATATTATTTTGATGTGGCTTTATGGTGTTTCATGTTATTTATGGAGATAATTATCATATTTTAGAGATTATATTATTAAGAAATATATATTTTTGGTATGTGACTTTAAGAGCGATTGATGTCATATGGTGATAAATATTAAATTTATCTTGGAAGAATATTTGATAAAATAATTATTATATTTGTGTTTAAATATTAGTTAGGAATGTTTTGAATAATTTTAATGTTATTTATTTGTCAAATGATCTAATATAAACATTGGGTGTTATTGTTGAGGCTATAGAGCTTAATGCTATATTTTATCGTATGAAGGTTTATTCATTTTGGGAATTATCTTACCTTGTACTATTTTTTTGGTTTTTGTTAATGTATAAATATAGTAGGAATAGTTTTATATCCTTATTTGGAATTATTTGATCTATTAGAAGTTTATTTTATTGCTTCATACATAGAAGATTCATCTTGAATACTCATCGTTTGAAGTAAAATTTGAGATTGTGGTAGAAATTGATCAAAGGATGAAATTATAATTACTAAGTAAGTGTATTTTATTAATTTATTATTATATATGGTAAATTAATCCTTCAAATACTAGGAAAGTATATTTAAAAAAGGTTATCATATTACCTTTATATATAATGAATCAACGGTCCTTTTCAAACCTCCTTCGTTTGTAGTTTTGTGGTTGTCAACTTTATCATGATCATTCATTTTATTTTAAACAACGGTCTCAATAATTATACCTAATTATTTTGGACATTAATTTTTATTACATGTCCATATTTTCACATCCCACTAATTTTCTCCTATTTTTAAACATAGCATGTGTTATTCTGGATGAACTCTGTACTTCCATTTTGTTTCTTTTAATGAGGAAGTTTTATTAACCCTTTTTACGATGTGTGTTTTCAAAAAAGGATTTTTTTTTAAATTTCCAACTTTTAGGAAATAATTTATTATGGGGGATATAATATCCCAGTATTTTAAAATAATGATTATGTTCTATAACGCACAAGATATGCAACATCGAACATAAATGAACTATGAAATATTATTATTTAAATATGACTATTATATCCTAGCCATTGAATTGGTGGGTATAATTAGTATTAAATTAATTATGATATATATATATATATATAAAGTTCATAATCAATAAAAATTTATTGATTAATTTCTATGAAATAATCACTCAATTTTTAGTAGTCATTTTATTCTTCATAAATACGTTTTCTTCCAAAATGGTTTTTATTGCCTTTTGTGAGTGAATATTATAATTAATTTATAGAAATTTTAGAAATTTTATTTAAAAAAAATGATATAATTTTTGAAATCAACATATCAAAATTATCTTAGGATAAATTTTTTGGATTTTTTTAAAAGTATTGATTTTCTAATGAATAGTGAAAATACTGATTTTTATTAAAAACTTTATTTTTGATTCAAGAATTTACAAAGTTACATTATTTTTAAAATGGTTTAAAAGATAAACTTATTATATTATATTATTAATAATCCAATAAATTTCATTTAAATTAATTTTATGGTTTGATTTTATATAAAAACATTTATAAACTTAAAAGACATTTTTCTAGAAAAAACTATTTTTCATTAGGTTTTCTATTTTAATCTTAACTTAATTTATGAAACTTTTGTGAATTGAATCTTCAAAAATTGATTCCATATTTTTAATCATGAGGTAAAAATTTGGTAAATAGGTCCATTTTATTTTTGGTCATTATTAATAGTAACCATAGTAAATAATTATCACCACGATAAGGGTAATCAGGTAATTAAGGTTAAAAATAATACGGCAAGGATTAAAAAATTATCCTAAAACCTTAATTTATACTATTTTATGAGTTAATTTCATCCATGTACATCAAATTTTATAAAAAATGACCTTTTTTCCATGTGTCCTTGATTTTGACCTTTATAATATTTAAGTAAAGGATAAATTGAAAAATGTCACTCTATTACTTTTAATATCTATAATATTATGTGATAGGGTTGAAAAAAAATTATGTTTATTTATAAATTGTTATTTAAAATATAAAGGATTTAATTTTATAATTTTAATTTATTTATACTTTTTTAATGATGAATAATTATCTTAAATGATTACATAATATAGACACACCATTTATTCAATTATTAGAAAAATAAAATAAATGTTTTTAAAACTATTAAAAGTAATATAACTTGAATGAATTTAGGTGTTACAAATTTTTTTAGATAAATATAAAATTTCAGGAATGTTTTAAATTATTATATTTGAATTATTTTACCATCATGTTGTTTTCAAAGTGAAATTAAATGAATAGTTCAAAAAAATAAAATTAAGGATATTTTATAATAAATAATATTTTATCAAATGATTTAAAATTCCTAAAAATACCATATTCAGAAATGTGTTTGGGATATGGTTTATCATATCAACCAATATCCATTTATGGGTCAATTTTCCTTTTATAGTAACTATCTTAACCCTAAATGAGTAAATAACTTTGTTATCACCGTAATTGTCAAAAAGGCTAATAGGGGGTTAAAAAAATATAAGGGTAGACACATAATATAAAATTTTCAAAATTTTATTATATGAGAGTATTTAGACCCATAATTATAAAATATTCAAAATTTATGATTTTAAATTCTTTTTCCCATGAAAATTAATTTATATTAATTTAATACTTTAAGTAATTCCAAGAGCGCCACTCCACTATCTTCTATAAGGGTACCACCTATTCTCTTTTATTCACACTTAAAAAGCCTTTTTATTCATAAAATAACTACCCAAATCCATTCCTCTAATCCCTAAAAACCTTATATAGGTATTGTTTTAGGAATAATACCAACCTTAGATGGATTAAGGTGTAAAGAAAAGGATATTTTCCAAAGAAGAGGTATAAATTTTAACCGAATGTTTAAGTTTTATTTATTCTTACAACTCCTTAAAATATTCTTAAACCATGATGATATAATAAAATAATTATCTCCCATATACTAATATTTTATTCTTTTATAGTATAACCTATATCCATCTCCTTCTTCCATCAAGTGGTAAAAAACCATAGATCATGTGTACGACAAACTATCACCCCATGAACTGATGTATTTTGTTTTCCATACCTATCCCAAAAAACTAGATATAATGATGGATTTAGTGTGTATATATATATATATTATATTAATGAAATATTTATCATTATTTAAAGATAATATATCATCTAATTTATTACCTTTACATTCATTGAAAAATGGTAACGTCATTCCTGCGTACGTGTGGACTACTACCTTCATGAAGTGATATGATTTGTTTTTCATCACAAAATCATATTAATTATATATATACTTTAATTTAAAGAGAAAATACGATATTAATGATCATTATGGAAAGATAAAATAAAACTTACCATCTTTCCATTATGATCGTTGAAAAAATGGAAGCGTTACCCATACATACATAGGGCCTACAGTCTCCATGATTGTAACATAGATTATTTTTCCTAACTATATTTAATAGTTGGTTTTAAAAGTATAATTGATATATATATTTATGTAAATGATATTTATTTCATTATTATTATTCTATATATGATGTAATAATAACCACTTTGATCATAGTCAACATACAAAGGTCATTTTGGACATATGAGTTGAATATCATCTAAAAATTTGATGTGAACTTAATTAATTAAGTATTTGATTATAACAAGGTAAAAGGAATAAAAAACATGAAAAATAATCTAAATAAAGTAAATAATTAACATAATTTTATTATTTAGGAAAATAATTAATGTATGTGACGAGTCAGATTTGAGGTAAGAGACACTTTACTTTAAAAACCTCATTTTAAATATTTTAAAATTATATTTTATAAATATTTCCGTTCTATGTACTTATTATTAAAAATAATTTTTATATGTATTTATATGGAAATAAATAAATTATAAAGGAAATTTTATATCTCTTTATTACAAAGGATTTCAAAAGGAATATTTTTATGGAATGTTTTATACTTTCTTTATGAAAGACAAAAGGAATATTATATTTTAATGTATATGAAATCAATGGTTTTTAACACCATCATAACCATAATTTTATGTTTGGATTCCTTTACAATATTTTATTTTTTCCTCAAAGAAAAACCCTCCTTCCCTTTGTTCTAGGTAATTTCAAACAATATTTTCAATGAAATGGATATTTCAATATCTAGAAATGTTTTCTTATAGGTTTGAAGAATATTTCTATCGATGTAATGATAAAAACTGCAAGATTTAATGTTTTATGATTATTTTATGGTTCTTATGAATTGATTATAAAGATTTATGGTTTTATTAGAAACCAAGGAAGGGTGATTTTGATATAAAATAAGGACATGTGGTATCATTATAAAATAAGGATAGGTGGTTCCATTATAAACCAAGGATGGGTGGATACATTATAAACTAAGGATGGGTTGGCTTGTTATATACCTCCAATGCATTGGGTAATGATTATGTTTTTTGGAGAATTATGATAGACATTGAACATATTGGTTATTATATTTGCAATATTGATATGGAAAATGATATCCCAAATTACCTAATTAAATTTTCTATTATTTATAATAATTTTTCATGAAAATAATTTGTTTTAAAAAGGTAATTTAATGATATTTTTTAAAGGAATGATTATGATATTTTTGGATAAAAAGTATTTTTTAATAAATTTTTTTTTGGGTACTCATGTTTTCTAATAAACCCCCATGTTTATGATTTTCCATTAAGTTTTATTATAAATTTTTTTATGAAAAAATTTGGGTAGTAAAGATGACATCATGTGTAAGTGAATGATTATTTGAGCTCATGGTTTATTATATTAAGGATAAACTCTTTTATAATCGAATGGTTTTAAAATGGGTTAATGCGTTTCTAAATTGTTTTTCTATGTCCTTTACCGATACTTTTTGTGCTCATCCCATGTTTTAAAATGTTTTTATAGGTTTTGAAGGATGAGTAAGGACAAGGATGATTCCAAGATGAAAATTGTGAATATGTTTCATAGAAATAAAACTTATTATATCTTAATAGTTTTGTTTTTTTGGAAAAATGGATTATAAGAGGAAGATTACAACATATTTTATGGTTTTTATGTAATAGTTATAACCTAATTATATAAGACTCTAAAAATAAAAAGATCTTCAAAATTCAAGAAAGTGAATTCCTATATAATGATTTAATTTATAGATTGTTTAAGGCTAGGTACTTACAACACTATTCAATTCATATTTATAAAAAAACCATTTAATTCCCCCTTAAATTTTAGGATTTATTATGAATAGATTTCTCAATATTATGAAACCCATATCATCATCTAGGTGTATCTATAATCAATATAACATGATTTAAGTATTGTTTTCATGTTTAAACAATTCCAAGATGAGCAGTAATTATTTATCCTATTCCTCTTTAATCTAATTAATAATAAAATATGTCTTTAAATTGTTTATACATTTCAATAATTCAACCATGATAAAGAAAAAAAATGAATTAGATAACATAATATCAAGTAAATATCAATAGGCAACAATAAAACACATTTGGTCACAAATTCCCAACTAATAATTTAATCTCTGTATTATAAAATATTAAATCATCTAAACATGTGATAATAGCCATTTAAATTCTCTAATATCTATAATTATAAAATAATTACCATCAATATTATTTAATAATTTTAACACTACTACATACCATGATTTTGATTTTGTCAAACAATAATTTCACAATGACATGTGAATATCCATTTATCTCTCCTAGATAATTTCCAGAATAATAATAATTATTCTATAACATACAATTATTTATTTTCACTTTATTTTGATAATCTTACATATTATCAAATACTATTATCTAATTTATGTGATAAATCACTAAAATACATTATTGGAATTATTATAAAAAATATTAAATATAAATTCTGACATACAATTTCTAGATTCTACTATAATCATAATTATCCACAAGGTTCAATACTATTTCTATTTCAAATCTAAAAATATTAACAATAATAGGATAATCATAATATTTATGCAGTATAATTATATTTAATTTATTGAAATATTATTAAAATATATTAATATTATACCATGTAAAATTTATATAATTTAGTTCCAAAAAATTAATATGTTGCATTTTAAATTTAGAAATATAATAATATTATCAATTTACAACACATGATAATCCTTCAATTTCTTTTGTAATGATTATTTTTTCTAAATAATATGATGTATTCTCTTGTATATTTCTTAGATAATTTCCCAATATGATATTAAATCATCAAACATCATCATACAATATTTAAAACAAATAAGACTAATGGTCATCATTCAACAACACCATTTTTATTCTCTCTATATAAATACCAGTTTGTCAATTATTAAAAGGTTTTATGCAATTGATTATTATTTTTTCTTATATGATTTATATGTTATGAGATATATAGTTTAATAATATGATTATTATATTCTACATAAAATTAGTAAAGCACTTCATGATATTATATTATATCTAAAATAATTGTTTCCTTATTTAAAATAATATAATTAATCTACTATATGTGGTTGCAACTAGTTATTGTTTATAAATTTATATATTCTTCAATAACCATTATTTATGTGATATAACCAAATTTTTATCTTCTTAAGGTTGATAAAATCCAATTAAACAAATAATATAAAGCATGACTGATGCAAACTTGAAAAAAAAGTGAAGTCATATATCACCTACCATGAGAAGAATTCTTTATGTACTGCAACACCAAAATAGAGGAGAGATAGAGAGAAGGTGATGCATGCATGTTGTAATTTACTAAATAAGATTTTAAAGAAAATTGAAGTACTCAAAAACCTAAATATAAGGCTTTAATATTCCCTAAACTATAGATAAAGTAATATAATTTAAATGGTATAGAATTCCCTGATATTAAAAAGAAATAGATACAGTTTATAGATACACATCATATTTTCCATTTATTTCATATTTAATTCAATCTTAACTTAAATATTTATTGTGAACCAATTAAAACTTTTTAAATTGTTAGATATAATTTTAAATGGTCAAAAAGCATTTAAATCCTTTATTTTATATTATAAAACCTTTTTCAATCATGAAAACACATTGTAAGAGAGAAATAATAAGCAAAAGGGGTTTCTGTATTTAAAACACTACCTATATGTAGGAAGCATACAATGTGTAAGTGTAGCATGGTCTTACCCTTATATTGATCAGGTTCATAAGGAACCTTATGCTTAGATCATATGACCATTACACAACCAGTAGTAAAACCAAATTACATTTACATAATAGAAGAATTTGTGAGTTGAACCTTATGTGAGAAACACATTACCCTTATATAACAAAGGAAAATACAGGCTCACACTTACACAGGTATTTAAAACCTGATATTACCCATATGAAAGGTAGGTATTACCCTTACACAACTAAGAGAACTCAAATGACCTTTATGTGACTCCACCATCATGAAAAGACCTTTACATAGCCTTAAGAAAACAACCTTTACCCTTAGGACACTCAGAACTTACCCTGGCACAGCTTCAAAGGTACCTTTATGCAGAGTATAAATGATTTATATTACCTTTACATAGGGTTTGAAAACCATGTCTTACTTAGAGGTATGACCATGTGTAAGGGTAAAAATAAATTTGAAAAAATATGTCATTTCCACTTACATAAAATTATAAATAACAAATATAAGGCTTTATTTTTATTTCTAAAATCCCAAAAATACTTATAAAATATTATAATTATTATAAAAAAATCCAAATTAATTTCCCATAATATTTTAAACTTTGAAATTACTTTCATAATTTTAAAATCCGTTTTAAAGAACTTATTAAAACATGGAAAACTCTTTTGGAATTTCAGACACTCTAGAATTAAAAATTAAGGCTCAAGAATATTTCAAATATTTACATTCAATACCTATTATAGAATTATCATCCTCAAGAATTAAAACAAAACTAGAAAGGATAGAAAGAGAAGAGAGGTAATCTAGTTACCTTATGAGATACTTATAAATGATTTTACTATATTTGGAACACAACCAAAACACTATCCACACAACATATTTAAAAAACTCTCAAAACAATCTCCCAATAAAAATATAAAGCAAACCTATTTCTATGTGTAGAAAAATATAATTTATTCATTATTTATTAGTGTAGCATAGTGGATGGACATGTTTGTTTCACTTGAGGATCTTCATACTTTATTTAATTAGTTATTATAATTCACCTAAACTACTTGTTTTTGTTGTTTTTATTATTTTATAGAACAATGAAAATAGAAAGAAAGAAAATATGAAAATTTACACTAACATGAAATACAAGGCAAGATGGGGGTTTGATGGGAATAAACTTGGCCTAAAGGTTTGGTTTTGGGTTCCTTCATTATTCATGTTGGTCATTTAAATTTAGTTTGATAGTTCAATTATGAAATATCATACATGAACTACTAAATTTTTATTTATTGGTTATGAAATATCAAATGTCTAGAAAAACATAATTCCACCTCCTCCTGTAATCAAGGTTGATGAAACACCTTAATCGAGAGTGTGGAACCTTCCAGGACCTAGATCCATAATATGCCATTTCATCCATTGGATGACTCAAATCCATTATATGAAGTGATTGTGTTTAATGGAATGAAGGGTAAATATTTAAATAAAAAAATAGAGATGAAGTCGAGATCCATGTCATAATGGAAAATATCTGCACTCATTCACTTCACTTTCATCCACTACAAATAGATTAAAATCATTTAGAAATTAAAATTAGAATTTAGGGAAAACCAACCCGCCCCCAAGGCCAAACCTCAAGTTAGTCACTAATTATTGAGTGGAATAGGTCGTAGTGAAAGAATGGAGAAAAAATAGAGAATAATAGAATAATAGAAAGAAAGTAATAGAGTGAAATAAAATAGAGGAGCACACTTTTATTATAAAAATAATGAATTAATTACAAGATAAAAGTTAGCTAAACTACAATAGTATAAATTAAAATAAGAATCAGTAGTCCACCCTCAATCCTTTGATAATTTATATGAAAATAGTACCCTATTATTTATAAAGGGAGGAATCCCCTCTTTCTTCCTTATTTCATATCTTAAATATATCTCAGTCATAATTTTTATTATCCATTAAAGATATATTCTCTTTAATCAGTATCTATTTTCTTCCATTTTTTATAGATGATCCTCCATTTATCCCTGCTTTAAGGGGAGTTTTAAATACCTTAAACTTGGATGATATCAAAGTATCCATTTTCTTCTTAATCTCCTCAGATAATTGGGGTGTATTTCATGTTACCTATAAATATAAACTATTCAAGATCTACTAAATGAGTGCATGACATCTTTTCATGATTATTTTCCATGTCAAACTTACTACATAGCCAAATCCTTCTTCACATATGTATCAATTTTTTTTAAATATCACATATCCATTTTTTGTACCTCGACTCACATAACTATTTTAATCCAATAAACACATAGCCATTTCTTCTATACCTCACATAAATTAATATTTCATGGTGTGAAACATATACAAACTTATTTTGTGTCCATCACATTTCTGAATCTACTTGAATGAAGTATAATCATTTCTCAAATCTTCCTTCATGAAACTACTTATCCTTGGAAAGCTTATGGTGTAATGATGATGACAATGGTGAAAGGTGACTCACCATTCTCAACTGGCCTTCCAAGTAGCCAGATAGTAATCCTGCTATCATACATGGTTTTTTCTCTTTGAATTTTGCTTTATGGTGATATCTTGAGGTTCCAAAGGTCATCCGTGGTGGTATAAAGCCTCGATAGTGTACATATGCTCAAACTCGAAATTCTACAATGAGGAAATGGTATTTTCCAATAGTGGAAGATAGAGGCTATTGATTTTGAGCAGCGTTGGAATATGTTTGAGTAGTGGGGACATGGATGCAAAGTAGAACGACATTATTTAGATTAAAAAGATGAACAATAATCTCTTAGTCCGTCCCACATCAGATATGAAGTTGGTCTGCCCATTTGTTTATATGAAAACCTATATAATTTATAGATCTGAATCCTTATACAGGGATGGGCTCCCACTACACCTCACTCACACACATGGGCCATGCCTACATTCACACCCCATGCAGGGCTTAGCCTACACTATTCTTCATGGGATCCTCCCCGCATGGACTGATCACTTCCAACCACTCGAGCACTCCCTTTTGGTAGACTGGCTTGGCTAGCCAGCCCTCTTGAGCTGGATAAGAGCCTTTTTGGCATACTGGTTCAGGGATAACTTGGAATGGCCCTATTTATTACCTATAAAACATTTAAAACACTTCGTTAATGTCAACCAAAAATTAATAGTTAAAAACCAAACTTCTAAATTCAAAATTTTTATCTATTTAAAAGAACATTTTTTCCTCAACTAAAAATTCCAAAATTTTAATAAATAATTTAAATTCATGGGATTATTCATTAATATTCATTAAAAATCATGAAGAAAATACTTAAAAATATGCATGAAAAAATGAGCATGTAAAATACCCCCACACTTAAACTATAATTATCCTAAGGAATTAAATATGAACATTGAATTCAAGAGGAAAACAATGTTTCCAATATTTAAAATTAAATGCAATAAAATTAAACAATTATCAATGGTAAACCAAAATTTCAAGTTTCATATAAAAAATTATTTCAACTTATCATTTTTCAAAAAATATATCAACCCAAGTATTTTACTTTCTCCCTTTTGAAAATGGTAGAATATCTCCTTTCATTCATTCAACATTCTTAATTAATTATTATTAATCATTCCAACTCATGATCTAAATCTCTTTGAATCTTTTCCTCTCATCACTCATGATAAAAATTCAAGTAGATTTATTCTCATATCATGAGTACATTCTCTTTTTCTATAGGCTTTAAAAGGAACTAATTTATTCACTTTGTAAAGAAAAAAAGCACATGGAATCATGAGGTATTTCAATTAAGGATCTAATGAATTTGATGCTTAAGGTTGGTAGGAATTTATTTTAAAAAAAATTAAGGATAAAATAGGAGCCTTATCTCTATTTAATAAATCATGACATCAAAAGAAAAAGTGTAATGAAAATATCCCCTTTAATTATGATAACACCCACTTTTCAATCTCAAAGTAAGTCCATGATAAATGATAACATAATGAATGGATTTATCATTTTTAATTTTCATTAATTTTTTACTTTTCTTGTCAAAATTTTTTTTTCAATTTTTTTTAATTTAATGCTTTGAATAAACATCGCATCCACCACCTAACCATATATGATAAAAATCATAAGTCTAGTAATAGTTATTTTTGATTATTCTATGTTATGACTCATTCTTTAAATTAATGAATGAATCATAAATATTTCTCAATACCCAAAGTTTCACCCTCACACTTCTTACTTACAATTTATTGAATCCCTTTCACCATGAATTCCCTCACCCACACACTTTAACTTAAAATATCATGAAAAATACTAAGAGGAGGTTAGGAATGGATATAAATGGATTGAAATGTAGTCAATTCCTAACCAGGTCATTCATGGTCTCTATGGGTTAAAAAAGGATCAATATAAAAGGTGGTCTCAAGGATAAGGTCTTATCAATAAAAATTTCTCAATAATATTAAATTTAGTTTTTCATAGTCATAACTTTGACATATTCCAATGAAATTTCTAGTAGGTGACATATCCCAAGATCACTCAAGAAATATGATTAAGATAAAATAAAAATTATTTGGTCTATAAATCCTATAAATAATGAACATATAACATTGGAAAATTACTCATTTGATGAATAAAAATAAAAAACAAATTCACATAAATTTTAGAAATTCAAATTATGAAAAATGGTATCAAAATTTCTTTTACATGAATCGATTAATTCCTTCAAATCATGAGTCATAATTTTAATATCCATGATTCACTCTAATTATTAAATTTTCTATATTACTAATTAAATATCATTATAATTGAAATATAAATCATGGAATAAAAGGGTTTATAATAGACTCATGTCTCTAAGATTCATCAAGTAAAGCATAAATTCTAAGAATGGACATGAAATTTCTATTTTTACATGGTTGTTGGAATTTATAGTTTAACATAGAATTTTAGAAAGATATAGGGAGTTTAAATCATAAATAATGTAAGAATGAAATCCCTTTTCTCATGTATATTTATTATTCTATTCTACTTGGCTGTTTGGGGATACCCTTTGCCATCATGGTCCTTCAAAAGTAAATCACTCAATTAAAACACAAGGATCATGCCATTACAGCTCAAAAGGAATTAGGGATTGGAGCTACAAACCAACTAGTACTAAGAATTAAATTGAAAGTTCATAGAAATAAAGTAAAGATAAATCATGGTTTAATCCTTTAAAGAGGGACATTGATTTTACTACCTGCAGAAAGGTAGTACCAGGTATCATCCATAATCTCATGGTGGCTGTAGATTCATAGATTTGAACCACCACATGTGTCTTTTTACAACTTTCACTTATTCTTTTTTTGGTGGTGAGGATTCCATAGATAGTGTACACACAATCTACCCCTTCAAAATAAGGTATAAATTTCATGGAATGGGTAAGATGAAGTATAGATCACCCTTCTTATAGGTTTCTACTTGTGAAACCTCCTCCTCTTTTTTATCAAGTGCTTTCTCAATGTGGGATGCATCAGTTTAATTTTCAAAGGGTATTTGAGAATGTAATTGTAATTAGATAAAATTTATACAATAAAAATGAAAACCAGAATTCTATCTTTAAACATGGGTAACCTCTATCTTGGTTTCCTTTGGAAAGTTCACTTGGATCTCCTCATGGAATTCCTATAATTAATGTTTAATATATGTTGGAATCTCTATGTGTTCCTCAATAGGTATATGTTCATATTCCTCTTCTACCTTCAAGACAAAACAAGAGTTATAAGAATATGAAAATTAAAAATATTAGGAGTTAATACTAAATTTAGATTGAATGAAATCAAATTAGAGAGAGTTTAATATAAAATTATCTCCCTATCTAGGTTTGGTTTCAATCTCTTTCTCAGTGGTTAGGACCTCTTAAAGTTGAATTTCACTAGATAGAGGTAGGTAGTCAGGCTCCTCTATATTTTCTTCAAATTCTACCACACGGGTGGTGTGTTTTTCTTCCAATTCTAGAGTGATATGAAAATGCATTGATGCTTCTACATTGTAAAGAAATGGGTGATCATGTTGTACCTCATACTCATATATAATTTTTACAAATCTTGTTGATATCCCACACTTAGCTTAGTAAGAAAGTCTCCATCATCATGAATCCACTCTATATCTTTATGTTTGATTTTGATTTGATTCTCAAGATGGATTGGTTGTGGATACTCCTCAAGTGTGGCCTCAAATTCTTTGATATCTTCAGTAAAATTTGGAAAGTCCAGTGGTTATCCCCTTTTCCCCTATAGTCTTTGAGAGTCATTTTGGACATCCTTAACTAAACCCATTAATTTTTGAAGTGATAGTACCATATCCTAGACATTTAAAATTTATTGGACCAAATTAGTGAGACTTTCAAACCTTATTGATAGGAATTCCTCAGT
Organism: Viscum album; assembly: GCA_963277665.1. Taxonomy (NCBI): domain Eukaryota; kingdom Viridiplantae; phylum Streptophyta; class Magnoliopsida; order Santalales; family Viscaceae; genus Viscum; species Viscum album. The sequence goes on along the minus strand of OY728122.1, from coordinate 4,899,619 downwards.
ATTGTGTACCAATTTCTCTTGTTCCTACACCTGTGAGTAATTATTCCATAAATTAAAGAAATAATTGTTTGAAAAAATAATGGAAATAGATTTTTTCGGTTTTATTTTTTTATAAAATCAATGAAAATATATCTACATAGTGTCAAAAGAAAAATAAAAGAAAAAAACTATTTGGATCCTTGAAAATGACACCAAGTTTTGATGAAAACTTATCACAGAGTGTGGGAAAAGATAATTTACTTATTATTTTCTAGTGAATCACAGTGGCTATCCAGGATCATCTCACTTGAGGTGATTCAAAGTTTAGTTACTTACTTATTCTAATTTTCCTAAACTACTTTTTTTTTATTTTATAAAAAATGAAAATAAAAATAAATAAAAATGAAAATATATACTAACATATAATGAAACATAGGATGAGGATTAGATGAGAAATAACTTAGCCTAAAGGTTCATTTTTAGGTTCCTTCATTATTAATGTTTATTGCGTAAATTTAGTTTTATAGTTAAATTATGAAATCTTATGCATTAACTACTACCCTTTTATTTATTATTTTTTAAATCTAGAATTCCAAGAAAAAAATTAATTCCTCCTTCTCCTGAAACACATCAATTGAGAGTGTGTAACCTTATAGGACCTAGATCCATCATATGAAATTTTATCCACTGAATGGATCAACTCAATCACATGAAGATTTTTTATTAAATGAAAATAAGGAAAAAAATTTAAATAAAATAATAGAGGTGAAGTTGAGATCCATGTTGTAGTGGAAAATTGCCTCAATTATGCACTTTAATTTCATCCATCATAACATATTCAAATAATTTATAAATTAAAAGAATAATTCATGGAACACCTATCCTCCCCCAAGGACAAGCCTAATGTTAGTCACTCATTATCGAGTGCAAGAGGTTATAGTGGATGAATGAATAAAATAGAGAGAAGAAGAAAATAAGAGAAACAAAGTAACAAAGTGAAATAAAATAGAGGAGAACACTTTTATTATAAATAGAGTGAATTAATTAAAAATTAAAAGAAATCTAAATTATGAAAATATAAATTAAAATAAGTAGAAATAGTAGACTCTCAATCCTATGATATTTTTTGTGGCAACAACACCCTATTATTTATAGAGGGAGGAATCCTCAATTTCTTCCTTATTTTATCTCTACAATATATATCAGTCATAATTTTTATTATACATGAAAGATATATCCTATTTACTTAGTATCTACTTGTTTCCATTTTTTTACATATGATCAACCATTTATCCCCACTTTAAGGGATGATTTAAATTCCTTAAACTTTGAAGAGATCCAATTTTCCATTTTTCTTCTTAATATCACATAAGACTCAGGGTGTATTTCATGTTACCCACAAATAACCATTGTTCAAGATCAACTACATGAGTGCATTGTAGTGTTTCATGGGTATTTTTCCACCTCAAACTTCTGACACACTCGAATACTTCTTCATATACATATCAATTTTCTCAAATATCACGTATCTATTTTGTTATACCTTAGCTCACATAGCCATTTTGATATAGTGGACACATAACCATTTCTTTTATCCCTCATGTAGCTGAATCTTGCATGGCATGTGACATATATGAATTTCTTCCATTACCATCACATAAATGAATCTCTTTGAATGAAATGTAGTCATTTCTCAACTATTTCTTGGCACAACTGCTCCTTGGTTAGATTGTGGTACAATAATGAAGGAATCAGTGAAATGTGACTCAAAATTCTCATACGACATTCCTAGTGTCCAGATAGTTATCCTAATGACATTCTTGGGTTTTTATCTTAAAATTTGGATTCATGGCGATTTCTTGAGGTTCCCAACATCATCCATGGTGGTATGAAGCCTCGATAGTAGGCATACACTCAAACTCGATATTATTTCGTGTGTCAATGGTGTTTTATAGTAGTGACAGATGGAGGCCATCAATGTTGAGTAGCGGCAAGATGTGTCTAAGAATACATGACACAACTATGAAGTGTAACAATAATATTTTGATTAAAACAATGAACAATACCCTCTTAGTCCATACCACATCAGATATGATGTTGGTATAGCCACTTGTTTATATGAAAACCTGTGGAATTCAGAGCTCATAAGCTTTCCGTAGGGATAGTATCCCACTAAACCTCACTCACACACATGGTCTGTGCCTGTATACACAGCCCCTACGGGACTTGACCTACACTATACTTTGCAGACTACTCCCTGCATGGCCCAATCACTTCCCACCACTCGATCAAGACCTCCTGGTGGACTGTCTTAGCCAACCGACCCTCTTGGGGTGGCTAAGAGGCTAGATGGCCTTCTGGATGAGGGATAGCTTGGTATAACCCTACTTTTTTCCTATAAAACATTTTAAAAACTTTTTTAATTTAAACCAAAAATTAATAATTAAAATTCAGATTTCTAAATTTAAAATTTTTATCCATTTAAAAGAAAATTTATTCCTCAACGTCAAATTTCAAAATTTTAATAAATCATTGAAATAAATGAGATTATTCATTAATATCTATTAAAAATCATGAAGAAAATACTTAAAAATATCCATGAAAAATGAGTGCATCAAAATACCTCTCAAATAGGAATGAGTACATTAATAAAACATTGAATCATGGAGGAGAATTAATCTCATAAATCAACATGAGATAAGATAATTTATCCATAAAAAATCAAGTATTAAATAACTTGAAAAAATTAGCATGAGTCTGTGACTCTCATTCACAATTAAGGTCTTATAATCACAATAATGGACACATATATAGTTATAAAAAACTCAATAAGTAATTAATATCAATCAAACATCCATTATAACAAAGAAACACTACATAAGGAAACACCTTCATAAAAAATCACTTCACCTTGATTTAAATGGGAAACCAATAACTTCATATAGGATAAAAAATTATTATATCAAACACTTCAACAAATTTACTTGGTAATTCCATAAAATAAACATCTATACATGATTTATCCTCATTTATAATGCTATAAAATTTAATTCATAACATTCAGAACTTATCATGATTAACATATCATAAAAAAAGGATATTATCATACTTTCATAATATTTTTTTAACAAACACATATATTCTTCATAAAGAATTTCATTATATTCTTCTAGTTAAGGATTTCAAAACTTAAACATGATTTTCTAATAATTCCTTACTTACTAGACATGCATCACAAAATTTTATATTAAAACATGTTAAATTTTAAATCACGCTGATAAAAATTTTCACTAAGCCTCTTGTATTCCAAATACAGTAGGTTAAGAAAACCTTTTAAATTAATAACTTTTAATACTTATTCAAAAAAATGTATTTATCAAAATAATCCTAGTGAAAACACCTATAATTAATTTTGAAAATCTATTTATAAAATAAATTTATGTTTCATGGAATAATTTCAGGTGTCTATTTAAGAAAACATGTTACCAAAAAAATTATTTTTTCAAAAAATAAAATATTACTAATTAAACAAATAAAACTAGTCAATAAATTAATAAATTTAGTTTATTTTTCAATATAAAATTTAATTATTCCACCCACAACTATAATTTAAAATATAAAAATGTTTTATGTTAAGACAATTGATAATTCTGAGAAATTTAAAACATTAAATAATGATGTTTATCCTACCATATTTAACATGCCTTCAATGATAACCCACATATATAGACAAAGTTATATGATTTTCTAAAATTATTTTTATTTAACCAAAACTTCACCACCATGATCTTTACCAAGTTAATATCTATACACATAAATTTAAAATTAGAAAACCCAATTTGATATAGGACATGCATCATAAACAAAACATGATGTTGGAACAATCCAAATTATTCTACTATAATATTTTCCAAGTTTTTTAACAAATTTTTTTTACTAGGAAAAAACTCAAGAAAAAACTACAAAGGATTTAATGTCCCAATTACTATTTACTAAAGGTGAATTTTAAATTAACACCATATAACATTCCTAAACCAACACAACTACTTACAATAACATAAATAGAGTGGATGCAGACATACAAATCAAAGGAACCCACCCACCACACTATGATATTGTTTTCCTTGGGTGGAACTGACTTTACAACATGGTTTTAAAATTCATCATGAAAAATAATGCATCATGATGGGTGAAGTGTCCCCTTTCTTCATACACTCAAGGACATAACACAAATTACAAATACAAGAGAAATCCATTATGGGGATGTATGTATACAGGACCACACCCACATAATTTAAAAATTCACACGTATAACCCACATTATACAAGAATTTAATTCACATCATAGAGAAAAATTAATCTAATACTAGGAAGAAAATAAATTAAAACATACAATATTCTCTTTCCTAGAATAAGGACCCATATCACCCAGATTGAGTGAAGAGTATATTGATTAAAAACATGAATAGATACAAGAACAAGTTCCCCTTGAACAAATATCCACCCCAATAATCCTAAGAGAAGAGTTATAGAATAATATGAAGAAGGTTAAAGAAAACATTTCCCTAGACCATTTGTCTATCTCACCACAAGACCTGAGGAATGAGTTATACTTACCATCTCTAAAGGTAATTAGGAATGGGTTGGAAACTAGAGGTTGAAGTGGTACAAATAATCATGGATCAAGGATTTAATATATGGGTTTCACTAAAGCGAATGACTAGGTTTCCCTATACTCATTATGAAGGGATAGAAACCAAATAATGATGATAATATTGGTCATTCACTTCTAGAGGATAAAAATCTAAGGGTTTTAAGATCAGTAAGGTGATTAAAAGGTTTCAACACACATCAAGATAAGAACTAATAAATACCACAATGAAGGGAAAACATCACCATTGAAAAATATGCACTAACATTCAAATAATGAAACTCATCCTAAAAACTAATCTCATAACTTACCCCCAAAAATAGATAACTCCTCACAAACCCTAAGGAATAAGAACCACCACTATTAAGCTTTCCCACACAAAATTGTTCTCATGACCCGAACCAAGTTAGGACTTGAGATACAACTACCCCAAGAACACCTCCATATTCTAGGGGTTGGCGACAAGCATCAAAGGCACAACAAACTTAGGGAGACCTTTTACTATTAACCTGTACACACACACACAACCAACTAAATGAAAAAGTGCATAAGAAAAGTAGAAAAATGTGAAAATGCTGTAAAGTAACATAAACATGCATGAAACTCTAAACAGTAAAAAGGTATGGTAGTGAATAATGAAATGTAAAGGAAAAAACACATGGAAAAACCAAAAACCGGTTGCAACCCAAAGACAACTGGAAAAGAGTAACATTCAAGAGAGCTCCGCTCTTGTATCCCAACTTTGACCACCGTATGTGGTCCATGCAGGCCGTATCCCTATGCTCCCCTAAGATCATGGTAGACCTATCCACCATATGAAAAAGACACAAAACGTGTTGGGAAAAGTCCATGTATGGGTGAGTATATACATACTTAGTAGAATGCCCTGAAAAGATGATGGAGTAGAAATAAAATATACAACCAAAGTGAAGTAGTAAATGAAACAAGGTATAGTAAAAGAGAACACAAAAAGTGCAAATCAAACCAACAAGAGTGTGAAAGTTGGATCATCCAAACACAAGGATCTCAAAATGGTGAAGAGGTGAACCCCACCCCCCACTGCCTCATCGAGTCTTTCTACCTATAACCAAAGAGTAGACCTGTCCAAACATGAGAACCTAGACATGGAAAGCATGTGGCATACCCTACGCATCTTGGACTCTCTTGGAAGGAGATTAACCAAGACCCAAGGAGTGGGTAATGTAATGGGATAGATGTATATATGATCAATAAAAGAATCCGAAATGGGAGAGTAAGGGGATATCCATCTCACAACTTATCCCAAGAAGATGAGTAGATAAAAATTTCAAGGTAGAGTCATCCGTGATTCACAACACCTCAAGAGTCTTCCCACGAGTCGCAAGTCAAAGGGGATTAAATCACCACACCTTGATACTATCCACTTTAGGCTACACTAACTCACCCACAAAGTTTTAGGTCACGTCACAAGAATGCATCTCAATGGGAAAAGTTCCCCTATTTCTTGTGAGTACTTAGGTAAGTTGAATCACACATTTCCACTATGCCTCATAATCGATGGTCTTATCTGGAAGGTCGTTGGGAACTACACTTCCTAGCCAAATTGGAGGGTCAGCCCAAAATCATCCGGGACTACACTACCCAGATCCTACTAGAGGGTTAGCCTGGTAGGTTTTCGGGGACTACACTACCAAGATCCTATGGCAGAGTCAGCCCGGAAGATCATCAGGGACTACACTACCCAAATCCTATTAGAGGGTCAGCCCAGTAGGTTGTCAGGGACTACACTACCAAGATCCTATGGCAGGGTCAGCCCGAAAGGTCATCGGTGATTACACTACCTAGATCCTATTAGAGGGTCATCCCAAAAGGTCATTGGGGACTACACTACCCAGATCTTACAGGAGGGTTAGCACGGAATGTCGTCAGGGACTACACTACCTAGATCATACTAGAGGATCATCCCAGAAGTTCGTCTAGGACTACACTACCCAGATCCTACTAGAGGGTCATCTAGGAAGGTTGTCGGGGACTACACCACCCATCCCTATGGGAGGGTTATCCTGGAATAGTCGGGAACTACAATACCCAACCCAACTAAAGGGTTATCCCAGAATCATCGAATGGGTATGATACCTATGAATTATTTATCCTTGTGTCATGCCTTTTCCAGATCCGTTCCTCACTCACGATTCCGTCATCGTTCCACAATTTTACTCTGAATCCAGGCACCCGATTGAGCTCAGGTCTCCCAATAATTATCAAACTTGGATTCAATGGAATTACTAAGTGATAAAATTGAAGAAAAGTGTGAGGAAGGAACCAAAAACCAAGGTTTGGATCATTGGCCAAGCGTTCATGGCCAACCAACCGTAATTTGGAAATCTAGGTTATAAAAAACCGATTAACAAATGAAAACTAGTACTTGGTGATAAGACTAGTTTGGGATATACCTAACACTGAGGGGGGGGGGGGGGGTGAATTAGTGTTGGGTACTTCTTAAAGAAATTCCAACTTTTAATCCCTATACCTCCTGACCTGTTAGGATCTTGATTCTCTTATTCTTTTTCCCTATCGCATGCAATAATAGAAAGAAGTAAAAACATGCACACAATTTTTTTACAAGGTTCACTACTCAATGTGAGTAGAAAGTCCTTTCCATGTATGGTGATGACCATTAAATGGATTATACACTATAAATTGATATTATTTTATAGTGGTTGACTAGGAAAACAATCTTCTAGTTAGTGTGGATCCCTATACTTGGAGGAGGGAGGGAGATAATTGCTTCCCAATGTGAGTCCATACACTCGGAGGGGGAAGAGAAATAATCCTCTTCCAACATGAAACAAGTAGGATATGACCTTACACATTTCGGTTCTTTATAATGAAATCTAGGATAGTCTTATTACTTTTTCAAAAGGTAGGTTATGCTCTTGATCTATTTCAATTCTCTTCACTTGATAACTTGAAAAGTAGCAGGCAAGTAATTCTCTTCTTCTTTCCTACTAGTAAACCTAAAATCTACATAGTCTTCTTCTCCTTCTTCTTTAGTGCAAAACCAACTGCAATGAAACTTCTTATTCTTCTTTTTATAATCACAAACTCCATTTATGATTGTCAAAATAATGAGGACTATCTCAGATTAGTATCATCATAGTTAATATGACCAGAATAATTGTTTATAAATTGGCCACACTCCTTCTCTAATACAAAATATCCACAGTGAATGAAGTATCAGTTCTCTTTCACATACTATTTCCACTTTCACGAACTATCCCTGATTATGAGTATGGTTTATGCTTCTGCGGATTATATCTTCTTTGTGTACCATACCTACTTCGTGTATGGTGCCTGACCCTCATACCATACCTACTCCGCATACGGAACCTACTCTGCATACCTCCCCTGCTCCGTGTACCACACCTGCTCTACGTACCATGCCTGCTCCGCGTACCATGTCTGCTCCACGTACCATGTCTGCTCCGTGAACCCTACCCACTCGACGTACCACTCCTGCTCTACGTACCATGCCTACTTCACATACTAATCCTACTCCGTGTACCACCTCTGCATACCGCATCTACATACTACTTCAACATATCTCCTCAGTGTACTGTTTCTTCTTATAACTTTTACTTCTATGGAATCCCTTCTTTTGCAAACTGTTCCATCCTATTCTACAAACCGTTTGTTCTTTATAAAAAATTCTTCTTTAAGTTATAAAAATCATTTAGTCTCCCACATACCACTTCATCCTATGTGAAATATCTTATTCAGATTTCTCCTTCCAATTCCACAAACTGTTTCACCTTATGCGTACCACTTCGTCATACGTGAAATCTCTTCCGCAGACTCTTTTGGACTTAGCAGAATTCTTCCACCAGTAATGATCTTTAATATTAAATTTTTATCACACTTAATGATGGGATTATCACTCCTTATATAGTAAAATAAATCTACAAATTTTTCTAATCCATTTTACCCAAATTTTCAATGTGGGACAATCTTCACCACATACTGAACTCCATTAGTATACTGTAAGCCTCCACCAAGTACAACGACCCTCTTGTCAATTGCGATCCTTTACCGCGAACCGTGTTCCTATCACGAAGTGAAATCCTTCCACATATCATAAGTCTAGAGGTTCTTGTATTTCATTTCTTCCTCCAATTATGATCCATCCCGCATACCACAACTCCTTCCACCACGAACCATTTTTGATTCTGTGAACCATCCCGCGTACCTTTCCCGCTGCCTTGTACGTGATCCAAGAACCATTCCCAGATGTGGTATGCGATCCATGTTACGAGGTATGTTGTTCTCTTACTTTTTCAATTTTCTTCACCATTCTTCATACCATTGAATCCTATGAGAAAAATATTCTCTATTTCCAAAAACAAATTCCAGATTTTGAGGCCCAAAAATTTGGCAAACACTGGGAAATGACGCAACCTTAAATATCTTCTTCGGTAAAAATACCCATATTTATTCACTCTCATATGGATTCTTCAAAAATCAACTACTTTAATCATGAACCTTATCTCTCATGATAATTAGTTATTGAATTATCACCTTTAGCATCGTCAAATTTGCAATAGAAAGTACTAAAAATTACCTATCTTCCAGAAACACCATTCTTTCCAATCAAAACTAAATATGATTTACATCACATTTTCTCCCCCTTTCCTTCATAATTCTTTTATCACAAGTTCTCCAAACTTATGATATTTGTGAAATACAAATCATTAAAGCATTGTCAAATTTTTATCATTCAACTTAGAGTTAAATGTTCTTCAAGCTTATCCGTGGATTTCTTGAAACAATGAAATATTGCATAACCTTATCCTCCTCTTCTAATATTTTTGGAATATGAATTCTAAAGAACTATTCATCCTAAAATGGATGAAACTACAACCATATTCATTGTTTTAAATAATTTATCACCTTTAATACATGTATTTTTAACTTAAGACTAGTGCTACAATCGTCTAATTTGAAACAACATAGATAATTGTCCAAGCATGGAATCCAATGCTGTGAATCCATAAAAATTATATAGGAATCATCAATTCAACTAATATCTATAAAATTAGGAGTTCCTTCTTCATTTTGATCATTATTGACAATTGTTGACAACAAATACAACTTTATACACAAAGTGGTCCCAACATTTGGGCTCACGCAAGGTTTGAAATAAAAGGCATGGATTGAAGGATGACCATTGATCCAATAAAACATTTAAACAAAGGTATAGAATCACCAAAGAGGAGTAATACCTAGATTTGATCAATCACTGTTAATGAAGAAAAATTTCTCTAATTAAGGAGGTGGATCCATTGCGGTCGTTGCATCTTGATCCATCTAGAATCAGAGGTTTGTCGTCGTTATTTTTTCATCATTCTCCAATGGGAAGAAGAGGATAAGAAGAGTGATCATTGAAAAAAACAAGATTATGAGGCAAAATACTCATAATCAAGACTTTATATCCTTTAATTAGGTTTATGAAATTTTATTTAATTAAATAAATTATTTCATTTAATCACTTAAACATCCCTCCAACAAGTGAGGGGTATGGACATCTCACGTCGACTCATTTTATGTCGCACCTAGGGAAAAAACCACATTCCAGACCCAACTGTGGGCTCAAATTTACAATCCTACCATCCATTTAAGATTTATCCTATTTCTTTAATTAAACTAATTTTCGCAATATAAAATATATTTAATATTTTTATAAAATTAATTATGGGAACACCGGGCGTCAGAATCACACACCGTCTCAACACGTATCTCTAAAAAAATATTTATAAATATTTCAAATTCTTATAAGAGAAAAACTAAGTCTATATATCATTCCATACCTAAATATTTTCATCCTCTAAAAGAAAAACTAAATAAAAAAATTGGGATACTAAGCCCGCATCTGGATCTTCTTCTCCCAGGAACTCTCCTGTATGTTTCTATGCCACCAAAACACTCGAACTAGAGGGATGGATCTTCCTCATAGGGTCCACTCCTATCAGTCCTTGATCATCACTGGGTGATCCATAAATGTGGATCCATCCTCGATGTCTATATTGACCCAGTCGATGATTTATGTTGGTTCATTCATGTATCTCCTTAGCTATGACATGTGAAAGACATCATGCACCTACTCCAGCTATGGGGGTAATGTGAGGCAGTAGGCAACCTCACCAACCCTCTATGTGATCTCAAATGACCCGATGAACCTCAAGGATATCTTGGTTCCCTGACCAAACCTCCAAATTCCACATAGTGGGGAGACTCTCAAGAAGATATGGTCTCACTGGTCAAACTCCAAGGGCCTACGATGGTGATCTGTGTAGGAATTATGTATGATTTGGGTCATCTTCATATGTTCATGGATGACCTACACCTTCTCTGTCGTCGCCTACCCTAACTCTGGGTCCATAAGAGATGACTCTCCAATCTCCATCCAGTACAAAGGTAACCTAAAATGTCTCCTATATAGGGCCTCAAAAGGTTCCATGCTGATGGTGGATTGGTAGCTATTGTTTTATGAAAAATCCACCGAAGGTAGGCGATCCTCCCAGATTTGGCTGAAATCCAAAATGTACACTGTCATCATATCCTATAACACCTGGATAGTGTGCTCAATCTACCCATCTGTCTGGGGGTGAAATTCTATACTCATCCGAAGTTGGGTCTCGAATGCCTCCTTTAGGCCACTCCAAAATAGTGATGTAAACTAATCATCACAATCAAAGACAATATTATAGGGAACCCTGTGAAGGAGGATGATCTATCATATGTACAACTTCCCCAAACTCACCAACAAAATATGCTCCCTGATAGTAAGGAAGTGCATTGACTTTTTGAGTTAGTCTACTATCAAACAGATGGAATTATGGACCTTCTTTGTGTGTGGAATCACTATGATGAATTATATGGATATGTTGTCCCATTTCCACTTTGAGATATCAAGCAGTTTCAACAAACCTTCTGGGACCTGGTGCTCAGACTTCACCTGCTGACAGGTAAGGCATCATGAGATGAACTCAGCTATACTTGATCTCATGATGGACCACCAAAACTACCATTGAATATCACTGTAGATCTTCCCTACACCAGGATGTATAGCTAGGGGAGAAGTGTGGAACTCCCACATCACTTCCTCCCACATCACAACTGGAACCATTTTTCTCCCCTATAACAAGATCTCATGATTCCCTCATTCAGAATATCCATATGGTGCATCGCCTATGGATATATGATCATACAGAACCATGTAGTCAATGTATCCTAGATGAGACTCTTTCACACTCTCAAGGAGCATAGGGGTAAACACCATTGACTATAAGAAAACTGTACCCTCATATTCCATTAGGGTCAGTCATAAGGAAGCTAACGACTCCAAATATTCCTGCACTAGGCGAGCTTGGGACTTCTTGCTAAGGGTATCTGCTATAATGTTGACCTTCCCTAGAGTATAGACTATCTCAAAGTTGTAGTTCTATAGGAACTCTAACCAGCATCATTTCCTCAAGTTCAGGTCTCTCTATGTGAAGACATACCTAAGACTCTAGTGGTCTGAGTAAACCAAAATGTGTTCTCCTAGAAGGTAGTGGCTCCACATCCTAAAAATGAAGACTACCACTTTTAGCTATAGATCATGAGTCACATAGTTCTTCTAATGGGATCTTAACTTCCTTGACTCATATTTGATGACCACCTATCGTTTCATCAACATGAAACCAAGCCTAGCTCCTAAGGCATCACAATACACCAAGAACTCAACTCCTTCCCATGGTGGCCTCAAAACTGGATCAATCATTAGCCTATGCATCAACTCCTCAAAGTCTTTATAGAACTACTCAGAACAGGTAAAAAACTGTATCTTTCACATCAAAATGGTCAATAGAGATTCAATCCTAGAGAATTCTTCCAAAAATATCCTGTAGTACCCTACCAAGCCAAGAAATCTCCTCACTTCTGACACATTATTTGGTGGATCCCAAGAAATCACTACTTCAATATTTTCTAAATCCAGGGATAAACCCTTCTCGAAAATTACATTCCCTAAAAATTGAACCTGCTATATCCAGAACCATCATTTTGAGAGTTTTCCATAAAGTTAGTGCTCTCAAAGTAGATCAAGGACACTCCTAAAGTTCTATGCATGCTTCTCTACCATAGATTAGACAAGTATGTCATCAATGAAGACAACGAAAAAATGGTCCAAGTATGGCTGAAAGATCTAGTTCATCAAATCCATGAAAACCATGGGGGAATGTTTCACCTCAAAGGGTATCACTAGGAACTCGTAGTGTCTATAGCATCCCACCTTTTTATCACATAAACTTTAATTACATTTTACAAAACCGAGGATCTTTAAGGTTTAGTGTCTTGGAAACCAGGAACTTAAAACATGAAAACAACATAAAGAATTCTTCTTAAACACTTGAAAGGATTCTCCTCATGTTCACCCTAGGCTCATTACTGAATCTCATAACCTGGGGACATACTTCAAAAGAAAGGGTGAGGAGAAGGCCCAGCAAGGGAAACAAGTGAAACATTTTACATATGAACTTGGGATACATCAATAAAGTCATGAAAAGAACTTTAAGGCATGAAAATGAAATCATGAGGCATATCATAATAAAAATAAAACTTTTTCATAACTTGAAGATGTGGCTGCAACATTTAATATTGGCAATCGTTTCGTTTCACCAAGGTCCATCCCCAAGGTGTCGTTAAAAAAATTACCAAGGTTATTCACCAAGGCGTCGTTAAAATGGTCATCTCTAGAGATTAAGTCTTTACCCAATGCATTGGAGCGCTATCAGGGCGCACCCTTAAATTTGCCTTTATTATCATGTGAGCCACATATATCATCATCAAACATTTCATAAATAACCCATATAGCATAAAATAAATGGGTTTCATTTCATAATCATAACATTTTAAAAACTGCTTTAATGACATGATCTTTACGGCACTTTAAACCCACGGAAAGGGAAGCGGGTCTCATGTATGTAAATCCCAGAATTTAAAATGGAACATTTTGATATATATGTGAATACCCTTTTAGAAATAAGAGCTTTGAGTATTCACTTTATAACATAAAATAATTTTTGAGAAAAAAGAGAGGCATTTTGAGGGGAAAAATTCTGCAACATAACGGCTATGTTACAAGGTTTTAGAAAACATTGAGAAAAGAGGGGACATGGGTCAAACATTCATAAATGACCCATCATACAGTAGAGGGACAAAATATTAGGGATTTATGAACATGGTAATGAAATTTTAAAATATACCATATGAAATGAAGAACATGAAAGGAAGAAAACAAAACAAGATTTCTCTTGTGAAAATTCGGCAGCCTAACGGCATCACTTAAACTTCAAAAAAATTGAATTGACAAGGTCAAATAGGGTCTCTCATCATATGAACATAAGATTCCAGTATGATAGATATAGAGATCATACCCCAACATAATATAAAGGAACTTGAAAGAATTGACATGAAAGTAGAACTTCAAAACGAGAAGGGTGAAGAACCACTTAAAAATTCGGCAGCCTAACGGCGCCACTTAAGACATCAAAATACTGAATTGAAGAGATCAAATGGGGTCTCTCATCATGTGATCATAAAAGAACAGTATGATAAATATAGAGATCATACCCCAACATAATAAAAATGAACTTGAAAGACTTGACATGAAAGTAGAACTTTGAAAAAGAGAGAGGTGAATGAATCCCTTGAAAATTCGGCAGCCTAACGGCGCCACTTAAACTTTCTTAAAACGAAATGATGAGAGTAAGAGGGGGTCGTTCATAATATGAACATAAAAAGGGCAGTAAGTGGAGTATAAAAGAACATCCTCCAAAATAAGAACATGGAGCATAAAAGGAATGACATAAAAGAGATCACTTGAAAAGAAAGAGAGGGGCTGGATCCCTTACCTTAAAATGTAACTCTTAAACCTCAAAGGTTGGGACCTTGAGGGCTTGGGGGCACCTTGGGAGGACTCCTTGGGAGGTAATGAGACCAGAACTTCGTTGGGCAAGAGTGGGGAGTCGAATGGATGAGAGGATGGCTTGGTATTTATAGGGAAAGTGAGGGGACAAGGCATTAATGGCAAAGGGACACCTCATTAGTGGTTTTGGCAAAACCATGGGCTTGCCCATGGTATTTGCCCATGGTATTGGCCACTTGGGACACCTCATACCTTATCTCACTATTCATAATTCGAACATATTGATTACAAACTTAATACATCATTTAATGATGTCATTAAACACCCGTAACTTAAAAACTGTATTTTCACTATTTATCAAAAATTCAACTTTCTCAGAATAATCCCAAAATTTCACCTTAACCAAATATCAATGCTCTGATTACAAATATGAACTCCATTTTATAAAAATAATTTTCTAAATATTTTTAATTTAATTTTTAAATAAAAACACTATTCATCGAAAATTCATTTTTTTCAGAAAAAACCCCAAAAATTACCATAACATAATATCGATGCTCTGAGTTAAAAAATAAAGTCATTTTTATAAAAATAATTTTCTAATTATTTTTAATTAAATTTTTAATTAAAAAACACTATTCACCCGAAAAAACTAATACTTGAATAATAATTAATGAAACCGTTATTTAACTATTTTATTGAATAACATTACTTAATCAAGGTGCCTAGATTATTTTAAAACTTTCTTTAAGTGAGATTACTAATCCATTTGGTCATATTACTAATCCTAATCATAAAATCACTATTCATAATTTACTATTCATCAAAAATCAAGTTGATCTTATTAGACTCTAAATTTTGTACTGAACATAATTGTAGAAGACCATTTTTCGAAAATCATTACACATTTTTAATTATTTAAGGTTTACACAACCATTTTTAAAATATCCTTTTTCTAAAATTCATCAAAAATATGCATACAATATTTATCCGGTCATTTGAAAATTCATAAACATCATCATAAGAAGAAATCCAAATTTTTATTTAAAAAAAAGATTACACAAGGCAATTACGGTCTCGTTACATAACCCCTTATAATACCAGCATAGGACCTAAGAGTAAGGTGTGCTAGGGTGATAGAATTTTGGGGCGGCTCAGTCAACATTGCCCGAGTAGTAATTTCTATCAGTTTGAACTTCTCGCGAAGGCGATTCCGTTCTAGCTTTACATGATGAAGTTCGGCTTGGATTTGGTCCAGATCAAAGCCCAATGGTGCTACCTCCTTCCCAATCTCTGTTTGATGGGCTTCGATCGGCCCAAGGCTACTAGGTGAGGCCATCAAATCTTCTTTCTATAATAATTAACCAAGATTACTTAAATATAGAGACAATAGCAAAACATTTTGTTCACGGTGGTCATATTGACCGATGGTCATATAACACTCAAAAACCAATGGTCTCATTTTATTTATAATCATGTTTATCAAATAAAACATTTTTTTGAGTATAAAAAATAACACATGAAATTAGGAAACAAGATTTATTCAAAATTTCGGGTCATTACAGTCTTCCCCCCTTAAGAAATTGCGTCCTCGCAATTTTTTTAAATTGGGTTTTGAAATTTCATTGAAAGTCCCACATCGGAAAAAGAGTCAGTAACACCATTACTTTAAAAGAAAGAAAAGGAAGTACAAAGGCCACCCGAGTTAACCCACACTCGGGTTCCATGTAGGAAAACATGGACATGGAGGAAAAAACAAAGGGTCAGTTCTGAGAGAGAGTGATAGAGAACATGATTAGGAGAAAGTTAACCATGAGAAAATCCCAAACTTATGATGTGTGTAAACGGTCTTTGATTACCTAGTAGGAAACGTAAACCAATAACATTTTTGTTTTACGTTTCTTTTCATAATTTTGAGGATTTCATTTACTACATAGAACAAAAACATAAGAAAATATACCTACCTTCAAGTAGAGTTTCATCCTTTAACAAGTCCCTACCAACACTAATCTTTTCGCCAAAGGATGAGAATTCAAAAACACTTGGTCTCATAAAAGCACAAGAATCATCTTCTATAGAATCACATAATCTACAAAAGATTAACTATCTATTTCTTCTATCTTTAAACATTATCCCAAAAACAGAAAGGTTAAGGTAAAACAACTCTTCAAAAAGAAAGAATCCCATAGGAATAGAACCTACTTTTAAATCTTAAAAGTTCCATGGTACTACCCAAAGTTCATCATAGACCACTCCATAAATAACGGTCCTTAAAATTCCTCAAAATAAACCAAACTAAGATTGAAACCCAAATACAACAAGGATTTGATAACATAGTCTTCCAAAACAACTTCATTGTTCATCTCCAGACAACATCAACCACTCCTAACATCTTATAACAAAAGTAGCTAACCTAAACATATTTTACCCAAGATAGGTTAATCATTCCCAAAAGTAACCTAAATTACTATAAGTCCACCTTAAATTCATCAATTCTTCAAAATATAAGTCAACCTTACTCCTCAATGAAAATACTATAGTAATCTATTTACCTCGATCATATAGGGTCCCCAAAATAGTGAACGCCTTCCAAAATAATAATCATCTTTTAATCCCCTAATCAACTCTGACATATTAATACGGAAATTGTCGCATTTCCTATCACATTGGTTGTTGGGACACGTTATTCCATTTCCCACCATTAACTAAGAAGATAAAGTATAATTAGAGGCTTAAATACTTAACCAATAATCATGAAAAGGAACTTAAAGCATATAAGGATAACTTGTAGAAGAAAAGTATACCCTAACTTGTGATCCCCTAGGTTCCCATCTAGGTTATCCATGATCATATATTCTTATGTGAATCTTTATTTTATTTTATCTTTGTTCCTTTAATAATGGTTCATACCAAGCTTATGAATTTACCAAAGAATATCCCCCGGGAGTGTCGTAACCAAGAGTACAGCAAGGCCCGTTGTCGTGTACCAGTTCCCGTTCGAGTCTAGCTCAAAGCGGTGTTTTCGGGTTTTACCCCTATGTACATCTGTGCCAGAGCCACCTCTACCTGCTCATATCCAGACAGGGATGTATTTGCTTGGCAACCCCTTACTCAATACTCACCAAAATACCAGGAAGATTTCCAATATTAAACTTTTCTATAGGGTTCCTCCTAGAGTTTTCATATCCTAATTTCCATAAATAACTAAACCATCCTTTGATACCAACTATAGCATCCCACCTTTTTATCACATAAACTTTAATTACATTTTACAAAACCGAGGATCTTTAAGGTTTAGTGTCTTGGAAACCAGGAACTTAAAACATGAAAACAACATAAAGAATTCTTCTTAAACACTTGAAAGGATTCTCCTCATGTTCACCCTAGGCTCATTACTGAATCTCATAACCTGGGGACATACTTCAAAAGAAAGGGTGAGGAGAAGGCCCAGCAAGGGAAACAAGTGAAACATTTTACATATGAACTTGGGATACATCAATAAAGTCATGAAAAGAACTTTAAGGCATGAAAATGAAATCATGAGGCATATCATAATAAAAATAAAACTTTTTCATAACTTGAAGATGTGGCTGCAACATTTAATATTGGCAATCGTTTCGTTTCACCAAGGTCCATCCCCAAGGTGTCGTTAAAAAAATTACCAAGGTTATTCACCAAGGCGTCGTTAAAATGGTCATCTCTAGAGATTAAGTCTTTACCCAATGCATTGGAGCGCTATCAGGGCGCACCCTTAAATTTGCCTTTATTATCATGTGAGCCACATATATCATCATCAAACATTTCATAAATAACCCATATAGCATAAAATAAATGGGTTTCATTTCATAATCATAACATTTTAAAAACTGCTTTAATGACATGATCTTTACGGCACTTTAAACCCACGGAAAGGGAAGCGGGTCTCATGTATGTAAATACCAGAATTTAAAATGGAACATTTTGATATATATGTGAATACCCTTTTAGAAATAAGAGCTTTGAGTATTCACTTTATAACATAAAATAATTTTTGAGAAAAAAGAGAGGCATTTTGAGGGGAAAAATTCTGCAGCATAACAGCTATGTTACAAGGTTTTAGAAAACATTGAGAAAAGAGGGGACATGGGTCAAACATTCATAAATGACCCATCATACAGTAGAGGGACAAAATATTAGGGATTTATGAACATGGTAATGAAATTTTAAAATATACCATATGAAATGAAGAACATGAAAGGAAGAAAACAAAACAAGATTTCTCTTGTGAAAATTCGGCAGCCTAACGGCATCACTTAAACATCAAAAAAATTGAATTGACAAGGTCAAATAGGGTCTCTCATCATATGAACATAAGAGTACAGTATGATAGATATAGATATCATACCCCAACATAATATAAAGGAACTTGAAAGAATTGACATGAAAGTAGAACTTCAAAACGAGAAGGGTGAAGAACCACTTAAAAATTCGGCAGCCTAACGACGCCACTTAAGACATCAAAATACTGAATTGAAGAGATCAAATGGGGTCTCTCATCATGTGATCATAAAAGAACAGTATGATAAATATAGAGATCATACCCCAACATAATAAAAATGAACTTGAAAGACTTGACATGAAAGTAGAACTTTGAAAAAGAGAGAGGTGAATGAATCCCTTGAAAATTCGGCAGCCTAACGGCGCCACTTAAACTTTCTTAAAACGAAATGATGAGAGTAAGATGGGGTAGTTCATCATATGAACATAAAAAGGGCAGTAAGTGGAGTATAAAAGAACATCCTCCAAAATAAGAACATGGAGCATAAAAGGAATGACATAAAAGAGATCACTTGAAAAGAAAGAGAGGGGCCGGATCCCTTACCTTAAAATGTAACTCTTAAACCTCAAAGGTTGGGACCTTGAGGGCTTGGGGGCACCTTGGGAGGACTCCTTGGGAGGTAATGAGACCAGAACTTCGTTGGGGAAGAGTGGGGAGTCGAATGGATGAGAGGATGGCTTGGTATTTATAGGGAAAGTGAGGGGACAAGGCATTAATGGCAAAGGGACACCTCATTAGTGGTTTTGGCAAAACCATGGGCTTGCCCATGGTATTGGCCACTTGGGACACCTCATACCTTATCTCACTATTCATAATTCGAACATATTGATTACAAACTTAATACATCATTTAATGATGTCATTAAACACCCATAACTTAAAAACTGTATTTTCACTATTTATCAAAAATTCAACTTTCTCAGAATAATCCCAAAATTTCACCTTAACCAAATATCAACGCTCTGATTACAAATATGAACTCCATTTTGTAAAAATAATTTTCTAAATATTTTTAATTTAATTTTTAAATAAAAACACTATTCATCGAAAATTCATTTTTTTCAGAAAAAACCCCAAAAATTACCATAACATAATATCGATGCTCTGAGTTAAAAAATAAAGTCATTTTTATAAAAATAATTTTCTAATTATTTTTAATTAAATTTTTATTTAAAAAACACTATTCACCCGAAAAAACTAATACTTGAATAATAATTAATGAAACCGTTATTTAACTATTTTATTGAATAACATTACTTAATCAAGGTGCCTAGATTATTTTAAAACTTTCTTTAAGTGAGATTACTAATCCATTTGGTCATATTACTAATCCTAATCATAAAATCACTATTCATAATTTACTATTCATCAAAAATCAAGTTGATCTTATTAGACTCTAAATTTCGTACTGAACATAATTGTAGAAGAACATTTTTCAAAAATCATTACACATTTTTAATTATTTAAGGTTTACACAACCATTTTTAAAATATCCTTTTTCTAAAATTCATCAAAAATATGCATACAATATTTATCCGGTCATTTGAAAATTCATAAACATCATCATAAGAAGAAATCCAAATTTTTATTTAAAAAAAAGATTACACAAGGCAATTACGGTCTCGTTACATAACCCCTTATAATACCAGCATAGGACCTAAGAGTAAGGTGTGCTAGGGTGATAGAATTTTGGGGCGGCTCAGTCAACATTGCCCGAGTAGTAATTTCTATCAGTTTGAACTTCTCGCGAAGGCGATTCCGTTCTAGCTTTACATGATGAAGTTCGGCTTGGATTTGGTCCAGAGCAAAGCCCAATGGTGCTACCTCCTTCCCAATCTCTGTTAGATGGGCTTCGATCGGCCCAAGGCTACTAGGTGAGGCCATCAAATCTTCTTTCTATAATAATTAACCAAGATTACTTAAATATAGAGACAATAGCAAAACATTTTGTTCACGGTGGTCATATTGACCGATGGTCATATAACACTCAAAAACCAATGGTCTCATTTTATTTATAATCATGTTTATCAAATAAAACATTTTTTTGAGTATAAAAAATAACACATGAAATTAGGAAACCAGATTTATTCAAAATTTCGGGTCGTTACAGTGTCTATAGTGGCATCGAAAATAAAACTTTAGAATATTAGCCTCACGAACCTATAGATTGTGGTAGACAGACTTGAGATCGATCTTGGAGAACCATCTCACACCTCAAAACTGATCAAATAGGTTTTCAATCCTCAGAGGGGGGTGCCTTTTCTTTATCATGGCCTGATTCGGGTGATGATAATCCATGCAAAGATGTAAGCTCCCATGTTCCTTATTCATAAACAAAACCAGAGCTGCCTAAGGGGATAAATTGAGTCTAATGAAACCTTTCTCACAAAGGTATTGTAACTGGAACATCAACTCCCATAGCTTAGTGGGTTCCATCTGATATATTGAAGAAGATATTGGGGTGGTACCTGGTTGTAAGTCAATGAAAAACTCCAACTCCCGCCTCAGAGGTAGTCCCAAAACGTCTCTGGGAAAGACATCCATATAATCCTCCAAAAATGAAGGAATCTAGATTTTTAAAGAGTCTGTTTCACCAAGTTTCATACTCACTATCTTATGGGTAATGGGTTGTAAACACTTTCTCACAATACCCACTCATCCTGTTATGAGGTCTCTCTCACCGAAAAAGAAGAACCTCGTCCCATCAGTACGTAGGAATCTGACTAATCTACAGTGAAAGTAAATCTAGGCTCAAACCATGGAAATATAATCCATACCAAATATGTTGTCATAGGGTTCCATCGTGAATACTAGTAGGTCCCATGTGAACCTCTCTCCTCCAAGAGATATCTCGTGCTACTGACAGATGAATGATATAGAGGAAGCATTCCCTATATGAACCTCGAGGCATAGCTATTGTTCTAGCATCTAAAATGGGAGATCCAACTCCCACAAAAAGAGTTGAGAGATAGAATAATGAATAGAACCCATGTATACTAATACTGAGGTAAGATCAGAGTAAACACATATCATACCTCGAATCATCTCTTGTGTCTTCGGGTTGTAGATGACCATAGCCTACAACTATCCGTAGCCCCAGCCGCCAGCTCCCTAAGCCTGATGTGGGACGATTGGTGGTGGTGGTGGGAGAACCTTATACCGCTATCCCCCACCTGTAGCTCCTCACACTCCTCTAATAGATCCACCTCCCTAGGGATCACCTTGTCCCCACTTGGGAGATCCAAGATCATGGTGCTGCCTCTTCCATGGCAGTCTATCTTCTACTTGCCTGGGATACTCAATACACC
The DNA here is from genome assembly GCA_963277665.1 of Viscum album. NCBI lineage: Eukaryota > Viridiplantae > Streptophyta > Magnoliopsida > Santalales > Viscaceae > Viscum > Viscum album. Next base: position 4,877,421 of record OY728122.1, on the reverse strand, counting down.
TGGTCATATAGTCCCAAGGCATGTGACCTCTCCCATAACAAGTTTCCTCTCCAGAACCTTGTCATAGGTGCTGATGAACAAGGGCACTATGCTGGCCTGGATCTCTCTACGGAGTCCCTGCTCGAACTTATATGCTCAGAAGCAACCATCTCTGATCATGTCAAGAGAGTAGCGCATAAGGTCGATGAGCCTCACTGTGTATTCTGACACTGTTATCCCTCCCTGATGAAGATCTAGAAGCTCTTAAATCTGAATGGAGTGCAATATGGAGGGGTATTACTCCTCAAAAAACAACTGCTAAAAGTCATCCCATGAGAGCATTGACTCATCACGCATCTGGGTAACTAAGATCCCCCAATGCCCAACTATTCCATAGAGAAGCATGGTTGCTAAAGACACTATATGATCTTTTGGGGTCTGAACCAGGCCGAACACATAGACCACAGACTCCAGCCAATCCTCTACTGCCTAAGGATCTGGCTCGCCACAGAACCTCAATGGTCGCTGATGATGGAACTTGCGGAGTACGCTCGGCCTGTGCATGTCCCCAGCCTACCCAGTTGGGAGTATCTGCTACTCAATGGGTGGAGACACAAATACTAGTCCACATGGAGTAAGGGGATCATATGATGGACCCTAAACTGAGGCCTCATTGCTCATAGGGTCATCGTCATGAACTAGAGTTGGTATCTTGGATGACTGTTATCACAGAGGCATCCTGAAAATTTTTAAGGCGTACCATGGTAAAATGAGCATATATATATATATATATATATCAACAAAGGAATGGGGAGTTTAACTAAGAAAGATAGTCAAGGAAACAATCCTATATGATTCAAGTACCATTATTCCTTATAACAAATGTCTTAGGGTGTCCAGTTGATAAGCAGGTAATCATGGTCCTGGTGAATGGATACATTGGCTGCCCATACCATCACTGGACTCCCCAGCCTGAGAGCCACTCTCAAGACACTTTGACACTACTTCCCTAAATCCCAACCAATTCCTTTTTAGTGAACATCCGAACAACGTACCAAGGAACAAACCACCTTTGATACCACTCTGTCACAACCCAACCCAAGCCGAGGCTCAAGCCGCAACTACACCAAGGCTACCTCTATAGTCCTGGGGTTGGTGACAAGAATCAAAGGCACAAAAAACTATGGGATTCCTTTTCCTAATAACCTATACACATGCACGTAGATAAATCAATGAAAAAGTTTAGAGGAAAAGTAGAAAAAGGTGAAACTACTGTAAAGTAACATAAACAATAATGAACCTCTAAATAGTACAAAGGTATGGTAGTGAATACTGAAATGTAAAGTGAAAACACACACCCAAACTAGAAACTGATTCCAACCTGAAGAAAACTAGAAAAGAGTAACATCTGAGAGATCTTTGTTCCTATATCCCAACTCTGACCACCGTACATGGTCCGCATGACTTGTATCCCTAAGCTTCATTGAGATCACGGTCGACTTGTCCGCCATCTACAAAAGACACAACATGTATTGGGAAAATCCCATGTAGGGGTGAGTATATATATACCTAGTAGAACACCTTGAAAATATTAAAGGGGAGTTGTAAAAGATACAACCAAAATTAAGTAGTATATGGAATGAGGTATAGTAAAAGAGAACAAAAAGAGTGCAGATCAACCCAACAAGAGTTTGAAAGTAGGATAATCCAAACATAAGCATCTCGAAATGGTGAGGTGGTGAACCCCCCATCAAAGCTTCACTACCTAGAGCCAAAGAGTAGACCTATCCAACTATAAGAATCTAGACATGGAAAGCATGTGGCATAGCCCATGTGTCTTTGTCTCTCTTGGAAGAAGAGTAACCAAGACCCAAAGAGTGATTATAGTAACATGATATATATATATATATATACTCAGTCAAAGAATTCCAAATAAGAGAGTAAGGGGATATCCATCTCACAACTCAGTCCAAGAAGATGAGTAGCCAATAATTCCAAGGTGGAGTCATCTGCGATGCCCAACACCTCAAGTGTTTACCCAAGAGTCGCAAGTCAAAGTGGTTCAAATCACCACACCTCAATACTACCCACTTTGAGAGGCACTGAATTGCCTGCATAGTTTTAGGTTTTATCACAAGAATGTGTATTGGTGGGGAAAGTTCCACTCTTTCTTGTGAGTCATTAGGTAAGTTGAATCACACCTCACCACTATGTCGCATAGTCTAGGGTCTTCTCTAGAATGTTTTTAGGGACTACAATACCCATCCTAGTTGGAGGGTCATCTTAGAATCATTAGGGACTACACTACCTAGATCCTACTAGAGGGTCATCCAAAAAGGTATTAGGGGACTACATTACCCATATCCTACTAGAGGGTCTACCTGAAAGGTCATCAGGGACTACACTACCCAGATCCTACTAAAGGGTTAGCTCAAAAGGTCATTAGGAACTGCACTACCTAGAACCTATTGGAGGGTCATCCCAGAAGGTCATGAGGGACTAAACTACATAGATACTATTGGAGGGTCAGCCCAGAAGGTTTTCGAGGACTACACTACCCAGCCCTGCTAGAGGGTTAGACTATAATCATTGGGGAATACACTACCCATCCCAGTTGGAGGGTCACCCAAAATCTCCGGATGGGTATGAAACCTATGGATCTTTTATCCTTATTTCATGTTGTTTCCAGATTCATTCCTCATTTGTAATTCTATCATCATTCCACAATTTCACTTCGAATCCGGATGCCCGATCGATCTTGGGATTCCTGGCAATTTTCAAACCAAGATTCAATGGATTTTTTTGGTGATAAACGTGAAGTAAAGTGGGATGAAGGCACCAAAAGCCAAGTTTTGGGTCATTGGACAAGAATTCTCAGAAAAATGGTTGTAATTGGGAAATCTAGGATAGAAAAAACCAAATAATGAATGAAAAATGGTACTTGGGCTCATGTAAGGTTTGAAATCAAAGGCATGGATCGAAGGATGAATATCGATCAACTCAAACATTTAATCAAATGTGCATAATAACCAAAGATGAGTCCTACCTGGATTAGATAAATAACTATTAATGAAGAATGTGTTCAATAACGAAGGAGGTGGATCCATCACAATCACTGTGTCTTGATCCATACAGAATCAGAGGTTTTTCGTCGTTCTCCGTTCATCATTCTCCAATGGGAATGATAGGAGAAGAATATTGATCTTTGGAAAAAACATGATTATGATGCCGACTCCTCATAATCCAGAATTTATATCCTTTGATTTGTTTTATGGGATTTTAAGTAATTAAATTAATTCATTCATTTAATCACTTAAACATCCCTCTAATAAGCGAGGGGTTTGGACATCCCACACTGACTCATTTTATGTCGCGCATAGGGAAAATACTGTGTTCCAAATACAACCATGGTCTCAAATTTTTGATTCGATCAACCATTTAATATTTATCCCATTTTCTTTAATTAACCACACATGCACAATATAAAATATATTTAATATTTTTATAAAAGTAATTATGGGAACATAGGGCCTCAGAATCGCATGCCATCTCAGCACCTATCTCTGGAAAAAATATTTAGAAATATTTTAATGTCTTATAACGCAAAAACCAGGTCTCTAAAATTTCTATAGTTAAAGAAACCCGATGCATCCTATGAGAAATAATGAAACCAAAGGCTTTATCTATCTCCTAAAACCCTCCTATATCCCATGATCTAAAATAGATCCCTCAAATTTCTATAGTATTTGGCATTAGAAATATCTAAGTTTCTTCCTCTAAGAATTTTTGTCATAAAACTCCACTCAAAAATGGTTTTATGAAACATATTTTTGAACATATTCTTCATGAATTTAATGGGTACACTGACCTAGATTAATTATTATAAAATAATTTTTTTAGGTAATCCTAACCCGGTCCACTAATTGTTTTAGTCTAATTAATTGATTTATTTTTAACCTATGTCCCATTGTCTACCCAGTTCAAACATTGGCACATACAAGCACGATGCATGATCCTTTCCTAGGTATCTATCCTACAATAAATATAACTTCTCTTATAATGTCTTGTAAACTTGAAGGTCTATGCATCAAATCACAGGGGTGCCTAAAATACTGTTTCCTAGTTGGTATCCTTTGTTTAAAACAAATAATAAGCCCAGATGATACTATTTCCCTACCAACCCATGCATCCTCACTGGTGGTTAAATCCAAATTCCATTCTATAGCGTAACCATAATCTCTAATACTACTCTTTAATGACCCCATCCATCAAAGGTATCCCTCCGAGACTGGAAATGGGTAAAGCGAGATAACATCACCTGAAACCCACCTCTAATAATCCATGGGTTTGCGACAAGCAACATGGGTATATAATCACACACATGGGAGACATTACCCACATAAAGATTTGAGAAGTAAGTGATAAGATGATAATAACCACCAAAAAACTCCTTATCATAACAAAAGAATAAATAATACCAATACATGATGTGATTTCATGCAGAACTGGATAAAACTAAACATAAAAAGAAAAAAGGTAGATCCTCACTAGCAACAACGAAGCTCAAACATATCCTGAACAACTCCTTGAACTAGTAATGTCCATATTGATAAAAAAATGTTCATTTTAACATGAAAAATAGTTTTTATATATGTAGGGTGAGAATAACATGTACACTTAGTAGTATCATCCTTAAAACCTCTCATATTGGCATCAATAAATATATCTATCTCATTATCATCACCATATAATATGTAACCAAGTGTACGTATAAAATCCATTACAACCTATGTAAATGCATTATACCTCAAGCCATCACAACCCTTACACGTACACTTATGGGAAGCTGAAGACACCATTAATAGATAAAAGTATGTTCTATAACCTCAATCCATCACATTCCATATCACACATGTATGGGAAATCACCCATGTGTATACCGAAACATAATACTATATATAGCCAAAGGGAGAATCAGAATGAGAGGGTATGGTTATGCCATCAATACCAGCCTATGATTGAACAGGAAGCCTATCCAGATGGTCATGAAAAGGTGGAGAGCTACTATCAAGATATAGATGCTGGGGAGGGGCAGTTCCTTGTAGATAGTCTGGTTGAATTCCCTAAGACCTTCGGGTCACGTAATCTCCTAAAAGCCTATGAGCCATGTAATCTATGAGCCTACGGGCCTTTTAAGGGTTCCCCCTCATCCCTTGAAAGTGGGTTATCACAAATCAATAAAAATTAAGGCCTTCGGGCCATTCAGGCAGGTACTCTAGGAAAAATTCTAAGCCACCTTAAAATATGTACTCACAATGCATAGCATAAAACTGCATCCTGTAGTTAAAATATGGGCATATACATGACAATACACCATTATCTATCAAGTAAGAATCAATATGGGAAATAATAAATGATGAGAAAACCTTTCTCCAAACCGATACAATCTACCACTTTTCCCACAAAATCTCACATAATATCATTTCTGGTATCTCATTCGAACATCATCAGCATAACTGACACACCATGACACTATCACCATCATAATCAGCACCCTGTGCCACCACCATCGTCACAAACATAATAGGTTAATAATCAATCACATCAAGGATCTAAATTGATAGAGCATAAATAAATAATAAATTTATTTTCCATTTTTTTTTAAAATGAAACTAAAACCATAACATGAAGTCATTTAAGCCCCCCACAATCAAGAATGGGATCACTTATCCCCAATCAATTCATCTTTAGAAAAAAATAATTTAATTACATCTTGAATTAACTAGTTTATCATGCATAGGTTTTTATGCATTAAGAAACCAACATCATTAGATAGAAGTATCTACAATCAAGTTAACATGATTCAAGCATTATTTCCATGTTTGAAAAATAGAAAGACTGGAAATAATTATTCTTCTCATGTATCTTTAATTCAATTAATAATAACATATAACTTTAAATTGTTTATACACTTAAATCATTCAACCATTCTAAATGAAAATAATAAAACAAAGCAAAGTAGATAAAACACTATTTAGTAAATATCAAGAGGTAACAATTAAATCCATTCATTCATAAAGTCCCAACAAATAATTTATTATCTGCATCATAAAATATTAAATTATTTAAACATGTAATAACCCCCTTTTTAATTATATAATATCCAGTATTATAAAAAAATTCTCATCAATATTATTTAAGCACTTTAACACTTGGGAATACTATAATTTTCATTTTATCAAATAATAATTACATAATGACACATGAATATCCATTTCTCTCTCTTGTATAATTTTATGAATAAACAAAACTATTCTACAATATATAATTATTTATTTTCACTTTCATATGATAATCTTATATATTATAAATTGCAATTATCTATTTCATGTGATAAATTTCTAAATTCTATTCTTGGAATTATTATCGACAATATTAACTATAAATTCCAACTTTATATTTCTAGATTATATTATAATCATAATTATCCCAATATTTGATATTATTTCAATTTAAAATTTGGAAATATTAACAATAACAGTTTAACCATAATCTATATGAAATAGTTTTATATTTCATTTCTTGAAATAGTAATAGCATGTAATAATATTATACCATATTCAATTTATAGAATTTAGTAAAACAAAATTAATACAATCCATTTTAAATTTAGAAATTGAATAATATTATCAATTTTCTGTATATGATAATACTTATATTTCTTTAGTAACAATTATTTATTCTAAATCATGCAACATATTCACTTTTATCTTTCTTAGAGAATTTCCCAGTATGATAATAAATTATCGAACATCGACATAAAATATTTGAAAAAAAAATACCAATATCCAATATACAATAACAACATTTTTATCTCTATATAATACCAATTTATCAATTAATAAAAGTTTTAATGTAATCAATCTATTCCTTTTTCATAGATGATTTACAGGTTATGATATATATCATTTAAACATAAGATTCCCAAATTCTGGATAAAATTTCAAACCAATACATGTTATTATATTCTATCTCAAATCATAGTTTTTATTATTTTAAATAATATAATTAATCTATTTCATATGGATACAACTGGTTATTCTTCCTATATAAATTTATAGATTCTTCAATAACCATACTTTATGAAATATAACCAAATTATTATCTTCTTAAGGATAATTTTATCCATTTAAATAGAGAATATAAAACATTATTTATTTACACTTGAAAAAAAACTTAGAGAATTCATAGAACCCCTACCTAGAGAAGAAGGATTTAGGCACCACAACACCAAAATTGAGGAGAGAGAGAAGGCGATGCACACATGATAGGATTTATAGAGGAATCCAAGAACGAGAAATGAAGAATTCACAAAACAATGAGAGAAGACTCTTGGATTCCCTATACTTGAGATAAATAAATCTAATTTTGATGGGAGATAATTCACTAATATTAAGAAGAAACATATACATTTTATAAATACTCATCATACTTTCCAGTTATTTCTCATTTAATTAAGTCTTAAATCAAATCTTCATTTTGATTCAATTAAAGCCTTTGAAAATATTGGATATAATTTTAAATTGTCAAGATCCATTAAAATTCTTGATTTTTGTTTATAAAACCCTTTAAAATCATGAAAATGGGTTGTAAGAGAGAAGATAGAAAAATGGGGTTTTTGTAATTAAATCACCACCTACACGCAGGAAGCATGTGTTGAGTAAGGGTAACATAGTCTTAACCTTATACATAATAAGTTTAGAAGGTCCCCTATGTAGTGATCAGATGAATCTTACACAACTAGTAGTAAAACCATATTACCCTTATATAATAGAAGGATCCATGACCTGACCTATACATGAGAACACATTACCCTTATGCAGCAAAGGAAAATGTAGGTTGACCCTTACAAATGTATTAAAAACTCTCTATTAACCTTAAACAAGGTAAGGCTTTACCTTACATAACTAAGGTAACTTAGCTAACCTTTGTTCAACTCCACCCTCATGTGAAGACCTTTACCCATACTTAGGAAAATAACCTTTACCCTTATACCACTCAGAACTTACCCTTAAGAAGCTTGAGGTACCTTTACACAATGCATAGAATATTTTTCTTACCTTTATGCAGGTTTTTAAAACCATGGATTAAACTTATGTATCCTTTATAAAATAAGTTTTACCCTTATGAAGAGGTATGAGCATGCGTAAGGGTAAAAATAACTTTTAAAAAATATTTCATCTTCACTTTCATAAACTTATAAATAACCCTGATAAGGATCTATTATTATTTTAAAAATCCCAAAAATACTTCAAAAATATTATAATCACTTTAAACACTTACAAATTAATTTTCCATAAACTTTTAAAATTTGAAATTACTTTAATAATTTGAACATCCATTTTAAATACACTTATTAAAACTTAAGAAAACTCCTCTGAACCACCAGACACCCCAAAATTAAAAGGATCATGGATATTTTAAAACTTTAAATTAGATGAATCTTAAACAATTCTCATCCTGAAGAATTAAAACAAAATTGGAAAGGGGATAAAGTGGAGGGAGATAATCTTAAAACTTCGTGAGATACCTCTCAAGGACTCTTATATATTTGGAACATAACCAACACACTAGAGGAACAAAGTGTATAACCAAAAAAAATATTTAAAACACTCTTAAAATAATATCTTGGGGTAGATACCTCTCAAAAAATAATAAGTTCATTAATTAAACATTGGATAATGGAGGAGAATCAATCTCATATATCAATATGATATCAGATACTTCATCCCTACAAGATCAAGTATTAAAAAACGTAGGATAATGAGCATGCATCTATGAATCTCATTATTAATTAATTTCACATAATCACAATAAGGGACACACAAAAACCATATAAAACTCACTAAGTAATGAGTATAAATAAAATAATCATTACAAAAAGTATCACTATAAAAGGAAATAAATTGAGAAACAATCACTTCACTTTGATTTTAAAAAGAAGCATATAACTTCATATAGGGGAAAACATTATTATATCCAATAATCCAATAACTTTACTTAGTCATTCTATAAAATGAAAATATATACATGATTTATCCTCATTTATCATGGTTGAAAATTTAATTTATAACATTTATAACTTATCATGCTTAACATATCATCAATAAATTATATTAGCATGATTTCATGACAATTTATGAAAAAACATAGATATGACTCTTACAACATTTCATTATTTCCTATTTGTTAAGGAGTTAAAAACTTAAACATGATTTTATAATGATTCCTTACTTTTAATACATGAATTGCAACATTTTATATTAAAACTTGTTAAATTTTAAAGCATGTTTAATTTGTTTTCACTAATATTCTTACATTCTCTATCTAATTGGTTAAGAATACTTTTTAAATGAATACCTTTTACTTATATTTTACAACAAGGTATTTATCAAAACCCTCATTCTGAAAAAAACTCCAATTAATGTTGTAAAATAATTTTAAAATAATTTTATGTTTTATAGAAGAACTTCAAGTGTATATTTATGAAAAAATATTACCATAAGAATCAGTTTTTCCAAAAAAATATTACTAGTTAAACAAATAAAACTAGTTAATAAATTAATCAATTTAATTTATTTTTCAACATTGAGTTTAATTAATCCACCCAATACTATAATTTAAAGCATAAACATGTTTCATATTAAATCAGTTGATAACTATGAGAAATTTAAAACATTCCAAGAATTATGTCTATCCTACCATATTTAACATGAATTTCATGATAACCCACATATATAGAAAATTTACATGATTTCATCAAATTGTTTTTATTCAACTAACATTGTCACACCTTGCTCTTTACCAAGTTAATATCAATACACATAAATTTAAAATTAGAGAACACAATTTAATATATGAAATTAATTGTAAAAAAAACATGAGGTTGTAATAGTCAACTTGATTTGGCTATAATATTTTCCAAGTTAGTTAATAATACTTTATTTACTAGGAGAATATTCATGAGAAAACTACATAGGATTTAATTTCCCAATTACCATTTACTAAAATAACATTTCATTTATTTTAAGGGGTTTAAATTAACACAACATAATATTCCTCAACCAAAAAAATTACTTACATCAACATAATCAAAGCTTCTACAAGAATAAAAATCAAATTAATCCTCCCACCACATAATATTTTTTTTCTTTGGGTGGAATTAACTTGCCTACATAGTTTTAAAAACAATCATGAAAAATAAAACATCATGATGGGTGAAGTGTCCTTTTTTTTCATACACTTAAAGACATGAAACACATTAAAAATATGATAGATATCCCTTCTTGGGATATAAGCACACAAGAACATAACCACATCATATAAAAATTCTCATAAATATCCCACATCATACAAGAATTTAATTCACAACATAGGGAAATATTAATCTAATACTAGGAAATAAATAAATTAAAAAATACACTATTCTATTTATTTGAACTAGGGACTATATCAACTGGAATGAGTGAAGATTATATTGATATAAAAAATGAATTCATAAAATAATCCCGTCCCTTGGACCAAATATCCACCATAATGGGCATGAGAGAAGAGTTATATAATAATATAAACATGGTCAGAGAAACCCTTTCCCTAGACCATACCTCCATCTCAACACTAGGACCGAGGAATGTGTTATGCTTAATATATTTGAAGGAAATTAGGAATGAGTTAAAAAATTATAGGTTTAAGTGGTACAAACAATAATGTGTCATGACCCATCCCCTGGGGCACGTGCTGTGACTACCCCAAGAATGCCTTCCATAGGGCAAGGGCTAGCGATTAGCACCAAAGGCGTAATTCACTAAAACTAGGAAGGCGTTACCTTTATAACTTGTAAACGCACACAATAGAGCACACAACTAGATAAAAAACACTAAGTAAACTATATAAACAAGAGTGATGAAAAGTAAAGGGGCTGGAAATACAAGCCCAACTGTAAAGTACAAGGAACTGGAAGTACATGTACAACTGAAGAAAAGAAAAACAGCTGCTGGGTCATCCTTCGGAATATCTACCTGAAGGGTAGGTATAGATAGCCTCCTCATCACTCCACATATGTCAGTATCCTCTGTGTACCGACTCATCATAAGGTCCACCTTCGGGTATCGTCCAATCCTGACACTCTCAGCCTCGATTAGAGCTGTCCATCATCTGCATCCAACACAACGAGGTACGTGCATAGCCCGTGAAAGGGTGAGTATAACAATACTTAGTATGGACCCCGAGACCCTCAAGGTCTCACAAAATCTAATAATGATAAACCACAAGGTATGAAATAAACAGATAACCCCACTTAGGTATATGCCCATAAATATACCTAATTTATCAAGTAATCCATCTCAATCATGAGGAAAACACAAAATTTACTGACTCAGCTCAACTAGGATTTTATTCAAATTATCGAAACCTCAGCTGCTAGAGAACTCCTCCTCTATCGAGTATAGTGGTATTTCTGTGACACCAAGGCGCTTCCCACTAACCTTGGACTACTGAGGTACTCCTCCTGTCGAGTATTGTGGGTCTGCCATGTTACACAGAGGCGCTCCCCACTGTGGGTCTGCCCCCACAACCAGGCGCTCCACCTAATATCCTGCAGAGGTACTCCTCCTGTCGAGTACCGCGGGTCTGCCACTACAACCAGGTAATCCTCCACCGTGGGTCTGCCGCGACACCAAGGTGCTCCCCACTGGGCTAGTTGAGTCACTCCGATTCAATCGGTCAGTAGTCATCAAGTCTCATCTAGCTACAAGGTCTCCACACTCTGCTCGCTCATCACCAGAAAGATTTGCTCCATGAGCTACTGGTTGATACTCCAACTATCTCAAAGTCTATTGAAGAAGTATCTCAAAGGTTCTCCATGTCATAGAGGTCTAAATTCAATAGACAACACGTCAATCAGATGCCCGATCTGTGAGTTATTAGCCTTTTAGTCCCGGGGACCCAGTTGGATTCATGCGCGATCCAACCTAACCGTATCTCAACTATACCCCAAACTCTAGTGGGGTATACTCAAAGGGACCGAAATGATCCAAGATTACCAAGGACATTGACAGTTTGTCAAACGGACGCCCGATGCCAAAGATATGGCCAAAAAAAGTAAAGGGTCGTAGTGGGCCCAGGTCTGGTCCAACCCGGTCGGACCGACCTGGCCCAACCCAGTCTGGGATGACCCGGTTTGGGTCGACCCAGCTTGACCCAGTGGGTCTGGCCCGGCCCGGTGGGCGGGCCAGCCCGTTAGGTGAGGCCCAGCCCGCTGGGCCCAGCCCAGCCGACCGCGAGGGGTCGCGGAGGCTCGCGAGAGCGTGGATTGGTCGCGAGGGGATGGACTGACCACAGTTCAGCGCGATGGAGGTTCGGCCCAGAGGGTTCCACGAGGGCATGGGCCAGAGGGAATCATGAGGGTACGACTCGGCCCGGAGGGCACCACAAGGGCGCTGGAGGCCAGCTCTGCCGGGGTACCACGAGGGCGCTGGAGGCCGGCTCGTTTGGGAGCTGGTTTGCCGGGAGGCACGGGTGGCTGGGAGGGTGCAGGTGACAAGGAGGTGTGGGAGGCCGAGAGGCACGGGCGGCCAGGAGGGCACCACGGTTCGGCTTGGGGAGGTGGAGCCGGTTCGGCCGGCGGACGGGGCCAGTTTGGCCGGTTCGGTCAAGCGGAGGGCGCGACCAAGGTAGCACAACCGAGGTGTGGCATGGATGAGGCCAGTTTGGTCGGGGCGCGGTGCGACTTGGGCCAGTTCGGCTGGTGGGTGGCATGACCGGTGGGCAGCGCGGGTCGCGGAGGCCGCGGGTAGCACGACCGTTGCTTGTGTCGCATTCGTCTTCTCGTCGCCTTGTCTCCATTCCGAAGAACATCACAAACAAGAACGACAGAGGGGTCGGGCCATGTTGTTTTGGCCCGCACCCTCCGCATTTAGGGTGGTAGCAAGCAGTTCAATATTTCTTGAATTTCAAAGAATTACTAAGAAGAATATAAACGAATAAAAGTCTATCAACACCCCGTATCATCCCACAAAAACGATTCCCAACCCATAAGGAAAATCATCCACAATGATTATTTGTTTTAGAAGGGAAGAATTAAAGGAATAATATCATATTAAAATAAATTCCCTACCCTTTTTTGTTGTTCTTCGACGTTGGCGTGAGAAAATGGATGTCGATTCGTTGTAGACGAGCACATCCTACGTTGAAGAAGGTTCTGTGGAAGAAAGTCAAAGTCATTCTTCATCGGTGGAGCGTTCTTCATTGGGAGGAATTTCTTCGTTGGAGAGCTTTCTCCCTATGTCCTCCTCTCCCAAGTTCCACCAAGATGAATATGCCAAGCCAAAATAATAGATGAAGATATCCTATTAAATCATTAGCATAATATTCAAATGGGATAAACAATTAATTGAAAGCGTTGGCTCAATTAATTAATGAGGAGGATTTGGCATAATTAATTTAGGGGAGTTGGCACACTTAAGAAAGGAGGTGGTGGAACCATTAAATGGGTAGAAGAGGTCAAGAGGCTCTCCCTCATTTATGAAGGAGTTGACTAGTTTCCTCATTTAATTGGGGGGTTTAGTCCCAGGTGGTCCCCATACTGTAACCTCTCGTGGGAGGTTAGGTTTGGGTGGGCCCCACCACCATAACCTCTCATGGGAGGTTATGGTCGGGTGGTCCCCACACTTCAACTCCCACAAGGAGGTTTAGTTCTATTGGACCCCACCTCCAATTTCCACATGGAGGTTTTAACCAACAAATAAAAGTAAAGCTACACAATTTTATTTTTATTTTATTCATTCACTAAAAACCCAAAAACTAACTTTTATTCTTAACCAACTACCGTTGAGGTGAAAGTATACTTAAGTGAATACCAGTGCTGCGAGTTCCACGGTGCCCTTAGATTTCAATTCCGAGCACTGGTTCAAAAGTTATAAAATCCTCTCATACGTTTACTAAACGTACCCGAACAAAACTTCAGAAATTGATTCTGGGCACACCGGGCCTTATAATCATGCGCCGTCAATTTTTGCGGACTCTTAAAATTCCCATATATTTAAAAAAAATTACATGGAAATTCCAGGGTCTTTAAACAATGGATCAAGGATTTAATAGGTGGGTTTTAATTGAGAAAACAAGGTGGTTTTCCTACACTCATTCCAAATGGATAAAAATTGAAGAATTATGATAATCATTGTCATTAATTTCAAGAGGCTAAAAATTGATGGGTTTCAAGATAAGAAAGGTAATTAAAAGGTCTCACCACACATTAATAAGATAACTCAAAAATATCATAATGGACGGAAAACATAATCATCTGAAATTTTTCCCTTGCAGGTGAAGAAATGAACTCAACCTGAAAACTAATATCAAAATTTCCCCCACAAAATAGCTAAACCCTCCCAAACCTTGAGGAATAAGAATAAAAATTGTCGAGTTTTCCCATATAGCATCATTAATGTCAATGAAACCAAATTATTCCAATGATCATAAAATAAAATGAAGTCTATCTCTACCTCCTAAAACCATCCTGTATCCCATGATCTAAAATGGAGCCATAAAACTTCTATAGTCTCTAGCACTAGAACTATCGAAGTATCTTTCTCCGAGAACTTTAACCATCAAACTCCACTATGTGGTGATTTTTTTCAAATATTAATAAATTTATTTGGAAAAAATCTAACAGATATGCTATCTTAGAGATATTCCTGAAAAATATCAAACATTAGGGAATCTTAACTAAGGATTTTTTTTTTCAATTTAATTAATTAATTAATTTTTAACCCATTTCTTATTATTTACTAGATAAAACATATGTGAATATATGAATGATGGATTATACTTTCCTAGGTCTATATCCTTAAAGAAACATCACTTTTATTAGAATGTATAGTAACCTTGGAGATCCTTTCTTCATATCATAGGGGTTCTTAAAATACCATGAATTAGCTAGTATCCCTTATTTAAGAACATAATAAACCTAGGTGGTAATATTTAACTACCAAACCATGCATCAAAACCAGTTAATAACTCCAAAATCCATCATATCACTCAACCATTAGCTCTGATACCACTGTGTCACAACCCTAACCCTCCAAAGGCACCCCTCCTGAGCCAACAATTGAGAAAGGGAGATAATAATGTCTACAGACTACCTCTAATAGGACATGGGTTATGAAAAGATATCACAATTATGTATTCATTTTCAAGTATTTATTCTATTTATTTTGATCCTATGTTTATTCCATGGGTTTCCTTTGAGTTTTTGGGGGAAAAAATGACAAATTTTGGGTAAACAGCATGGTGCACACGGTTGGCGCACGGGTTGGAAAACGTACACCCTTACCTAGGTAACAGTGCAAAAAAACGGTATTTTGTATAGAGTCTTATCACATTGTTAGAGCATGTCTTGTAAACCATGTGGTCTAACCATGTGACATGTCCCTTATGGATAGTGGAAACCACATGGTTACTGCACGGTTTAGAAAACCATGTGGGAAAACCGTGCGGACTATCTAGGTCATTAAAAATTGGATTTTTTTTGTTTTCTCTCCCCATATTTTTAACCCTAAAACCTAATTTCTTCCCCCACTTGGGTTCCTCACCCCTACGATCCTCTCCCTGCTCCATTAACACCCTTGGAACTCCATTTTTGAGGTGATTTTGGTGTGGTTTCTTCTTAGTTCTCTATGTAAGTCCCTCTTCTCTTGGTTTCTTCTCCCTTTCTAGAATTTATTTCCTTATTATTTGGGGGGTTTTTTCTCTAGTGGGATAAGTGTTCATTTTAGGGTGATATATTGATTTTTAGGGTTTAATATTTATGTTTAAGGTTTGATCTTTCCTCTATAGGGTTTTCTTGGTGTGCGATTGTTGGTTTCTACCGTATTCCTGAAGTTTCTTTATTGGAGGTAGGTGGTTCCATGCTTAAACATTATTTTATGAATTTGATATGCTTGATTGAGTGTTTAAATGTGTTCTATGATTTATGTGTGTGGTGAAAAAATGTGGTTTTGAAGGTTATTAATATACATATGGCTTGAAAGTGGTTTATCTAAATGAAATTGGGTGTATTTCAAGTGAAAACCCTTATTTTGAATTTTGAATGTGATTTATAAATTATGCGACATGTTTAATAAATTGTGAAAATGGTGTAGAACATGTTTTAAAAAGGTTTTGGTGTGTGTTTGGATTTAAATGTGGTTTTGGTTGTAAAGTTAGTGATTTATCAAGAATGTTTTGTATTTTTTAGATTATGTTTATGTGAAAGTGATGTTTCACATGGCATGTGAAATGGAAATTGAGTACTAAGGGAAACCTGGATATCAAGGTGGGCGGAATAGGACTAGTATTCTAGTTGACTCAGAAGTGGATCATACCGGATTCTTATAGCAGGATTGAAGATACAACACTAACTAAATGATAATGATGATTGGACACCACTATGCCCATGGGGTGTCCCATCCTGGTGGCTCATGCATGAGAATGCTATTGGTTATATTTTCTATACCACTTTTCACTGAGATAAAATGTACCTAGTGTCCCATTAATCAAGTGACTATAGGGTTTTCCCATGACATAGTTCTCTTTTGTGATATTTTACTTACCATCGTCATATAGATCACTTGGTTGTTTATTTTAAAAATAAATCATGTTTTCTATTAAAATATAATGTTTATAGTTTTTCTTTTATAAAACTTGCATGTAAATTGTCTTATAATGTTTATAGTATGGAATCTATATTATTAGGTTGAATCCTACTAGGCTTTGGCTCACACCCTACTTACACATTTGGGTGTAAGTAGACTTGGTTATGTTTGACACAGGTAAGGGAAATATGTTTAGAGATGGTGGTTCGAGATACTAGTGGTCATCCCTTATAGGTGTTGTGGTGGTGGATTGAGGGAAATTCTCTTCTTGTTACATGATAGTTTTTGGGATAGTGTCTTGTTCCATTTTTATTGTATCCCCTTTTTTGTGTTTTGTTTAAATGTTGTAAACATTGAATCTGAAAATTGTTGTGCCATGTTTGGTTCTAATTATTCAGTTTTGGTTTATTCATTATAGTTAGTTGTTTATGATTATTTACATGGGTGAAATCATTCTGAAGTTTCATTATTGATATCCATGCCCTTATTTCCATCCCATGGGGATCAGGAATGCCATTCGGGCCATTCCATAGGCTGGGTAGGGTGTCAGGTTGGATGGAATTCTGGCTTGGTTAGTGAAAAAATGGTATCAGAGAAGGTATCTCTCTTTTTGGGTCAAGTTATTTTAGGATGATTCTGGATATACTAGAGAAAGGATTATTGGGGTTTGAGGTTTTGGTCATGAGTAGGGTTCCTGGACAACACATCTCATGATAGATCTTAATCTGCCATGGGATGTACGGATTTTATTTGAATTCTCCTCCAGGTGAGACATACAGGTTGTAGACTATATATGTACATTGGGTGGAGGTGGAATGGTTTGGTTGTTATGTTATTGTGTTTATATTTATTTGTTTTGATTTATGGAATTTTTGTGTTTTTTTGAAATTTTTTAGAATGGGTGTGTTAATGATTTTTCATGTGGTTATTTCTTTTTTTAGAAAAATGCATCCCTAGAGAATTCTTATACAACTATGGGAAGATGCCAGAGAGAGTTCTCCCTCACTAATTGATAAGAGGCTATTGGAAGTTTTGGTATGAGCTATCCAAGATTTGGGACAAGGGGTGGGGTCTGGTCCTTCTTAGGTCAGAGAAGCCGAACCAGGTCCTGGAAAGGGCAATGTGTACGAGTTACTTAAGAATAAGTCTTCTTCTTTTAGAGGTATCACGAAACCTCAGGAAGTAGAATAGGGGCTTGAGAAGATTGAATGGATGTTTTAATTTCTCAACACTCATGAGGAATTCAAGGTGAAATGAATATCATTCTTTCTAGAAGGTCCCACTTAGAGGTGGTGGGACTCAGTGGTGAAAACTAAGAATCATGAATAGATGAACTGGAAAGAATTCAAGGATGTTTTAAATGACCAGTACTATCATGAGGTCTTGACCTATTCCAGATCCCAGGAGTTTACAGATCTTATTCAGGGGGACACGTTTGTGATGGAGTACACCAACCACTTTGCTTAGCTAGTTTAGTATGCACCTGGAATCATTTATAATGATAAGATTAAGGATCAGAGGTTTGAAAGGGGGTTGCGGATAGAGATTTATTCTCAAGTATTTTTATTTAAGCTAAAAACCTATGTATAAGTGGTTTACCATGCTTTTATGGTGGAGATTGAACACAAGGTAAGTTCTAGTTCTTTTGGGGATGTGTTAGCAATGGGAAATGGCAATTCATCAAAGAAGAAGAAGAAGCATGATGATCAGGGGAAGAAGGGAGGTGGTAGTTTAGGCCATCCTTCCTATCAGACTTTGTCCTCATATTCTGATGTAGGGTCTATAGTTTTCCACCAGTGTTGGAAGGTAGGGAACATATGACCTACATGCACATCTCCTCCCAAACCTTGTCACCGATGTGAAGTGATGTGACACTTATTGCGTTTTTGAAAAGTGTCACGTCCTCATCAAAGTGGTGTAGGATCTATGGATTCTAGGGGGATGTCAGCCTAGTCAAAGATCTATAGGACTATGGAATATCAGTTTGGTGGTTGAGGTAGTAGGGATGGATCGTCTTCTGGGAAGAGTCATTTCAGGGAAGTTCTGTAGGCCAGTGGTCATTCTCAGGCTCAGGCTGAGATGAGGCAGCTTCATGTGGTGGATTAAGCACCAGTAAAATTAGATGCAGGGCCTATGATATTTTAAGGTACCATTATTATTAAATCACCATTAGCTATTTTTCTATTTGATATGGGTTCTTATATCTCTTTTATCTCTTACACCTTTTTTATTTGATAGAATTACCAACTGAGCTTATGTCATGTGTGATGGAGTTGGTAACACCACTTGGTAAGAAGTAAGAGAAGGGTTTCAGGCATCATTCTTGTTCACTCACCATGTCATGGGTTGAGTTGGAATTAGATTTACTAGTCTTGGATATGGAACTTTTTAACATAATCCTTAGTATGGATTAGATATTTCACTTTCAAGCACACATCAATTCTTATAGGCGGTGAGTGAGTTTTGTGGTACCTGACGGAAGTACCTAGGTTTTTCATGGATAATGGGATCCCCAGTCAGGTCATACTGGACCTCTACTCCCAGAATTGGGTAATATCATTTTTTAGTTATCATCACCTACATTGGAGGATGATCGTGGGACACTTGAGGGTAAATTACCTCCTATGGTGGATGAGTTCCCATAGGTATTTCCAGATAACTGTTTAGGCTTGCCTCTAGAGTGGGATGTGGAGTTGTCTATATACTTTGAACTGGGAACACAACTAATATCTCTTACCTCATATCATAAGGCCCCCACTGATTTGATGGAATTAAAGGTAAAAATGGATGATTTTGAATCCAAAGGATCCATTCGTGTGAGCATCTCTCCTTAGGCCACCCCAGTTCTGTTCGTGAAAAACACTGATGGATATCTCTGGTTGTGCATTTATTATTGGAAGATGAATATGGTCATAATAAAGAATAAGTATCCCTTTCCCGAAATTGATGACTTATTTGACTAGTTAAAGGGGGAAATGTAGTTTTGTAATCTTGAATTGCATTCTGGTTATCACCAAGTTAGAGTTAGAGTGGCGAATGTTCCGAAGACAAATTTCTGAAGTATGTATGACCATTTTGAGTATTTGGTCATTCCCATTAGGTTAAATAATGCTCCAATGGTCTACATTGAGCTTATTAAAAGGGTGTTCCACTAGTATCTTGATTATTTTTTTTCATGGTATTAATAGATGACATCCTTGCTTATTCTAGATCCGAGGAGGAGCATGAGCACCATTTGAGGATTGTTTTGGGCACACTTTGGAATTATCATCTCTATTACATGTTTTCTAAATACACCTTATGAATTAAAGTGGTAAAGTTTTTGGGTCACATGATCTCAGAATGAGGAATTTTAGTGGACCCTGATAAAATTAGTGTAGTTATGTCCTGGGAATATCTAAAGAATTTTTTTGAGATAAAGAGATTTTTTTGGGCATGGTAGGTTATTACAGGCGATTCATTCAGGATTTCTCTTGTCTTTCTTCTCCCATGATGGTGCTCACATAGAAGGGGGTGAATTTTTAATGGATCCTAGGATGTCAGGTGTCCGTTAGGGATCTTAATTGATGATTAACCACCACACCTATTTTGATATTTGTGGAATCTAGAAAGGGTTACATGGTTTATTATGATGCCTTAGATATGGGTCTTAGATATATGCTTATGCAGTATGACCATATGGTGGTGTATGGCTCTCACCAACTCTAAAAACATGAAAATAACTACCTGAACCATGACCTAGAGCTATTGGTGATGATTCATGACCTAAATACGTGGAATCATTATATTTTTGGAGATAAATTATTGATTTATTTAGATCATAAAATATTGGCCTAAATATTCTCCCAAAAGGATTTGAACTTGAAGCAACATTGTTGGGTTGAATATCTTTAGGGGTTTGACTTCGATATCATCTATAACCCGAGAAATGGTAATCTTGTAGCAGACAATTTAAGCAGAAAGGTTCCTAATACAGGTGTTGAAAGAGTCCAATGATGAGTGGACATTGATGGGCCTTTTTTCTCAGTTTCACCTAGAGACCAAGTATCATAGTGGAGGTGCATTCTTGGACAATGTTCAGATGAATCCTTCTATTTTTGGAGATAATTTAGTGAAATAAGTCTAGTGATGAGTTGTGTCAGTGGTCTATGTAGTTTTTTCATGATGGGGAGATGCCTTGTGATTGGTCATTGTATCCAAAGGTAATCTTGTGCTTCAAGGGTCACTTTTTAGTGTCATTATCATTGAGAAATGTGGTAATGCAAGATTGTCACCAATATCAATGGTTTGTTCATCTTGGTGCTACCAAGATGTAATATTATGTGTGTTGATAGTTTTGGTGGCCAGGTATGAGGTGGGACATAGCTAACTTTGTGTCGTGGTGTTATAAATATCAGAAAGTCAAGGTAGAGCATCAAAGGACCTCTATTTTTCTTCAGCCACTACTTATTCCTAGATAGAAGTGGGATGAGATCACCATGTACTTTATCATTGGTTTAACCCATAAACCTCAAGGAAGGAATTATATTTTGGTAGTGATCAATCATCTAACCAAATAATCTCATTTCATCCCGATCATAGATTCAACAAAGGTGGATGAGTTGAGCTGATTATATGTTCAATAGGTTGTGAGGCTTCATGGCGTGCTGTTGAAAATTGTTTCTGATAGAGATCCCCCATTTTACCTCTCATTTTTGGGAAGGAATTAAAAAGGAATTGGGGTCATAGGTTAAATGTAGTATTACATACCATCCTCGGATGGATGGTCAGACAGAATGGTTGAATTAAATCTTAGAATACATGCTTTAGGCATGTGTGTTGGATTTCAGTGGTTCATGGGATAACCATCTAGGATTGGTTGAATTTGAATATAATAATAGTAACCAATCCATGATTTTAATGGCTCATTTTAAGTCACTCTATGTTCATCCATTTTGGTCTCCCTTGTGTTGGGTTGAGGTTGGTGAGACCTCATTATTGGGATCGAGCTTAGTACAAGAGACATATGAGAAGTTCAATCTAATCAGGTAGTGATTATTGACAGCTCAAAGTCTCCAAAAGTCTTATACTGATCAAAGGTGCCAAGATCTTGAATTTTTTATGGGTGATCAGGTGTTCTTTAAAGTAGAATCTCATTTGGGTCATCGGTGTTTGGGCGAAAAAGGGAAGTTAACACTGAGGTATATCGGACCTTTCGAGATCACTGAGCAAGTTGGCATACAAGTTAGCATTTCCTTTGCCATTTATGTCAATTCATGGTGTGTTTCACATCTCCCAGTTGAAAAATTATAATTTGGATCCATATCATTTTCTAAATTGGGAATATTTGGAAATTAATCCCAAATTATTCGTGTTTGAACCACCAGAACAAATTGTCGATTCCCAATAGAAGGTGTTTCATGTGAAGTCTATCCCAATATTCCAGGTTCTTTGGAATAATGGTAATGTTGATCATGAGACTTGGGAGTAGAAGCCCTAGATTAAGGCAGAATACCCATTTATATTCTATGATCAAGCTTTAGGTTGACTTTTTGGGGTGGAAAAGTTTTCATGGTGGGTAGTATTGTCACACTTATGTCTTCATTTTTTTGGTATTTATTATATTTATTTTGATCCTATGTTTATTCCTTGGGTTTCCTTTGAGTTTTTTGGAGAAAAATGAGAAATTTTGGGTAAACAGCATGGTGCGCACGATTTGGAAAACCACTCACCCTTTCCCAAGTAACCATGATGCCAAATGGTGTTTTTGGATAGAGTCATATCACACAGATAGCACACAACTTGTAAACTATGGGGGAAAACCGGGCAGACTATCCAGGTCCAAAAAAATTGGATTTTTATGTTTTATCTCTCCCTAATTTTTAACCCTAAACCCTCATTTATTCCCCCACTTAGGTTTTTCCACCCTAGGCACCTATACCTCCTCCCTTGGCACCCATGGAACTCCATTTTTAGGAGATTTTAGTTTGGTTTCTCCTAAGTTTTTCAAGTAAGTCACTCTCCTATTAGTTTATTCCTTTTTATAGGGTTTCTTTCCTTATTATTTGGGGGTTTTGTTCTCCAGTGGGTTGGGTTTTCAATTTAGGGTGAGATCTTTATTTTTAGGGATTAATATTGATGTTTAAGGTTTAATCTTGCCTATATAGGGTTCAATTTGTGTGCGGTTATTGGTTTTCACTAGATTCTGGAAGATTCTTAATTGGAGGTAGGTGCTTCCATGCTTAAACATTATTTTAAGAATTTGATATGCTTTCTTGAGTGTTTAAATGCATTCCATGATTTATGTGTGCAGTGGGAAAGGTGTTTCTGAAGGGTTTTGATATGTGTATGGCTTTAAAGTGGGGTTTCTAAAGGAAATTGGGTGTATTTCAAGTGTGAACCCTTGTTGTGGATTTTTAATGTGCTTTATAAATTATGAAACAAGTTTAATAAATTGTAAAAGTGGCATGTAATAAGTTTTAGAAATGTTTTGGTGTGCGTTTGGATTTAAAAGTGGTTTTAGTTTTGAAGGTAGTGATTTATCCATCATGTTTAAATTGTTTGTATTGTGTTTATGTGAAAGTGATGTTGGACATGGAATTTTAAATGGAAATTGGGCACAAAGGGAAACCTGGGTATCTAGGTCAGCAGACTAGGACTAGTGCACTAGTTGAATCGAAAGTGGATCATGTCAGATTCATCTAGAAGAATTGATGATACAACACTAAATAAATGATAATGATTATTGGAGACCACTAGGACCATGGGATGTCCCCTCCTAGTAGATCATGCATGAGAACATTGTTGGTCATGGTTGCAATACCACTTTTCAACGAGATAAGATTTACCTAGTGTACCATTGAGCTGGTGCCTATAGGGTTTTCCCATGACATGGTTCTATTTTGTGATATTGTACTTACCATATGCATATGGTGCACTTGGGTTTTTATTAAAAAAAGTAAGCATATTTTACTTTAAAATATTTTCTATAAAAAGGTTTATAGTTTTCCTTTTTATAAAACTTGTATGTGAATTGTATTGTAATTTCTATAGCATGGAATCTCTTTTATTGTGTGGAATCCTACTGGGATTTGGCTCACACCCTACTTACACCTTTGGGTGTAAGTATACTTGGTTATGTTTGATAAAAGTAAGAGAAAGATGTTTCGAGATGGTGGTTTGGGATGCTAGTGGTCCTCCCTTATAGGTGTTTTGGTGGTGGCTTGAGGGAAATGATCCTCTTATTGCACAATAGTTTTTTGGATGGTAACTTTTTCCCTTTTTATTGTATCAATTTTTTGGATTTTATTTAAATGATTTAAACATTGAATATGAAAATTTTTGTTCCATGTTTGGTTCTGATTATTCAATTTTGGTTTATTTATTATAGTTATTTTTTATACTTATTTACATGGGGGAAATCATTCTCAAGTTTTATTGTTGATACCCAGACACTTGTTGCCAGCCCGTGGGTATCTGAAACACCCTCTGGGACATGCCATGGGCTAGGCCGGTTGTTAGATTATATGTAAATCCAGATTGGTTCATGACACAAGAACTGTGGGTATATAATCTCAAACATGGTAGGAATTACCCAGATACATATTTGAGAAGTAAGAGATAAGTTTATAACAACTACAAAAAACTCCTCATAAGAAAAGAATAATTAATCCAAAAACATGATGTGATTTCATACATAATAGGATACAACTGAAAAGAAAAAAGAAAAAGAGATAGATCTTCAGTAGTGACCAAAATTCTCAAATATCTCTATAAAAACTCCTTAAATGATTAGTATATATCTTTATCACCAAATAGATCATACTAACCTAAAAAATAGTTTATATATATGTAGGGTGAGCATAAATTGTATACTCAATAGTATCCTCCCTAAAACCTCTCATGAAATTGTGAAATATGCATACTAAATACCAATGAGTAAATAAATGAAACCAAATCATTACCTAAATAGGTTTACTATTATTTTCTCACCCTCACTATGTCTCACTCACCATGTAATGTATAAAAGTTTTACTACAATATTGAGAACATAAATATATAGAAATGGGTACCCCATAACCACTTCCCCGCTGGTTTTCTGCTCTCATGCACCAATGTCACATGTCATGATCTCTGATCCCTTCCATAATAATCATGTTATCCATGATGTGATTTAGGCCTCGAACCTACCTACCTTAGTCCCACATAGGTACCAACATATCATGTTGGTGTCATTCCACATATCCATATCATCACTATCACCATCTAATATGTAACTAAGTGTATATCTATAAGCCACTATAACCATTTTAAATTCATTATACCTCAAGACATCATAGCCCATAAATATACACCTATGAGAATCCAGAGCCACCATGATTATATACAAGTAGTCACTATAACATCAAGCCATCATATACCATAGAACACATGTATGGGAGATCTCCCCCATGTATACCTGTATGTAATACTACAACTAAATAGAGAGTGGGGAATTGAAATTGGTTATCTATCCATATCCTCACTAACCTATATGTTGGGGAAAACACCCCCTCTAAACCTCTAGTTTTTAGTTCCCTTATGACATGGGTGGGGTAACTTTATAGACTTAGAATCACCTTCCAATATCATCACATTGGAAACCTGGATACCACCACTTTAGTGTAGATATCCACCAACATAAAAGCATCAAGTTTAATATTAATTAATTCACAATCTATTAATTAATATTATTCTATTTCCATTTCCAATATTATAATTTTAATCTTATAATATAAGGACTGATGCCATTATTAATTCTTTACTTATAATATCAAGTATATATTCATCATAAGTAAGAATCAATAACAAAACTTTTTCTTTGATCATTTTATTTTTATTTTCATAAACATATAGGTACTCAAGGACTAATCTTAATCAACATTAAAAGATGCACTCAAAGTATATAGAATCAAACTGTGTCCCACACTTAGAAGCTATTCATATACATGATAATCGACCATTGGACATCAAGTAATCATGAATATAGAAAATAAGAAATGATGAGAAAATCCCACACCATAAAACATAATATCATATCTAGTATCTCAATCAGACATTATCATTTTAACCAAAACCATGTTCCACCACCACCATCATAACTGGAACCCCGTTCCAAAATTATCATCATAACCATATAAGGTTAATAATCAATCACATAAAGACACTAAATACATAGATAATAAATACATATTAAATTTATTTTCCACAAATAAATTTTGAAGGTACTTAATTCCATATTATCAAGGAATTCAAGCCTCCCATAATAAATAATGATCTTGTTTAGACCTTGTCAAATCATCTTTAGAAAAAAATCATTTTATTCCATCTTGAATTACCCACTTTATTATGCATAGGTTTTTGTACATTAATAAACCTATATCAGTATCTAGGAGTATCTACAATCAATATAACATGATTAAAGCATTCCTTCCATTTTTCTACAATTCCAAGATGATCAGTAATTATTCTGCTAATTCCTCTTTAATTAAATTAATAATAACATTCATATTTACATTGTTTATCTATTTCAATCATTTAAATATGATAAACAACAAAAAATAAACATATCTAGGTAGATAACACACTATATTGTAAATATCAAGAGGCAAAAATAAAACACAATTATGCACAAATTCACAACCAATATTTTAATCTCAACACAATGAAAAATTATATTATCTAAGCATGTGATAATCCCCATTTCAATTCTCTAATATCTAGAATTATAAAATAATTATCATCAATATTATTTAATAATTTTAACATTATGACATACTATGATTTTGATTTTATCAAATAATAATTAAATAACGGCATGAAAATGTCTATATTTCTCTCCTGGATAATTTCTAGAATAATAAAAATTATTTTACAACATTAAATTAATAATTTTCATTTTCTTTCGATAATCATACATATTATCAAATACTATTATATACTGCATTTGATAAATTGAAAAATTACATTATTTGAAATATTATCAATAATATTAAATATAAATTCCAACATTTAATTTCTAGATTCTATTATAATTATAATTATCCACAACATTAAATATTATTTCTATTTAAAATATATAAATATTAACAATAATAGGTTAAACATAATATATATGCAATAGAATTATATTTAATTTCCTGAAATATTAATAACTCATAATATTCTACCACAAATTTCTCGCATTTAGTTCAATAACATTAATCTGTTTCACTATGAATTTAGAAATAGAATAATATTATCAATTTAGTACATATGATAATCCTTATATTTATTTTGTAACAATTATTCTTTCTAAATAATAAGATGTATTATCTTTTATCTTTCTTAGATAATTTCATAGTATCATAATAATTTATTGAACATAATAATACAATATTTCAAAAAAACAAGATTAATAGTCAATATACAATAACACCATTTTTATTCTCTATAGATAAATATTATCTTATCAATTGCCAAAAGGTTTCATTCAATCAATATATTCCTTTTTCTTAGATGGTTTAGAAGTTATGAGTCATATCATTTAATCATATAATTCCAAAATTCAAGAAAAAATTTTCAAATTACTACATGCTATTATATTTTATCTCAAATAATAATTTTCTTTATTTAAAATCATATAATTAATCTACTATATATGGTTACAACTATTTATTCTTCCTTTATAAATTTCTAGATTCTTAAATAACTATCCTTTATGTGATATAACCAAATAATTATCTTCTAAAGGTTAATTACATCCATTTAAATAAAGAATATAGAGCATGATTGATCCAAAATTTCAAAGAAAAAGAGAAGACATAGATCTACTACCTAGATAAGAATGATTCATGCACTACAACATCAAAATAGAGGAGAGAGAGAAAGTGGTGCAAGCATGATGGAATTTACATAATTATCCTCAAACGAAAATTGAAGGATTCAAAAAACTATAATAGAATGATCTTGGATCCTCCTGACTTGAAATAAATTAATCTAATTCAAATGGGATATAATTATTTGATATTAAGAATAAATAAATATTTTTTACAAATATTCACTAGAATTTCAATTTATTTCTCATTTAATTCAGTCTTAACTCAATTATTGATTATGATCCAATTAAAACCTTTGAAAAAATTAAATAAAATTTAAAATAGTCAAGAGGAACTTAAATACTTTATTTTTTGTTATAAAACCCTTTTAAATTGTGAAAAATAGTTATAGGAGAGAAACTAGAAGCAAAAGGGGTTTTTGTAAATAAAACACTAACTATACACAGGAAACATGCACCACGTAAGGGTAAAATGGTCTTACATTTATATAGATCAGGTTCAAAAGGATCCTTACACATCAATCAAATTACCCTTATGTATCCACTAGTAAAATAAACTAAACCTTACATAACAGAGGGATATGTGAGCTAACCCTTATGTGAGAAACACAATACCCTTATACAATAAAGGACGCTGTGAGTTAAAACTTACAAAGGTATTAGAAACAAACTATTACCTTTATGTGAGGTAAGTCTTACCATTACATGATTAATGGAACCTGGATGACCTTTATATGACTCTACCAACATGTAAAGGCCTTCACACAACCTTAGGAAAATAACCTTTACCCTTACACCACTCAAAAGTTACCCTTACAAAGCATTAGAGTTAACTTTATATAAGACATAGAGGCTTTATCTTATATTTACACAGGGTTTTAAAACCATGTCTTACCCTTATGCATCCTTTAGAAAACAAGAATTTATCTTACATAGAGGTATGGCCGTGCTTATGGGAAAAAATAACTTTAAAAAAATAGTCCATTTTTCACCTACATAAATGTATAAATAACCAATATAAGGATTTATTATTATTTCATAAATCCTAAAAACAATTTTAAAATATTAGAATCACTTTAAAAAATTCCAAATTAAATTCCCACAAATATTTAAAATTTGAAATTACTTTTCTAATTTTCAAATCGTTTTTCAAACAACTTATTAAAACATGGAAAAAATCTCCCAAACTTCCAGACACCCCATAATTTCAAAGGAAGGATCTGGAATATTCTGGACCTTAACCAAACTTGTTTTAAAGAGAAATTAATTTCCCTATTATGTCTTATACAATTTCATGCCACTAACCACATAAGAACTAGAGAGTGTATATGTGTGAAGGGGTAACTTTCACTAGATAATTCACTTCTCATAAACTTAAAGAACCGCCCTTGGTTTAAGTAAAGGATAAAATATTATCTCATGAGTCAATTTTTCAATAGTTACATGTTCATTAAACAAAAAATCACTCTTAAACATAACTATAACACCTAAAGAAATACCTCACAAGACCACTAACTACCTAACCTACCCTATTAATGATTACTCTCAAGGTAGAATAAAGAAAAATGATTCATCTCACTTGGATATCCCTCAAGTTTAAAATTACACTCACTAAGTACACACTTTAAACCTAAAAAACTCAACCTAACATAGCCTTTTACCCTAGTAGGACTCATTATACCTTATGGGATATTAAAAACCACTCTATCATACCTCACAAGACTATACAAGATTCAATTACAATCCAAAAAACCTTTAAGGGATATAATTTTAATTATAGAAAACCCCTTTAATTTTATATAATTGTATTACCTTACTAAAATCAAGACACACCTCATGTGGTGCTCTGGGCTTGGTCCTAAGGTGCCTAATTCAACCTTATACACAATCCCTAAATCCTATCAGTCAATTTCAAACTCACATGCACCAAATTACCCATACTCACCACCAAACCATCCATGAAAATATATATAAACTATAGGAATATCCAAGGGATCACCTAACCTATAATATTCAAAAAATAAACATCAATTATCATGGGTTTAAACTCCATTGATTGCCTAAAATCAAAAAAATAGAGGAAAACCCCTATAATTAAGGATTTGAGAAAATTATGCAAGGAATAATGAAATAAACAAAGGATGTAAGAAAGGTCATAGATTCACTATTAGGAGGCCTCTATAGAAGGAATATTTATGATTAATCAATAGATTAAGGAGATAGTAAGGGTTGAGGAAAAGATAAAGGTAGGAGGGTTGATTTGCCTGAGCACTGGTCGAACCAAATGAGGAGGGGTGGGGTGGGGTTGTTATTTAATTTTAAAACTAACTTTTAATTTTAATTAAAATTTAAAATAATTTATCCTATGTCTATAGGGTAATTAGTGGCATAATTGGGTGTTCGATAACCCTACAGATCCCTGGTGGACTCCCAAAGGCTATAACTCCTATTCATATCTCATTGGGTACCTTGTGGCTTCTATAAAATTTTTATTCTTTATACACTTTCTATAGATATTCACCTATACCCCAAAACTTATACTAAAATATATAAACTTAAGTAAAACCATTCTCAATTCACTTCTCTGGATTCAAAAATCATGTTTTAAACTCAAATAAAAAATACCCCAAGATTTATTTCAAATAAATATAGGTTTCATTTGATTCCATAGACACATATGACATAGATCATTAAAAACTCTCCACTATGTGGCTTATCATCCATAAGGGGTATCTGAAAAAATATCCAATATTTATCCAACTCTAACTCACATGATTGAATAAAATAACACATATCATCCTTGATATCTAAAGGATACAAGTATGGGACATACTTGATCTATGTAATTACCACTTTAATGAATTCTTCTACTATGATACTTAATACCCATAAAACTTATTATGAATGAATAATTTGATTAAAAACTAATTACATCATGGATGAAAACCCATTAAAAGAGTAAATTAATACTCTACTAGTTTCCACTTAATTCATTGATGACTTACCCATAGATATTCCAATGAATCCGATTTGATAAAAACATAAATGAATTATTCCTAAAAATATTAATTAATACCTAATTACCAATGTGAAACTTATAATATTAAACATCATCATTTTTATCCAGACAACATATTATACAGAGTTACAACTGAGCATCACAAGATCACAATCACACAATTATCAACTTCTTTCTTGAGAGTTAGAGCATTGGAAAATTCATCCACTTAATGAGATCATCATTAAAATATCTTAATGTGTACTGATATTCTCTCTCCCAATATTCACAACAAATATAGTATTAATTCAATCATAAAGTGTAACTTATATGATCATATCATGAATTAATTGTAAAACATGTATCACCATAAGAATGGGTTCACCGAAATCATCAACCATGATGTTTTCCATACATTTCTTAATAGAATGGTCATGCTTTTGAATAATTGATGGAGTACTTCCCACCATAGGATTTTCATTATATCTTCATCCTTGAGAATCTAAAGAATATGACTTATATCACTATTTAAACATTTTTAAAAATGATTTAAACTCATAATAGCCTAATTAACACACTTTATAATATTCTCTATTGGTTATAGGATTTCATTGTGTTTTTCATTACCACCACCCAAGATTGATACTTCTAGCCATCATGATATCTTGATCATGATAAGACTTAGACAAACACAACACTAATTCTGTCCTTTATGAAACTATTTTTTTATATGTATTGTACTTATAAATTGGAAGAAATTCCAATTTAAAGAGGTTTATACCTTCTTCAGTGTTTAGAACAACATTCATCAACTCAATATTCCTCACCCTTTTCCCACTTATATGTAGACACAACCTTTCTTACCATGGTATCAATAGGTGATGAAACCTATACATTTATTGACAACATCTAATTTAAAAAATTGAAGTAGGTTTCATGGTAATGATTACTACAGGTAATCTTAACAAATCATTAAAACCTTTCTCAAAAGAGAGTTTTCTATTAAATAATTTATTGTAAAAATGATGTGAAGTGGAATGATATTTTAAACTTAATAACTTTATTTGTTATTGTTTGACCCAAACCATTATAGTACTATGAATTTTCAAAAAAATACTTGGATATAATATCTCATGTAATAAAATGTCATAGATGAGTGAAATAAAATCCATTTTAGGGTTATTTTTCACTACCTATTTTCTAGCTTCATTTTCATACACCATTTACAAACATCACCTTTCAAATAATATATTTTCATGGTCATATGAAAAATATTATGAGTACTGGTCCATTAAAAAAAAAATTTAATACTCTTAACCTAAAATTTATAATTCTAGGATACCAATTCACTATTGAAAGTTGTACAAGACATCTCCTTGAAATCATGGGTGACCCTAGTCACCATTGTTTCTACTTTCATAAAATTATTATATAAGACTAAAAAAATCATTGAATACTTACTGTGAAAGGTGAATCCTTTGGATTGTGAGGTTCTACATTGATTGATGTCAAGATACAAGATGGAGGAGTGAATTTTAAAATTTTAAAATAAATTTAAATAAGTACAAATAAGAGGAAATAGAGTATACATAATATAGTGTATATAAATATATTTCAATTTAGTGTAACTTACAGATATAATATCAGTTTTATAAAGTATTCAGTATAACCATAAAAGCATAAAAATAAAATAAACAATAGAACACTAGGAATTTATAGTGGTTTGGGTAAATACTTACTCCACTCCTCACACTTTCAATCCAAATAGATGTGGATATTCATTATAGGCCCCACTTGTGAAAGGAGTGAAAAATCTATACAAATCCTTTATTTTTCTCACCTAGAGACACAACGCCACAACCTTTAAAATAAAGCACAACCACCCTATCTTTAACTTAAAGGAATAAACTAAAAAATCTTTTGTATGGGAAGACATAAGCCAAAACTAACTTTATAGACAAAGCACAATTGTGAAATTACTTTTGATTTGCACCATAACCAATGTAGGTTAGTTTTACAACTTGATGAAAATGTTTCAAATATTTAAAATAAAGGTATTAAAATATAAATGAATAAACCTTATAATATAAGAAGAATTAGTTTTCTATATATAGATAGTGAATACTTAACCCTATAATGTCTGACTTGAATTATAAATATAAAATATTAGAAATAATTTATTCTGTATTATAAATGATAGTAAGGAAGTAAAATGATGAAGTTTTTTAGTAGTCACTTATAATAGAATAATTCTCCTTAAATAAAAATTCTTACAACATTTAGTTTCATTCTAATGTTTTCAAAGATATTCACATGGTTTCCTATGCTCATTGCAATCATTAAGGCCATGATCATGGTTTCTTAAATATCTTTTGCGTACATAAATCAATTCAATAGTAAGTAATAATAAAAATAGGGAAAGTATATATTACCATGAAATTTTATTCACATTACCCCTTTCATCATCTT
This sequence comes from Viscum album, assembly GCA_963277665.1. NCBI lineage: Eukaryota > Viridiplantae > Streptophyta > Magnoliopsida > Santalales > Viscaceae > Viscum > Viscum album. Next base: position 4,844,453 of record OY728122.1, on the reverse strand, counting down.
TAAGGGAATAAAACTCATGTTGATTATTTCTTATGTTGTATCTTTATATAGTGAAGTATCTTTAACACTATCTATTTTCTTTATTAATACAAAAAAGAATCTCAATAATGTCTTATGTCACTTCATATTAGTATGTTAATTCCTCAATGTTGTTTATATATACATGATTAATTTATTATTGTAAAAGGATATCTATCTACATCCACTTATTTATATATAATTCTCCTCAATGTTTTACATCATTAATACTTAATTCTAATAACTTATCTCATCCCTATCTTAATTTCTTTGAAATCCTATGTTAAATTCTTAATATTCTCTAAGCATAAATATAAAACAAAGTAACACTATTTTAATCAGTTCTCAAATTGTTATGGTTAATCTCTAAAAAAAATGATGTATTTAAATAATAAAAATAATTAATTACCCATCTTCTCTTTTAATTCTCTGATGATTTGAAAGCTATAAGGTTTTTTGAAGTATCTTTATAAAATAAACACATAAGGGTAAAACATTATTGACATAAGTATATTATAATGGATAAAATATAAAATTTCATAAAGATTAAGTCAAGTTGAAAAAATATAAAAATAGAGTGTCACAACATATAAGGTGTTATAGTCTGACATTGACTTGGGATTCCACCCATTATACATTGGTGGAGAAATAGTTATAGAATTCCATGCATATTTACTTATTATTAATTTTCAATACTTATCATAAAAATAATTAGAAAAATAAAATAAAAATAAATAATAAAATTTAATTTTTTTAATTATTAAAATAATAATTATAAATTATTAAGGATCCACTAAAAATAACCTCATTTTTGATAATTATAAAACAAACTAAACACTTCTACCCCATTTTTTACTTAGTATTTTTTTTTGAAAACATAAAATAAATTAAAAAATAAAAACAAGTAGAATATAAATAGATTAAAATAATAAACTATTTTCCACCAATATAAAATATATAGGAATAATTTTCAATAATTAATGAAACAATTAAAAATAGCATGGTAAACATGAAATATATTTAACAAATTAAGTTGCTAATAAAAATAAATAACTTCCCTTTGACATGTAATATTCCCATTAAAATGTAATGAATATAATATTTAAAATATAAAACATAAAACATAACTTATGTTATAGATAATAAGGAAAAAAACCCTATAATAGTGTAATAACTTGTCCAGTGAATTCCTTCAGAATGAAAACTACTAAAGGAACAATGGATAGTTAAAAATATGTTTAATGAATTTGTAAAATATATTCAATGAATTAAAAATTAATAAAATTATAGATTAATAGATTCCAAAACACTAGTATATGAATCTATTAATGTATACATATTGGCTATTTTGGAACATATTACTTGGGTATGAAATTGATCTTAGTACTAACTAGATTAAAAATGACCCTTTTGGAACCCAATCTAAGTGATTATTATGAATAAAAACAATATTAGTATATAAAAATGGTTTTTAAATAAATTAATTTTTAAAAACCAAATATATTATAAATATGATAATGAAATTTGAAACATAATGACCATAAATATCACCTCTAATGTAATTTACCATAGATATACTCCTAGTAAAGTCTTTCATAAATAAATTTTCTATAAATTTTAGAACCTTGTTCTCTATATATAATGAAATTAATTTTCATTGGAGTCCTTTTTAATTTCATTAAACTGTCTATATTTTTTTTTCCATATATGAACTTATATAATACTTCATTAAATCTATCAATCTCTGATTTAATCTTATTATTCTCCTTATTAATAATTTTAGACTCATAATAATCTTTTTCTTTACTATATGAAGAAATATTTATCAATTTTTCATTCTCTTCACTTAATATTTTCATATCATCCATCTCAATCTTATGGGTATCCTTATGCTTCTGGTATTTATCAGCGAGTTTAATAATATTATTTTATAAATTATCACATATAACTTTAAATTCCTGATTGGTATGTACATTATCATAATATTCAATTGATAAGATAGATATTAAAGATACCTCAAAGGAATTTTCCATCAAGAATAAATTATATTTATTTTTTTATTCACATTAATTTATGTTTTTATGGATTAATACCAAAAAAATTCCATTAAACATTAATTTTTTTTATTCTTATCATTCCATGAGTGATAGTTTTTCTTATCTTTTAGGTAGTAAAGCTTTAAATGGCCCGAATCATTGAAACCATAACAAATAGTTTTAAAATGTGTAGTTATTTTACCTTTATAGTCCTTGATAATCCTATTATCTATATTCCATTTTTTATTAATATATCTTTACAAACTTATTGATTTTATTATCAATATCATCCTCATATTCAGTGAAAGAACCTATATCATTAGAGGAAAAACAAGTGGAAGTAAAAGTGAACTGACAATCTCATCCATGGAATAATCAGTAAAATTATTTCTTTCTTAAATATCAACTTTCTAGGAGGTCTATTTTTTGGGAAGGTAAATCAATATTTATTCTACTAACACTTAATTATTCATTATCTCTAAAAGTTCTATTATACTATTAAATATTTCATTTAAGTGGTGGTATATCTGATCAACACCTATATTACCCTACATTATGAAGTCTTTATATCCATCCCTATACATGGTATTATTTTTATTTTTAATTTTTCAACATCTTTATGAAATACTTATAAATTATTCTATATATATGAAGAAATATTATAAATAGAGTTGTGATTGTAAAAATTTCTAATAATTGAATAATAAATAAAATTCATAACTTTATAATTTATAATTTATTTAGAAACTCCATCATCAACTAAAGTGTTAATATCATATTATGGTAACTTATATGATTTCAACAATATAATCCATTACTCAATACTATTTTTTCAACAATACCACTATATTATATTTATAATATCTATAATAATTTCTATTAAAGTTTAGTTTTATTATATGATTTTCAATTTAAATTATATTCTATTTTTTCATCATAAAAAATCCTAATACCAAGATTTTTTATAGTCCATAATATTATTTATTCTATAAATAGAAAAAATAGTGAATATCATTGTAAATTCAAAATTAAAATATCTCTAAATGGATTGATCATTGATATTGAATGTTAGGTCCCACATAGATAAATGGTTGGGTAAAGGGGTGAACATTCAATATTAAAAATGATATATAGTATGTATAAATCAAAGTAAATAAATTAAGAATATGATGAATATGAAGATATAATAATAGAGTGAATGTTATCAATATTCTATGGGTGCTATAAAGTAGGGAGTATAACCATAAAGCCTAAAAAATAAACTATACAAGAGATAATAAGTATTTTATAGTGGTTTGAGTAAATTCATACTCCAATATTAATACTCTCAATATAGAGGGATGTGGATATGCACCATAGGCCTCACTTTTTAAATGAGTAACTACTTTATACAACACATATATTTTTCACACTTTTAGGAAAAACCATAGTTCCTTTAGGATAAATCTCAACCACCCTTACTTTAAGTTGAAGGAACAACCTACCTTGAATTTTATATCAGAAGGTATAAAACAATATTATCTTTATGGATAAATAATAACCATGAAATTCATTTTTATTAGAGGAACAAAAAGTATAAGTGAGTTTGAAAACTTGATTAAAACATTATAAAGATTTATAATAAAAGTGATAATTGATAAAAAATGAGTGAATGTAAATAGAATGTGTTTACTAGAAGTATATAGTGTAGCCTTATCACTTGAGTGATGAAGCTTGGCCAAATAAAATATTTCGTTCTTTCTTTATAATGAATGTTAAAGTGTAAAATGATTAATTTTTATAGTAGTCTCCTTTAAAAGCTTGATTCTCCTTAAATAAAAATTATTTTAATGTTCATCTTCATTCAAACTATACCAAATATCTTGACATTATTTCCTTTTCTCATTATGACAATTAATTCCATGATTGTGGTTTCTAAAAATATCCTTTGAAAAATAGTTTATATTAATCAGTAAGTAATAATAAAAAATTAGAAAGTATATATTACCATGGATTTTTCTTCATATCTCTCTCCATGTCATCTCTATAGGAAATAATATTATTGTGATTATATGTTTCATTGTATCTTTATATTGTGGAACCACTTTAATAAAGTTCAGATTATTTCTTAATAATATGAAAAAATCTCATTTTTTTATTTAATTACTTCATAAAATTAAATTAATCCCACAATTATATCTATGTTTGTATGATTAATATAGCATTTTCAAGGTATTGGTGTCTACATCCACTTATTTGTATGAAATTATCCCCAATACCATCATTTATTAGAACTTCATACCATGAACTCATCTCGATGCTGTTTTCATTGATTTGTAATATTACATTATATTATCAATGATATATTATCACGAATATAAAATAAATTAAAATTATCTACATTAATTCTCTCACTCTTCCTGGCTATTTCTCAATACAATGATTTCCTAATGCTATAAAAATAATTGACTATTAATATTCTCCTTTGTTTCTCAAACAATTTGAACCCTTTAGGGTTTCTATTGAAGTCTCATTCTAAAACACACACAAAAGACTTAGAGAATATAATTTTAAGAATATGTTAATGGTTAGAAATAACATGAATTCACAAAGCATAAGACAAGATAAAAGGATATAAAAATAGTATCTTAATGTATAAGGTGTTACTCTATGACAAAATCATGGGATTCCATGCATGATATGTTAGTACTGTCACTGTCACAGAATTCCAAACCAAGGGTATTCTTATTATTTCATAGTTTTCAGGAAAACTAGAATTAAATAATTAAAAAAAAGATAAATAAATAAATGTAATCATTTTTTAATTATTAAAACAATAATAAAAAAGGAATGAAGATACACCCAACAAATATTACATTTCCTACATAATCAAATGACCAATTATCACTTAAGTATAATCAATTGGGTCCTTTTATCTCCCTCTAAACCAATCAATATAAGAATCTTATATTTTAAGATTATGAAACTTAAGAAATGTGAACAATAATACATGCATGTACTAACTTTCTACCCACTCATATCATCACATTATTAGCCTTAACATATTGACCCTAGAACTATACACATAATCACCCCAGTTAGGTATCCCACATGCCTATCCTTCCATACACTAATAATCTATCTCGAAAACTAACATAATTTTGACCCATACACACCTAAGGAAAACAATAAGCCTGATATAGTCCCACCTAAGACTATCTCGAACTCACACACATCAAATCGCAAACAATAAACTAGGGATTATAATTTAGCACTAGACTCAATCCAACCTAAGTCATATCTTAAGGAAAATTAAATTTTCATTTAAAAATCAAGATATAATACATATAAATATCAAAAAAATATACTATCAGATGAAAATTATTATAGAAATTATCATAAATCAGATTCAATTAATTAATTCAACAATAATAAATTATTCAAGAAACCACTAATTAATTTAATATTGATATTTAAATTAACCAAAACCTATTTTCACACTTTATAAAATTCAATTTTCAATACATTTTCACAAATGATTCACTTGAAATTAGGTTTGATTTAAGTAAGGAATCGATCATAAATTATTTATAAAATACTTATTGATTTATTATTTATGAATTAAATAACTAAAATAAAATATCAAAAGTTTTTTTCAGAAACATTATTTGATGTTTTTTAAAAAACAATAATAAAAATATATTTCAAAATCACACATAAGAATACACATGTAAGGTGAACCTACATACTAAATATATTTCATGCATTGATTCACTCTTAACACCCCAAGAAAAGTGTAAAACAATAAAACATAACTCATAACATAATATTTATTGAAATAAAATACTGTAACAATTAAAAACCAAGAATCAAAATCCCCATCCTTGGTAAATTGGATTTTTATAGAATATGTATTCATGTAGTACAATACCGATGTCTATTCCAAAACATAACCAATTCTATATCCTTTTATAATTCCCTAAATAAGTAAAAAAAGTAAGAAAAATAATACAATATTCTAATACAACTTTATAAATCCCCCAACCTGATAACTATTTATACAACCCAAGTTGGGTCATCACATACTTGTGCATGCCTCCCTATATGAAAGAGGCTGTCGAATAGTGACAAGGGTAATAACACATGGGGATACCATATCCTATATAAAAATATAAAAAATATTTATTAAATAAAAACAATAAAAAAAATTTATAACACATTATAGGATAACATGGAATTATAACATAAGTCCCAACATAATTGAATAATAAATAAAATGAAATAATATAATAGGCACAAATTGTTATAAATTCATATGTCATAAAATAGATTTCTTAATAGGATAAACATATATTGGAAATATAATAAAGGAATAACATGATGATTAGGTACTACTATAATGTCCTTTATATCACCTAGGTATCATCTCTTGATCCTCATCCAGCCACTATGGATCTTCTCCTATACCAGAACTTACACACTAACCTGTATGTCTAGTGCAAAGCCTGTATGCCCATCGAGGTGCATATATTGGGTGTGAGAACATAACTCGGTAGGTTTCCAACTAGGTTTCCCTAACATAATCAATTATATATATGAGTGCATGTCTGATGTGAAATATAACAACAACAAAAAATTTATAATGGCCCATAATTTTATTAATGGACTGCAACACCCTGAGATTTTATGAATTTATTTTATCGAATTAATTTAATATTTTGATGTTTACACTTCACAAAACACTAAATATATATATTTTTATTAAATAAAATCACTATGTTTGGATTATGTTATATGAAATAGTAAGGGAAGATTGAACTACACGCAACATCAACTTGGCTCGCATTACATGCAACACTGAGTTTCTCTAAAACAACACTTTACTATTATAATTATTTAAATAAGTTATTTATGACCTAGACGTTAAAATTTTGATATTAATAGTAATAAATAATTTTGAAATATTAGTTATAATGGTTTTGATAATGAAAAATATAATTTCTGGTAATGTCTTTATATGTTTAAAACTATTATTTTCTCAAATGAACTGATTTTCATGCCCTTCTATGAAAAATAATTAAATTAATTTTAGACACTCATAAAAATTTATTTTTATAAAATAAGAATTATTTTTTAATTAGTAATATCAAAATTATCTTAGTGTGAATTTATGGATTTTTTTTGGAAAATATCAATTTTTGATGAATTGTGAAAAATACTGCATAGTAGTAAAAAACTGACTTTTCATTTAAATAATTATTTTTTTAAAATTTAATTTAAAGTTATAATATATAAATAATTAATATATTAATCCAATTTATATCATTGGAATCATTTTTATAATAAAATTAGTTATAAAAAAATTATTGAACTTTTAAGCGTCTCTTTTACCCGCCTTCTAACCACATTTACAGGATTAGCAGTAAACATAATTTTACCGCTTATGTGAATTGAAATTAAAAAAACAGAAATACATGTTTTTAATTAGTATGAAAAATGTGGTCTCATATGATCAAAATAATTTTTAGTGAATAGTAACTTTTGAATTTTATTTATCGTGGTTAAAGGTAAATAGGGAAATTAATGGTAATAATAATATTATAATAACAAAAAATTACCCTAACACTTTCCCTAATTTCATTGTATAAGTTTTTTAGGCCCAAAAAAACCTTAGATAAAAAATATGATCCTTTTTAATCCACTTGTGTTAGATTAAGACATATATTATATTTTATTTTAAAAAAGTGTTAAAAGTGTCATATTAAAAATTTAATAACTAAATCATTTTTAATATAGGGTTATGCATAATATAAATTCAACTATAAAGATTAATTCGAAATATAATAAATTTATCTACATCATGATAATTTATTTATAAATTTTAGACATTAAAAAATTAAATTAAATTGTGACACAATGATGATGTAGTGATAGATTTATTAAAAGAAGAATCAAATAAATGATATAAATAATATTAAAAAAATATCATTTGAGATATTTGATACCATTAAAGTTTTTTTAGATGAATATGAAATTTTATATATAATTTAATGTATCTTTTTTGATGAAATCAATTTGTTATGGTTTTTTAAAAAGTCAAGTAATAAATAGTGTCAAAATTGACATAAATGTGATTTTAAAATAAAAAATATTTAATTAAATGTTATAAAATTTATAAAAATATAAGGTTCAGAAAAATAAATTTTATAGTGTCAAATAGGTCATAAATTATCCAATTTGGGTTCATTTGTAATTTTATAGAAACTATATTAACCCTAAAGTGTAAAAAAACAAGTTGTCACGGTAAAAGTTAAATTATTTAACTAAGGATTAAAGCCAAAATCTAAGGTTAATTTTGTAACCTAAACATATCTAAAATTAATTGGTTAAGAGGATTTAGAAACATACTCATTTTATCCTAGAAATAACTCACTTTGGATATATTTGAAATCGAAAATCATTTTATAATAAATTATTAATTTTGGAGTTTCCAAAAGTGCCCCTCCTCCCTCTAATAAAAGGGAACATCTCCTTCTCTTTTATTCACACCTATAAAGACTTTTGGATCCTCCAAACCCAAAAAATTTCTCCACCAAAATTCCCTCAATTCCTCTTAGAATAATTACCTTGGGAATAAGGAAAATCAAGGATGCCTTTTGGCACAAACCAAAAGGAGTTACCCGATTAAGAGGTAACATCTTCTTTCAATCTCCTTTCCTTTATTTTCCTTCTCCAACACCTAAAATCTATTTATTACATTATTTTATGAAAAAAGTATAATAAATATAATAGGATGTTTTTTATGCTAAGGGTTTGACCTAAAGTTACACACACCTCCATCTAATGGATATCGAACATACTGTTTCTGTGTACGGCGGTGAACTACTGCCTCTCGAAACAATGATTGTTCATTTTTTTCCATTAATACCAATCATGGTGGACATTATGATGGAATATATATATATATATATATATTACATATATTATTCATTATGTCTTTAATATTCTTTATTCCTTTTTAAAACACATACCTTTTTTACTTTCCATTTGGTGTTAATAAGATAATCTCATTTGAGAAAGTGTAGACCACCACCCCCTCAAAGCGATGTGATTCATTCACACACCACATGGAATGTATTAAGGATTGGTTTATTAAAATTATATGATATATATGATATAATAATTCTTTTGGAATAATGATAGACACACACACACACATATATGTCATTTACATAATTTCTTTCAATACTACACTTAAAACAGAAACAACATTCATGCGTACATACGACTTACCATCTCCATGAATGGTGCATTACATTTCATACTTATTTATGATATATATTATTTTAATATATATATAATGGATATATATGATATTTATATCATGATTTATATTCTGGAATCATGATATAAGTATAAAGACTAATGATATAAAAAATTAAGACACATGTGAAGAACACAACGAATATTATCCAAAGTGAAACCTTAACATAAGATCGTTAACTAGAGGGTAATATAAGGTAATAATTAAACCATATGTGGTATTAGATATAATAATATTCTTATATAAATTATTTATAATAAACTTATATTTATTATATAGGAAGTTAGTTCAAGTATGAAGGTATTTAGGACACAAGGTAAGGGGATTTTTGTCACAACTTTATTTCTACGAGACACGAGCCTCATACACTAATTGTTTCTTATACATGGTGTATATAATACACATGAATGTCTTTTATGAGTATTATCCAAAATATTATGATATTTACATATTCATGTAATTTTATTTTTACATGGGGAATAAAATTCTATTGATTATTAACTGATGAGCATTGATTTAACAATCTCTTCCATATTTAGGATTGTTTCATTATAAGTATTTGTTGGGTAATATTTATCATACATGTCCATGTTTCCCATTTTTTTCCTAAAATGTTTAACTATTCTTATATGGATTTTTAAAGTCATTTTTAACCATTTTTACTTTTTTACTTTATGGTTTGAAAGGAATATTTATTTCATTTTCCAAATGAGGTACTTTTTAAATTTTCCAAAAAAATTATGAGAATAATGTTTTTTAACTTATATGGAATGAATGTATTTTTATGATTTCATACCACCTTACTTACTTTAAGATTACCCTACAATATTACAATGTTATTTTCCAATAAAATGTTTTCTTTTAAAATTTCATGACATTTTAAGAAAAGAAAACTATTTCAACAAAGAAATGATATTTTCATCAAGAACCATTTTAAATGATTTTCATGATTCCTTATATGTTTTCAAAGTGGTTTAAAAGAAAAGTATTTTAAATTTTTTTATGTTTTAAAGAGTAATTTTTAAGGAAAATTCATGTTCCACGTGATCTATAAAAATACTTCCCCAACTATGATGGAATACTTTGTTATTTTCCAAGAATACCATTAATATTATTTATATGAATGGTTTATGTTTTTATGGAATGAATTTTAAGAAACCCCATTATTTTTATGGGTTATGATTTTAATGAAATGATTATGAATCCCATCTATTTTCCCCAGGTTATGATATGATTACATGTTTATGATTCCCATTTTATTTCATGGGTTATGATATGATTGGTTATGATATTTTGGTACATATATGTATGATTTAATTATAATATGGGTGATAAATATATCTCACTACAATGCATTGGGTAAAGATGGAAAACTCATGAGGTATATATGTTATGCATGAACCTGATTTCATGTTCACAATTCTATGCATGGACCTGGTTTTCATGTCCATAATTCTATGCATGGACCTACTTTTATTGTCCATAATTTTATTTATGGAATTGTTTTTCATGTGAATATGTTCATGTAAGGGCCTCATTTCATGTCCTTAATGAGTGAACGTGTTACAATTTATACATGTTCACAACGTTATAAGTTGATGTGTATGCCACAATTTTATGACTTATGTAAATTTTATAATCTTATTAATTATTTTATTTGATTTAATTATGATTCATGTCATATTAACTTACAATATATTTATTCCATGTCTCATTATTATGATCTTTGATATGTAGGATATGATATTCTATTATTCTGATCATCTTATCATACCCTTATGCTCATGATATGCTTATGTATCTCTTTTGTTTACCCTTAACTGAGAATTTGAGATCACCCATTTCTTATGTTTCCTTTCCCTAGGTTATGAAGAAAGGATTTAGGTAGAAGTACTAAAGGTGGAGATAATTATGGGAGATATTTATGATCTTTCACCATGATAGAATAATTTTTTCCAGGTTTTCAAAGACACTAAACTATTATGGTCCTCAGACATGTATTGTTGTAATGTACTGAATATTCATCTAAAATGATGTAATATACATGTATGTTAAGCATGGGTTTATATAGTTGGTATCAAAGTAATGGTTTAGTAAACCTTTGGAAACTAGGATGAAAAAACTTTTGTGAGATCCCTAGATATATTTTTAAGGACATGTATTGAGATGTCCCAAGGATAAGTCTATGTATAGGTTAAAATCCTAGAGTTTTTATGATAATCATGAATAACATAGGATTAAACCTAAGATATCATATATTGATAAATTATAAGTAATTTTACCATACTTATGTGTTTTTAATCTCTAATATGTATTTTTTACACTTTTCTTTCTAGTATTAGACAATAGTTAGAACAAGATAAAACATAGTTAACCTTAAATGTTTCAGATGTGGAATGTATGGGAATTATGAAAACTAATTTCCTGAGTGGAAATATCATAAATAGAATCATGAGGGTGGTATTATTATTGGTTATAATGTTGAGGATAAAGAGACTACAAACAAAATGTGTAAGGAATGAGATGTTATAGAATTTTTGTTTACATTAAGCCTAAGAAACTTGGTTAGATTAAGTTTGAGGAACCTTATGAAATGATTCATATTTTAGGAAAGACTAAGATTATGGATCCTGAGTAATGGTTTAAGAATAAATTTGGATGATTGAGGTGTATATATTTCAAAATTCAAATATTATGTTATATGAATCATGAAATATATAAGTGTTTTTAGTATAAGTTTTTCATTAAGGATTGGAAATGATATGCTGAATAGTTCTAAGGACCTTGAAAAGTGATTTAAGGGTAAGGTGATATATTTAAAGAAAAAACAATTAAGGGAAAGATAAACCTTAATATTTCCATTATGTTAACATAATGATGTTTTGTATAAAGATATGTTGGATATGAATAATTAAATTGGATGATACTAGTTTCTTGGGAACTAATTATGGATTTATTGTCATGAGTGTTATGCTGTAATAGATGAATTATACAACTTTTTGGGACTTAAGGAATATATTTAATAATATTTGGAATAAAGAAACATGCATGTTTTCAATAAGTATATATGGTAATTCAGGTTATTACCATGGATCAAGATAATACATGATGAAAGTGTTCACATTTTTGGAATGTGAACAAAAAGGGATACATTATGATACATGGGGGATAAATATTAAACTGAGTTAATGAAACTTTTTATATAGTTTTTTATTTTAAGTTTTCTGAAGGATTGTAAGGTTATTAATTTATGGAATGTTTAAGTTAAACATCAAATGATGTTTTTTCAAAATAAAGTATTATCTCACCATAGGTGGATTTATGTATATTTGATTACTTGTGATAACCTTTTTGTTATGATAAAGACATATGGAATAAACCATCATTCTATTTATGGATCACATGATCTCCTAAAACATTAGGAATAAAAAATTTAACTTCATTTTTTTGAATAATATATGAAGTATAAAATTTTCATGGCATGAGAAACGATGATATTGTACTGAAATCAAGTAAGTATTTCTTTTCATGTTCTTCAAATTTAGGAAAAGGATCTTGAAAACCAAAAATGTTATCATCGTACCTTCTTATTTGATGAATTATATGGTCCCTTAGATCATCACATATTTATGGATTTTGATTGTTAACTTTGTCCTAATGATGTTCTCTATCACTCTCCATAAGAACTTGATAGTTCAATTTTCTTCCATATCCATGTTTTCACTTCCCACCTATGTTCTATTATGTGGAATCCTAGGGATGAGTTACTTTGGATAATTGTTATGTTTATAAATTTCCTTTTTAAAATGAAGTTTTAGTATTCCTTTTTACAATGTGGGTTTCTATGAAAGAAACATTCAAGTATTAAACCTTTGATAACCCAGATGAATTTCGATGGCGAAATTCATTTTAAGGGGGTAGAATGTAACACCCCAATATTTTATGAATTTATTTTTTAAAATTAATTTAATCATTTTATATTTCCACTTCACGCAACACTGAATATATATATTTTTATTAAATAAAATAAATATGTTTTTATTATGTTATACGGAACAACTAGGGACTCTTTCACTACACAGAACACCGACTTGGCTTGTGTTACACGTAACACCAAGTTTCTCTGAAACAACACTTTACTATTATAATTATTTAAATAAGATAATTATAACATAGATATTAAAATTTTGATATGAATAGTAATAAATAATTTTTAAATATTAGTTATAATGGTTTTGATAATGAAAAATATAATTTCTGGTAAAGTCATTATATGTTTAAAACTACTATTTTCTCAAATGAACTGATTTTCATGTCCTTCTATGAAAAATAATTAAATTAAATTTATACACTCATAAAAATTGATTTCTATAAAATAAATACTATTTTTTGAATTCATAATATCAAAATTATCTTAGGTTGAATTTATGTTATTTTTCTGAAAAGTTTCAATTTTTGATGAATAGTGAAAAATACTACATAGTAGTAAAAAACTAACTTTTTCATTTAAATAATTATTTTTTCTTTAAATTTATTTTAAAGTAAAAATAGATAAATAAATCATATATTAATAAAATTTAGTTCATTGGAATCATTTTTATAATATAATTAGATATAAAAAAATTATTGAACTTTTGAACGTCTCTTTTACCCACCTTCTAGCCACATTTGCAGGATTAACAGTAAAAATAATTTTACTACTTCTGTGAATTTAATTTTGAAAAATGGACAAACATGGTTGTAATAAATATGAAAAATGTGGTCTCATCGGATCAAAATATTTTTTTTGGTGAATAATAACTTTTGAATTTTATTTATCATGGTTAAAGGTAAATAGAGTAATTAAATATAAAAATAATATTATAATAATATAAAATTTCCACAACACTTGTAATAATATCATTGGATAAGTTATTTTAGACACAAATAAACTTTATTTAAAAAATATTATCCTTTTTATGCCACTTTCTTTAGATTAATACATTTATTATATTTTATTTAAAAAAAGAGTTAAAAGTGTCATATTCAGAATTTAATAACTAAATCATTTTTAATACACGGTTATACATAAGATAGATTCTAATATAAATATTAATTATAAATATAATAAATTTATATACATAATGATAATTTATCTATAATTTTCAGACATTAAATAATCAAATTTAATTGTGACAGAGTGACGATGTATAATAGATTTATTAAAGTAAGAATCAAATAAATGATATTAATAATATTAAAAAAATAACATTTTAGATTTTTAATTCCATCAACTATTTTTTTGGATGACTATGAAATGTTATATATGAGTTAATGCTTATTTTTTTATGTAATAAAGTTGTTATTATTTTATAAAAAGTCAAGTAATAAATAGTGTCAAAATTGACATAAATGTGATTTTAAAACAAATAATATTTTATTAAATGTTATAAAATACATAAAAATCCTATATTCGGCCAAATAAATTAGATAGTGTCAAATATGTCATAAATGATCCAATTGGGGTTCTTTTGACATTTTATAGCAACTATATTAACCCTATAGTGTAAAAAAATAAGTTGTTATGGTAAAAGTTAAATTATTTAACTAATGGTTAAATCCAAAAGATAAGTTTACTTTTGTGAGATAAACATGTATAAAATTAATTAGTTAAGAGTATTTATACCCATACTAATATTATCCTTTAAATAAATCACTTTGTAGCTATTTTAAAATGAAAATAATTTTATAATAAATAAATAGTTTTTGAGTTTCCAAAAGTGCCCCTCCTCCCTCTAATAAAAGGGCACCTCTCCTTATCTTTTATTCACAACTCTAAATCTTTTTGACTCAGAAAAATGATGATAATTTATCCTAAAAACTTCCCTCCCTTAATCATATAATCCTTTCCTTGGTAATAAGGAAAATCAAGGAAGCCTTTTGGCCCAAACCAAAAAGGAGTTACCTGATTAAGAGGTAACATCTTCTCTCAATCTCCTTTCCATTATTTTTCCTTCTCTACCCCCTAAACTCTATTTATTAAATTATTTTATGAAAAAATAGTATCCTAAATATACTAGGATGTTTTTATGCTATTGTTTCTACCTAAACATACAAAAACCTCTAACTAATGGATATCCAACACACTGTTTCTGTGTATGGTGAACTACTGCCTCACGAAATGATGATTATTCATTTTTTTTCATTACCACCAATCATGGTGGACATTATGAAGGAAACTCTCTCTATATATGTTATATATAATATTTATTTTGTATTTAATCTTCTATATTAATTTTTACAACACATACGTTTTTTTTACTTTCCATTTTGTGTTAATAAGATAATCTCGTTTGAGGAAGTGTGGACTACCGTCCCCTCAAAGGGATGTGATTCGTTCACATACCACATGGAATGAATTAAGGATGGATTTATTGAAATTATAAGATATATATGATATAATAATTCTACTTGAATAATTATATATATACATACATATATATACATATTTCATTTACATAATTTCGTTCAATACGACAATTAAAACAAAAACAATATTCATGCGTACATACGGCTTACCGTCCCCATAAATGGTATATTCCATTTCATACTAATTTATGATATAAATTATTTTAATATACATATACTGGATATATATTATATTTATATAATTATTTATATTCTGGAATCATGATATAATTATAAGGACCAATGATATAACAAATTAAGACACATGCGAAGAACAAAGCGAATATTACCTGAAGTGAAACCTTAACATAAGATCATTAACAAGAGGGTAATATAAGGTAATAATAAAACCAAATTTGGTATTAGATATAATAATATTATTTTGTAAAATATGTATAATATACTTATATTTATTATACAAGAATCTTGTTTGAGTACAAAGAGAGTCAGAACACAAGGTAAGGGGATTTTTGTCTCACCTTTATTTCTACGAGACACGAGACTCATGCACTACTTGTTTCTTATACATGGTGTATATGCTACCCATAAATGTATTTTAGGAGTCTTATCCAAAATATTATTATATTTCCATATTCTTATAATTTTCTTTTTACATGGAACATATGATTCTATTGATTATTAAGTGATGAGTGTTGATTTCACAATCTCTTCCATATTTGGGATTGTTTCATTATACGTAAATATTGGGTAATATTTATCATCCATGTCCATGTTTTCTAATTTTTTTTTCATAAAATGTTTTATTATTATACTATGTTTTTTTAAAGGAATTTTTTAATCCATTTTTGACTTTTTTACTTCACAGTTTGAAAGGAATCTTTCTTTAATTTTCTAAACTAGGTATTTTTTGAATTTTACAGCAAAAGTATGAGAAGAATGTTTTTAACTTATATGGAATAAATTGATTTTTAGGATTTCATACCAGTTTATTTCCATGAATATTACCCTAAAATATTACAAGGTTATTTTCAAATAAAATTTTTTCTTTTAAAATTGTGCGACATTTTAAGAAAAGAAAACTTTTTCAATAAATAAAGGATATTTTTATCAAGAAATATTTTATATGATTTTCATAATTCATTATATGTTTTCAAAGTGGTTTTAATGCAAATGATTTTCAAGATTTTTTTTTGTTTTTAAAATTGATTTTTAATGAAAATTTATATTCCACATGATCTTTCAAAATCCTTTCCCACCTATGATGACATACTTTGTTATTATTCAAGAATACCATTCATATTATGCATTTGAATGGTTTATGTTTTGATGGAATGATGTTTAAGAAACCACATTCATTTAATAGGTCATTATTTTAATGAAATGACTATAAATCCTATATCTTTTTCAAAGGTTATGATATGATTACACATTTATGATTCCCATTTAATTTCATGGGTTATGATATGATTTTTTATGATCTTATGGAACATATATGTATAATTTTATTATAATATTGTTGGGACCTACATCTCACTCCAATGCATTGGGTAATTATGTAAAACTCATTAGGTACATATGTTATGCATGAACCTGATTTCATGTTCACAATTCTATGCATGAACCTAGTTTTCATGTCCATAATTCTATGCGTGGACCTGGTTTTCATGTCCATTATTTTATGCATGGACCTAGTTTTCATGTCCATAATTATATGCATGGACCTGATTTTCATGTCCATAATTTTATGTATGGACCTGGTTTTTAGGTCTATATGTTTATGTAAGGTCCTGATTTCATGTACTTAATGAGTGAACCGATTAATATTTATACATGTTCACAACGTTATAAGTTGATTTGTATGCCACAATTTCACGCCTTATGTCAATTTTATGATCTTATTGATTATTCTATTTGATTTACTTATGATTAATGTCATATAAACTTCCAATATCTTTATACCATGTCTCATTATTATGATCTTTGATATGAATGATATGATCTTCTATTGTTTTGATCATCTTCTCATACCCTTATGCTCATGATATTCTCATGTATCTCTTTTGTTTACCATTACTGAGCATCTGAGCTCACCCCTTTCTTTTGTTTCATTTCCCTAGGTTACGAAGAAAGGTTTTAGATAGAAGTAATAAAGGTGGAGATTTTATGGGAGATGTTGATGATATTTCACCAGGATAGAAGAACTTATTTCCATGTTTTCAAAGTAATTAAACTATTATGGTATCTGGGAATGTATTGTTGCAATGTATTGAATATTCATAAAAAATGATGTAATATCCATGTATGTTAAGACTGATACTATATGGATTCTCCATTATTATTATATAAAGGTGTCATATTTATTAATGTGGTATTATAAAAATAAAATTCACCACATGATAGAGTTGAAAATATTTTATTATACTGACTTTACCATTACATTTAGATTATAAATATATTCAATAAAATTCTGAACATTACAATGGGACAAAAAATAGAAAATAATATAACTATAATATGAAAAGTTGGATATGATCGATCCCTTAGAATGATCACACTCATGAAAAAACTATAGAAATGAAACAAAATATTAGTACCACAATATCTATTTTGAAAATTAATATATATATAACCTTGGGACAAAATAAAAGTTAATAGAGAATGAATAAAATATGAGGTATTTATAGAAGGTTGGAAACCCATATGACCATTGAAAATATGGCCTTTGAAATAGTAATTTGATCATTAAGAATAGTAATATAATGATTATAATATTAATATAAACTATGAGATATAAAATAATATTTAGGTATCTTATAAAATGAAAATAGAACAAATTTATATCATCTTACTGATAAATAAATGTTTTAAAAATGTTTATATAAGTCTTTGGGTTTTTATATGACATATATGATTTATTTCTATGATATATATAAATATTTGAAATAATTTTTTTTTAAAAAATATTTCTATAAAAATATTTTGTTTTATTATGATGATAATATAATTTTAGGATACAATAAGTAATTTTTTCAACGGGTCATAAAGTTGATCATATTATAAAAATTAGTATTTTTTTAATAAATTATGATTTTATTTAAAAATATAATTTATAATATTTAGAAAATTATTTTCCTAAAATGTATTTCATTTTTGTAATCTACATGTCAAAAAATTATTAAGGTGAATTTCTTGTATTTTTTTAAAATAGTTGAATTTTTTGTGAATAGTAAAATATGACAAAATATACTATTTAACATTATGAGTTAAATACATAAATAACCAAGTCATAGATGATGTAAGAATCCATTATCTAAAAATCACATACACTAATTAATTTTTTAGTCATAATAATCATCACTATTGGTAATCTTGATTCAAAATAATAATCTAATGAATATTATATTAAAAAACACCCCTCTCCTCCCCTTATAAATATCACTCCTCACAACCCCTTATAATCACACATTTTAAAATCTGTATCTTACAAAAGTTATAACCAATTCTATTCCAAAACCTATCCCCCATGTCTTACTGCTATTAATCTCACCAAGAGATCATCCCATGGTTCTTAAGGTGTTTTTTTAAGAGAGGACATCCAAAGAGGTAATATTCTCAACTCACCACTTCCAGTAATTTTACTCTTATACCTCATCCACACATATTTTATAAAACATGAAATAATGAATCCAGTATAATAAATATACTGTAACATAATTATGTTAATGAAATATCAATCATCCAACCTCTTCTAATTTCATTAAAAATGAAAATATTGTTCACATTATGGCTGGTTCACCACCTCCATGAACAATGTACTTTGTTTTTCACCAATATCTTCAAGGATAGTTTTAATACATTTAATATGGTGAAAAATTATTTAAATTACTATATTATATATATTTTCATATTTTTTATTGAATAAATGTTCATATGGTAAAAATAAAACCAAGTAAGTTCACCATGGTTGGAAAATCTGTTTAAGTGAATTAACAATAAAATAATTATATTTATACTATATGAACCATGTGTATTTTAATACTATTTGAAATTTAAAACCATTAAAAATTATAGGAATGATATTAAAAACATGTAATTATACTTCTATATTAATGTAACCATACCATAAGAACTCTCATAATTACCTTCAAACTAATGCGACCTTTGAACTGTGCAACAAATGTCTACGGGAAAATGAACATAATCATAATATTATAATAAAATGATTATAAATAGAGATAAAATAATAATAATAAGTGAAAAATATTATTAATAAAGTATCTAAAAAAATTAATTTTATTATTCATGAAGTTAGATGAACGTATCAAGAGGATCAAGACAAGAGGTAAAGGAACTCTTTGGACCACCCCTTTTTCTTTGTTTATGAATTTTCTCTCTATAACTCACATTCTCTATTTAATTTTGTAATGAAAATGTTAGGTCAAATAGGTCAAATACCCTGGGGGGGGGGGAGGTGAATCAGGGTATGCCAAATTAAAACTACCACCCCTTTGGATCTTGTTTCATTTTTAAACAAAATACACGTCTCTCTTTCTCCTGTAGAAATATATGAATAGAAATGAAATCATGCACAAGACACAATGATTTTTTCCTGGTTCACCCTCACTGGGCTACGTCTAAGAAGAATAAAATGATGATGTGCCGATGTACCCAACCCACTAAATCTCAGTACCAATTACAAGGTTCAGGATATATCTTCTATGCCTAGTCTCATTGTGTTTACAAGGTTTAGGGTCTACTCACTACATTCCCCATGGTTACTCCCTATGTATCTTACTTTGGATCACTGTCAGTGGGAAGGATCATCATCTTCCTCTTCCTTTGCTCACTGATCTTGGAAGGGGTCAACTCATAATTTATAGACTTATAGGTCCCTTCATTTTCATGAAATTATATATCCTCAACTGTAGGTAGATGCTATGTTGAAGTACCCTTTTCACCTATAGATGAAGTCCACTTTTCTGAACACTATTAGTTAGTAAAAATTACTTTTTAGAACTATTTTAGTGCTTTTGTAGGCTTCCATGAGTCTTTTGTGAACCACTTTTCCTATTCTACGTACTGTGCAAATTCTTCTAAGAACTGCATAACTGGTATGATATGCAGATTTTCTCTTCTACATACCTCCTCTCCTTAATGTACCATCCCTACTTCACTAATAGTCTCCACTTTTGTGAACTATCTCTCATTTACGAAATACATTGCTTATACAGACCATCTCTCCTCCACGTACCAGGTCTTCCTCCTTGATGTACCGTGTCTTCCTCTTTTGCATACTGGGTCTTCCTTCTTCACATACTATGTCTTCCTCCTCTTTACCACTTCCTTTTAGGGCTATAATTCCCCATAAAAACCATTGGAAAAATTGACTCCACGCAAACCACTTAACCCTTCGCAGAATTCTACCTCGCGAACCTCTTTCAGACTTCTCCTAATTCTCTTAGAAAAGAAGTTTTCTTATGAAAAATTATTTTAGTAATGATGGTATTAATTATCATTATATAATAAAATATATCCACGAAATATTCTAATCCAAGATTACCCAAATATTCAATATGTTACAACCTTCACCGCATACCGCTTCTCCCACAAACCGTTCTTCCCTACATGTTCTGTGCACTGCCTTTCTTCCTTTGTGACGGCCCAAATCACCATCATATTTTCACGAATAAAACCCTTTGTAACTTCTTAAATCACCACCACATTTTCTTGAATGACATGCTATCCCACATACTAAAATCCTTCTACATACCGCATATATTTTCCACGAACCATTTTCTCTGTGCGAACTGTTCCCGTACGCAGTCGATGACTAACACTTCATGATTCCCTTCCTTTGTCGATTTCCTTAGAAATTAAACATACCAACTTATGCATTCCGTGAAATGTGGTTCACGGTCCATGTACCCTGTACTCCTATGTAAAATTATTCCTTTTCCAAAATCCAACTCTGGATTTTAAGGCCCAAAAATTTGGAAAACACTGGGAAACTGCGCCACCTCAAACACCTACTTCGGAAAACACCAACCATACTCATTTTTGGTAATCTATCTTTTTCAATAGACATAATCACACCCAAAACATATCTACAGAATAGCTTGAGGGATATTTACCCAATAGAAAACCTCCCATATTTTGTATATATGTAAATTATATATGTAATTTGATTATCCTTGTTTTCTTTAATGGGGATATATAATCTTTATGATTACCTTATCAATCATTTATTTTAATAAAAACTGATTATCAAGGGAAATTTCATATTTATTATTTTATTTCATGAAAATACCCATAATTTTTTTTAATAATCATTAATTTTATGTAAATAATCATTGTTTTATAGTTAATGATCCTTGTTTACTTTTGGTTTTATGGAAAACATTATTTTCTTACCATCTTTAAAATTTCCTTACCATTTTCTTAAAACCTATCTAAAAAAAGTTAAAGTACAAAAATAGTTCTCCACTGTTTCTCATGGAATATTCTTCAAATGAACACTATATTTAAGATTTATACCTATCTATTCAAACATGAACAATTAAGGTAATTAATTCCTTCTTCCCTTTTGAATCTTTAAGGGATATCCTTTTATTATGATTTGAGGAAAAAGTACATAACCCATTTCTTTCCATGGGAATTTCTTATAATTATGACTTATGTATGATTTCCACATGTGGAACACATATACATGTACATGATATAAAGGGTATTCTATAATAGTTCTATAATACATTGGGTAATGTTTATATCTCATGATATGATATGTATGGGTTTAGGTAATAAACCTAATCCACTATGGGAAATTTTAAACTATGTTATGTTGTCATGGTGGTTAGACATGTATTATTCTCATGTCATGTTTTATGTTGCTACCACATGTCTATGATGACATAATCTTATGATTCCATATTATTTATTCCATGATTCCATATAATTATTCATGAGCCTTTATTTTTGTGTTATCATGTTATTCCATATGATTCATATGCAATGCTTCATTATCATGCTTATTATCTTACTAGGATTTATAGATCACCCCTTTATATTATGTATTCCCTATGTTATCATATTAAATTTTTGAATATAAAATGGATTTAGGAGCTCAATATGAGGATTAATATTAATTATTTTTATTTTAGTTTCATGTTAATGTTTTATGTACCTAATATTCCAAATAAACAAGGCCTTTGGATACTTGGGTTGTGTTTGTTGGATATTTATGTTAAAAATCATGTAATAATATGTTTAAGAGGATTGGGTCATTATATTTGGTATCAAATCAAGTTATAGTTATTTTTTTGGAATTTGGAAAATATTAAATTAATAAAAACCCTAGGTATAAGTCTAAGTATAAGAAAACATCCTAAAATTTTGGTAAAGTATAGAGTGAGTGGTTTCCAAGAAATGAAATCCCTATCTAGATAATACAAGTGGAAACTAATTTAATAAAAATCTACATAGGAGTGATAACATAAAAAGGGGTTATTGGGTATTAAATCGACATACACCTGGTGTATGAAAAGGAGGCCTTATTGCACAACGGTTTTGAAATTCTTGGGGGATATACTTTGGGAAATTCATAAACTCTTTATAAACCATTATGAAGGGCCTAAATAGATTCTTAGGTTAGAAAAAACTAATAGTAAAATTACCATATAAAACCTATATTCAAACCTAGAGAGTCATAAGTTAGGATATACATTTCATTTATAAGTTATTACTTTTATATTAATATTTACCCTTTTATTTTATTATTAGTTTAAGTATTCTCATCCCTAATTTCCTTTATTCTAGTTAATGGAGGGAAATAGGAGGAATCATGCCAAAAACCAATGTGTTGGGAAATGCTATGATTTCCCTAATGAGATTCCTAATCTGATGGGAGAACGAACTTAAAACTTCATGGAAGTAATGACTCAACCAACTAATATTATGAATAATAACTTGAATCATTTGGAACACCCTCCTTATCCTAATAAATAAAAAGTTTCGATTGAGTTATTTATGAAATAAAGTCCTATAACTTTTAGTGTAACTTTTGATCCCCTCATAATTTTTTTATTAACTCCACTGAGAAGACATTATTTATCCTCTAATACGCTAAACAATAGAAATTTAGACTAGTTGTTTATCACCTAGATGTGGAAGCTGACTAGTGGTGGACACTAATAAAGAATAAGAATTAACAAGGAGAAAATAAAATCCATGGAATGGGAAGGATTCAAGAAAATATTTTTCAATAAATATTTTCCATAAAGTATTCATCTTAAAATAGACCAGGAGTTACTTGGACTAAAAAAACGAGGATAAGTCTATTGGAAATTGCAGGATTTCATAGCATGCCTCTATATTTTTCATTGACACTGAAAGTATAGTAGACTACTTCTTTAGTGTATTAAAGACAAGTTTATGAAAATCCTCAATGATTCATGAATTTTAAAGCTATGAAGAGATTGTCTATTGTTCCCTTAAGGTTAAGATGGATATTATTGATTCTCAGTGGTCTTGATAGGTTGAAGATAAAAAGTGGAAAATATATTTCAATTCAATTAGATCAATAGATAAATATCATGGAGGAAATAAAACCCAACAACACATGTGTCAAAATTGTGGGAAAAAGTATCCCAAAAACTATCTCAAGGGAATGGGGAGATGCTAAAAGTGTATAAAAGAGGGGAATTAGGCTATCAATGTCAAAGGGAGATGAATAATCCCACTAATGTGATAGAATAAAAGAAGTGTTCGATCAACCCTCATCTTTTAGTATATTGTTTCAAATGTAAGGAAAACATGCATTATTCAAGACAATACCCTAATCCAAGGGTTGTTGGATATAATTAAGGAAAAAAATCTCTAAGTTAAAGAGATAAAAGAAGGGAATATGTTATCACTGCTTCTTATATAGGCATTGATAGTGAACTGGTGATAAATATTATGGTAATTCTTTAAAAAAATATGAAAATATTATTTGATTCTGGTTCTAAACATTCTTTAATATCATGAATGTTTAATAAAATTATTCAAAAAAACATATCAAAACATGGAGGTTAAGTTATCTATGAGAATAGGAAATGGGAAAATTATTGCATCCCAAGTATATAAATCCTACCAATTTAACATTTATGTATTGGACCTACTAGTAAATATTTTCAAACACCCTTAGTGTAATTTGATGTTATACTAGGAATTGATTCAATGACCTTATATAAGTCCAAAAACAACTTCTAGGTGAGGGAAATCACTTTACATATCCCAAATCATCCTTATATTCTATAAAAGTGTAAGTAAGAGGATGAGTCTCTTTAGAATCTTATTCTCAATAATAGATATTATTTACTTATGATAAATCATATCTAGCTCAAATGATTGAGGCAAATGAGAGAATTATTATTTAATAGATTCCCATTGTGAGGGACTATAATGATGTATTACCTAAAGATTTTTTTTGGTCTTCCTCCCGACTGATAGGTTGAGTTATCAATTGAACTTATAACTAGATATCTTCCCATATCCAAGAATCCCCATATAATTTCCACCATAAAATTGGAATAACTAAATATAAAGTTACAAGAGAACCTTCACATGTGTTTTATACACCCGAGTGATTCACCATGGGGTGCGTTGGTCCTCTTCATTAAGAAGAAGGATGGTTCAGTTCATCTCTACATTGATTATCATAAACTCAAAAAAATCTTGATAAAGAACAAGTATACCCTACCATAGATTGATGAATTTTTCAATCAACTATGTGGGACCCAGGTGGACTTATGGTCAAGATATCACCAATTAAAGGTGAAGAATGAAGATATTACCAAGAATGATTTTTAAACAAGGTATTGACACTATGAGTTCATAGTGATGCCCTTAAGACTCACTAATGATCAAAAAAATATTCAAGGATATGATGAATAGAGTATTTAAAGATTAACTCAACAAATTTTTGGTTGTATTTATATATGATATTATGATATACTCCAAAAGTAAGTAGGAGTATAAGGATAATTTGTGTACTATGTTAAAGATATTTTTAAAGGAAAATATATATGTAAAGTATAGTTAATGTAAGTTTTTAATGGAGGTAATATCATTATTAGTGAATGTTATCACCAGTAAATGGATATCTGTTGATCTTTAAAAGAAAAATACAATTAACGATTTTCCTAGACTAGTATCTATGATAAAGATCCATAATTTCCTTAAACTAGTTGTGTACTATCAAAGATTTGTGATAAAATTCTCAATATTTTCAAACCCACTTACCAAGGTAAATTTCTATGGATTAAGGTTTATATATAATAATGAATGTGAAGAGTGATTTAAGTAATTGAAACAAAGGCTTATCACTACATTGATACTCACACCACCCTCATGTGAGGAACTTGTTGTGGTATACAATGATACTTCAAAGAAGTTATTGGGTTGTGTACTAATTTAAAATGATAAATTAATAGCCTATTCCTTGAGGCAATTTAAATTTCATGAGAAAAACTATCCAATGAATGATTTGGAGTTAGCGATAATGATTTTCAAATTGAATATTTGGTGATGTTATCTATATGGAGAGAAATGTGAAATATATATAGATCATAAGAGGATAAAATATATATTCATATAGATTGAGCTTAATATGTGCCATCAAAGATGGTTAAAGATGATCAAGGACTATGACTTTTCAATCCATTACCATCCCAGTAAGGTGAATAATGTGACAAATTCTCTAAGTAGAAAGGATCTTGTAACCTTATTAATGATAATAATTGATAAGGATTCAATCTTCTTGTACTTCAAAAGGATGGTCATAAAAGTCATAAATGAAGGAAAAAAATCCTACATAACTTAAATTATTGATCAACCATCCATTATAAATAAGATAAAGAATGATTAAAGTGATGATGTAGGAATATAGAATAATGTATAATCTATAAGAAAAGTAAAATCATAATCATTCAAAATTTATGAAGGATTTGTAAAATTTGGGTCATGATTATGTGTAAAATCAAAGCTTTATATAAAGGAGATTTTGAGTAATGCACATTAAACAACATTATCCATCCATCAAGGGAGCATAAAGATATGTCAATATCTATAGATAACTTCTAGTGGGAACATATAAATTAGTATATCACATAATATACATCAAAGTGCCTAGTAGGTAAAAAAGTGAAGTCTTAAAGGAAAAATTCCAAGGGGATGATGAAACCATTTCGAATACCTATATAGAAATGGGAAAACATCACCAAGGATTTTATCACAAGTTTTCTTAAGACATCCAAATGAAATAATTCCATATGGGTTGTAATAGATCATATTATAAAGAATACTCACTTAATTATAATCTAGGAGTAATTCTCACTCAATCAACTTATAAGGATATACATTAGATAAGTAGAGAGGATACATGAAATAAAACTATCAATTGTATCTGATTGAGATCCAAGATTTACCTCAAAATCTGGAAACAATTTACAACATTATCTAAACTCTAAGTTGAAGTTCACTATGACCAATCACCCTTAGAATGATTGTCAATATGAGAGGAAAATCTAGACACTTGAGTACATATTGAGGGCATGCTTGATGGACTTAAAAAGGAGGATGATATCAACATCTTCCTTTGGCCAAGTTCTCGTACAATAATAGCTTTCACCCAAAAAAATAAATGGATCAAAATAAAGGAATCTATGGGAAGAGTTTTGGGAAACCTACATGTTGGGATGAAGTTAGTGAATATAAGCTACTGGGACCTGAAATGGTCAAATAAATGGTAAAAAAGTTCCACAAAATTCATAAGTACATCATGACAGCTCAAAGTCAATAAAAGTTTTATGATAATAATCATAAAAGATACATAGAGTTTGAGGTTGGATATAAAGTGTTCTTCCACATATCTCCATGGAAGAGAGTCATGAGATTTGGGAAGAGGGGAAACCTAAGTCTCATATACATCAACCCCTTTGAGATTCTTAATCACATCAAAGCTATAGCCTATCAACTAAAACTCCCACCAACCCAGTCCCATGCACATGAATTGTTCTACATATCAATCCTAAGGAATTATATACTAGATATCTCACATGTAGTGAATCTAGAGGTGGTATAGTTAGAGAATAATCTCTCTTATGTGGAGAAACCAATGAATATCTTGGAATGTAGATACAAAGTTTTATGCAAAAAGATAAATCACCTAGTCAAAGTACCATGACAAAACTATAAAAAACAAGGAGTAATGGGAACTAGAGGAAGTAATGAAACAAAATTTCCCTAATCTATTTTCATTATAGAGGGTGAAATGAAATTTTTATTGAAAAATTTCTTAACTTGGGAAGAATTAAATGACCCAAAATTTTATCAATGGAATTTATCATTTGATTATATAAATTTTTCATATTTAGTAATGTAGTATTATATAAATAGCATACACAAAATTATAGAACCAAGATTTTTTTTATATTTAATTGAACATTACATTCAGATTATAAATATACACAATAAAATTATAAACATTATAATGAAACAAAAAATAGAAAATAAGACAACTATATTATAAAAATTTGGATATGATCAATCCCCTAGAATGATCACACTCATGAGAAAAATTTAGAAAGGAAACAAAATTTTAGTAATGAAATATCCATTTTTAAAATGAAAACATATATAACCTTGAAATAGAATTTAAGTGAATAAATAATGAATGAAATATGAGGTATTAATTTAAGTTTGGAAACCCATATAAGCATTACAAATCTGACTGTTGGAGTAGTAATTTGACCATTGGAATATTAATTTGGTTGTTAGGAATTGTTACTTGAATATTAGAATAGTAACCTCACCTTGGTATAGTAAAATAATATTTAGGTTTCTTATAAAATTAAAATATAATAAATTTATATCACATTATAGATAAATAAATGTTTTAAAAATAGTAAAATAAGTGTTTATGTTTTTCTAAAATATATATGATTTATTTTTATGATAAATATAAATATTTTAAATAAATTTTATTTTCATAAAATTATTTTATAAAATAATATTAGGTTGTATTATGATGAAAATATAATTTTAGGATACTATATGTAATTTTATAAATGGGTCAACAAGTTGATCATATTATAAAAATTAATATTTTCATATAAATTATAATTTTGTTTAAAAATTAAATTTATCATATTCGGAAAATTATTTTCATTAAATTGATTTAATTTTTTAATCATGTCGAGAAATAGTTAGGTTTATTTTTTGGTATTTTTATAAAATAATTAATTTTTTAGTGAATAATGAAATATAAAAAATACAATATTTAACATTATAAGTAAAATACATGAATAACTGAGTCATGAATGATGTAAGAAGACATTATCTTGAAATCACATGCAATAATTACTATATTTATTCACAAGAATCATAACTATTAGCAGTCTCGAGGTAAAATAATAAATTAATGAATATTTTATTCACAAACACCCCTCTCCTTCCCTTATAAATATCCCCAGTCACCACCCCTTCTCCTCACACCTTATAAGCCATTGAGCATGCCAAATTTCCACCCTATTCTCTTAACAATATTATCCCCCACTTCTTAGTGCTATTTTTCTCACTAAAAGACCACCCCAAGGTGATTTAACATTTTTTCTAAGTGAGGACATCCAAAGAGATAATATTATCAACTCATCTCTTTCAACACTTTTCCTCTTATACCTCCTCCACATATATTTCATCCAAAATGAAATAATTTATCTAGTATAATAAATATAATATAATTTTATTATGGAAATGTAATATCCGTTATACAACCTCTTATCATTTCATTCAAAAATGAAAATATTGTTCACATTATGGTCGGTTCACCAAGTCCATGAACAACATACTTTATTTTTTACCACCACCTTCAAGGATAGTTTTAATACATTTATTATGGTGAAAATTTATCAAAATAATATTTTTTTCATATCATGGAATATATAAATGGTGATATGATTAAATAAAACAAAGTAAGTTCACCATGGTTGAAAAAACTGCCTAAGTGAATTAACTGTAAAATGATAATATTTATACTTTATAAACCATGTGAATTTTAATATTATTTTATATTTAAAACCATTTCAAACTCTATTAATGACATTAAGGACATGTCATAAGACTTCTAGAGTTACGGAACCAGACTATATGAACTCTCATAATTACCTACAAACTAATGCGACCTTCGAAGCGTGAAACGAACATGCATGAGAAAATGAACATAATAATAATATTATAATAAAATGACCATAAATCGAGATAAAATAATAATAATAAGTTAAATATATCTAAAAAAAATTCTAAAGAAAATATTTAATCATTTTAATTTTATTATTCAATAAGTTATATGAACTTATTGAGCGTATTAGGACCCGAGGTAAGGGAACTCTCAAAACCTCCCCTTTTATTTGGTTATGACTTTACTCTATATACCTATCATTATATATTTACTTCTTTAATTAAAAAAAACCTATATTCTATATATATACCTTACATATATAATTTTATTATCTTTGTTTTTTTGGGATATACAAGATTTAAGGTTCCCTTCCCAATCCTTTCTTTTAGTAAAACCATATTCTAAAGGGAACTTTTTTATTTATTATTCCATATTATAAACCACCTCATAATATTTTTTTAATCATAAATTGTTTTTATAAATACTAATTATTTTATAGACAACCCTCCTTATTCACTTATTGTTTTATAGAAAACAAGAAACACTTACCATCTTTAAATATTCCATACAATTTTCTTAAAACCTCTCTAAATATGTTCAAGTACAAAATTACTTCTCCACCCTTTCTCATGAAATATTATTCAAATGGAATTTTTATTTGATACATATTACTATTTATTAAAATATGAAAAATCAAAATATTTAATTATTTCTTCTCTTTTGAATCATTATGGGATATCCTTTAAATATTATTTGAGATAAAATTATCTAATACATTTATTTCCATTTGAATTTTTATGCCTATTCCTTATGTATGATTTCCTCATATGGAACACATATCTGTGTGCATGATATGAATGTTGCACCCTGATAGTTCTATAATGAAATAGGTAATGTTTATAACACATGCGATGACATGCATGGGATTAGGGAGTAAACCTAATCCACTATGGGACTTTATCCACCATGTTATGTTGTTTTAGAGGTTAGACTTGACTTATTCATATGTTATTTTTATATGATTTACACATTCCTATGATGTCATAATATTATGATTCCATATTATTTATATCATGATTCTATATAATTATTGATGATAGCTTCATTTTATTTTATCTTGTTATTCTATATAACTCATTCGTTATGCTTTGTTGTCATACTCACTCCCTTACTAGGATTTATAGATCACCCCCATTGTTTATATATTCCCTAGATTATGCTATTCAGTTTTAGAAGCTCAAAGGTATTTATGAGTTCACTATGGAGATTAAAATATTTTTTTATATTTTAGTTTCATTTCAATGTTTTATGTACCTAGTGTTCCAAAAACACTAAGACTATGTATCCTTGGGTTTTGTTTATTGGATATCTATGTTAAAAATCTCGTAATAATATGTATAAGAGGCTTAAGTCTCTCTAAAATTTCTATAAAACCATAGAATTAAAATAAGAAATTTATATTCCACTTATTAAAAGAAATAAAAATAATCTATACTTTAAAACTTTAAATTAATAAAATTTATACCTTTAGTTTTAGTTCCCCACATGCTTACTAGGACACCATGAAAATAAACCACACTTGCTTTGCACATAGTTACAAATACAAAAGATAATATTACAACCTCTTAGAAAAACCAAGAGGGAAAATGAACATTGTTTGGTAAATTAAACTATGAAAAAGAGTTAGGTTACCTTAGTGCCTATCCCATGGGAAAGGTAAAAGTGTGAATAAGAGTTAGTAAACCTTAGGGTCCATCCCATTTTGAGTCAGGGTACCATAGTACCCATCCCATCACACACACACATGTATGTGTGTGTGTGTCAATGTGTAGTTGGTATACACATATCGACCCATTTTCACTATCATCAATGACCTATCTATCAAATATATACTCATCTAAGATATGATAGAATAATTTATAGTATATGCATAACAACAACAATAATAACTAGTATAATCAATCAATAAAAAAGTTTCATGTAATTTCATCCTCCCTATAACATTATCCCTATATATATATATATAATAATAAAAAATATATAATCCTATAAATACCATCATCAAGGGTATGTAATACCTCTATAATCCCACTATAACAGAAATAATTTTTCATCCCCCTTATAATTATTTTGAAAGATCTTGCATATATCAATAAAACATACATACATGGAAGAAAATATTAAATGAAAAATACATCATGATAGTATAATAATAAAAGTATGAAATTTCACAACCCGAGCCTCATTTATTGATTATTTTATCTATTATTTTATTTATATTTTTTTGGAGGTTTTGGTATTTTAATTTGGGAAAAAATTAAAAAAATTAATCTTTCTGCATGTCTCACTATTTGGACTCTTGGTTAGCCTAACCATGTGGAAACTGTAAAGGTGGACCTATTTATTAATATAAGGGGTTTCCATAGTTTGTACATACTTTTCAAATCTATGTGGAAAAACCATGTGGGTGTCCCGGCTTACCATTACTGGTCTCACAGTCGGTGAATGATTTGGACAAGCATATGGTCAAACTATACGTCTCTTCCATGAAATAAAAAAAGTGAAATAATAATAATAATAATAATAATAATAATTATAAAAACCATAAACTAAATACCCTCCATCACTCCCCCCCTCTCCACTTGTGTGAAACCCCCAACCCCATGACTAAACTCCTCTCACGCGTGACCCCCCTTATCACGAACTTTATTCTTCATCATTTTTCATTCCCAATTCAGCATGCGACCATATTAGGTACGTGTTTATTCCCTTATGCCTTCTTATCATTCCATTTTATACCCTCCTCTTATGCCCCCCTTAGTTTATCTCATATAGAAGGAACCATAGGTTTTATGTTTACCATTTTTTGGGTATTTTTGTTTCACCTAGGTGGTGTGATCTCTTTTATGGGTCCCTTTGGCTCGATAAGGGTGGAGTTGATCCTCAGTTATCAAAGGTATAAAGTTCCAGGTAGGTTTTACCCATGATTAAAATTTTAATTTTTGAGCCTTTTATTTCATTACCTTTAAATTATTATTCTTTATGTCTAATAGTCAAATTATGGATGTTTTTAAAATTTCCATGGAACATATTCTGTTTCAAATTTCATACTTCTATGGATTATCCCTTTAATTTCTTCTTCCTTTGAAAAACATGTCATTATTTTTCCCATAAAAATATATTTTATGATTTTAAAAATAAAATTGGGTCTTATTATATCCCCTTGTTTATTTATAATTTTTATATGAATTGGTAAAGGAATTTAATTAAGCTCACATGTTTTATTCCATTCCATTTTAATTTTAATTTATTTTTAAATGTCTCTTATGTTATTTATTTTCAATTCTTGTATATATATATGTATATATATACACCCTCTTTCACATATTCACACCATGGAGTGTGAATACGTGCATTCGATTGAGAGTATCTCTATATATATACACTAAAGTATCAATAAAGTGTTTCAATAGTGGTTTCAAATAAAATGAATGTGATATTATGAATATTTATTACAGGTGTTCGATGGTTATGATCATATGCTTGAGTATACATATACATATTCACACACACACACATGTAATTTTACAAATTCACATGGAAACATGTTATTTTTTACAATAATATAAATATATATATGTGCGTGTTATTATATATGGGAACAACAGGAAGGAATCCTTATGAATTTAAAATTGGTTTTCAAAAATGGTTTTGAAAACAACATTAAATGAATTTCAAAATAAATGGTAAAGGACCATTTTCAATTTCAAAAGTATTTTGAAAAGTGAGGTGCACTAAAATGGAATCCCATAATTTTATGACATTTATTTCACTCTGATTTTTATGATTGGAAAGTTGGTATGACTTTAAGTAATGGGACTTTAAATTGGTAGTGCGGGGAGGTGAGGTGTTTTTGTTTATTTGTCTTGAATTACTGCATGATTTAATTTTGGTTCCTCTACTACACCTCCATAATATATATACTAGTTATTCACATGGTACATGGGAACCCAAGATACCTAGGTGGGAGTACTAGGAAAAGTAAACTAGACGAGGTAGTAGGGATTTAGATTGTCCTCCTTAGTAATATTATACTACAAAACTGACTAAAAAATTGGTGATGAGATGGTTATGGATCATTCATGGGTTTGGAAATATTTATGGTTTGATAACTGAGAGTAAAATGATCCTATTTCCCCAATTACCCTAGATTATTAGGGTTTCCCATTGTGATTTATCTTATTTACTCCCAATTATATGGTTTTATATTTAAATGTTCTTTTATTTAGTTTCCTTATTCATGTATAAAACAATAAGAATCTTGTTCTCTTTAATTTATTATATGATGTTTCACTCACATGTAGTTCTATACCACTAGCTCTCTTATGATGGTTGATTTATGTTTACCTTTTTACATTTACTACTATACCCTTTACATCATATTGGTAACCACTATTTCTATCACTTTTTGGTACTTTAAATAAATTATAAACTATTTTAGAACCTAATGGTAATAAGGTTCTTTATATTGTTTTCTAAAATATCCAAAACCATTTTAAAATTAATGTATTTTAAAACTAGAATGAAAAAAAATCTTTAATTAAAGGATAAGCTTATGGAAATGTGGGTAGTGGACTACTGGTTATTCTTATGCTCACACTTATTTTTTTTGTTTCAGGTTTAGTTATTAATCACTCTCAGAGTGATTGATATCCCGATTTGGATAGAGAGTGACCTTAGGTCCCAAGGGATAGTTTATTCAAGTATGATAGTTGTTTTTTTAGTTTATTTTTTTTATAGCATCCAAGTAAGAATTTTTTATTTCTTTCTATGGATAGAGGGTAGAAATAACTATTTATGTCCAAATAAAATACATATAGTGGTATATTTTTTTATCATATTTTCCTTATAGGGAATGGAGACTAGGAGTGAGTTGAGTGTTTTTTTTTATTTTTAATTAGATTGTTTATGTTTTTGTTTATTTATGTTTATTTGTTTTTAGTATGGATTTCAAACTTACGGATGAGTTATGATGAATTTTTATTAGAATTTATACTACTTATTTAATTAAAGTTTATAGGTGAAATGTTTCTAAAGTAGTTCTTCCTTGATGACCATGAATTTATTCTAGCCTGTGGAGATCAAGAATACCCTTTAGGCCTTGTTGTGGTCTGTCTTAGGCATCCGATGGGGGGACAAATTAGGTTGGTTTATTAAAAAATGGTAAAAAAGAACTATATTCATACGTGGATCTAGGTTCTTAATGTATCTCATGTTATTTGGGATGTCTAAAAAATGGGAGATAGGATTATAGAAGGTTGGGAGTTTGGTCATGGGTTGGTGCCTGATCACCACTAATCTTGGTTAAACCTGAGCTACAAAGAGATATCTGGATAGAATTTTTAATTTGATATTTATTTTATTCTTTTTATGGATTTCACATTTGAAATGATACCATTATGATTTATTTGGGTATTTTATGGGTTTCATTGAGGAGTTTTTGAAATTTGGGGGTGAAAAATGAGTGGAATGGAAGGCACTGATAGCTCGCATGGCCTGAAAACCATGCGGATCTCATGTAGATGGATCCAATAAACTCTCCATTCTAGTTACATGATTGTCCCGTGGTTTGTCAAACTATGCAGTCCAACCATGTACAAGAACTATCCCCTTTAGAATTTTATTTTGGGTTCCTTTGGCTTTAGAAATTGTTTTGGATTATATGTTGATAGGATTTTGTTTGATTTCAAGGAAGTTTTAATATGTAATTTAGTTTTAAATTATAATATTAAGTTTTGAAATAGTTAACAAGGGTTTCCTTTAAAATGAATTTTGTGTTTTAATACTCATGAAGAATTTTCAAAAAGAACTTTTGAAATTTTAAAATGATTTTAAATAGTTGTTTTATGTTTTAATAATGGAAGTGTGGAATTTTAAATTGGTTTTAATGGGTACCAAATATTTTGAAATTGGAAATTAAGGATCAAAATGGTTTTTTGATAAGGTTTCATGGTTTTGAAATTAGAATATGGTGTTTTTAAATTATTTTAAATAATAAACTCATGAATTTTTTTCTCTAATTAATTTGGGATGATATTATATTTTTTTTCTTGAGTTATTATTTTGAAATTTTAATTGTCTATGGTTGCGATGTTTTAAATTGGTTTTCGATTATGTAAATATGTGTGAAAATTTAATTTTAAAGGAAACAAAAACGATTTTAATGAAGGTTTAATGATTTTAAATTTGGGATTTTTGCTTGTTTTGAAGAGAGTTTGTTATTTTTTTTATCATTTGGGTCTTGATATTATTTTGTGATTCATGTTTCATGTTGTTTTAATATGCCTACCAAAAATTTTCAAGTGTTTTAAGGCCTTGGATATTGCCTATTATGGGTTCTTGATTGATTGAGTTCTTAGGGTAGTCCTAGATTTGGATTATTTCTTTGGGTCCCTCTTCAATTGTTCATGTCATTTGTGATTTTATTGGGATATTTCCTTGACATGTCAGTGAGGAATGTTCCTATTGAGGATCTTAGGTTATGAGGGTTGTAATGAGGTATTATTTTTATTGATTAGACATGGGAAAAACTTACAGTGTATTTCAGGTGACAATGAAGGATTCCACACTAGTTGTGTTTATGATTGAGCTATTTTCGACTTGATTATAATTGAGATCACCATGATTGGTGATCTATATTTGGGATCTCAGGTCACCCTTCATTTTTTCTCGACCTAGGGTTGTAACCCATATTATTTTTGAATAGGTAGGTTTATGAATTATGACTCTTTCTATTATAATATTTTTAAAATAAGAGTGATGCGTGTGTTGCTGGTCCTTAATTCAAGAAATCATCAGAGTGTTCTTTATTTAATGATATCCTTTAGGAGTGGTTTGGTGGAATTTTTAGAGTGTTTTATTAATTTACCTCTCCCTTTATTTTTTCTATTTATTCCTCTTTATTATTCCTATGTATTTTCTTATTTTGTTACTAGGGCTGATATATTATAGAAATAGTGTTTGTTTTAGTGAGGTTATGGGTGATATTTGATCACAGGTTCTTCTTAAGGTTTCCCATTAATTCCCTTTTCCCTTTATCTTTTCTTATTTATCCATCATTCTAGTATAATCCATAAATGGTGGGGAAATCCATTGTGAATGTACACTCATTATCTTATTTTTATCAAATTGGCCAGGTGTAATGTGTAAATTTATAGAAGTTTGTATATCCTAAGGTCTTCTTAGGAGGTCAAGTGGTTTGGAGTTATTTGGTTGGTTTCTTTTTCTAGTTTATGTTCCTTATGCGTGTCTCCCTTTCTGAGTTTGATGTCTTTCTAGGGAAAGAAAGGGTCATGGTGGGTATAATTTTCACACTATGAACCTAATTTAATGATGATTATTATTATTATTATTATTTATTTATATTTTTGTTTTATAGGTTCATGTTTTGAAATTTGGGAATTTTTTTAATTTTTTTAATCTTTTTGTGCACCGCACAATTTGGATACATGGTTGGCTAAACTATGCAGAAACCATGCGAATGTGACTATTTCTTAAAATTAGTGTTTTTCATATTTAGCATATAGTCTCCTAAATCATGAAACCCAACCATGTGGGTGTCCTAGATGACCAATGCTGCTCATATGATTAGTGCATAGTTTGGCCAATTATGTAACCAAACTGTGCATCTCTTCTAGGCCTTAAGAAAAGTGAAATAATAATAACAACAACAATAATAATAAAAAAAACAAAAAAAACAAAAAAAAACAAAATAATAATAATAATAATAATAATAATAATAATAAACCCCTAAACTAAATCCCATCCCTCATTCCTCCCTCACCCTCTCTCCAATCACATGAAACCCCCACTCTACATCCAACCTCCAATCATACATGACCCCCTCAGGTTATCCACCATTCTTTATTTATTTTCTTCTCAATTCAGCATGTGATCATCTTAGGTAAGCCTTTATTCCCTACCAGTTTCTTATTATCCCCTTTTTCACCTCCTCTCACTTTCTCCCTTGGAACGTCATGTATGAGCCTAACCCTAGGTGTAGGGTTGGATATTTTTTAGGTATTTTGTTTCTAACTAGGTGGTGTGATCACTTTTTTGGGTACCTTTGAATCAATTGGGGTGGATTTGAGTATCAGTTGTCAAAGGTAGCAAGTTATAGGATAGTTTTCCCCATGATTAACCTTTTAATTTTTGAGACTTTGATTTATTGGACTTTAAATTATTATTATTGATGTATAATAATACTATTATGTATTTTTATAAAATTTTAAAGGAATATATTATGTTTCAAATTAAGTATTTCTCTAGATTATCTTTTTAATTTCTTTTTTCCTTTGGAAAACTTATCTTTCTTTTTCAAAAAAATTTTTTTGATGTTTTTTAATATGAAATTGGATATTTTAATATCTTCTAAGTTGTTATAGTTTACATCTGAATTTGTAATGGAATTTAATTTAGCTCAAATTCATTATTCTATTTCATTTTTACTATAATTTATTTTAAAAACTATCTTTTGTTATTTATTTTCAATTATTATCTATATATATGTTTATGTATGTGTGTGTGTACCCTCTTTCATATATTTACCCATTGAAATTTGAAAACTAGAATTAAAATGAGAGTATATCTCTTTATATATAAACTCAAGTACTCCTAAATTTCTTCATGAGTGGTTTCAAATAAAATAAATGCTACATTCTGCTTATGCCTTGTGGGTATCCAAAGGTTATGCTCATTTTCATGAGTATATATATATATATATATATATTTAATAGTACACATTCACTTGATAGAATGTGATTTTTTCAATAAGATAAATATATATGTGTAATTGTATATGGGAATAACAAGAATGATGAATTATGAATTTAAAATTGGTTTTCAAACATTTTTTCAAACATTTTTTTAAACAAGACTTTAAAGGAAATTCAAAATAAATGGTAAAGGTTTGGTTGGAACTTTCTAAAGCCTTTAAAAAAGTGAGGTGAACTCAATGGAATCGTAGACTTTTATGTTATTTATTAGCTCCAATTTTATATGATTGGCATGTTGATATGACTCTAAGGATGGGGAATTCACATTGGTAGTGCGGGGAGGTGAGGTGATGTTGTATGTTTTCCTAGAATTGTTTTGTGAATGAGTTTTGGTTATTATATCACACCTACCATATGTATTTAGGTTGTGGTAATGACACATGGTAACCCAAGGTACCTAGGAAGAAAGAAGAATACAAGTAATCTTAACAAGGCAACATGTTTTTGGACTATCCTCCCTAGTAGGATTACGTTACAACACTAACTAAAAAATTGTGATGTGATGGTATTATTCATGAATGGGTATGGGTGTATTTATGGTTCAATGGACAAGAGTATAAGGATCCTTGGTCCTCAATTACCATATCTTCCTAGGGATTCCCATTGTGATTTATTTTACTTACTCTAATTTACTCTAATTTCTATGGAACTATATTTAAATGATCTTTGATTTAGTTTCCTATTTCATGTTTAAAATAATAAGAAGGTTGTTCTTTTTAATTTACTATATGTTGTTTCACTCACATGAAATTCCATACTATTATCTCTAATATAACATTTTATTTTTGTTTTACTTGGTTAAATTTACTATTATGCCCTTCACATTCTAATAGTAACCACTATTTCTCTTTCCTTTTGGTACTTTAAATAAATTCTCATCTATTTTATAAACTATTGGTAAAAGGGATTTTATATTGTTTTATGAAATAGTGAAAACCTTATTTTATATTAATTTATTTTCACGCTAGAATGACAATGAATCTTTAATTAAAAGGTAATAAAGTAGAAAGGCAGGAGGTGACATACTATGAATTTTTATGCTTATTCCTATTTTTTCAGTTTCAGGTTCAACACTTAAACACTCTCGAAGTGATTGATGCCCCAGTTTAGATGGAGAGTGACCTCGGGCCATAAGGGATAGTTTATTGTGGTATGTCAATTTTTTTTGTTTTTAGTTTCTTTTTTAGCATATGATATTTATGCATTTTTATAGCTTTTATAAATATGTAGGGTATAAATAAATAGTTGTGGCTAAAGAACATAAATTTGGTGATGGATTTTTTGGTGTCTTTTCCTTGTAGGGGAGAGAGACTTGGGTGAGTTGAGTGCCTGTTTTCTTATTGTGTTTATTGCTTTTGTTTATGTATTATATTTATTCAGGATGATCTGTCTATAGCATACATGGGTGACTTATATACAGGTTATGTGAAATTTTTAATAGAATTTCAAATAATTTTATAATTAATGTTTATGGGTGAAATCATTCCAAAGTGGTGCTTCCTTAATACCCAGAAACTTTTTCTAGATCATGGGGATTGGGATTACCCTTTAGGCCTTATCACAGACTTGATTGGGCATATGATGGAGGGATAAATCAAGTTGGGTTGTGACATGAAAAAAACCCCATTTTATTTAATCAATCTTAAAATAAAACAGTGTTATTTGAACATGTTTAAAAGAGAAATTTATTTTCCTATTATGACACCCAAAATTTTATTACCCTATCCATGTAAGTACTAGAGATTATATAAGAGAGAAATAGCCACCTTAACTTGATAGGTCATATCTTATGAACTCAAATGATCACCCCTGTTTTAAGAAAAGGATCTACTCTTATCTGATGAGTCACTTTATCAATTGCGGCAAGGCCATTGCACTCAATTTCACTCTTAAATATAATTAATCCACATAAAAAATCCCTTATAGGGCCATTAAAAACATAACTAACCCTATAAAGGGCCATAATCATGGGAGAATAAATCCACACAACCCATTTTACATGAATCTCACTCAATAATGAGAGTCACTACACTAATGACTCACTCTAAGAAAAAAACATGTTGGAGTTGGTGTCCTTGAACTAATAACTCTGTACTTTAGATTGCCTATATATTCAAAGAATTGAATTTTAATAAATGTATTATCACATATTGATTATTATTTATGTAACATTAACATGATAATTTCTATAGAGAATTTTTCACATTGAAAGGTCATATCGGTTCCTCATTATGATGAGGATATAGAAGTATTATAGAAATATTCTAGAACATATAATTCCTATAGTAAAATGATATCATCTGGTGTGATACAGATGATGAATACTATCTGGTGCTTGATTATCATAAGCGGATGAGGCTTTATGTCCTGAAGTTAACACTTGTTAATCTCAGTTATAAGAGATTATAAGGATAAACCTATAAGTATAAACTCTACAAGTTTTCATGTCATTGGATATTATTATCTGTGAAAATGTGTATTGGTCCTTATACTTGATAATATTATTAATACATATCACGAGTCATGTTCTTTGATGTATTTCAAAAAACTTTGATGGAAAATGTTTGCAGTGAAGTAGGATATGTTGGGTGCATCATGAGTGATATATAATTAATAAGTAATTCAATAAAGGATTTGTCCCTTCCAAGACTAGAATATGATATGTTAGCTATTTTATTGAAATGGAATTTTTGAACTAAAATCCATGACCATGGTGAAAGAAAAGTTTATTTTAAGAAGTCAAAGAAAGATATATCAAGCATACAGGTTGATGACATGAGTATGAAACCTTCTTTATGAGATATAAAGACAAAGATATTGTATTATACAATGAGCATTCATATGTGATTTTTTTCTTTGTGACATTAAATTATTATCATATGGGTATATTTATGTGTTTCTGGATAGTGACATTGAACTTTATACAAGCCCACCGAATTCTATAAAGGAAGAGGCCTATAAGGTCACACATTTAGTTTTTTATTTATATCAATTATTTCTAATAGAATTTAACAGTTGGAATAAATGTTGTCCTCTAGACCGAGGAAACATATTTATTTATGTTTTATAGATCACAAATATTGGTCTCCATATTTATGTGAGTTGAATATGAAATAATTTTTTTTCAAGACCATGAAAATAATATTTATTAATTGATTGAATGAATAATATATATTATTAAATTTTTAGTAAATTCCAA
The DNA here is from genome assembly GCA_963277665.1 of Viscum album. NCBI lineage: Eukaryota > Viridiplantae > Streptophyta > Magnoliopsida > Santalales > Viscaceae > Viscum > Viscum album. Next base: position 4,802,443 of record OY728122.1, on the reverse strand, counting down.
GGAAGATGGATGGGATGATTTAAGGACTTGATAATATGAGTGATATAATCATAATTATCATTTAAATAAATAATGAATTATTATTTTTAATTAAAATGAATTTAATTTGCGTAAGTTGACGAATTCCATGATATAATAATAATAATATGTTATTATTGTTACTATTGGATTGAGGAATATATTAGGTTTATTGTAAAGTTATCAATATTAACCCTAACTCTATATATACCCACTTACATAATTTTAGAGAATGTGAGAAATCATTTGTGTTTTGCACAATACATCCTCTCCATAAAGAATTATCTCAGGTAGGGTTCCTATCAATATCAAGAGAATTTATCCACCTACTTATTCCCTCTCAATATTGATAGAATAAGGGATACATTACTCCAACCTGAACAGTTGTGTTGTGATCAAAGGTGAGTGACACAAGATGATCGGTACAACCATGCTAGCACCCAGGGCTTCATTAGTGATACTATGAGATTGTGAATTACATGTGGATAAATGTAAGAGATATTATATATTGGATCCTCTTAGTGTAATGATGGTATAAATTGAACACGGTTTGAATGATAAACATCTTCATTGAATAAATAATATTAATACCAACATAATTCTTATTATTAAAATAATTATAAATTTAACATGAAAAGATCCTCTCTATGTTCCATGATTCCTTTCACAATGTTTTTCCTATTATATTCATTATTCATGATGATTATTCATCATGTTCTTATAGACTATCCATTAGATATAATAAAATACCATTTTCAGTCATTGGCTCAACCGATTTCCACTATGCTCAGAACTTTCAAGTTATATCAAATATGTCATGTTCAAATTTATAAATATTTAATTTTTTTTATCAATATTTTTATTATTTTTTATTTTTTTATTCTAAATCTATTAAGTTGAGATAAAAAGATTATTAACTATCATATGACTAATAAAATGATAGAAATATGTGAAGAATTCATGGAGATACAACTTAGAGATTCCATAGATCCTAACTATATTTCACGATTTCACTATGTGTAACCTAATTGAATGTTGTGCAATATCATTCAACCGCATTCCTATATAGTTTCTCTAATCATGGTTGCTCATCTGGGGATTCATTAAACAATATGTTATTACATTGTGTATTGAGTGTTAGGGTGGAACATGGTTTTTAGGGCAACATGCATTACACGCCACATGACACAATGGTTGTGTGGTGTTAGCCCAATTAGGTTAAATACCCTGAGAGGGGGGTGAATCAGGGTATGAAAGATTAAAACAACTACCCCTTCAGATCTTGTTTCTTCTTTAAACAAAACTTTATTCTCTATTCTTCTTGTAGAAATATATAAACAAAAATGAAATCATGCATTAGAAATAATGTTTTTTACTTGGTTCACCCTCATCGGGCTACGTCAAAAGAGCATACAATGACATTATGATGATGTACCAAATCCACTAAGTCTCACATCCAAATTACAAGGTTTAGGCTAGATCACTTATATTCCTAGGCTCATTGCCTTTACAAGATTTAGGGCCTTCTTACTACACTCTCAAGGGTCACTCCCTATGTCTCTTTCTCTAGCTCACTACCAATGGGAAGTATCACCGTCTTCCTATTCATTTTATCATTGCTCTTGGAAGGGATCCACTCACAGTTTATGGACTTGTAGGTTTCTTCATTTTCATGAATGAATGTATCATCAACTATAGGTTGATGATCTGTTAAACTTCCCTTTTCACCCATAGATGAAATCCACTTTTCTATCTACTATTAGTTAACAAAAATTGCTTTCATGAACTGTTAAGTCCCTTTACAAACAACCTACTTCCTTTGAAAACTTCACTACACCGCATAGTATGTATGCTTCGCAAACCACCTCTTCGACATACCACCTCTTTATACTACCTCCACATACCATCTTTGTGAACTACCTTTGTGTACCGCTTCTGCGTACTGTGCCTGTGTACCACTTCTGCATACCGCATCCGTGTACCACCTCCACTTATGAAAAATTTCTTCTTTAGTAAATCCTTATTTTTTTGTGGGATACTATTCCCCACAAAACCCCTTCAAAACTTGTTCTCAAAAACTCCTTATCCTTTCACAGAATCCTCCTCGTGAACCTATTCTTCTTTACAGACTCCCCACAAACTGTTTCAGACTTAGTATAATTCTTCCTAGAGAGAAGATGTTTTTTAATAAAAAACACTATGAGTAATGATGATATTAATGCTCCTTATATAGGAAAATAGATATAAAAATTTCACTAATCCGATTTACCCAAACATTTGTTGCGGTACAACCTTCACCACATACCATTTCTACCACAGACCATTTTCTCCTACACGGTCCATGTACCGCCACTCTTCCTCGTGACAACTGATCGATTCCAAAAATGAAACAATTCGCAGCTCCACAAATAACCAACTTGTTTCCATGAATAGAAATCCATCCTATGTACTACAATACTTTCACAAACTACTTGCCTCCGGCAAACCATTTTCGTCCCGTGAACCATTTTCCCTATGCGGTCTGCGTACCATGCCATGGTCCACATACCATGCCATGGTCTGCATACCATCCTTCGCATTTTGTGTACCATCCTTTGTAGTCCGCATAGTGTTGCTATGCAGAAACCATGACTTTTCTAATTTTACTTTTCCGTTATGTGAACTCTTTTGCGGAAATACATTCATTTTCAAAAAACAAAACTCCCAATTTAGAGGCCCAAAAATTTGGTAAACATTAGGAAACTGTTCAACCTTAAACACCTTCTTTGACATAAACCAACCATACTAATTCGCGGTCATATGTATTTTTCAACAAAGACAATCACACCCAAAAACACCAAGAGGATGCCTTAAGGGATTTTTTCCCAAAAATATCCCCCTTCGGTATTGTTGAAAACTCCTTAAAAATTTGATACATCATTAAAGATTATTCCATTTTAAACTATAATTTTCTTCTTACTATTTAGATAGTGATCAATGATTTAATAAACACATACTCTAAGCCCTCACGAGCCATGATCGGTGTGAGAAACAAGACTATAATGAAAATTTTATCAATGAATTACTTCATTCCATTCCAAAAACACTCATCTTATTTAATTACGAACCTCAAATTTCATGATATATAATATTTTATCGATCACTTAAAGAATCATCAGATTTAATACCCCCCCTACACCACTGCTCCCCCTAATAGTTTCAAATATCCCTATCTCACAACTCCACCTAGAAACTTCTCCCCCATGTCTTGATTAAGACATTTGTTCCCTTTTAATATCCACAACTTCTCCCCCTTTATCATTGAACCTGAATGTCACTTCATCATTGTCTGCAATATGGTAAAGAACACGCATCAGTATATTTGGAAAAAACAAACCATACATCAGGGAGAGGGGGTACCACATCTACACTTTTTCAATTGTGGGGAGTCTATTGAACTCCCATATCCAGTCTATGTATTTCAAATGATTCTTTGTGTAAGGAATTTTTTATAATGATGACAACCTGTAGTTTTATAGGCACATACTCCAACTTCAAAATCCCTTGTTCCTCCTTCTCCTTGATAAAATGATACTTGATTTAAATTTGCTTTGTCCTTGAGTGATGGACTAGATTTTTTCTAATATTTATAGAACTTGAATTATCAAAATGGATTCTGATTAGAGACTTCACTTCAATTCAAATATCCTCAAACTGCTGCTTCATCCACAATAATTGTATGCTGGTTTGAGTAGCTGAAATATATTCAAATTCTAAAATACTCAATGAAATTCAATATTATTTCTTTATTAACCAATAAATACACAATAATACAAGATAGAATGAACTGCCTAATGTTGATTTTCTATCATCTACTGAACCAGAACAATCAACATATGTATATCCCAATAACTCTTACTGAGATTTATTATTATACATCAAACCGAAATCCACCGTGCCCTTGATATATTGAAGTATTATTTTCAATAAAATAAAGTGGGTTTTCTTATTATTTCTTTGATATCTTACTGATTGGAATGTGGAAAAAAAAATATCAGGTCTTGTCGCTATCAAGTACAATATAATTACAATGATTTTTCTATATTATATGATATTGAATTCATTTCCTTTATCATCCTGTGAAAGTTTCATCTAGGTAGCCACTAGAGTTTTTATCTACTTGGAATTATCCATTAAAAATCTTTTCAAAACCTCCTTAGAATATCTGTATTGAGAAATTAATGTTCCATTCTTTCCTTGTGTCACCTGTAAACCAATAAAAAATGTAAGTTCACCAATCATTGACATTTTGAACTCACTTTTCATGAATTCAGATTTTTTTTCATTGTGCTTCATCTAATCCAATGAATATTATGTCATCGAAATATACTATCACCATCATCCTTTGATCACTTTCATTTTTGACATACATATTGTAATCAAATCCACCACACCGGAAACCAAGCTTCTTCAGAAATGGATCTATCCTTGAATACCATGCTCTTGGTACTTTATTCAAACCATATAAAGCCTTATTCAGTTGAAAAAATATGCTCTCATCTTAATGAATGATAAAACCATTTGGATGCTCAATGTAAAATTCTTCTTCTAGAACCCCATTCAATTTTTTTGACTTGACATCCATTTGGAAAACCTTGAACTTTATTTTCATTGAAATGGACCAGAATAATATAATTGTCTCTAGCCTTACAACAGGTGAAAAAGTTTCATTAGCATTGACACCCTCTATATGGGAGTACACTTTTCACACTAGTCATGCTTTGTTCTGAATAATTGAACCATCTTCATTCATCTTGTTATAAAGGACCCATTTAGTCCCGATGTCATTCTTATTTTTTGGCATCGAAATAATCTACCATATCTGATTCTTATCAATTTGGACAAGCACTTCATTCATAGACTGAACCCAATTCTCATCTCTAGATGCTTCATCAAAACATTTAGGCTCTACTTATGATAATTACAATGCATGTTGAATATTCTTCATCCACCTTTTCTGCACTAGAGCTGTCTGATCACCAATTATGTTATGTATATCAATTTCATCTCTTATCTTTTATCTTTTTACAGATACTGAATTGTGATTATCCTTTTGATCATCCAAATCTTCTTCTGAATCAACCTATGGAACTGGACCATCCCATGATTTTCTTATCTCTTCATCACTATCCTCCCAAGACTGATCATGTATTTGTTAAATATTTTTCTCATTCTCTATTATAGTTACATCATGGATTTCAACAACCTTTACCGTCCTCTTATTGAATAATTTATATTATTTTATTTTCTTTGATTAGCCAAGAAATATCCCTTCATCTCCATGGGATTCAAACTTTATGTGTTTCTCCTTATTGAGAATGAAACACTTATGAACACTCAAAAGTACTCCAATGTTGGTTTATTTCTATACCATAGCTCATATGGAGTCTTCTCTTCTTTTGGACACAAAATATCTCTATTTGATGTGTAAAATGATGTCATCATTGCCTCTTTACAAAACATATCTTGTAGGTCTTTATCAATGAGCATTGTTCTAGCCATGTTGTTGATAATTCTATTTATTCTTTCAACAACTCCATTTTTCTATAGAGTTATCAATGCTGAAACTTGATTCCTTATCCCATGTTTCTTGAGATAATCCTCCACTTGTATATTCATGAACTTGGTTCCATTATCTATTTTGATCTTATGGGTTTTATGACTAGAATCTTTTCAACTTCTCATTGATACCTTATAATGAAACTGAACACCACAGACTTATGGGTGATGATTGATACCCACACCATTATGATAAAATCATAAATGAAGAGAACATAGCATATCCTCCAATCAATAGATCATGGTTAAATTTATTTTCACACATCAATATGAACCAACTAATGCAATATTTTTGGCCTTTTCTATTTTTCTTTATTTGGCTTTCGAATGATCTTCCCTTCTTGGAAGGCATCACATGTATGGGTATAGTCATGTGATAATCTAGGGAGATCTCAAGAAACATCATATTTCACCAAATATTCCAAGGAAATTTGGATCAAGTGGACAAGAGATTTATGAAATATATTATTTTCATCTTCCTTGGATAGAAAGCACATATCTTCTTCCCCACTCACAATGTAGATATTTCCTTTCGTACTATTTTCCTGTAAAACAACTACACCATATTTTTCCTTGATGACACATAATTTATTTGAAAATATTATAGAATGTCATGAGACACATAGTTGATTGACACTAAGAAATTTGTTTCTAAGACCTTCAATAACTAAGACATCAGCATGTATCATGTATTTTCCCCAAAACTTGGATTTTCCCAAGACAATAATCTTCAGGCCATCATCATTGCCAAATATTATGATACCTTCCTTATCATACCTGATTCTGGTCACCAAATCTTTATTATCTATCACATTAGAGGTGAATCCACTATCAATAATCTATATTCCAATGTGATATAATGATTTAAAATCAATCTATGCTTATTCAACTATATTATTCTTTTTCATCCATGTTTTTAAATTTATACCCGGTAATGATTAATAAACTTGATCTTCCTCAAGGTATGATGGACCAAATTCATATTACAATACTACAAAATTATTTTTCATTTTTATCTCATTTGAAGATGCATTGAATTTATTATTATAACTACATTCATTCAGGTTCAGCACATTTCTCTGTATTATTGATGAACAATATCTTTCCATGTGCCCAAATCCTCCACACCTGAAATAGTTTCTATCAAATGATATTCTAGAAAATTGAGTTCTATATGGATGCCTCTATTAATCTTGTTACTTTGGGTACCTCTTTTCTATTGATCATAAATTCTGTGAGAGTACCATCTTTCCACAATAATAACATCTCATGCAGGTTGCATTCTCATGTGGAAATATGACACCACCTTTTATCCCTTGGGTTCTCTAAATTCTCTGATTACAATTAGTTCCTAAATCAACCTTCAATATTAGAGTGGGGGCTTGTGGTCTAAATTCAACCATTAATGATTTCTTTTTTTGATCAAGCCCCACACCAGCTGTATAATTCTGATCAATCATTTTCCTTTCCTAACACTCCTTTGTCTGCTTCACTAGAAATCTAAAACCTACTTTTCCTTTTTTTTGCATGTGCCTCCTACTTTGCTGGAATCAAGAGTTTCTCCTGATCTTTTACTTTTCTTCACATACTGACAACATCCTCTTCAAGATCTTTGATACATTTTATCTAATATTTTCCAATATTGGTCAGACTATTGATCTTTATTTTCAGTTCTTCAATTTTGAGTTTTTACTAAAGTACCTTTTCTAAGATTTTTGGTATTAAAGACTTCAATTTTTCAATTTCTTCATTCATCTCAGAATTCTCTTCTTCCTACTAATTCATATATATTTTGGAATCACAGACCAATTTATTGGATTTCTTTGTTTTGGATCTCCAAGCATCTATCTATTCAAGAGAAACTTCTAATTTATCCTGAAGGTCAACTCATCCATCTACTTATCCCTCATCATTTTCTCTTTATTCCCCTATTTGATAATTTCCCATAACTACCTCAATAACATCAGCTTTATGATTCTTGCAGCCCTCCAACTCTTCTGACTTAGGTTCTTCTAAAATTTCATCTTCTTTTGAAAGTTGATTATTATTTTTGAATAAATTTTTCTTTTCACTTATCTTAACTTTCAAATTGGCTAAATACTTATTTCAGGGAATTTCATCATTGTATTCATTATAATATTCAATTTTCTTAGGAAACTTTACTACCAAATTTACAATCATTCCACATCAGAAGAATGAAAGTGTATGTTTACCTTCGAATTTTCCTCTTCATATTTGAATATTTGAAGAGAGAAATGACATGACATCATCCAAATTGTATTCCTCCTGAATATCTTCAATATAGAGCTTCTTTATGGGCTTGAGTGACACTTCTTTGGAATTCCCATTTTCCACATCATCATTATCATCATTTCTAATTTCATATGAAATAAGAGTACTGTGCAAGTTATAAAATTTCATCTCCTTCAGATCTTTATCTTCCAATACAGAAACCTTCAGATTAAACCGAGGTGGATGTTTTATCAAGATATGCTCACTAATATTTATATCTTCAATAATTTCTATGAGACCATGCATGTATTCCACAACAACATTCACCTGATCAAATAATGTATCAATAGACTCATTAGGGTGATTTATTATATCCTCATATTTGTTCCATAGAACCTAGAGCTTTTCTTCTCTGACTTTTGAGTTAGCCTCATAGATGTTCAATAGATTTTCCCACATAACATGTGATGTTTTACATGAAATCACTTTCATATAAATTTCATTGGATATGGATCCCCCTAATGTATTAATAATTTTAGCATCAACATCTAGTTCCCTTCTATCAGCTTCTGATAAAGCACCACTGCCGATGTTGGATGATATTCCATGAATAAGTGCTATAAAGACTTCCAATACTAATGATTAGAAGTAGTGCTACATCTGATTCTTCCATAATTGATTATTTTTTTATCGAAGATCATAATCCATTGGTGATTTAAAACCTCCATTTCTTCTACTGAGTTAGAACCAATGACTTTCAACCTTTCGATCTGATAAGAATTATTAGCCCAATTAGGTTAAATACTCTGACCAGGGGGGTTAATCGGGTTATGATAGATTAAAAAAACTACCCATTTGGATCTTGTTTTGACATTAAAAAAACTCGCTTCTCTACTCATCCTATAGAAATATGTGAACAAAAATGAAATCATGCACAAGACATAGTGATTTTTACTTGATTCACCCTCACCGAGCTACTTCCAAAGAGCATATAATGATGTTGTGATGATGTACCAAATCCACTAAGGTTCACTGCCAAATTACAAGTTTTAGGCTAGATCAATTATATTCCCAGGATCACTTCCTATATAATATTTAGGGTCTAATCACTAAATTCCCAAGGGTCACTCCTTACATCTCTTTCTCTAGCTCACTATCAGTGGAAAGGATCACAATCTCCCTCTTAATTTTCTCCCTACTCTTGAAAAGGATCCACTCACAATTTATGGACTTATAGGTACCTTAATTTTCATGAATACATGCATCCAAAACTATAGGTAGATTCTCTGTTGAAGTTCTTTTTTCACCCATAGATGAAATCCAATTTTCTGCATATTTTTTAGTTAGCGGAAATTGCTTTCGAGAACTATTTAAGTCCCTTCATGAACAACCTACTTCCTCCGTGAACCACCTCTTATGCGTATTGTCTTAACATACTACCTCTATGTTCCACCTCCATGAACTGCCTCCACATACTACTTCTACATACCTCTTCTTCATATTATGTCCACATACTGCGTCCACGTACCACATCCTCATACAACATTCGCTTCTGCAAAATTCCTTCTTCAGTGAATCCTTCCTTCTTTTAGGGATACTATGCCCCAAAAAACCCCTTTAAAAATCGTTTCTAAGAACTCCTTCGTCTTTCACAGAATCCTCCTCATGAACCACTTCTCCTTCATGTAATCCTTGTGAACTATTTTGGACTTAGCTGAATTCTTCATAGAGTAAAGATTATTTCTAATGAAAAATGCTCTGATTAATAATGGGATTAGAACTCCTTATATAGGTAAATAGATTTGAAAACCTCATGAATATGATTTACCCAAAAATTTAATATGGTACAGCCTTCCCTGCATACTACTTCTCCCACAAACCATTTTCCCCAATGCAGTTTTTGTACCACCACTCTTCCTCATGGAAAATGATCCCTTCCACAAACAAAACACTTTGTGGATCCTCAAATCACTACATCATTTCTGTAAAGGATGAGCCATCCCATGTACCACAATCCTTTGGTGAACTTCTTGCCTCCCGCGAACTATTTTCATCCCACAAACCATTTTCCATATGCAGTCCACATACCATGCTGTGGTCCACGAACCATCATTCATGGTCCACATATCATCCTTAATGGTCTACATAGTGTTTCTATATGAAAACCATGACTTTTTCTATTTCCTTTTCCATTATGAAAACTATTTTGTGGAAATACATTCATTTTCCAAAAACCAAAATCCCGATTTTAAGGCCCAAAAATTTGGAAAACACTGGTAAAGTACGAAACCTTAAACACCTGCTTCGAGAAACACCAACCATACTCATTTGCAATCATCTTGATTTTTCAAAAAAATACAATCACACACAAAAAAAAACAAGAGGATGTCTTGAGGTATTTTTTCCCAAAATGTGTTCAACAGATGTGGCATGTAATTAATATGTCGTGTGTTTTCTTACAACCAAGAAACATGGGACAAATATTATCACATGACTTATAGCTGGCATACAAACCATGTAATTTGGTATTATATCATGTGAATTACATGTTGATTCCTTTGGGATGTGTAAAACCCCATGTCATTTTTGGGGTTTGAAATTCAAAAGGATTTTGATTTTTTGATTTTATTGAGGGGTCTTATTTGAGAACCAATATTCAGATTATAATTTCAAGAGTTGGAACATCTTAATAAGATGTTTTTGGATGTAGATAGAGGTATAGGAGGTGTTTTGAGGGATTAAGTGAGCATCAGAGCAATGCCAGGTGTCCCCATATCTATTTTTTTGTAGTTACACACCACGGGGAGCACTATGTCGTAGAACTCACTGTGGTTGAGGGAGACACCATAGGTGAACTTGGTGCCTGAACATTTTCCATGGGAATATATATATATATGGGATACAATGATTGAGAAAATTTATTGGTTGGCTGTTTTGATGGGAAATTTTTCTAAGTGGCTTCCTCAGTGGGAAAATGTGGTCAACACTATATCATGATAGGTGTTAAAATAGTGAGGGTTAGGGGGATTCACCATGGTGTCAATTCATGTCAGGGTTTATAGGGGGATTTCTGGAGGTTCACCATAGCATGGTGAATACCATGGTGAGCCTACTACTTCTCAAAAATGGTGAAACACCCATTTCCACCTCAGTATTTAAACACTCACCCCTATCTTCCACCTCACTTATGTGCACAAAGAAGGAGGGTCTCATCCACTTCCTCTCCTTTTAACCCCCTTATAGAGGGATGGATTATTATTGATTTATTCTGTGGTTTGAGGTGCGTTCTTCCTCAGTTCTCCTCTAATATTTTTTTTCCATTTGTATACACTGATTTTTGATGGTATCAACAAGGGTTTTGAAATGATTTCCATCACAGAATGGTGGAAACCATCCGATATGAGGGGGAATATGCTAAAAAAGGATAGAGGATGTCCCAAGATGGTTAATACACATCATCACATTCTGTTTTGATAATGTTACATTTATTTGTGTTTTTTCAAGTATTTGGATTAAATTGGATGAAATTATCTATTTAATGGGTTCAGATTGTTGGGGATTTTATATGGTGGAGGTTTAGATGTGTTTTAGAGGGGAACCACAACCTGATTCTTGAGGTTTCAATGAGATTATACCTTATGATGTTTTTAGAGAAAATAATAATTTAAATTATTTTGAATAATTACTTATAAATGATTATAATTAATTATTTGTGTTTTATGATGTGATATAGGTGATTAGGAGTGTAGAAGAGCTTGTATGAGTCTCAACAGAGCTTGGTGAGGAGATAAATTATGAATGAGGTAGGTGGTCCCTTAATTATTTCCCTTATGGTTTATGAATTCGATATTTGATGTGATATATAGTCTCACCGCTAAGGGTGATTGACGTTTTTAATTTTAATGAATTGTTTAATTAAAATAAAATGCATATGAAAGAAATTAACAAAGTGTCAAGGTCCTTGAAGGATCCTTAAACACCGACTTGATGCCTCAACCACTGATGAACGAGATATTGGTTAATACTATATTCCTTAAGACAAATGAATCCTAGAGGGGTACAAATGAATTATATAATAAAATTGGAACTTAGTATAGGTGACTTGGTGACCTTAGAGTATAGGGATGTGATGGGTTTAGAGTGATTGGACATAGTGGTCCATTATAGAACATTGAGCTACCCTATAGTATGAAAACAAGTTGGGATGACTGTGGGGTGAGTATTCCTCAACAACTAGCATGTGAGTACATGGATTGGTATTCCCTAGGTAGATTAATGGATAGGTTTGGTATGTATGGACTGAACTAAGGTGACTTGGAAGGTGATGGGATTGAGGCCATATCCCTTACGTGACATCATTATAGGATTTACTTTATGCCATGTGTGACTATAGGATGGTTAGGATGATGCTAAGGGACATTATTCCCTTAACATGTGATGAATTAAGAGATAAGATAGAGATCAAGGAACCCATGTAGGGTGTTTGTGCTGTGATGTGACCTAGGGGACATCAGAGGGTTCCCCAGTGATAAATTAAACATATAGAGGGTGTGTGCAGTAATGGGTATAAATGATTTTGGGTTTCAACTTAGAACTTGAATAAATAATGTGATCCTTATATGGATATAGTAACAATGATTGATATGAAGGAACACATGGCATAACAGAATCATGAAAAATGTGTAGATTAAAATTTTGGGTTTGGATTCATGTTAAAAACACTTAATCTATAAAATCCCTTTCCCATATTTCTCAAAGGATTGTGTGCAATTCAATTTATGAATGAAAATAAAATAAAAAAACCTATAAATGGTGCCTTTTTCATTTGAAATTGCTAATTTGATTCACTTAATGTTGGCATGTCATGGATCAAAGGCACCAATATAGGAATCATTTTGATCATCTACATGTGCACTAAAACTCCTAGATCATTGATCTAAAGTTATCAAGGGATAACATGGGGAATCAAGTAGTTTTATGACATATTTTTGATCACATTAAGAATACAGAATCAATTGAGAAGATGAGAATGATCCAACCTTGTTATTCCTTTAGAATCTCTCTCTAAGAGTTTTAATATAGAGGAGAGTAGATATTATCTCTCTAAATTATTCTAAATGATGAAACTCATAATTTACGCGGCTAAAATGTGCTTTTATACCTAGGTTATACTTTCCAAAATTCCACTTTGTTCCCTAGGAAGTAATAAAATTCATTTTGGACACTTGTACACACTTATGAATTAATTAAACATTTCATAAATTTTATATACATTTTATTACTCAATTTTAGCACTGTAACATGTTATGTGATAAAATATGAACTATTAAATCATCCCACACACTCCCCAAATAATTTAACAAACCTTGAACATCCTATGTTCATTCAAAAAATTATATTTTTTCATATTCACTTTTATGATAAAAAAACTTGTGAATACTTTTATAAATAAATTAAATAATCATTATTAAAAACTTGAATAATATAATTGAATTATTCTACTTGCAATCAGTTAAAATTGTATGTTCACTGACCCCCACACATGGGGATTTCTTCATTGTAAACTCATATGCATCCAAAATAGGTGGAACTCGTTGATACACTTGGTGTGTGACCCTCTAGTTCCTTATCTTGATATAAGTGATTCTAACCTACATAACAAGAGAAAATTATAGAAACCCAGCATATCCATTACTTAGATAAGAAATTTCATAGCTATGATTACCTCCCATGAACACGTTCTGGGTAATATAATCTCTTTATCTCACGATATCTCATAAAGAAGGTTCCACACTTATGTTATAATCATTTTAATGCTTTATATATTTCATGATCTTATTATATATAATTAAATTCTTATATTATATCCATGGTATTAATAAATTTACTACCATCTTGGTCAACTTGATCCCATGAGATATCTATTCCTTAACTCAGAAGCAACAATTTTTATCTTGACCATTAAACCAATGTCATACCGCAAAATACATAGAAAATACAAACTACCTATCCATGAAATCAATCTCATGATTTTTACTAGTATAAGTTTACATGGTCAAATGTCACACATTGATAATGATCTCATGTATGTAGATCAATACATGTGTTTATAGATAGGAACAACTAAAAACACCTAAAACACGTGGTGTTTATCTTGGCTGGTAAGTCCACATGATATCATCTACTCAAGATCACCAAGTGAGAAAATTATGAGAAGAATTATCAATGCTTATGATCCCCCAAAACCTGATATTCAGACATCATCTGTGTCCCATCAGTATTATTTATTCAGACTATAGGGAATATATTTGAGATTACTATTATAGTATCTTAATGTTCTCATTATAACTGGGAACTGCTATAACCTTTTGATATGACATACAATCTAAGGAAATTACCATTTAAATAGTGGATGTAAAATTATAAACACTATTATGGTAAGAATAAACACACACACATATATAACTATATACATGTAATGGTAATCTAAGTACATAAAAGAGTTGGATATAAGGCACCCACTCACAATACTCCAACTGGCACTAGAGCCAACTGATAATAATTTTCAACCTGCTAGATCTCACGTTAGTGTGATACTTATAATGTGATATGAATTTAGTTAATGGGTCTATCACATTATCCTCTATGGATACTCAGTTAACTACAACTTCACATCTCGGAGTAAAATCCCTCAAGAGATGAAACTTATGAAGTATATGATTTTCCCTCTGGTGTGTCCTAGGATACTTGGAAAGAACCACTATTTTAGTATTATCTATGTATACTGTAATAGGGTATATAATAATAGGTAAAATTCCAATCACAAAAAAAATATGTGTATCCAAAAAAATTTCTTAGTTTCATCAGAATCTTCTATATACTTGGATTATACTATAGAATCAGCAACCACAGACTACTTTGAGATCCTATGGCTCACCACAACACCATTCAAGAAAAAATAACATGACTATGATTTTATATCATATTGATCAGTTTAGAACCTATCATCAATTTATCCCCTCATGAATAGCACCTCATATCCTCCATACACCATGAACATATCTTTTTTACATATCAAGTACTTTAGGATATTTTTTATAGCTTCCCAATGTAGCTCTCCTAGATCGACTTGATATCTACCCACCATGATTAAAGTAAAGGCAATATCAAACACAGTAAAAAGTATAGAATACATGAACGATCCAAATTGTGATTCATAATGTATTATAACCATTCTTTATATCTCCTATTATGTTTTTGGACACATCTTCTTAGATAAATCAATGACACGTGACATTGGAAACAAATCCTCTCTTCCTCCAATGGCCCGAAGGCCTTCATTTTTTATTGATTTTTGATAATCCACCTTTCAAGGGGTGAGGTGGAACCATTACAAGGCCCGTAGGCATAAGTATTACTTGGTCCATAGGCCTTAGAGGAATTTAGTGCCCGTAGGCTTCAAAAATTACATACAACCCAGACTAACTACTTGGAACTTCTCCTCCCCAGCATCTTCATCGTGAAATCAGCTCTCCACCTTTACATGGCTATTCAACTAGGCTTTCCCATGCATGCACAGGCTTATCCCGATGGTAGGTGCCATACCCTCTCATTATTTCAATCCATTTAGCTTCTACACTAGTGAAAGCTCCTTGATCATCCTCCTTCCGAAGCTTGTTCTTTATAGGTTGTCTGGTTTGTATCTGCACTTAAGATTTACATTTCATTTCACATTAACATTATGTCATCAACATATAATATTGGAAAAAAGATGGAAATCCCACTAAACTTACTATATACAAATGGATTAGTTTTATTCTTAATGAAACCAAATTCTATTATAGCCTTCTCAAAATTATTATTTCATGATCATGATTCCTGGTTCAATCCATAAATGTGTCTCTACAGCTTGTATAATTTATTAGAACTATTTAACATAATGAATCCTTTGGGTTGTGGAATGTAGATACATTCAACTAAATTCCCATTTATAAAAGAAGTTTTGACATCGATTTTCCAAATTTATTACTCATGAAATACTATTATTAAAATTAATATTCTAATGGATTTCAACATTAGAATTGGTGAGAAGGTTTTGTCATAGTCAATGCCTTGAATTTTCCTAAAACCCTTTGCCACTGGACAATCTTTATAGGTTCTTACATGTCCATCCATGTACAATTTTTTTGAATTCCCATTTTCAACCAATAGTTTTTAAATCATCTAGTGGTTTTACCAAAACAAAAACTTGATTTTGGTATATGGACTCCATTTCAAAATGCATGGATTCTTTCCATTTATTAGCATACTTTGCATAAAATGATTCCTTATAGGCCAGATGTTCACCATAAATGTTATGAATTTTTTATAACTCAATTGTAACACTTTATCATGTTATGTGATAAAATAAAAACCATTGACTCAACCTATAAGATCCCCAAATAATTTAATGACCACGAACATCCGATGTCAGTTTGAAAAATTATATTTTATCACATTCAATTTTATGATAAAAAATATGTGAAAACCTTAAGAAATAAATTCAATCATCATTATTAAAAACTAAAATAATAAAATTGAATTATTTTAATTGTGATTGACCACACATAAATTCATCGATCCCCTTACATGGGGCCCACTTCATCCTAAACTAATATTCATTCTAATAGGTGGAACTTTGGGATATAGTTAGTGTGTGACCCTCTAGGTACTTATACTGATAGTAGTTAGTCCAACCAATAGACCAAATGCAGAGTTTGGAAACCCATCATGGCCCCTAAGGAGATAAAACTTCTACAGACATGACCTTTAACAGTTCTATAAAATTAATTTTTCTACATAAAAATAGCTAATAATCTAATAGATGTTAAAAGCATGAAAACTTTATCAACACTAGGAAAAGTGTTGATATAGTCCCCTTTATCAGTGCTAAAAGAAATCACTAATAAAGTCCCCATTTATTCGTACTAAAATAAAGCACTAATAAATGGTTCATTTATTAGTGATTTTCTAGTACTGATAAAGGTGACCTCTATCAGCACTTTTGGTAGCACTGATAAAGGACATGTAGCTGCTATAAAGATTTAGTATCCTTATAACAACCCTATAATATAAAACCCAATCACAAACTGAATAGATAGAAATAAAAATATACATAAAAAAAATATTTAAGTAAAAATATTTCATTTTACTATCATTCTAATTAAAAATTTACATATAAAATATTTACATTGATATGATATTTATACAAAAAATTACAATCAATATAAAAAATCATAAATCTTATAGTAGGGTTTCTCCAAAGATCAACCTATATAGAAAATCGTGTCCTTATAATAAAACCAATGTTTATTTTAGTATAATTAAATAAATCAATATGTAAATTATAATTTTAATGTTATATAATCCATATATGATAAATTATATTGTTAATTACTCTATATATTAATGATATCATCAATTAATCATGCATCAGATTGGTGTGTGGTCACTTCCTACACATAAAAAATGAATTATAGATACCTGTCTTAAAGGTTGAATACAATTTGAGCTCATTTTCTCAGTTTTGGATATGTGATATGAATTTTAAACTAAAATGGAACTTTTATAATGAAAACATTCACTTTGAGTCATACCAACTGTATCTTTTTTCAGACTGATGTGCGATTAATTCCTACACATAAAAAATGAATTATGGATCATTTTCCTAAGTTTTTAAACCAATATGAGCTTATTTTATTAGTTTTGACTATGTGAATCATGTTTTAAACTAAATGAAACTTTTATATTAAAAACACACACTTTGAGTCATGCTGACCACATAATGCATTGGATTGATGTGCAGTTTATTCCTATATATCACAAATTAATTGTGGATCATTATACTAAATATTGAAAACAATCCAATCTCATTTTCTTATTTTGTCTAGTGACTCACATTTTAAACTAAAATGATACTTTTATATTTAAAACATGCACATCTAGTCATATAATATATATAGTGTGTTGGATTAACCTACAGTTGATTTATACACATAAAAAATGAATTGAGGATCAATTTCCTAAAGTTTGAACACAATATGATCTTATTTTCTTGGTTTTGGCCACGTTATGTGTGCCTTAAACTAAAATGAAACAATTACATTGAAAACTTGCACTTCAAGTCATACCAACCACATCGTGTATTAGATTGACATGTGGTAAATTACTACACATTAAAATTAGATTATGGAGATTTTTAATAAAGTTTGAAAACAATTTGAGCATGTTTTCTCATTTTTATCTAGTGACACACATTTTAAACTAAAATGGAACTTTTATTTTGAAAAAACACACTTTAAGTCATACTGGACACATTGTACATAATATTGATTTATAGTCGATTTCTATACATCAAAAATAAATTATGGATAATTTTCCTAAAGTTTGAAAATAACCTAAGATTTTTTTTATCTATTTTGTCTATGTGATTCATGTTTTAATCTAAATTGACACTTCTATATTGAAAACATGCACTTCAAGTCATATCGACCACATCTTGTGTCATATTGAATTGTGGTTGATTCCTACACATCAAAAATGAATTTTATATATATTTCCTAATATTAAAAAACAATATGAGATTGTTTTCTTAGTTTTGGATATGTGTTGTGGATTTTAAAATAAAATGCTTTTTTTATATTAAAAACAAACACTTCGAATCATACCGACCACATTGTGTGTTGGATTGATCTCAAGTAAATTCATAAAAGTCTAAAATGAATTATAGATCACTTCCCTAAATTATGAAAACAATCCAATATTTTTTTCTTGGTTTTGGCTATATGACACACCTTTTAAACTAAAATGGAGCTTCTATATGGAAAACACACACTTCGAGTCACACCTAATATATATTTTTTCATATTGAGGTATAATATATTCCTACACATCAAAAATGAATTAAGGATCATTTCATGAAAGCTTGGAAAGAATCTAAGATTATTTTTTTTGGTTTTGGATATGTGATTCATTTTAAACTAAAATGAAACTTATATTGGAAACACATAATTTGAGTCATACAGATCTCAATATCTTCTGTATTGATGTGCAGTAAATTCATATATGTAACAAATGAATTATAGATTGTTTTCCAAAAATTTGAAAACAATATAATATAATTTACTTAGTTTTGGTTATGTGACATATGTTTTAAACTTGGATGAAACTTAAATATTAAAAAAACACACTTCGAGTCATACTAGCCACATCTCATGTAAGATTAAGGTGTGGTAAATTCCTACACCTAAAAAATGACATATGAATCGTTTTCCAAAATTATCAAAATAACTTAAATTTGTTTGCTCAAATTTGAGTATGTGACATGTGTTTTGAACTAAAATGTCAATTTAAATTTAAAAACACACATTTCAAGTCATACTGGTCACATAGTGTATCAGATTTAAGTATGGTCAATTATTACACATAAAAAATGAATTATGGATCATTTTCCTAAAGTTTGAAAATAATACGAGGTCGTTTTCATGGTTTTGGCTATGTGATGCATGTTTTAAACATAAATGGAACTACTATATTGAAAACACACACTTTGAGTCATATCGGCCAAATCATGTGTCAGGTTGATTTTTGGTCAATTCCTACACATCCAAAACAAATTTTGGTTCATTTTAATAAAGTTGATTTTTTTGACCTTTATTTATAAATTTTAGCTGGTGATTCACATTTTAAACTAGAATGAAACTTATATATTGAAAATGCGCAGTTAGAGTCCTACCGATAACATTTTGTTTTAGGTTGTTGTGTGGTCAATTATTAAACATAAAAAAATAATTATAGATAATTTCACTAAATTTTGAAAATAATCCAATATAATTTTCTTAGTTTTGGTTAGTAGAGATTGTTTTAAACTAAAATGAAAATTTAATATTGAAAACACACACTTATATTCATACTGACCACATTTTGTGTCAAATTGACATATGTTTGATTCCAAAAAAGTCAAAAATGAATTATAGATTGTTTTCCTAATGTTTGAAAATAGTATGATATTTTTGATCAGTTTTGGCCATGTAACACTTGTTTTAAACTAAAATTGAACTTTTATATTGAAAACTCACTCTTCGAATCATATCTTCCACATCGCGTATCAGATTGATGTGTGGTTGATTCCTACACATCAAAAATAAATTAAAAATATTTTTCCTAAATATTGAGAATAATTTCAGATTATTTTCTCAGTTTTGTCTATGTGATATGTATTTTAAACTAAAACGGAACTTCTATATTGAAAACATGCACCTTGATTCATACTAACCACATTATGTGTAATATTAACATGCGGTCAATTCTTATATGTCACAAATTAATTACAGATCTTTTGACTAATGTTTGAAAAAAAGTCAAAGCTCATTTTCTCGTTTTTTGATAGTGACACACGTTTTGAACTAAAAATACACTTTTATATTGAAAACAAACATTTTTATTCATACCAACCACATCATGTGTTAGATTTAAATGCATTTCTTATATATAAAAAATGAATTTTGGACCATTTTCCTAAATTTTGAAAATAACCTAAGGTCATTTTCTCAATTTTTCTTATGTGATGCATGTTTTAAACTAAAATGTCACTTATTTATTGAAAAAATTCACTTTGAGTCACATATACCACATCATATGTTAGATTGGAATGTGATAAATTACTAAACATCAAAAATGAATTATGGATCATTTTCCTAAATTTTTAAAACAATCCAAGCTTGTTTGATCAGTTTTGGATATGTGACATGAGTTTTAAACTAAAATGAAACTTTAATATTGAAAATATATGATTTGACTCATACCGATCATATCATGTGTCATATTGACGTTTGATCGATTCCAATACATCAAAAATGATTTATGGATCATTTCACTAAATTTTAAAAACAATCTGAGTTTTTCTTAGTTTTGGCTATGTGACATGAATTTTAATCTAAAATGAAAATTTTATATTGAAAACATTCCATTCAAGTAATACTTTCCACATAATGTATTGAATTTATGTGTGGTCTATTCCTACACATCACAAATAAATTATGGATCATTGTACTAAATTTTGAAAACAATACATTCTCATTTTCTTGGTTTTAGCTATATGATGTGAGTTTTAAACTAAAATGACACATTCATATTGAAGACAAAAAATGAAAATGATGAGGCTATTAGCATGGATGTAACTTCCCCTGTATTTGGTGATACATATACAAATTTGTGGGTAGAAGGATCCTTGAACCATTTCCTTATCACCATTATCTTAGTTATATCCTCAAAGTCCAATCTCTCACGAGCATGAGCAGCTTCATACATATTACTATCTCTACCAGAATCCATAGAGCATAACCCTCCATTATAATTATCCTTGAGAAACAAGTCAATAATAATATATAAGCATTATGAAACTAATGTTTCATAACCCAAATGTATCTCAAAGGTCGTAGACCATACTAGATCATAAACACAATAGGTAATCACCTAAATTTGATATTGGAAAACATTCTGACACCATGTACTCTACCCACTCATCTAAAAAATGTACTTATTATTTTGAATACATAGATTATTGGAAATCTTGTTAGTACTTAAAAATATAGAAAAAATAATGATTAAAAATATTTTTAATGAAATTGTATTTACCTTCAGAAATTACATGTTTTGAGATTCTAGTGTATTGATCCTATATGATATCTTTTGTAAATTTGAAAATATAATATCCATAATCGTTGTCATTATTTTTCTTTGAAAACAGTAGAAACATTGAACAAAATAAAAAAATTGTTTTGAAATATGTTTTGATAGTTAAATATTACTATATATACCCTAATATATTTTTATTTGAAGAAATACATAGGCTTCTTATGTTTAGTCACCAAACACATACCATGATTTAATATAAATTTATAGATCACCCTATAAAAAAAATTCTCATTAAAACAAGAATTAAAACAAATAATTTGAATTTTATCTATAAAATGCTGAATATAGTGCATTAAAAATTTATAATAGGCAGCATGTGTGGTCGATTTGATTGAAATTTGTGCATTAAATCCAAAAAATAAAAATTTGGGGTATCCAAATTGATTACGATGAGCATCTAGTACTTTATAAAAAAATAAAATCAAATAAGTATTAAAAAAATAAAAATATACTTTATAAGATTAGATTTAAGAATTTCACCCCTGCATTGTAGGCATTAATAAGAATATACATTCAGTTATTTTATTCTCAAATGCCTCAATTAGTGGAACTTTTTTCTTTTAAATTTCTTATAATTATAAGGAAAGTTCATGCGTAGAAATGATACAGGGATTAATGAGTCCAAATCATGCTTCAAAGGGCTTTCCTTTTATATATTAGTAATATATATTCCTTTAGAAAATATGAATAACTATTAATTTTAGTGAACATAGTAGATCATTTTTTGGATAGACAAATTATGAAAATGTATCTCATGTATGTATTTACAATTGTGACTCCCAAACATTCAAACTAGATAATATCATTTATACTCTCCAGACAAACTATATTTTTAATGACATATCTAAATGTTTCTTCTCCATATTGAATGAAAGGAATATTTACACCTTTGAATGTTGTGTCTCCACAAACATGTAATGTTAATATATGTGACAGTGGAATTGGTGGAGAAAAGGTACTCCCAAAAGGTCCTTTTGATTTCATGGTTGATTCACTTGATTGTCTTGATATGACCTTTCATTTCCCCATCATTTTATCCATTATACTGAGTAGTAGATCAGAGATAGAGGGCATGGGGGATTTTAGAGCAAGGAGGCAACATATACTAACCTATGAGAAGGGGAGGTATAGGTAGATCGATGAAAAATAAACAAGGGGGAAAGGGAGAGGGTGAATCAAAAATGGATCACAGTGAGGGAGATTGGTTGGAGAATTAGGGAGGTAGATTGAGGTAAAACAAGATCACTCACACCATTTAAATCCTTTGGGGAAATTAAAAACACCC
This sequence comes from Viscum album, assembly GCA_963277665.1. Classification (NCBI taxonomy): domain Eukaryota; kingdom Viridiplantae; phylum Streptophyta; class Magnoliopsida; order Santalales; family Viscaceae; genus Viscum; species Viscum album. The sequence continues at coordinate 4,779,576 of OY728122.1, read as the reverse complement.
AAAGAAGAACTAAAAATACTAAAATAATGAAAGATATTGAACAAAAAATCATAAGTCACATACCGTGGGTTTTGAAAGTGCGGATTCATCTGAGGAGTTCGAGGGAGAGAAGAGACAAAATTTCAGTTCTGCAAAACCTTGAACAACCTGAGTGATAAGGTCCTCTATTAGGGTTCTATTTAAAAGATCGTAAAATTTTTACCAAAACTTCTTAAAAATCACTCATAAATACCCATATTTATCAACACTAAAATATATAGCACTGAGAAAACCACTCTTTATAAGCGCTACCTATTAGCACTGATAAAGATGAGCTTTATCAGTTCTTTCTATTTTAGTGTTGAAAAAAACTATATTTCTTAGTGCTCTTTGGAAAGCGCTGATAAAAACTATATAAAAAAATTTAAAAATATTAGATAAATATATATTAAATATGAATAAATAAAAAAATGTAAAAAATAATTAACATTATTAATGAATAGATAATATTAAATGCATGAATGTTATAAATGAGGGAAATTTAATAACTAAAAATGAATATAGTTTAAAAATATTAAAAAAATGAATGCGTTTTATTAATTATATGAATCATTAAATAAATTAAAAATGAATATATATTGAAATGAAATGAATACATATTAAATATATACATTACAACCATATTAAAAACCTTAAATTTCAATGAATAAATATGTATACATAAATATTAAAAATGAAGAAATCACAAAAACATTAAAAGAATAAATATTAAAACTGAATAAATTATAAAGAAAAGTAAAAAATAAGTAACACTATTAGTGAATAAATAATACAAAATAATATTAAATTAATGAATGTTAAAAAATAGGTAAATTTAATAATTAAAAAATTATTAGATTAAAAAAGTATTACAAAAATTAACAAGTATTATTAATTTTATATATTATTTTAAAAAGTAAAAATAAATACATGTTAAAATGAAAATGAATACATATTAATTATATAAATTAGAATCATACTAAAAATATTAAATGTTAATGAATAAACATGTATACATAAATATTAAAAAAAGGATAAAATTAAAAAAATAATAGATAATGAAAAATTGAATATGAATAAATTTAAAAAATATTAAAAAATAATTAATATTAATAATGAATAAATAATATTAAAAATGAATAAATATGAAAAAATATTAAAAAATAATAAATAGTATTTATTGAATAAAAATATAAAAAAATGAATAGAATTTACCAGTTAGAAACATAATAAATATTAAATATATTATGTTAATAAATATAATTCTAAAATAAATATAAAAAAACTGAATAAATTATAGAAATATTATTTTTGTGTGTTATATATAAAAATGAATATATTATTTATATGTATGTGTGAAATTAATGTAACACATGTATGATATTTGTTAAAATGGAAAATAAAATGATACATAATTAAATGTTTATTGTTCAATACAGTTAGTAAATATTTTTAATTAATATTAATTTTTAATTATAAACCATTTTTCACTAAATATATGACTTATCTAATGTAAATATACATATGTTGTATTATATAAATCATATTTAAGGAAATATTATATATATTGATATATATATATATGAATATATTTATATATTAAAAATATTAAAAATATTAATGAATAATTATGTAAAAAACATTAAAAATTAATAAATTTAAAAAATATTAAACGAATAAATATTTAAAATATCTAAATTATAAAAAAAGTTAAAAAACTTAACATTATTAATGAATAAATAATATTAAATTAATGCATGTTAAAAATTAGTTAAATTTAATTAAAATATTAATAGATTAAAAAATATTTAAAAAATGAATAAGATATTAATTATATATATTTTTTAAAATAAAAATGAATATATGTTTAAATGAAAATGAATATATTTTAATTATGTAAATTAAAACTATATTAAAAAAAATTAAATGTTAATCAATAAATATAAATAAATATTATAAATAAATAAAATTTAAAAAATATTAAACAAATAAAAATTAAATGTGAATAAATTAAAAAAATATTAAAATTTTTATTAATAAAATAATTATTAATTAAAATGAATAAAATTAAATAATTATAAGAAAATTATATTAAATATTAAATATTAGAAATTAAAAATATAAAATGATAATAAAAAAATTTATATTATTTGTGTATGTTTGTCTCTATAAAATTGAATTAATTTTGTATATGTATACATGTGAAATTACTACATTACATATTAAGTGTAACATACTTAGTAATTTTTTAAATTAATAATTAAATATTTATTTTTGGATATGTTTGTCAAATTGAAAAAACAAATGACATTGATAAAAAAAGGTCTTAATTAGTAAATATTTTTTAATTAATATTAATTTTTTTAAATTATATATATACATATATTTTTTATTTTATATGAAAATTTTAACAAAATATCTTATATATCAAGTGAAAATGTATATTTAGTTATATATAAATCATATTTAATAAAATATGTTATATTTTTATCAATATAAATAAATTTTTTTAATAATATTTTATTTTTAAATATATAATTTTAAATATATAATTTTAAATGGAATATACTCTTTATCAACATTTTTTAGCACTAATAAATAGTGGCCTTTATCAATGCTAAGAAAAGAACTGATATTGGGTGGTGTTTATCAACACTTAAAAAAGCACTAATGAAGGTTACCTTTTATCAATGCTTTTATCTGTCACTGATAAAGGCTAGCATTTTTATTACGAGTTTTATAGTAGTGCAAGGAATATCATAGCTTGAACTGCCTCATATGAACATGTTCTGTGTAATATATTCTCTTTGTCTCACGATATATCATAAAAAAGGATACACACTTGTGTAATCATACTTTTAATGCTTTATATATTTCATGATCGTACTAGATATACTTACCTTCCTATACCATGACCATGAATTTAATGAAGGTATCACCATCTTGGTCAACCTGATCCCACAAGATATATCTTCCTCAACTCAGAAGCGAAAAATTCTATCATGATCATTCAACCAAAGCCATACCACCAAAGATTCACCTAACACAAGATACCACACCATGACCTCAATTTCATCATTTTCCTTGCATCAAAGTACACTATCAAATGGTACACATTGATAATGATCTCAAGTCTAGAGATCAATACACCTGTTCATAGATTAGAACAACCAATGACACCTAAAACATGTAGTGTTCCTATTGGTGGTCTAGTCCTTATGATCTCATGTACGCAATATCACTAAGCATGAACTTCATGAGAATAAGTATCAATGCTTATGATCCCCCAACATTTTATAGTTAGAAATATTTTGTGTCCTGTAATTATGATTTATCTAGACCATAGGATAAATATTTAAGATTACTATCATAGTATCTCGAGGTTCTCATTATAGCTAGGAACTGCTATAACCTTTTGATATGACATGAAATATAAGGACACTATGAAGTAAATAGTGGATAAAGAAGTATCAACACTGTTATGATAATAATAATAAAATGTATATATCCAATAGTATATATGTAATGAGAATCAAAGTACATAAAAGAGTTAGGTATAGGGCACCCACTCACAACATGATGATGTGCCTTAGGGAAAAAACTTGATAATATGATACAAGTTAGAGTGGATGGATAAACCTTATGATATGTGTTATATAAGGTAATATGAGTGGGATACCCAAAAATTTAGTTTTATGAATGAATTCCCAAGATTTCACCTGAGATTCAACCTTTGAGTCTACATGGAATGTCTAGGAGACATCCTGGTATTCGACCATTCCATATATATAGAATGCCTAGGTAATGATACTTGGGATCTAATGATTTTATATATAGAATAACTTGGGAAATCCCATTGGATTTAGATATGGTGTAACAACTGGACCTCACTGATAGCACAAACACCCTACCTTAACATGGCTATCAGGTCCTAGCCTATTAGGTCCGGGCTCACCGGACACCACTAAAACATATTGTGTTCCTATTGGCGGGTCAGTCCTTATGATCTCATCTAGTAAATACCACTAAGAATGAGTTTCATGAGAATAAGTATTAATTCTTATGATCCCCCAACACCTGATAGTTAGACATCTTCCATGTCTCATCATTATAGTGTATCTAGACAATAAGATATATATTTAAGATAACTATCATAATATCTCAAGGTTTTCATTATAGTTGGGAACTTCTATAACCTTTTAATTTGACATGAAATATACAGATATTACCATGTAAATAGTGGATTTATAAGTATCAAAACTATTATGGTAAGAATAAACACATATATATGTAAAACTGTATATATGTATTGGGAATAAAAGTACATAAAGGAGTTGGGTCTATGTAACCCACTCATAAAATGATCATGTACTTGAGGGGCCAACATTGATTATTCATTACAATTTTGAGTGTATGGACAAATCTTATGATACATGTTATATAAGGTAGTATGAGAGGGATAATCAGAACTCGAGTTTTATGAATGAATTCCCTAGATTTCACTTGGTATTTTGCCTTTGAGTCTTCTCAGAATGTATAGGAGACATCATAGTATTTTACCAATCCATCTATATGGAATTCCCATGTAATTATACCTGTTATTAAATAGTGTTATATAAATAATAACTTGGTAAATTCACTTGGATTTATCTAAGATGTAATAACTGGGCCCCACTGACATCACATACACCCCTTCTTAACATGACCATTAGGTCTCGACCCTCTAGGAACCACCAGTTTCCCTAAAGGAACCTGGTCCCCTACCTAGGGCCCAGTCATTTACCCGAACAGATCATCAGACTAATGATTATCCCCACATGCCAACACATTTTATTTCAGTGTTACTTTTACCCACACACACACACCCTAGGAAACTTCATAGGTGGTGACCCATCCTAATCACTGCTCTAGGAAAATCATACTTAATTGTGAAGTTCTAATCAGGAAGGCTTCTAAAAATAAAGGATCACCTTGTTGATATGAGTCACATAATTTATCCTTTAAACCCTTTAATTTTTTGGGGTGTTACATTAAAAACCCTTTAGATCACAACATACTAATTTTGGACCCTATATCTCAACTCAGGCATTGCCACCACACTTACAGCTGGGTTCCTCCCCTAAAAATAATATAACAATTGGGCTCTGCTGATAGCACAGACACCCTGCCTTAACATGGTCATCTGGTCCTGGCTCACCAGACACCCCTAGTTACCCCAAAGGTATGTGGTCCCCTACCCGGTACCTGCCCACTTGCCTGAATAGATCACACACACCCTAGGAAACTTCCTAGGAGGTAACCCATCATGATCACTAATCTAAGACAAGAACACTTAACTATATATTTATAATAATGTATAATCCGAAAAAGAAAGGCACACCTTGTTGACATTAGTCATATCATTTATCCTTTTAACACGTTAACTTTTTGGGGTGTTACATGTGAAGCCTATCTGGAATACCTAAGTGGATACCTAAGATTCGGTGATGATGAATCCTTGAAATACCTAGGTTTTTACTTAGGATTTGGATTTATCCCTATTTTCAAGGTGGGAATGCTTCCCCTTGATGATATTATTAGGCGGTGTGCTATTTTTCCTAGACAGATTATACAAAATTTCTTAGTGGGGAACTATCCCCACTAGATAAATTATGTAATACCTAGGTGGTTACCTGAGATTCTTCCCTTGAGGTATATCTATATTTCCTAGGATCACCTCATAGGAATTGGAGCTTCCACCTACTATTATATGAGTTTTGAGCCTTGTATGATTTATATGTTTATTCTATATTCTCATAGATACTCTGACATTAGCTAAATTAGGGATAGTATATCCCGAGTTCCACATAAAAACCTAAAGATTGATAGTGATTATTTAGTTACGATTCCAAAAAAAATTATTTATTCTGAGTATACCACTAGTACTTGAACTATATTTATAGGCTACGTTTGAGCCCTATTGGTGGTTCCCTACTATGTTCTATTCAGACCCCACTTGAGTATTCATGACACTTAGGTACCTGATAGAACATCACTAATCATAGGTTCAAATAGGGAAGAGGCCTAGAGCTGCATGATCAAGGGGACACCATACAAGAGATTGTAGATTAGGATGTAGTAAGGCTCAGGGATGGTAGTAGATCCTCAGTGTAATTTTATTTTTTTCTCATATATATGTTGTATTTATGATCAACTTAGTGGGTGATTAGTTTGATTGCATGATGGCATGACTATGATTATGTATGAATGCTTGCTTCTATATTTTCATTTTATAGGGCATGATTTTGTTTATTTCTTCCATCTACTCTATTTTATTTATTTCCATTTAGTTTTAACCTAATATGAGGGTATATTATTCCCATTATAGAAACCTATACCTTCACTGCTAGTCATTAGTCTCTATTGTATGGAGAGGTGCACATGAGGTCAAGTAGTGGCCATTGGTCTGGGAATAAATCAAGCGGTACGAGGTGGTGGGATGTTAGAAAGTGGAATCATATATTTTTTATTTTGCTTTAATATTTGGGAGATAATATATCTGTCACAACCCATCCCCCAGGGCCCATGCTGTGACTACCCTAAGCCCACCTTCCATAGGCCAGGGGCTGGCGACTAGAACCAAATGCATAATTCCCTAAAACCGGGAAGGCATTGCCTTTATAACCTGTAAACACACACAAAAGAGCACATAGCTGAATATAAAATACTAAGTAAACTATATAACAAAGGAGTGCTGATAAGTAAAAGGGGTAGGAAATACAATCCCAACTATAAAGTACAAGGAACTGGAAGTACAAGTACAAATGAAGAAAGGAAAAATAGCTGTTGGGTCATCCTTCGGGATTCCTACCTCAAGGGTAGGTATAGATAGCCTCCTCAGCACTCCATGTCCATTCATCTCATCCACGTACCGCCACATCGTATGGTCCACCTCTGGGTACCATCCAGTCCTGGTACTCTCAGCCTCAGTTAGCGTTGTCCGTCGTCTGCAACCAACACAATAAGGTATGGGCATAGCCCATGCAGGGTTGAGTATAATGATACTCAGTAGGGACCCTGAGACCCTCAAGGTCTCACAAAATCCAAAAATGATAAACCACAAAGTATGAAATAAATAGATAACCTTACTTAGGTATATTCCCATACATTTACCTAAGTTATCAAGTGATCCATCTCAATCATGAGGAAATCAAAAAAGTACTGACTCAAATCAACTAGGATTTTTATTCACATTATCGAAACCACGACTGTTGGAGAACTCCTCCTCTATCAAGTACAGTGGGCCTGCTGTGACACCAAGTGTGCTTCCCACTAACCTTGGACTACTAAGGTACTCCTCCTGTCGAGTATCGTGGGTCTTCTTCGTCACACAGAGGCACTCCCCACCACGGGTCTGCCGCCACACCCAGGTGCTCCCCCTCGTAGCATGCAGAGGTACTCCTCCTGTCGAGTACCATGGGTCTGCCGCATCACCAAGCGCACTCCTCCACCGTGGGTCTGCCACCACAACCAGGCACTCCCCACTAGGCTAGTAGAGTCTGTAACGACCCATAGTTTCATTAATGGAAATTCCTATTGATCTAGTTAAATGTCGCTTTATGTAAAACTTTTATATAAAATGTCAACTTATTTGGTTTTATGTTAAGATTTTGACAGTTACTTTTATAGCCATTGAACAGTGATCACATGATTAGTATAAATATATGGCTTTAACAAATCCAATTTACTCAGAAAAAAGAAGCGATGGCCTCATCCAGTAGAATTAATCCACACGAAGCCCATTTTTCGGAGCTCAGAAAAGAGGTGGTGTCCTTGGGCTTCGCTCTTGACCAAGCCCAAGCTAAGCTTCATCATGTCAAGCTCGAATGGGACCGTCTATGGGAAAAGTGGAAGTTGATAGAGATTACCACTCGAGCGATGTTATCTGAGCCACCCCAAGAGTCTGTCACCATCGCACACCTTACCCTTAGGTCTTATGCGGCTGTTTTAAGGGGTTATGTAACAAATCGCTAATACTATGTTCATGTGCATTATTTTTTTATATAATAATGAATATTTTCTTGTCATTATTGATACATTGTAAATAGTTTTTAAATTACAAATAGTATTTTTAGTTATTATTTAATTAAGAATTCTATTTTATTAAATTAAAGAATTTTTGAATTAAATAATATTTTATTAAAATATTATTATTATTAAATTAATTTTTTATTAAATATAAATGATGATATAATTTTATGAATTCAATTATAATTTTTATTAATGTCTGAAAGCCATTTCTGTCAAAACCCCTGAATTTTCGATAAATGTCAGTTTTTATTTTAAAAGTGAAAATTAACATATTTATAAAATTATTTAGATAAAATAAATGATCTTTCTGGAATCAGGATGTCGAAATTATCTAACGGTGAATTTTTCATAATTTTCTGAGATAGTCAAATTTTTGGGTAAAAATTAAATACCGTTTAAATATATAATGTGTTTTATGACGTCATAATGACCAAATAGTGATGCAATAAAATACTATAAGCTTCATGTTCGGCCAATATATGTTTTACCATTAAAATAATGTGATTTTGGGTTTTTTTGACTTACTTCTCAAAGCATTAATGGACCCCTCAAGACTTATTAAAAACCTTGTCTTTTTAAATTATTTTCCATGGGAGTGTGACTCACCTCCACATAAGAAACCCAATTATTTTAAGAATTTCGGAGTTTGCCCTTATAAAATATTTTTTTCCTCTTCCCTTTTCCAAAAACCATGGGCAAAAACCATGAGCTTATTTTTGGTTTGGATTAGTTTAATGTAAGGGGTCCCAAACCTAAATAATAAAAAATTCACTCACCTTTCCTATATAAACCCACCCAAGCTCCCACTTCCTCCTCAATCAAAGACTTTGGAGTTCATCCAACAACTGCCCTAATCTCTCTATAATCCTCCCAAGGTGAACCAAGCTCTCAATAAGCCTCTCTCAAGCCTCTCTCAAGCCTTTGGAATCACACTTCGAAGTAAGGGTTTTTTATTCCTTTCTCATTTTTGTCCAATTTTCTTTAAGTTATTTTTCCCATTTAATTTCAATTATGAATGTTGGGGTATGGTTTCACACCTCCATAATACTTTCCTATTTATGTTTTAATGATGGTAGACCCCTTTATCTCTCATTATATGCCTCCCATGTACACCCGTTACTATGCCGGAATTCTGAAAGGAACTTCTCTCTCCTCATTTACATTCAAGCAATACTTTTGTATCATGAATCTAATTTCCATTACAATTGTTGGGACGTGTATCTATATGACCTCCTTAATTACCATTACATGTAAATATGATGAGTAACCCCTTTCTACCTCATCAAACATTTTTATGAATTCTTATGTCACGCCGTTACGCTGCCAAAATCGCACCGATTTTCCAAGTGAATGTCATTATGTAGTGAATACCATACCCATTTCTCCATCAAGGGTATCACCTTTATGTACATTTACTTATTGATTATAAAGTTTCATGTATGAATTATACATTCCTTTATCATGGAATAAATGATTATGTTTTATGAATCCATGTTTTATGATCCATGTGGCACACTAATGCATGAAATGTAATGTTTAAGAAGGGTGCGCCTTTATAGCGCTCCAATGCATTGGGTAAAGTATAGTATTATGATACGTCATGGGCAATGAGTATTGACTCATGCTAATTCAAGTGCAACAAGGGTTTACTCGTTCTTCATGTGCAATGAGGATTTACTCATGCTCCATGTGCAATGAGCCTTGGCTCATGCTAATTCCATGTTAAGTGTTGTTGCCACATTTCCATGTTATGATTGTCATGCTTTATCATGCATTTATGTTCATGTTTCTCTTGTGCTATATTGATATGCCTATCGCCTAACATTTATTTTACTCCTCAGGTATTTCATGTTTATTCCCTTACTGGACTTTATATCTGACCCCTTTTCTTATACATGTCCTCAGGTTATCCCATGCAATGCTAAGTACGAGGGAATGTAGTGGTCATGTAAAGGAATATTTCAATAAAGATGTTGTATTTCATGTTTTAAGTTGTTATGTAATGATCCTAAGCCCCAAATACACTATACCTCTCAATCATCCATGTTGTATAAAGTGAATAGTTTATGTAATAAATCATGTTTAAGTTTATAATAAAAGCAGGGTTGTCATAGTTGATATCAGAGGATAGGGTTAGTTATTTTTGGGATTAGGAATAGAAAACCCTAGTAAAGCCTTAGAGAAAAGACGAAGTATAATAAAAACATCCCTAAGTTTTGGTAAGTACTGAGTAAGTGGTTTATCAAGAAAATACATCCTTGTATAGATACGAGCAGGTAGAGGCAGCTCTGGCACAGATGTATCCTAGGGGTAAAACCCGAAAACACCACTTTGAGCTAGACTCGAACGGGAACTGGTGCACGACAACGAGCCTTGCTGCACTCTTGGTTACGACACTCTCGGGGGATATGTTTTGATAAATTACCAAGCTTAGTATGAACCCTTATTAAGGGAATTAAAAAAAATTCCCTTAAGAATATATATTAGAAAGTAGATCATGAAAATCTTAGATTGAAGCATATAGACTCACAAGTTAAATAAATAAAAGTTTATTTATAAGTCATCAACTTTTGTCTTTGGATTACCCTTTATGTGTTACCCCCTAACTTTCCTTTTATTCCAGCCAATGGCTCGTAATAGGATGAATCGGGCTAACAACCGATGTGAAGATCAATGTGATAATTGTACTAATGAGATGCTCAATCCAATAAGAGAGGGAATCACGAACTTTTTCACGATTCTCTCTCAGATAACTCTAATTTTGAATAGAAACACAGGTCAAGAGGAACATTCAACCCCCACTAATAAAGAACAAGTCACTATCGAGAGCTTCATGAGACAAAGGCCCCCTACTTTTAGTGGATCATCCAATCCCACAATCGCTGAACAATGGATAAAAACCATTGAAAAGATCTTCTCCATCCTTCAATGTTCTGAACAAGAGAAGGTTCTCCTGGTGGCTTATCGTATGGAGGGTGAAGCTGATCATTGGTGGACATTGATCAAAAATATTAAGCTTGAGGAGGAGATTGAGGCGTTGGAATGGAAGGATTTCTAGAAGATGTTTTTCGATAAATATTTTCCATGCACCCTCCGGCTTAAGATAGAAAGGGACTTCCTTTCCCTCAAGAGAAAAGACGAAGAATCTGTTGGAGCGTACGAGGAAAACTTCACAAGGCTTGCACGATACACTTACATCTTTGTTGTTACCCCCAAATACAAGGTTGACAGCTTCTTTGGTGGGCTAAAGCCTAGCCTACAGAAAGCATTAGCGATCTGTGACTTCGACAACTATGAGGAAACTATCCGATGTGCCCTCAAGGTTGAAATGGAGATCGGGGAATCACAGGGGTATCATGGGGACAAGAAGCATAAGGTGGAATTCAATGCTGGTAGTCTGATGGATAAATCCAATGGTGCTAAGAAGATCCAACACCCCACTTGCCAAAAGTTTGGAAAGAAGCACCGTGGAAATTACCTCAAGGGGACGGGGAAATGCTTTAGGTGTGGAAGAGAAGGGCACCTAGCTGTTAACTATCAGCAAGAAAGACCCGCGACTATGACAGAGGATAGGAACACTCCGTTGGAACCTCAATGCGTTCTTCATTGCTACAACTACAAATAACCAGGGAATTTTTCAAATCAGTGCCCTAAACCAAGGGTTTTCGGAGGCATCCAACAACCTCTAAGGCAGCAAGGAAGAGCTTTTTCCATCACTTCTACTGAAGCGAACCCCGACAACAAAGTGGTGATAGGTACGCTAGTTATTCATTCAATAATAGAGAATGTAATTTTTGATTCAGGTTCTACGTATTCTTTTATATCTCAAAAGTTTAGTAGAACAATCCCAGAACCACCACAAATCATGGAAGTGAAGATGTCGGTGAGTACGGAAAATGGGGAAATCATTGAATCCCATGAATATAAGTCCTCCACTGTTATAATATGTGGATTGAATTTCCTGGAGAACCTCATCATACTCCCTCTGGTGAAATTTTATACAATTCTTGGCATGAATTGGCTTTCCTTATATAGATCCAACATAAATTGTCGGGAGAGGTAAATCACACTCCATATGGAGAATCGAACCCCGATTATTTACAAGTGTAAGGAGGAAGATGAATCTCCTTTAGATCCATCATCTAAAGCATGGATATTACTGCCCTATGAGCATGAATATCTGGCTAAGATGATTGAGTCCAAGGAAGAAACCATCCTTGAAGAAATGCCTATTGTGAGGGAATTCACTGAAGTGTTTCCTGAGGAACTGACTGGTCTTCCTCCTAGAAGAGATGTTGAATTCTCAATTGAACTTATACCAGGTGCGCTAGCAATATCGAAGACTCCATATAGAATGGCTGTCGTGGAGCTTGAAGATCTGAAGAAACAACTATAGGAGAATCAGGATAAAGGGTTTATACTCCCAAGTGCTTCACCATGGGGTGCACCAGTCCTCTTCGTCAAGAAGAAGGATGGGTCAATGTATCTTTGCATCAATTATCGTGAACTTAAAAAAATAATCATAAAGAACAAGTATCATATGCCATGGATCAATGACTTGTTTGATCAGCTGTGTGGATCACAATACTTCTCCAAGGTAGATTTACGGTCGGGATATTATCAAGTAAGGGTGAAGAAGGAATATGTCCCCAAGACTGCTTTTCGTACAAGATACGGGCACTATGAATTCATAGTAATGACTTTAGAACTCACTAATTCCCCAGAAATCTTCATGGACTTGATGAATAGAGTCTTTAGAGATTACCTTGAAAAATTTGTGGTAGTCTTTATAGATGATATTCTAATATAATCCAAAACCAAGGAGGATCATGAGGAGCATTTACGAAATGTACTAGAGACTTTGCGTAAGGATACTCTCTATGAAAAGTACAACAAGTGTGAGTTATGGTTGAAGGAGGTATCATTCTTGGGCCTTATCATCACAAGCAATGGGATATCTGTGGATCCCTCCAAAACAGATGCAATTGAGGGATGGCCAAGGACAACATCTGTAACAGATATCCGTAACTTCTTGGGGTTAGCTGGATATTATGGACAATTTGTGAGAAATTTCTCATGATTGTCCAACCCTCTTACCAAGCTAACTCGAAAGGGAGTAAAGTTTTCTTGGAGTTATGAATGCGAAGAAAGCTTCAAGGATTTGAAAAAGAGGCTTATCACTATGCCCTTGCTCACTTTACCCACAAGTGGGGAAATTTTTGTGGTATTCAGTGATGCTTCAAAGAATGGATTAGGTTGTGTGCTGATGCAGAATGATAAAGTGATATACGATGCCTCAAGGAAGTTGAAAATTCATGAGCAAAACAATCCAACTCATGATCTGGAGTTGGCGGCGGTGATCTTTTCCTTGAAAATCTGGCGGCATTATCTCTATGGGGAGAAATGTGAGATATATACTGACCACAAGAGTCTTAAATATATATTCACACATAATGAGATTAATATGCACTAGAGAATATGTATAGAGCTCATCAAGGATTATGACTATTCAATACATTACCACCTTGGGAAAGTGAACAAGGTGGAAGATGTCCTAAGTAGAAAGGACCCAGCGATTCTATCAATGATGAGAATTGAGAGGGATCCAATATTCTTAGACTTGATGAATATGGACATAGGAATCATAAAGAAGAAAAAATCATCAATCCTTTCACAAATGATTGCCCAACCATCTCTTTTGGAATGGTTAAAGGATGCTAAAAAGGATGATGTGGGAATTCAGGAAAAATTGGAAGCTATCAAAAAGGGGAAATCCTTGGAGTTTAATGTTAATGAAGAAGGAATTGTGCGATTTGGGAAAAGACTATGTGTTCCATCAAGTCCGGAGCTGAAGAAGGAACTTTTGGATGATGCACATAGTTCAAATTTCTCTATTCACCCAAGGAGCACAAAGATGTATCGAGATCTATGAGAAAAATTTTAGTGGGATAATATGAAAAATGAGATCACTGAATATACATCAAAGTGCCTGGTGTGCCAGCAAGTGAAGGCAGAGAGGCAGAAGTCTAAGGGGATGATGAAACCATTTCCCATACCAGAATGGAAATGGGAGAACATCACCATGGACTTTGTCACTGGACTTCCGAGGACATCCAAAGGAAACAATGCCATCTGGGTTATTGCGGATCATCTTACAAAGACTGCACACTTAATTTCTATTCGGGAGGATTTCTCATTGGATCAACTGGCACAGATATATATCAGGGAAGTGGTAAGGATGCATGGAGTGCCACTATCTATTGTGTCTGACCGAGATACAAGATTCAACTCTATGTTTTGGAAGAGTCTTCAACATGATCTGAATACTGAAATGAAATTCAGTACGGCCTTTCATCCTCAAACAGAGTGCCAATCAGAGCGGACTATCCAAACACTTGAGGAAGTGTTGAGAGCGTGATCAATGGACTTTAAAGGAGGATGGGACCAACATCTTCCTCTGGTTGAGTTCTATTATAATAATAGTTTCCACTAGAGCATCCAAATGGCACCATATGAAGCCCTTTATGAGAAAAGATGCAGAACACCGGCGTGTTGGGATGAGGTCGGTGAACGTAAGCTGCTTGGACCAGAAATGGTCGAGGAAATGGTGGAGAAGGTGAAAACCATTCAGCAGCATATCAAGGTAGCCCATAGTCAATAGAAGAGTTATGCAGATAATCATCAATGAGACCTTGAGTTTAAAGTTTGAGACATGGTTTTTCTATGCATATCTCCGTGGAAGAAGGTCACGAGGTTTGGTAAGAAAGGGAAGTTAAGTCCAAGGTACATCAGCCCCTTTGAGATTCTTGATCGTGTTGGGGATGTGGCCTATCGACTAGCAATTCCACCTACCATGGACAAAGTATATGATGCATTTCATGTATCCCTCTTAAGGAAGTACATACCGGACCCTTTACATGTACTCTCTTCTGAGGTGGTACAGTTGGAGGATGATCTTTCTTATGAGGAGCAACCAGTGAAGATCTTAGATCGTAGAGAAAAAGTTCTATGAAATAAGACAATGCCCCTTGTCAAGGTGTTGTGGAGAAACCACAAGTTTAAATAAGTGACTTGGGAATCGGAGGAAATGATGAAGCTGATTTACTCACATTTGTTTTAGTGTGGGAAAAAGGAAATTTCGAGGGCGAAATTTCTTAAGGGGGAAATATTGTAACGACCCAAAGTCTCATTAATGGAAATCCCTATTGATCTAGTTAAATGTATCTTTATGTAAAATGTTTATATAAAATTTCAACTTCTTGGGTTTTATGTTAAGAATTATGACCGTTACTTTTATAGTCGTTGAACAATGATCACATGATTAGTATAAATAAATGGCTTTAACAAAACCAATTTACTTAGACAAAATAAGTAATGGCATCATCCAGTAGAATTGCTCCATACGAAGCCCATTTTTTGGAGCTCGGAAAAAATGTGGCATCCTTGGGCTTCTCTCTTGACCAATCCCAATCTGAGCTTCATCATGTCAAGCTCTAATAGGACCGTCTATGGGAAAAGTGGAAGTTGATAGAGATTACCACTCGAGCGATGTTATCTGAGCCACCCCAAGAGTCTGTCACCATCGCACACCTTACCCTTAGGTCTTATGCGGCTGTTTTAAGGGGTTATGTAACAAATATCTAATACTATGTTCATGTACAATATTTTTTATATAATAATGAATATAATTTCTTGTCATTATTGATACATTGTAAATAGTTTTTAAAGTAAAAATAGTGTTTTTAGTTATTATTTAATTAAGAATTATATTTTATTAAATTAAGGGATTTTTGAATTAAATAATATTTTATTAAAAGATTATTATTATTATTAAATTAATTTTTTATTAAATATAAATGATCATATAATTTTATGAATGAAATTATAATTTTTATGAAGGTTTGAAATCCATTTCTGTCAAAACCCGTGAATTTTCGATAAATGTTAGTTTTTATATTAAAATTGAAAATTAACATATTTAGAAAATTATTTAGATAAAATAAATGATATTTCTGGAATCAGGATGTCGAAATTATCCAATGGTGTTTTTTTCATAATTTTCTGAGATAGTCAAATTTCTGGGTAAAAATTAAATACCGTTTAAATATATAATGTGTTTTATGACATCATAATGACCCAGTAGTGATGTAATAAAATACTATAAGCTTTATGTTCGGCCAATATATGTTTTAACATTAAAATAATGTGATTTTGGGTTTTTTTGACTTACTTTTCAAAGCATTAATGGACCCCTCAAGACTTATTAAAAACCTTGTCTTTTTAAATTATTTTCCTTGGGAGTGTGACTCACCTCCACATAAGCAACCCCATTATTTTAAGAATTTCGGACATTGGCCTTATAAAATATTTTTTTCCTTTTTCTTTTTCCAAAAACCATGGGCAAAAACCATGAGCTGATTTGTGGTTTGGATTAGTTTAATGTAAGGGGTCCCAAACCTAAATAATGAAGAATTCACTCACCTTTCCTATATAAACCCACCCAAGCTCCAACTTCCTCATAATTAAAAGCTTTTGGAGTTCATCCAACAACTGCCCTAATCTCTCTATAATCCTCCCAAGGTGAACCAAGCTCTCAATAAGCCTCTCTCAAGCCTCTCTCAAGCCTTTGGAATCACACTTCGAAGTAAGGGTTTTTTATTCCTTTCTCATTTTTGTCCAATTTTCTTTAAGTTATTTTTCCCATTTAATATCAATTATGAATGTTGGGTTATGATTTTTAACCTCTCTCATACTACCCTATTTATGTTTGAATGATGGGATACCCCTTTCTCTCTCATTAGATTCCTCCCATGTACACCCATTACTATGCCGAAATTCCGAAAGGAACTTCTCTCTCCTCATTTACATTCAAGAAATACTTTTGTATCATGAATCTAATTTCCATTAAAATTGTGGGGAAATGTATCTATATGACCTCATTACTGACCATTACATGTAAATATTATGAGGAACCCCTTTCTCTCTCATCAACCGTTTTTATGAATTCTTATGTCACACCGTTACGCTATTGAAATCGCACCGATTTTCTAAGCCAATGTCATTGTGTAGTTAATACCATGCCCATTTCTCCATCAAGGGTATTCAGCTTTATGAAAATTTACTTATTGATTATAAAGTTTCATGTATGAATTCCACATTCCTTTATCGTGGAATGAGTTATTATGTTTTATGAATCCATGTTTTATGATCCATGTGGCACACTTATGCATGAAATGAAATGTTTAAGAAGGAGTGCTCCCTTATAGTGCTCCAATGCATTGGGTAAAGTATAATATCATGATACTTCATGTGCAATGAGTATTGAATCATGCTAATTCAAGTGCAATGAGGGTTTACTCATGCTTCATGTGCAATGAGGATTTACTCATGCTTCATGTGAAATGAGCCTTTGCTCATGCTAATTCCATGTTAAGTGTTGTTGCCACATTTCTATGTTATGATTATCATGCTTTATCATGCCTTTATGTTCATGTTTCTCTTGTGCTCTATTGATATGCCTATAGTCTAACATGTATTGTACTCCTCATGTATTCCATGTTTATTCCCTTACTGGGATTTATATCTCACCCCTTTTCTTATGCATGTCCTCAAGTTATCCCATGCAATGCTAAGTATGGGGGAATGCAGTGGTCATGTAAAGAAAATTTTCAATAAAGTGTTGTATTTCATGTTTTAAGTTATTATGTAATGATCCTAAGCCCCAAAGACACTAGACCTCTCAATCATCCATGTTGTATCAAGTGAATATTTTTTTTAATAAATCATTTTTAAGTTCTTAATAAAATAAGGGTTTTCATTGAGTCTCTCCGAGTCAAACGGTCAGCAGTCATCAGGTCTCAGCCAGCTACTAGGTCTCAACACTCTACCCGCTCATCACTGGAAGGATCCACTCCACGAGCTATTGGTCGATACTCCAACTATCACGAAGTCCCATGAAGAAGTATCTCAGAGTTAAGCCACATCATAGGGGTCTCAGTGCAACAGACGACGCGTCAATCGGATGCCCGGTCTGAGAGTTATTAGCCTTTTAGTCCCAGGGTCCCGGTTGGATTCGTGCATGATCCAACTTTACCATAACTAAACTATTCCCCAAACTTCAGTGGGGTATACTCATTGGGACCTTCATGCTCCAAAATTACCAGGGCCGCTGACGGTTCGTCAAACGGATGTCCGGTGTCAAAGATATGACCAAAAGAAAGTAAAGGGTCATAGTGGGCCTGGGTCTGGTCTGACCCGGCCCGACCGAGTCTGGGCTGACCCGGTCCGGGTTGACCCAGCCTAACCCATTAGGTCTGGCCCGGACCGTTGGGCAGGCTAGCTAGTTAGTTTTGTCCCGACCCATTGGGCCCAACCCAGCTGACCACGAGGGGTCGTGGAGGGCCGTGAGGGTGCGGACCGGTCACGAGGGCGCAGACCGGCTGTAGGTCAGCGCGAGTGCGGCTCCACCCAAATGGTACCGCAAGGGCGCTGGCGAAGCTGGAGCAGCTTGGGAGGCAGGCTGGCTGGTGTGGCCGGGGTGGCTCGGGAGGCCAGCGGGCTGGGGTGCGGCGCGATCGGGGCGCAGTGAGGGTCGGGCCGGTTTGGCCGATGGCGGAACAGGACAGTAGGCTGCATGGTTCGGCCCTTGGCGGTGGATCCAGGGCCGGGTGCAGCCGGGGCGTAGTGCGGCATGGGCTGGTTTGACCGGTGGGTGGCGCAGCCGGTGGGCAGCGCGGCTCAGAAGCCGACGGGTGGCACGGTTCAGCCCGGGGCGGCAGAGCGTCATGGGGGTGGTGCGGGTTGCGGAGGCCGCAGGTAGCATGGTCGTTGCCTTCATCACCTTCAACGCCGTTGTCACCTTCCTCCATTTCTAAAAACACAACAAATCTACATAAGGTTTACGGAGAGGACGGGCCATGTTAGTTTGGCCCGCACTCTCCATATTAGTGTGATAGCATGAGGTTTACCAAGAACATAAACAAGAATGAGCACAGAAGATATTTTCAATTCCCATAATCCCTTGTTAATTTCTATTCCCAACCCCACAAAGGAAAAAGAGGGGAGAACATGGGATGTGTTAATCAAATAAAGAATAAACCCCTACCTTCTTTGATGTTGGTTGACGTTGGCACGAGAAGGCAGACGTTGATTCTTTGTAGACGAACACGTCCTTCATCGGAGAAAGTCCCAAGGAAGAAGGTCGAAGGAGGTCATTCTTCGTAGTCAAAGGCATTCCTCATTGGAGTTCTTCGTCGGTGGAGCATTCTTAGTTGGGAGCTTTCTCCCAAGTTCCTCGTCTTCCAAATCCTCCTTTGCCAACCAAATGAAATGGTAGCCGAATATAATAGATAAAAATATCTTATTAAGTCATTGGCACCAATTTCAAATTATCCTAATTGAACACCTATGTTGGCAAGATTAATTAGGGTGGATTGGTAGAATTAAATTAAGGGAGGTGGTGGAACCATTAATGGTAGACAAGGTTAAGAGGCTCTCCCTCATTTATGAGGGAGTTGAGAGGTTTTCCTCAATTAAATGGGGGGGGGGGGGTTAGTCCCGGGTGGTACCCACCACCATAACCTCTCATGGGAGGTTAGGTTCGGGTGGTCCTCACCAGCATAACCTCTCATGGGCGGTTAAGTTCGGGTGTTCCCCACACTTCAAATCCCACATGGGTGGTTATAACAAAATAAAATAAAATATGAGCTTATTTTATTTTATTATTTCCATGCAAAACCCAAAAAATAACTTCCACCCTTGACCAACTACCGTCGAGGTGAAAGTCTTCTTAAGAGAATACCGACGCTGTGAGTTCAACAGTGTCCTCAGATTAAAATTTCGAGCACTAGTTCAAAAGTTATAAAAACCTGCTCGAACTTTCACTGAACGTACCTAAAAAAAACTTCAGAAATTGATTCTGGGCACACCGGGCCACGAAATCATGCGCTGTCAATTTTCAAAAACTCATAAAATTCCCATATATTTTAAAAAAATTAATGGAAATTATGGGTCATTTCATTCTCCCCACATCAGGGCTTTATGTCCCTGTAAGCTACAACTCAAACTAAGGGAACAAGTGGGGGTACTGAGCACGCATCTGAGCCTCCCGCTCCCATGTGCTCTCCTAGAGGTTCCTGTGCTGCTAGTGAACGTGCACCAGAGGTATCGAACATCCATGAAGGACCCTCTCCTGGAGATCATCAATCTCTACTGGAACCTCCGTAAAAGTTTCCCCATCGTCAATATCCAGCTCGCTATGGTCGATGATGTGGGAAGGGTCATGCACGTATCACCTCAGCTAAGATACTTGGAAGACATCGTGCACCCAGTGCAACTGAGGTGGAAGAGCTAAGTGGTAAGCCACCTCGCCAACTCTGGTGAGGACCTGAAAAGGTACGATAAATCTTGGAGATAACTTTCCACCTCGTCCAAATCTCTATAGACCTCGTTGGGGTGAGACCTATAGAAAGACGTGGTCACCATCCTCAAACTCCAGATGTCTCCGTCTCTTGTCAGCATATGACTTCTACCTGCTTTGTGCAGTCTTCATCCGCACCTGGATGATCTGAACCTTCTGCGCGGTAGACCGTACAATCTATGGTCCCACGAGTGCTGACTCCCCTGGGTCAGTCCAGCACAAAGGTGATCTGAAAGGTCTCCCGTACAGCGCCTCAAAAGGTGCCATCCCAATGGAGGAGTGATAGCTGTTGTTGTATGAAAACTCCACCAAATGTAATTGATCCTTCTAACTATGACTGAAGTCGAGGACACAAGCATGCAACATGTCCTCAAGGTTTTGAATGGTCTGCTCAGTTTGACCATCCGTATGAATATGGAAGGCGGTTCTCAAACGAAGCTGCGTCCCAAAAGCCTCCTGCAACCCCTTCCATAGCCATGAAGTAAATCGTGCGTCATGATCAGAGATAATAGTTGAAGTTACTCCATGTAGCTTCACTATCTCCTGCACATAGAGGCATCCCAAGATCTCTACTGAACCCTTCTCTTTGATCGGTAGGAAGTGGGACGACTTGGTGAGTCGATCGACGATCACCCAAATAGAGTCATGACCCCTGGATGTATGTGGAAGTCCTGTCACGAAGTCTATGGATATCCCATCCCACTTTCACTCTGGGACCTCTAAAGGCTGAACCAATCCTGCTGGTACCTGGTGCTCCGACTTCACTTTCTGACAAGTGAGGCACCGAGAGACAAACTCTGTAATTGCCTTCTTTATTCCAGGCCACCACTACTATCATCGGAGATCCTGGTATAACTTCACCACTCCTGGATGTATTGCTAGAGGGGATGTGTGGAACTCCCTCAACACTTCCTCCTGAAGTTACACTTGTACCATATTAGGTCCTCTTAAGAAGATGACATGCTCCCCACCTTCAAAAAATCCATCAGGTGCCTGCCCTGTGGATATCTGAGCACATTTTGTCTCGCAATCAGCATCCCCATGCTGTGTCTCCCTGACTCGCTGAAGAAGTGGGGGAGTGACTGTAAGAGACTGAAGGAAGGTTGCTCCATCTCTATCCACAAAGGATATCTGTAAATCAGCCAGCTACTCTGTCGGCTCGCCTAGTAGCTGTATACAAGATCTCTTGCTGAGTGCATCTGCATCAACATTCCTCTTCCCAGGAGTATAGACTATCTAGAAGTCATAGTCCTGGAGGAACTCAAGTCAATGTCATTGTCTCAGGTTCAGGTCCTTCTGATAGAAGATATACCTGAGACTCTTGTGATCAGAGTACACTGTAAAACGTTCGCCCATTAGATAGTGTCGCCACATCTTCAAGGTGAATACCACTTCTGCTAACTCCAGGTCATGGGTAGCGTAGTTCTACTCATGCTGTCTCAGCTTTCAGGAACCATATGCGATCACTGCTCACTCCTACATAAGAACACATCTGAATCCGGTCCCTGATGCGTCGCAGTAAACTACGTACCCTACACCCTCCTATGGAAGCCTCAAGATGAGGCCACTAGTCAGCCTCTGCCTCAGCTCCTGAAAACTCCTTTGGAATTTCTCTGAACAAATGAAGGGTTGAACCTTCTTCGTCATGGCTGATAGTAGTACTGAAACTCTGGAGAAGTCTCTCACAAACCTCCGGTAGTAACCAGCCAATCCCAGGAAACTCTGTACCTCTATCACACTCCTGGGGGGCTCCCAAGAAAGTACCAACTCAATCTTTGCTGGATCCACTGCAACTATAGCCTCCAAGATGACATGTCCCAGAAAGTGAACCTCTCAGATCCCTAACTAGAACTTCAAGAGCTTACCATAAAGCTGGTTCTCTTGGAGTGTATCTAGTACTACCTGTAAATGATAGCCATACTCCTCCTCAGTAGCTGAGTAGATCAGAATGTCGTCGATGAAGACTACGACAAAGAGATCAAGGTATGGCAGAAAGATCCTGTTCATGAGTCCCATGAATGCTGTTGGAGTGTTGGTTACGTCGAATGGCATAACCAAGAACTCGTAGTGGTCGTACAGACATCTGAAGTCCGTCTTCTTCACATCCTCGTCTCGAAATCTGAGCTAGTTATAGCCTAATCTAAGGTCTATCTTTGAGAACTACCGTGCTCCCTTCAACTGATCAAAAGAGGTCGTCAATACTCACGAGTGGGTACTTGTTCTTTATAGTCACCTGGTTCAGGTGCCGATAGTCAACACAAAGCCTCAAGCTCCCATCCAACTTCTTAGCGAACAGAATCAGGGCTGCCTAGGGATAAACACTGGGCCGAATGGATCCCTTCCCCTACAATTCCTCTAGCTGTAACCACATCTCACAAAGCTCTGTTGGAGCCATCCGATACGCTGGTGCAGATATCGGTGCCGTCCCGGGGTACAAGTCAAATTCTACCTCTTTGCGAGGGGGTAGACCTAGAACATCATCAGGGAAGACATCCGTGTACTGGTCCACCACTACAGGATAACTCAGACTCTCCACATCAACTGCTCTGAGGGTAAGGCAAGACAACTGATGAGTGATCGGCTGCACCCTCCTCCGGGTAAGTCCGTCCTATCCTGCAAAGGCTCTCTTATCACCAGTGAAAGTAAACCTGGTCCCATCCATGCGGACACACCACACTTTTCAGAATCTCCGAGCTCTGAACGAGGGCAGTGGAAATGAAGGAGTGATTGGTACCTGTGTCTATAAGTACTGCATCTATGGTGGAGTAGACATAGATCGTACCTTGAATCATCTCTAGAGCACCATGATCGTATGCATCAGTTTCCTGGAGCTGAGCTCTCCCCTGTCCACTTGCTCCCTGTGGTCGGGGTGGTCCTCCTAGTGGTGGTATCAGTAACACCTCGAATCATCATCCACTGCCAGCTGCACGACCAGCTCCTCTGCCATGTCTGCCTATTCCCTATGGACCACCTCGATCGAATCTCTATCTCTGTCTGGGTGGTCCTTAGACTATATGCTGATCATCCGAATGGCAGGTTGGGCAGTCATGAGCCTTGTGACCCTGCCTTCCACATGCGTAACACTACCTACTCCTGGCATGTCTGTCTCCGCTTCGGGGGCCCCGCACAATCAATCCTGAGTCATGCGGTCGTCCACCTATAGGTCTGGTCCTCTTGGACCTCTTCGACATCTGTCTGCTTCCAGCTGCAGAAGACTCCTCTATGTGTCGACTGGTGGTGGAACTCGCTTCTAGAGACCGCTTATCAAGGAAAATCTTTACTATGAGGGATCTCTCTAACACCCCCTCCTTTTTCGGGATGCTGAGTGAGATCAACAAATCCCTAATCTCCCGCCCGAGTCCCTGATCGATGGTCTGATCCCTGAAGAATGGGTCCCGCACCATATCGGTGGAGTAGCGTGAGATGTCTGTGAACCTCACTGAGTACTGAGGTACAGTTTTTCTGCCCTGCTATAGATGAAGTAGCTCTTGAATGTGCACTACATGGAGAGTCGTTGGGAAAAAAGCTGCCCAAAACAGGCTCTCAAAGTCTACCTAGAGAAGCTTCATCACGTCATGAACCTAGAGCATCAAGCACCACCATTTTCCAGCTGCTGCCTATAGAAGGCTGGCATCAAGAATCACCATGAGGCCTGCTGGTGTCCCTAGCAGTCGGAGGACTCTCACCATAGCCTCCATCCAATCCTCAGCTGCCTATGTGTCCGTATCTCCCTTGAAACTGGGTGGCCTCTGGCAATGGAACTCATGAAACACACTCAAGTGTCATGCACTATCTTCTGCTCGGGTTGGTGGCATCGGTGGCCCAACGGGGAGTG
Source organism: Viscum album (assembly GCA_963277665.1). Lineage (NCBI taxonomy): Eukaryota > Viridiplantae > Streptophyta > Magnoliopsida > Santalales > Viscaceae > Viscum > Viscum album. The sequence goes on along the minus strand of OY728122.1, from coordinate 4,755,235 downwards.
GTACCACTGGTGCCTCCACTGGAAAAGGGCCCTACACTGAGGCCTCATTGCTTGGTGGACTATCTGTGCGTATAACTCTCGGAACTCTAGCCAGATGTCTGTGTTGAGGCATCCAGAAAAGAAACAGGTGTGCTACGATTAAAAAGTTATACCTGGTGAGCTGACCTGGTTGAGTTGAATTAAAGAAAAATTTTGAAAACACACACGGAATCAGTGTTTCCATGAAATGAGTTAGAAATCAGAAGTCATGGTCTTGGTGTATGGATACGTCGGCCACCGCACCAATACTGGACTCCCTGAACTGAAAACCAAACTCACTACACTTAACATTATTACTTCACAGAAAAGAAAGTCCAGAGTCCTATGTTCTGCGGTAGAACCGACTCCTCTGATACCAATTTGTCACAACCCATCCCCCGGGGCCCATGCCATGACTACCCCAAGCCCACTTTCAATAGGCCAGGGGCTAGCGACTAGCACCAAAGGCGTAATTCCCTAAAACTGGGAAGACATTTCCTTTATAACCTATAAACACACACAAAAGAGCACACAGATGGATACAAAACACTAAATAAACTGTATAACAAAGGATTGATGATAAGTAAAAGGGGATGTAAATACAATCCTAACTATAAAGTACAAGGAAATGGAAGTACAAGTACAACTGAAGAAAGGAAAAACAGCTGCTGGGTCATCCTCCGGGATTCCTACATGAAGGGTAGGTACAGATAGCTTCCTCATCACTCTGTGTTTGTCCATCTCCTCCACATACTGACACGTTGTATGGTCCACCTCCGGGTACCATCCAGTCTTGGTACTCTCAGCCACAGTCAGCATTGTTCGTCGTCTCCAACCAACACAACAAGGTGCGGGCATAGCCCATGCAGGGGTGAGTATAACGATACTCAGTAAAGACCTCGAGACCCTTAGGGTCTCACAAAATCCAACAAGGATAAACCACAAAGTATGAAATCAACAGATAAAATTACTTTGGTATATGCCCATACATATACCTAGTTTATCAAGTGATCCATCTCAATCATGAGGAAAACACAAAAGTAGTGACTTAGCTCAACAGAGATTTTTTTTCACATTATCAAAACCATGGCTTCAAGAGAACTGTTCCTCTTTCAAGTACAGTGGGTCTTCCACGACACAAAGACCGCTTCCCACTAACCTTGGATTTTTGAGGTACTCCTCCTATCGAGTACCGTGGGTCTGCTGCATCACAAAGAGGTGCTCCCCACTGCGGGTCTGCCGCCACACCCATGTGCTCCCCCTCGTAGCCAGAAGAGGTACTCCTCCTATCGAGTACCATGGGTCCGCCGCTTCACCAAGCACAATTCTCCACCGTGGGTCTTCTGCCACAACTAGGCACTCCCCACTTGGCTAGTAGAGTCTCTCTGAGTCAAACGGTCAGCAGTCGTCAGGTCTCAGCTAGCTACTAGGTCTCTGCACTCTGATCGCTCGTCATTGGAAGGATCAACTCCACAAGCTACTGGTCAATACTCCAACTATCACGAAGTCCCACGAATAAGTATCTTAAAGGTCTGCCACATCATAAGGGTCTCAACGCAATAGACGACACGTCAATCAGATGCCTAGTCTAAGAGTTATTATCCTTTTAGTCCCGGGGGCCCGGTTGGATTCGTGCATGATCCAACCTGACCGTAACTCAACTCTAACCCAAACTCCAGTGGGTTATACTCAAAGAGACCATCATGGTCCAAGATTACCAGGGCCGCTGACAGTTCATCAAACGGACGTCCGATGTCAAAGATATGGCCAAAAGAAAATAAAGGGCCGTAGTGGGCTTGGGTCCGGTCCAACCCGGCCTGACCCAGTTTGGGCTGAACCAGTCTGGGTCGACCTAGTCTGACCCGTTGGGTCTGGCCTAGCCCATTGGGTTGTCCAACCCATTAGGTTTGGCCCAACACACTGGGCCCATCCCAGCAGGCCATAAGGGGTCGTGGAGGGTCATGAGGGCACAGACCGGCCGCGGGTCAGCGCGAGGGTGGCTTGGCCCGGAGGGTGCCGCGAGGCTGGCTCGGACCAGAGGGCGCCATGAGGGAGGCTCGACCCATATGGTGCCTTGAGGCCGACTCAGCTTGGAGGGCACTGCGAGGGGCTGATGCGGCCGTGAAACCATGAGGGAGCGAGCCAGTTCAGCTGGGGCTCCGCGAGGGCGCGAGTTCAGCCAGGGCGTCTTGGGAGGCCAGTAGGCTGGCATGGCCAGGGAGGCTTGGGAGGCTGGCGGGCCGACGCAGATGAGGCGGCTTGGGAGGCCGGCGGGCCGGGGTGCGGCACAGTTGGGGTGTGGCGCAGCCAGGGCGAAGCGCGGCTCAGGCCGGTTCGGCCAGCATCGGCGCGAGCCGGCGGGTAGCGCGGTTTGGCCTAAGGTAGCAGAGCTAGGGCGGGGTGCGACCGGGGCACAACGTGGCTCGGGCTGGTTGAGCCGATGGGTGGCGTGGACGGAGCGGCTCAAAAGCTAGCAGGTGGCTCAGTTTGGCCCAGGGCGGGGGAGCATCGTGGGGGTGGCGTGGGTTGCAGAGGCCATGGGAGTGCGGTCATTGCCTTCGTCGCCTTCAATTCCGTTGTCGCCTTCCTCCGTTTCAAAGAACACTACAAATCACCACAAGGGTTACAGAGAGGACATGCCATGTTAGTTTGGCCTGTAGTCTCCGAATTTGAGTGGTAGTATGAGTTTTACCAAGAACATAAACAAGAATAAGCACAGAAGATTTTTTCAATTCCCATAATACCTCTTTAATTTCTATTCCCAACCATGAAAAGGATAAAGAGGTGAGAACATGGAATGTGTTAATCAAATAAAGAATAAACCCCTACCTTGTTCGATGTTGGTTGACGTTGGCACGAGAAGGCGGACATCGATTCGTTGTAGACGAACACGTCCTTCGTCGGAGAAATTCCTGAGGAAGAAGGTCTAAGGAGGTCGTTCTTCGTAGTCGAAGGCGTTCCTCATTGGCGTTCTTCTTCGGTGGAGCGTTCTTCGTCGAGATCTTTCTCCCAAGTTCCTCCCTTCCCAAATCCTCCTTTTCCAACCAAATGAAATGGTAGGCAAAGATAATAGATAAAAATATCTTATTAAGTTGTTGGGAGCAATTTCAAATTAGCCTAATTAAACACCTAGGTTGGCAAGATTAATTAGGGTGGATTGGTAGAATTAAATTAAGGGAGGTGGTGGAACCATTAATGGTAGAGGAGGTTAATAGGCTCTCCATCATTTATGAGAGAGTTTAGAGGTTTTCCTGAATTAAATGGGGGGGGGGGGGGGGGTTAGTCCTGGGTGGTCCCCCCCAGCATAAACTCTCGTGGGATGTTAGGTTCGGGTGGGACACACCACCATAACCACTCATGGGAGGTTAATTCCAGGTGGTCCTCACATTTCAACTCCCATATGGGTGGTTATAACAAAATAAAATAAAATATGAGCTTATTTTATTTTATTATTTGCACGCAAAACCCAAAAACTAACTTCCCCCTTGACCAACTTCCATCGAGGTGAAAGTCTTCTTAAGAAAATACCGGCGCTGCGAGTTCAACGGTGTCCTCGGATTTCAATTCCGAGCAACGGTTCAAAAGTTATAAAAACCTGGTCGAACTTTCACTGAACGTACCCAAACAAAACTCCAGAAATTGATTCTGGGCACACTAGGCCTCAAAATCACACGCCGTAAATTTTCACGGACTAATAAAATTCCCATATATTTAAACAAAATTACATGGAAATTCTGGGTCATTACAATATCAGTGATATAAGAATGTGTTGGAGCATGTGATCAACATTATATTGTTGCATCAAAAACACCTCTTCTAATGGAAAGTCCATTATACTAGGGATACGGTATTATTATTCTGTATTTATTCTTTTATGATTTTATGATTTCACTAAGTGTGATGCACTTAAGGTTTTGGATTTATTATTAATATATTTTTGGATCTTGGACTATTGGAAATATTCTTGTGTACATGCATCATTTTTTTCATGTATGGATCACATGACATACGCCCAATTGTGTGTGATTAATATCCATGAAAATAGAGGGGGCCAACTATTTAAACTGCCAATAATAACTTATATATTATTTTCCCATATAACGTGTTGGTGGAATTCTACTTATCTAAATCATAGTAAATTTTCTTTGGATGAAAGGTCATGTGGGTTTTACAGAGGGATACCCCTTTATGGTGGCTATGTATTCCCTCTTATTAGGTATGTATAGTGACTCTTGATGGGGTTGTTCTTGAATTTTATGCCTTGATATTGGTTCTGACAAGGAAATACTTTTATTTACTTAAGGTTTTAATAACAACCTATGTGATGTTTTATTATATAGATTCTTGGTGGAATTATACTTAACAGAACCATATAACTATGGTTTAATCAATAGAGATTATCATGGGATGATTCCATTATAAGTAAACCTATATGATATTGTGGTCTTAAATGGGGTATTCTCATATATAGATACCCAATTAGGATCAATTCTTTAATAAGATGATAAATTATCATATGACTCTAAATTTGTATATGGGAGAACCCTAGAGTGGGTGTTGGAATGCAAGTTACTTTTTGATATTTGAGATGGGTATAGAGATGTTTCCCTATGAGTTGTGACCTCTAAGAGACAAGATTTATGGGATAGGTGTGAGATCCTAGTAACCTTAAGATGAAATGTGGGATATTACAATAACTTGAGAGAGAAAATATACCAAGAGAGTGAACTCCTTATAGATGGATATCATGGGTTGATACTTCAGGTTTTGATATTGGTACATGGTATGTGCTACCAAATATGTGATATAGGCATGGAGATTACACGATCTTTGTGGAGTAAAGAACTTGAGGTTCTTTTTTCTATGAAGGTTTTTTTTCAAAGGAAAATATCCATAATATTCTTGAACCTATTGGTTTTGGGTGTAATATCCCAATTAAATAGAGTATTTTGATCCTAAATAATTAGACCTAGGACTGGTAGAGAATGGGTAGACACTTTTGGTTTTGAGATGATGTTAGTTGGTGGGTGATTGTGCGATAGACCCTATCATGGGTAAAATGTCTTGATTTTGAAGAATAAACCCGAAAGTGATTTTGGATAGGTGGGTTTAGAATTCTATGAGTATGATAAGTGATATAGGCACATGAGCCTTAGTTTCTAGTGCATGGATCATGGGATCCTAAGTCACGTTCTACAATTGGGTAGTACTAGAGAATACACCTATTGGGTTCGGTTGATGTCATGATGTATAATGGATGAGAACCCGTGAGAGGGTTCTTGGGGATTTCTTTTCCCTAATAAAATGAGAGTGAGTTTTGTAATAAATTTCCAGGGGAAAGCCTCTATGTGTGAGGTAAAGTGGGTTCTGGTTTTTTGTGGTGCCCATTATTATGGATCTATGGGTGGTCATGTGCAAGATAGGGACCAATGGTTTTCAATGAAATGATTGTAGGCATAGTTTCTTGAAAGTTTTGATGAAATGAGGATTTTATATCTATGGAAATGTGTGAAATTAGAGGTGGATTGGGGTATTGTTGTATGTTTGACCCAAGGTTGTTCCTTGACATTAATTGTTAGTAAAGTGTGTTGATATAACCTATTGAGGTTATGCTCGAGGAGGGATAGGAATCCATGAGGTGGAAAGTGAACCATTGGTCGTAGAGGTATGAACTTAATTTTGGTTGGATCGTGGATATTATGAAACTGATCATTGGGTGATTGATGTGGAATTCAGATATTGATGTGTAGATAAAACATATTTTTTCTGGTTCCTTGTTAAATACTAGATTTGAGGTTAATATGTAGTGATATATGGAGTCCATTATTTGTCTTCAGACTTAGGGTGTGTTAGATTGATGATATACTAGTTCCTAGGTTGATAACATAGTGGAATATTTGGTTGGTCGAGTATCCAACTATAGAATTACATTGAGTATCTAGTACAAATTTTAGTGAGGGTGTTTTAATGATCTTGGTATGCCTTTAGGATCCAAGTCATCAAAATTAGGAAATGTGATAGTGAGTTAGTGGGTAAGAATGAGTGTCTTCAGAAATAGTTGGTCCAAGGAAGTTCAACTAGAGTGTTTACATGTAGTTGGCTGTGGTGATATGGAAACCACATTGAGAAGGTCAATGGAACACTGATAATGCATTTTCAGTAAAAGATTACAATGGTGGGGAGTACCCTAGCTCTAAATCCCCCCACATGAGATTATACTTATGGTGGGGAGCACAATAATATTGGAAGTAAGTTTATTGATGATTTTGTAATGTGGTAGGGTAGATGATTTCCATTGAGAACTATCTCATTATTGGTGTTGGTGATGAGATGGTGGCTTAGTTATTTGATGGACAATGAGCATTGTGTTTCAATTTGAAAAATAAAATACCATTTTACATTACAAATTCAGACATGAAAAGTTCGTTATAATTTTTTGATGAAGATATATTAGGGTAATGGTTAAAAGATTTATGAGAATTCTTGGGGATGATAAGTGCTATGGTGTGGAGATCGTAAAACCTCATGACCTTTCTGGGCTATGAAATTCAGAATGATTTTGAATTTTTTATTTTTTTGGGGGGTTTTCTTTGAGAAATGAGACTCAGATTAAAATTAGAGAGTTGTAACATCTTAAAGAGATGTTATTTTATGTAAATCTATGTCTAAGAGGTGTTTCAAGTGCTTGAGTGAGCGCCAAAGAAAGCTTGGGTGGCCCTGTAGCTATTTTTTATAGAGGATCCCTATAGATACCTATTCTTAACATACATGGATATTACATCAATTTTGATAAATATTCAGCACATTAAAAAAGTAAATGCTCATAGACCATAATAGTTTAGTGTATTTTGAAACTTTGAACAAAATCTTCTAACTTGGTGAAAGATTTTAAATTTTTCCCACAAATATATTCCCCTTTAGTAATTCTACTTAAAACCTTTCTTCATAAACCAAGGAAAGGAAACATAACAAAGGGTGATTTTAGATGCTCAGTAAGGGTAAAAAAGGGAGATAAGTAAGCATAACATAAACATAAGGGTATGATAACATGATCATAACATTATAATATCATACCCTACATATCAAGGATCATAATCAAGTGTCATGACATAAATATTGGAAGTTCATAAGACATGAATCATAAAGAAATAAAAGATCGTAATCCATGAGAGAATAACATAGGCATAAGAAATATAATTTTTGGAATACACAAAATTATATAAAACCTTATGTCAAGGATACCTACCAAGGCTTTCATAACATGTTAGGATGGAGATAATCAGAAATTTACCTATTTCAGTCTTGGTCTAACAACCCATGTAACCTCTTGTTTTCGGTCTTGGGATACAATCTATATACCCTATTGTTTTTCGGATTGGGCTCGAATATATGTAACCTATTTTTTTAGGAATGGGATACAACCCATGTACCATCTTGTTTTTGGGCATGGGATACAACCTGTGTACCCTCTTGTATCCAGGTTTGGGATACAACCAATGTACTCTATTGTATTCAGGCTTGGTCTATAACCCATGTACCATTTGAGATAATATACCATTTTTCATTACCAAATGAATTGGAGGGAGATATAATCCCCACCCATCACATAATTAAATCATATATACATGTTCCATAAGATAATAAAACATTCATCATATCATGATCTATAAAAAGATATGGGTTTCATAAACATCATATAATAACACATGAAATGAAATGGATATCATAAAAAATTAATCATATCATAACCTATGGAAAATATATAGGTTTCATAATAAATTCATCCTAGAATAACCCATCAAAGGAAGTTAATTTCATAATCATTTTATCATGTTATAACCCATGTAAGAGAAACAAGTTTCATAAGCAACTTTTCAACAAAATCATAAACCATTCAGAGAAAGAATAAGAATATAATCCTTAGATAATGACTCCACAATGACATGAGTAACACCAAATAATGTTATATTAAATGGTAAATAATTGTTAAAGTATAATTTAAAACATTTTTTGGGGAAAATATTCTTTCTTATTTGAAAAAATATTTTTAAAATATAATGAATTTGGAAAACCTTTTTCTTTTAAAATAGATTTGAAAACTTATAATGTAAGCTTGAAAATATTTTGAAAAAAAATTTCTATGAAAAAAAATTGAAAACTAATAAATAAATCATGAAAAAATTTTGAAAATATTTTTATTTGAAAATAATTTGAAAACATAAAAATAAATATTGAAATCATTTTGAAAACCATTTTTTGTAGAAAATTCATTTGAAAACTTATAAAGATATCTTGAAATCATTGAAATACGTTTTCTTTGAAAATAATATTTTGAAATAATACAAAGGAGGATTTTAAAATCATTTAAAAAACTTTTTAAACATAATTTTTTTTATTTGTTTAGAAAACATGGTTTTTAATGAATATAGATTTCTTAAAGAAAATTGAAATAAAGAAGGATTTTATTAAAAACATTTTATTAATTATATTAAGTACCTAAGAGTGGGAAAATGGTACCATTTAATGGATATAATATTAATAAAAAAAGGAGAATAAAATTAATGATAGTTATTAAGATATGGATTATAATATTTCATAAATGGAAGCTTAATCATAAACAATAACGATAAACGATACGATTATAGCAATAAACTCTTACCACTTTGGTAACTTTAAATCACAATACCCATGAGAGAATAAAATTAAATGAATATTATAATATCATTAAAAGAATAATATTCATGATATAACATGTCAATGAGAATTATATACACCTCGTATAAGAATATAGGTTCATGATATATCATGTGTCTCAAGAAAGGAAACTGGAGAAAAAATTACATTACCGATTTTGTAACTTTTGAACCGTTAAACCCATAAAATAAAGATCATAAAATGGATATGTAAATAAATAAATATTTATATATATGTATCATAAAATACATTCATGGTTAGTATATAAATCACACAAAAAAATGAGTTGTGGACATGACATGTATCTCATAGATATAAAAAGTGAGATGAGAAAACCCTTACCTTAAGTATTTACTTTCTTTGTACACATTAAAACCCCTTGTATAATAAATATAATTTTATTATAAATATACCAAATAAATATAATCTTATATATAATACCATATATTATTTTATTATGACTTTATATTACCTTTTTATTAACAATTTAATGTTACATTTCAGGTAGTATCTGCTTTGTATTTCGTAAATGTTTTGACCTGTTATTCTTAATCCGCTTACTTATATCCTGATTTACTAATTTCGAGAATGTAAAAAATGAAATAAATATAAAAAATATTCAGTATATACATATTTATAATATTCTATAAAATATATAAATACTAAGTGGAATACAATGTTCATGGAGACAGTAGGCCGTAAGTATGCATGAACACTATTTCCTTTTTCTTGTTGTATTGAATGAAAGAAAGTAAGTAATATATATATATATATATTATAATTAAAATATTATTTTTATTTCAAAAATATCATATAAATTTCCAAATCCCGTACTTAATGCATTCCATGTAAAGTGTGAACCAATGAAATCTCTTTGAGGAGGCAGTAGTCCACACATCCACAAACAAAGTTATCATATTTACAAAAAAATGGAAATAATGAAGGTATGTTTTATATAATAGTTATAGAAGAAAAATAAAAAATAAAAAACATATCTATCATATAAAAATAGTTTTTCCATAATAATTTCCAACCATGAGAGGCGGTAAAGGAAAAATGAACGACATCGTTTCACGAGGCAATAATTCACTATACATGAATGGTAATTTCATTAACCATTTTATGGATGTGTGTATAGGTGTAAGTATAAAACTTAAAAAAACATATAATTATATTTAGGATACTTAATTTATTATATAATCATTAAATAATAATAATTTAATGGGTGGAGAAATAAATAAAACATAATGGACGTTGAAGAATATTACCTCTTTTTCAGGTAACTCCTTTTGGTTTGCACCAAAGGTATTAATTGGTTGTCTTTCTTCCAAAATTTAGGACTCTAGGGTGGTATGGGGTAATTTTTAACTTATTTGGGTAGGTTTTTGATGATCCAAAGTCTTTATATGTGTGAATAAATGGGAAGGGTTATTGTCTTTTTATAGTGGAGGGGGAGTGATATTCTTGTAAATATAAAAAGGAAAACACTATTGGGAGGTCTCCCTTACCTCATGTGATAAAAAAATGGGAATATAATGTATTAAAGGGTAATTATTTTTGAAGAAAATTCTCTACCACATAAAATAAGTTCATTTTTATATTTTTGTTCCTTAAATTATATGTTTCCCCACTTTTATCATTTTGGTTTTCTGTAAAGTAACTAGTTTTCTAACCAAAGTATTTTAACCATTAAGACTAAATTAAAGTGTAATTTATTAGATTATATAGAAAAAATTAATTATAAATATTATATATAATTTTTAAAAAATAAATACCATTTGTGTTGGAAATTAATTTTTATATAAGCGCATATAACATGCAAAAACACTACTTTAACCCGAATTGCGCTAACAAAGTTTTAACTATTTATGGGTCAATATGTTCATTATAAAAGATAAATTTAAACCTTAATGGATAATATTTGATATCTATTTACACTTAAAAAACACTTTTAATAAGATAATATATTTTGGAAATTTAAATCATTTAATAAAATATCATTTATTTTATTTTATTATTATCTAAATAATCCACACGTTGGTATTTCTTAATAATTTAATGCAATTACAGCATATATAAAAATTAAATATAAATTATTATGGCAATAATAACTCATTTATATTCCAAATTAATATTTATAACCAAATCTATATAGATTCTTCCCTACTCCAAAGCTTTAAAGGTGTTAAAGGCAAGGAAGGTTTCCTTTTTGTCCTTTCCTTACATAACTTATAATGTTGGTCAATTTAAGGGAATAATATCCCAATAACTCATAAAGTAGATAATAAGGTTGTTAGGGTATAAATATTTCCATACAATGGGTTTTTTAAATGTGTTGGTTCATTTATACACCTTATATTCTAAGTTTAATCATTAAGTAAGCTTATTTTTACCTTAATCAATGTAAATAATTTTATTATATTCACTAATTTTTTTGGTCAAAATATTAATTTTATATTATTGGAACCAAAATTTAATACTGATTCCAAATAATTATATCATTTTTTCAAAATTCAATTCACAGGGGTGGCTAAAATTAATTTAAAATTGATCCGACAAATGCTGCGAGAAAACGAGTTTTTAAGAAAAGTTCAAAAGTTTGAAATGTTTTTACATAAAATATCAATGGGAAATTGAATAAATTGACCTAAATTAGATCAATTTGTTTATAATTGAACTAATTTTACGTTTAAATAAAATTAAAATATAATTTTCAATATAAATAATTTAGACAAAAAGACATTTTTTAATTAAAATTCAGTATTTTTCACTATTCATCCAAAAATGATGTTTTTTAGAAAAAAATCACCCTAAGATAATTTTGAAATTATTAATTAAAAAATTAATTTTATTTTATCAAATTAAATTTCTAAAAGTGTTTAAAATTAATTTTTTTTATTGTTCATAGAAGGATATAAAAAGTAGTTCATTTGAGAAAATAACATTTTCAAACATATAAAGGATTTACAAAAAATTATATGTTTTATTTATATAAAATCATAATAAATAATATTTAAATTTTATTACTATTTATGTTACTATGTTTAATGACTATGGTATAACTATCTTGTTTAAATAATTATAATAATAAAATGTTTTTTCATTGAAACTCAGTGTTGCGTGTAATGAAAGACAAGTTGGTGTTGCATATTGTGTAATATTATCTTGGTTTAGAATATGATAAAATATTACATTAGTATAGAATGAAAATTAAGAAATAAAATAAAATTAATTTATTTGAAAAAAGGTTCATAAAAACTTGAGGTGATACATTCTACCCCCTTAAAATGAATTTCACCCTCAAAATTCATCTAGGTTAACAGTGGTTTAATACATGAAAGTACCTTTAATAGAAACCCACATCGTAAAAATGAATACTAAAAATTCCTTTAAAAATGGAAAGTTAGAAACATAATGGTTATCCATAGTAACTCATAACAAGGTTTCCACATAAGAGAACATAGGTGGGAAGTGAAGACATGGACTTGGAAGAAACATCTAATTATCATGTTTTTATGAAGAGTGATATAGAACATGGTCACAAGAAAGTTAACGACCACAAATCCATAAATCTATGATAATTTAATGGACTATTTGATTCATAAAAAATGATAGTACTTGAATAACATTTTTTTGTTTCAAGATCCGTTTTCTAAATTTGAATAATATTAACGAGAAGATATAATTACATGATTTCAGTATAATCTCACCCTTTAGTTTCATCTTACCAATTTTCACTTCATCTCTTATTCTAAAAATAAACGTGAATTTGTTATGCCTAAAGCACTAACAAATCATAATATCCATAAAGGATAATAAGTCTTTTTTATATTTATTTAGTAATTATCATAGAAAAATTTCTAGCATAGGTTATCCAGTATGCATAAATCCTTATATTGTGAGATAATAATTTAATCACACAAGAATCATCCGAAGTTTAACTAAAACATTCCATAAATGATTAACCTTATAATCCTTCTAAAAGTTGAAAATCCAAAACATTAGAAAGAATGTCACTAAATTTCTCAAAATAATCTTAACATTTATTCCTCATATATCATAAAGTAGCTCTTGGTTGTCACATACTAAACATGTAAATAACTTTATCATGTTTTCTCTTGAAACATGGTAATAACTAGAATTACCATAAAGACTTATTGAAAAAAATTCATTCCTTATTATTCTAAAGATCATTATATATATTCCTGAAATTTAAAAAATTTATAAACTTCATCCATGATAACATAAACCACTTTTTCAAAAAATTGTTTATTACTTATGTGGTCATAAATACTATCCAATTTACTTTATCCATATCATCATCGCTTTATCCATACTAAATATCAGTTTATCATCCTCAGGAACACATTAAGGGTTACCTTCCCTTAATCAAAATATCCCCTTTCCATTAAATAATTTTTCTAAGTCTTCAGAACCATTAAAAATATCATTTTAAATCCATAATAAAATACTTATATATTTTATGATTCATATAACATAATCTTTGAATTCCAAAACATAAATACTTAATTCATCCCACTTCCTTCTCAAACAATTAATTAAGATTCATAATATTATTACTTAATACCCCTTTTATAAAATATGGAATACAGATCATGTATTATGGTCCCTCAACCTCAATTTAATCATGCTTATTACGTTTAATGTAAATAATATCGTTAAAATATTCCATACCTTTAACATGTCATTCATGGCCTCTTTATCTTCAACAGTATAACCAATACTTGTACCATATTCCCGATTCTATTCATGATATTTCCACTTAAGAAATCAATTTTCATAATGCCCATACTTTCCACATCTGAAAAATTCAAAGTTAACCCAGTTACTTCTAGTTCATGCTATTTATTAAGACTAGAAAGCATAACATGCACAACACATATCAAATTAAAAAACCACATAATCATGAAAGAATACTTATTAGATGCCTAAATAATGAAACCTAATTATTTAATATATAAAACCTTAGGTTTATAAAAGTTTATTAATTGTAATATTATATTTAAATCCTTTATGATGGTTCATAAAGTGTTTGTGAATTCCCAAATCATATCCCCCAAGAGTGTCAAAACTGGTGTGCATTGAGGCTCATTGTCATGCACCAGTTCCCGATCGAGTCTAGCTCAATGTGGTGTTTTTGGGGTTGTTACCCCTATGTACATATGTCCTAGATCCACATCCACTTATAGTATCAAAACATGAATTTATTTCTAGTAAACCACTCACTCTATCCTTTACCAAGATTCAAAAACACTTTCTTAAACATTAACTCATCCTTAGACTTATCCTTAGAGAAAATGTCCTGAGGGATCTCACTAAAATTTTCTCATCCTAGTTTCTAATGTTTGAATTAACCCTTCATTTTATACCAACTATAGAAACCCAGTATTAACATACATGGATATTACATAAATTTAGATAAATATTCATCACATTACAAAACTACATTCATTAAGACTGTAATAGTTTAGTGTCTTTGGGATCTTAGAAAAAAATATTCTAACTTGATGAAAGATCCTTAATGTTTCTCAAAAATATCTTACTATTTAGTAATTATACTTAAAACCTTTCTTTTATAACCTAGGAAAATGTAACATAATAAAGGGTGATCTCAAATTCTCACTAAGGGTAAAAAGGGGAGATATGTAAGCATAACATGAGCATAAGTGTATGAGAACATAATCATAACATTATAATATCATACCCTGCATATCTAGGATCCTAATCAAGATTCATGTCATAAATATTGGTTGTTCATAAGACATAAATCATAAATAAATAAATAAAATATCATAAGCCATTAGGGAATAACATAGGCATAATACATAGAATTTATTGAATACACATAAGCATATAAAACCTTATGTCAAGGATACCTACCAAGACCTTCATAGCATGTTATGCTTTGTATAATCATCCATTTACCTACTTAGGGCTTGGGCTAACAAACCATGTACCCTATTGTTTTCAGGATTGAGCTACAACCCATATACCCTATTATTTTTGGGATTGGGATATAAACCATGTACCCTCTTGTTTTTGGGCTTGGGATACAACACATGTACCCTATTGTTTTTGGGCTTGGGATTCAAATTATATACCCTATTGTATTTGGTCTTGGGATACAACCCATGCACCCTCTTGTTTTCAGGCTTGGGCTATAACCTATGTACCCTTTGAGATCATATACCATTTATCATTACCCAATGCATTGGTGTGAGATATAGGTCCCAACAATCATATAATGAAATCATACATACATGTTCCATAAGATAAAAAACATTCATCATATCAAGACCCATAAAAAGAGATAGATTTCATTAACATCATATCAGAACCCATGAAATGAAATGGGTATAATAAACTTTTAATCATATCATAACCTATAGAAAAAATATATGTTTCATAATCATTTAATCCTAGAATAACCCAAGAAAGGAAGTTATTTTCACAATAAATTTATCCTGGTATAACCCATGAAAGAGAATTGGGGTTCATAAGAAACTTTTCATCAAAAGCATAAACCATATAGAGAAGGAATAAGAATGGTATACTTGGATAATGAATCCATTAAGGCATGAATAACACCAAAAGATGTTATCTTAAATGGAAAATAATTTCTGAAAGGATAATTTAAAACATTTTTTTAGGAAAATATTCTTTCTTATTTGAAAAACTATTTTTAAAACATAATTCATTTTTAAAACCTTTTTATTTTAAAATAGCTCTGAAAACATATAAAGGAATATTGAAAATATTTTGAAAACTTTTTCTTTAAAAACACCTTGAAAAATCATAAAAAAATATTGAAAATATTTTGAAAACATTTTCATTGGATAATAATTTTAAAACTTAAATAGAAGTATTGAAATCATTTTGGAAACCCTCTTTTAGAAAATAGATTTGAAAAATTATAAAGAAACATTGAATAATTTAAATCCATTTTATTTGAAATATTTTTTTGAAAGCATAAAAAAATGTTTTAAAATCACTTAAAACACTTTTTAAACATAATTTTTTTTGAAAACATTTTTAGAAACCATGGTTTTTAAATAACAGAGATTTCGAACAAAAAATAGAAATAAAGTTGGATTTTCATAATTTCTTTACCTAATTATATTAATTAACAAATAGTATACAAAAGTTAAAATTACTTGGATATAACATGAATAACTAGAGAATAATAAAGTTCATGAGATCCCTTAAGATATGGATTATAATATTTTATCAATGGAATCATAATCATAAATAATCCTGATAAACGATGAGATTATAGAAATAAATTCTTACCACTTTGGTAATTGTAATCATAATACCCATGAGAGAATAACATTACATGAAGCTTAAAATATCATGAAAATAAGAATATTTAATGACATAACATGTCAAATTTCATTATATACACCTCATAGAAGAATATAAGTGCCTGATATATCATGTGTCTCAAAGAAGGCAATGTGAAAAATAATTACCTTACTGATTTGGACACTTTTGAACCACAAACCCCATCAAATAAAGATAATAAAATGTATTTTTAAATAAACATAAATTTAAGTATAATTATCATAAAATAAATTCATGGGAAATATATACACCAAACTAAAGAAACAAGTGGTGAACATGACATGTATCTTATAGGTATAAAAAGTGAGATGTGAAAACCCTTACCTGAAGTCTTTAATTTTTTCGTACATGTTCAAACCTCATGTAAAATAAATATAAGTTTATTATAAATATAAAAAATAACCATAATATTATATTTAATACCATATATTATTTTATTATGACTTTATATTACCTATTTATTAACAATTTAATGTTACATTTTGGGTAATATCTGCTTTTTATTTTGTATATGTTTTGACCTGTTATTCTTGATCCACTTACTAATATCATGATTTACTTATTTAAATAATGTAAAAAATGATATAAATATATTATATATTAATTATATAAATATTTATAATAATCTATAAAAGATATAAAAATGAAATGGAAAACACCATTAATGAAGACGGTAGGCCGTACATACGCATGAACACTATATCTATTTTCTTGTCACATTGAAAGAAAGAAAGTAAATGAAATATATATATATATATAATAATTCCATTATAATTATTATTTCATAAAATTATATAAATTAACTAAACCCATACTTGATACATTTAATATAAAGTGTGAAAAAATCACATGTCTTTGAGGAGGAAGTAGTCCACACGTCCACAACGGACGTTTTTGTATTTACAAAAAATGGAAAGCATGAATATATGTTTTATATATTAATTCCAAAAGAATAAATACATCATAAATATCATATATATAATATAAAAATAGTATTTCAATCATAATTATCACCCATGAGAGGTGTTAAATTTGAAAAACAACATCTTTTCATGAGGCAGTAGTTCACCGTACAGGAACAATAATTCTGTTACCCATTTTATGGAAGTGTGTGTAGGTGTAGGTCAAAAAATTAACAAAAAACCACTTATTATATTGAGGATAATTATGTTAGTATATAAGAATGAAATAAAAAAATTTAATGGGTGGATAAAGAAATAATACATAAATGGAAGTTGAGTAATGTTACCTCTTTTTTCGAGTAACTCCTTTTGGATTACTTCAAAGGGACTCCATGGTTGATTTGCTTCCCAAATTGTGGACTCTAGGGTGAGAGGAGGGACATTAGGAGATTATTTGGTAAGATGTTGGATGATCCAAATGAATTTATATGTGAGAGTAAATGGGAAGGGTGAATGTATTTTTATAGTGGAGGGGGGGTGACATTCTTTTAAATATAAAAATAAAAACACTATTGGGAGGTCTCCCTTATCATTTTGGTTTTTTTATTAAAGTAACTAGTTTTCTAACCTAAGTATTTTAACCATTAAGACTAAATTAAAGTGAGATTTATTATATTTTATCTACCTGATTAATTCTAAATATAATATCTAATTAAAAAAATTCCCACATGTGTTGGAAATTAATTTTAAAATAAGCGCATGTAACGTTCAAAAACACTACTTTATCCCAAACTGTGCTAACACAGTTTTTAATATTTATGATTAAATATGTTCATTATAAAAGATAAATTTTAACCTTAATGGAATATATTTTATATTTATTAACTTTTAAAAATAAATTTCTAGAAGGTAATATTTTTAGTAATTTTAAATCATTTAATAAAATATCATTTATTTTATTTAATTATTTTCTAAATAATCTACACGTTCGCATTTCTTAATAATTTAATGTAACTATATCATCTCTAAAAATTTAAAATAAATTATTATGATAAAAAGAACCCATTTATCTTCCAAAATAATATTTATAAATAAGCTTATGTATCTTCTTTCCTACTCCAAATCTTTAAAGGTGTTAAAGGCATGGAAGGTTCCCTTTTTGTCCTTTTCCTTACTTAACTTGTTATATAGGTCACTTTCATGGAATACTATCCAAAAAACATATAAAATATATCCTAAGGTGGTGAGGGTCTAAATATTCCCATAAAATGGGTGTTGGACAAGTGTTGGGTCCTTTATACACCTTATATTCTAAATTTAACCATTAATTAAACTCATTCTTACCTTAATCACTACAATTAATGTTAATTACTTTCACTAAGATTTTTGATCAAAAAATTAATTTGATATTATTAGAATAAAAATTTAATACTGATTAAAAATATTTATATCTATTTTTCCAAATTCAATTCACATAAGTGGCTAAAATTAATTTAAAATTAATCCTAAAGATGCTGTGAGACAGTGGGTTTTTAAGGAGAAAAGTTCAAAAGTTTTAATTGTTTATATATCCAATTTCAATGTGAAATTAAATCCATTTAACTAAATTGGATTTATTTATTTTTTTATAATTTAACTAATTATACATTAAAATCAAATTAAAATATAATTTAACTATATAAATAATTTAGAGGAAAAGGCAGTTTTTAATTAAAATTTAGTATTTTTCACTATTTATCCAAAAATGACATTTTTCAGAAAAATACCAAAAATTAACCCAAATATAATTTTGAAATTTTGAATAAAAAAATGAGTTTTATTTTATAAAATTCAATTTCTAAAATTTTCTAAAATTAATTTTATTATTGTTCCCCAAAGGACATAAAAAGCAGTTCATCTGAGAAAATAACATTTTCAAACATATAAAGTCTTTACCAAAAATTATATGTTTTATTTATATAAAACCACAATAAATAATATTTAAAAATTACTTATTACTATTCATATTAATATTTTTAACATCTATGTTATAAAAATCTCATTTAAATAATTATATTAATAAAAAAAATTTCGTAGAAACATAGTGTTGCGTGTAATGTAATCCAAATTAGTGTTTCATGTAGCATAATATTATCATGGTGTAGCATATAACTAAATATTAACTTGGTGTAGAATAAAAAGAAATAGATTAATTAAACATAATTTATTTTGAGAAAAAGTTCATAAAAACTCACGGTGTTAGATTCCCCACTACGAGGAGCACGACGCCGTGGAGCTTGTCATAGTAGAGGGTTACATGCTTGCGAGATCATAGTTCCTGGGTATTTTGGTGGGAATTTTTTTATGGGTGTTTCCCTATGGTAAATTATGATGGGATAAATGCATAATTTGGGTGTTTTTGTGAAGGGGTTTCTCCTATGGAAAATAATTAGTATCACCACCCCATGGTGGATGAGCATGTCTGGGGTCTATGGGGGATTCTTGGAGGTGTACCCCGATGTAATACAACCATGGTGATCCTATTATTTCCAAAAAATAGTGGAATAACCAATTTTATCCCTTAGTATTTAAACCCTTTCTCCACATTTTCCTTATACATTGTGCACGTGGACTAGGAGGGTCTACTCCCCTTATTATACTTTAAAAAAACATCAAGAGGGGTGGATTATTAATGATTTATTTGGAGGTTTGTGGTGTGTTCTTCCTCCATCATCCTACATTAATTTCCCCCTTTGTAGCCACTGATTTTGGATCGTCTCAGCTAGGTTTTGTTAAACATTTCCACTATATCATGGTTAAAATTGTCTGATATGATGGGGATTATTCTTGACATGGCTAGAGGATGTCCTGTGATGATGTAAACATGCCATTTTGATAAAGATATTTTTCCTAATAAATTTTTATTTGGATTTGGATTAAATTGAATAAAATTTTCTATTGCATATGTTCATATTATCAAGGCTTTTATATGGATTAGGTGTGGGTGCGTGTCAAGATGGGATTACACACCGTTGCTTGATATCTCAACTAGAATAATTCACATAGTGAGTTTTTTTGGGAAAATAACTATTTAAATTAATTTTAATAATTAATTATGAATTTTTATAATTAAATATATATGTCATATGGAAGATGATAGGTGATCAAGAGCATGGATGAGGTTGGAAGAGGATGAACGAAGATTGGCGAGGGGATAACTCCATAGATGATGTAGGTGGTCCCTTGGACATTTCCTTTTTGGTTTATGAATTTTATATGACATGTGATATGTGGTATCACCGCTAAGGCTGACTAACCTTTTTTATTTAAATGAATTATTTAGTCAAAATAAAATGAATATAAAATAAATAAATAATTTTTCAAGGGATACGAAGGACCCTTAATCATTGGCTTAATACCTCAGCCACTGATGGCTAAGGGATGGGTTAATATTATATTCCTTGTGAAACATGGATCCTAGAGGGGTGTAAATGAATTATGTAAGCATATTGTACCTTAGTGTAGGTGCCTTAGTGACATATGAATAAAGTGTTGTGAACATTTTAGAGTGATCGACCATAGTAGGCCTTTATGGAACCTTGCAATACTCTATAGCCTAAGGGATAGATGAGATGACAGTGGGGTGATTATTCCTCCCCCATTAGTACGTGAGTACATGGATGGGTATGAACTTGGTAGATTCATGGATAGGTTGGGTGCATGAGGACTGGCCTAGGGTGACTTGGAATGAGATGTTTTTGAAGCTATATCCATTTTCTGACAAAGATATGGGATTTATTATAAGGATTGTGAGGATGTATGATGGTTAGGATGATACTGAGGGAGGCTGTTCCCTTCGAGTGATGGATGATGACCTGAGAGATGAGATAGAGATCAAGGAACCCATGAAGTGTGTCTGTGATGTGAGGTGACCTAGGATACCCTAGTGGGATCCCCAATGAAATTTTCACCCTAGAGAGGGTGCATACTATAATGGGTATAAATGAATGTGGGTTTCACCTTATAACCTCAATCAATAATGCGATCCTGATATGGAAATAGTGATGAGGATCAATAGTGCACTTGAGGGGATTTCCTTGATTATGTGAGATGGGTTTGAGAGGATGACCATCCCTTATGAGATACATTATATAATATAGTATGGGAGGAACACTGACTGTAACTTAATTTTTTTTAATTATCAAAACACTTTTTAGGAAAAATCATGAAACCAAAAATTCCATACAATTAAACCAGATAAAATCATAAAATAATTTAACCCAGATTGGTGCCTCATATCTTGCCCAAACAGGTTTCCAAAAAACTACCCTTGAAAATCCAAAAAGTCATTAACCAATTTCAATCCACGAGCCATGATTTTCTAGAGACACAACCATCAAGGACTCACTACACTGCCATCATCATGTCTCCTATCAAACACAATCACCATATTCACGTATAACATTACCAAGGTCTTAATCCTCAACCTTCTTCACCACCAAACTATACTCCAATGTCTTCTACCTGCACAACTGACGACTCTTGGACACACCGTCGTGTCACCTTTTCCGTCCTCAAAACATCTCGAGAATCACCAAATTGGAGTCATCAACGCTAGGCACAACATTGATAAACACCATCTACGTCAAACACATCACCGACTCCAAACCACTAACAACACCATTTTCGCTGATCAGACATCTCACCAGATCGACAAAACCCATCAACAGAAACCACAAGCACCATCACTCCATATAAAACCACCACAAAAAAAGATACCATCGATGAAAATAGAAACCACCATCGAGAAATAAGGCAAACACGAAACCATAGAAAAAACTTGAAAAAGGTAGGGAATGAAACCCTGAAGAAGACCAGGGATGAGAACCAAAAAGAAACCTCTCCGACTGCAAACCATATGGCCCAAAACACTGTGTACCCATTAATCAATCTCCAACCTGGAGATAAGTAGTGGAACCCTAGGTCAGACCGGGTTTGGGCACCGAGGTTGAAAGACCGACTCGTGTAGCATCTGGAAAACGAACGTCCACCACACCACAGACCCAATGTCTCAAGATAACTCCACAGCATCCCCAACCCAGAGAGGCATGAAGTAACTTAAGGCTAGAGAAGGTTAAGGAAGTATAGGGCATCCAAAATACATACCTTAGATGGAAGAAGCAAGAGGACCATGGAGGAAAAGCCACAAGAGAGGGGAAGAGAGGAGGGGAGGATCCGAGAGCGAAGGGGAGAAGTAGAGGTCAAAATTTGAAACCCTAAAGGAAAGGAGAATAATAATCATATGGAACACTCATGGGAGGAACACTCATCCCTCAAGTCTTATGAAATAATTCCTAGGGTTTCACTACAGATTCATCCTTTGGTTAAACTTTGAATTCCTAAGATACATTATTGGATTAGACTATTCCATCTATATGGAATGCATGGGTCATGATAACTTGGATTAAATGGTGGAATATATAGAATTTATTTCAAAATCCCCTTGTATTCACCTGTTAATCCCATCTATAATGATTAATTAGTTAGATAGGATTAGGCTGTAATGCCTAGGTCATTACCTAGTATTTGGATTTATGCCTATTTTCAAGTTGATTTCTCTTCCCCTAGATGAGATTACCAAGTGGGGATCTATGCTCCCATTGATAGATTCTGAAAAATTGTAAGGTGGTGTGTTATTCCCCCTAGATTGATTATGGAATTACTAGTTGGTTACTTAGGATTCATCCCTTGAAGTCTATTCTGATTGCATTTGATCAAATCATAGGAATCTGTGATTAAACATGCCACTCTGTGAGTGTTGATCCTAGTATGATTGGAACAATTTTTATATATGGTAAGAGACACTCTGAAACTTGATGAATCATGTATACTTTATCTCAAGTATCATGTTAGAACCTAAGGATCAAAATTGATTATTTATTTATTTATGATTTTGTAGTTTTGTTTATTTATTTTGATTATATCACTTGTGAATACACTATATTTACTCATTATGTTTGGGATCCCATTGGTGTTTTCCTACTGAGTTTTATTCACACATTTCTTAGGCATCCACGAAACTTGGGTACGCTAGTAGACATCAATGATCATAGGTTATGGTGTGGATTATTATTGAATTTTCCTGATCAAGAGGGATAATTTGGATGAGATTGGAGATTGGGATGAGGTGAGGCTTGGGGGTGGAAGTGGTGCCTCTATGAAATACTATTTTTCATTTATTTATCTTGAACTTGTGATCGGCCTGATGGGTCATCAATTTCATTATATAACAGAATGACTGTGATACTTTATGACCACTTTCTTCCATATTTTCATTTGATATAGAATGATTGTGTTTATTTCTTCCATATACTATTTTTTATTTATTTCTGTTGAGTTTTAATCTTATGTGAGGTTATAATCACCCCATGGTTCCACCCTAGACCCTCAATATTAGTCATTTGCCTCTAGGATATAGGGAGGTACACATAATGTCAAGTGTGAGTCATTGGTTCAGGCACCCATTAAGTGGTCCTTGGTAGTGTGATGTTACAACATGTATCATAGATGACCAAAAAATGTGGTACATGATGTGTAACAAGAGGTAAAAGCTATACAACACAAACCCATTTATATATATTACACACCAATCCAATATGTACACCACATAAATTAATTATGTGCATAAAAAATTAATTACAACATTAAAACAAAATACATCGTGTGTAGCTGGAATACATGCTTCATATCAATGTTTTATTGAATATTAAATTCCAAATTAACATTTCAAAACTTCATTCTTTGTAAGTTCATTACACACACATTCTAATTTATGACCATTAAAAGTGGTACACACAATATATATTGACATTCTCAATGTGTTATAAATTCCAAGTTGACTACATTCATTGATATAAAAAACTACACCCTATGTAATAACGTGACATGCCATGTATACTACATACTGTGTAAGTAAAGAGTACATGACTGAATGAGATACCATGTAGTTTAGACAGACACACACTATGTTACCTCCATATACACACCATATACTCTAGTGATTTTAAATAAAATGAATTTTTTATGTAATAAACCATATTTTTTCTAAATTTATTCTTAGAAATTATTTGGGAAAATTCAGAGAATGTGCACTAAGACAGAGTGTGATTCCAAGGCCATGTGTTCCTAGAACAAATCTTTGAATAAAGATCAGTTTTTAATTAAAACTGCTCAGGTGGAAAACATTGAACCTTAGTATCTTTCAAATTGATGTCCAAATCAGAAATATGAGGGCACTATTGCACCTAGAACAATGACTTTACCCTAGGTGGGGCCTAACCTCCACCGGCACTGGTCAAGGGTGAAAGTTAGTCTATGGATTTAATCATCATAAAAAAAATTTATCGACGCATCGTGGGTTTTTTTTGATATGTATTTTTTTCATAATTTCCTAGGTTATTTCCATAAACTTGGAATCCTTTTCGGAAAGGATAAGGATACCCTCTGACGAACTCCAACAGATTGACAGATCAAGGTCAGAATGTGGATAATACAGCAGTGGATCCAACAAATCATGGATCGAGGATTGAGGATCGAACCCAGATGCTGACTGATCCAAACGTCAGGTAGGGTGATTTTTTCTTGTTTGATTTTCCCTATTCTTATTTTCTACAATGAACGCGAATCAATTGAAAAATATATTGATTCACAGATCATGTGTATTGAGGGAAGTGAGTTATCTTTGTAGGGTTTTAATAGGAGATTAATCTTGGTGATTTATTTTGGTTTCTTCAATTGTCATTCTAATGGGGACAGATCGATATCAACAAAAACATCAATAGAGGTTCATTCCTATCTTTGTTCCTTGTTCTTTTCTCCTCTAATTCACCGTTTATCATGGGAGTTCTTCATTTGGATAGCAACATGACATGTCTCGGTCAATTTATCATTGAACGATTGTTTCTTGGTGAAATGATCTGATATCATGGACCTGAGATGGATGCGACATGATGGAGGTGCGATGAAGAAGGTGGTTAACCAATTGATGTGGTGCAGAAAATATCACTACTTGAATGAAATTTCACTAGGATGGATTGTGGAATGGATTCGAGCCCATGATAGTGAATATGGAAATATGAGGATTTCAGAACATCTTCCGGATCGAAGAACGGACCATTGGAGCACATCTATTTGATGAGTCGTCTATGGCGTTGGGACCCTTGCAAAGAGACTGTCCTTTTGAGATACTACTAGTGAGTTTTTGTGGAAGTTGATAGATGACCTAATGGTTTGAGGAGTGGTTCCTCCTAGTACTATCACACTTGAGTGGAAATCGGCGTGTTCTGTAAAGATAGGACTCGCCACATCATGAGAGAGGGTTCATTTCCTTTGGTTAGCTTCCTTTGGGGGTGTTACTCCCTTGAAGGACAAGGGCGCGGGTTCCTGGTGATGTTCATAGAGGAAAAGTAGGTACTCCCCTATGGGACCAGGGAGCAAGTACTCTATCTATGGATTCGGTACTCCCTTATAGGGCTAGGGTGCAGGTCCTCCATATCTAATGTACATAGAGTCGGTATTCCCATACTAGGTAGGGCATGGTTCCTCTATTATAGGAGTAAGTACTCCCCTATTGTTCATGGCATGGGTCCTCCACACATAAGCTGACAGAGTCAGTACTCCCCTGTCATACTAGGGCATGGGTCGTCTAGTCACTGAGTAGAACTCCCCTATCAGGTAGGGTGTGGGTCCTCAACTTATAATGTAATACTCCCTTATGGGATCAAGGTGTGAGTCCTTCATGAGTCATAATACCCTATGGTATCAGGGTGTGGTTCCTCACTTATGAAGTTGCAACCCCCCATCTCGAGCAATGGCAGGGAGCAGGTCCTCCATTGGAGTTAGAGCTCCCTTGACTGTCAGACATAGTTAAGAGGAGCAGGGCCATCCACTTGATGTAAACAATACCTAGATAGGAGATAGTTCTCCATTGATAGACTAATATGTGGGTCACTCATTATAGGTGTGATAGAGGTTTCACGAGATGGTTAGGAGGAGGGATTCCTCATCTATGTACCGTGGTGAGGGTGGGCCTCTCCACTTGGGGTTCCTTAGTCTTGCGTTGGGCACAAGACAATGGTGATTAAACCTCTGGTGCTAAGTACTAGAGCTGGACCTAGTAGAATGTTCCCGATAGAGCATGTTATCTCAAACGTACCATTAGGAATGGTAGAGTTGTTCCTAATGGATCATGTTCTCTAGGACATACCATTAGTAATGGTAGAGTTGTTCATAATGGAGTGTACCACTCGGATGGGTTCCATCTAGGATGGTTGATTTTTTGGAGTGCGATCTCCTGGTTTTATGTGTTTCCTTGCGAACCTACGACAAGAATCCTATTTCTGTCTATGAGGTTGGAACCTCATGATTCTTACTCCTGAGAAGAGTATATATAGATGTTCTTGGTATATATATGGGAATATAACTATGTAGAGACAGTTGTACCTTGTGTATTATTCCTTGAGGTTTTTCTTTGTGGTTTTCGGGGTGTCCTACTGGGTATTGTTTTACTCACCCCTGTACGGGATTTACCCACATGTGTCGTGTCTTGTGTAGTTGATTTATGCTTTTGTGGAGTCCTAGGTGGTTCAGGACTAGGACCAGGACTGGACAATTCCTTGTAAGATCAGATGAGCTGAGGTGTTGTCAACAGATTCTTATAATAGCTTCGGTACCCATGTTTACAGGTCGTACTCTATAGTTGTATTTCTTCTAGTGGGATTGTATTCTACCCAGGTTGTACTCTACTACTTTAATTTTTTTCTTACTCTGTTGTTGGGTTTTAGTGTTATGCATGCATTTTATTTACTTAGTGTTCTCTCTCTCTAGCCACTGTGTCTTGGAGTTGTGTGTGTGTACATATTCTTAGAAAAATACCTCCCATTTGTGGGATATTCTTACTCGACACTAGTCACCAGCCCCTAACCTATCAAAGGTGATCTTGGGGTAGTCACAGAACGAGCCCTGATGGATGGTTAGTGATAGAGTGATATCAAAGGTGGTTCAGTTCCACATTGGGACTAAGAGTTTGTGAGCTTGGTTTGGGTAGCATAACAGTAGTGTTAAGATGTTTTGAGTTCAATTCTCTAGCTAGAGATTCGAGTGTTGGTGCGATGATTGATGTATCCATTCATTGAGAATCTGATAACTAGATTTTATACTAGGTACATTATGACACTGGGCATCGGGAAATAAATGGTATACCCATCATATATGGATGGTTTATGTTTTCCATGTCCTTCTTGAGTCATCTCTCCAGATATAATCTATTAATTGTGGTTCATCTTGATCCATTTCAGGATGCATTCACAATGGTAACAAATAGGATTCTACAGTGTGATCATGATGATGATGCGCCATTTGAGGAGTCTTCAGAACAATATAATGGTTCCGAGGCATTGCCTTCAAGTGGTCTTTCAGTGGTGCTACCACTCATGGAGAAAAATATTTTACAGGAAGTTCAGTTCAAGGATGCACGAAGGTTGAGTTCACTACACGAGTTCCAGAGGTAGGAAAATATGAGATACTGAGGGGATCCAGACCCCCATAAATAAGATGACTGGCTCAAGGTAGTCACTCGAGTTTTTCTCTTAGTGAGTACACCTCCCGATCAGATGATGGTCCTAACCGCGAGCCTTATTCAGGGCTCAATGGGACGACGGTGGAGTTTAGTGACCTAAAACCATGATGAGGCGACACTCACTTGGAAGGAGTTCAAAAAACTATTTAGGTAATATTTTTACCCATCCATGCTGAGGTTAGTATGTATCTTGAAGCTTCTTCAACTTTGATAGAGCAACATGACAGTGGAAGAGTTTTCAGTGAGGTTCACCGACTTGTCGCGGTACTCTGTGGACATGGTACGAGACCAGTTTTTCAAATATCAGTCCTTCAAGTAGGGCATAAAATGAGAGATCAGGTTGTCTTTAATTCCACCGAGTATTCCCACTTATACTGGAGTGCTAGAGTGAGCCTTGGTGTTTGACAGTTTCTTGGCTGAGGAGCACATGGATGTGACCCACAATAGAGGTCACGAGACATATGCGTCTATGGGATCTAGTAGATGACAAGTGAAAGGATCATGGAATATGAGGAATACCCATTCCCTAACTCAGATGCTCGGGTCTATAGAGTAGGAGTAGCACTGATGATCAGATCAACCACAGGAGAGGCGATGTTATGGATGAGATGAGCAAGGGCATCTCGCTAGATATTATCCGACCCACCGTGATGATGAGAGGGAACAAGCTGACGATCCACCTTGGCAGAGATAGTTCTTGGATCCAAGAGTTCTGCATGGTGGTGGGTGAGGTAGATGAGATAAAAGAGAAGCAGGAGGTGGTCCGTGCCATGCTCTAGGAGCTGGAGGAAACTGGTGAGGAAAGCTGCATGTAGTCATGGATTATGTCCCAGAGGCTCCAGGAGAGATATAAGGTATGACATGTGTCTTTTCCTTTTTTCTACCATATTAATGGACATTAGTGCTATTCATTCTCCATTTTCCAAAAGTTTTGTTTGAGACTTAGAGGCTATAGTCAAACCATGGACTTGACCCTCATACTTAGATACTCCTATTGGATGAGGACCGATAATCACATACTAGCACTGATAGTGTGACCCAACTCTTAGAGGAGAGAGTTACGGTCGGGATATCTTGGTCCTAGCAGATATGCCTTACAACTTCATCCTTGGAATGTATTTCTACCATTCATGCCTTTATCGCCTATTTTAGGTGAAGGTTGCGGTGTGTTCGCGATGATGAAATGGGATTTCCTTATCGGTGAAAGGGAAACCCAGGCATCACAGGGTGGACCCTCACAAAAGGATTACTGAGAAGGGGGTTCATGAAACCCAATATTGAGGTATGGTGTTTGAATCCATTTTTCTTTCATATTCTGAGGGAGATTTTTTGATGAAGCATCAGAGTAGATCCTATCCCTACTAGTGAAGTTTTTCTGCTCAACTTATTTTTCTTAGGATCATTTCCGGGGTGGAAGAGTTAGACCCCATGATTTTTTCATAGTATGGAATGGTTTCATACAATCCATACTCATCTGGAATGCCACTAGTGGGTGTGGTAGTGTTTCTCTTTGAATAATATGTGTGGAATCTAGAGGTTGTAGAAAAAGGGCCTAGTAAGACCCAACATTCACTCTTGGTTAGGCCTTCTTTGTTTTTAAATACCCCTAAACAATCAGGGTTAACCAAGAATGCATAATGCTTTTGGAGGATGTTGTATAGTTAATCCAAGGGTGGATGTGATCTATGGAGTTCTATCATTATCTACGTCAGGTTAATGTGGAGGTGAGCTGCTAAACCCCATGATAGTAAGTGGACCATGGTGCTTGGTGCTTTACCACTTGTTATAGATAAAGAGACTTGTTCGGTTGATGCATAGTTTTGGCCTGGTAGAAGATGGACAAAATATTGGTTGATATAATTGGTTAATTAGATTTCATGATTTTAAGAAGTACATGGACCTTTGATGATCTTTCTAGTGTGGGATCCTAGTAGGGAGCTCAGTTTATCCTCCCTTAAGTGTAGGATTTTTCTTTTTAGGGACAAAAATCCATAAGGAGGTGAGAACTTAATGACTTTGATTTTTCCTAAATTTAATTTTAGAAATTATTTGGGAAAATTCCAAGACCAGGGGCTGAGACAGAGTGAAATTCTAAGGCTCGGTGTGCCTGGAATAAATCTTTGAACAAACTTCAGTTTTTAATTAAAAGTGCTCGGGCAGAGAACTTTGAACTTTAGTATCTTTCAAACGGATTCCCATATCAAAAATACAAGGGACTCATTGTGCCCAAAACATTAAATTTACCATAGGCGGGGCATAACCTCGACCGGCGCAGATCGAGGGAGAAAGTTAGTTTTTGGACGTAATTGTCATAAAAATATTTAATAAAAATATTTTTATTAACGCAACATGGGTTTTCTTTTAATATGTATTTTTTTTCAGAATCTACAGGGTTATTTACATAACCTGTGAATCCTTTGAGGCAAGGAGAAGGATCCCATCTGACCAACACCAATGGATTGATGTAACGAGGACATAACATTGATCAGAGAGCAGTGGATCCAACAGATCATGGATCTAGGATCGATGATCAAACCTTGACACCGAACGATCCAAAATCTAGGTAGGGAGGTTGTTTCCTTTGCAATTTTTCACTCTTATTATTTTCTACAACAAATGTGAATCAATAAACAAATGGATTGATTCATGGATCATGTGTATTGCAGTAAGAGAGTTATCTTTGTGGGGTTTAATGGGATATTAATCTTGGTTATTTGTTTTGGTTTATTTGATTTTCATTCTAATGATGACAGATCAAGATCAACACGAACATCAATCGAGGTTCATTTATCTATTTGGAACTTGTTATTTTTTACCCTAATTCATCGTTTGGAACATACATTCTTCAATTGGTTCGTGACTCGACCCGTCCCAATCAATTGATTGTTTCACACTCATTTCTTGGCACAATGATCTGATATTTCGGGGATGGGATGGATGCGGCATGAAGGAGGTGCGATGACGACGATGGAGAATAGATTGAGGTAGTGTGGAAAATATCACTGATCCAACAAAATTGCATCCGGATGGATCATGGAATGTATTCGATCCCACGATAGTGAAGATGGAGACCTGAGGATTCTGTAACATCTTTCGGATCGAAGAACGGACCATCGAAGCCTATCCGGTGGCCCGCAGAAGACCCCAACGGTGCACCGATGTCAACAGAAGTGGCTAGAAGAACCCGTGTTGGTGGATAAAAGAACCCACAGTGGATCAACAATGGGTGGCGATGGGGCTGTGGCCAAGGTGGGCCATGAAAGAGTGGGTTGGTGACGCGGCTGTGCCCCATTGAGCCTATGGCATGCGGTCAACATACCATGTGCAAGAATCTCGGTCTGCATAAGTGGATAGGCATGATGAGGTAGGGGCGGTGTGCCCCCTTACACTGGGAGGCACAACAAATGACTGAGCCATGTGCTGGAAGAGACTGGCCCATGCGATATGGGCCGGACCGGGTGAACTGGGCCGCAGGGTGGTCCGACGGGCTGAACTGCTCGTCCCAGCTGGGGCGGGCTAGACTGGAGGATCGGTTCGGGCCCAACTAGGGTGGGCTAGGGCTAGAAAGTTGGGTCAGACCCATCAAACTAGGTCAGGTCTGGTCGGACCGAACCCAGGCCCAACCGACCCCTTTCTCTAAAATACCCATAACTTTCAAATGGAGGGTCCGTTTGACGTTCCGTCTATGGGGTTAGGACCCTTGCGAGGATACATTCCTTTTGAGATACTCTAAGTGAGTTTTTGTAGAATTTTATAGAAAAACTAATGGTTTTAGGAGTAGTTCATCCCGGTACTAGTATTCTTGAGTGGAAATCGATGTGTTCAATAAAGATAGGACTCTCCACATCATGTGGATGAGTTCATTTCCTTTGGGTAGATTCATCTGGGGGTGTTACCCCCTGAAGGACTAGGGTGAAAGTTCTCGGTGATGTTCATAAATGAAGAGTAGGTACTCCCCCGTGGGACTAAGGAGCGGGTCCTCTATCTATGGAGTCAGTACTCGCCTATAGAACTTGGGCACAAGTCCTCCATATCTAATGTACATAGAGTCAGTACTCCCCTACCAGGTAGGGTGAGTTTCCTCTATTATACGATTCAGTACACCCTTGTTGTTCCAAGGAACGTGTCCTCCACACATGAACTGACAGATTCGGTACTCCCCTATCATACCAAGGCATGGTTCCTTTAGTCAGTGAGTAGTATTTCCCCACCGGGTAGGGTGTGGGTCCTCAACTTACAAAGTTGTACTCCCCTGTGGGATCAAGGTGTGGGTCCTTCATGAGTCATACTCCCCTATGGAATCAGGGTATGAGTCCTCACTTACAGAGTTGCACTCCCCATGCCAAGTAGTGGTGGGGAGAGGGTTCTCCATTGGAGTTGGAGCTCCCTCATCTATCATACACAGTTACAAGGAGCAGGCCCATCCACTTGATGTAAAAAATACCAAGATAAAAGCTAGTACTCCCTCAAAAGACTAAGGAGTGGGTCACTCCTTAAAGGTGTGCTAGAGGTTTCATGAGATGGTTAGGAGTAGGACTCCATTATCTTTGTATAGGGGTGAGGGTGGGACTCTCCACATGGGTTTCCTTAGTCCTACATTGGGTGAAAGACAATGATGATTGAACCTCTGGTGCTGAGCACTGGAGATGGACCTATTATGATGTTCCCGATGGAGAACGTTCTCTTGGACTTACCATTAAGAATGTTAGAGTTTTTCCCTATGGATCATGTTCTATCGAACGTACCATTAGGAATGGTAGAGTTGTTCCCAATGGAGTGTACCTCTCAGACAGGTTCTTTCTAGGATGACTGAGATCGTGGAGTGAAATATCCTAGTTTTATGTGTTACCTTGAAAACCAACGACAAGAATCTTGTTTCTGGCTATTAGGTTGGAACCTCATGATTCTTAGTTCCTAAGAAGAGTATATCCGGATGTTCTTGGTATATGTATGGGAATTTACCTATGTAGAGATGACTGTAACTTGTATATTTTTTCCTTGTGGTTTTCCTTTGTGGTTTTTGGGGTGTCCTACTGAGTGTGGTTTTACTCACCCCTACACAACCGTTTTTCGCACATGTCATGTCCTGTGCAGTTTACCGACACTTTGGTGGAGTCCTAGGTGGAGCCGGAATAGGACTAGGATCGGAAGATTCCTTGTGAGATCAGATGAGCTGAGGATTTTTTGGCATCTTCCTACATCAGCTTTAGTACCTGTGTTTACAGGTCAAACTTTTTGGTTGTCTTTATTTTAGTGGGCTTGTATTCTAGCCCGATTGTACTTTACTACTTTAATTTCTTCCATACTTTTTTGTTGGGTTGTAGTGGTATGCATGCATTTTCTTTACTTAGTGTTTTTTTTCTCTAGACACTGTGTCTTGGAGTTGGGTTTGTGTGTACAGGTTCTTAGGAAAATACCTCCCTTTTGTGGGATATGCCTACTCGGTGCTAGTCACCAGCTGCTGGCCTATCAGAGGTGGGCTTGTGGTAGTCACGACACAATCCCCAGGGGACAGGTTGTGACAATTTAATTTATTTAAAAATTATAGAGGATATGAATCTTATGTATCCCCTAGATTTCTTGGATTAATAATTAAAATAATTAATTAATTAATAAGACCATTAGTTATTAATTTAAGAGAAAATTTTCTAAATTAATAGATCTATTTGAAATGAATTCTATAATGTATGAATGCAATATCATGCATGTATGTGACAAATCATGATCTTTAATGAACAATGTATGTGTTAGAATTCTATTTAATTTAACATTATTTCATGGGTTTTTATTTGTAACAAAGTTTTATTAAATTGAATTTGATATCTTATGAGTCATCCCTCACACCTCTATTATGTAGGACCAACATGTCCATGGTTTATTTTATATATCCCATACCACTGGTTCCCATCACATGTGAGTGAGTAATACATGAAAATATGGATCTCCAAGGAGTATATGCAGTTAAAAACCTAAACAAAGTTGAAACTAACCAAGAAGAACTCCAAAAGTATCATGAGAACATGGATGCATATACTATGATAAGAAATATTGGTGATATTTAGTATGAGAGATATATAAATGATCCATTTGAGATCTCTGTGGATCTCTTTATGTGAAATTTTTTTGAGGGTGTTCCTATTGGACCTTATGTGGTAAAAAATGATTGGATATATTTAGTGTCTATACATTTAATGTTTTAATCTTCCCAATGAATTTTGAACCAATATCATACATGATTTTCTCCATCATAGCTTCTCTAAATTTATTTTGAATTTTAATATAAACACCATTAATAATTCTCTACCAGATATCCTTAATATTCATTTCTTGGTATATAAGGACATGATGCATGAGAATCCTTCTATCATCAAGATGAATAAGAGGAAGTTAAGGAAAAGAGATCCAAGACTAACTCTAAGTCTAAATCTCCTTCAAACAACCCTTCCAATGAGACGAATAGCAAGGGGAATGTAAGGGATTATATAGTGACAAAATTTTTTCATACATAGATATTTAATCTTATTATATAAATTTTCATTACATAAAAATATGATCCTTGATAGAATCGTATAGGTCTAATTCCTTTGGAAACTTGGATACATAAACAAATGGTTTATAAGTAAACCACATCATATCCAACTAAGGTCTTCATAACTTGAACCATTATTATAATTATCATACATAAAACCTTTCTTAATAACCCAAGGAAAGTAAATATGAGAAAGAGTGAGCTCAGATGCTTAGTAAGGGTAAATAAGGGAGATATCAATGATCACAGAAGAATAACATGAGAATAAGTGTATGAGAACATGTGATTAACATTTTAAAACCATAACCTTCATATAAAAGATCATAATTTGATTCATGGAATAAATATTTGTAGTTTAGAATACATGAATCTTAAAGTAATCAAAGAACATGATCTGTGAGAACATACCTTGGGCATAAGATAGAGATTTATGGAATATACATAAGTATAGAAAATAATTTCCTTAGTAGTCAAGGATAATTTTCAAAAAATATCATAGTGAAATGGGTTCACTACCTAAACCATTTTAGTATTCAAGGTTCACTACCAAGACTATCATAGTGGAAATAGTCCCTTACAGAACCGGGTTCAATCCCCATTCGAGTCCTATTTATCTCATGATATATCTATATTTACCCAATTCATTGGAGGGATATATAATTATGGTCCCACCCATAACATAATGAAAATAATACATATTTTTTTCAAAAATATCCTAAAATATTTATCATATCATAATCCATGAAAATAAAATAGGTTTCATAAACATTTCATCATAGCGTAACCTATGGAAAAGAAACTGGTTTCATAATAATTTTATCAGTTCATCATAGCATTACCCATGGGAAATTAAACAATTTCATGATTTTTTTCAACATAATCATAAACCATAAAAATAAAGAAATAGGATGGTATCCTTGGATTATATCTACATTAAAGGTTAAGTAACATCAAATTACGCAATCATATATGTAAAAATATTTTAAAATACCACTTTAAACATTTCTTGAGGAAAATATCCTTTTCTATTTAAAACCCTTTATTTAAAATATAATAATTTCTCAAATATCACGGACAATATTTTATTTCAAAATAACATTGAAAACATGTAATGTAAGTTTTAAATAAGTTAGTGGTCATGATGGAAGAAAATTTTATTTATATTGTGTATGGTAAAATAAGGATTCCTTTCACATTTTTGATAAAAAGTCAAAAGTACCTTATTCAAAAAACGAAAAAAGATTTATTTTAAACCATTTTTAAAAAATAAAATATGGGTAAAAATTACATCAAACAATCATTGGATAATATTAAAAAAATTGAAAACATTTTTATAAAAACATGGATATGGAAGAAAATTTATTTTTTTACCAAAGAGAGTAATAAAATCGATTTTCCTTAAAAAATTATTTTATACCTTGAGTACATAAAGAGAGGAAAATGAAAAAAAAGAAATAAATTTACAGAAATAACCATAGGTGAATTAAATTCGTGTGTTCCATTATATATATATCATAATATTTCATCATCATAATCATAATCACAGACAATCTTGATAAACAATAAGTTTATATCATAAAACCCTTACCACTTTGATAAATTTTAAACCATAAACCCCATGAAGTAAATAAACTTATATGGATATTTATATCCCATATTTTTTTGGTTAAGAATCCTAAAATAAATTCATGGGATTTATATACACCAAACAAAAGAAACAAGTGGTGAATATGGAATGTGTCCTATAGAAATAAAAGTGAGATAAAAATCCCTTACCGCAAGTCTCTAATTTCTTCATACATGATTGAAAATAATGTATAATCAATATAGGTTTATTATAAATCAATTATAAAACCATACCCATATGTATCATATCATATATGATTTACTTATAACCTTTTTTCACCTATTCATTAATAATTCTTTATTAAAATTACTGTTTTGGGTAATAACAACGTCGTTTTTCATGTTTGTTTAGGTTTTGTTGTTTTGTTCCTTGTACATAGATTATGGTTACGTCATCTTTAAAATTTTAATAATGATGTAAATATAATATATATTCATTATATAAATATTTATATTCTTCCATAAAATTTATATATAGTAAAATGAATTACATCGTTCATGGAGACGGTAAGTCGTACGTAAGCAAGAATGATGTTTCCATTTTGTCAACGGATGAAATAAAAGAAAGTCAAATATTAATTAAGATTTAAAGAATAAATTTTTATCATATATATTATATATCTTTATTAAATGTATACTTATTACCATCCATGTAAAAATAAAATGAAAAAGGTATCAGATCACTTCGTGGAGGCGGTAGTCCACACATTCGCACGAGCAACATTATAATTTTCCAACAGATTGAAATGTTATAAGGTAAATATGATATTATAATTATATAAGTATAATTATTTCATAAATATCATATATATACTTTAAATCCATAATTATATCCACCTGTGAGAGGTGGTGATTGAAAATAAATTACATTAGTTCGCATGGCGGTAGTTCGACAAACACACGATTGATAGTTTTGTTTCCCATTTGATGAAAGAGGAGATTTATATAGGTTATTAAATTAACATAATAATATCTAAGTATATGATATATAATTATTTTATTATATCATAATATTTTAAAAATATTTTATGGTTGTGGAAGAATAAATAAAGTAAAAATACTCAATTAAGAACTATACCTCTTCTTTAGAGAACCTCTTTAGGTTTTTACCTAAATAATTCCAAGGATGGTTTTATGATCAAAATAGGGACTCTAGGTAATGTTTAGAGATGCAAAAAATATGTTTTGGAGTTTAATTTTTGAATAAAATTGCTTTTTAAGTGTGAAGAGGAGAGGAGAGGGGGTTCCCTTTTATAAGTGACAGAGATGACACACTTGAAATTTCCGAAAAGAAAAATATATACCCATGGTTTACACTTTAAAAATGGATAAATATAGATAATTATCTAACCTTATATGATATAAGGTCAATATATTTCACTAAAAGTTTAATTTGAAAATTTTTATGTCATTTTAATACTTATCTTTTTAGTTAAACCCCTTAGTAAACCCGTTTTAACCTTAATCGCGATGATTAATTTTTACTGTTTTTACTATTAATTTTGAAAAAATTAAGTAGAAATTATTATATTATATTAATTATTATGATTATAAATATTGAATCCATTTATCCAAATTCATTTCATAGAGTTGGAAAATTTTAATTTAAATTTTAACCCACAAACACGATGAAAAAATAGTTTTCCAAAGAAAAACCTTTTAAAAGTATAGAAGTTTTTATATAAATATTCAATATAAAATTGATTAAAATAACATAAGTTGGAATAATAATTATATAATTTAACTAATTATCGTTTAAAAAATTTTAAAAAATTATTTTACTTTTTAAATACTTAAAAAAAAGGCAGTTTTTAGAAAAAATCAATATTTTTCACTGTTCATCAAAAAATTTATCTTTTCTGAAATTTTTTAAAAATCAACCCTAATATTATTTTTGAAAATTTTATTCCAAAAATTATGTTCATTTTTTAAAAATAATTTTCTCTAAGTGTAAAATATTAATTTTATTGTTTTTTCACAAAAAGAAATAAAATTCATTTTTTGAGAAGAAATATATTTTCAAAGTAAATAAAGATCTTACCAAAATGTAAGTAATTTTTTTTCAATATATTTTATTTATATAAAAAAATTATACTTAATTTTAAAAATTTGGTTATTACTACTCATAATTCTAATTTTAATTTTAGGTTATACAATTCATGTTTAGATAATAATATTAATAATATATCATGTTCTGTTAAAACTAGATGTTGCATGTGACACAAGATATCAAATAAATTAAATTTATTTGAAAAAAATATTTCATAAAATCTTGGGGTGTTACATTATACCCCCATGACAATTAATTTGGCCCTCAAAACTCATCAATTTGATTCAAAACAGTGTGGACACTTCTGACTCATCATATCCTTAGGTTCCCATGTGACTTCTTTAAATTGTTGTTTTCTCCACAAAACTTTGAAAAAGTGAGTGGTATTATTTCATAAAATTTTTTATGTATGATATAAAATCTCAAATAGTTATTCCTTGTAAGAAATATCATTTTCCAGTGGTATTTCCTTTGAGTTTAGTACCTATTAAAGGTTAGGCATGCACTTCCTTAGGAGAGATACATGGAACACATCATAAACTTCAAAGAGGTTCGATAGAAGTGCCAAGAGATAAGCCACAATCTATACTCAATAAAGAATTTAAAAAGTTCCAATATACATAGGGATCAAATTTACTTTCTTCCAAAATATAATAACATTATTTCAAGGATAAATTCATAGAAACACTATGCCACCGACTTCAAATTCTTGATCACGATGATGATTATCAGCATAACTTTTCTTTAGACTCTAAGATTACTTGAAATTCTGTTGAATGAATCTGAATTTATCTACCATTTTCTTAGATATCACAAGTCCCAATAAATTTATCTCTCTGACTTCTTACCAACATGTTAGAGTTCTAAAATTCTTTCCATAGAGGGATTCATAAATAGTCATCTGACTGCTCGAGTGAAATATATTATTGTTTAAAAACTTGAGTAGAGGAATGTGTTAATCTCATACACATTTTAAATCCTTATAATAATATATCAGCATATAATCTAGGGATTTAATTATTCTATCAAACCAACCATATATCTGAGGATGATACATAGTGCAGAAACTCAACTCAATATCAAGATTTTGTTGGAGACTTCATACAAACCTCAAGGTAAATATCATATCTTAATCAGATATAATGGAATGTGGTACTCCATGACACCTTAACTCTTCCTTAATTTATATATTGGAATGACGATCCAGATAGAAATTTTATTTGATAGTAAAAAATGGTCTAGACTTTGTAAGGAAATCAACTACACCCCATATCAAATTATTCTCTTTATATGTTTTTAGGATTTCAATGAAAAAATCCATGGTGAGGTTTTCCAATTTCTTTTATGGTATAAGTAATGGTTTTAAAATCCCCTTATAATTTTTCTATAAGCCTTAAATTTATGACATACCAAGAATAAATATACAAACTTTTCAATATCTCTCTTCATTTCATCCCACCATAAATTATCTTTCATATCTATATACATCTTTTTACCTCATGGATGAATAGAGAATCATGAACTGTGAACCTAATCGAATAGATACTTCAAATATGGTATAAATTGGACACATACATGGTTCCCAAACATTATCATTCCAACATAACCAAATTTAAACTCAATAATATTTCTGACCTTAGTCTATATCTCTACATCTTCTTTATTCACATATTTAATCTTCACTTGGATAGTTGGTTGAACATTCATTTGAAAAAGACAAGATTTCTCCCCTTTATTCAAGATTTCATAATCCATCCATTTAAAATAAAAAAATATTGATTCTTTTGTGATACTTATCATGGATAATATAGCAAGATCTTTTCTACTCAAAGCATCAATCACCTTGTTCACTTTCCTAGGGTGGTAATGTATTGATAAGTTATAATATGTAATCAATTACAACCATATTATCTAGTGCATATTAAACTCCTTATGTGTAAATATATACTTTAAACTTTTATGATAAATATATATATCACACCTTTCTATATAAAGATAATTCCTCTATATTTTTAATGCAAAAAATTACCATAGCTAATTCCAAATCATGAGTTGAGTAATTTTTTTCATGAACCTTAAATTTTTATGATGCATAAGATATAAGAATATAATTATTAATTATAATTCATCCTAATCCCTTATTTAATTCATCAATATATATTAAAAACCCTTCTACATTGTAGGGTAATGTAAGAATAGTTATACTGGATAACTATATCTTCAGTTCTATGAAATTCTATTCACATTCCTTAGTCCAAAGGAAATTGTATCATCTTCCAAGTTAACTTGGTGAGTGGACTAGACAGTCATGAGAAATTCTCCAAAAACTATTAATAATATCCATTCAAACCAAGAAAAATTTAGATCTTAGTCATAGTGGTTAGTCTGGGCTGACATTCAATAACTTCCTTCTTTGATGGATTCAGAGATATACCCTCTCTTGATATTATATGACCCAATTATGAAAAAAAATTTATCCAAAATTAACACTTTTTATATTTCAATTATAGTTTCTACTTCCTTAGGGTATTTAGTAAAATTATCAAGTGATCTTAAATCTCTTATTTGTATTTAAATATATAAGAATATAGTCTATAAATACTACAAAAAATTGATCAATGTAATCTATAAAGATTCTATTAATTAAATCCATGAAGATATCGGGGTAATTAGTAAGATCAAATGGCATAAATATATATTCATAGTGTCTATACCTTTTATAGAATACCGTATTGGGTATATACTCATTCTTAACCTTAAATTCATGATATCCAGAATAAATTTCGATCTTGGAAAAGTATTTAGATCCACACAATTGATCAAACAATTAATCATTATTTTATAGGGGATACTCATTCTTGATTTTGATATTGTTCATATCTTGATAATAAATTAAGAGTTTCATCAATCTATATTTGTTCTTAACAAAAAGAATAAGTGCAACCCAAGGTGAAAGACTTGGAAAAAAATTTCTTATCCAGATTATCCTAGAGTTTCTTTTTCAATTCTTAAAACTCAATCAGGGACATTCTATAGGGAATATTTGAAATAGGTATACCACCAGTTATGAGTTATTTTGAAAAATCAATATCAAAATTTAGTGGAAGACTGGGAAACTCTTCTAAAAATTCATCAATAAACTCTCACACAATATGCATATCTTTGTTTTTTTCCCCAACCATCTAAGATAAAAAACACTTTTAAATATTATTCATGACCAATAAAGGTGTGTTATTTCCATTAGAAGTTCATATTTATCATTAAAATGATAGATGATCATAGGTTTGTTTGGAATTTTAGACATGAATTATATTCCTTATAAATTGATATTGAATTTATATAATGAATTCCAATCCATTCCCAAAATAAAATCAAATTAAAAATTAACAAGATTTTCATAAGTTACATTCTTAAAAACTTCAACTTGATTTAAGATCTTCCTTAGTCTATGAGTTACAATTAATAAGAGGGAATTGACTTGGACAATTATTAGGTTCCCCAACTTTAGGAGAACAAACTAACAATTTATCCTTATAACAAAATTTATTTCTTCCATCACAGTCTTTATTTTTCTGTAGAAACTAATTTCTTTATGCCCTTTTTCTTCTACACATAAAACATTTTCTTGTTCCTACGGGGTGTCTCTTTCCACATTTTTGACATGAAGGAAATTGAGCCTTATTTCTTACATGTTATCCACCACCTAAGATCTTAGTGAACTCCATTATTCTTCTATTTTTCTCATTCAATATTTTTTAAGGTACCAGTTATTTATAATATTTTATTATAACTGATTAGGAATAATCAAAATATATTTTAATCTAGTCATTATCCTATTTAGTTTCTTCTAATCACTACATTTTCCTTCATATTTATTGTTAACATGATTCCTCTAGGTTCCATCCATTAACTAAAACCAAATAGCATGATGTGAGAAATAATAATAATTTTTGGAAGCTATATAATCATGAAAAATAATTTATAGGATTTTTAAATCATGAAATATTCATTTTGATCTATTACACCTTAGGTTTAACTTAGTTAATTCATGGTCATCATCTATCCAAATCCTTTATGATGGTTCATAAATAGTATGTGAATTTCCCAAACATATCCCTCAGGAGTTTCAAACTAGGTGAAAATAAAGGCCCTTTTTAATGCACTAGATGATGATCAAGTTAAATCCCAATGCACCCTTTTCAGAGTTATTAAACCTAAGTACAACTATTCTTGATCCACATCTAATTTTAGTATCCAAATAGGGATATAATTTCTTATAAACTACTCACTCTATCCTTCACCAAAATTCTAGGACATGTTCCTATAATTTGACTTATCCCTAGGGTTATCAATAAAGTTTTATCATCCTAGTCTCCAAATGTTAACTAAAAATTACTCAGATACCAACTATAGTGTCAAATACTTTTCTTACATAGATATTGAAAATTATTTGACAAATATTCATTACATTACAAGACAATCCATACCGGAATCATATATGTATTATTCATTGGGAATCATGGATAAATAAAAAACTATTTCACAAGTGAACTACATCATCTCCCACTAATATATTCCTAACTAAAACCCTTCTTAGACTTATCATAAATAAAAACTTTTTTCATGACCATGGGAAATGAAAAATAAAAAAGGGTGTGCTCAAATGCTCAGTAAGGGTAAAAAATGGAGATGTAAATGTTCACATAAGAATAAAATGATCATAAGGGAATTAGAACACGAGATTAACATTTGAAAACCATACCCTACTTATCAAAGATTACAATATTGAGTCATGGTATAGATCTTGGCAGTTCATAAGATATGAATCATAAAGTAATCAAAGAACATAATACATGAGAACATAACATTGTCACAATACATATATTTATGGCATAAATATAAGTATAGAAAATCATTTCCTTAGTAGTCAAGGCTTATTGATAAAACCATCATAATGTAATGAGTTCTCTACCCAAACTATCATTATAGTTAAGGTTCAATCCCAAGAATATAATTTTGAAAAAATTCCCTTACTGAATTGGGTTCACTCCCCATTCATTTCCTATTTAACTCATTAAATATCCTTATTTACATAATTAATTGGAAGGATATCTATTTTTGGGCCAACTCGTTACATAATGAAAATCATACATATGTGTTCCAAAATATTATAAAAAATTATCCATATCATAAATCATGAAAAGAAAATAAGTTTCATAAAAATTTAATTATATCATAACCCTTGTAAAATAAATGGGTTTCATAATCATTTAATCAATTCATAATAACAGAACCAGTGGAAAAGGAATAGATATCATAAAAATCTATTCATTACAACCATAAACTATATAGAGAAATAATAAGGATGATATCCTTAGATCATATCACTATAAAATCTTAAGTAACATTGAAGGACTTCATCTTAGATGGAAAATGATTTTAAAAGATCACTTAGAACATTTCTCGAGGAAAATTTCATTTTATTTTTGAAATAATTTATTTTAAATATAATAATTTCCTAAATATCAATGAAAAAATTTTCATTGAAAATAACATTGAAATATTATAAAGGAATATTTAAATAAGTGAGTAGTCACGATGGCTTAGAATTATGACCTTACTATGTACATTAAAACAACGATTCCTTTCACATTTTTGGTAAGAAGACAAAAGTACCTCATTCAAAAATGATAAAATAATTAATTTTAAACAATTTCTTAAAAATAAAAACAGGGGTAAAAATTTATTTGAACAACAATTGGATAATAGTAGAA
Source organism: Viscum album (assembly GCA_963277665.1). Lineage (NCBI taxonomy): Eukaryota > Viridiplantae > Streptophyta > Magnoliopsida > Santalales > Viscaceae > Viscum > Viscum album. The sequence continues at coordinate 4,711,662 of OY728122.1, read as the reverse complement.
ATATTCTTGAAAACATTTTTATAAAAACATATATGTAAAATAAATATTATTTTTGATCGAAGAGAGAAATAAAGTATGTTTTCCTTAAAAAATTATTTTGGAACCTTGAATACATAATGAGAGAAAAAAGGAAGGGGAAAATTATTTTTTATAAATAACTATATGAGAATAAAATTCATGAGTTTTTTGAGATATATATCCTAATATTTCATCATTAGAAGCATAATCATAGATAATCCTGATAAATAATGAGATTGTATCATAAAACCCTTACCACTTTGGTAACTTTTGAATCACAAAAATCATTTAGGAAATAAACTTATATGTATATTTATATAACATAATTTTCATTATAATAATTATAAAATTAATTCATGTTATGTATACACACCACACAAAATAAACAAGTGGTGAAAATGGAATGTGTCCCACAAAAATAAAAGTGGGAGGAAAATTCATTACCTTAAGTATCGAATTTATTCATATAAGTTAAGAACTCCTATATAATAAATATATGTTTATTATAAATCTATTATAGAATCATCATAATATGTATCTTATCATATTTTATTTACTTATAACTTTTTATCACCCATTTATTAATAATTGATCGTTAAAATAACTATTTAAGGTAATAACTGCTTCATTTTTCTTCATTTTTCATTTATGTTTTGGTTCTGTAGTTTTGGATATTGTATATTGTTTATAGTTGCAAAATATATGTTTTTTAAAAATTATATAAGTATAATATATATACATTATAAACATGTTTATAATTATCTATAAAATGTTGATATAGGAAAATGAATTACACCGTTCATAGAGGCAGTATGACGTACGTTCGCATGTTTTTTTTTATTTTCTAGATGGATGGAATAAAATAAATGTAAATATTTATTCAATTTTTATCATATATATTAATTAAATATATCCTTATTACCATAAATTTCTAAATAAAATGTAAAATGTATCAAATCACTTCATGGAGGTAGTAGTCCACACGTATGCACGTGCGACGTTATCATTTTCCAACTAATTTGAATGTAAGAATATATATGTGATATTATAATTATAGAAGTATAATTATATCATAAATATCATATATATACTTTAAATACCATATTATATCCTCCTGTGAGAGGAGGTGATGGAAAACAAATTATGCTGGTTTGTGAGGCAGCGGTCTGCTGTACATATGATTGATGATTTTATTTCCCATTTGATGGAAGATGAAGTGGATACAGGTTATAGAATTAACATAATAAAATCTCATTATATGATATACACTTTTTTATTCTGTAATTATATTTCAATAATATTTTATATATGTGTAAGAATATATAAAACAAAAAGCTCATTTAAGCACTATACCTCTTCTTCAGAGAACCTCTTTATGTTTATACCTAAAACATTCCTAAGATGGTTTTATGATCAAACCAGGAACTATATGAATTGGTTATGGATATAAGTAATGTATTTGGGTAGGTATTTTATGATAAAAAATCCAGTTAAGTGTTAATAATAGTGGATATGGTGTGCCTTTTATAAGTGGGGGAGATGACACACTTGAAATTTTTGAAAAGGAAAAGATATACCCACATTTTTCACTTGTAAAAAGGCTCCAAAATGGATCATTTTACAAAATTAGATTATATAAGGTGGAAATATTTGCATAAAATACAATTTTTACAAGTTTTTAGGCCATTTTAACAATTATAGTTTTAGTTTAACCCCTGATAACCCTGTTTTAACCTTAATAGTGACAATTAATTTTTACTATTTTTACTATTCATTATGACAAAAAATTAAGTTGTACTGACTATATAATATTAATTATACTGATTAAAAACACAATTTTTTTCCAAATTCCATTCACATAATTGGAATAATTTAGTTTAATGTTAAACCTACAAATGCGATGAAAAGCAGTTTTCCAAAGAAAAAGATTTCAAAAGTATAAAAATATTTTATATGAAAATTCAACTTGAAATTGATTCCAATAACCTAAACTGGATTAATAATAATATAATTAAACTAATTATAGTTTTAAAAAATTTTAAAACATGATTTAACTTTGTAAATACATTAAATGAAAAGGCATTTTCTAATAAAAATCAGTATTTTTCACCATTCATTGAAAAATTAATATTTTCAGAAAATTATAAAAAATTCACCCTAACCTAATTTTAAATGTTTATTAAAAAAAATTAATTTAATTTTGTCATATTAATTTTATAAATGGTGATAATATTAATTTTATAATTTTTTTGCAAAAAATAATTAAATTCATTTTTTTAGAATAAATATATTAACGAAGTATATAAAGACTTTACCAAAAATTAAGTACTCATTTATCAATATATTTTGTTTATATAAAACAATTATACTTAATTTTCAAAATTTGGTTATTATGATTCATAATTCCAAGTTTAACGCCTATGTTATAATGATCATGTTTAAATAATAATATTTATAATATATTATGGTTTGTTAAAACTCAGTGTTACATGTAACACAAGATATAAAATAAATTGAATTTTTTGAATGAAAAAGTATTTCTTAAAATATTAGGGTTTTATAGTGCATGATGTTGTCTATTCTTCATATGAAAATAAAGACCATTAGAAGAATAACTACACCATAGTTAAGGAGTAATGGGAAGCTTCAAGTGAATTAGTTATCGAGTATAATATTTTCTTATATAAATTAGTTATAATATATAGCTTATGGTGCTCATATTTTTATCTAATTATAGGAATATAGTATATTTAAAATATTTGACCTTGTTGAGTTAGATCTATGATCCAAAAATGGAGTTAGAATCACTCTAGTGGTTATGGGAGAATACCATCCCACATTTCCAATAGGATTAATCTTGGTTTTAAATAAATATTATTATGTAACAAGAATTAAAAAAACATTATTTCTATATCTAGTATTGATATATATGGTTTTATTTTTAGATTTGGGAATAAAAAAATCTACTTTTACAAATATAGAATATGTTATGGTTTGGAACATCTTAATAATGGTCTTTGTGTCTTGCAATATCAAAACCAAGTATTTGACATCAATAAAAAATATGTATCGAATGACTCATATAACACCCAATTGTGGAATCACCACTTAGGTTATGTTAATGAAAATAAATTTTAAAAATTATATCAATATTGTTATTTAGTCTTTTTTTAAATTAAACCACTTGGTATATGTCACTATTGTTTACAAGGAAAAATTACTAAAGTGCCATTTAGTGGAAAAGGTGAAAGGGCCACATATCCTATTGAATTGGTTCATATATATGTGTGTATAACTTTTATTATTGAAGAAATGGTAATATTATCATACTTTATAACTTTTACAAATGACTTAAATAGATATAGATATGATTACTTAATGAGGTACAAGTCAAGATTCATTAGAGAAATTAAATCAGTATAAGAATGAAGTTGAGAATCAACATGATTAGAAGATAAATTAACTCTACTCATACTGTAGTGGAGAATATCATAACTAATACACTAGTGCAAAAAAATGGTTATTTCACATCTGTTTTTTTATATTTAACATACTTTACCCCAAGTTGTTATTACATGTGATGTTGTAAATAATTTTTTCACATCATTTAATAATAAACGATATGTTTTTCATGTCTGTTATAAAAAAATGACACCATAAAGTATATTATAGAGGGTTTTTAACATTGGTTTTTAGAAAAAAAGTTAAAATCCAGAAAATTTTTTTTTATCTTTTGGAGGTGTTTTTCTACGTTGGTTTTAATATAACCGATGTAGAAAAAAACTTATCATGTCGGTTGTTTAAAAAAATATATATGATAAAAATATTATGAAATCATTTTCTTCATAACCATTGTTGAAAAAATCTTAAAAAGCATATTTCTAGGTGGTTTTCCATGTCAGTTATATAAAAACCATTGTAGAAAATCATTTATCACATCTGTTTTTTTTAAAAACTAACATGATAAATCTTTTTTTTTAAATTTTTACATCGGTTATGAAATAAATAACATAAAAAATATTTTTTAATAAAATTTAATAAATTCACCCCTCCCAGGAGTATAAAAACATACAAGAAATAGAAAACTAATAACATTATAAATATTTACAATTTTAACTTTAAAATTTACAATATATATTATAAATAAATTAAAACCCAATCAACACCACGAAATAATTCACCCATTAAATTTTTAATTGTCTTATATATTATTAAATATAATTTTGAGTGTCATAAAAAAGATAAAAATTTAAAATAAACTATTTAAAATGTATTCTAAATAAAAAAAATGAAAAAATAATGGGAAGGTTTATAATAAAATCTATCCTTCTAGAATTTTGTAAGTGTATCAGTTGAAATTATTTTATACATAAATCATATAACATATTATCCATATTTCATTACTCCTTATTATTAATGAAACTTTTATTTAAAAACAAAATTTCAATGATAAATAATATTTTTGTACTTATAGCCAAAATTTAGTAATTATGAATGAAAATTCACCTTTGATTTTATATATTTGATCTTTTCACTCTACTTTCTTATTATATCTCTAAATTAATCCCATTACATGTTTGAAAATAATATTCCTGGAATAAATTTAAATGACATTATAATATATAAAAGTATTTAAATATTCAATGTTATGTGTTCAATACATTTTTAAAATTATCTCACACTTCACCATGGACAGAGCATAACCAATAAAGTGTCTTCTCTCTTTAAAAAAAACTAACATCTAGTGGTGACTAATATAAAAAATAAAATTTGAGTGGTTATTATGTTAAGATATATTACACTCTATGATATATATGTTTCATACTCTTGAAGATAAGGAAGCATAAAACATTGAATAATTTCATATTTTTGAAGTCTTTCAATAATATAAGCTGTTCTTTCTACACCAGTCATTATCACTACTATAGGTAAAATAAAATATGGGTCTATAAATATATACACCGATATCCTATCATGTTGCATAAAATTTTTATAGAGATACCAAATATAAAGAAAAAATAATTATAAAATTTAATAAATTAAAATAACAGAAATATATATGATAATCAACAAACATGGAAAAAACATACATCATGTTGATGCCTAAATCATCTCTAGTTACAAGATCGATGATATATTTTTTAAAAATAATCATTATAAATGCATGCCTAAAAATTCCAATTTCCATTGTAATTTCATAGAATTCCAATAATAAATTTAAATATATTGACAATATATAAACAAATTCATCTTGTATGAAACTATTTTTACTGATAAACCATTTATATTTAAACACTAGAAATCTAAATTTAATGTAATAAACCTCCCATATTTCATCAATGACTTCATAATATGCACTTGATATGGATATTGAGTTTTTATATTTGGCACTCAAAAAATTCATTGCATATGAGAACACCAATACACTACTATTCTGATCTAAAATTCTATTATCATGATATTTCATATGAAATATATATCCATTAATTTCATACTCATACCATGTTATCAAATTTAAACATGAATAACCTACTAAACATCTCAATGTTTCTAATACATCTGATCTACCAGGAACAATCTCTTTAAACCATGGAAAATAGTTTTTTTAGGCTCATTCAAAATCCACACATCTTTATTCTTTTGATAACATTATCTTAACACATTAATATGAAATTTAATATATGTTTGAGCATCATATATGTTATTCAAGATGTATAAATTTACCTTCTTTATTTGTTCATCTATAAAAAAATTTACTTTCAATACATAGATCCCTATCCCCCAATAATTAACTTTTTCATGGTGAGATGTATTCAAACTGATGTTCTCTATTATAGATAAATACCTTGTATAAAACTCTATAAAATCCTCATAAATATATTTCTCAACAATGGAGGCTTCAGGTTGATATATATTCTTAATATATCCCTTTAATATCTTCACACACACACACAAATATATATATATATATATATATATATATATATTTCCAAACTCTACATCCAATATAGAGATATATTTTTAGAAATATTTATTTATCACACCAAATGAACCATTAGATGCACCTTGATATCAATAAAATAGGGAGGAAAATACATTTATAGTTGAAAAAATATAGAGACCACATCATTCTCCAATTTTTCCAATTATTTAAAATCAACAAATTTGTTAAAATTTGAATTAAAAAAATAACATACCTTCATGATAGTAATTCTAACATGAATTGGAAATATTTTGTGCAATGCAACTAGTCAGAGTTGTTGCCTCATGACATGAAAATTGTGAGATTTTATGCTTTTCAACTTCAAATCTTTTATTAAAACAAATTTTTTTACATTTGAATAATAACCATGCAACACTTTTATACCCTGGAGAAATTGAAAAAAAATAATTTTCTTCATATTAGATAATTTATGAAAATATAGATGTAGGTATATTCTCCTTTCATCAGGAGTGGGAACTAACTCCAAATGTGTTCCCATTGAGAGTAAGTCCAATATTATATTTAACCCATCTTTAGTCTTTCCTTTAATATCCGAAAATTTTCCAATCATACCATCATATTTATTCTTCACAACATGCATGAAATCAATATTATGCTTTACCTCATTATATGTCCAATATGGTAGCTCAAAAGATATTGACTGTTTCTTTAAAATATTTCTATCATTACCAGATTTGTGTGTATTTATGAATGTGACATTAATGTTTTTTACTCTCAAAATACTGATCAATGGAAAATGTTTTTGGAAAAATATCAAATTATTATTAGCCATTTAATGTCTTTTTTAATATTTTATAAGATTAATACATTGAAAAAAACATTTGATGACGCATTTATACTATTTTATCCCCTATTACAGTTGGTAATATGAAGTCTATTATTCAAAAATTAAACAATATTTATTACCCTTAACACTATATCTAGAAAAATTTCCATATATTCGGAAGTAATTTATAGTGAAAATAATCATTTCATGCAGTTGAAACTATTATATTTTATAACAATCATTCACCATAATACCTTCCTCTCATAAAAGTTTTAAATCATTAATTTATGTTGACAAGAAAAGATCAATATCAATTTCGGGATGTTTTGGTCTCGATATCATTAAAATAAACATGAAATATTTTTGCTTCATAAAAACATTTGTATATATGTTGTAAATTAGCAATAAAATAGGACATGGGCTATGTGTTCTACTAAGGCTTAGATATGGATTCATTATATCTGCTCACATTCTAAGTCTTTGATTTATAACTTTATTTCTAAATGTAGGAAACTATTGATCAATATTATTCCACTATAGATAATTAGCTATATGATATATTTTTCCATCACATATTCACTCATATGAATTCCATATTAACCTTTTCAAATCATTTTATTTTGAAAATAAACGTTTCAAATAAGGAATTATAGGAAGATACCAAATTGCTTTAGCATGAGTCTCTATATTTGCTAAATCATTCTGTGATTTTTATTTTAACTTATTATGTGATGTCCTAAATTTATTAAACTCTAATAGATATTCATATTAATTATTATATAGAACTCATTAATTTAGGAATTCATGTATTTTATTATACCCCAAACCCTTCAAGAATAATATTTTATTCACTTTATAATGTGAATATAGAAGATTTTTTGTCCTTAGGAAGTATGTCATTCAATATTTGTTGAAACTCTATAAAACCCTTTTCACTACATCCATTTTTCACCTTCAAGTTAATCATTCTTAAAATAATTAATAAAATCATAAATTCCATACAACTGAAATACAATGGGTTTTTATTATCACTATATAGATGATTAATTTTCAGTTATTTCTCAATTGAATCTATGTCAATATCATGAATCATTTCTTTAAATTTATTAGACTCATCATCTTTCTAATCATTATCATCAATAAAAATGGAATTCTATCTAATTTCACCATTTGAGATCCAAGGGCTATAACTTGTATTAAAAACATGATAAATTAAATGATCTTTGATCTATATTCTTTTCAACTTCTTAATATTCAAACATTTTAGGCATAAAAAAACATCTTTTTTTTGGAACATTTCAGTTATAAAATTTTAAAAAAACACTAACTCATTCCTCATATTCATCACTTCTTTGCAGTGGAGTAATCTAACTGCCACTCACAATTATCTATAAAAATACCAAAAATTGAAATTAAGTTATTTTATTTTCAAATTTTATTTCCAAATTAATTTTATAAATAACAATAAAAAATACCATAAAATATTTCAAAAAAATGATAAAAAATATGGATTTGAACAGATTTAATTATCAATCATTAATAAAAAAAATCACAAACCATAATCTAAAAAAATGTTTCATCAATTAAAAAAATACCTAACATGTGTGAATAATCAGAATTTCAAATGAAAATAGTGAATATAAGGTGACATCAATGGAAAATTGGAACCATAGATATAAATGAAAATACCTTGAATTCATAGAAAATATGAACAATAAACACAAAATATAATTTGATATCAGAACTAGGATGATTGAGAAGGTGACACCAATGAGAAGAAGTTTCAAGTGGCTGCTGATGACAAGTGACAGTGGACGATGGTGCTAGATGTTGATTGAAAGATAAATCAACATAATTGTAAAATTCAAACCCAAAATAAAAATGAAAATACCTTCGATTCATGGAAAATCAAAAAAATAAACAAAAAATGTAAATTGATATCAGCACTAGTATGATTGATAATGTAACCCTATTGAGAAGAAGGTACAAGAGGTATATGACAATGAGTGATGGTGGATGGTAGTGGTGGATGAAAACTCAAAGATAAAGTGACATTATTGGAAAATTTGAAAAAAAACAAATTAAAATACCTTGGATTCATGGAAAATTGAAATAATAAACAAAAATTGAAAATTGAAATCGGAAACAGAATAGTTTAGAAGGTGACACCAATGGGAAAAAGTTTTAAATGACGAATAAAGATAGGTGATGGTGGATAGTGGTGGGGGATTCCAAATGAAAAATATTCAAGGAAGCAGATTGACGAAAAAAGAGATTTGAACCCGCTGATCAAATAATGAAAAGATTAGTGGCCATGGACCGAAGATAGAAGTGTTAGGGTTCAATACGTGATATAAAACTAAATTCCATCTTATATATTAATGAAACAAAAATTAACACCGTTGACCCCCAATTAAAATTATAATTTTTTTCATGTCAGTTATTGAAGAATTGATATGAAAAATGTTGAAATTTTATTATCCTTATTGGTTATTCAATAATTGATGTGAAAATTTATATTTTCTTTCTGTTTATTGAATACTCAATGTTAAAAATATGCCCCATTTATTTACCATGTTATTTATTGAGTAACCAATGTGATAAATAATTTTTTCACATAGATTATGGACAGTCGATTGAAAAAACATTTCTAGAAAAATCAATTTTGTACTAGTGATAATTAATTGCTTATCTATAGGATTTTCGGATATTATCCTAACTCAATCCTCTTTATACACTATAATGGAATGGTGTAAGTGAAAGGAAGAACCACACCTTGTTAGGAATAGTGATATAAATGAATATTTATACTATTATTCCATTATCCATTTGGGGATACACATTATATACAACAACATACACCCTAAAACAAGTTATAATTGAAAAAATGATATTACATTAGAAATTTGTCAGGGAAGAAAATTTTTGTTTTATAACTTACATGAAAGGGGATTCAAAGCATTTGTTAAGGTCTCTTCAGGTAAAAAAATTATGCCCCTAGGAATAACATGTATCTTTATAGGATATCCCAAAGAAATAAGGGGATATTACATATAAGAACCCTTATATAAAACATTAATAGTTGAAACACATTCTATATTTTTGGAGAGGGGTCAAATCTCTAAAATTGATAGTGGGAGAAATATAGAATTCGATAACGTCTCGTTTCAAGATACATATGAGTTTTCATAAAAACATATTCCCAAAATACCATGGAAGAGGATGTTTTAGAGACCCAAAAACTATGTAGGATCACTAGATATGTTATAGAACAAAAAAGATATGGTTTTATAGTCACCAAGGATGGTGAATCATTATTAGTTGTTAATAATGAACTTGTATCCTACAAGGAAGAAATAAGTGGGATAAAAGTTACTTGATGGAATGAAGTCATGAATTATGAAATGGTTTCTGTTTACAAAAAACAAGTATGTATTTTTGTATATTCTCTAGTAAATGTAAATCTCATTGCCTGAAACTAGGTATAAAAGTATAAAATGGATATGAAAGTTATATTAAACACCCATAAAGCTAGGATATTTTCAAAAGGGTTTAAATAACATCAAGGTATTGACTACAATACAGACTTTTCACTAGTTTCTATATTGAAATCCATAAAAATTACATTTTCCATATCACCTTACCATGATTATGATATTTTTAAAATGGATGTAAAAATATCATTCCTTAATGGGAACCTTATGGAAGATGTATATATGACACAACTAGAAGGGGTTGTGACTCCAAAAAATTTCAATAAAATATACAAGGTGTAGAGATCCAATTATGGATTAAAGTAAGCTGCCAAGTCATAAAACATTCACTTAGATGAATCCGTAATGGAATATTGTTTCAAAAAGAATTAATTTGATATTTGTGTCTATAAGTGGTTTTCTGTGAGTGAGATCATTTTTATAACTGTATATGTCGATGAAATATTACTAATTAGAAACAAGATACCACTCTTACAGTTTGTTAAGACATGGTTGAACATATGATTCTCCATGAAATAATTAGGTGAATTAGTAAACTTTCTTTGGATCATGATCTATTATGATAGATCTAATAGGCTATTTGGGATATTTTAAAGAGCATACATTGAAAATATTGAGAGGAGATTCAATAAAAACAATCCAAGATGGGATTATTTCCAATATCACATGGTATATATCTCTATAAAAAAATCTGTCCTTAGATATAGGAGGAGAGATATAGGATTTAAAATACCTCATATTCATTAGGAATAGGCTTATTCATGTATGTCATTCTATGTCCCAAGATAGATGTTTCATATTCCTTGATAATGATAAAAAGATATCAAGAATATCCAGGATACCACTATTAGATATGGCCCAATACTATCCTAAAGTACCTAAGGTGTATTAAAGAAATGTTCTTAGTTTATAGAGGTAATAAGGAGCTAGTTATCAAAAGACACAGAAATGATAGTTTAAAAATAGATCAATATGTAAAGACCCGTAAAATTCAAGGGAAATTTTTTCTTAATTTTCTTTAGAATTTTACAAGAGCGCGGTTTCAGACGACACCTGATTCCGAGGCCCGGAGTGCCCAGAATTAATTTCCGAAGTTTGGCTCGGGTACTTTCAGTGAACGAACGAGCGGGAATTCCTAACTTTTGATCTGGTGCTCGGAATTGAAATCCGAGGGAACCGATGAACTCGCAACGCCGATATTCGCTTAAAGAGACCTTTTCGGGAGTTGCGTTTGTTGCGGGTTGTAAGTTAAGTTTTGGGGATTTCAGTTGAGTTAAATAAAATTTGTGTAAGACAAATTTTATTTTTAGTTTGTTAAAATCCTACCAAAGGGGGTTGGAAGTGGGACCCACACCCACTTAACCTCCCTTGGGAGGATTAAGTGTGGTGGGGCCCAAACGAACCCCTAGACTTTTCAAGTTCCCTTAACCCCCTCTTAATTGATTTAAGTTACTTAATTAATTTTGGGGGTTAAACTCTTTTGAATTTCAAACTTTTGAAATTCTTTTATGTTTTGTAATAATAAAATAAGATGTTATCTTATTTTATTATGGGTTGTTTGTTTGTCCCCTTGAGAGCTTTTTGAGAGCTTCCTCTTCATCTTCAAGCTCTGACGAAGAACGAAGAACGCTCAAACTCCGACGAAGAACGACGCCTCTCTTCTTCGTCCTCGGTGTCAACAAGAGGGAACGCCGCTTCCTCTTCGGACCTTCTTCGTCGGCATACGAAGATTCGACAACGACTCTTCCTCCGCGACACCGATATTTCACGACTACGTCAACGTGCGACTATCGAGGTAGAGGTTCTTGAGTTCGTTGTTTTCTTTATTATTTGACTTTCCTCAAGACTTGACGAGGAACGCTCTTTTTCCGACGAAGAACGCCGCACCTCCTTTCTTCGTTCACCGTGTCAACGAAGGGGACGCCATCTCTTCTTCGGACAACCTTCGTTGGCGTGCAAGTTTCGCCAACGTCGTGTCTCTTCGAACGCATCCCTTCGTCATCGGATTTGACGAACGACGACCGCGACGCCCAACCTCCGCGACGCCGTCTTCCGCGGAACGTAGACGAATCTTCGAATCTTAAACCCGAGGTAGGGGTTGTTGTTTCATTATTTATTTATTCCATTTCTTGCTCGTGGTTCGTATAACTAACGTGGGGATGTTGATTATTTTAAGATGCGTTATTGCTTAACGTGAGGGGGCCGGACCGCATGAACACGGCCGAACCCCCTCCATCGTTCATGTTTAATTATTTTGCGGAGGAAAGCAAGTGGCGTGGTGCCGTCGCACCACGCGGATGAACGTGCAAATATCTTGGGCGATGCCGTCGTGCGCACCATGGAAGAAACAACAAGAACGCGACGCCGTCGCGCCGCGTTGAATGAATATCCGAGCACGACAAAGGGGCGCGGTGCCGTCGCACCGCGCCGGATGACGAACGCCACGACCGGTTCTGGGCCGCGGCGGGACGAGGAGACCGCGGCCGGTTCCGGGCCGCGGCGGAAGAGAAGACCGGCGGCCGGGCCGCCGGCGTCGGAAGCCGAAGGAGGGGACCGGAAATTTCGGTCCCGTTTGAGAAAAACCGGCCGGCCAGCTGGCCGGCCGGATGCCTTAAAAACCGGGGGAATTAATCCCCCGGCCTTCACTTAAAACCCCCCTCTTTATGAGGGGGGAGCGGTTTCCACGGGGGGGGGGGGGGGGGCAGGCGGTTTCCCCGGATCCCCTTCAAAGCGGGCCCCCAGGAGGGGGGCTGTTGTTTTACAAAAACGGCGCGGCAAAGCCGCGCCGCCATCCGAGAATCGGGGGCTTGATTGCCCCCGCGTGCGCAGCCTCCTCGCGGCGCCAGGCCGCCGCGGCCCGCCGCGCCGCCGCGCCGCCGCCCGCCGCCGCCGCCCGCCGCCGCGCCGCCCCGGGGGGGGGGGGGGGGGGGGTCGGGCCGGGTCGGCCCGGACCCGGACCCCCCCGTTTCGAACCAGATTTGGTTTTTGGACCATAACTTGAGCCTCGGACCTCCGAATGACGAACCTTCTACGGCAACGCGATCCTTGGATCGAGACGGTCGTTTCGGTATATCGCACTCAAGGTTTCGGATTACTTTGAGTTCGGCCGGGTTGGTTCGTTCACGAAACCAACCGGGCCTTCGGAGCGGAAACACTCATATCTTGAGCCACGAACGTCCGATTGACGCGCCGTCAGTCGCGTTGCGTTCCTCTTAGTGAGACGGATCTTTTGGCATACTCCGCCCGAGGTTTGGACGCAGGTGGAGTACGGTCGGGTTGGTTTTGCCTGAAAAACCAACCGGGCCCCGGAGACGAAAAAGCCAATAACTCACAGACCGGGCGTCCGATTGACGCGCCGTCTGTTTCGTTGACTTCCTCTTGATGAGACAGAACTTTTGACATACTCCGCCCGAGTTTTGGATACAGTCGGAGTATGGCCGGGTTGGATTGTACCCGAAATCCAACCGGGCCCCTGGAACGGGAAAGCTGATATCTTTCAGACAGGACGTCCGTTTGACGAACCATCAGCGGCGTTGGTGTTTACGTTTAGTAACGGTCCCTATGAGTATACCCTATGGGAGTTCGGGGTACAGTTGAGATACGGCCGGGATTGGTTCGCACTCGAAACCAACCGGGCCCCTGGGACGAAAAGGCTAATAACTCACAGACCGGGCGTCCGATCGACGCGCCGTCTGTTGCGTTGAGACCCCTGTGACGAGACGGACTTTTGAGATACTTCTTTGCGGGACTTTGTGATACTTGGAGTATCGACCAGTAGCTCGTGGAGTGGACCCTCCCGGAGACGAGCGTGCAGAGTACGGAGACCGTGTAGCCGGCTGAGACCTGACGACTGCTTGACCGACTCGACTTGGAGTGAGTCGACTAGCCCAGTGGACGGAGCGCCCGGTACTTGGCGGCAGACCCACGGCGGACGGAGCGCCTGGTAGTTGGCAGCAGACCCGCGATACTCGACAGGAGGAGTACCTCAGTAGGCTATCTGGGTAGCGCCCGGTATTTGGCAGCAGACCCTCAGCGGACGGAGCGCCTGGTAGTTGGCAGCAGACCCGCAGTACTCGACAGGAGGAGTACTTCAGCAGTCTTAGGTTTGTGAGCGGCGGCCTCGGAGTCGTGACAGGACCACTGTACACTCTAGAGACGGAGCTCTTCAGCATTTACGGTTTCGATAAGGAAAATCCTGGTTTGAGCTGAGACTTTTGACCTTGTGTTTACTTCATGATTGAGATGGGTCACTTGCTAACTTTGGTATATGTATGGGCATATACCCGGGTAGTGGTTATCCGTCGTTTCACAATCCTTGTGTTTCCTCATGATTGAGATGGGTTACTTGATAACTTAGGTATATGTATGGGCATATACCTAAGTAGGGTTTATCTGTTGAGATCTTCTTGTGTTTATCCTTGTTGGTTTTAGTGAGACCTTGAGGGTCTCGGGGTCCCTACTGAGTATCGTTATACTCACCCCTACACGGGCTATGCCCGCACCTCGTTGTGTTGGTTACAGACGACAGACAGTGCTGACAGTAGCCGAAGGTTCGAGGACTGGACGGTACCCGGAGGTGGACCACTGGGCGGGACATACTCGGAGCGGATGGCGGGACCCGAGGAGCAGAGGAGCTATCTGTACCCACCCTTCAGGTGGGATTTCCAGTGGACATCTCAGCGTAGCAGCTTTACTTTTTCAGTCGTTGTTTTCCCTTTCGAGTTGTACTTTACAGTTGGGCTTGTATTTCCGACCCCTTTTTACTTTTCAGCTCTTCTTTTTGTACTTAGTGTTTTACTTCCGCTTGCTTACTCTGTGGTGTTTGTTTACTTTACAAAGGCAATGCCTTCCCTTTTTACCGGGATTTACGCCTTGGTGCTAGTCGCCAGTCCCTGGCCTATGGAAGGCGGGCTTGGGGTAGTCACAGCACGGCCCCCGAGGGCGGGTCGTGACACAATATGATCTGAAATTAAAATCAGGATATCTCTTCACCCTCAATGGAGGAGTTGTGAGATGGAAGAGATCAAATTAGATAGTGTTCACTGATTCTATAGAAGAGTTAAAGTATATTGTGACTTATGATGCACCCAAAGATGTAGAGTGGATACTAAACTTTTTATTGGAGATTAATTTAATTCCAATAAGTAAAGATCCTATCACACTATAGTATGATAATACTGTAGCATTTTCACTTTCCAAGCATCCAAGTCCTCATCAACAAAAAGGAACATACTGTGAAAGTATCATATCTTGAGGGATTTTTCTCAGAGAGGCAAGGCCACAGTAATCATAGTTTCAATAGAGAAGAATGTGATATACCCATTGAATAAATACCCATATCAGCAAAATCATGAATATCATGTGAGAAATAGAAGACTAAATGTTTTTAGAAGTTGGATATAGTGAAAGCGGGAGAATATAGGACTTATTTTTCTTGAAAAAATGACTTTGTACTTTATATTACCAATATATTAAAAAAATGAATATTAATAAACTCATTAGCACATATTGATTTTTATTCGATGTAGAGTTAATGAGATAATATATTATGGTTGAATACTCACATATGATAAGGCATCAATGATGTATACTATTAAGTTCTCGATCGTAAGAGTATGAGGATTAATCTCATGAAGTTCGCAGTTGGTAATCATCAGGATGAGAGATTATAAGGACTAATTAGCAAGTAGGTATTGCACAAATTTTCATGTCTTTGGATATTCCTATATGAAAATGCATGTATTGTTCCCTGGACATCAGATTATTATTAATTCATTTTATGAGTCATGTTTTTTATGTATTTAAAAAATTTGTGACAACCAATGTTCATGGAAAATTAAGATATGTTTGGTTCATCACAAGTTATATGAAATAAATGAATAATTCAATAGAGGATATTTTCATCCAAGATAAGAATATGATATCTCATAAATTTGATTCAAATGAATTTTTTGAGCTAAAATCAATGGCCATGGTGAATGATGAATTCATTTTAGGAAGCCAAAAAAATACATTTAGAGTGTTTAAGATGATGAAATTAGTATTCATCCTTCTTGATGGGATATCATGAAAATGGGATTATATTATACAGTGAGTATTTGTATGTGATTTTTGTTGTTGTGAAATCAACTCCTTCTCTATGGGTTCCTTTACAAGTTTCCAGACACTGATATTAGACTTTAGGAAAGCCTACCTAATTCCACTGAGGAAGATACATAGAGGGTTACAAACTTAGTTTTTCTATTGATCTTAGTTAACATTATCTTATAATTTAAAAGTTGGAATAAAAGTTATTCTCTAGATTGAGGAAAAATATTTATCGATGATTTACAGATCAGAAATATTTAGCCTCCATTTTTATGTCAGTAGAATATTAAATAAATATTTATTCACAAGACCATTAATATAATATTTAATTACTTATCGAATGAATAATATTTATTATTTGAGGTATGGTAAATGATGAGGAAAGTTTATGGGCCATGTTAAGGACTGAATAAATAAAATGATATAATATTTAATATTATTTAAATAAATTTAGGATTATTTATTTAATTAAAATGATATTTAATTTTCACAATTTGGCACATTCCATGATATAATAATAATAATAATAATAATAATAATAATATATTATTATTATTATTATTATTATTGAAATGGGAAATATATTAGGTTTATTATTTGATAAAGGGACATTTTTAAATTATCAATATTAACCTGATCTCTATATATACATGCTTATAACATTTTATACAATGTATGAAATAATTTGTGTTGTGCACAATGCATGGCCTCCCTAGAGAATTTTTACAATGAAATAAATCTCTAGGATCCCTCAAAATATAGATAGAATTTATATACCTCCTTATCCCCTCTCAATACCGAGAGAATAAGAGAGAAGATCCTATAACCCAAAGGATGGTTTTATAATGAAAGGTGAGCGATGCAAGATGATTGGTACCTATGTGATAGCCCATAAAGTTTCAATAGTGATGCTATGATATTTTGGAGAATTTGTAGATCATAAATAGAGGTATTCTACTTTGTATCCTCTTAGAAAAATGATGGTATAAATCGAATGAGGTTTAAATGATAAAAATATTAATCAAATAAAAAATATCAAGACCAAGGTAGTTTTTGTTATAAGATCAATTTTAAATTTAACATGAAAAGATACTATACATTTTTTGGGATTCCATTTTTCTAGTTTTGTTAGTTAAAATCATTAGTCATGATTATTATTTGTTATTTTTTTATGTATTATTCATTATATCTAATGAAAAACTATAATTGGGAATGGGCTCAACTAGCTCCCATTTCACCCCGAACCTTCTGCACCCTCAACCTAATCTAACCCTTTTCCCTAATAGGATGCATCACACTAAACATAATGTCAATTAACACACCCCTAGACCCCACAAGACTATACAAGACTCAATTAAAAATTTCTTAAGTTCCACTTCCAATAAAAAATAGACCATTTTCTTAGAAAAAAATGAGGGTGTAACTCATATGGTACATTAGGTTTAGTCCCAAGAACCCTATTACAAACTTATAAAAAAATTCCAACCCTTATAATTTAAATTGTAGGACATGAAAAACCACTTAGCCACATTAGTTATCACACCATCCTAAAAAACACTTATAAATTAAAGAAAAATACAAAGGACTATATCCCTCATACTATTAAGAGAAGACCCATCCATTATTATGGGTTGAAAATCCCTTGAGAATCTAAAATAAAATAAGAAGAATAAAATCCCTATAATTAGTGATTTGCGATATAATGGTGAGGAATGGTGAAATAAATTAATAAATGAAGAAAGCATGAGATTAGACTCACTGATTTGAGGATACTATAGTATATTATTCAATGATAAAATATATGAAAATGGAGAATACAAGGGGTAAAGAGAGGAGAAATAAATGAGGGTTGGATACTTGGGAACAAATCAAACTAAATGTGGGAGGGGGCTATTTTAATTTATTTATTTTAATTTTAATTATTTTTTTAAAAAAAATCCTTGTTCTACCACATACCTAGTGGACCACCGAGTATCTAGTATCCCAATGAACCATCAATTAATGTTTACTAGATATTAAATGGAATCCTCATGGATATATCCCACTACCAATCTCATTAGGTACATAGTGACCCCCCATCAGATTATTGGTGGATTCTATAACATTTTTCTACTTAAAAATCATTTTAATGAATTTTACTTAGATGATAAAAAATACACCAAAACCTATAAAATTTTGTAAAACCATCCTAAAACCATTCCTCCAAATTGAAAAATAAATCCAAAAAATTAAATAAAAAACACACCCGGATCTATTTCAAATAAAGTCAAGTTACCACTGATTCCACTAATATATCTAGGCTCGAGTTATTACAAGATACCCAAGTGATTTTTATAGTAGTACAAATGCAAAGATCCTATATCTATTAACTTCTCACCCTCTATATCAGTGATGGGATAATTCCACGATATGGAAATAGATATTTGATGGGATTTAAAATATCTATACAAAAAGACATCATTTTTCAACCTAGAGGAACAACCTAAGATAAAACTACCTTTAGATATGTGAAAACACAACAGGTGATCACTAAATTATTATTAGTGGTATAATTGATATTAAACAGAATATAATTTTGAAAAAAAACATAAATAATATATTCACAAAAAAATAAATAATTTTTATAACACAAGAAATTATATGATGAAGTGAAGATATATTATGGTAGCAATAGAGTGTTAAAAAATTTAAGCATATTCTCAATGTATCTATATTAATTTATTATTTATTATTTTATAATACATAGTCATTAATTATTGTTAAACTATAATTCCCATAGGGATTTTTTATTTGAGATTTACCATTTAATCAATAATGTATCATGATTTCCATTTACTATAGCATCCATCGAAAAATTTACCTATTCTTTGAAATTTTTATATTAAATGATTTCAAAATTCATTATATCTTCCTATAATTATATCACATTCACAATTAATCACATTCAACTTCATTTCATACAACTTTATGAATGTATCACTTTCTATGTCATCCCCTTGTCTTAAAATACCATTGAGTCATTATCCCTGTCTCTATTTCACACCATGTTAGAATTATTCCACATCCATTATAAATTTTATAGCTAGAAATTTATCCACAACACAAAATACCTAATATAATAAGTACTAAATTATGTGAAACTATTTTAACAAACCATTAATTTATGGGTTATAATTTAGGGGAAATTTTAATTTAGATATTCAAAGAAGGGGGTGTTTCAATAATTCAAACTCAGATTTTAATTTTGATGATTGTGACATATCTAAGAGATATTTCTTCAAAAAGGGTACTAGGGTAACCACTTAAAAAATATAATATAGGGGAACTTGGAATATAGTTTAGATCCACTGAGTATTTGGTGGACTAGTAATTGGACCGATAGGGACTATATTCCCACTTAACAATTAGTGGGGGAGTATCAAGAGGCTGATGGATAACTAGGTACCCATTCAGTCTGTATCCAGTACTCAATAATATGTTGGTGTGTTTTTCAAGAGAGGAATAACTATTATTTTAGGGTCATCCCCCATTTATTATACCCAAGTTACACTCAGTAAAAGATATTTTTTCAGCCCTACCCCTATTCTCCCTCTTGGATCCCCTTTAATACTCATTGATTTGTGGTTAATTAGAATTAATTTCTACAAATAATAGGTTGGTAATATACCTATTCCCTATCCTCTTTTACTCTTATTGGTTCCTTATCAAAATTTGGGTGGTTCCATATAGGTTTTTGATTATTATTCCATCATATCATGGTAGAAATTTCTTGATATGGATGAGATTTATGGTGTGATATATTAAGGATGTGTAAAGTGGGAAAGTTACTCCTGTTCTCTTAATTTTGTTAGAGGTATATAAACCAATGGATTTTTATTGGTAAATTTATAAATTATCTTATAATTAGAAATAAATTTAGTGTTATGTTACGAGGATTTTTTCTCTAGGAGTTTCAGAGGTATGGAATTAGAGATTAGTGTATCATTGTTCGATATTTCAGTTATGAGAGGCCTCCTGGTGAGATTTAAATGGTTATGTATCATTAAATTAAATTTGTTAACAATTATACATTATTTTTTTATAATTAATTAATTTTGTCATGTGGTATGAGATATAAGATCAATTGTGTGGCGATGCTTAGTGTAGGATTGGTTTGAGCATGGATAAACATGTCTTGGGATGAAAACTCTATTTGGGAGGTAGGTGTCCCACTTTATACTTAACCATATGTCTGTATACTTTTTAATTGCATTTATGTGACTCAATTTTGCATTTAGACAATATATAAATGGGTTAGGTGAGTTTGGAATTGTGAAATTGTATTAGGTTAAGCCTTTTAACAGTGAATTAAGTGTGTCGTGCATGATTTGAAGATGTAAGAGCCACTCTAAAGCTATACCACTAAGGGGAACAATATTAGGAATGACTTAAGGGACCTCAAAATGGTATTGAAATGTTGAGTAGATTATGTTTTGTTGGAGTTTAACCTGAGTAACTTGGTTCATGAACCTTGGATGGGAAGTTCCTTGGGTAGAGGTCCTGGTTTGTTTTGGCCTTTATAATTATATAAAAAGGTCTATAAGGATATAATTTTTTCCTTAGAACTCTTAAAGTGTAATGAGTGGAATAATTTGGATGTGTCTAATACTCATGGTAAGAAATTGGTTTTTGGATGACATAGTTATTAAATCATGGGAGAGGATGGAATCTCCCTTGGGAATGATTAGTGGAAATTGATGAATATAAATAAGGGGAGAAGTCTCTATTTTCCTTGGGGATACTAATGCAGTGGTATGAAAACATGATGTGGGTATGAATTTCTAGAGGGAGGTTATGTGAGGCTTGAATAATATTAAAAATGGTATTCCATGGGTAAATTGAGTGGGTCCTAGGGTAGTCCATGGGTGGATGTAATACATGTAAGTGTTGGGGAAGAGGAATAAACATCTATTGAGACAAATTAGGGTGTCATTGGGTACTAGATATGTGTTAGGGATATATTAGGGGTTTATTGGTATTTTCTTGAGACTCTATGGGGTGGTGAATGGCCTGAAAGAGGAATCACACTTTACTATGGCTAGGTGTGACCTATAGGTCTGGTTTGTGAGTTGGGTATGAACCAGGGGGATGATATTATTATAATTGTCATAGGGAAACATGTTTGGTTGATGGATGTGGATTATGAGGTTGTTAAGGGTGGGGTATATTGAGATTTATGTTTTATCCTCTATCTTGGTGCTAGATTGGATTTGTGGCTAGCTAAGATCTAGGGTACGGGTTATGTATACCTTGACTTTATTATTATTATACCTTGACTATATTACGTATAAAAAATGATGGGGATATTCTTTGAATACCTAAGGATTAGGGTGTAGAGTAACACTTCCCAAGTAATCTTTTTTTTAATTTATGATTATGTGCTAAACCATGTGACCTTACTTCAAGGAGGATGTTGGTTTGAATTTCATAAGAAGGTTGGATATTAATATTTCCTTGTCATATTTTATATGATGATACCAACGTGCATGTGATTATCCATGGGTACCCACCCCTATGAAGGGCTATGGTTTAAATTATGTGGGAGGGAAATCAAGATTTCCTCACAATACCACATTTTATAGTGACCAGGGGATTAGATGTGGCCATAGGGCCAAACTATGAGGGATTATTTAGCTTGTTTAAGAAGTTGGATATTTAGATAACCTCCTTAGATATATTTATTTTCATTAGTTGATGATTTTACAATATAATATAGGATTAGTTATTGTGTTTCTTTTCTCCATTGGGTTTCATATTAAATGCGGATATGATAAATTTATCTCAAACATTGGTCGAAGTAGGTGGGATTATATTTCACGGTGTCTTGGTTAGCGTATAATGACCTTTTCTGATTTCTTACATGATAAATATTATTTCTTTATTTATTTTTCACACATGAACACACTATATATGATGGTTTATATAAGGTAAAATTGGTTAGACCCAACTAAAGTTATGCCCACACCCTTCATAGACATCCCAATGCATGTGCAAAATTTATATTAGATTTTAGTCGATAAGTTGTTCCAAAAACAACTCGAGATAACCCTGAACCCTGAACCATATATAGATTGTGATATGTCTTGAGGGGAATTCCTTATTCCCATAGGTCTGAAAATAGTGCCCAGGTATCAAATGAATACAAGTGGGATTGATTTTTTCAGATAAATCAAAAAAGAACATGGGACTTCCCTATAGAAATTTGATATAGAAACCCTATACATATGGTGATCATGAATACAAAATAAATAGTATCAATTATAAAAAAACAAATGAGGAATAACATGAATCATAACCAAAACATCTCAAAAGAACAGGAAAATTAAATTTTAAACAAAAAGTAAAAAATGAACTTGTCAACCTGAAAAAAATACATAACGAGAATAGAATACCAAAATGAAGAAAGACTACCACTAACCCATATCCATGTGTCAAGAAAGTACACTATTGTTTGACACCACCACTATAATAAAATTAAGATCCCATGACTCATCATTATCCCAATGAAACCTGTACTGAACTTGGTAATTATATAGGTGTAAGAAACAATTCTAGGTAGGTAACCTCCCCACACCCATGCATAAACTTTCTAAAAAAAATATTTTTCATTATTTTTTTAAAAAATAACTAATGAAATTGGTTTTTCATTTAATTAAAAACTTCTCAAAAGAGAACATAATTTAAATTATTTTTTACAAGATAAATAATTCACTTTAATTATCCCCAAATATAAATAACTTGAAAACACACATAGGAAATAAATCTAAAAATTTAAATTAAGGAAAATTATTTCATTCAAATTTATTTCAAAATTTTTTTGAAAAACATTTTTCACTTGGTTTTTAAATAATTATAAAAGAAATATAGTTTAATAAATAAAATACACACATATAAAACTCCCACTAATAATAATCACATATCACAATGCATTAAAATTACCAATAATAACATATAATGAGGAGAAAAAAGTAACTAAAAAATAATGATAATAATACCATCTCAATAAAAGAAGATGACTAAAATTTAATAGAAATAGAATCCACTAATGAATAATAGGAAAAATAACCAAAAATAAATAAAAATAAAACTAATCAAACAAAAAAAGAAATAGTTGGTGTTATGGGAAATCACTAAGTGAAATAAATCAATAAACCCTAGAACTCATAGATAGAATCAAATCAAATACAGCTATGTGAAAACTTCCAAGAAGAGCATAATAAATAATTAGTGTAAAGGGGAAACCCCAAAAATTGAATCCCTATATATATCATAACAATGGTTAGTTAATTCTATAGCATAGTCCAATGTAAGGTATGATTCACCATGCTTAGTAGTACTATCCAAGTATTCCTTACCCACGTTCCTGGCTTCCATGAGGTTATCTAGGTGGTGGTGAGAAATATGAAAAAAATCAAGGATATCAAATTTATATAATAGATATGAATAAAACACACAAAAACACAAATCACAACCCCTCCTAACCTCTAACACCCATCACAAAAGTTTCAATATTTTTACATCAAGAAAAAAAATATAATATTCTTATCCACTAATTTGGATGAATCCATAAATTCACATAATTAAAAAAATTAATTTAATTTTAATAAAAAACAACTAAAAAGAGGCTTGATTAAAGGAAATATTAACATTAAGAAAAACCATTTCTTGTAATGTTCCATGAGGGCCTTTGAAAAAAAATTTGGAATCCATTTTATAAATTCATTTCTTAAAAACAAAACCATATAACAATACTTAAAATTATTTACAAATAGTCAATTCTTTTATAAATTATACCTTACTAAATTCAAATAAAAATATAAATAAATTCTCAACAACGCACTAAAAGAAACCATTAAATAATAAAAAAAATTTAAAAAAACTTAGATCACCCTTAATTATAAACTGCTTACACAAAAAATTATTTTTCCTTTAGAAAATGTATTTAAAATACTCTTAATAAACACATATCTTACATAGAAAATTTTTTAGACTAAGAAACTTGAAACCCCTTTTAATAATTACTTAGATACTAAAATAGAAACCAATAAATTTATGTGAAGATAACTAATTATACATAGAAAAACTTTTAGGAACTAAAAATGTGTTTTGAAAGTAGTAAATCAGTCAAGGTTTTATATTTAAAATGTTATTCATGGACCCACCTACCTCAATCCACCAAACTGAAAACCCCAGTGTTATTTCACCATTAAGAGGAGAATCCAAATGAATCCTTAACCATAAGAAACTAAATATCCAAAAAACTAAAAGATGAAATTTTAATTTAATTAAATGTTTATAAAATACCTCAATATCTATGAAGAAAAATGTATGGATTACCTTATAATCACTAAGAAGAATCTAACTCCACTAGTGGCCTATCATTTTGATCAATATCAAGTGAGATATTGATGATATAAAATTAAATAATTAAGTGAGATATGGGGGGGGGGGGAGTAGAGAGGTAGATAAGAGGGGGGGGGGGATTTCCCATAGTGCTCGCTTGCTTCCTCTATGAACAACCCCCTTCACCTAATTTTACTTCACATTTTTTTTATTTTTATGTATTTCCCCATTATTTTTTTATTTCTTTTATTTTATTTTCGTTTTCTCTATATTCCTATAACATAACTTATCCACCACACTCTTATGACCATTTTTTTTTGTTTTTTCACCTTTTTATCCTTTGCTATACACTTTTCCCATCTCATTCTTAGAAGTATTTTCCATTTCCCCCCTTTTTAACATAATCAATTAAATTAAAAATAATAATAATAATAATATCCCATTATTATTATTAATACATTAATTATAATTCTTAAAACTTCATATGAACACACACACACACCGATATATATATATATATTATGTTCTCTTAAATTTTTTTATTTCAAAATAATAATAATATCATAGTTATTATTTTTAACCACCCAAAAAAATTAAACATTAAAAAATTTCATTTATCAATTATATATTTAAATAATATCAACATATTATTTATATTTTAAGTGAATATTATTTTCCTATACTTTCATCAATCTATAACGATGCATTTCTTACAACATTTCCACCATAATAACTTTCCACCTTCAAAAAGTCCTGCTAACTTCCTATGAAGGAAAAAATTTATATAATAAGGGATAATTTAATATAATTGAAAATCCACAATAAACACCATACAACCATCATTAAAATACATATACCACCATAAAACAACATTAAAATTCCATACATAGGTGGATTTCTCCCCACTATAAAAAAATTATCATTACTCCAAATCTAAATATCACCAAAATAAGAACCAAACCTAATACATCAATAAATAACTCATCAAAATGATAACCAATACCACAAAAACTGACCCAATCATAAAATAATCAATTAAAAAAAACCTAAATACTCCTAAACCCAATACATCTAAAAAAACATACCATTGAAAATAAAAAACACCTTTAACATATAAAATATTCCTAACCCAAATGAAAACTCAAAGACCATAAAATAGAAATCATATCCTTTAAAATTAAAAGGTTTACTAATTTTTAAATGAAAAATGTAATACCCAAATAAACCTCACTTAAAACCAAAAAAAATTTCCCCAAAACCTTTAAATATTTAAAATTCATTTTCTTTAAAAAGGAAAACTAAAATATATATTTTTAACAAACATGGTTATTTATTACATACTTTACCAAAATATTTTTTTTCCAAAAATGAAACTTCTATAAATTTAAAATTTGTAATTAAACACTTGTTTATTTTTATTTATTTAAGGAGACCATAAATAGGAAAAAAAATAATACCAAAAATATAAACACAACTATAAGTAAGAAACATAATAAAACTATGATTCTCAAACACATATGACCATAAAATTAACTAATAACTCGTTTATAATTTAGTATCCACTGAAATAAATCATTTTGTTTTTCTATATAACTTATTTAGTGAGGATTAAATTGATTTAAATCCCATTTAATAGTACATAAATCCACTATAAACCAATATTTTCAGGTTAAAAAACACAAAAAAAGGAAATTCATTTTAATCAACAATGGTAGAATGTCATAAACAATTTATCCAATATAATACTTACTTATATGGTTTTTACTAAATTAATGAAAGTCTTATACACAACTTTAAAATGGTCCAAATTTAAAAACATTACCAATTAATCAATTTAAATTTCAAAATTTTCATACATTTTATTCCTTTTATTAAAATCCCACCATTAAAACCTTTATCACATTATAAAACATTTAAAATAATCGAAGATCGTGTTATTTTTTAAAACCAATCGATAATATAAAATAAAAACTTTTATTTCATCAAAACCACATAATTTTTTTAAAAAGTGACATCCATATGTTCAAATTAAAAAATAAATAAAAAAATGTTATAACATAAGAAAATGATTCCCAAAATAATTAAAGAACATCACACCAAAGAAATAAACTTAACTAATATCAAAATTTAAATAGGCTATGGTAAAATAAATTATATAAAAACCATTAATATATTCATAGGAATCCTATAAAACTAATAGAAAACTTTAATAAGTATAAATAAATTTAAACACATTAAAACCACACCCTTGAAAGTTACATGTCCAATGTGCATAGTTTACAACCTGTGCACCAAGCCCATGTCACTCATTGAGTTTTCTTGAAGATTTGTTAAAATATAGAATCATACATACAATGAAGGATAAAAAAACTCAATACTAAAATCACATATTCTAGAATTATCAGGGAAACTAAAGGATTTTTTTGAAAGGTGGTGACCATGAACCTATTTGTGACCTAACTCCTAATTTATAATAGAACCATCTTTTGTCTACCTTGAATCCTTAATTTACATAATTTTTTTTTAAATTGATACCATTTTTTATGAACAAACCTAGGATACCCTTGACCCAAACAAATGATCCTTTTCATGGGCTGGATTGGGTGCCTGAGTTAGGGGTAGCTTGTGTTTATTTATGAAAAGTTGTATGGGGGATCTAACTAGAGTAGCTAGATGGATTTTGGAATATTGGTTTAAGGTGGGTCTATGTTTCTGTAACTAAGTATACAATTATATTTTGACCTAATTAATTTTTTTACTGATTGAAAAAGTGGGATGACCTTGTTGTACTCTTTTATTTCAATCATGGTTTCTATTATTATTTTGGCATTATGTTGTTTATTTGATATTTATGGTTGGACCTTATTTTCAAATCATTATGATTAATATATTTTTAAATATTTATACTATTTTTATTTGTTATTATATTTTATGGAATAGAGATTATATTTTCCCCATATAATTAACAGACTCTCTCCACTAGATGAAAAACTTTTAAAAACATGGAGGTGCACTAGAGGTCATTGGAACTCCGACTAGGGTTTCATTCAGGTGATTGTATCTAGAGCATTAGAAAATGACATCATAACATTGTTTTGGTTGATTTAATATTTGGGTATAATATTTGAAGGTGGGATGTATTGTTGAATATTATGAAAAACCTTATTATTGGTTATAAATAACCCTTTTATAAGGAAATCCAAAATTTATAAGGATGAGATTATGGTTCATTCATTTTTTTAGAATAAGATATTGAATAAATTATACTTTTTAGTGAGATATTTTTATTTTCTATTTTTACTTGTGACCTAGGTTTGAATGATAGGTTTGTTTTTATTCATCAGTATAAGGAATGTAGGTATCCTAATAATGTTCATCACTACTTATGGATGAAAAATGATTTTCAAAAGGGGAAATGGCTTTTAAAATATATTAAAATGTAAATGTTTTTAGAAAAAATATTGTGAAAGAGTTTTCAATTTATTAATGTTTCAACAATAACGTATTTTATGTTTCCATTAATAACATATTAGTGGTTCCTTAATTAATTTAGGCATCCATAGTGATTTTATTGTTCTATTATTTTATATTATGAATCATATATTACTCTAATGCTAGATGAAAACCCTATAATAGGTAGGTCTGAGTACGAGTTGACATGTTTCAGGATTTGGGATGAGTAGAAAAGTATGGTTTGATTACTAAGTGAGAGGTTATGTTGGTAAGATACCCATGAGAGGGTAGATATGGTTGGTTTTATTTCTTCGATAAGTTGTGAAATGCCTCTTAATGAGGTGAGTTGGGTTACTATTAGGAGAGAGTTTTTTTATTACTCCTAGGGTATGTTTAGGATATAGAAATCATTGATTCTTTTTGAGGGGTGGGTTGGTCTCATTGGAATGGAAAGGTTTTTGTTGGAATGTGGTTTTAGTTAGAAATAATTGTTGAGTTTTGATTGGGATGGAGCCTATGTTTATGGTTTAGGTGTATGAAAATCTATGAAAGGAATAGTGGTTTTGTGTATTTGGGTGTTGTAACATCCTTAGAGAATCATATTTTGGGATTTATATGGGTTTTGGTTCTGATTAATGGAACTTTGGGATTTTGGTTGGATTATGTCCTATTGATAATGGATTGGTCATTTGAGGACGAAATTGGTGTCAGCGATCAATGTCTGGTTGGTAGATTCTCATGTAAAATCAGGTGTGGTTAAAGTAACATCTCTAAAGGGAAATTCCCAATAAAAATATCATGAGAGAGTGTGTGTGATTAATCCTCATAACTCTCTATTATGAGTTTGAGAATAGGGATATGGGGGTGATTTTTTTTGATTTCCCATGAAAATACTTCTAGATCGTTGGAGGATTATGGGATGCATGAAATGGTTTTTAGGTAAATACGTGATCAGGAAGATTGATCTAGTAAAGTGGAAATGGTCATAATGAATAGGTTGGAAATTAAAAGTAAGTATTCCCTTCATAATATAACTCTATCTTTGAATGGATAAATGGATGTATCATCTTTGGTGTGTTGGGATGATAAAAAGTATTATTAGGACCTTTTTGGGAGGAATATAGTATAACATCAGGTGTGATTGGGAAAAGAAGGTTAGCAGTTTGGGGCCACCGTGATGAATTCATTTTTATTCTATGGGTGAAGTTTAGTATTCATTGAGGTGATGGAGCATGAAACTGATCAATGATGATGATTTATGGTTTTCTAAATCTAGAAAGTAATATTTGGGCCATTTGATTTTGTAATACTTATAAGTACGGATTATGGAATGAGTTTGTTGGGTTTTGAAAAGAAAGGCTTGCATGAGGGAAATCTTAATGGGATGTTTCTATTTTGGTATAATTATATCAATATGATAATGGTATAAAGAATCATATTATGGGGATCATCCCACTGATCCTTGGTGTCTGATCCATGTGTCAGATGGGAAAAGGTTGATGTTGAGCTATGTGAAGTCGATTTTGGTTAGCAGGATGATGAATTCAATGATTCCTAGGATATAGGTATATTGAACCATACTAAATTTGGAGATTCATATATTCTGTTATTCACTGTTAGTGTGTTCAGTGGCTGACAAGTTACTTATGCTAGTAAAATAGAAGGATGGTGCATGTGTTTTCATGATGTTGTTTGGGTGGGGGTATCATATTTTGGATCGAGGTGCAAGTTTCATGGAAGGACAGTTCTATTTTTGAGGGAATCAATGTTTGGAGGATCCAATGATCACTTTTGTGCATAATTGAGTTAAATTAAATAGTTTTAGCATTTTATAAGATTATTGATGCATGTTTAATATCAATTTGGGTGTTCTAAATGGAAATATTGACAATGTTGATCAAGAATTAATGTAGTGGAGTCGTGAGCAATTGAAATCGAGAATGAGTTCTGGAATTAAATTCTGATGGTCAGTTGAGTATCGAGGGATCATCATAGACACTTTAGAAGGATAACAATCCTTATAGTGGAGAGTTTTCAATGAACAATGAATTTACCGGTTAGTATTTAAGGTAAATTTGAACTCTAAGCTATAGTGTTGGGGTAGTTTTAATAATTTGAACTTATATTGGAATTATAATGGTTGATAAATCACTAAAAGGAGTTTTCACTTGAGTTTGAGTGTTTTGGGGATATTATGTGGTTTATAGAAGGGTAATAGGGTCACCCCTATTGGAAATGAATCATATAGGTACTAGGTGCCTGGTGTAGGGCCACAAGGTACTAAGTGGCTTGGGTAGTGGATCTGTTGGGCCTAGAGACCTAATAACAAACTAATGGGGGTGTTTCAGGTGGTTTGTGGAGCACCTGGTACCTTGTATAGGATGACCGAATAATTAGTTATCTAATGGAGTGTGTTTTTAGGTGGGGAAGAACATTAATTTTAGGGTTTAACCCTCTCTCTTATACCCAAGTTCTACTTCGAAGAGGGAATTTGGACAACCCTCTTCTATTTTTGTTGCAATTAAATCTCCCTAGAAGACCCTTGGGTTTTGGTCTATTCAGAGTCATTTCTCCATCTTATAACTGGGTAGTCTTCCTCTTCCCACTACCCTTGTTTCTTCTTAGGCCATTCTTCGATTTTTGGGTGGTTTCATCTAGGGTTTTAATAATAATTCCACCAGAGCATGGCATTATTGAGTTAATATAGAGGGTATTCATGGTTCGTTGGTTTGAGGATATCTGAACATGATAATTTCCAAAATTTTCTAATATTTTATTTATAGGTATATTATCTAATTATTTTTTAATGGTTTTTATTTAATTCTCTTAGAATTTGTGACTAATTGAGTATTGTGTGATGATTAGTTTTCCCATAGAAGTGACAAAGCCTTGCCAAATGATATTGGCATACATTTTTTCAAGGTTTCAGTCATGGGATTCCACTCAGTGAGATTTCATAAATTATGTCTCATTGAATTAAATTATTTTATTAATTATAATTATTTTTAATTAAATAGTTATGTCATGTGTTATGAGATAGAGGCTCGAGAGGGTGGCAATGCTCGATGTGATATTGGTTGGAGGTAGGATAATTATGGATTGATATGGTAAATATATTTTAGAGATAGGTGGTCCTTTTATATTTAACCACATGCATTTTTTTCATGTGTATTGCATGTGCGTGCCTCGTGTTTGCATTTGGAAAATATGAAAAGGGGCCAAGTGAGTTTGAAATTATAAAATAGTCTTAGGTTAATATTTTTAATATTGAATTGAGTGTGTCTTACATGAGTTGGATATGTGAGATAAACTTATATGCTATTAATTTAACATACTAGGAATTTCAAATTGAAAAATTTTCTCATCAAATATATAAATGCATATAATGTATATTATCATACACATTATATAACAAAAACAAAAAATATTTTATTTCATCTATAAAAAAACATGACATAAACAGTATGGATATACTCCATAAAATTGAAAATAATAAAATGGGATAATAAATTCATGTAAATAAAAAAACTATAATATGATATTCTGGTACATCTTGCTCCCCATAAATTATCACAGATGTAAAAAATACCATTAAAAATATATAGAACATTAGTAATATAACCAGTATTTTGGAAATGAATAATATAGAACATTGAGGTGAATTTTAATAAGCTATGAAATAAGAATATAACAAATATTTATAAGAATTATAAGGCCTTTATTAACATTTAAAATAATAGATATAACCATAGGAAATATAATTTTTGGAATAATAATCCAATCGTTAGAATAGTAACCAGATTGTTGGAATAGTTAATGTCCCTTAGGGTAAATGATGAATTAGATTTATAAATAATGTTTGACATCAATTAATTACATAAATATAATTATTAATACTGTAAAATAATTACTAAATCATTGTAACAAAATTTAAGTATATATGTGAATTTTTAATATAATAAATTTTGTATTATTTAAAAAATTAGGAAATTTTATATAATAATTAAATGTAAAATTTCACTATTTTAGAAATGTATTTTGTAAAAATGGATTTAATTTTTAGAATCATATAGTCAAAATTATCATTGGGTAAATTTTTAGTATATTTTTGAAAAACATGATTTTTAGTGAATAGTGAAATATGATATAATATGGTATTTTTCATTATATGTTAAATAATTGATTAATTTTATAATAAATGATGTGAGTAAAGGTTCCTAGGAAAAATAAAATCATTGTAATATTATACAAAAAAGGGTTTTCATTAGTTTCAATGGATATTATCAAAAGAACTCGATAAATAAACCTTAAAATATTCTAGAGAGGTTATATCACATTTAATTTATAATTAATTTAAAAACTATAACTATATTGAATGGGATAATTATTATTTTTTGATCTATTTAGTTTCTATACTTAATGTGTCTTCATTATGGTGGAAAATATGAACTATAACTCTACTAGTGGTATCCACACATGTTCCATGAATCTTCGAACAATGGTCTTGGTATTTAGGGTGCTATCACAAAGGTACATAGTGATTTTCCTTGATTATTGTGAACTACATCAAGTAGAATATCTTATTCTCTCTTCATTTTTGAGATGGAGGGAGGGTGATTAATCTCTAGGTCTTGAGAGAATCCTAGGATATCATTTTTATGCACAATAACTCTAATTCTATGAAATGATATAATCAAAACATTATACATAGGATTTAACAATTAATAATTTCATAAATTCCCTTTATCTAATTTTTTATCCAAAGTAAAACCCATGTAGAATAATAATAAAACAAGATCATTTTTTATAATAATAAATCAATGGATTGATAAATTCATGTATTGATAAATCATCTCCCTTAGGCTCTTAAATCGACCCAATAATCCTACTTAAAATTTATCAAACTTTGAATAATAAATTTTTTAAATAAGTATATAATATTAAAAAATAAATAAATAAATAATATTCATTAAATAAAGAAATAATTATTATATTAACTAAAATTTTGATAAAATAGTTATTTTAATATTAAAATAACTAAATAAATATTTATATTAATCTATCCACCAAACTGGAGAATAAATAATAATTTATTTATTACCTTATCATTAATAAAAATTATATTAAATAAAAATTATATTCACTAAACCTGTGAATATGTATTTATTTTAATATTCAACCTACATATTCTAAACTCGAATATTTCTTTATTGAATTTATGTGATCGATGATACTCAAATAATTATTATTCCATAAGATAATAATAATATTTATTCTTAATAATAAATTTAATAGAATATAATGAGATTCTGTATACACTCAGTGTTTGAACCTCTATGCCTCTTTCTCCATGCATTAGGTGAACTTACCTAAAGTCTAATATCTACATCTAGCAATATGTCAATGCACCTATAGAGAAATAATTTAATTTCACAATAAAAACAACCTTCCTATAAATTCTACTATGTAATATAATCCCTTTTTTTATGATATCTCATAAAGTAGGTTTCATACTTGTGTCATCAAACACTATTTTTAATTTATATTTCTTTAAATATCTAAAATTCACTCTTCGAAAAACTACAATGTCCATGAATTTAATCAGAAAATTAAATTTCAATCAAAGGGACAATGATATATTCTTCCATTAACTCAGAAGGGATAAATTATTTCTCAATTTATTCAATTAATGTCATGTCACTTATGATGAACCCAGCATACAGTTTCTCTCAACAAGAACATGTCATCATAGTTTTCATCCATATATAAATCTACATGATTCACTATATACATTAATAATAATATCAATTATAAGGACCAATACACATGTATATTGATAGGAATATCCAATGAAACATATAACACATAGAATTCCTATTGTAAGGTCTGTCCTCATAACCTACCTATATTGGAGATTACTATGTTTAAAATTCATGAAAAATGTATCAATGTCTTACAATCCTCCAACATCTGATAGTCAAACATCATATTTTCCTTGTTAGACATATGTTTTCTTGACTATAGGACATATATTTACGACACTATAATAGTATCTCAAGGTTCTCATTATGGTGGGGAGATGCTTATAAAATTACTATGTGATGAATGGTTTAAGGAAATTATCACATTATTGTTATGCAGAATAACACTCATCATGCTATAATATATTAACAAATATTTTGGTAATAGAATATTTTTGGAATTAAAATTACAAAGTCAGCTAGTTATAGGGCAGTAAATACAATAGACACCCACTTATTCTAGTGCCAACCGCTAACTGATAAATTTTTAGCTATCACATGATAAACATGATTATTCTAAGGCATGTCTATATTTTTTGGGACTACCATGTTAATCTGTGGATACTATTCTTATTACAACTTCATGCCTTTGAGAAAATACATCAAGAAGTGATATCACTGAGTATTTATCTATCGTCATCTATCATCAACTTGATATCATGAATAAAACCATAGTCATAAGTTTTTTATAATATATATATATATATATATATATATTATGATAATACATTACTATATTGGTATAACTATAAAAACCGTAAAAAATAGTTTCCAACCTATTTCTTAAGCTACATTAGACGTCACAACATACTCATTCTATATAGATATGGATACCATTGTTTTAATAAGATTATCTTACTCATGTACTAATCCTAAATATTATAAAAGATCAAATTTATATGTTGGATGATTAATTTTATTTCCCCTAGAATACTAGTATTCCAATTTCTGTAATTAGTAGGAACATATTCTTTACACATTCTCAAGTACTTTAAGATAGCTCCAACTACTATCATAAACTATTTTCCTATTTTGTTTTATATTTGGTCCCTATGATTTATGTATAATAAATATAAAATATTAGTACACATCATGGTATATGATAGAAATTACAATAACTTAATAATATGTAATTCTATCCTTGATAATAATTTCCTCTTGTGTCTTAACACATAGTCTCATATTTTTTTTTCACTACGTGATAAAGGCGAAAATCCACTATTTAACATTTCTATCTTGTATTTATCAATACCATGCTAATGTATATACTATTATTTCACCTAAGAAACCTCAAAAATATATTTACTTAGATCTTTTACCTATAACTAAGGCTTAGATTTAAGTAATTAACATATAAATAGTTTTATCTTAGTCTTAAATAATTGTAAGACTTAACATTCTTTTAGACGTTTTCAATATATCTAACTTATAAAACTATAGTGATCCCACTCAACTCTTGTAGACACATGTCTCACATTAATTCTTAATAAAATATAACTCACTTATGGATTCATTAAAATGGATATTCTATGATTATAATTATCACATAAATCCATAAATAGATCTTTTTACTTGCGTCATGAAACAAGTCGGGTCGCCATCTGGCCTAGCCCCGACCCAGTCTGTGTATAACTCGAATGACATTCCCGATCCCCACAGGCTAGAAAAAAGTGCCCGAGTATCATAAAAAACACATGGGAACAATTTAATTGAAAATATAAACACAAAGAACCAAATAAATTGACAAGATAAAACTAAAAATTCACAACCAAACAGGGCATAACTAATTTCGAGATTTAATGTTTACAACCTTGAACAAAATTCCAAAGGACAATAACAAAAGGTTGAAATATAACTCCAACCCAAACCTCAATGTAATGAGATTAGTAACATCCTCAATCCACCACCACTAAGATAAACAAGAGAGTCCATGAGAAAACAAACTTCCATACCAATACACCAAGCCTTTACCTGATACAAACACATAACAATGGTTACATACACCCAAAGGTGTATGTAGGGTGTGATCCAAAGCCTATTTGGATTATAACCAGGTAAAAAATATTCCATTCTACAACATTTAAAGATAATTTAACATGCTCATTTATGTAAATACATTTAAAAAATTTCTAGGAAAAACATTTATTGGGTAAATTTTTTAAAAAGGAACACTTTTAAGGAAATATATTTTACAACCACTTGCTTAAAAGAAAAAAAGGAATTTATAGAAAAGACACACACACATGAGGTCCATCGTATTCTGATAGATGAAACCATATCATTTAAGGTAGAGCACCATGGGTAAATCCTTAGGGTTAATCTAGCTCACGTGGTACCCTAGAACCTCGTACCTCAGTGAAAGGTGGTATAATAACCAAAACCATCCACATTCTCATGCACGATCCACTAGAGAGAAGAAGCATCCAAAATTATAGTGGTATCCAATCATCATCATAGTTTAGTTAGTGTTTCAATCATTAATCATGCTAAGTGAAACCAGGATAAGCCACTTTTGAATCACTAGCATACTAGATCTAGTTATCCCACCTAGATACCCAAGATTCTCTTGTTCTCAAGTTAATATTCACATATCATAAAATATTCCACTCTCACAACCCATTACCAAGCATTCTAAAAAATCACCCTTTTTCACAAAATAAAACATTTTTCATTTCATTGGAACCAAAAACCACTTTTAAATACATTTAAAGTCAACTACATAATTCATAAATTCCCCTTTTTTATAAATACAAGAAATGAATACCATTAATCGACCAAATACATGGGCCAAGCCCCCTTTTTGAGATACAAATCAACCAATTAAACTTTAAAACATGATTTCCAATCTTTAAGAAATTTACATATCAATTAAAGTACACAACAAAGAAGACCACATGCCATAAAAAATTAATTCCTTTGAAAAAAACTTCACTTTAGATACATTAGAACCTAGGGTAACTTGATAAACACATTCCACACCTTCCATACTAGGCATAACACCCTTTTTAAAAATATCACAATGGAACACACTCAAAATATAACCATTTTCCTTATAAAAATCCATTCTCACCACATATATGGGACAAATTATTTCAAAACACATTTTGCACCACACAAATAATTTAAAGAATAAGAATAAATACAAAAACAAGCATAGTAAAAACATTTAAAAATGATAAACCGTGGAACCACCTACCTCACTTGGAGAGACTTCCAAAAAATGGTTCAAAAATTTATCCTCACCTCAATCGTACCTCAAGAAGATAAGAAGTAACCATAATGAAGGAGATCCAATCCCCAAAATTAAACCCTTATAGCTGAAAAAAGAAACCCCAAAGGAAGAGAACCAATACCCAAAAATAGATAAAGAAAAGAGGGAGATAAAGACTTACTTGGTGGTTCCTTTAATAATTTGGACCAAAAACATGAAGGGAAGGGGGATCTGGAGAATCCATGGAAGGGGGAGGGGGATCCTAGGGTGTAAGAGGTTAAGGGGGATAAGAGAGAGGGTATAAAGGGTTTAAAATCCTAAGGAAATAAAACCCAAAACCCTAAATTTTAATGACCTTGAAGGTCTCATGATTGCCCGCATAACATTCCAAATCGTGTAGAAACAATGAATATGCCTCTGCCAAATGAGACACCTACCACATGGGTAACCCACATGGTTTGTCCTACCATGTGTAAGCTGTGCATTTGCTTCTCACCATGACCCAAACCTATATACGGTTACCTGGATCATGGCACATGGTTTGAAAAACCATGTGCCAACTGTTCACATCAGTCTTCCAACCCAAAATCATGCATGTATTCTTAAAAAGTAAAGGGATAAATCATAGGAAAGAACCAAGATAAGGATAAACCAAAGAAATTTAAAAAA
The DNA here is from genome assembly GCA_963277665.1 of Viscum album. Classification (NCBI taxonomy): domain Eukaryota; kingdom Viridiplantae; phylum Streptophyta; class Magnoliopsida; order Santalales; family Viscaceae; genus Viscum; species Viscum album. Next base: position 4,673,777 of record OY728122.1, on the reverse strand, counting down.
AATTCAAACCCCTCAAACCCAGTTCCCAAGAAAACTAACTGAGAACCCAAACCAAACCGAAACAAAGGCAAATACAAAAACCCTCTTGTGACCACTTTCATACCTTATTGGAATTATCTAGAGTCACTAAACCTTAAAATTATGTATTATAGACATATTATATAGGGTTTACATTAGGAAAGGTTTTCTTTACATCCATTTACCAAATTAAAAGATCATAGAAAGTTTTTGTGAAAAGTATAATTCTAATAGATTTTTGAAAGATGATTGGTGAAAATGTTTCAACATAGACTATGTCAAGACACAATTGGAAACCTTCAGTAACCAATAATTACTTATAGGTATTAAATTTACCACTGATTATAGTTTCTTATAAAATACCCACTAATGGATTTATATCAACTAAAGAAACCACCAAAATATATAATTGTATTCTGGTAAATGGAATCCATTTCCAATTTCATATAATCTTTCCAATTTTATCTTGTTTCCACTTGATACTTCCTTATAAGAGTCATTATTCTTATCAAATAATACATCACCTTAATTGGTGAATATAAGAACAATTATTTGGTTTTATTTTTTCTATGTAGTATGTGCATCGAGAAAAACTCCTCCCACTAAAACTTATAGAAGTTTATTTTCTTATCCCAACTATTGTGCACCTTGAGCCTTGAATTAATTGATTCCTAGATTTATTCTACCATTTAAAAAGAGTAGTGTTTCCATATTATAGAAATATATTATATCACTAGACTAATAACTTTAAATATTATGGATGTTTATATGTTGAGTACATTTAGGGAAATTAATTGAGGTGCACTTGGTATTTTATTGATGTTAGTTTTTTCCTAAAATTAGCCTTTACTAAAAATTACCATCAAAAAAATTAAAATTTCTAACATAATGTGTTTCTTTCATACTATAACTCATATGATATCCATTAGTATATATAACTAGTATATGGTTATGTGTAAAACTTATATTTATATAACATTTCTTAAAGAAAATTTTGAAGACTTTCATTAAATATAAGACTCATAATTAATCTTCCTTTTATTACCATCATCACTATTATGTTTATAAGGTAATGTGATTTTAGGAATAAATATACTCTACATTTTAAATGATCAATGAATGTTTGGTTAAGATATTCTTCTACAAGATTACCCATAGGGTCTTATATATTTTACTAAGTGTATTCATTATTTCACTATTCATTCCTAAAATCTCATAAAGTAACCTTATGAAGTATTATAAATTACATATATCTTCTATGTATAATAATTTACATGCGTCTTGTTGAACTGCCACTAAAATATTTTTGGATACACTCTAACTCTAAAGGTTTATTTTTATAAAACTTAATAAGTATGTATATCAAAATACCTAAGAGTTTTAGATATAAAGATTCAAAACACCCTTCTAGTCAAATCCTTGAAAATTAAACTTATATTAATTTTAAAAAATATTTGTCTTTTGACAAATGGGTATTATTCTTATATTTTATATTCATAATTATTTTCTAATATTGGTAATTTTTATTCAAGTATAACTAAACTATTAAGTATCAAATACCATAACAAAATTAAAATATGAAACAATTTCTCATTGTATATTGATATAGAAACTGAGATAAATGTTTTTGAAGAACTCAATAAAGAATAATAGTTTTACAATGTGATGTTTTCCCTCATATTAGCTTACGTAGGAATCATCCTCAAACAAATACATAGAGAGTTCACTTTACTTATTATAATCTTTCTAAACATCCTTGGTTCATTTATTTGTATATGTATATGTGAGTTACATATTGTATTTTACACCCAAATGTTAAAATAGAAATATTATTATTTATCATTCCTAAATTCATTGCTGTTACTATTCCAGTAAACTTTCTTTCCACACATGAATCACATAACCTCCTATTCATTGACCTATATCTAAATATTTTTCCTATTTATAGATGTTGAAAAAACACCTATAAATATGAACTTGTAATAGAATTTTCAACCTTTTTATTAACATCATTCACCATTAGGGGTAAGGAACCACGTTCCCATCAATCCCTATCTACTTGGTAAATAATGGAAAAAAATATTCCTCAACTTCTTCTCCTTACCATTCATCCTATAATTCACGAGGAACAAGAAGAATCATGGTGGAAAGGATTATAATATGATGTTAATGGATAATTTATTAACCATATAGAACCCCTACTTCAATAATTGATCAATATACTTTGACATCTTAAATTAATTATCACTAGATAGATACCCATCTTCTAGTTTGTATTTGTTTAGTATACTAACAATATCAATATCTTTATCCAATACTTATCCTTATTAATATCTATAAGACGAGTTATCAAGGTATATGAATCCATGTCATTATATTTCATCTTCATCACTTTGTACATAGTTAATAATATTATATAACAATCATTTGAAGCATCCTACATGAATATACTATACGCATCCTTTCCACCCTCTCTCACTCACTGAGGTAGATGATCAGGAATATGGGATTCCGACACATAATAAAAATGTTTCCTATAGTAGCGTGGTTTATAAACTATCGTACCACTTATAAATTTGTACTAGTAAGGAAATTTTATTTTTCTAGGAATAATCACAAAATTCCAATGGATTTTATTATAATTTTCTATAATAAATAAAAGTATATTTTAGTAATTTATCATGATTGTAAATTTTGATGTAAAAAATTATTTTTATTATCCTCCCACTATTTTATCAAATCCCAAAATCCCACACCATTGGATTCATAATAATATATCTCTTAGATATTCTAGTAACAAGGATCCATATTACCCTTATTATAACATTTACGACGGCCCAATCAAATTTATTAAAGGTATTTAGGTAGGTTTTACTTTCCAACTACATTAAATTATAGCTCTTAGATATTTCAAGTTTAATCCCCAATCCTAAAATCCAAAACTCATATTTTCTCAATGCTAGCCTCCAAGTTACACCAAATCTTGCAAGGGAAAAAAATTTTATAGAAAAATTGGTTAAGTAAAACTTATTTATATTAAAATTATATGATAAATGAAAATATCCTAAATATGGATAGACAAATACATTGATCTATGATTGCATTAAAAAACAAATGATGAAAGGTGATATTTTACTTGATATCTTTATTTGGGGGATTTTGTTTAATCTCATGGATAAATATTATTAATTTTATTCTTTAATTATTGTTAATATTAAATGGGTTTTACATATTTAATTAACCATGTTCAATAAAATAATGTACAAAAAAAAATTTATTTTATTTCATCATATTATACTTGCTAATTTGTTACTTTTATGTGATCATGTTTAATCTATCAAATTAAAGATGCATTAAATAAAAAATAATAATTCGCTATAAAAATAAAATAAATAAGTGATATGATAAGGATATTTTTTCTACTGGTTGGTTTATCAATTAGAGATAAACCAAACTTGACCCTAGTAGAAGTAACTTCTATAGCCTATGACTTAGATCATGTTACAACACTCCTATATTAACCTATGTATGTCCTTGGTTGGTTTCACCTCAACTAAGGTACTAAAATATCTCCTCTCACTAAGAGTTTTATCCGTTATAAATTCTTACTCAATTGTAGGTGAGGGGTACCAAGACTTTATGGGTACATAAAATAAATCATAGTCACACCATATTGTACATAATAAAGTAGGAATCAATTATATACAAATCATCATATTTAATTTTATAATAAAGTTATCACAAAAACCCATGAAATAAATAATTTTATTAAATAAAACCAATGTATACATAGTTTGGTGAAGCTCATGATTAAACACAACATAAAATGACTACAAATTCAGAATTGCTAACATTAATTTCAATTTATCCTTATTAAGATAAATTTACTTGAATTAATTAATTAATAAAAATATTAATTAATTAATTGGTTATATTAATTATTTTTTCAAACAATCCTTTAGATTCCCATCTACTATAATTTTAAATAAATAAAAGTAAAATAATTTTAATTTAAATTTATTAAGTAAATGACATATACAGATGGGTTCAAATTACATGTACCCTCTTGGTCAATTAAATTTCAGCACTATGATTTTATGTATACAAGAAATGTACTAGATGTAACATAACATATACCATTATGAATCTGATTAAATCCATTTCTAAAATTTAATACTTATATACTGTATTTTATCACTTAAAATTGTGTGTGACTTATGATGTGTTCAATCATTGTCATGTACTATGTAATTATAGGTCATTTATGACTAAATGACATGTTATGATATACATAGTGTGTTCTTTCATGGGTCAATCCACATAGACTTTGTGGAATGTATATCCACGTGATGTGCATTAAATATATATATGGTGTGTACCGCTGTAAATTCCCATGATGTTCACGATGTGTATTGTGACCATACATGTAATTTTCTTTCAAAATAACATGGGAAATAATGATTAAGAATTTTTTTATACAAGAAACAGAAAAAATTACTCAGCATGCACTGAGTGTAGAATAACATATATCACATAGCATGTAGAGAAATATTCACTCCATGTAGTTTGTGTATCCCTTAATTATATCATGTATTGACTCACACAACACGATTGTCTTAAAGTGTACCTTATGTGATTTAGCATGTGTTAAAAGACTTGTAAAACTAGCCACATATCATGTAATCCATTACTAGCCACCAATTGTTTTCTCTAAAGTTTCAATGTGTATATCATATAGGCTATCATATGTTACCCGGTGTGTACATATCTGTACATGGAGTTTAATTGCATTGTATCCATTTCTATTTATTTTCAGTCAATGAATGACATGTAATGAAACTACATACTTGGTCTACAAGGCTTATAATGATTTATATGGAGTCAATTACATTTGGGGATACACAACATGTACACTGAATGTACACTATGTACATCCCATAAAGTTTCATGTAAATATGTGGTTAATACACGTCATATAATTAACCTATGCAGAAACCTATAAATGGAATATCATGATAGTTTCATCTCACACCACGTGTGATTGACCATGAATACATGTCATGTCATTTATCTTTATTTGTTGTGTATCCATGTCATAAATCCATCAACCTTAACATCTCTATATGGGATCTTTGAGCATTTTTCATATGTTCTTGGCCTATTCTTAGTTATATGAAAGTAAAACATCATGTTATTTTGGATATTTTATTAAAAGATGAAAAAATAAAAATTAAATTTTTCAAAAAGAGGATTTTTTTTTCAAAAAAATAATAAAAAATAATAAATTATAATGTGACTAATTTAATACCACGTGAAGGTTTTGGGTCATATTGGAAGCATAATTTTTTTCCTAAAAATGGCGTTTCATCATTTTCAACTGATAATATCGAATGAAATTGATTAATAAACCCTAAAATATTTTATATAGGATATTTTACATTTAATTTATAATTAATTTAAAAACTAGAATTACCATGAAGTTGAAAAATATTTTTTTTATCAATTTTGCTGGTGTTCCTATCATTTCATCATTCAAAATAGATAATTTAAACTATAATTACACTGGTGGTATCCATACGTGCTTTAAAAATCTCTGAAAAAATATATTGGTATTTTGGGTGCTATAACAGAGGTTCCAAGTGCTTTGCATAGATCACCACTAATCACAGAAAGGAAAATATGTTATTATATATTAACTATTGAGAGGGAGGGAGGATGATTTATCTTTAGGTATTGAGAAAATCCTAGAGTCTTGTTATTGTGTACAATAACCCTAATTCTATAAAATATTATAATCAAGGGAATAAACTTAGGGTTAAATAATTAATAATTTAACAAGTGACCTTTATCTAATTGTTTATATTAAGTAAACCACAAGTCAAATAATAATAATAATATTATTATTATTACATTCTCACGACATGTGCTAAACTCAAGGATTATTAAATTATCTCCATCATGCTCTTAACTCGTCCTATAAATCCTTTTCCAAATTTATCAACCCTTGAATAATACAATATTTAAATAAATAAATATCATTCAATAAATAGATAAACATTATATTTTTCTAAACTCAATAATAAATATTTATTTTAACATTTATATAACTAATTAAATATTTATATTATTCTATTTTCTGAACTATGTGAATAATAAATAAGAGAGTAAATAAATATTATATTCACAAAAATTATGAATATATATTTATTTTAATATTTAATTCACTTATTACAAACTCAGATAGCCAATGATTGAATTTATAAGATAAAATAAACTCAAATAATTGTTATTATACAAGAGGAGAATAATATTTATTCTTAACAATAAACATTGAATAATTTAATGAGATTCTAGGTATACTTAGTTTGTAACCCTCTAGGTCTTTCTCTATATGGAATTATGTGAACTTACCTAAAGCCCGTGATCAATATCTAGAAACACATCAAGGTACCCATAGAGAAATTTTTTATTATCATAATTAAAACAAACTTTCTATGAATACTATTGTGTAATATAATCCATTTTTCATGATACCTCATAAAAATGTTTTTTACTTGGTCCATTAACCTATATGGTTGATTTATCTTTCTTTAAATCTTTAAAATAAACCCCTAGATGAACTAATATGTTCATGGATTTATTATGATAGTTTCATTTTAATCAAAGTTCCAAGGTTATCTTATTCCATTATCTTGAAATAGAAATATTATTTCTTAACTTATTCAATTAACGACAAATCACCTATGACGCACCCAATATATGCAACCTCACCACAAGAATTTTTTGTGAAAATTTACATCCATAAACCAAAGTATGTGGTTCGTGATATACATTAATTATAATATCAATTATTAGGACCAATACACACATTTGTAGATAGTAAATATTCAATGACGCATATAACATATGGAATTTCTATTGGCGGGTCTATCCTCATAACCTCCCTTTCATGGAGATCACCAAGTGATAATTCCATAAGAGGATATCTTAATGTCTTATGAGCTTCCTACTCTTGATATTAAAACATAATTTATGTTCCTTAAGATAGATATTATCTAGACTATAAGACACATGTTTAAGAATATTTTCATAGCATCTTAAGGTTCTCATTAAAGTGAGGAACAACTTATAACCTTTCAGTGTGATAAAAACTATACGAAAATTATCAAATTAATGTTATACTAAGTGAAACTCATCATGTGAAAATATATTAACAAATATTGCAGTAATCAAAAGTACAAAGTCCGTTGGTTCTTGGGAACCAACTTTGATAGTAAGAAACCATTATCTTGGACTCATATTAATCAAATACTATATATAGTCACAAGAATTATCACTATTGTAAGTCCTGATAAAAAATAACAAATTAATGATTATTTTATTTAAAAAACTGTCTATAATCCCTTTTTTGATATTTTTATAATGAATGTTTTTTGGGTTAAATGGTAACCCACACAAATATAAAAAATAGAAAAAATGACTACTAGGAAACAACCATAATAAAATATATATCCTAAAATACAAATTCAAAATTAAAACATCCAAGGATGAGGTGTATAGAAATATCAAGAATTTGAGTTGATGCCTTATGCCCAGTGCTGCAGATGTTTTCTCATAAGAATGAAATCATCACCTTGAGTTCATCACCTTCCTCTTTCCATTATCAATTATCTTCCTAAATGCATTCACCCAAAGGATGCTAAACATTTAAAAAAAAACCAAGGATGAATCATAAAACCACCAAACCTTACCAAAAACCATCATTTACAGGAAAAATATAAACCACCATCAACTTGAATAACATTGGAAATCAAGATCAGACTACTTTTTGAAAATCCCTAATGAAAACAAAGACAAATTCCCAAATAAATTTCTTCATCACCTTCCCTTTCAACAACATCTTTAATAGATAAAAACAAATCAATTATAATGTCCCATAATTTCCATATAATTTTTTTAATTATATGTAATTATTTCAAAATTGAAAAATTTTACGACATGTGATTCTGAGGCCCGGAGTGCTCAGAATGATCTGTTGAAAAATGTTAAGCTTTAAACAATGGTCATGAGTAGTTTTCCTAAAAAAGTGGAATAGCTCTTAAATGGGTGCTTGGATCAGAAATCTGAGAGAACTGTTGCATTCAGGATAGTGGGTTTATCCTAGGGGTGACTTAATTTTAGTCCATGCAAGATTCCAGTGAGAAAACCAAAAAATGGAATAACCATAAATAAAATAATTAAATAAAATTATTTTATTTTTCAAATGCTTATAAATCATGAATAGTGACTCGAATAAAAAATCTAAGACCGCCACTGGGATTGTGAGGGTATGATTTCTTTAGGCAGATCCTAACATTGGCCAACGCGGGCCAATAATGGAAGTTAATTTTTGGCCATAAATAAAATAATTAAGTAAACAATTATTTTACTGTAAAATCATTATAACTCCTAAATAGTAACTCATATTGGAAATCCAAGAGTACCATTGAGATCGTGAGAGTTTTTTCCCCTTAGGCAAAGCCTAACCTCGACCAACGTGGGTCAAGGGTGAATGTAAATTATTTTTGAACTTTTTTAAGGTACTTTCAGTAAATGTGCGAGTAGGTTTTTCTATATTTTGAATCAATGGTCGGATTGAAAATCTGAGGGCACAATTGAATTCTCAGTACTGGCATTTTCTTAGGCGAAGCTTAACTTCGACTGGAATGGGTCAGATGGAAAAGTTAAATTTTAGACTTTTCTAAATAATAATAAAATATCTATTTAAGTTATTTTATTTCTCACCTTAACCATTGAGCGATAGTTGGTGAAACTACAGCGTAATGACAACAATTAAATGAGGTTCATTTAATTAATTGTTTCTTTTATTGTGTAACTACAACACCCATTTAATTAATGGTTTATTAATTAAGGTTCATTAATGAGTGACATTAATGAACTCAACAATGCTTCAGTGTTTTATTTTTAATCAATCTGTTGGGGGAACGATTTGGTAACAGCGGGGAAAGCTCTAACAAAATGCTGATGACATCACCCTTCAACTAATAATGGTGATCGAATAGCATCCATTGGAGGATTAGATTTGGAGGGCAATGAATGGAAACAAATGTCAAAGAATGCAGAATTCCTTCCTTCATCCATAATAAATTCCACAGATTCTAGGTAGTGGATTTAATTGTTTTATGTGTCTAAAATAATCCACTTTCTCATTCTTGAAAAATACAATAAACGTGGATCAACCGACTAACAGGTAGATCTGCAACTCATTCATTCTTACGGGTGGTTGTTGTAGGGTCTTGTTTTGGGGATTTTCTTCTTTTAAATGACGATTGATATTTTTCCCATGTGAAAACATTAATGCGGAGGACGCGTCCCAAACCGAAAAAGGAACATACCCCCTGTCGTTCAAGGTTTATGTGCGTTCTTTGTGTGTGACAGGGAAATGTGGTGACAAGACGAATTCAAGGGCTTTGTAGAGAAGGCAGCAACCTAGGAGCCCCATAGGTGGAGACGTGAAGCAAAACGGACCACTGGATCATATACAATGGCTCACAGAAGTAGCCATTAGTACAGCACCACCGACACAGTGGTGGCCATTCCGAGCCATCTGTGTGGAGAAGCGGTGCTCGTAGGTGCTGCAGCGGTAAGAGCTGCGGTCAGCCGGGCTGTAGTGGATGGAAGGCGCGACACCGACACGACGCATAGGGGAAATGAAGTGGCCCACATAGGCTGCTTGGTTGGACACAACGACCAGCTCTAAATGACTGTTTTGGAATGAGGGGTGGTGCCCCACTCGCACCTACAGCTGGGAGAACCAACCCACATGAGGGCTGTGTGTCCAGGTGGGCCATACCCCTACCGGACTTGACCAGCTCCGTTTCAATAAATCTAACATAACTCAAAAACTGGGCGTCCGATTGATACTCCGTCTACGGCGTGAGGGCCCTTGCGGCAAGGAGGTCATTTTTAGATACTCCACTTGAGTTTTGATAGAATTTGGCATGCGACTGGGTTTGATCAGACTTGAATCCAACCATACCCTTTTTACCTTTTTGCCAAAATCTTACTGGCCATGCATCTGATTGACTTGTCATATGTTGCATTGGAACCCTTATTAAAAGGCGGTCCTTTGGGTTACTTATTCATGGGAATTCATGGAGGTTGAGGTACAACCAATGGTATGATGACCAGAATCTTGGGAACTTAAGCGCACTAAGTGCGAGAATCCTGTGGCTAGATGTTAAGTGAAGAGAGACCCTCCATGGATCTACATGAGAGAGACCCTCCATGTATTGGGAGAAATGTGACCCTCCGTGGATCAGAAATAGAGTGTCCATATGTGGATCAACATGATAGAGACCCTCCATGTATCTGCAGCAGTGCGACCCTCTATGGATTGGCAGTAGTGCGACCCTCTATGGATCTGTTTTAGAGTGACCCTTTGTGGATAAATAGTACAACAAACCTTCGTGGATTAGAAACAGAATATCTCAATAGAATAAAATGATATAGCTCAAGACCAATAATCTTTATTACTATTCTCTAAGTTGAATTATTGGTTTGTTCTGGGTCTTTTACTTTGTGCAATGTGGTTGAAGTCTTTCTTGGTGGTTTTACCTCTAGGGTAATTTTCTTTGTGGTGTTTTCCTTCGTGTATTACCGAGAGACCTTAGGGGGTCTCAGGGTCCCTACTAAGTATTGTTATACTGACCCTTTCATGGTCTTTTCCCACACATGTTGTGTCTAGTGCAGACGGTCGACATTTCGATAGAGGTGCTTAGGGGGATGGGATTGACCGATACTACGACAATCGACTTAGTGTCCTAGGACCAGCTTGGGCCCAGTAGGACCAGGAAGGTAGGACATACTACTCCGGATTCTAGTTGTTTCACTACTCTTATGATCAGGTGGGGTTTTCCATTGATGATCATCAGAGTTTCCTTTTGTAATTTACTATTTTCAATTCCTAGTTGGGTTTATATTCTGGACCACTTTCTCTCACTTGTACATTCACTCAGATTTGTTTTAGTGGTATACTTGTTTTCCCGTTATGTGTGTTGGGATGTGGTTGGACGTGTGTGTATAAAGGTTTAAATGAAATTACTTCCATTTTTGGGTTTTGCCTTTCTAGTTGTAGTCAACAGACCTTGGCATATGGAAGGCGGGCTTGGGGTAGTCATGACACGGGCCCTGAGGGCTGGGTCATGACAGAGTGGTATCAGAGGTGGTAGATTCTACTAGAAGAACTAAGTGTCTATATTTTTCAAAGGGGGAAATAGTGTTAAGTGTCTTGAGTTCGGAATTAAGTGTATAATGTACAGTGTTGGTGCGGCGACTGATGTGTCCATACACCAGGATGTTGAATTCTGTTTTCTTACTCGGTACACGAAAACACTAGTTGCATGTGTTTTGAAAATATTTTTCTATTGTTATCTTTTGAGTCAGCTCAATAGGTATGACCTTTTGACCATGGTTCATCTTGATTCTTTTTCAAGATGCCTCCACGTAGAAAGCTAGCTAGGATTCTAGTGCATGACCATGAGGATGGTCCGCAAAGTGATGAGGATTCAGTACATGGACCGTCACCCGAGATAGTACCTTCAAGCTGTGTCCCAACAATACCACTACTTGTTGGTCAGAATTTACTACTAGTGATACCAGTATAGGACACATTTAGGCTGAGTTCCTTACATGAGTTTTAGTAAAAAATACCCCTCAAGTTCTGAGGCGAGCCCAACTCACTGGAGTATAAAGACTGGATTGAGGTGGTGACTGAGTTTCCATCTAGCTAGGACACCATTAGATTAGATGGTAGTCCTAGCAGTGATAATTCTATGTGGATCAGTATGGTGGTGACATGGTTTAGATTACCCATATTTTAAGATAATGTGACTTTTCCATGGACAGATCTTGAGAACCTTTCTTATAGAAGGGGTCTCTTTCCATAAAAAGCTAAGTGGTATGTGTTTCCAAGGTCTTCTACAGCTTCGACATGATGACCAGTTAGTATCTGAGTATTCATCGAGGTGTACTGACCATTCCAGGTACTCGATGAATATGATACGACCAGTGCTTCATGGATCATACCTCCGAGAGAGATGTATATAGGGACATCCGAGCCATAACTATTCCTCTGTGCATTCTTACTTATGTTAGGGTGTTAGAGAGAACCTTTGTGGTTGAAAAATTATTTGACTGAGGAGATAAAACTAGTGAATGTCAATAGTGGGAAAGTAGGAAACTAACATCAGTCTCAGAGACTTGGATGTTTAAAATGTTTCGGGAAGAGGAAGTGATAGGGGAAGATGAATCTGTAGGGAAGTAGATGTGGAAGGTGATCTTGGAGAGAAGTAGGAGGTGGTATACATTTTGACAAGTTATAACCACCACCCTAATGTGGTCCCCACCAGGCTTTGGGAGCTGGAGGACATGGGAAGGGAGTACCTACATGTGGTCAATGAGTATGACCCAAGGGCTCCATAAATGATTCAAGGTACGGTCTATGTCTACTAATAGCTACCATATTAATAGACATAGGTACTAATCATTCATTCTCATCACAAATCTTGTTCAAGACCTAGAGTTTCTGGTTAAACCGTTGACTTGACCCTTATTTATGGATATACCTATGGGAGGAGACTTGATAATCACACTTATGATGATGGTGTGATCTTACCCTTGAGGTGAGAGTTTCAGTTGGAACCTCTTGGTGGTAGTGTCGAGGCCTTATGACGTTAGTTTGGGTATGGACTTGTTATCCATAGTTCATGGTCTGATTGATTATTTTAGGAAAAAGGATGTGGTATATCTACAACATTGGAATGGGGTTTTACTTGGACAATTAAAAAGGAAACCCAGGAAGTACGGGATAAACTCATGCATAGGATGGTGCAACCGATCACTCTTGAGTCAGCCATCCTTACCCTCGTGGTAATATATGTTTTGTGTTTTCAGTTCCCAATAGTAGTGGAAGAGTGCGGGAAAAACATTTCAAAAGATGTTTCTAAGATTACCTCCCCCAAGGGCGAGGGACTTCTCCATTGGCTTGTACCTATGGATGACACAGATATATATAACTGCATATCCGATAGTTCCTACAGAGCTCTGGGAGCTAAGATTATAGATGGGGGACTTGTAGAGGAAGGGATTAGTAAGACCTAGTTTTTGATATTATGTGTGGATTACCAGAATGTTAACCAAGTGGTTGTGGATAATGAGTACCCACTACCAAAGGGTTGATGGGAACATCAATCATTTAAAAGGGGTCACCTTTTATGTGGATAGAAATGTTCATATAGGCCTTATAGCATTAGAAACAATGGTCATGGATGGATTTCCTCCAAGACTATGAAAATGAGATAGTTTATACTCTTGGGAAGGGGGACGTGGTGGTAGACGCACTTAGTAGGATGTCTGGTTTACAACTGCTGAGTGAGGCGATAGAGCAGCTAGCCATAATACAGATCTCCTTCATGGATAGTGGTGGAGAAGCTTACCTCTAGTCTATGACTATCACTCCCCCTCTCTTACAACAATTTAGGGAGGCACAAATTGTGGATGTTGACTACTAGGCTCGACATGATTAGATATTCTCAAGACTTTCTCCTTATGGATTTTTGATAGGTGGGGAGAACATCATCTTTTTTATAGGACACACCTTAGTACTAGTGAAATTGTAGGAGGAGGTGTTGAAGGGGTTCCATACATCCCCCTTGGCGGTATATCCTGGTGTGAAAAGGAAGTATAAGGACTTTCGACGTCAGTACTGGTGGCTAGGGATGAAGAAAGCGGCAGCTGAGTTCGTTTCATGATGCCTCACTTGTCAGCAAGTGAAAGATGAGTATCAACTTCCAGCACTCCTGAGCACAACTTTTATGCCTAGATAGATGGTCAAAAGGAGTGGACCATATAGACCTTGGAGGACATGATTCGTATTTGTTTCCTAGATTTTGGTCATAGTTGGGAGGACTACCTACCATGGGTGGAGTTTTCGTACAACATTATTTATCACTCCACCATTGTTATGACACCATTTGGGGCCTTATACCGGTAGCCATGTAGATCACCCCTATACTGGACATGCCCATGGGAGTCAGCACTCATGGGTCTAGAGTTGGTACAGGCTACCAGCAAGAAGGTGCAGATCATCTAGGAGAGGATGAGTACTTCACAGAGTAGACAAAAGTCTTATGCCGATAGGATATGGGGACCCTTGGAGTTCATGGAGGGAGACCATGTTTTCCTTTGGGTCTTACCCCCATGGGGATTGCAGAGATTTGGCCGGGGTGGCAAGTTATGTATGAGGTTCACCAGACCTTTTTCAGATCCTCAGTAGAGTCGGTGAGGTGGTGTACCCTATAAATCTTCCCTCATAGATGCATCGGGTGCATAATGTCTTCCACATGTCATAGCCGAGGAGATACATGCATGATCCATCACACATCATCGACTGGGGAGAGCTAGACATTGACAATGGGGTGACATTTGTGGAGTTCCCAGTGGAGAAAGATGATTGATAACAATGGGTCCTTCATAGATGGTTGATTCCTCTGGTGCGTGTTCAGTGGAAACACAAGAATCTCCAGGAGAGCACAAGGGAGAAGGAGGCTCAGATTCATGCTCAGTACCCCCACTTGTTTGATTTTCTTTTTTTTAGATTTCAGGGACATAAAGAACTAAGGTCGGGAGAATTTAATGTCCCATAATTTTCGTATAATTTTTTTATTTATATGGAATTATTTCGAGACCGCAAAATTTTATGGCACCAGATTCTGAGGCCCGGAGTGCCCAAAATGATCCGTCGAAAAATGTTAAGCTTTAAGAAGCATGCGTGCGAAGTTTTCCTAAAAAAGTGGAATAACATTTAAATGGTTTCCCATATCAAAAATCTAAGGGTGCCATTGCATTCAAGATGGCAGGTTTACCCTAGGCGCAACTTATGTTTAGTCGGTTCAATCCTCCAGTGAGAAAACTGAAAAATGGAATAACTGTAAATAAAATAATTAAATAAAATTATTTTATTTTTCAAATTATTATAAGTCACAAATGGTGACTCATATTAAAAATCTGAGACCACCGCTAAGCTCTTGAGGGAATTTTTTCCTTAGAAAGATCCTAACATTGGACGACACATGCCAACAATGGAAGTTAATTTTTGGACGTAAATAAATTAATTAAGTAAGAATTATTTTATTATCAAATTCTAATAACTCCTAAAAGGTAACTTGGATTGGAAATCCAAGAGTATCATTGAGCTCGTGAGGGTAAGTTCCCCTTAGGCAGATCCTAACCTCGATCAGTGCAGGTCGAGGGTGAATGTTAAATATTTTTGAACTTTTTTATGGTACATTCATTGAATGTGAGAGTGGATTTTTCTATATTTTGAACTGATGCTCGGATTGAAAATATGAGGGCACCGTCAAATTCATAGCATCTGGATTCTCATAGGTGAAGTTTAACTTAGACCAGAAAGGGTCGGATGGAAAAGTTAAATTTTAGACTTTTCTAAAAAATAAAAATATAACTATTTAAGTTATTTTATTTATCACTTCAACCATTGAGTGATGGTTGGAAAAGTCATAGAATACCAATAAGAATTAATGAGGTTCATTTAATGATTCATTTATTTTATTGTGTAACTGCAACACCGGTTTAATTAATGGTTCATTAATTAAGGTTAATTAATGAGTGAAATTAATGAAATAAACAACGTTATGGTGTTTTCTTTTTAATAAATCCGTTGGCGGAATGATTTGGAAACCACAGGGAAAACTCTGACAAAATTCTGACAACATCACCCTCCAACGAAGAATGGTGATCGAACAATGTCCATTAGAGGATTTGATCTGGAGGGTGACAAACAGAGACAGACGTCGACGAATGCAGAATTCCTTCCTTCATCCATAGTGAATTCCGCTAATTCTCGGTAGGGGGTTTAATTGTTTTATGATTTTAAAAGACTCTTATTTTACATTCTTGAAAAATACAATGAATGTAGATCAACCGACTAATGGGTTGATCTGCGACTCATTCGTTCTTGCGGGTGGTTGTTACGGGGTCCTGTTTTGGGTATTTTTCTTCTTTAAAATGATGATTTATATTTTTCCCATGTTAAAACATTAATGCGAAGGGCGCGGTCCGAACTGAACAAGTCCTAGAACCCCCCACCATTCTTGTTTTATGTTCATTCTTTGTGAGCGACTGGGCAATGTGGTGACAAGATGAATTCAAGGGGTTTGTAGAGAAGGTAGAAAACCGGGAGGCCCTTAGGTGTAATAGAGAAGGAGAACAAACCACCGGATAATCTTTGGTGTCCTGAGGAAGTAGTCACCAGTGCGGAGCCCGCATGCACTGCGGAGGAAAGAGCCACAACTGGTGGTTGGCGCGGCACTGACGTGCTGTGCGAGGGAAACAAAGCCGCCCACTCGTGCCGCTTGGCTGGACACATCAACCGGCTCTAGCTGGGAGTTTAGGAAGGAGGGGAGGCACCCCGCTAACACTTCCAGCTGGGAGAACCAGCCCATATGTCGGCCGGGTTTCCAGTAGGGCCGGACCCATGAGGCGGTCCAGACCCACGGGCCCAACGGGCTGGCCGGATTGGATCCCTACCAGACCTGACCAGCCCCGTTTCACTAAATCTAATGTAACTCACAAACTAGGTGTCTGATTGATGCGTCGTTAGATGTGTGAGGACCCTTATGGAGAGACTGTCATTTTGAGTTAATCCACTTGAGTTTTGGCAGAATTCGGAGTGTGGATGGGTTGGATCGGACTCGAATCAAACCAGCCCCTTTTTACCTTTTTGCCAATATCTTACAGATCGGGCATCCGATTGACGCGCCATCTATTGCGTTGGAACCCTTATGACATGGTGGTTATTTGGGTTACATATTCATGAGACTTTGTGGTGGTTGAGGTATGACCAATGGTATGAGGACTATAATCTCAGGAACTCAAGCGCACCAAGTGTGGGAATCCTATGGTTGGTTGTCAAGTGAAGAGAGACCCTTCGTGAATCGCCATGAGAGTGACCCTCTGTGGATCAGGAGTAGTGTGACCCTTCGTGGATCAGAAATAGATTGATCCTATGTAGATTGGAATGAGGGTGAACCTCCATGGATCGACAGTAGTGCGATCCTCTGTGGATCGACAACAGTGCAACCCTCTGTGGATCGACGGTTGTGTGACCCACTGTGGATTGACAGTAGAGAGACCCTTTGTGGATCAGTAGTACAAAGAACCTTCATGGATCAGAATAAAAACCTATCAATAGAGTAAAATGATTTATCTCAAGACTAATCATCTTTATTCATGTTCTATAAGTTGTATACATGGTGTGAGCGGCGTCTTTTTTTTTGTGCTATGTGGTTAATGTCTTTCTTGGTGGTTTTACCTTTGGGATATTTTTATTTGGGGTATTTTCCTTCGCAGATTACTAAGATACCTTCGTGGGTCTCAAGGTCCCTACTGAGTATTGTTATATTCACTCCTGGACGGGATACGCCTACACATGTTGTGTCTGGTGCAGACGGTCTATGTTTCGATAGAGGTTCTCAGGGGGATGGGATTGATAGTTGCTATGCCGGTGGACTTAGTGACCTAGGATCAGTTGGGACCCAATAGGTCCGGGTGAGTAGGAAATAATACATAGGATTCTAGTAGTTTCACTACTCTCACAATTAGGTGGGTTTTTCCATAGATGGTTATCAGATTTTCCTTTTGTACTTTACTATTTTCAGTTCATAATTGGGTTTTTATTCTCGCCCACTTTCTTTCAATTGTACTTGCACTATGATTTTTTTAGTGGTATACTTGTTTTCCCCTTTTAGTGTGTTAGGATGTGGTTGGATGTGTGTGTATACTGGTTTAAAGGAAATTCCTTCACTTTTAGGTTTTTCCTTTCCAGTGTTAGTCACTAGCCCCTGACCTATGGAAGGTGGGCTTGGGGTAGTCATGACACAAGCCTCGGGGGATGGGTTGTGACATCAATAGAGATATGCCAACCATTTGGGAATAGAAATCACCACAAAAATCATTTTAGTTGTTGTGAAACATCATTAAAATACCAAGAACATATGTTTCATTGATTCACCACTAAATCCAAGGTCTATAACTTGAGGACCGAAACATAAAAGGACTAATAATAAAACATAGAAAAGATGGTTTCAATGAATAAGATCTTCCAATGACATCTCCCACAATCATAACCCCGAACCACCATAGATTTCATCTCACTTGACAAATATGGGGTCAAGTATTATGGGATGTGTATAATGATTAAATTAAGAGATATAAGAAAATACCTTAAGAATCAACACCTTGAACCACTTGACCTCATTGAAGGAAGATATATGACATTAAATAAGGGAAAAAAGAAACCCAAAAAATAGAATTATCCAAGACTTATGAAGTGTAAACAACATTGACTTATTTCTTTGTCATAATCTCATACCACCAACCTACCATCAAATCTGAATAAGATAGGGTATTGAATGATGGTTTAGGTAGAAATATCATAAATTTTGGGAAAAATAAATTGAACCAAAATGAGAGAAAATAAAAACCTAAAAAAATAAAAAAATTAAGGGAGGAAAACTGATGGTGGATACAAATGGAAAACGAAACCACATGAGGGTATCATGTTGGGTGGTATAAATCCCTAACACATCGAGGGAGAGGAGAGAATAAGAATTAGAAAAATGGGAAATAGACGGGGAAAAAGAAAACCTAGAACATTGAAATAAATCCTAAAATCTCATAGAAACATTTTGGAAGCCTTGTTTTAACCAAAAGTCCAATCTAAATAGGCTTAAGGTGAATTTTAAAGGAGCCACATCCAAAAGATAAAGTAAGTATTCTATTTCTTAAAAATTTCTATTTATTTTCTTTATTACTTTCACCTATCCTTTATAATTTAAAGAAAAATTAATTTCATACTATATTTAAATATATTTTAATATTTTAGTGTAATTTATATCGATATATAACTCATAAAATCCATTTTTTAATTGTTTATTACAATCATCCCATCACGACTGGTTTTAATCGTCCATATGGATGATGTTATAAAATATCTATTACCACCTTACATGGATCATTTTAAAATTTTATTTAATAATTAAATAATATATTCATGATATGATTAAGATTTTTTAAAGATAAATTGAGCATTATATCAGTGATATTAATAATAAATGATCGTGACCATTTTAAAAACCGAAATAGAGTGTATCAAGGCACTTATCATAACTTAAAACTATTTTGGACCATATATTTAATTTTATAGATTTAATTATAATTGAATGATAAATAATCCATACCATTACTTTTTTAGATATCAAAATCTATTTTATAACACCTTCAACCAATATCAATATACTTAAGAAATTTTGGAGTAGTTGATCAAATAACCCCAAGTGGTTGACACAAGTAACAACAATGAAATAAATTCATGAAATATGATAATAAATATAAATTAACATATAAAATAAACATTAATAAGGTTTTTTATATTTTAAATAACCTATGTAACTCATATATTCAGATGGTTAAATGATAATATTGGTGAGTTAGGACCCAAGATAAGGGAACTGATAAACTGCCTTTTTTTCTTTTAGGCTATGATTTATCTCTCTTTACCCCTCTTTCTATATCTCTTCTTCACATATAACTATTTTAGATTATTTATATATGTTTCTTTCATATAAAGATATTTTATCTTCATTTTATTTAATGGGGATATACAAGTTTTTCAAATTCCTTTCTTAATTGTTTTTTTAAGAAAACATAATTGAAGGGAAATTTTATATTTGTTATATTTTTTTGTGCACAACTCCTATAAAGGTTTCAATATTATATGATTTATAAAAGTAATCATTATTTTGGGGAAAAATATTCTAGTTAATTTATAGTTTTAAGGAAAAATCTATGCACTTATCTCCTTTAAAGGCTCTTTTATCATTTCTCAAAACATATTTTAAAGGGTTAGTTACCATGCCTACTTCTTCAACCCTATATCATGATTTTTCCTTCACTTTTAATATATCTAACTGACCCATACTTATTTATTCAATTAATAACATATAAAAATAATTAACCCTTTATTTTCTTTAGAACAATTATTATATATCATATAGTTATGCTTTAATAAATGATTATTTAACACATATCCTCCTCATGGGGTTTTCTTGTACTTATTCGTTATTTATGATTTCATTATGTGGAAAAAATATACATGTACATATTATTATACAATGGATGCACCTAGAATTATGCATCTCCCCAATGAATTGGGTAATATTTTAATCTCATGAGATAATATGTATGGTGCATGGATAATAATACTTACACACCATGTTATGTTATTTTGGTAGTGAGCCTTGACTTATGTTTATGATGTCATGTTTTATATTGTTTCCACATATTTATGATTCCATGATATTTTTATGTTATTTAATTTATTATATATTTCCATTCTTATGATCCTCATATTTTATAATTCCATGATATTCCTCTTGACTTGTATGTATTACTTTATTATCATGCTTTACTCTAATTATTGCCTTACTGGGATTTATAGTTCACACTTTTACTTATTTTATGCCCCTAAGGTTTGCTATATATTAATAGAATTTCAATGAAAATTAGAAGAAAATTATAGATATTAAAATAAATATGGTTTATTTTAATTTCATGATGATTTATCTAATCTCCCAATGAAACCAGACCAATAGATTCTAGGTTATTTTATGGTTGATTAGGGTAAAATTGATTGAATATTATTTTTATGAGATGTAAGTTCTATATTTGGTATCACATAAAGTTATATTGATTTTTATTAGGTTAGAGAAATTAATATGAAATTCAAGATGAATAACTAAGATTGAAATTTATGATGTCATAAGTTAGGATTTGAAATACATTTATGAGTAATTCTTTCTAAGATCACAGTTTCCCATTTATATGATTTATTTTCATTATTCTCATCCCTAACTTTGTTATAATTTTACTAAATTTTTAGAAAAATAATAAAATAGATAAAAGTATGCTTATTATCTATTAATTTAATTTAAATGTATTATATGATTATAGTTCTATGCATTCATTCCTATCATTCATGTTTAGTTGAAATATTCAAACACCACCTCAAGAGATGGAGGTCGAATCATCAATAAAAACCCCAAGTGGTTAAATCATTACATATCAAGTATATAAATCTTCCATAATTAAATTTTTTGAAAATAATATCATAGAAAAACTTATTATAATTCGTTTTCTAAAATTTTATTCTATATTGGGTATTTATTAGTTATCTTTCCATAGAGAAAACATCAAATTCCTAGAGTGGAAAATCACTTCCCATATCCCAAACCATCCTCTAATTCTATACAAATGTAATGAGAATGATGAATCTACTTTAGAAACTCTTTATCAATCTTGAATATTATTTAATTATGAGAAATAATATCTTAATAAAATAATTATGTTAAAGGATAGGATCATACTTTAAGACATGCACATTTTGAGGGAATATAACAATGTTTTCCGAGAAGAGTTTTTTTGGTCCTCCTTCTGATTAAGAGGTTGAGTTCTCAATTAAAATCACAACTGGATATCTTCCCATATCCAATAGTACCTATATAATAATCCATATTTAACTGTAAGAACTAAATAATCAATTGAAAGGTAATTTTGACAAGCGTTTCATACACCTAAGTGCTTCACTATGGGGTGTCCTAGTCGTCTTTTTCAAGAATAAGGATGAGTCAATTCATTTATGAATTTATTATCATGAAATAAATAGGATCAAAATAAATAACAAGTATCCCATACCACATGTTGATGATTTTTTATATCTACTATGTGGGGATCAATACTTCTCAAAGGTGTATCTTTAGTCAATATACCATCAATTGAAAGTGAAGAAGGAGGATATTGCCATAGTTGAATTTTATACAAGATATGATCACTATTAATTCGTATTGATTCCATTCAAAATCACAAATGCTCCAAAAATTTTCATAGAATTAATGAATATTTTATTTATATAATAAATCAAAAAATTTATAGTGGTAATTATATATGATATTATTATATATTCTAAAATCAAGGAGGAACATAAAAAGAATTTGAGTATGGTGATAAATATATTGTAAAATGAAAAGATATAAAAATGGTATAGTAAATGTGAATTTTGGATAGATAAAATAACATTATTTGGGAATGTTATAACAAGAAATGAGATATATATGGATACTTTAAAGGAAAAGTAAGTTGATGAAATTCCCAAACCCATATCTATAATAAATATCCATAATTTACTCGGATTAACTGAGTGTTATCAATTTTTTGGACATATAAATACGAAGAGAGATTAAACAAGTTTAATAATAAAATAATAAGTAAAATTATACTCAAACTAACCTCAATTAGATATAGATTTATGACATATAGTGATTCATCAAAAAAGGGATTGTCTTGAATCTTCATGAAAAATTAAAAAGTGATAGCCTATGTGTTAAGACAATTGTAGGTTCCTAAGAAAAATTATCTAATGAATATTTTGGAGTTGGTTATTGTAATTTTCACATTAAATATCTATAAGAATTATTTCTATGGGGATAATTGTGACATATATAAAGATGAAATGATCTTGAAGTATATAATCATATAGAAGGATCTAAACATGAACCAATGAAGATGGTTAGATCTGATAACGGACTCTGACTGGTAAATCAATTACCATCCTAGAAAGAAGAATAATTTGAAATATTATAAATTAAAAAAGATATTATAAACATATACATGATGATGATTAATAATTATAAAATCTTTTTATATAAGAAAATGATGGATATGCGAATGAAAAATTAGATTAAGACATCCTACCTTACTCAAATGATTGGTTAACCATCCATTTTAGAGAAAATAAATAAAGTTAAAAGGGATTATATATAGATACAAAAATGTGTATGTTATAATAAAGAGGAAAATAACAGTGTTAAGAATTTATTAAGAAAGAGTTGTGAGATTTTAGAAATTATTATACATACCATCAGAGCATGAGATAAAGAAGTAGTTATTAGCTGATTCTCATAGCTCAATATGCTCTATCCACCAAGGGGACATAACTATATATAAATATATTTTAGAGAACTAATTTTAGGAAGATATAAATAAGGATATTTCTATATATGAATAAAATTTCTTAGTATTACAACAAGAGAAGGTATAAAGGAAAAATTCCAAGGGGATGATGTAACTATTTCCATACCTACATAGAGATGAGAGAACATCACCATGATTTTTTTCATGGGTATTCCAATGATATCCAAATAAAATAATTCCATAGGGGTTTTAGTGTACAATTTGGAAAATAATTTTCATTTCATGGACATTAAATATGACTTATCACTTGATCAAATTGTAAATATATACATTAGATAAGTGGTGAGGTTTCAAGGAACACCACTTTGAATTATATTTTATAAAGATATAAGGATCACCTTAAAGTTATATAGAATTATTCAAAATTATATGAATATTTAGTTAAACTTAAGTATGGAACATCGTCTTTAGAAAATTTAACAATTAGAAAAGAACACTCAACATATAGAGGACGTGCTTAGAGCCTACTGTATAGACTTAAAAGGAGGCCAAGATAAGAACCTTCATTTAGTTGAGTTCTTGTACAATGATAACATCTTTTCAAGAATGTAGATGGATCCTTATGATTCCCTATATTAGGAATAAATATAAAACTACCTAATATTGGGATGAAGTTTGATAAATTAATCTATTAAGATTTTAACATGTAGAAGAAATGATAGATAAGTCTAAATCTATTAATCAAGACATCAGATTTACATAGAGTCTATAAAAGAGATATATTGATAATCATAGATGAGACTTGATGTTTGAATCCGAATTTAAAGTATTCATTTCTATGTACCCAAAGAGGAGAGAAATAATAGTTGGGAAGAAAGGATAGTTAATTTCTAGATATATTGGACCATTTGAAATTATTGATCATAATGGACCTATGGCCTATCAAATATAACTCACACTAAATCTATATCAAGTATATGACAAGTTCAATATATCCTTATTGAAGAAATATATACCAGATACACTAGATATTTTGAATCTGAAGGTGGTGAAGTTGGAGTATTATTTATTTTATGTGGAGTATCTAGTGAATATTTAGGATCGTAGAAACATTGTGTTATGCAACATGATAATTCACCTGGTTAATATACTTTGGAGAAACAATAAGTATAAATAGGAAACATTGGAGCACAATGAAGAAATGAAATATAATTACCCTCATCTATTTTTATCTTATATTTTATGTTGAAATTTCATGGATGAAATTTATAATTATGGAAATAATGTAACGACCTAGACTTTTCAGTATAAAAATTTCCCTCCTTGGATACATATGTGTGTATAATATATTGCATCACATACATGAAACAGAAAAACATATATTATTTTATTTTTTCTATAAAACACATAATATAAAAAGTATGAATATAATCTGTAAAATTGAAAATAGTACAATGATAAAAAAAATTAGGTAAATATAAAAGCATAAGTTGATATTCTTGTATCTATCAATCCACAAAAAAGTATCATGAATGTGAACAATACTATAAAATGAAATAGAACACTAGTAATATAATCAGTATTTTGAAAATGATCAATATAGAACCTTTAGGGGAATTATATTAAGTATTTAAAGAAGAATATAAATAGTTTTTATTGTAAGTATACTGCCCTTATGACCATTTCTAATAGGATAGATAACTATTGAAAATATGATTTTTGGAATAGTAATTTGATTGTTAAAATAATAAACTGACCATTGTAATAATAAAATGAACACTAGGGTAAATGATGAATTAAATTTTTAAATAATATTTATCATCAATTAAATAAGTAAATAAAAGTATGGAAATACCATAAAATATTTATAAAATCAATGAAACAAAATGTAAGTATATATGTGCATTTTTCATATAAAAAATTTGTGTTATTTAATAAAACTTTTGTCTTTATACAAGAACTAAACATTAAAATTCACTATTTTATTAATTTATTTTGTAAAAATGTATTTCATTTTTTCAATCATTAGGTTGAAATTATCTTAGGGATTTTTTGACATTTTTCTAGGATATTTATTTTTGGTGAATAATGAGATATAATAAAATATAGTAATTTACATTATATGATAAATACATGATTAATTTCATACTAGATGATGCAAGAAACAATTAAATCAGACTAAAATTTATCAATTTCTTTATATAGTCATAATAATCATCACTATTTTTATTCCATAGAAAAAAATGATAAACTAATGAATATTTTATTCAAAAAACAAACACTCACTCTCTTATAAATATCACCCTTCTATACCCATTAATATTCAAATTTAAAAAAACATAAATTTCCCAATATCTAAAAAATTAATTCCCAAAAAATATTATACACATTCTAGAATCCATGATATAAATAAATTACTAATATATAAAGGTTTAAGGTGAATTCTGAAGGAGCCACATTAAAAAGAGAAAGTAAGTCATCCATTTCTTACACCTTTAAATTTATTTTTATTATTTCTCAAACCTCATATTTGTAATTGAAAATAGAATTTTAAAATATAAAAGAATACAATTCTACTATAATATGAGTTATATAATCATATAACACCAGAAAATCCTTTTTTAGTTGATATGATACTCATGACATCCTGGCCAGTTTTAACAACACATATGGATGATATTATAACACATACATTACTGCCTTACGTGGGTGGGTTTAAAAATATATATAATATGTAAATATGATATTTATTACACTATGAACGTTCTATGAAAATAAATTATAAATTATATCAATGATATTAACAATAAATGATCACGACCATTTTAACTACCTAAAACAAATATATCAAGGAACTTATCACAACTTGAATATATTTTGGAAAATCTATTAAACTATGTAACTTTCATGATATTGGAATGAAAAAT
This sequence comes from Viscum album, assembly GCA_963277665.1. Classification (NCBI taxonomy): domain Eukaryota; kingdom Viridiplantae; phylum Streptophyta; class Magnoliopsida; order Santalales; family Viscaceae; genus Viscum; species Viscum album. Next base: position 4,647,726 of record OY728122.1, on the reverse strand, counting down.
AATATATATTTATACACTTATGGAGATCATGGACCTATTTTTAAACACCCTCAACCAATATCCACATACTGAAATAGTTTGGAAGTAGTTTTCTGAATAACCCAAAGCGATTGACAGAAGCAACAAAAATGTAATAAATTGATGAATATGATAATAAATGGGAATTAATATATGAAATAAAAATTTATATGTTTTATTTTTAATTGAAATAAACTATGTAAAAAATTTATTCATGAGGTTACCATAGTTTCAAAGTAAGTTAGGACCCGTGGTAAGGGAACTCCCAAACTACCCTCTTTTCTTTTGGATTACGATTTCTCTCTCTTTTCCTCCATTTATCTCTCTATTCTTTACATGTAATTATTCTATATTATGTATACATATTCCTTATATATATATACCAATTTTATCTTCCCTTTATTTTTGGAGTATAAAAATGTTTCTCAAGTTCCCTTCTCAATTGCTTCTTTTAAGCAAACCCAATTGAAGTGAACTTTTATATTTATTATTTATTTTCAAGTAAAATTTTTATATAGGTTTAACTATTATAGGTTTTCTAAAAATAATAAGTATTTTAATAAAAAATATTCTGGTTCATTTTTGGTTTTAAGGAAAACCCTATTCCCTTATCTTCTTTAAAGGTTCTTTGCTCATTTATTAAAATATTGGTTGAAGGTTTTATTACCTTGCCTACTTCTACACCCTTTTCTCATGTTTTTCCCTTCACCTGTGATCTATATTCATGAAAAATACTTCAAAATTAAATTATTAATTTATTAAAATGCATAACCCCTTATTTTATTTGTAATCATTCTGATATATCTTTTGTTTATTCTTTAAGACACGAATATGTATCCCATAAATTTCTAATGGGGATTTTCTTATTCTTATGCCTTATGTATGATTTAATTATGTAAAAAATTTCATGTACATATTATGATGTGATTTTTAGTCTTATAATAACAAATCCCCCCAACTTTTTGGGTAATCTCTTCATCTCATGAGATACCATGTACATTGAATGGGTAATAAGTCTATCAGACTATGTTATGTAGTCTTAGCAGTGAGGCTTGACTTATTCTTAGGATGTCATGTTTTATGTTATTTCCAAATAATTATGATGAAACAATATTATGATATTATTTTCATTATTCCAGGTTTACATTTTTATAATCCTCATATTTTATGAAAACATGGCATGCACCTTGACTCATATGTATTACTTCATTATCCTTCTTTACTACAATTATTCCCTTAGTAGGCTTTATGGCTCACTTTTTTCCTTTATGCATATCCCTAGGGAACCCTTTGTTGTAATATAATTTTAATGGGACTTAGATTAACAATATGAAGATCAAAATAAATAATATTTCGTTTAATTTTAAGATGATATATATAATCTCCCAAATACACCAGACTTGTAGATTTCATGGTTTTTTATGGTTAATTATATTAAAACTGATGTAATATTATGTTTATAAGATTTATATTATTATAATTAAACTAAATAAAGTGGTATAATGAATGGATTAAGGGGTACCAAAGTTGTATTATAAATTTTAGTAGATTTTGTTTGTCCTTATTTGAGTCTTAATGGGTTAGTTCATGACAGTTGGATGGAGATGAACTTGGATAGATAATCTGGTTAGTTTCAACCATGGGAATTGTATAGAAATGGATATGGGGGTAGCCATAAGATCCTAAAATTCCTTGACTAAGAGGAGTGTAATTAAGGTAATGAGTATAATACTCATGGTAAGCTATTGGGATTGAGATGACCATGTTGTGAGATCATGTGAGAGTATTGACACTCCCTTAGGCAAGCTTAATGACACTTAATGAATGTAAAGAGGGTTCATAGTATCTATTTATAGTGGGGATCCCTAGAAAGTGGTATGAGAACATGATATGGGAATTTATAACTAGAGATAAATTTTTTTTGAGGATTTACTGGTGATAAAAAAGATATATTATGGTTAAATCAAGTGGGATACTGGGTAGTTTGTAGGTGGATTTAATATAGGGAAGTGTTTGGAAAGAGTAACGAGAATCGAGTGAGACACCTTGGGGTGTGATTGGGTACTAATCATGTTCTAGAAATGGATTAAGTATTTATTTGTGTTTTATCTAGAACTTATGGGGTGGTACATGGCGTAAAATAAGCTTCATATTTTTCTGTGATTATGTGTGACCTATAGGTCATGTTTATGAGTAGGGTATGTCCTGATGGCCTAAAATCATTATGAGTACTTTATGATAACTTATTTATTTTGTGTAATTAGATTATGATGTTGATAATGGTATGGTATATTGAGTTTTACATGCTATACTATAGATCAGTTCTTGATTGGATCTATGTCTAGATGAGGGATAGGGTATGGGATATCTCTACTATGTTTTTCTTATTTTTATACCCTAAACATGTTATGATATAATTTATTATAAAAATGTGGCATGAATATACAGGGGTTAAGGTATATAGTTACACCACCTAGGTACTCCCCTTTTTTGATTTTTGAATACATGATCATCCATGACACCTCATTTCGAGGAGGGTTTCAATTTGTCTTGTACAAGGTTTTTCTATTTATATTCCCTCCTTAGACCACTTCTGATGATTTCCATTGTATATGTGATTAACTATGGGACATAACCTATGAGTACAGTGATGGTTTAACTTTTGTGAGAGGATGAATATTGATATTCCCTCTTCAAACCACTTCATATGTTGAATACTATATGAGATGTGGCCATGGGACCATACCCTGAGGGGATAGTTCATCCTTTGTAGAGGTTATTAATTGAGATGGACTCATAAAATAACTTCATTGTCACCATTTTATGAGTTTCCAATATTACCTAGGATTATCTATTGAGTTTTATTTCTTTAATAAGCTTCCAATTACATGTGGTTATGTAAAACTTACCTCCAACATTGGCCGAAGCAGGTGGGGTTAGGTGTCATAGTGGCCTAGTTAGCACATGATGACTTGACATAATTTCTTATAGGCTTTATACTATTTGTTGATTTATTTTCCATACATGCATAAATTGTATGAAATAATAAATAAGGGTAATTTGTGATATCTACTATGTTTTATGCTCACATACTACATGGGAACCCGATACATTTGAAAACCTTATATTGGATTTTATGTGATAGTTTGTATGGGAGATCTAGTTAGAGTAGTTGGATAGATAAATGAGACTGGTCTATGGTGGGTCATGGTTTTTATAGTCAACACCCCCATTTTATTTCATTATAGTTTATTTATGTACCACTTGGCCTAGTGGGGGGTCCTTGTTATATTCTTGTGTGGAGATCATGGGTTCTATTATAATAATATCATGTTATTTTTTATTTGATATTGATGGTTGGAAATTAATAGTTAATCATTGTTCTCACTATAATTTCATATTTGTTTGTTATTTTATGTGATATTATCGATATTATAGTAACCCCACATTGGTTATAGACTCTTTACACCAACTAGAAGCCTTTGGTATATGAGGAGATACACTTGAGATCATGTGGAACTCTAGCTAAGTTGCTATTTAGACTATTTTAGATAAGGTATTCCCATTAAACTTACCAATAACTGCCCAATTTTCTTTATAATATAAAGATTTATCTTGGGTCTTATCATTTTATCATTGGATATAGTCACATGAGTTAATGTTCCAATAACTTCATTTTACTTAATTGTTTCTTTTTTTTCACTATGTAATTTCTTTCACAGTAATTTTTCCTTTTCTACTTCCATTAACCACAGTGTTCTTATTTTTCAGTTCGTTTTATGAACATGATCCACTTACCATTCCATTTTTATCAATTATATCCTTAATATGAGGTGGTACAAAAGTCATTTAGAAGAGTGAGGGACTCTAGACATTTCCCATTTAGTGTGTTGATTATTAATTTTTATATTTTTGAAAAAAGTAAATTGAGATGTATTCATACATGTAATTTTAATAAAAGTCACAAAATAATATTATCTTATCTTTTTTATATTCTATAAAATATAAGAAAATATATATAGAAATTTTTCTTATTTGAGCACAAATAAAATATCAATAACAAGTCTCTATATCATAGATATTATAAATCAAAAAATATAATATACTAAGAGTGAAAAGAATTTCATTTTTTTCATTGAATTGAATGATTTTTTATTTTAAAATATTAAATAATAAACTTAAAAATTTCTATAAACCCAATAAATTAAATATATACCTTTATTAAAAATATAATACTCAATAAAAATATCATATAAGATGGTTTCCAAATTACACTCTTTGAGATATAAAATTTAAAATATTAAGAGGTTAATCCCAGTTAGAGACATTCTATTTCATTATATTTATTCTATTTATAACTCAAAAATAATAAATAATTTTATCTACATTTATATTTTTCTTCTCTGATAAAATCATAATGCTCCTTATGTTTAGTTCTCTCATAGAAATATGTAAAAAACATTCCATATGTTGTGTAACATTTCTATTAATATATGGTTATTATATCTATTAATTATATCATTTACAATGATAAATTAAATTCACTTTTCGAAATTATTTCACTTCTAATGATCTATTTATAATGTTTTCAATAATAATTCAAAATATAATACATCTATTTATTAGTATATTTCACTACCTATGAACTATCTCATACCCAATGATATTTTGATAACATTTTTAAAAATTATACATATTTTCCCTTATGATAAATGATAATGGTATTTCATTTTCTTAAATTAATTTTCATTCTATTGAAAATATATAACCCTATTTAAAAAAATCTTTATATAAATTATACTCATTCATCATATCATTTGTAATTGAGAATCCAGATTACAAAAAAGCTTCTAAAATAATGAAATAACATATATAAATTTATTCCATCATCCCAATATTAATCTTAATATAATAAAATGTACTCAAATATAACAGATTTATCAAAAGGTCTACAATATTTGGATTAATGGGTACAAATTCCAAGAAAATGTCACTATTCTACACATGATCTTTAATGAAGTGACTCCTAATGTATATAAGTTTATTTTTTTAGTTTTTCTTTGGATTTTTTGATATATAAATGAAATTTAAATTATCACACTTAATTAATACTCATTCAAAATTAAAACCAAAGTTAATTAACATATATTTAATCCCTATAATTTGAGAACAATAACTAGTTATATTAACATATTATGACTAAACAGTATCCATTACTACAAATTTTTTTATTTAAACCCTAATATACTAAATATATTACAAGAAAGGGGTACATTATACTAACATAATTTATTTCTATATTACATCTTCAAAAATTTAAATCAATATATTTTATTAACTAAAATAAAGTGTTGATGAGATGAAATAATGATAAATTTATAAATCCTTTAACATACTTGAAAATCCAATTAACATCCTTCATATGATTTTATTTATGATTAATTTGGAATCTTACATAGATATATAAACTAAACATAATGTCATATTTATAATATATTATCTACAATATTCTTCTTATCATCCATTGAGAAACATTTTCTTCAACTATTTAGCCAACCACATAAATATCTATTTTATAATATATTTTAATTAGGGTACCAAGGATCTTATATTAATTAAATACAAATATTTTAACCAATTATTTTGAATATTTAATTTGATTTATGAAAATACCATCATTTCTTTATGAAATTTAAAATCTAAAGAAATTTTTTTGTTCATCTATAAAACTCATTTCAAATTCCATGGTCATTATTTTAGATATTTTTTATTCTTGTTTTTTTAGTTTATCAAAAAAATTATGTCATATATATATATTTGAGTGATAAATATGTCATTTGATAACATTTTTATGAGTAAGTTTGGGTCTTCCTTACCTTATAGAAAATTATTTTTCAATAAAAACTTATGAATCCTTTAATACTAATCCCGAGGGGATTGTTTTAGTCCATATATTGATTTAATAAATTTAAAAACATTATTAGATATTTTTTAACGTTCAAAATTTTGAATATATTTCACAAAAACTTATTCTATTATAATACTATTGAAGAAGTCAGTTTTTACACCCATTTTGGAAAATTGAAAATTCCCGTGGACTATACATTCCAAGATAATCCTGCTAGCCTTCAATCTAAAAATATGTGAAAATATCACACTATAGTCTATTATTTCCCCATTAATATACCATTGATTCAAAATTAAAGCCCTATTTCTCACAATTTGTCCATATTCATCTATCTTATTCCAATAAATCTACCCTCTTCATATTACTTACCGATTATATTGATTCTTCTCAATATCCTATACACTATTGTTTATAAAATGATAAATTCATATAATATTAAAATAACTTAACTAAGGTCATAAAGATCATTATCACAATTCATCGGAATTTTTTGTGTCATAAAAGTAGTATTTTTACAAATATTGTTGACATGATTAACATTTTTAGGTCTTGCATTAATATCACCAAGGATGTTGTCAATAGGTTGATTATTTTGAATCTTATAAATTTTATGTAGGGGTTAATTATTACCAACTCAAATAGATCATCATCTTCCAATATATTCATAAAAATAAATTTAATATGTTTAATATCAATTCATCTTGGATTTTATAAAGATTATTAATCAGAGACGCTTTGGAAAATGAATCTCCCTTATAATAATTCACATGAATAGATTACACCACTACTAAAGTATTTTTTATAAACTCTATATGATTCAAAATGATTAAAAAATAAAAAAAAATTATTCTTTATAATCCCTAGAATCAAAATTTTCATGGTTTTCATTGATATTAAAAATATAAACCTCACATTCCAATAGAAAAAGTAACCAACTTTATGATTTTTTTCTTTTATAAATATCATAGGGTGTTTTGTTAGGGAAATTTTTGAGAAACAATATCATTATAACAACTAATTTAATGTTTAATACATTTCTCCCAAAAAAATTGGGATACTTTATTAGTCACATTGTTTATGAAATATCTTATATTGTTATACCCACCCCTCAAAAATTATATTCTTCTATAAAGTTATATGATATGAGAAGTTATGAAAGTATTCATAATCATCAAAAAGTTTCATATTCCTTTAAGACTCACTATCTATATGGGGTAAAATAAGTCTAAATTAATTGAAAATAATGGAATAGAAAACTAATCCAATTTAAATATTTGAATAAATCTTTATAGTTTTACCAATTTTTCATGGGTTATAGAATAATGGAACATCTTAAATCAATTTTCATAATTATAAGGATAAGTTATTTTTTCACAATTTATACAACAATAAATTATTTAAGTAACCTAATATTAATTTCCATAAATATATATCAATATTGATGTATTTTAATCATTTCAAAATTTTATTTTTTTTAATTCATAAAAATTAATGGAAAAAATCATCATTGATTATGGGAACACATAAGAGTTCACAAATAGAATTACCAAGTAAGCCTTTATTATTTTTAAATTTGAATTGAAGACCATTTTCACATAATTGAGATATACTTATTAAATTTTTTATGATCCATCAAAAAATATTACCGAAATTATAATGGTTGAGTATGAAATACCTACCTCTATAAATCATATTATCTTCACTTTAAAGTTACCTACAAATTTTAATTTTCATCCATTATTTTTTTAAAAGTTACAAAATTTAATGGATCGTCTCTCATAATCCTAGAGAATCCACTATCCATACACCGTACATTGTTCTTTATATTTCCAATTCACTATTCTTAAAAATATAAAAAAAAGAAATTTTTTTGTATGCATATAAATTTGGTACCTCCATGATTAGTGATTGAGCCTTTAAGAACCCATATAAATTGTATATTAGATACATATGGATTTTTATTGGATAAAAATTTGAAAATGAATGAACATTTATAATCCAAAGACTGTGTTACTCTTAATGAACATTTATATGAATAATGTTATCTAATTCCAAATGTAAATTAATTTACAATCGTTAACTTTTTTAAGAGATCTTAACAAATTAATTCTTATATAGTTTTGATTATTTCCCATTATATAAAATAATATTTCTTTCTTTGATGGTTATTTTCAAATAAATTATTTTTCTAAGAATCTATATTCGATAAGTAAATTTGGACAAATTTTTCTTCAAAATATTATTTTTAATTAGTAAATTCAACTATCTTTCTAGATGAAGAAACTATCCTTATTCAATTAATTTGTATTTAAATTTTTTTTCACCTATAATAGTTTTATGGATTTCCATGAGTTTCATATATATATAAGTTCCATGCCCCAATTTATCTTGGAGTTTATCACTGATCTCATTATGTTTTTCAGTACAGGGTTCTTCAATTTTCAAAATCCATATCACAAAAAGATAACTTTATCAATACCATCTATAAAACATGAATTCAAATTATCTTTTTCATGAAACATTTGATTACATGAAGATCTATCCTCACTAAAACTCTAAAAATACTTCATTTCATTCTTCATCAAAATTTTATAATTATTAAATTTTTTAATAATTTGGAAATATAGTTTAATATTAAATTTCATTTTATATTCATAAATTGTAACATCATTAGTGAAAAATGTGAATTAATAGAAAATACATTTTTATCCTTTTTATTATCATCTATTCTTGATTTAATTATTTTATATAAAATCTATTTATTCTCCATGATATTTTATCATTGTCATACACAATATTATAGATATCTACATCATTAGAAGAGTTATAAGATAATGTATTTAAATTTTTAAATGTTAACCTGCCCTTTATTTGATTATCTTCATGATTTATATTCCTTATCTCTAACTCATAAGGTAGTAAAAATCCAATCAATTTATCTATTTAGTATTCAATAGTTTTTTTCTTTATTTAATAAAATCCTTATTAGAGTTACATTTATGTAGTAAAAATATAAGTATTATTTTTAAAATAATAAAGTTCTCCATTGTTTCGCTAAGGGAAACTATATAGTTTACTATTCTAGTAAACTTATGGAACATATCATAAACTATTCATTATCTCCTATTATGAAGTTTTGATACTTAGCTCATAGTATTCCCAAAATAGTTCTTTGAAGTGTATCCATTCCATGATTAACAACTTGTATGATTATCCACATTTTTTTGTTATAGTATATCTAGACACATGACTAGAGACACTTATGCTTATAGAACAAAATAAAGAATCCACAACATTATAGTTCAATTCATATCTAAAATCTTCAATATATTTCAACATATTAGGATCATAATCAATAATTCTAAATGGTTTTATCATGATAGTAAAATTTTGGATTTCATGATTCTCTATAAAAGATTATATGTAAAATTTCTCATAGGAATAATATAACCCATCAAGAAAGGGAGGTCTAGAAGGTATCTATCCATTAGTTATCCATTGACTAGTCATTATATATAAACTTTCCCCATGATCATTTATGGTATTTTAATAACAAATAAATATAATTATTTAATATTAATTTTTTACCAAGTATGTTGAATAACTAGTCAAATGGGGGGGGGGGTGAATTTGTGTATTTTAAATTTAAACAAAGATAAATCTAATATATAAAAGGAAATAAAATACATGAGTGTTTAAAGTAGTTTAGATCTAGAGATCCTATATCTAATATATTTTCGTCCTCCAATTCAGTGAAGGGAGTATTTCATTATATGCAATTTTTTTGGGAGGATTTAAACCCCTTTAAAATAATGTTATATTTTTTGACCAAGACACAAACTCAGAGAAAACTGATTTTTTTATATATGAAGGCCCAACCAATAGTCATTTTATTTCATGTTGAGGCATAATTTATACTTCAATGAACTTTATTTTTGAATCAAAATAATAAAATTAAAATAGTGTAAGAAGAAAAAAATTAAAGTACATTTTATAACTGAATAATAGAGAAAAAAAATAATGAAGATAGACCATGAATACAATAGAGTGTTTAAAATACTAAATCATATTCTGTTTTTTTGATATCGACATAAATGTTCTCATTTTATAATCCAAAATTATTAGTATTCATTAATCTCAAATACCCAAATGGTTTCCTTATTTGATATTTTATATTAGATCTAAAATGGATCATAGTTTCCATTTATTATAGTATCTATTTTAATACTTCTATATTATTTGTAATGATTGAAATTCTTTAATATCAAACTTCATGATATCTTCCTTTTATTCTATCACATGAATTATTCTTCACATTTCAATTTTTACTAAGTGAGAGTGGAACTAAATTGTGAGGTGGTGGGGGTGGATTAATGGTTACTAAAACACAAACTCCCAAATCAATTTTCTATCATTTTTTAAAGGTGTAAGATAATAAATAAAACAAACTATGATGTGATATAGGGATATATAAAACACACATGACACAAGTGTTTTCACAAGGTTCACACACTCTTGTTATCAAGTGTCTAATAATTAGTGTCCAACGATTTTGAACCTTAAATTCACACTTTTATCTTATAATTAATAATAAAAATGAATATCAGTGAAATCAATGTACAATGAAGATCTATATGAGTATCAATATGTAAATCAATCTCATGCTACCTCCTCAAGTTTCTCAAAAATTTGGATCAAGTGTATACCCTTATTATTCTCCTCAATCCCATTCAAATTGTCCTTGGAATAATATTTAGAATATATAGTTTATTATCTCAAGGTTTCATTATAATTTTTTCTAGGGGAATCAATTTTTATTAACATACCTTTCATAAAACAAGGTGTGGTTCCCTTTATTACAGAGTAATCCTTAGATCCAAAAAATTCAGTCTGTGTTTCTTTACAAATTATCAAAAGATCCATAAAATTCACACCACTATTATGGTATGATCAATATATAGGTTGTGGTGTGGTATTTTTATCACTTCATATCTAGGGAAAACATGGTAAATCATTGAAATGAAATTAGTGGAATAAGTGGGTTTTTATTTCAAAAAACCACTCATGAATTTTTAATGACCTATAACCTAATGATGTTGGAAACTACATTGTGGTGGGGACACTTTATTTTAGTATGATACACGTCAATTCCAATGAATATATGTTCAATAAATATTCACGGACCTTTTTTCATAGTGAAATAATCACACCCTATGATTCCTCCGAACAGAATCTTCATGGTTTACCCTTTAGGGATGTGACATGATTCCTTTGTAATATTAAGTACTTCCGCTATTTTATCTCATTATAGTGTGATAAGGAATCATTCACATTAGGGTTTAGATGACCTCAAGAGATTATTTATTCCTTTAAAACTCAAGTGAGAGTCTCTACTTTTCCTTTCTTAACCATTTATAATTCCTCCAGTCTCTGTCATAATTCTACATGATCACCTAAAACTCTTTCATTCAAATCAATAATTATACTTCAACTTCTTCCTTAATCATACAAATGATAAGAATGTGATGTATGATGATCCATATAAATCAAAAGGATATATCCTCCATAGAAACTATATTTTTTAATTATCAATAAGCTACATTAATGATAAACACTAACCAGTACACAACAAAAAACAAATACTTACCATAAAACAATACCACAACTTAAATGGGACCCCATGAGTGATAGTTGGACCACCTAAGTGACCTGATAACACCTAATTCAAAATAATATCTGGAACTATTAGACTATGATACAAGCTAATAATTAAAAATTCAAAACCCAGAAGTCACCACCTTCATCAATGAACCACCTTATGTCATGATCCCTGGTGTGAAATTAACCCAATGTTATTATCCACAAACACTGTTAGTGATCACATACCACTAGAAATACCTCCATAGATATGACACAAATCAAAATACACTAAAACCCATAGGATCCTACTTGTCACAAACCAGGCCAGGTCGCCATCCGACCCGGCGCCCGACCCGGTCCACGGTAAGGCCCGAAGGGCGTTCCCGATACCCACAGGATGGCACAAGTGCCCGGGTACCAAGAGTTACATGTGGGAATGATTTACCCGAAATAAAAGACAGGAAAACAACTATCAAGATAAATAAACTAAAATTGTAAGTAGACAACCAAACATGCCTTTAAACTATAAACAGGTTTAAAGTCTAAAACTTGAACCAATAGCTAAAAAGAAAAGACGAAAGAGAAAACAAAAACTATGACTCAAATCTCTCAGAAAAGAAGAGGCCACCTCAACACCATTCTTCATGAGAAGACCAACTACAACCCGAACAACCATCACTGAGCACGATGCCTCAACCTGGAATACAAAAGAAACAAAAACTACATACACCCAAAGGCGTATGTAGGGTGTGAGCCAAAAGCCCAGTAGGACGCCACCCAATAAAAAGGTTCCATGCCACAACATCAAAAAGACAATTTAATGTGTTTATTCAAAATTTCAATTTCAAAAATTCTTTTAAAGAAAACATTTACAAGCTAAATGCTAAAGGAAAAACAATAAAAAGGACTCATTTCACAAACACGATTTTAAAGAGGAAGAGAAAAGTTAACTATGGGCACACATGCACATACTCACACACACACACACACATACTCACACACACACACACACATACTCACAACCAAGTGGTCCTCTATATGCTGACGGAAGGCACCATGTCATAGATGGTAGAGCACTATGGGTAAATCCACTAAGGTTCATCTAGCTCGAGTGGGACCCTAGAACCTCGTGTCTCGGTGAAACATGGATTAGAAACCACGAACCTTAGAAACGTGTCTTAGAAGACCACGACCCTAAGAAAATGTGGCTTAGAAGTCCACTAACCTCAGTCATCATATGTTTAGTTAGTGTTGCAATCATCAATCCAGCTAAGTGAAACAGGGACGATACGCATCCGACTCACTAGCGCACTAGTTCTAGTCCTCCCACCTAGATACCCGGGGTTTTCCCTTGTGCTCAACCAAGTTTCACATTCACATGGTATATTGTTTTTCCCATATCATAGACCAAACCATACATTACACACAAGTCACCATTTTTACACCCAAACAACATTTCAAAAACTCACGTACGCCAAAAATACCTTTCCAAAAATGTATTTTTCGTTACCTAATCATTTCGCAAAAACCCCATTTGGAAAACTCTCAAAAAAGAACATAAACAATTCCCAAAAATTAGAAAAAATATTTTAATAACACAATAAGGGCTGACACAAATATACACACCCAATTACAAAGAAGGGAGTCGTTCAAACCACTTTCTTAAGAAATTGTCCTCAAAACTAGTTTCACACCAACTACACAATTATCTGAACAATCTACACCTCTTATAAAACACCAAAAACCGCTTTGAAGAATCTAACATTGTTTACAAGACAAAATTTAAAAAAAAAACAAAGACAACACGCTTAAAATGATTCTCTACACATTAAAAATCCACATTTAGACATATACAACTCAATTACCCTTAAAAACTAAGTTCGCACCAACCAAACATCACCTAGAACCCAACTTGAAAACATTGCACCAAAACACACATATTTTTACGTGAAAATACCAATTTAAAATAAATTTCACGCTCAATTATTCTAAAACAACATTTTCACCATATAAACAATTGATTAAACAATTTTAGGGCTTACCCTAATAAGGTCAAAATGAAAAAAAACATGATCATTTCTAATTAAAGTGGAATTTTCATGATGCATGCATGTCAAAAAAAATTTAAAATGCATTTCGCACAACTTATAAAGCACAAACAATAATTTATACGACAACACAAATATAAAAAAAAAGCATACTATTTCAGAAATCCAATCTCATCAGAAGAGCATGACAGAACATTATAAATATGGATCACATCATGAAATTAAATCATAGAACATATTAAAGTAATTAAACAACCAAAATAAATTATCTAAAAGATGTCAACGCATGTAACCACCTACCTCGCATGAAAATTATTCCAGAAAACAGTGCGAAACCCTATCCGCACCTCGACCGCACTGCAAGCAAGCAAGATCGCACCCACGAAATCAGAATCAAACCCTAAGAAACATGAAAAATACCCTAAAATTGGACCCATAAACAAGAGGCAAAACCCAAAAATCAGGAAAAAGGATTACCAAGGCTGTTCGCGCGAGAGAGGTGGGGCTTCGGGCTGGTTGCGTGAAGGAGACAATGTGCTGAGTCCGGTTACGCGAAAGAGGTGGTGCGTCGAAGCTGTTCGCACGACGGGGTCGACCAACACTGAGCTGCAATGCGACGAGGGAGAGGAAGGGGAGTTCGTCGCGTTGAGGTTGAAGTAAATGACCTGGAGAGGGAGAAGAGGGTGATGCCAGATGGGAGGCACAACGAAGAAGGAGGGCAGGGGGGTTCGTCAGGATTCCAAAATGGAATCAGGAGGGTGCGCCGAAGGGGTGAGCACCTGGGGGGGGCGTAACTGGTCGGGGAAGGGAAGGGGGATTCCGCGACAGGAAACAGAGGAAAGAAAAAAAATGGTACAACCTTAGATCCAAAAATAAAAAAAAAACAAAAAAAAGAAAAAGAAAATAAATAATATAAATTAATATTAATAATAATAAAATTAACAAAACAATAATAATAATAATAATAATAATAATCTCAAATAATAATAATATTATTACCATCAAAACGATTAATTTTAATTTGTATCCCACTCCTATTATTTTATATTAAATTTATTTTACAACTCATTTAATTTTATGTCTTCATTGTTTATTCACTTCATTTAAGTAGTTGCACATCGACAGGAGAGCGGGGAACCGAGCGAGGTCACACGGTGACCCGATCGAAGTTGCGCGGCTTCGACCGTCCCCTGCCCATGCGTCAGACGCCGCTAAGCCCAAAATATTCCTTTATATGCAAAACTTAAAATTGAACATCGGGTGGGTCACATGGCGGCGCTGACGAAGTCACTAGGCTTCGCAATTATATTTCGCACGTGCGTCACATGTTGTCAACCCCTGAGGAGTCGGGTGAGGTCGCGTGCCAAAGCCGAAACGAGTATTTCTTTAAATAATAACCCAAAAGTTTTAAGTCGGCTTCAACACAAACTACCCAATTTCTTGAAAATTTATAAAATAATTTTTTTTAAAGACAACGGGTGTGACAATTATCCCCACCATAAAGCTTTCTGCCCCCAGAAAGCCACAACTAAGGCTGAACCCCAAAGTAGAAACTGATATCCCACTTAGGTTCAAAGAGTATCCCCACAATCAACAAGCAAAGAGAGGGAAAAGTATCGTGCTCAGAGAAAGTGACTCAAAGACAACTTCAAAAAGGTCGTAAAAAGACTTTCTGATATGTGTTGCCTACCCCAAAGAGCTAGAACACCTCCAGTTGACTGATCAAGGAAGGGAACTCTCGCACCCACGAAACCAACTTCACAAGCCGAAACACCTCAAGCACTATTAAACCGAAACCACACCATTTGGATAGAATGAACAAACAATGTCAAACCACATCCAAGGAACACTCTTATCACTTATCACCAAACCATGTTTAAAAAAACAAGAAAAAGGTCAACATGGGGAGGCCCGAGGGGCTCCACACCATTAGGAACTCACCGACGCTCGAGACGAGACTGGAAAACCGACACGGGGAGGTTCGAGCGGACTCCCCGCCATTAAAGAAAAGTCCAGCACTGATTTATTCTAGAGACATTCATGTGAGACCCAATGTGGGTCTCCCCACCATTAAGACTAACAGAAGGTATAGAACTTTGAAAAATTTCACAATGGTAACCAAACACCCCGCCTCGAGGGGCGAGGAGGGAGGGACCCGACTACCAGGCGTCAAAACCACGACCAAAGACAAACCAAAATCTCCAAATCCCTGGATGATCATCATTCAAATTTGAAACTAATTTACCCAACAAACCCCATAAGGCCACTAAAGAAATTACATCTATTGGAACTCTACCCCCAAGAATTCAAGGCATTGAGGTGTACATGCCTCCGTATAGCCACTGAAACCTTACGCAACCAGAAGGTTCGTCCGAAATGAAACAACCATAGAAAACAATTTAAGCTACTTTTACTTTCAACACTGATGAAGGAAATAAAGTCGGGTTCCCATACACTCTCAGGGTTCCTGACCACGCGCCAGCTTCACTCCGAGGCCTATGGCTGGAGCACTAATGTTTGAAGAATCTCCTGCCTCGTAGTCAGGTATTGATGAATCCTGAGTGGAGCTTCTCCTTTTGGTGCCACGTGCAATCATACTACATCTGAGGCAACACCAATAGACACAACACACCATGACATCTAATTACTCTCACACTAAAAATTCACCAGCACGAGAGATTAGATGGTACACATGCATCACCCCTTGTTACATTGAATGAGAACATGACACCACAAATCGTCACTGAGCACAATCATTATTGTCGAGAGAAACATTGCGCTGAGAAAGACTTTAAACCGCATCTTGAACAACACGTGATTCCTGAAAACGACCATAGAAGCCTCATATGACTGGGTCTGCCAAAATAGTATCCTAAAACGACCCTTTTCTTAAACGAAACCGTCGAAGGACCAAAGGTCATTTAAAAAAACAGCCCGCACCAACAACCCCAGGTTGCTCCCACTTTTTCACTTCGAAAAGAACTCACACTACAAGTGGTAAGAAAACATGACCCTTGTAGCTGATGAAAAAACTACAACCCATTCAAGATATTGGTAAGCACTGATAACTCTGAATCTCCTTCACCATTCCCTGCTAGAATTTCTTTCACCACTTCCAGGGGGGCCTTCAGACACAACGATGTCAAACTTCATACCCGAAGACTCAGACAACTCAAAGAGACCAAACCTCTGTTCAACTCCCCTCGCATCTGTCATCCCGCTGTGAGAGGTCTTAGTTGTAAAAAGGAGAGGTGGGTTCAATTCTAGAATTCAAGAAGAGATTACTCTGACCAACTGGAGGGCCGGCCAATGCAGAATTTCCCGTGTCCATATTTCAATTGCATTTTAACTCTTTATGGGGGGCATACACTAGTCAAGAAAGAAAACCACAGACCCAAATCAAACTAGTCCAATGGTCAAGACATACCGCAAGCGAACACTAAAAGTTCGGAGGGAACCACTTCAAGGGATTCCCAAATCACTTTTCAAAATAATTCAATAACTACACAAAAACATACCAACTTACAAATAAGAATTCAAACTCAAGAAAAAAAATCAATCAAAAAGGATTCTCGGCTCGAAACGCCTCACATCCAACCTTTCAAAAATACAAGGACACACCACACAATCACCGGTTGTTTAAAAACACTAAATTTTCCTTTAACAAAACATTTTGGAAATAAGCAAAGCCAGTGGGTTGCACAAACACCAATGGTGTCCCATGGGCCTCGCACATGCATGTTCTCGTGCCACACCAACACCCACCTCGTATCCATCCAGGCACTAATCCTCTCATGCCATTAACCCTTTTTTTTCATATTCACTAATGCATGTGGTTGCCCATGAGGACACCACGGATCAAAACCAAACATTTCTATTTTTCAAAGCCAAAACATTCAACCCACACTTTTCAAACCTCACACCTCATTTTCTTTTAAAAGTTCTTAATTTCAAAACATTTTCCAAAACATTTTCCAAGACCAAATCATTTTTACTTAAAAACTAAATGTTCAAAATTCCAAAACAAAGAAACGAGGAACGGTGCAAGGGAAAACTAGTGTCAGCAGGTGACTGGAACATACAGTTGGCGGCCATACCCCAATCACACCACTGCCATGGAGGGTATTCTAGGACAGCGTCCCCAGCTCCACATGGCTTGCGAGACCCTGTGAGCTCACTGGGACCACTGAACCTACTCCCTTTTCATTTCCCCAAGACAAGATTAACCGAAAGAACCAAGGACTCAGACAAACCTCAACTTACACTGGTAACTCGATTCCTGCCACGAGGTGTACTGGCCAGGCACATTGCTCGTAGCTAAAACATCGAGTTCTGACAACCTTAATTTTGGCCTACACTGACTATCCCAAAAGAACACGACCCAAGAGAGAAAACCTTGCCCTCTGATACCATTTTGTCACGAACCAGGCCAGGTCGGATGGAGACCTGACTTGGTTCGTGACACTACTAGTGGACATCATTATTTTCAGTAGGAAGTACACACCAAGTAGATTTATGAAACTAATAAATAGATGATAATCCGCCACCGACTCCATGAATCGATAAGATATCACCAATAAGAACCACATAATAATCATTTGAGTCACCAATGAATTAATATAGAACCATATTGGAGACTAGTTCATACTACCAAAAAAACATAACCATCCATCAATAACACCACTAATACACAACTCGATAATGGTAAGAAAAGGTGATCACTACCCAAAACCTCTACACATATACCCAAATCACCTTGAAGCACCAACACATTTGACCAAAATGGGATCTTGTGCAGTGTGACAAGTGAATAATGTAGGAATAAAAGAAATATACGGGGGAAATCAAGGGATCTAGAACCAAAAGGATAATAACCTAGAAAAATAATAACATGAGGAAAATTTCCAAAACATATACCCCCAAAATTTATTAGAGACCAAATCCACCAATACTTACTATTTAAGAACCACCATAATAATGAAACCGTAATGACCAAAAGTGACCAGTGTCAATACAGTGAAGATGGATTTATCACTTCCCAAACCCCTAATAATCCTAAACTATCATGAATCACCAGCATGATTGACTGTCATTGAGTATTATGTGTTGGGATAGGCCAACAAGACAATGATGAGTAGTAGGATAAGATATCACTATAAAAATATGTAATCAACCACAAATAATCTATCAATAAAGAAAAATATATTAAAAGACATAAGATGTTAAAGAATAAAAAACACAAGGAAATTCATATAGGGAGAGGAAATAAATTGGAAACAATGTGAATCAAAAGGTGAAGAGGATGAAAAGAATACCTCACTACTTCCGAAGGATTCATTTGAAACCCGTTCCCTCAAGGAGGATGGGGTGAGGGAGAAGTATAAATCTTGGGAAATGGGGATTCATCTATAAGGATATCTCCTCAAGAGTACCTACAAAGAAAAAACTGAAATCATTTTTAGATTAAATATGTTATTATTTCCTAAACTTATCCTCATAGTTAGAATTTATAGTACAATCAATTTAGAGTTTTATGGCACCAAAACATTTATTTGGATAGTGTTTATGATTGATATCCAAACCTTGGTGAGTAATAAATCACATGGATAATGGAAATTTCCTCGATCATTAGAAAGAATAAAAAGTTAAAACTTTTTCCTTTACACTCCATGTGATGCTCCATATTCTAAAATTTATTTATGATAAATTCATGGAATATGTTCTTAAATGACTAAATTCCAAGAATAACTCCATTTAATCTTTTATAAAACTCTTTCATGAGATATACAAGGAATATGATTGATTATATGATATTCCAAATTTACATGTATAACTTGGAATCTACTTCTATAGTCATCTCATAGATGATGCTAGAATATCTAATGAATACCTTCCAAGATATAACACTAATTCTCATATATATGATAATCTATAATAACATTTTTCTTATATAAAGAATCTAACACTTAATACAGTCAATATATCAATATCCTTTGATCACTTTTAAATCCCCCATGGGTATCAAATCCATCATGATTAATTATTATTGTAATTAGGTATAAAATATAACATGGAATCAATATCATTTTAGAAATTCAATCTCAAAAATTCATTCTAAATTTAGTATGCTTGAATATTGAAAAATATTATTGACAACAAATAAAACAAAACCTAACAAGTTATATATTGAATTTATTTACATGAAATCCATGTGAACATCAATATCCTACATTTGTATTTATTGTAAATATAACCAGCATAAATCCACATCACTAGAAGCAAAATTGATTTTTGAAACACCCTGAAAACTCTTTAGAGAATGTTAGTGACACAGATTAATCAATCCCCTTTTTTCATTAAAAACTACCTTTTTTAATTTTAGTAAATTCAACTTGGATTTAAGTAACTTTTCTCTACATTTTAAAACAAAATCCAAAGGTATAAATAGAGAGTAAGTGATTGGGGATGTAACTTCCTCTCTCCCCTTCAACGGGTTAATGAATTTTTTCCACCTTTGAATGAGGGTTACTTCTTTGAATTCATGTGGATCTAAGAACTTACCCCAATATATTTATTCCCTCTTTGATAAGGAAACACCACCACATTTATCCCATTTTGATACCAATAAATAAATTTTCAAAATAAATAAGTAAAAGAGATAATTATCTTCATAATTTTGAAGGGTAATCCATATCGTATCCATCATTAAATAATTTAACCTCTTGATAGTCTAAAAATTTAGAGAATCCAAATAATTGAATTCTTAACAATAGAAATATCAATTAATAAATATAATACTTTAAGAGAAAATTTATTATAGTATATAATCGCAATCAATCAATAAAACTATACAGTCTAAATGAGATCCTATAATATAAATTTTATTTTGAATAAACTCTTTTATTTTTTAAATAAACATCCAATTTCATGATAAAACATCATTAGTGACATTAATCATAAATAATGGAAGTAGTTTCACAAATTCATTCCTCAGTTCTTGAAAGGATGAGGTTCTTCCACTTATAATAACCTTAGAATCATAATATTTCCATATTTTTCTTTAATAAATTGAACAACTTATTATTAATTTTTTTTATCAATCCCATTAATTTATTCCATGGTCACATTAATAGCATACTGTTATCCACTATTTTTAATTATATCTAATACCTTTCTCTCCTTTAAAACTTTAGAATTTTTATAGGTTTCAATGATTCTATATATAGGAAATGTTATACCAATGCATTGTCTAGATTAAAGATATTGAAATATACTTTAAATAATTTTTCAATTCCCATTAAATTTTAAATCAACATATTGAACTATAAAACACGATTTAGTAACTCTTCAGCTAACTAAATTTTTCATCTCCTCCTGATCCACTGAGTGTTTTGTGTGGCCCTCTTTATTTTAATCAACCACCAATTATTTTTCTTAATTTGTACTCTTATTTATAGAATATGAGTCATCATTCCATTTCAATTTTTCTGTTATTATTGTGAGACACTCATTGTTGGTGTTTCTAGGATAATCACATCTTCCATAAGTTTACTTATGTGAAAAAAGTATTATAAAAATGAATTTTCCTTTTAATATGTTTTCTCACCTTAATTAAAATAAATTATAATTTAAATACCCTTGATTGATAGCATATTTATGATTTAGGGAGTGAAATATTACACTAACAAACATAGGTTTTGTTGGATTTTTTTCCATAGAAAAAACTGACATTGAATGTTTTATTATCGGAATATAAATCAATATCTTATCAAAAAATTATTGTTCTTCTTCATATTAATGAGATAATGCCCCAAGATTATTCGTCACATCAAAAAGGTTATAACAGTTCCCACTATAATGATAACCTAGAGATTTTATGAAGATATTCTTAAACATATATCTTATGGTCTATTTTTTATATGTCTAACGTGGTAAAAATTATGTTTTACTATCATGTTTCAAAAGCTCATAAGTCTATGAAATTTATTGTCTTGATATTTTCACTGGAAGATCTCTAAGAAGGGAGTTCATGAGGATATAAATTATAATATAAATTCCATATGTTTTTGTGGTATTAGACATTTTTATTAGTGAATGCATTTATTGGCCCATAGATGTGAAATTTATATTAATATATGTGATGAATCATGTAATTCGATGTATGGATAAAAACTATGATGATATATTATCACGGTGAGGTAACATACATTGGGTGCATTATAAGTGATAAGACATTAACTAAATAAGTTAATAAAGGACTTTTACCTTCCATATTAGTGGAATAATATATCTTTATCCCTTTGATAGAAATGGAAATGTATAATGAAATTCATGGAAATGGTAGTTTATTTATGAGTTTATTTTAGAAATTCAAATAAGGATTAATCAGGTATGTACGATGAAGAAACAAGTATTTATCTTTATTGATGAGTTATTAGTAGAAAAATGTATTTTATAACATATTAATATCCATAATATGATTTTTATAGTTTCTAAACTTTTTTTGTTGGTCACCATTATTTTATTTTAATGATAAAAAATACTCATAAAAGTATTTAATATTTTCTTTAAAATTATGAGAAAATATAAAAGATGACATCATATTATAATCCATGAAATATCCTTCAAGAAGTCTTGATGAAGATTTTGAATCCTTAGAAAAATCCTAGAAGAACTATAAAATTATTTTAAGAAAAGTGGAGCAACCAATTTGTGTGGCTCATGCCTACATGAAGCATAAAAAGGCTGGTGACATGGCCAGTAGATTCCCAAGACACCAGGAGACCACTATCTTGCTAGCAGAGGAGCACTAGTTAGATGGTGCTAATTGGAACCATAAGTGGAATTTCCATGAATCCACTGGCCTTCTAGTGTTGGTACACTAGCTTGAAAGTGGAAGTATAAAATGAGGATGTTGTAACCAAATCAATACTAACTATCCGATGGAGGCAATTGGGTAAGAGGCAGTGTCATGATAGTAGCTCTGAGACCAACATTTCTAATAGTCAAATTGAAATGAATGCAGTCTTCAATATCATAAATACCCTGGAATATTTCTATAACATTACTAAATCCTTTATATCCGATAAATAGAGACCTTGGTGGAATTGACACCATAACTTATCTTTTATTCTACAAAGCTAATGTGCTACGATCTAAAAACCTCTCTCAAAGTGATCTCTTTTCTAAATCCACTTTTATCTATTCTAGAGTGCATGAGAAATTGTATTATCTTATCAATCTATTATTTTTTCATATTCTCTTATATTGTTCTTAATATTATTTGTTATAATTTATAATTTACTAAAAATTTATTTCTTTCTTAGCATCTTCTCATCTTTCTCCTCTTTCTAATTTTGGTGTTCACTAACGTTAAAGTGAGGGAATTTGGGTTTCTTAACATTTCCATTAAAAAGGAAATGGAATAATGTCTTTGAGATTTATATGTTTACCATTAAATATATAGTGTCTATTATAATTATAATTTTTTGTTACAACTAAAAATTAAGATAAATTTTTGGTATCTTGAATACCATTAAATCCAAAGGACTAATACATTAAATTTTCAAGTGATTGGGGTGGTAGACTTAAGGGCTCTTTTAGAGCCAATTTTTGAACATCCTTACTGAATAATGTGTCTTATTTACTTTCTAAAATATATTTTATTTATCACTTTAAAACATTTATTTATTTAATTATTTAATCCATCAAACATACTTAATCGATTTATTCTCAAATAATACTTTATTTTACTCCTTGGATTATATTATTATATCTAATTATTATCGCACTTTTAAATCTTGATTATTTTGTTTGAAATCTTAAAAAGGTTTTTTTCTTCCATATTTTATAAATAATTTTCTAATATTTGTGTCTTTTATTTTATTTTTTATAGATAAATTCACCCTCTATTTCTATTTTACTCCACCCTGATTTATATTTGGTATCGAAGGAGGTTTGAAATGGTTAATTAATTTGTTTTCAAATTCATTAAAATATTATTTTATTTTATTCAACTAGTTTTTCAAGAAACTATTTGTATTTTATATGTATTTTCAAACACCCATGGTGGTCACAAAGGACAATCCTTGGGCCATGATCCATTTTTATGGTACTAATTATTCTTATTGGAAATTAATAATTTCAACTTTTCTAAGATCTATTGGATATCCTATTTATAATATTTAAATGCATGGATATACTATTTAAAATGAAAAATAAGAAAAATGGACCCCTGATGATATTTTTTCTTTAGATATTGATAGTAAAGAAATGAACGTATTAAATATTGGTTTAGATATTAATGATTTTGATAGAGTTTATCTATGTAAAACCACACATGAAATATGGAAATTATTTGATGTTATGCATAAAGGTTCAAATAAAGTTAAGGATACATGAATTAACATATATAGTAAATAATTTTATAGTTTCTATATGCATACTAATGAGACTATATTTGTATTGTTTACTATATTTATTAATATTTTGAATGTCCTAAAATATATTAGTGACTCTCTTTCTATAGAAAAATTGGTCAAAAAAATACTTTTTAATTTTCCAATCAACTGAGTACCAAAAGTTATCACGATATAAGAAGTTAAAATGTTAAAAATATGATAGTTAAGGAAATAAGAGGGTATTTCATGACATACAAGATAACCAATAAAAAATAAGTTACAAATTATGCTAATGAGGTTAAGGAAAATAAATGAAAAATTACTTTCAATGAAAACACCGAAGACTCATCTAGGAGTGACACTGATTTTTCCTACATTACCAAGATGATATATATGTACAATAAAAATAATAGAAGATCTATACACTTAAAAAAAATCAATATTGCATGGTTACTTTCTTATATTTAAAAAAGAAAGGATACATCATGTTGGATTGTCCATTGAACAAGAAAAAGTCAAAATATAATAATAAAGGTAAGCAATCTCTAAATATTTTGACATAGATCACTAATGAGGACTCAATATCAACATATGAATCAAGAAAATAAAGTCTTAAGAGTCTCATGTCACATGTTGAGTAAGGAATTGAGGTTAGTTCTAGAATTCATCAATCTCCTTTCCATTTTTATTCTTACTCTTCTATTTCTTCTATTTCTTCTTTAAATTATGAAGATCTTATTTATAGTAATAATGAACTTCAAAATTGTATTTTTAGTATTCGTTAAAAATTAAAATATCATAAAAAGAAACAAAATATTATTATTTCTAAAACCACCATACACTCAATCACATCCTTATACACAACATGTTTCTCACCTTGGACTAGGGTTGGTTCACCTAGAACAGTCTTCTCCTTTGGACCTAAACTTTCTACCAAGGAATATGTTGAAGCCCTGGGAACCATAGGCATGCTGATATATTGGGATATATCCTCTAACAATATTTAATACCAAAAAACTAGTCACTATTGATCTATAATAAGAAGTATTAGAGTAATCCATGGAAAAGGAAACATACACAACATGAAGACATGAATGACATCCATCTCCGTCATCCCCTAAACAACCATGTAACGAGTGGATACCACTCTAACAAATATTTATAGGTTTAGGGGATCAATGTATAGGTCCACCATCAAAGACCCCTCCACACTGGTAGGCACACAAAAATCCACCTTAGGGTCCTCTGGGGTTGAATTACCGAGAAATGTACAAGATAAAAAGCTTGTTAGTAAGACAGATTGGAGAAACCATCAAGGAGAAAAAAAACTAAAGTTTTTAAAATTGAATGTTCAACTTTTATATGAATAGGTATATATATAGTTATCCAAGAAAGTTAGTTTACTCTGATATCAAAATGTACTTACACCATAATTCTAGGATGGTTCCCCCCATAGATGGCCTAGAGGGTGGGAGAATATGGAGCCTCCTCTTCGATCTCCTCTATAGGAACCTCTTCTAATGAGGATTCAAGATCAAAATATGAAATAGGATCCCTAGTAACCATATAGAAACTCTCCCCAACTTTTGTATAGTATTCCTATTTCTCTAATGAATATCCCTGTATGAATTGAAAAATCATGGGTTAGAAATGATGGAAAGGAAGAGAAGGTCCAATTGCAACGAAAAACTATTAAGCTAGAATCCTACCTCACCAAAGAGGAGTTATGTTAGATCATAATCATTGAGAGACACCTAACCTATCTCTTAAGTACTTGAATAATCAATGTTATATTTACATGAATCCACACCATTGGAGTCTTAATAGTTGATGTCATGAGCCGATGCTTTATGGGTAGGAACTTCAACCACGATTGCCTCATCAAGCTACTCATTGATCATAACCTATATCAAGGATGTTATGGGTTAACCCTCCTCACATCACTATGATAGATAATATATATCCTCAAAATATGAATAAATATCATAGAAGTCCACTTAGGTGGTGATATTCATTAGCCTATGCTTTAGAAGCTTGATTATATTCATAGTGAGCCTCCACCATAGTTTCATTAGCATCTGAGACAACCAAAATATTCTCCATGAATCCTAAAGTTTGGGATAGATGGAATCCTTGTAAACCTATACTAGGTGTAAAAAATTCTTCCCCGAAGCTTCTTAGGATCCAATCATACCTTCCAAGGAGCTTTCATCCTACTCACGTGGCCTCTTTTGAGGGAGCTCAACATCACCAAATATGCCCGCTCTAGGGGATCCTCCAAGAGTTGGAGGTGTGGTAAGACCTCAAGATCTCTCTAATACCACCACTATCCTCATCTCCTAATGAACAATAGAGAGAGTATCCTACCTTATAACATGTTACTCATAGGTATTATCAAAGGGAGACACCTTCCTCACATGTTACCACAAGATCACACCTGTGTACACCACAACCTAGTTGTTGGCATAATTTTGGGTGAGGATGGCATACAATTTTTATAGTGGAAGGATCATAACCTCCCTAGATAATTCAACAAAAAACATACACCACAACTAGTAGAGGACACAAGAGTGCCTTTTTTACTGAACCCATATATGATCCTTCCTCACCAGCTTCTAGATATGGCTGATCTATAGAGAGAAATGATATGGTGTTTACGTTTCACAATTGGTATTATTCATGATTTTTTAAACCATAAATCCACCTAGTATGTCCTTCAAATACTCTTTGTATTCAAAAATACCTTATAGGTCATTGAACATATCTCAATGTGTGTTTGAGAAGGGTCAAAAGTTAAAATTCTTTATGTTACTAATTTTAGACACCACCCCAGTCTCAATAAGGGTCACAGGTCAAACCCTAGTGATGTTAAGTAGGGACAGATAAAGTCTAGTATTAAGGGAAGTAATGGAAATTATAAATCCATTCCCCCTAAGTGTTCCATGACTAGTCAGTGAAGGAATTAGAAAAGACTATAAATGCACCTGGGTATGTCCCCCCTTGTGACATGCCCCAGCTAGTTGTACAAGAAGGCTAGCACTGAGATGCCCATATTCACCCTATTATTGGATGTCATGATTTCCACCATCACTAGGGAAATTTTCCATATACCCATGTGACCATACCTGAACAAAAAATAACCATTCACTCAGTAAAGTGTCTAGGAAAATTGTGTACTAAACTCTTGTAGTGCCGGACCACCATACTATATCCCTAGTCCTGATATCTTCCCTCCTCTAATGTCATCCAATAAAACTCCAACATCATCTGATGTCATTCTATAGGGAATTTATTTAGCCACACCAATATAATTTCCATTGTAATTTTCACGAAAATTCTTATATATTTATTTAAGGGGATATCCAAGTGGAAGGAAAGGTGGTACTTCATGATCATCCT
This sequence comes from Viscum album, assembly GCA_963277665.1. Classification (NCBI taxonomy): domain Eukaryota; kingdom Viridiplantae; phylum Streptophyta; class Magnoliopsida; order Santalales; family Viscaceae; genus Viscum; species Viscum album. The sequence goes on along the minus strand of OY728122.1, from coordinate 4,620,313 downwards.
CAGCTCATCTAATAGAATCATCATCACTATTGGTGTCTACTCTATATATCCCTAATCATTGGGTGATATGAGGAACTCATCTCATTAAAAAACTATTAGAGGGATACTACTGATGTTTTATAGGTCCCACAAATAGATACCCACCTCCTAATGGTGAATAAGAAAGGTGTTCATGTATGGGGACCATCAGTTGAGGATCTATGGAAGTCTCTCTGGTTGGAGGTAGACATAAAATTTGGACATCCACACTACCTCGTAAAAACCAATACTGCACAACTTGGTCCCATACTCCTCGCATGTATAGAATACCCAATATTCCCACACCCATTTGTTTATGATGTTACTCACAAACCATAAATCCAAGTCATTGTACTACCCTATAAAGTTGTTTAAAATGCTGGCCCGAATGATTTTTTTATAATGGACATGGAACTCTTTATCCACTAGTTTCTCCCCAATGACTGTACTTGTACCATAATTAAGAACATAGATATAACCAAACTCACATTTACTAAATTAATGAATGAAAATGATGATGTTATAGCACTAGAGTTCCTTATGGAAGGTGAACAAAATTCTATACGTATTGGTTTTGCAATGTCGGAAAGGGAACATAATCAAGAAACTCAAAATTATAGAGGGGAAGCATGTTACTTAGTATATATCCCACATTATTTCACAAACTGGCCCAAAAATGAAATATTCTCAAAAACAACCCTCTTGACTTAAGGATCCTCATAATTCGTACTCATTTCTCCCCTTTTAGTAGCTATAGTGGTGGTTGTGGAAATTTGAGTAGATTATTCAGCCATTTCTGATTGGTTTTCAGAAATTTCGAAGGAAAGATCAAGAACCTAGAGGTTTAATCATGAAAATAACATCATGTTGTTCAAATTAATCCTTATTCACATAAATTCATGGAAAAAGAACTCCATTTCATGCAAAGTTTGTTATGTAAGCGAGTATTTTCATGAAGATCATGGCGAAAAACATCAAGAGTTTGTGAAATTGGTATCAGTTCCACACATGAGAGAAGGATTTTCTAGTGAAAACTTCATGTGACCATACCTAGATCCAATCACACTATTTATAAATATGGGAACCCCTTGGTTACATGTTCATGAAACTAAGTTGAATGACCCAAACTCAGAGTAGTGTGTAATTGTGAAAATCACCCAAAGTTTGGCATGTTCTTTGGAATTTGACCATTTTCTTCCCCATTTTTTCTAATTTCAAGGGGGTATTTTTGGTACCATAAATGAATCTCAATCTTTGGAACATGTGTTTTTCCCAATATAAAATACACAACATAGCCCAAGGACCCATTCCAGAGCCCATGGAATAAGTGTGTATAACATTGAGTCTTTTCACGTAACTCTAAATTTTGGAAAACAAATCACTTTAAAAAAAGGCACTGTCAAATTCCCAAAACTTCATGTATTCCAAAAAATCACTAGAAATAAAGATAAAAGGAAACATAATTTTTTTTCACCTGTAATGCCCCGACCCTAGAAGCCTAATGTAGGTGCATTATTACAGAACATTGGCATGATATAAGGAATCATTTCCTGAAAGACTGATTAGTTTAGTAGCCTTAGAATTACTAGATACATACAAGAGTTTTACATTATATCATGAGATAAAAACAACAACAACATTTTTTCCCCTTTGAACACACTTATATCCCTTAGCCTATCCTTGCAGGTCAACCATAAAATACTTTTCACATCTTGGGAAAAATAAAACATAGAAAGGGGTGAGATCAGATGCTCAGTAAGGATAAAAATATAGTATAAACTTCATAAATAAGCATAAAAATTTAAGGCAATGTATAAAACTAAAACAAAATCCTTTTAAACTTAAAATTCATCATAATATGGAAAAGATAAATCAAATAATTCCATTTAATTATTTATATGGATATTATACTAGTCGAATAATCACATGTAATATCAATAGCTAATTTCATAATGACGGAATGCATAATGACATACATCATAACCACATAGTCAAGGCCTCATGCCAAGACTACAAATAATATTTGGTCAAGGCCTTGTTCCAAGACATTGGTTTGTCTCATGAGACCTATCGATGCATCAAGGAGCTATAGTGGGCTCCACCCTTCACTTACTAAGTCCAATTCATTCCTCATATGCAAATTTTTAAATATAACATAAACATTTGTATTAAAACTAGCATACGAAATATCAATACTTTGACCATAAACCATGAATGGTATAAAAATAACACATCCACAATAAAACATATCATAACTCATTCAATACAATATGGAATATTTTATTATAATAAATCAACCTCGATCAAGAATAATATCCAGTAAAGGATGTTGACATAGTTGAAAATGATCAGTAAAAATATTTGAGGGAAATATACCTTTTTCATGAAATCACTTAAAGTTCACAAAATTTATAAAGGAATACATTTAAAAGATAGTTTTGAATCAATGTGTCCCATACCACTTTTAAACTTTTGAAAGGAATTAACATTTTAAAACATTCATGTACATATAAATAAATCATTAAAACCATTTTAGCCCGAATGTCTTGAATGACTTATTTTTTTTATTATTTTGGGTAATCCTCCTTTTAAGGGTTCAAGGGGAACCTGTACATGACCTGTAGGCCCAAGGTACAAGGCCTGACTGACCCGCAATACATGACCTGAAGGCCCAGAGGCATACCATGCCCATTACATGACCCGTAGGCCCTTCCCACTCGAACTTCCCCTCCCCAGATTATACATCATTGATCACCTAGCTCCCCACCTTGCATTGCTAATCGACTAGCATTTCCCCATACAAAGCTGCACGGTGCTTGGTACCGATGACGGCTGCCATACCCTCTCATTCTTCCAATTTGGTTAGCTCTCCTTCTGGTGGCTTCTAATCTTGTTGCTCTAATCCTTATCTGGGGCCTATTCTATGTGAATTGGGATACTCTATGGTCTTTTTGGCCTGAAGTCCATGTGGCCCAAAGGCCTTTAAAGACCCGAATTCCCTTGAGATCCGTAGGCCCAAACCGGTGTCCCAAAGGCCCAAATCCGGTGAATAGTTCTGGTTGCTACAGTACCAAATGGTGACTGCTATAGTAGCTACTACAGTACTAATACAGTAACTTCTATAGCCCCCCATAAATTCTCCTCCACCCAGTTTTGAACCTGGGTCTCTTGGATGCTAAGCAGGAGCCCTTACCACTCGGGTACGGGCTCGTGGGACATTAAAACCATTCTGAAAACATGGACATTAATGAGAAAGGTTGAGAAGAATAAATATTTAAAACATTTAAAATGATATTTTTTAAAAGGGTCTCTTAAAAATAATCCCTTTGAAAACTCTTTTATGAAACATGGACTTGGATAATAAATATGTACCAGTAAAAAACTAACACATAAACAATCTCGAATTATAATGATATTGAGGAATTAACGCTTACCTTGTACTTTTCCTTGGTCAAGGGTATGTTAAACTCTTGTATAATAATTAAATCATTGTTATTAAATAATAAAATAACTACATACATAAATTTGATATCATATATGATATTCTAATATTTCTTTGTTAATAATATTTTAGTAGTATCATTGTTTCGGGTGTTAACTGATTCATTTTCCTTTATATGTTTTGTTACATAAGTCATGTTTTTTATGGATAGGATGTATTTGATTCATATCCAGAATGATATAATGTTATTAAATAGTATTTTTAATAATCAAATTAAAATTATTATGGAATGTTTTTGATGGGGAATGATTACCATCAAGTTCATGGAGACCGTAATCTGTACGTACGCACGAACGCTACATCCATTTCATTTTTTTTACTTTAAAATGAAAGAAGGACAAATGATACATAGGTATATTATTATTATATTATAATAAAATATTTTATATATGTTACATAAGTTAATTAACACCATCCTTTATATGTTCCATGTATTGTATAAACGAGTCATATAACTTTGAGGGGGTGGTAGTCCACACTTCCTCAAATGAAATTATCAGATATATACAACATGAAAATAATAAAGGTATGCAATAAAATATAATTACAGAGGATTATAGATTAAATAAATATCTTAAATATCATAAATATCATATATAATTATATTTCCATCATAATGGCCACCATAAGAGGTGGTAGTATAAGATTGAACAATCATCATTTCGTGAGGCAGTAGTTCGCCATCCACAGAAACATTATGTTCTATACCCATTAGATGGAGGTGTGTGTAAGTGTAGTTCAAATGATTCTCATAAAAACAACCTAGAATATTTAGGATACTAGTTTTGTTATAAAAGAAAGGAATAAAGGTAGTTTAGGTAGTTGGAGAAGTAAAATAAAAGAAAAGAACTTAAGAGGAGATGTTACCTTTAAATCGGGTAAATCCATTTGGTTTGAACCAAAAGGCATCATTGAAGTGCCTTATTCCTAAGGTAAGGCTTATAAGAGGAATATAGGGATGTAGGGATATTAATTAGGTAGAGGTTGGATGATCCAAGGGGCTTGAGAGGTGTGAGAAATGGGTTAGAGGTGAGAGATTTTTATAAGGGGGAGGAGGATCTCTTTAGGAATGTTTGAAAATATTATTTTATTATAAAATTATTTTCGGTTTATAAAGGTCAAAAACTCATTAAAGTCTAAGATACAATGACTCATGTTCGAAATAAAATCATCCAATAAGAATTGTATATTTTTTGTATATTTTTTTAGTTTTTATAATCTCATTTATTTAAATCATTCTTTAATGATGTAAACACTGCATCATTATTGCATCATAAATAATTTTATTTATTTGATTTCTAAAAATTATAAAAAAACTACCATGATGTAGGAAATCGTTTTAGATTTCAAATTTATATTTATAGTCGAAAATATAACTTATATAACCCCTTGTAAAAACTATTTTACTAAAAGATATATGTTTATGTCATTTTTGTCTTTACTTTAAATTAATTAATATAAAGTGTCATTATCACTCTCAAGTTGCTCGATGGGGTCCCAAAATCGACCCAAGGATGACCATGGTAGGAAATTTATCAAAAAATAGGAATTGGACACATATTATAGTAATTTCATATTATTATAATAATATTTGTTTAGCCTTATTTACCAGATTTACCCTTTAACCAAGGTAAATAAAATATTTACTGAAGAAAATATTCATAATGTATAAAAATAAAAGTTACCTATTTACACAGTTTGGAACTCCTGTTTCAAAATATGGAATCAATTTTTCCAAATTCAAAACACAGAAGTGGAAGAAAATAATTTAAAATTAATTCCCGTTGTCAAAACAAAAAGTGTGTTTTTAAGAAATAATAACTATCAAAAGATTGACACTTGTTTATGTCCAGTTTAAATGTGAAATTATATCCAATGACCTAAATTATATTAAATGATAAAAATTTAATCTCATTATACTTTAAAACCACTCAAATTTATAATTTAACACTATAAATTATTTCGATAAAAAAAATTGTTTTCAATTAAAATTTAGTATTTTTCACAATTCATCAAAATATGAAAGTTATCAGAAAATTACCAAAAAGTTATCTAAAGTAAATTTTTATCTACCACTTATAAATCATAATTTAATTTCCTTAAATTAATTATATAAAAGTGTAAAATATTGGTTTTAAAAAAGGTTCACCATTAAAATGTGGTAAAATTGCATTTTTTGAAAAATACTTCTTTTATCTGAAAAAAATGAATTTGTTCTTATATTATGTATAAGAAATACATAATATGGATTCTAAAATTATATGGAGTATATAAAATTCAAAATTTAGTTAATACTATTAATAATCTCTTTTTGAACGGCTAGTTTGGTAAGTCGTGGTGCGCTCAAACTCGCTGTTATATGTAGTGCAAGTTATTGAATTTCTTTGAAGAGATAATGTACTATGAAATCATTGGGTGTTACATTCTCCCCTGCTTAAATAAATTTTTTCCTTGCAATTTGAAAATTTTCTTTGAAAATTAAAGGTTAAAAATAGTAAAATTCCTTTGTGGAAAACCCACATCAGAAATTGGGTTAATTAAATTTGGTCTTAATATGAGGTAAAGGGAAATGAAAAAGTCCCCACCAAATTATAATCTCGATTAGGAGAACACTGGTGGAAATCAGAGACACATAATTTGAGGAAAAATGTAAATATTTATAGTGAGTTATTTAGGTCATCAATCACAAACAAGTGTAAAATTGAGGGCTTCAAAGACATCAATCTATGATGATTTAAAATATCATTGGTTCAACAAAACATAAGGTATTAGGATAATAGAATTTTGGTTTTAAGATCCCTTTTATAAAGTTTAATAATTAATTTATTCACAGAATAAGAGGAAAATAATATACTTGACAAGTAGAGTTTCATCCTTCATCTGATTCCTACCACAGACTCATCTTTCACTTCGAAAGATAATATAATTAAAAAATATTCTATTTATCCTAATCTCATAGGGTTCCAAAAATAATGAATTTATAATTCATTTGTTAGACTATTTATAAAAACTACATTATACAAAATAGGAAATCACATAGGCCAGTGGTAGGTGATATACCCTTGTCACCCTTCAGTTGTAGGTTCAAGTCTCGCGGCCTTGCCGGACACAACAGGTTGTCACCCGACATCCGGGTTTTCCTTTTTATAACAATCCAATAATAATCTTAATAAATGATTTAACCTTAAAAATAGTATCTAATGTCAAAAATAATCCATTCTAAACTTTATAATTATCCATAATACTTTGGTCTAAACTCACAGTACAAAATTTATAAGGTAAACACAATGAAGATCTTGTTTGCCACGTAATAACATGTGAATACTTTAATCATGTATTATTTTAAAACACGATAACAACCTGAATTACCATAAAACCTTATTGATTACATTAATGCTCCATTATTCCTTATAGAATACTACATATATTCCTTATATCCAAAAAATTTGAATACTCCAACAATGATGGAATAAACAAACCATTAATCAGTTCCAAGGTAGTCAAGAATATCTAATATAATTTATCCAAATCAACAATCTCTTATTTCAAAAAACACTACCTCAGTATCATGACCATATTTAGGTTTATCTTTCCTTCAACCATTTATTTTACAAAAAGTTTAACTTGTTTTTGAGTAACTTTTCATAGTACCATGTAATCTCAAATCCTCAATTAAATAGTGCTGTAGTACAGTCCTTATTTATTTCCATAATTCATATAACCAATACATCCTTCATACAACACTCAAATGAAATTATTCTTTAATAATAACATAAGAACACTAGTCATTCCTCTTCATTTTTGGTAGTATCATAACTTGATTATTATCCAATAACATCATTTGGGGCATACTCTAATGATTTGGACATTGATTCGCATAGTGACCAAACTCCTTGAAGATGAAGCATTGTACATTTGAAACCTTTTTCTTTCCCTTTAAATAACATACTTGGTGTCCTTTTTTTCCACACTTATAACAAAATCCCATTCCATCCAATCATTTACCAAGGTGATTCTTTCCACAGTTATCACATATGGGAAAATCCTTCTTTCCCCTCTTCCCTTTATCCATCTTTCTCCCTACCATCCAGTTATTCTCTTTCTTCCCTTCAAAGCCATAAGACTCATAGAATTATTTACTTATCTTATTTACACATGATACTATTTCTTCAAATGATGAGAATATGTGGGAGACTATTTAACTTCTAAAAGTTGGCTTAATACCATGAAAGATATGATCATTCTTACCCTTTGGATCATCCGTATTGTTGGAGTTCTCCTTCCTTCTACTGGGCAACATTTATAAACAATGGAATACACTATGTTAGTTTATGAATTGCAATGCATAATTCCAAACTTTTGAAATACCAAACGTAAATTGAAAATACTATTCATATAATCTATAATCATAAAAAAATGTTTTTTAAGGAAGTATTTACTTCTAAATCCTTCATAATGGCTTGTAAATAAAATTTGAATTATCCTAAGCATATCCCCTAGGATAGTCGTAACCAAGAGTGCAGCAAGGACCATTTACATGTAACAGGATACCCTAGGTCAATCTCGAAACTCCTTGTCGGAGTTTTCACTCCTAGGTACATCTGTTCTAGAGCCGCCTCTACCTACTCGTATCTAGACATGGATGTATTTCCTGGAAAATACACAAAATCTCTATATTACCAGAATTCTAGGATGTTCTTCTATACTAATCCTCAAAGTCTATCTTAGGGTAATGTGCTCTAATCAGAGTTTATCTAGATCTAGTTTAGAAGATTTGTACTAAACTTCCTCTGATACCAACTGTAATGCCCCAACCCCAGAAGGCCAGAGTCGGTGCATTATTACATAACATTGGAATGATACAAGGAATCATGTTATGAAAGACCAAATAGTTTAGTAGCATTGGAAGTACTGGATACATACATAAGTTTTACATTACATCATGAGATTAAAACAACAACAACAATTTTTCCCCTTTGAACACACTAATATCCCTTAGTCTATCCCTACAGGTCAACCATAAAATACTTCTTCACATCCTGGAAAAAATAAAACATAGAAAGGGGTGATCTCAGATGCTCAGTAAGGATAACAATATAGCAGACACTTCAAAAATAAGCATAAACATTTAAGGCAATGTATAAAACTAAATCAAAAGCATTTTAAACTTAAACTTCAACATAATATGGAAAAGATAAATCAAGTAATGTAATTTAATTATTCACATGGATATTTTAATAGTTGAATAATCACATGTAATATCAATATATAATTTCATAACTATGGAATACTTAATTCCAAACATCATAACCACATAGTTAAGGCCTCGTGCCAAGAATAAAAATAAGATTTGGTCAAGGCCTTGTGCTAAGACACTAGTTTGTCTCATGAGACCTAACGATGCATCGAGAATCTATAGCAGGCTCCAACCGTCACTTACTAAGTCCAATGGATTACTCATATGAAAATTTTGAAATACAATATAAATGTTAATATTAAAACTAGCATAGGAAATGTCAATTCTTTTACCATAAACCATGAATGGTATAAAAATATCACATCCACAATAAAACATATCATAAATCATTCAACAAAATATGGAAGATTTTATTATAATAAATCAAACATGATCAAGAATAATATCCCGTAAAGGATGTTGACATAGTTGAAAATGATCAGTAAAAATCTTTGAGAGAAATACCCCTTTTTCATGAAATCATTCAAAAGTCACACAATTTATAAAGGAATTCATTTAAAATATAGTTTTGAATCAAAGTGTCCCATACCACATTAAAACTTTTGGAAGGAATTAACATTTTAAAACTTTAATGTCCACATAAATAAATCCTTTAAACCATTTTGAAAACATGGAAATTAATGAGAATGGTTTAGAAGAATAAATATATAAAACATTTAAAATGATGTTTTAGTAAAAGAGTCCCTTAAAAATAATCCCTTTGAAAACTATTTTATGAAACATGGACTTGGATAATAAATATGTCGCAGTAAAAACTTACACATAAAAAATCTTGAATAATAATGAGATTAAGGAATTAACCCTTACCTTGTACTTTTCCTTCGTCGAGGGTACGTTAAAATCTTTTATAATAGTTAAATAATTGTTATTAAATTATACAATAACTACATAAAAAAATATGATATCATACATGATCTTATAATATTGATTTGTTAATAATATTTTAGTAGTATCATTATTTTGGGGGTTAATTGATTTTTTTCCTTTATATATTTTGTTACATAAGTCATGTTTGTTATGGATAGGAAGTATTTGATTAATATCCAAAATGATATAATGTTATTAGATATTATTTTTAATAATCAAATGAAAATTATTCTTTAATGGTTATGATGGTTAATGATTCTCATCACGTTCGTGGAGACGGTAATCCGTATGTACGCACGAACGCTACTTCCATTTATTTTTTTATTTTAAAAGGAAAGAAGAACAAATGAATCATAGTTATATTATTATTCCTGAAAAATATAATATTTTATATAAGTTATGTAATTTCATTAACACCATCCTTTTATACATTCCATGAATGGTATAAATGAGTCATATCACTACGAGGGGACGGTAGTCCACACTTCCTCAAATGAAATTACCATATATATAAAACATGAAAATATTAACTATTTACTGTAAAAGTGAATTTCAAAAGATTATAGATAAAATAAATATCATAAAAATCATATATAATTATAGTGCCATCAGAATGGACACCATAAGAGGTGGTGGTAGAAGATTGAATAATCATCGTTTCATGAGGCAATAGTTCACCGTCCACAGAAACATTATGTTCTATACCCATTAGATGGATGTGTGTGTAAGTTTAGTTCAAATACTTATCATAACAATAACCTAGTATACTTAGGATATAGTTTTTGTTATAAAATATATAAATAAATAGAGTTTATGGGGTTGGATAAGTAAAATAAAAGAAAAGAACTTAAGAGGAGATGTTACCTTTAAATTGGGTAACTCCCTTTGGTTTGAACCAAAAGCCTTCCTTGAAGTGCCTTCTGCCTAGGGTAAGGCTTATAAGAGTAATAGACGGATGTAGGGAGCTTAATTGGGTAGAGGTTGGACGAGACAATGGGATTTAGAGGTGTGAGAAATGGGTTATATGTGAGGGCTTTTTTTAGGGGAGGAGGGGCTCTTTAAGAATGTTTGAAAATATTATTTTATTATACAATTATTTTAGGTTTATAAAGGTCCAAAACTCATTAAAGTAGAATATAAGATGACTAATGTTCTAAATAAAATCATCCAATAATAATTGGATAGATTTTGGATATTTTTTTTTAGTTTTTATAATCTCATTTATTTAAATCATTCTTTAATGAGGTAAACATTGGATCATTATTGTGTCATAAATAATTTTATATATTTTATGTTTAAAAATTATAAAAAAATACCATGATGTATGAAATATTTTTAGATTTAAAATGAATATTTATAGTTGGAATGAAAACTTATATAACCCCCTATAAAAATTATTTTACTAAAAGATATATGTTTATGTCATTTTTGACTTTACTTTAAATTAATTAATATAAACTTTGATTATCACTATCAAGTGGATCCATGGGGACCCAAAATATACCAAAGTATTCACATGGTCAGAAATATATCAACAAATAGAAATAGGACACATGTTAAGGTAATTAATATTATTATAATAATATTTGTTTACCCTTATTTACGAGATTTACCCTTTAACGAAGGTAAATAAAATATTTATTGAAGTAAATATTAATAATGTATAAAAATAAAATTAACCTATTTAAACAATTTTGACCTCATTATTCCAAATATGGAATCCATTTTTCCAAATTCAAAATACATATGTGGTATAAATTAATTTAAAATTAATTCCCGTTGTCCAATCAAAAAGTGTGTTTTTAAGAAATAATAACTATCGAAAGATTCTCATTTGTTTATGTGCAGTTTAAATGTGAAATTACATCCAATGACATATATTATATTTAATGATGAAAACATAATATAATTTTTCTTTAAAACCACTCAAATTTATAATTTAACACTATAAATTATTTCGATTAAAAAAATTGTTTTCAATTAAAAAATAATATTTTTCACTATTTATCAAAATATGAAAGTTATCAGAAAAGTACCAAAAAATTTATCCAAAATTAATTTTTATGTCCCGCTTCTAAAGAATAGTTCAATTTCATTAAATTTATTATATAAAAGTGTTAAATATTGGTTTTAAAAAAGGTTCTCCATTAAAAGGTGGTAAAATTGCATTTTTTTAAACATACTTATTTTATCTGAAACAAATGAATTTGTTCCTATATTATCTCTAAAAACACATAATATGGATTATAAAATTATATGTAGTATATAAAATTAAAAATTCAGTTAATAATATTCATAACTTCTTTTTGAATGACTAGTTTGGTAAGTCATGGTGCGCTCAAACTCAGTGTTGTGTGTAACACATGTTTTTGAATTTATTTGAAGAGATAACATACTATGAAATATTGGGGTGTTAAAACACCCATACACCACTCCAATTTTAGAATTAAAGTCACTTTCATGATAACTGTGATGTCAAATCACTGCCTTACATGGCCATTCCTTATAGACAAATTCATTGGGATCATGCAAACCATAGTTCCACGATACAACAACAATTTCTGCAACCCAAAACTCAAAAACCAATTTTCATATAAATATAGAATCACCCATACCATTTCTGAGGATCCACCTATGGAATTTAAAGTGTCAAGATCTCATTTGCGCAACCCCTTCTTTCATGAAATCGTACAACTCCAACTCCATGGATTTCTACAGGTAGATAATTTTTGCGAAATCCATTACATAATCCCTAAATCACTTCATCTTATGTCTGATATGAACTCACACAACATACCTTTATGAATATATGGGTTTACACAATATTTGTTTCCTTCACACAACCCTAGGCTTTACAAACCCAAGAACGTTTCATGCAACTATGCCCCATGAGTCTTTTCCCAGTTCTTGTGCTTGAACCCATGGATCATGAAATGTATCGGGTGAATGAAACTCTAAATTTCCATAAAATATCCTTTAGGTATTTTACCAAATACCTCCTTACAGTAAACATATTTTCACACAAGTTGAGTGCTTAGGTTCCATTCACCTATCCAAACTAGATCCACCCATAAAAACTATACTTGCATGACTGGTATCATAAACCCTCATGATAAGGAACTTTTCTTAAAGCATAGACTCAAAAATTTTAACTCATATTTATCTTAATAATTGAGACAATAACTTCATGACCCCTACCTATTACCCCAATAATAGTACAATATCAAAGGGTAGTTTCTTGATTTACCCTTCGAGTGCATGTGGGATCCCCATAAACCCTACATGGAAATGAGATTCCCCATGTGAAAGTCCCATAAAAATAAGAATTATAAAAATTTAAAATTCATAGAACCCATATCCCAGTCGCATGAAATTAAACTGCATGATAATTTCTTAGTTTTATGATACTAAACTACACGATAATAACCTAGTTTCATAATATTAAATTTCATGACAACATCCTCAATATTTAACTTTATATCGTAGCCATACCCTATACATAAAATATAGTATGCCTCATGTGATAAATCATGTGATGATCCCCTATATTTTGGGAATATCATATACCTAAAACCTACACTATCCCCTGATCTATCTCTTTCCATGACATAACTATCTTTAAAACATGATGTTAATCTTCATGGATTGTTCATGCTTCATGACCCTAAACTGTGCACTCAAACTACTTGGATTTTGATCCCTATCTCTAAACAGAGTAGAAAACATTACTCCCTAAGATTAAATCTTAACACCATCAAAAATCCATTTGTTTTTCCCGTCAGAGGTGATGACCCCAAAAGTGTGATCTTTCCCCTCAGGGGGGGGGGCAATCAAAATATTACCACCCAATATTGAAGTCCCCAATGGAATTTAGAATCTCCATGAAAAAATAACCTATATTAAGACCAATATGTGATAATCATAAATGGGAAACATCCCCATAGGACTCTAAACCTTCGAGCATGTCCCCACAAGACTATAAACATATGACCAAGTCACTAAAATACTTTAGAACTATGAACACAACCCCACAAGACTTTATACATGGGACCATATCCCCAAAATAATTTTAACTTATGATTATGTCACCATAATACCTTAAACCTATAATTGTTTCCTCATAAAAGTTTAAAATTGTGACCCCTACCAATTCATCAAAATCCCTACCTCATGCAATGAGCATGAGATTACCTAAGTGATGAGACCAAGAAGCCTTATGTGATGATCATAAGTTTCCTAACATGAATAATTCCAGATGCATCATGTAACACATAATAAATGTGAGTAACTATATCTGAAAAGTATAGTATGGTCAAGGTAATGATACTTGAATGCCTTACACCCCCTGTTCTAGTTTCCCCATAACTAATATGGGATTCCTTAGGTTATAGACCTAATATTATTTATACATGACCTGAAATAAATTATGAAATAGGAATAATTTATTGATTCCCAACACTCCTAACACCCATAGATGTCTAGACATTCCAAACATCCCTATCACTTTGGACTACATGTAGGTTCCTTGTTACTATATCAAGAAATATAATTAACCAACGTCCACTTAAAGATGATACCAAAAACAGGATTCATGAAAATGTATTTAATCATTTAGTGAGACTTATTTTAGGAAATTAACTCCAAGGAGGAATCTGTAAAAGGAAGAGATGACATCCCATCATCCTATTCTGATCAAGGATTTGACATCATCAACCATGGTGGTAGAGGCTATCCACCTTTGGAAAGTGGAAATGTAAGGAAACTACATAGGATTGTCTGAGGCTAACCCAAGTATGTATAACACTCAAGGATCAAAAGTATATCTTGATGTACCCCTTGGTAGAAAAATTGGAAAAAATATTATTTATTAGTGAAATTTTAAAAATAATAAATATGGTAGACCTAAAATCATTTATCATTCATATCATGTTAATAATGGAAAAAATTTATCAAAAAAATAATGGATTCTAAAATATTTGTTAGCTAACTTAATTTGTCCCAATATATAGGTAGAAAATTCTATAGTTTCTTAATATTTTATATAATAGGATAAAAACATATAAATCTACATGGTATATTAATAGATGATTCTTAAGTAATATGTGTGGTGATCCTTCTTAATTCAATCATCTCATTGATTTTTATGGAGTACTTGTCACTTTTGGAAATGATTCCAAAAAAATCCTTATATAGGTAATATTGGTGTTTCTAACACTACAATAATTAATTATGTTTTATTTTTCAAATGTTTCATGCATGATTTATTAAATATTAATGAAATATGTTAGAGTGGTTTTAAATTTTAGTTTAAAAATGATTTTTTGTAATGTTTTTAGTTATAAAGGTAATATTTTATTTACCACTTCTATATTTCAAAATGTATTTATATTATAGATTTAAAATATATTATGAGTAAAAATGTTAAGTATTTAAGTGCATAAGATAATAAATCATGGATTTGGAATCAACTCCTTTGTCATTTTTATATTTACTATCTTAACAAAATAAAACTAATTAGTTTGAGATTTAGAAAAACTTTATTTTAAAGATAACCTAGTATATAAACCTTGAAAATTAATAAAGTTAAAAAAGTATTATTTAAAACTAAAAAACATTGTATCATCTTCTAAATATTTATAACTAATCCACCTTGACCTTTTTAGGCAAACTCATATTACTAGTATTGGGGATAAAAATTACACCATTTTCATTATCGATGACGATACATGATTTACATAGGTTTTATTCTTAGTTTTTAAGAATTAGGATTTTAATTTATTTATCAAAATTTTAAGGAAATTGAAAAATAAAAAAGTATAAAAACACTTTCCCCTTATAAGTGACTATGGTGGAGAATTTGGTAACAAATACTTTGACGAGTTTTGTGCTTCTCGAGGTTATCATCACTCTTTCTCTGCTTCTAGAACACTAGGAAAAAATATTGTTGTCAAAATATGAAATAATACCCTCCAATAAATGTATAGGACTCTCTTGAATGAGTTTACCTTCCTCCATTATTATAGTATGATTTGGTCAATACCGATTATTTTATCCTTAACTGCGTCCTCAAAAGACCTATATTAGGGAAAATACCTTTTTTAACTTTGGCGTGTTCAAATTCTAAAAGATGTATTCTTTAATGTTTTCACTTTTTAATTATTTATACTTAATACCATGGATAATCTTGAAGAGTTTGGACCTAAATAGGATGAAGGTGTCTTTATTGGGTACTCAAACTCAAGTAAAGACTTCCAAGTCTTTAATAAGAGGGCTGAGACCCTAGAAGACTCTATTCACATCAAACATGATGAGAATATTTATAAATATCATTACCAAAGTTATGAAGATGTTGAAAAACATAGTTTTAAATTACCAAAAATTAAACTTCTAAGGAAATTGAACTTATAAAACCCTCGTACACTGATTTACCCAAGTATTGTATTAAATTCTAATATGAACCTCTTTATAGTGTTATAATTTTATTATAATCTAGAACTCATACTAGAAGTTTTATCCTAAATGAGGTTGAACATCAATATTTTATCTCTAACATTAAACCTTATTCCCTTGATAATGATATTAATGATTATAATTGGATAACTTCCATGAAAGAGGAGTTGAACCAATTTCAAAGGAAAAATGTTTGGACTCTTGTGAAAATTTCTGAGAATCATCCAATTATTGGCACTAAGTAGAGTTTTCAAAGAAATCTTGACAATCAAGGAATTATAATTTATAATAAGTCTCAAATTTTTTCTAAAGGCTATAATCAAGAATAAGGTTTTTATTATGGTGAAACCTTTTCACCTAAAGCATGGCCCAAATATATTATAATCTTATTGGTATTCTCCACTAATTTTATCATTAAAATTTTAAAATACAAGTCAAAAGTGATTTTTTTTAATTTTTATTATTTATGAAAATGTTTTTTTTGGACTAACCACCCTATTTGGAAAATCATAGTTTTTAAAATCATGTTTTCAAGTTAGCCAAATCTCTTTATGCTTTGGAACAAGTCTCTTAATCCTGGTATGATAGGTTAAATAAATTTCTTTTATAAAATTATTTTAAAATATGAAAATATAATTCCAATATTTTTCAAATTTTTTCAAAAGATTTATTAATCATTCAATTTTTTAATGATGTTATTTTTGGATCAACTAAAGAAACTATTTGTATTGAATTTAACTATTTAATGAATAAAGAGTTTTAAATAAGTTTTTTGTGATATCTTAAATTCTTCACTATTTTTAAAATTTCTTGATATTTCAATAGAACCTTTTTATACACATGTAAGTACACTACTAAACTTCTAAATAAGTTTTTCAGGGATCATGCTAATAAAATTAGAACACCCTTGAGTAAAAAATGAAAGATAACATTGAATTAAGCTAATCAGTTGATTAAGAAATAATTTATCAAAGTATGATGGGAATTCTAAATTACCTTAATATCATCAGGTTAGGCATCATTTTAATAGTATATCTTTTTTATTTTTTTATTAAATCCAAAGGAATTGAATTTTTATGCTCTCGGAATAGTTTTTTGATATTTTAAAGGAACTAAAAACCTTGGAATATTTTATCCTAAGGAAACATCTACTGAACTTTCTTGGTTTTACAATGATAACTTTGGAGGATTCCAACTAGATAAGAAAATTACTATTGGATATTATCATCTACTAGGAAAATGAATCATCTCATGGGGTAGTAAGAAGAAAAACTATATTTCTATTTCTATAATGAAAGTGGAATACATAGACATTAGGGGTTGTTTCACACAAGTTATATAGATGAAACATACTATACTAGAATTTGGGCTCATATATTCTCATGTTCCTATCAAGTTTGGAAACACCAGTGTAATTAGTATCTCAAAAAATCTTTTCCAACGCTATTGTACTTAGCACATTTATCTAAGATACCATTTTCTAAGTGATCACTTTCAAAAAGGTTGTATCATTCCGGATGTTTTTAAAAAAATATTCCACATGCCGATATTTTCAATAAACACCTTCCTCTTGATCAGTTTGACTTCATCAAAGGTGAGTTGGGTATGATTAACTTGTGATACATGACTCTTAATCTTATAAATATTGAGAAGTTGGTAATTGTTTTTCAATTTTTTTTTCAATTTTTTTTCCAAAATTTATTTAAAATATTTTTTTTCAAACTTTTTATAATTTTAGTAAATTTATGTGAGTGTAATAATTTAATAAAAACATTATAATTTTTATATAAATAAGTGTATGTGGTTATAGAACAAGTTCATCTAGGTATTTTATCCCTAGAAGAGTCAATTAGGTTTTAAACCTTTCTAAAAACTAGGAATGAGTGGTGGGACTTTACTTTACAGCTAGTTTAAAAATCCCAATAAAATTTCTATGGTTTATTAACAGTATCTCTACTAAACCTTTATCATGATTTTTTTGAATTTTTTTTTGGAATTTTTTATTATCTATCATTCGTTTATCTCACCTAGAAAATTATTTGAGGGGAAGATAATGTTATTAAAACTAAAATGATCCTAGATGAGAAACAATTTTTGAAAAAAATTAATTTAATATTTTTCAAAAAAAAAATTAGAATTTTTTAAAATATTTATTTGTTCTTATTTTAATTTAATATTTATTTAAAATATATCTTTTAAAATTTTTCTTTAAACTTTCATGTTAGTATTTCAATTTTTTTTGAAATTATTATTTTCAACTCTCTCAAAAGATCATTAATAATGATTAATGAAATTTTTAATATTACTTCTATTTATTATCTGACCCCATATATAATTTTTTTGATAATATAAAAAGGGTATAAATATTTATAAATATTATTGGTATATGTTTTCTTATATATTGGAGAAGTGTTTGTAGGGAAGAAATATCTTGATATTTAAAAATATTTAATGTTTTTTTGTGGGAGAAGTTCATTGTTCTCCAAAGTGGGATAATTATCAGTATCATGGTAAATATTCTCTTTTAAATCTAATATATTTATTTATTCATACTTTAATTAAATTTTTATTCAAGTTTTTGTGATCATAAAAAAGGGGGATATTGTTGTGCTTCTCACCATTATTTGATTTTAATGATCAAAAAAACTCTTAAAAATGTAATATTTTATTTTAATTATTGTGAAACTAGACTTTTTGACATAATGTTAGAATCATTGAAAAATTCCTAAAGAAGTATTGATAATTTTTTTAATCCTTGGAATAATTATAGATGAACCTTAGAGGGATTTTGAACAATGTGGAGGAGCCACTTTATAAATCCCGTGGTTGCAAGTAGCACATTATAGCTAGTACAATGCCACTATCTAGATGGTAAAAATACTAGTAGATTCTTAATCCAAAATGATCCCACTAGCCAACCATTAGTGGAGCATCGACTCAACAATGGTAGCAGAGAGTGAGGATGTAGTAGCAGTAGGCCCACAAGCTACCTAATAGAAGCTACTGGGTAACCTGTGGTGTTAGGCCAGCAGCTCTGAGCCCAATCTTTATGATGGTAAAATTTCATTGAATGCAGTCTTAAATGACCTAAATACCGCTAAATATTTCCATAACATTACCCAATATTTTCTATCCTATAAATTGATACCTTTTGTCCTTGTAAATATACCTTCTCTTCTAATCTCCAATTACAACTTTCTATGATCATAAAATATCTCTCAAGTGTTGTCTTTTCTAAATCCTATTTTATTTATTCTAGAGTGTGTTTCAAATTATATTATCTTCTCACTCTCTTATTTAATATAATTTTATCCTATTATTCTTTATATTATTTTATATAATTGAGAATTTTCTAAGAGGATATTTATTTCATAGTAATACTATCATATTCATCCTTCTATTGTTTGTTCTCACAACCATTAAAGTGAGGGAATATGATTTTATTTCCATTTCAAATAAAAAGGAAATGGAATAATCACTTTGATGTTTTTAAATTTTCCCCTAAAGATCTTATATCTATTTTAATTATGGTCTCTTGATACAACCTAAAATTTTAGAGAAATTTTTGGTATATTTTCTATTGTTAAATCCAAGGAAAAATACCTTAAATACTCAAGAGATTGGAGTGGTATATGTAGGGGTTATTTTAGATATATTTCAAAACTTAATTACCAAATATTATTTGTTATTTAATTTCCACAATTTATTTTATTTTTCACATTAAATAATTCATTTATTCAATTTTTTAGCCTATCAAATGTGCTTAATCAATTTATTCTCAAATCACTCCTTTTTTATTCCTCCCCTCATATTATTCTATTTAATTATTATTACACTTTCCTAATTGGATTATATTCCTTTAACTCTCCAAAATTTTTTATTTTCTCAAATATTTTATAAATAATTTTTTAATCATTGTGTTGTTCCTTTTCAATTTTTAAGTTTATTCACCCCCACTCTCTCCATTTTACTCTACGCTAACATAAATTTGAATATTCTTTCTCTATGAGTTCCTTGAAAAGTTTTTAGACATTGAGCATAGACTTTAGGTATGTCTTCTAATACCATTGATAAAGAGGACTAGAAGGTAACACATTAAGTGTATCCATAATCTCATTAAAATATATATAAATTTATGTTTTTGAATAAATATCATTCTCTTATTTTGAAATAATCACCATTAAAATATTTTTTTATTACATAAAATTAATCATGAGATGTTTGAGTTTATAAAATGTGATTTGAATTTTATCTATTAATTATTTATTCACAAGTTAATAAATAAATATCTATTTATTCATCAGTTTAGTAAATTGATTTTTATGATTATTTATTTAGTTATCAAAATATTTAAATAAATATTTATTCAAGATTTTAGTGAATATATTATTAATTTCTTTATCAAAAGAATAATATTTATTTTGTTAAATATTTTATTATTCAAGGTTTGGTAAATTCCATGGGAGGATAAATGAGCCGAGTTAATGGTTCAATGAAGATGATATATATATATAGATATATATTTTTTAATTTAAATAAATATTAATTAATTTATTTAAGAATTTATATATAAGTAAACACATGTCATGGAAATATTAATATTAATACGACTAATATTATTATTTTACATGGGGTTTACATAGAATAAATATTTTGATAAGGGATTTTGTGAAATTATCAAATGTTCAACCCTGAGTATAAATTCCAAATTATATAATTTTTCATGAGTGGTTATTATACACAATAAAGGAATTATCTATAGAATTATCTCTAGGACTCTAGAGATTAATTCTCCCATCCTATTTGTAAAAAATAAGAGAGAATAAGAAAAATTACTTTTTCTGATCAATAGAGGACAATATGAAGGACTTGGTTCCAATACTAGAGGATTATGAATACCAAGAGAACTACTCGAAGATTCATATTGAAGGTTTAGAAACAACTATAGGAATACTATCTTGGATTATCCACCACAATTATAGTGAAATCAGAGTGGTAATGGAATGTTGATCGAGAGAATTGTCACATTTAATGGCAATCCAAGTTTTAAATAAATTTTATATTAAATTATAAAGATACTATCTAAAACATTAAGAGGTGTTTTTTCTCAAGTTATGAAGGTTTTATATATTATTATAAATGAAAACTAAGAGTTAAGAACCCATATAATTATTTAATTGTGTTCCAAAACAGTCAAATGATATCAAAGAGGTTACATTTTAGTGTATAGTTTTTTTGTTTATTTTATAAATTTAGTGAATTAGTTTTTTAGTTTTCATATTCATATTTTATTTATTAATATTATAGTCATGATGAAACATTTATCCATGATTTTATTGACAAGAACAAGATAAAAACACATGAAGCGCATTCAAATATCCCATTCAGAGGTTCCAAGTTTACAGGATGCGTAACATAATTATATGGTAAGTAATAATAAATTATACACTATGTATCCACGATCAACCACCCAAGGCAATAGTTATGTAACTATCAACTCATTGTGTGGCTCAGAATGTGGCATAATTACATGCCTCATATTTAACACTATCACGAGACATGGTTTGGCAGCGAGTACATGGAATGCAATTGGAATTTACGCATAGTGTAACCCCAAGAATATTTGATTCCATGTAGATATCATCATGGCATGAGGGTCAATATGGGTCTTAACTACATGAAATTTATTTACTGTCAGCTAAGAAATGTGGGAATACATAGGCTAGAAAATATGTAGTTAGAATATAGACATAGTATTTAAAACGTGTTAAAATACATATGGTACACACTTAGTGATTTTTAGAATTTCATGTTGGAAAACATGTAGTGTTTTATTTTCCACAGATATTATGTATCCACACGATGTATAACAGTCATATTACACATTGTTTACTTCATACACATTACCAATGGTACATTTTGAAATATATTTATGGAATGTCTTTTGGTCATACATGCAATGAAGACCATATGTTTTTACCCATGTAATTACACATTTTGTATATCACGACATGTCATATATGTACAAAATACCTGACAAGGACTATACCCAACATTTCTATTGGAAATAAATTTCATGTAAGTATTAATGTTTGATTAATGGGATTTAAATATTATACAAAATATACACCATGTATCCTCTATAGTACACATCCTGTATTTAAATATTTAAAAAATAAAATTACACTTATTTTGTTTTTTTAAAATAATATAGGATGTGATTCTCAGGTCTCAAGGATTGTTTGGAAAAAATATTAAGATAAATAAATAATTATTTATTTTATTAATTCACATAAATTTATCTTAATAATAAATATTTTAATCGAATGATATAATTACTAAATGATTTTTTTGTTTCATGTTGTGATTGAACATGATTTTTTTTTGAATTGTCTTTGAGTTGGATTTATTTAGTTAATTTAATGGTTTTATGTGATAATTTATTATTAAATTAAATATTATGTTCTTTTAATCATGCCTCTCTCATTTATTATGAATAGTTATATGTGTTTAGAGTTTATTTTATATAACCCCAACCCTTGGTACCCATCATCTATATGTGAGTAAACATTTGTAAAAGATGGAGTACCCAACTAGATGATATGGTTCATGGACTAATATTAGGTGAATCCAACTAAGTACATACATGGATGAATTAAAAAATATTAGAACTTGAGACAAGAAGAGTCTCAAGGAGTTTTTTTCTCCTGAGTCAAGGTTTTATTATCACTGATCAATAATCCAACCTGTAGATAAAATCTAATGATCATATGAGATATTAATTTTCTTTTATATATGAATGAATATTTTTTTATTTATCTGAATCATGATTTATTTATTTATTTATTTAAACACAATTTTAAAAAATAAATAAACTAAAAATCATTATAAAATAAAATAAAATAAAAAATTATAAGATATATTTTATCATGTATAATTAATTACTTATCTAAAATATAATATAAAGTAATAAATAATCACATAAAAAAATAATAATACATCTAATAGTAGTATGTGTGTAAATTATTTTATCTAACGAGGTTAATTAACTATGTAAGATCTATATAATATTAACAAGAATGTGAATAATAAAAGAAAATAATATTTATGCATATGTTAAAAAAATACCTGAATTAAAATATTATGTTAGAAAACACCTTCCATCAATTGAGTTAGAATGAAATCATAGTTTAAAGTATTTATTTGGTCCTCATTATGATACATATTTGGGTGTTTTAATGAAATTATTGAGTTGAATTAACCATGTTAGCATCATTGATTTTTTCCCATATAATACTTGGTGTAACTTGGAGGAAAGAGTTGAGGGAATATGAGTTTATGATGTTTGTATTCTGGAGTCCAATCAATATATCAAAGAGAAATGAGTTAGTCTAGTTGTAAAGTAAATCCTACTTAAATTCCTTTGAATAATTTTATAAGGTCTCTATCTAGATTATTTGAAGGTAAATATAGATCCATGCCACTAGAATATTTGAGTGACTCGATATTCTCAATCTAATGGAGAGGTTTTTGGGATTTTGAAAAAATAGTGGGAGAATAATTAATTTAATAATTAATTAATTTATAATCAGTAATCAAGATATACTTATAAAATATAATTTTATTTATTTTAGAGAAATGTAATGAAACTAAACCTTATCACTTTCAGAATAACCCATCTTAGAAAAAGATAATCTCATTACTAGTGTGAACTTCCAGTAGTGGTATAGGTGCCGCAAATTGTATCATGCTAAGAGATGATGTTTTATGTTTTGGAGTACCCTATTTCTTTTGATCATTATAAGGTGTCAAGTGAGTAGGATAAAAATATATTATAGAAATACATAGATGACACATTGGATTTTTAATGCTCATGTTATCTTAAATGACTTGTGATATCTATAATCTTCATGGATACATAGATACTTAATCCATGTTGTATTAGATCTATGATCTCTATCTGGAGAAATCAAGACAAGAGAAGTAATAAATATCCAAGAAAATATTTACATGCACACTAGGTAAATAAGTTACACTTGTACCTCATATAGTCAATATGATTGGATACCATGATTGTTTGTAAAATTTTGGGATTAATTCTACCTAATGAAATTTTATCATACCACATCCACTCAATTATTTTAAGATTCATAATTTTTATTTTGAATTTTAACATAAAAAATATAGATAAATACCTTTTGGATATTTTGAAATTAATTCACCAATTGGATAAAGACATGATTCCTAAAAAACAATATGTTCTTTATGGTGAATAAGAGGAGAGGAAAGAAGAAAATGCCTAAGGAAAATTATAATCCTAAGGTATATTTGCAACACCCTTCTAAGAAATTAAAGATCAAAGTGAGGCTATGTACAATGATGTTGTGTGTTTTTATAATAGTAATAAGGAACAATAGAATAAGAAATATTCCTCAGTAAAGAAAAAAGGGGAAGATTTAGGTAATTTTTTTTGTTAAGTTTAATTTTATATTTTTAATAATTGGTTACTAGATACAACTTGTGGGCTTAACATTTATATCCGTTTACAATAAATAGGTATATTATGGAATATTTCTAAAGGTGAGGTGATTATTTGAGAAACTAGTGGAGCAAGGATAGTTTTATTGGCTACAGGAGGATACCATCTCAAATTTATAATTAGAATTATTTTAGTATTGAAAAAATGTTATTATATTTCCAATGTAACTAAGAATATCCTTTCAATGTATTGTATAGAAATGGATAGTTTTATTTTCATGTTCAGAAATAAAAAACACCACTTTTTTAAATAATAGAATTTGTTTTCGTAAGAAACATATAGATAATGGTATTTACATAATAGAATATTAAAACCAAGTCATGGAAATAGATAAAAAATAAAGTTTACATTACCCATATCATACCCATTTGTGGCATCATTAACTTGGTCATATAAATGAAAAGTGTTTTACAAAATTATATTAAGAAGGTTATTTTTATTATTTTGAGTTGAAAACCTAGTATATATACCATGATTGTTTATAAGAAAAAATTATCAAGGATACTTTTAATGGAAAAGGTGAGAGAGCCACGAATATTTTGAAATTAGTTTAAATAGATTTGAGCGGACATTTTCTAATGGAATTGAGAAGTGGATTCTCTTAATTTATTACTTTTACTAAAGATTTTAGTAGATATGGGTATATATAATTGATTAGGTATAAGTCTAATTTTTTTTTATAAATTTACTAAATAAAAAATAAAGTAGAGAATCAACTTTATAATAAAGTAAAGAAACACTAATTAAATAGAGGTAGAGAGTATCTCAACTAAGAGTTGATCAATTATCTAATATAGTTTAAGATTTTATCTCAACTAAATACTCCTTATACACCATAGTGGAATTGTTTTAGTGAATGGTTGAATCATAACTTGTTATAAATTGTATCATCGATGATGATTCATGAAAATATTACATTATAATTTTAGGGAAATACATTACAATTAGTGGAATATAAACTAAATTAACTTCCAACTTAATCAGTAAGCATAATAACATTTGAGTTATAGTTTGGGAGGAAATATGTTTTCTAACATATATATATATATATGGGTATGGGAAGCATTGGAAAAGGATAATTACTGAAAAAAAAAATTCATATCAAGGAAAAAATTATATCTTTATTGAATATCCCAAAGAAACAAGGGGATATAATCTATAAAACCCCTAAAATAAAAGGGTAGTCTTGGAAGGAAATTCCATGTTCTTATAAAGGGAGTACATATAAAAAGAATAGAGTGAGAGAAATATACCCTTAAATTATGTTAGGGATTAATATAGAAAACATTTGCAACAAAAGTAATTTATATAAAAACTAGTGAAAGAAGTTACTCTAAATAAACAAGTGCGTCATGGGAATAATGTAGGTGTTAAAGAAACAATGAGATATGTTTTTATTATCAATGGTTAATGTGAAACATTATTAGTTGAAAATAATGAACCTATGTACTATAAAGAATAAGTAATATTCATAGAAGTTTGAAAGTGGAAATAATCCATGAGTTCAAAAATGGATTCCATATAAAAAAAATTGGGTTTTAGTAAATAACTTGGAAGATATAAAACCCATTGGGTGTAAATGTGTATTCAAGAAGAAGTTAGTCATGGATGGAAATTTTATTAAATATAAGGCTTGATTGGTTTCTAAAGGATTCATGAAATTTTAGATCATAGACAATGACAAAACCATTTCACCAATTTATATGCTAAAATATATAATAATTATAATTTACAAAACTATTTACCATGATTATGATATTTGAAAATTTGATATAATGATTATATTTATTAATGTAAATATTGTGACAGATTCCTACATGACATAACTAGAAAATTTTGTGATTCCAAATAATTTTAATAAGGTATGTAAGTTTCAAAGATATATGAATGGGTTAATGAAATAATAAAAATCCTAGAATATTATTTTTTATGAATACATAATATAAGGATATATATAAGAATGAGATATGTAAGTTTCCTCATGGTTTACATTAATGTAAATGAACAAGATGTAAGGCTATATATAGGAATGAGATATGACTTTTATATATATGTTCCTTGGAAATATGGATATTGGATATATAGTTTTTGGATATATTTTCTTTGGGTATACATATACCAAATAGGAAATTGAATTTTAAGTAACAAATTATAGGTAACATAATTCACTGATAATAAATTATTTTTTAAAAGATAATATTTTATTAAATAATTCTATACATTATTATTAATATTATTAATAAAAATAATTATTTGATGTGTTTATAAAAAGAAAAGAAAAATTATAATACCAATGGATTGATAAAATTAAATATTTAAAAGATAATTGTTTAATTTTAATGGGGTGTGATTAAAATAATTTAATATTAAATGGGTATATTTTTTAATGATTTTTTAAGTATTATGGGTTTTTATCATAATAAATTAAATTCATAAAATTTAATGGATTTTTCTAATATAATTTTTGGTGCATAAAAAATATTAATTAGTAATTGATATGAAATAAAATAAAAAAAATATAATGTTTAAAAATTCATTTCTCTATTTTTTTATATTTTATGTTTTCATTTAAAAGTAAAAATATCATATTTATGAAATTAATTATATTTATTGGATTAAAAACTTGTAATAATCATGAAAAATTAGATAATATTTTTAATTTCATATTTTAGCATAAAAAAGTTATTGATGTAAAAATTGAGTTACCTTAGTAAAGGTAAAATAAGGTAAAAAGGGTAAAATATCATGATACCTTATATAAAAATTGTGTGTATGAGAGTATAAATGAAACACCTCCATTATTTTCTAATTTTTATCCACTTTAATTTTACAATGACAAAATTATACATTAATTAATTAATTTTTATAGAAATTTCACTGAAAACTTACCTATAAGGCCCCCACCTCTACCCCTTCCAAAAAACTCTATGAATTTAGTTACCTCTTGAATACCAATTTTTTTTCTATATTAAATCCTTATTACACTTTTGGGAACCCCTAATCCCAACAAGGGGTCCTAAATTTTTTATTATAAAGGATCATGTTTTTAGAAGTAAATAATTCCTCAAAGTAAGTAACTATTTCTTCACCATTTCTTTTAAATTAGCTACTTATATTCACTATTTTTAAATCTCATTATCCTTTTTAGTGATTATATATTAACATAATTATACTTTTAATAAAATTATATTACAAGAATATCACTCTTTACTCCTAACCATTCATTATTATAACATGTTCTTGTTTGGGTCAGTCCAATCACCTACATGAATGATTCTATACAATATTTACCATTTCCTACATGAACGAGTATCAAGACATTAATATGGGTAATATATGATATTAAGGAGTTATTTATGACATGAATATGGTTCTATAAGTTATTAGATTAATTTTATGAACCTCAACTCAATGTTTTATACCCTAATAAATACAGTATAATAACCCCAAGGTTTTCTCTCATAAAGGTTTGAGACTAACTTAAAACTACAACTTCTATTTTTTTTTCTATTTTATAGAGAAGAATAAAATTGGGTATTTTTTTGAGTTTTAAAAAACATAAGGAAATATAAATTATATTTAATAAAAAATTAAATAAGATTGAATTTTTTGAAATCAAAATAAAATTGTTTTGAAAAGGAGTGTAGAATAATATGTAAAATAAACTTCTATGAATAATATTCAATCTTATAATACACTTATTCCTTTTCAATTAATTTATCCCATTTTAATTTCTCAACTATCACCCAAATTACTTAACAAAAACACCTAATTATTCTTAGAAAATATAATAAGAACTCAATATTGGTGTTTATAATTTTGTGAAAGTGATTATATTACTTAAATATCTTTCATAAATCAGACCTAATTTTACTCATTTTTCTCATAAGATAGAACTTGATTAATAAATTTAAATACTAATAAGAATAACTTCACTATAAAAAATTGGACAACAATTTAGAAAAGAATAAAAATAAATATAATTCCAGAACAAAAGCTAATAATTTCATCTAAGAATTAAAATTATCAGGAAAGATCAATAGGATATAATAAATAAAACCAAGATTTAAAAGTGGTGTGATCAGGTATCCACTTCTCAAAACCACTAAGAGTTTTAAGCTAACATGGGTGAAATAATTTATATACTACTCATTCCAACCCAATAACCAATGATTTTCGATCAATGTATCCTTTTCCTACCAATAAATCCTATTTTTTATTTCCAGTCATGGATATATATATATTCATAGTGGATGGAAAAAAATGTAAAAATGAAATTGGATTTAATTCTCTCCTTCGGAACACATGCTTCCAATTCAGTAACTTTTTTCATATATTCTCTAGGTAGCAAAAAGTTTTTAATATTTTTGGATGACAACCTCACATGGGGTATTCAAATGAGAAACATGATTTAATTTCTATTTAAGTCTTCCCCTGAATTCACAACTTATTCATCTCTACCTTAAATGATGTTTTGTGTCTCATATATGAAGTTATATGAAATATCATCATGACTACTTGGGAATGACATTAAGGTTCAATTGAATCCACCACAACATGGGAAACTATAAAATGCAAGTGGAACCTCAATTATTAAAAGGTACATCATCGAGAAACCTAATCTCCTGTAACAGGACCAATATTATCATATGATTTATAAAGATTATAAAATTATATGTAAGGTTATATAATAATTTCATAAAATAAAATATCATACTCAACTGAAAATATAATATAATTGATACATATGAAAGTTCACTTTTAGAAATTATGTTTTTCTTTATATGTATGAAAATCTATCTATACCTAATATATTATTACTCTCCCCTTGATGCATAAATTTTTTTCCTTTTAAATAATTCTATCTTGATGGATAAAAAACAAACAATATTCACTACATAAGAACATAAATATATCTCATAATAGGTAAGATAAATATTCTCATACATAACTGAAATAATCCAAATGTAACATATTTAACTTAGATAGATTCGTGGAAAATATCATAGGAATTCCTGGAAATATATTACAAATTTTCTTCCTTATGAAAATTACATTACATATCACTATATCTAGGGTAAATAAATTAAGTATTAGACATTGTTTTATGAAAATATATTATGTTCTAGTATAAATATGTTACATATTTACCTTTTACCATAAAAAATATGTTATACATGATTCAGTCTCTAAAAATATGTCATATACCAAAAATATTTCATACATATTAGATGAAATATCTTATGATTTTCCAAAATATGTTACACATTCTATTAGAATCTAAAAATATATTACATATCAAGATTTCACTTGAAAAAATTGAAACATATCATATTATCTTAAAAAATATATTACGCATCACCTTTCCTCTTATAAAATATTATTCGTATGTTTTGCTTTGTGAATTTCAAAACCTTCCCTAGCTCAAAAAACAACACATATTATAGACATAAAAAAATTCATCCCATTCTTATTTAGAAAGATATTTTTTTCAAGAATATAAATAATATCATTAATTTTACAAATAATTCCAAAGATTATTAAAAACACTTAATATCATTAATTGATCCATTTTCACAATAATTCCCAAAATGTATAAAAATTATAGAAGTAGTTCAATTAATTTTTAAAATTAATTTTTTGGGGATTTATTCCTTGAAATAAGAAATAAAAATGATGAAATATGATCTCTATCAATTCCCCAACACATAAAATTTTGAATAATGTACATGTAAGCATAAAAAGTAATACTAAAGTAAATGGAAAGAAAAATATCATGAGAGACACAAAATTCAACACCAAGGAACCCAAAATTATTATATATCCCCAATAAATATAATTTAAAATTCTATATTATATTCATTCCTTATATTCTCACTTTTTCTATCCTTACTTGTGCACACACACTAACCTTATTGAATTTTTTATCTCATCACTCTAATATGAAATTTTAATAAATTTTTTTATCATCTAGAAATATGAAAGGGTCACTATAGGATTGATAATTTTCTAAATATTAATATATTTTATTATATTTCTTGTTTTAATAATGAGTAATTTTTAAGGATACTTAATTATTAAGGGTTGGTATATTTTATTTGTTAAAAAGTTAAGGAAGAAGAATGAATTTTTGATTTTTTAAATAAAAATGGATGATTCTAGTTTTACACACAAGAAAGGTATCCTCCCAACTCTTCTAGAAAAGATACATTTCTCAATATATTTTATATTTTTGTATACATTTCACACCTTTTTAATTTTAGAAATAAAAAACTATCCACAAAATCACCATCAAAAAATTTGAACTTCTATTTTTATTTATAATTTTTTCACATATTTATAGATTTTTGAGGGTATAGAGGGTTATTTTAACTTCAAATAGGGGAGTGAATATCTCATCCCAATATATTTAAAAGATAAATATTTCTTATAAATTTCGAAAAAATTTATTCATTATACTTTTAAAATGACTTTTTACATAGCATCCCTTTGAAAAAAAATTATCTTTCAAAATTATACTCTAAAAATATTCAGTAAATACAGCTTCAAAATATCTTCTTAACCTCAAATTTTCTTCTAAAATTAGCTCAAATAAAGATAAAACCATATTTAAACACATTCCCAAATACATTAGTTAAACTAGGATAGACAAATTTAATTCTAGAGTAGTTTAGTTAGGGATTTTAGGTTTTTAATGTGGCTTCCTAACAAGTTGTTCATGGATAATAAGGGCTCCCAAAGGTTAGAAGTAAATGGTAGGATAGAATAATAGGTTATTTATGAAAAAGTAATTTTGAAACAAAAATAATTTCCCAATTTATCTTTAACAAAATTACCTTAAACATTTAATGTTTTGATAGAGGATGCTACCCCCATGCCTAGAATTTAACGTTTACTTATAAAAATTAAAGGGAATTTGGGAAGGAAGGATACAACCTGGTGTGTGTCACTAATACATCACATATTTAAGGCTGATTTACTCTTTTAGGGGATTCATAAAGGTTTCATGGCAGTACATTAGTCAACACCCATTAACATTGAATGTTTTTTTGGGTTTCTTCTTTTTTGACCTATATAACACCAAAAGGGTAGACATTAGTTATAATATATGGGGTAAAATAGTGAGAATGAAGCTTACCCATGTGAAATAATATAATTTAATTGTATTTTAGGACCTTTTTCCTAATATGGAACTAATGATAAATGATGATGTGCTTATGGGAAACCTTTTTTCTTTCCTTATATATTCAAGAGTTCTCATTTTAATCTCTTTATATTTCCTTTAAATCCTAAATCTACAATTTTCCTCAATAACCTACTCCAATAAGATAATAATTATATTGTTTAATGTCCCAATACGTCTAATGCTCTATCTTAATGGGTAGGTGATAAATCTTTCCAAAAAGAATTTGAAAAGGTGAAAAGCTAATGGGAGTATTGAAAATAGTAAAATAAGACCACAATGCATCATTAAGTCTGAGATTCCAATATTTTCTTTCAAGTTGGATCAATGTTTCAATAATTTATTGTACTTAACTATTAGATATCCTGATCTAAACATTATTTTGGTAGTGATAAGAAATATAAACTTGATACCCAAACCTATAGCAATGAAAAATTAATTGTATATTGTGGTTTGAGAAATGAGAATGTTGATCACTAATGATAATCCTAGGTAGTATAAACCTACATAATATTTGGGTTATAAAAAAATTTCACAACAATATGAATCATTAATCCTTGTATATTATGCTTCTATCCATTTAAATACATAATCCACTTACAAAATAATGTACATGTTCCCAAATGAATTAGGAAAAAACCCCATAGAGTAAATTCCCCAAACATAAAAATATTTCATGAAAAATCAAGGTTTATTATGGAATTTGATTTGTTTTAGAGATATTATCTATCCTGGGAAAATGAGTACATTCTCTAAAAAAACCATGGGCATATCGAAATAATTTTTCCCAAAATAAACCAGAATTGAGGACCTAGAAAGAAGTATATTAAGAACCAAAGTTTTCACCATATGCAAGAGTGTTATAGAACCAAATTAAAAACTAAAACTCAATTTTAGGAACACAATTCCATTGTAATTGATAAAAATATTAGTGTTAAAGGTAGTATTTTTCCTAAATATACCAAAAACAATTATTTTAAGACACTTAAATAGGTTTTTATTGAAATAATAAGTAATTCAAGATGATACCAAATAATTTACAATGTTATAATACCTTATAATAATAGTTTTCCCTCAATAAAATTTCTTATCATGAATCATTTATACGAATACATGGGTATGATTTAATATATAAGGATGGAAGTATCCTATTAATATCATCATCCACCACATTCTATGATCCATTTTTATCCCTAACTTCTAAATTGAATTCTTAAAGGATGATCATATAATGAATGTGATGTGGTTTTTATTTTGGTTTTATAAGGATATATTAGATGGATACATGACTAGAAATCATAATTAATTTATAACCTAAAATGTATAACCTATATTTATATAATTAAAATATAATGTAAATGAATAATTTTTCATTTTTAGTTTAGTTTTATTGGGTTGGGTTTGGTGTGTGTGGGTTATATACAATGACATGGGGATATGGATCGACACATTATGACAAGACTTCCCCAACTTCATAGCTTGAAGCATCACACATGATCTAAAATGGAAAATCCCACCAGGTTTTTTAGATTTCCAACAATGACATGAGACTAAATTTCAATTTTTTAAAATAATCCTCATAGTGTTTATCAGAATTTTTTTTTGTTTTTGGAGTAACAAGGAGAGGGGGATTGAAATTGTGATAATGTCATGAATGAAGCAATGAAAAAATACCAAGTGATATATAAAAGGAATCACAACAAAAAATTTTAGTGAATAATATAAAATAAATGAAACAAAATTTTTATTTATCAATTCTATACCATCCCAAAAAATGATGTGTCTAGGTACTATCTCTTTTCACACCATATAATGAAATTTATAATAACTTAATATAATATTATTTTAAATTTAGTGATTAAGATCATCACTTAATGTCACACTTTAGTCTTTATTTTTCTTATTTATTTTGGTTTATCATTTTGTGGATTTTTCTTTGGAATTTGGATGTTTTAGATTGAATTTTTTAGTTTTGGACTGCCTTTCCTCTATTTCATGACTTTTGAGCATGATTAAGGGGGAACTATGCAAACTTCTAACTCTGAGTCCCTTTTCAGTTCATTTTAATCTTGCACTATTTTTGTTTTACTGGTAGTACATAGTTTTATCCAAACTGTGTGACTCCTAGGAGTAACCGTGTGGGTATTAGATTATACCTATATGAGGGAACATGACTTGAAAATGGTTAACCGAAACCATGCGAGAAACATGTGAATGGGTATGTAATTTATAAAAGAACCAAACCACACAGATGGTACATGATTTTAAAAACTATAAGGCCAAATTATATGGGTTTCCTATGAATCTGTGGTTGGGGCACGATTTTCTAAACCATTCATCCTAATCATGAAAAGTGCCCAAGTTTATTAAAAATGTATATTTACATTTCTACACCTGTCATTTTAACCCCAAATCACCACTTATCCTCCTCACTTAGCTCATGAAACTTAAGGGAGGCTCCTCCATTCTTCTCTATTCCTCCTACATCCTTTCAAGGATGAAACCAAGTGATTACTTCATGTTTTATGGTGATTTATGAAGCTAATATCCTTTTCTTATTCCTCTTCATTCTTCTGCCATTTTTATTAGTTCCTCTTACCCTAGGGTCTCGTTGGTCTAGGGTTCCTGATTATTTAATTTTAATTTGGGTGTTTTTACTTTATAGGATTCTCCTTCAGCATTCTTACCTGTTTAGACACTCATGGAGTCATCTTGAGTTTCCATCATCCAAGTGATTTCAATTTGGGATAGGTGTTTTTTGAACATGGCCTTTAAATTTGAGAAACATAAATTACTTGATGTTCACACCTAGGTTTGATGTTAATTATTTATATGTTATATTTAGTATAATATTTCAGAATGAAATCATGTTTTCTCAACTTGAAATTAAGTGTGCAGAATTGTTTTATATGACCTC
The DNA here is from genome assembly GCA_963277665.1 of Viscum album. Classification (NCBI taxonomy): domain Eukaryota; kingdom Viridiplantae; phylum Streptophyta; class Magnoliopsida; order Santalales; family Viscaceae; genus Viscum; species Viscum album. Next base: position 4,585,580 of record OY728122.1, on the reverse strand, counting down.
TCACATAAAGCATTCGATAAAATACCCATTTGGACTATATAAGTGGTTTGTGGTTTCAAAATTAATGTTTCATATTTAAAAATGTGTTTTAAGTATTTCATGAAATTATAAGTGGTGTTTTTTGGATCTATTTGCAATGTTTTTTAATTTAAATTTCATGTGATGCTCGATTTTCACCTTTGAAAATGGGTTTCCTTGGAAAAATAACTTTGGAAGATCTCTCTCTTGCCTGATTAATGTTAAAGGAATGGGAGGTCTTTGGTATCATAATTCCCTTGTGAATTTATGGTTAGAGGGAATGGGGGATTATTCCTTAGAGTTATATTTGGGGATAATTCTTTTATATGTGTCTTGTGTGATTCATGTGTCTATTTCATTTATATTTAATAATTTTTAATTTCTTAGATCACCACCAATTTAGACATAACATGGGAACCTAGCATAGCTATCAAAATATTCGAGAACACATTCTACAATAGTTTAGGATTATGGACTGTCTAGTGGACATTGATTATGAACATGCTCTTGTTTGGGGATGTTAACCCTCAATTAGTCCAAGTAATGTACGATAGAGTGTTAAGGTTATTTGATTGCATCAGGAATATTGATAGGATATATTAGGTTATAGTATGTTCTAGATTTTCCCCTGATTGGATTGGTAATCCCATGTTCTCTGACACTTATTTATCTTTGGAGGAAAATTTAGGTGCCTCATTTGGTATGGCCAATTGTGTATAACTTACCCATTTCCTTCATTATGTTGTCATTTCTTCCCTATACATGGATTTTCTTTTGTTTAAATTTATTTTTTTGGTGTTTCTCATGGTTTTCATAAAGAAGATTTTGTAAAAGACAATGTCTCATCCTCTCATTCATTTTCTTTATCTCTTTTCTCCTATTTTATCTTAAATTATCTAACCTCCTCCTCTTCTAAACGAGTCATGTTTTAAATAAAGATGAAAATAGACCCTGTTTTGTTTTAAAAATATATTTATAAAAATCCTATGTTTATATGATATATTTTAAACTAGCGGTAAATGGATATTTTATTTAAGGGAAATTCATTGGGAATAGTTTTTCTTTAGAACACCTATTGAGTTTTAATACTCATTCCGGTACATATATTATTTTTTTATCCTCAGGTGTAGGTTATATCACGGTCTTGATCTCCATGGAAGGATGTTGGGTTTTGGGTTCGGTGAGTAACCCACGTGGTCACATGAAGATCTGTTGATTGTAAGGTTTGGTTTGGTTTTATTTTTTGTTATTTCTTGTTGGTTATTTTATTTAAATTTGGATTCCCATTTATTTTCACTAATAATTTTGTTTATTTTTATTGGGTGAAATCATTCCCTATGTCTCTTGTTGATTACCTTGGTGCTAGTCACCACCCTAGGGAAATCGAGAATGCGCCTAAGGGATTTCATGAGCTAGATTAGGTGATATATTAATGGACGACCTGGGCTATTTCGTGAAAAAATGTTATCATAGGGGTAGGTTACGTGTGGAAATATCTTTTAGAGTACCCTTTTATTATTTGATATCTCAAGGTAAAAAAAGTTGGATTGATATAACGTGGGGTGTAGGTACAAGGAAGTGTCTGGACAACACTTTATGTGTCAAACCATGGGTTTCCATTAGAATTTGGGTTGGGATATTTTTTATTTTGATTTTAGTTATCATTTTTTATTGAAATGGGAGTTGGAACAATGGTTACCAGTGATCTTGTTGGGCCTGAAAATCTATATGGATCTCAGGGATGTGGTCCTCAATTACTTTATGTGGCAATGTAGTGATTAGCATATTGTTTCTAACCACATGTCCAATTTACCGATTTTTACTAGTCCCCTATAGGAATTAATATTTGGTATTTATAATTCAAAAAATGAATTGATTTTTTTTTGTATTATAAAAAAGGATTTTGAATGGTGTTGTTTTGATTTAGAAGAGATAAACGAGTTTTCAAATTAATGTAAATAAATTCTTGGAAAATGGATTTATAATTTAAATGAATTTTGAAAGAAAGTGTATCATTATTTGTTTTAAATTTTAAAATATGGTGTGAGATATTTCAAAGTGGTATTTGGGGCTTGTTTTCAAATTATAAGTATTTTAAAATGAAAAAAGTGTTGGATTTATTTATAGAAATTAAGGGATTTTAGTGGAATGAAATGGCTTGATGTGTGGACTTTAAAATATTTTCCAAAGTAGAGGTTAGTGAAATTTTAATTTTTTTGGGAAATTAGTGAGTTGGATTCCTTTTATGTTTATTGTATAGTTTTGATGAGTTCTTGATGGTGATTTGGTTTCGATTGAGTTTTTATTTCCTTGTTTTTTAGAGTATTCCCGACCAAATATTCAATTGATATTCGAGTTGCAACTATGGGTGGACCACCTTTAGTGGACCCTCTATGTGATCAACCAAATTAATTTCTCATTTAGTTTTGGAAGTTGAACTCACCTCTCTTATATAGTCCATTAAATAATTTTGAAGCACAAGAATGGATGAAACAAATCAAAAGGATATTTGTTTTTCTTGGGTTTTCCATGTCTCTAAAAGTGAAGTTTTCCACCTTTATGATTGAAGGTATGATTTGGAAGTAGTAGAAGTCATTCATTATGAACAAGATTTGTGAATTTATCTCTTATAAATTATTCAAGGCCTCATTCATTTGATGGTTTTTCTATGAGGATATGAAGGTGGAGAATGTGATGGAAATGTTCCCCCTCTAGCAAGAAAAATTTTCATTATTGGAGTTCATCCCAAATTTTTTGGATCTCATTCGATATCTTTTGGAGTTAACCAAGGAAAATTATATGAAAGGCCAATGTTTTGAGAATGGGATTAATCCTAATATTCAATCAAAAATTTCTGAATTTGGTCTAACTTCCTTTGATTATGTTGTGACGAAATAAGTTTGGGTCGAGGCTGTGTTACTAGTAGTGCATGAGGTAGCCAGTCCCCCTTCAGTCTTAGAAAGTGGTGAAGGAAATTATTATAAAGAGAAGTCATGGCAACCAAAAACTAATTATGATGGTTGTGGAATTAAGAGGCCTTTAAATATTTCATCAGTTTATTATGAGTGTATAATTGTAGTTTTTCATACATGAAAAAAGTCAGGTTACAAGAATCCATCTTGTCCAAAATCACCAATGACCTACCAAACATGTGGATGCTTGGGTCACTTTCAATGGTTTTTTTGGGATATTTTCGAGAAGTGATATGGAACCAGGTCTAACCCCTTATAAGACCCCCACACCATTCACACGTGTAGGGTGATGATATAGTTTTAATCTAAAGCCTATTTTATTGTAGGTGTTTCTTTCATTGTAATTGTTGTAGCTTTTAGTGAATCCTTTTTTAAAATGAAAAATGATGTTGTGTATATTTTGGGATGTTAAATTCTTGTGGAAGAATATTTTGGGAGAATTATGGATTTCATTATATTAGAGTGGTAATTGTGTTTTGTTATGTGCCTTATTCATATCACTTAGTTAATTTTGGGGTTGTGTGTGGTTATTCCAGTTTGGAGGTTCAGTTCTTTTTAGGTGGTATTTTTTGGGCATCTAAATAGAATCCCAATATAGCGAGGTGTCCACCCTGGCCTCCTGCTCCCATTAAATATGGAACACCCTTTACTCTATATCATTCTTTTTATAATTTTCACCTTTGAAAGGTATCTAGAAGTTAACTCTTTTCCTTCTAGGTCATCTATCCTTGATTTTACCCTCTCCATCGGAAAACATTAAGCTATTATAGAAGGCTAGATGATTGTAGTGATAGTAAGGTGTTTTGATTGAGGCTTGGGATTTTCATCATCATTCAATAACTATTTAGAGTTGAATTGTTTTTTTAGGTTGGGAATAAAAGTCTTTTCCTAGTAGAGATCAAAGTGGTCATCGACAAAATGAGTTGAGTTGTGTGTGAATTCCGAACTTTGTCTTTTGATCCAATCAATTAGAAAATTTGAGGCTTTATAGGGGCAGAAAGTGTAATGGTGTGGAGAATTGAAACACCACAACTTTTATTTTTCTTCTTTACTTTGCTTTATAGTTTTGTCTTTGGATTTTCCTTGGATTTTAGATGTGTCAGACATAATTTTTTATTTTTCGGTTTTTTCCACTGTTGCATAGTTTGTGTGCATGGTTAAGGGAAAATAGTGTGACCTCATGATGCCATGTCCCTTTCCAGTTCATTTTCATCTTGAATGGTTTCTCTTACATTGGTAGTTACTGGTTAGATCCAAATTATGCAGCTCCTAGGAGTAACTGTGCAGGTCTTAGGGTGTCCCTATATGAGGGCACATGGATTGTTCATGATTATTCCAAACAGCATGAGTAGTGTGCACATGGTTATACAATTTTTGATAGAAATAAACCACATAGTTAGGACACAGTTTCCCAAGATGTATGGATAAACCCTTTCATTGTAATGTGAGTCCAGTAAGGGATGAATGATTGGAAAACAATTTCCTAAACCATGAATCCTAACCATGAGCAGTTCCTAGGTTCACTAAAAATGTTTACTTACCTTTCTAAAACTCTAAAAATTTTAACCCAAAATCACCAATTCTCTCCCTCATTTGGCCAATGTGGCTCAAGGGAGGATTCACCCTTATTCGTCACACCTCCTTCCTCCTTCCAACTGTGAAACCAAGTGATTACTTAATTTTTGGGGTGATTTATCCAGGAAATATCCTCATTTCTTCTTCCTCTTCCTCCATCTTCCATTTTCTTCTTGGTTCTTATTCTCCCTTGGTTTCATTGTTTTAGGGTTTATGATTCTTTATTTTTAAATTTACAGGTTTTCTTTCATTGGGCTCTCCTTGGGTGTTCTTACCACTATGGACCCTCTTGGAATCATTTTGAGTTTTCATCAGCCAAACAAATGGTGTACTAGTTTAGGATTATGCTTTTTTTAATGACCCCTTAGTGTGGAAATGCTCTTATTTTGATATTTTTCCCCTCAGTTAGGCCAGGTAGGGTATGACCGAGCATTATGGATATTTTACTTCATCAGGTGCACCGATTGGATGGATTAGGATACAATATGTTCTAGATTTTCCCTTGAACTACTAGTTAATCCCATATTATCCGAAAATTATTTATCTATGAAAAATAATTTATATGCCGCATTTGGCATTGTCACTTATTCATACATTACACATTACTATCACTATGTTTTCATTTCTTCCCTATTTGTGGTGTGTCATTTGTTTAAAGTCAGTGTTTTTTATGGGTTTTAAAATGTATATTTTGAAATAAAACAATGTGTCATACACTCTTTCATTTTATTTATCTCTTTTCTCCTCTTTTATCATAAATTCTCAAACCTCCTATTCTTGGAAAAGATTCCAATTTTAAATGAAGATGAAAATAGAATATTTTTTTTAAAATAAATCTATGGAAAACCTTTGTTTATATGTTATAGTTCAAACTAGTGGTAAATGAATCTTTTATTTAAAGGAAATGCCTTGGGAATTGTTTTTCTTGTGCATTCCTACTGAGTTTTAATAGTCATGACTATACATCTGTTATTATTTCAGCCTCAGGTGTAGGTTCTATCTTGGTCTCAATTTCTATGGAGGTCATTTTATGTTTTGAGTTTTGTAAGTGACCTGTGGGGTCAGATATAGATCATTTGGTTGTCAGGTTTAGTTTATTTTTTAGTTATGTCTTTTGGGTTATTTTTTTATGGGGATACTCATTTATTTTCTCCAATGATTTTTTTCATTTATATTGGGAGTAATTGTTACCTCTTTCTCTTTTTAATTCCCTTGGTGTTTTTCACCACCCTAGGAAAATTGGGAATGCGCCTTGGGGATGAGATGAGTCAGATCATGTGACCGGTTTGGGGACGACCCAGGATGTTTTTTCGAACCTAAACTTATCAAACACTTATCAAAAGAGGAATCATATACGGGGAAATAATTAATAAACACTTCCATTCCATTCTCTAGATAATTTAGAAAATACTAACCATGCATTTCTAGAAAGAACTTGGAGTGTTTCACAGATCAAATGACATCCACCTATATGAAATTTTTTTCAAAGTGGAAAATTAATGTTGTCTTTGTCTGATCCTATATAAAAAATATCCAAAATACCCGTATAGAGAATATAAATGGGAATTCTCCACTAACCCATCCAATATTTGGTCAATGACTAGTAATGAGCAATGTTCCTTACTTGTGTACTAGTTTAGTTGGGTATATTCTACACCGACATATTGTCTATTATACGTACAGGTTGGTACCAATTCATTATTTAAATTTTTGATTAGCATAAGGAATAATTTTATAATAACAACCTGCACTGGATTGACCTATTGGCTGACATATATAGGGTAAATAAATCCAAAAACCAATAAATCAGTTACCTCCTTTTTTATGACTTCTTAGAGTGTTGATTTCAGTTAATATTATGACTACATCACCGGTATAGCCTCATAATTTAATACTATAAGATACAATAAAATTTATGGGATAATAAGAGTAATTTAAAAATTGTTCCATCCCAATGATTTTTTATACTCCCTTAAAGGTTCAAGAAATTATAATTCATGCTCTGGATGGACTGAACTGGAAATTATGATAAACAAATTTTTTCCATTCTCAATATATTGATCTTTTATGTATTAAGGTAGTAGTTTATGTTCAAATTTGTGATATTTTTAGATTTATGGGAGGTAATGATAAAGATAGAGTTATATGGTCTAATACAATTACTGAATGGTAATATCCTCAGATGAGGAGTAATATTTTACAAGATGAGAAGAATCATCAATGTTTATTGTGTCCTCAACACATAATAAATCGCCAATTAATGTACATGAATGAATATTTTCAATTAAGGTTAAAAAATAAACACATGAATCATTACCTATCATGTATATCAACGATGAAAAATTAAAAAGGGGTTCAGGGGAAATAAAAAAAATATTTGGAGAATGAGAGTACATAAATTAAAATAACTATGGGAGAGGAATGACATTTTGAGTGGTACTTCATGGAATTAAGGATTATAAATTGTATAATGTCACCAAAAAACTCCATATATAATGTAACATTATGTACATTAATTATTATTTTTATAGTTTTTAAGATACATCTCCCCAATATAATCATGTCATGTCTATTCATCCAATCATATTTCATTTTAAGAATATAAAATTAAGTAGGAGAAAAATAAAATTTTAACCCTCAAAAGAACATCCTATAGCACACTAGCATGGTGTAAAATAGTGAAATTTTCTTTTTAAACGACTATTACCATGGTATTCGTTTAACCAAACCATAGTTAAGATAAAACAGAGTGAGGAAAAACATTTATAGAAGCACCAAAATCAATTATATCATTAGAAAAGAAATACTCCCCTATAGTGAATAAAATTAATAATATTTCAAGAATATTTAATTTAGTGGGATGTGATGGATCTATAAATTGTAATATGTTCCTCTGTAATACCATATTTCTATCACCTCAATTTAACCTTCGGTGTATATCAATAACTTTTTTTTAAACTTGGGGTATCATAGAATTTTCGTCATGAAATAAATCAAGGGAAATGTTAACCTAATATTTTTAAATTTTTTCCATGATTTCTTTATCAATTTAAGTTTATTTTGGTTTCATTTATTGATTATCCCTTTGGGGAAATGGTATAGGAATTTATGGGATATGTATTTCATTAATTTACACACTCTTTTATTTGGTGTGAATTCTCTTAGTTTATAGATTTTCCTCATTTGAATCATTATAGGTGGTCAGAATAGTGGTTTTCTCTAGAAGGGGATAACTCTAACGGTGGGGTTATTTGGATTTTAAGTTGATTAAAAATATGAAGGGATATGGTACTAAAATTTACCTTGTCCCTAGGATTGACTATAGTTTTAGAAGGTAGTTTACCCAAACCATGACTATATACTTCCTCACTGAGTTGGTGATTTGGATTAATTGAGTTTTTAGGGCATGAATGATAGTTTGGATTGTTTTTTGGAATTAGAAATTTTCTGTGACTATTAATTTTATTGGGTATTTTAGGCTAGGATTATGGTTATAGGGGGTTTTGGAAAGGTCTTTATAGTGGTCAAGTATTTTTGGGTGGTGGTGAAGGATGACTACACTACCCCAGGTGTTTACATGAGTGTAGAAGTTATTCGGTACACCCCATTCCCTATAGTCTTGGTTATATTTTCAGAGAGATTTGTATGGATAGTATAGTTCCAACCATATAGATTTGTTTTATGGATGACGTAGGAAAATTTCCTCACAACTCTTATAATATTCTCTCAATTGAGGGAATTAATCAAAATAGTGGGTGTTGGTGGCATAGATACAACAATAAATTAGAGGATGGGGTTGGGATTTCAATTAGAGAAGAAAATGTTGTTGGAGTAGGGTATTTACCTCTTCAAACTTTATGTCCACCTTAATCTCAATGTTGGAATGTTGAACCTCATGGGAACCTCTGATGGGTACAAAGAACCCTGAATCAAACTATAGAGTGTTCTTCACTGTGTTTTAGATTAGCATCCATATTGTGATTATAGTGTTATTCAATAAGGAATCACTTATAGTAGAATTAATCATATTATAATCAATTTGTATTAAACCATCAGAAAAATATTGTATTAAAATGTCCTAACTTATTTGTTAGTGTATAAAAATTTAAAAATCCTTTTAAATCATCCTCAATATTCATGAATTGTTTCCCCATTAGATTTAATTATTCCATAGAATTATTTTCTTATTGTTTCAATTCGAGAGGATATGAAATATTTTTCAATAAAAATTCATTTCATGACCACCTGTCCTCTAATTGGAGAGTTGACATATTATAGATAGTATTTTATCGTTCCTTATAAAGAAAATGTAAAATACCATATTTTTTACAATTTATTCATCCAAATTTCATACTTTTAATATTTAGTATAAAATATGGAAATCTTTCAAATGTTTTTGTGGGTCTTATACAAAAAATCTATGATTTTTTTAAACGATTAATTAGATCATATTTTACTTCAATGTTTGTTGATTATACTTGTGAATTTATATGTACAGTTTCAATATCAACATTAGTTTAAGTTATTTTTTTAATTTATAGTTAATTTATACCATATTATACAAGTTAAATACAGTTTATATTTTAGTTCCAGAAGAATAGGGGTTTGGAAGTGTCTATGGGTTTGCTGCGTCCTCTTTCAAAGCATCATCATATGTGTCTCGGTATTGATGACATAGGTTCCTTTTTATTCAATTTCAAAATGGAATAATTCTCCTAGATTAGAAATTTTCATGCATAAAACCAAAATAGAAAATAAATTAGAACAAAAAAAGATATGTAAAACTAGAATAAAAAGTATATATTTACAAGATACAAAAATATATTATAAAAAATATACACTAATAACTATATCTATCCTAAAAAACAATTCCAAAATTTGAACTCTATATCTTGGAACATAAAATTTTTTAGGTTTAAGAGATTATTTGTACCATAGGGACGACCATAGGTCATTTCTCAAGGAGTTTTAGAGGTTTCAAGTTTGAATATTTAATAATTTTTTTAAAATAATAATAGAAAAGGGGTGTTTAGATGAATCTTTGAAATAAAAGGACTTGATTTGAAGAGTTTAATTTTTTAAAAAGTGTATTTTTAGATATTATGAGACTAGGAGATCATTTAAATTTCATTACGCGTCATGTCATATTCATAGTTCTAAAAATTACATTTTGTTTAATGAATTTCATTGGTTGAGGGTAACCAAAATATTGATTCCCCTACTTTCCCTTTATAATGGTTCCTTAGCACCAACCCTTGAAAAAAAAATTTCATTGTTTGGACCTTAAAAATGGAACGAGTTCTTAGAAATAATATTTATATTCAAGTATGTGTGTTGAAAAAAATACCCTTCTTTTTTCAAATGGGAACAACATAATATTTCTACTAGGAATCTCAAAATAATAAATTTTGAAAAGTGTTTCAATCGATGATACAAAAAAAATACATTCAAGTAGAATAATGTTAAGATAAAACATAAAAGAAATATTTCAAACATTAATTACACTAAACCAATAGAAAAACAAGTATTGGAACTCCATCATCATGTGTGTATCTCCCTCATAATGATCTGTCACCTTTTAGATCAACATTATAAAGAGGGATAAGCTATGGTGGATATCCTTCTTTATTTCATCTCTATATATGAGGATAGGTAGCTACATAAACTCTAAGATGATAAAAGGTGTCATTTTTAACTAAAAAATGACAGCACTTCACTCCTTCTTATAACTTAAAAATGGGGTTCCCAAGGTACCAATTTATAGGAAATATGGAAGGTGGTTTTGGGAACTCTGAATTTCAATAACCAATTGGATTGAGGATTTAGGTGAGAAGATATTTTTATCTCTCTTAAAAAAATAAAAGGTTGTTTCACTACCTATTTAATATCTCTAATAAAAATTTTAAATCAATTTTATTTCCATATTTGAAGATGTTTTTGAATTACAAAAGTGACCCTAAGACCGTGAACATTGAAGATTCCCTCCAATGCTATCATGTTTTGGTCCTCAAAATGCACAAATTGGGATCACTTTACTTATAAATAATTGTATCACACATGGATGTTCTTTCAAAAACTTATTTTTAACCCAATTTCATCTAAATATTATGAATAATAAGAATTTTAGTTCACATGGGTTATTGGGACCTCATATGGTTCAAGAATTATTGCTTGAATTTACTCATGATCTATCCAAATCACCTCAACCAACCATGATAAAATTAAAAAAATTTAAAATTTCCATTTCAATAGATTTTAAAATTATCAAATTTTAACAAATTAAAATTACAATTGAGTATTATATTTGTAATTTACAATTCAAAAATAGTTTAACTTAGTGATATAAGTGTGTGAATTGCATGTGAATCGTGGTGCGATCACCAATAAATACACGATTTTCCATTATTGTTATGATAGGTGATGTATCATTATCCATGTATATTTTATGGTGAGATATCAATCACTGAATCTATGTGACTGAAAAATATTTTTCATTAAGGCTATGTAGTGGTGTGATATTACTCACCAAGGATATAATATGGTAATGTATCCTTCACCAAGGAATTATTACTAGGTGATAACTCCTTTACCCATGATTTATAAGACAATATATGAAGGATTTTTCTACCACATGGTGTATTGTACCATTATATCACTAGTAGAGGAAGGTATGGTCATACATGGTTGGGTTTCAAAGAACATCGCAATTAAAGGTGTTATATTGTTACATGTTCTATTATAATTTCTTATCAATTAGGAATTGGTATTTATTTAATTTTTTGTGGACACTATTAGTGGAAGCCTATTAATTTTTTCTCACACCATACACGAGTTCTTTATTACCCAAGAAGACATTATAGTCATATAAATAGGTATGGTCATGGGCTTTGACTTTGAGGGGCAAGTAAGTGAAGCATAGTTAAAGTCTAGAGATGAGACTAGGCATGAACTAGGGGCTTAGTTTTTTAGTCATCTCCTTTATTTTAATCATTTTTGAATACTCTGTATATTATCAATCCATTAGAGATCTCCAATTTTGTTTTATAATCATGTTTCATTGAAGTGAAATTTATTTCGTTATGGCGTTTTTTGATTACATATCCATGATTGGACCATAACTATAATTTCCATGTTATAAAGTTCATTATAATTGATGTTTTGTTATTTCTTACAATTTTGTTTATGTATATCTATACTAGGGGTTAATTCTCAAAATGATCACCTTGGGACCCCCATTTCTAGTCTACATCCTCTATTATAAGTGGAATTGAACCTAAGGTCAGGTTGAAGATCTGTTTCGACAACCATTACGATGAGTTGGACTAGGAATTTATAAAGTGGTATCAAAACCAGCTTTTGATTTTGATTTATTATCTGGAAATTTTATCAAGATATAGGATATTATATGGACTTGATATGGATCTTATTCATGGTCGTAGAGAACCCATTTATATATAAAGTTCATGTTACCAGGGATATGATTTCTGTTATTGGTATTTGAGTGTTATTATGATATTTATTTTTAAGAAATTTTATATGTGATCTATAGTATATTGTTTTACTTTTTTCCTCTGGTGGAAAAAAAGAATTCATTCACGATCCATTCTTGTAATGTATGACCCACATGTAATTTCAGTACTTACCTATGATTTAATTCTTGTTATGATTCAAGGCTTAATTATTGGAAGTGTCAACATAGAAGTATATGATGTTTAACTATATAACATGATTTTGGAAGTCTACTAAATCATACCTTATGTTGGATTCAATTTCTAATATATGATGAATTTTCATAGGGAACTGTGTATTTTTTACATGAACTGAGAGTGGGTAGGTTAGGCTTGATTGGAGCTAAGATATGTGAAACGCTTATATCATAATTTGTGTGCAGTGTAGAAAAGTAAATGTTCTATTTCTAATTTTCCTAAACTATGATATAAATATTTTTAATAGTATTGTTATGTTCTCTATGTTTAGATTTTAAATTATATGTTCATAGATAACCTATTTTAGAGTGCCATGGGCCATGAATGAGCATGTGACACTACTAATGGAGTTGATTCCTCCTTCCTCACCTATTCAAGTTATTAATCTACAACATTGAGAATGTTTTATTCAGGTAATATAGTTCATGGGTCATTAAGCATTGATGGATAGGCCACCCATGTTGGATTTGACCTGAGAGTTCTAGTTTGAAGACCCACCTCTCTCCTCAAGTGAGGGTGGATTACCAGCTTTCATGTTTTGGATAGAGTATATCAAGACTATTTTTGAGTAGATCAAGATACGCCTAGAGTGAAGGGTAAATATCACTACTTATATTCTTTATAGACCATCTATGAATTAGTGGAATAAACTTGTTTATGCTTATATGAATGTCAGATTGACTTGTAAAAAATTTCAATATCATTATTATTTTTATTTTTTTTACCAAACTACAAGGGTTTATAGGTCTAAGAAATTAATGAAACTTTCCTATTGAGGAAAATTAGTAATGGATTATACCTCCCCTTTAATTGATAACTTATAGTTTTATACCATGTTGGATCGTGATAAGACTGATAGGGTTAATAATTTTTATGATTGTATGAGGAATTATGTTCCAGCACATGTGAATATTTTTCTCATGAGATTATTTTTCAAAGGTAGTGAAACATAACCTTATTTTTTATAGAAATTAGATAGAGGGTAGATCCACTAAGAAATTTTATTCTTATGATAGGGTCATGATAAGTTCATCAGTGAGTAGGAATTGGTGTCATAAGGAATTATTCTATGGTAGTGATAGGCATACGAGATTGGGTAGAGGATCATCTCTCCAATTTATAGGTAGTCTATATATTGAGTGTTTTCATTATGGTAATCCATGAAATAGTTTCCCTAATTAGTCTAGACTATCAAAGGAGATCCAATCTTGAAGGGAGATGGGTGATTTCCAAAGATTATACAATATTTCTCAATGGTCAACTAGTAAGCATGGATCTGGATATAACTGATGTTCAATAGTATGGATAGAAGTGCCTCAATAATATTTTAGTTGTGGATCCCATATCCATTTAGGATATGGAATAAAAAGTGGTTCCTAGGGGTAGGGTCATTAGTTCTAGAAAGGTGATGACCCTTATGAGAATCAGGTAGAAAGAGGCTGGGGTCATGGATCCGGCTAACTTCACATCATTGAGTATACCCCTTCCACATAGTGTGGGGATCCATTGTTTATTATTACAATGATTATACAATAATCCATTATAATGTATGATTTATTTTATATGGCTGTGTCACACTTGTTTATGATTTAAAAGTAATTTTGTGATATAGAGCTTGATGTTGTTTATCAACACTGAGTTATGTTGATTGATACACCCTTATGGATGTCATTTCATGGTATTCATAGGTGTTAAGATCTCACTATAAGCATTATTGGGTGTGGTAATCTCAATTGTTTCCTTAGGTTATAGGTATGAATCTTCAGTATGATCCTCATGATGTATTGGTTAACTCGGTATTGATCCCACATAGACTTATCTAATCAATAAAAATCTTGGATGTCCATCAATGGTAACTATTATATCCATGTTGAAGAGTGGAATATTTAGATAAGATATTCGAATCCTGAACATTTATAGTTGGGGGTGATATCAACATATCTTTCTAATATTTTTACAAGAGAAGAGGAGTTGAGACAACAAATATTCCCTCCAATTTTAGATCAGTTTTAGAACATGCTTTCTAATTATTTATCAAGGGTTCCACTTAAGAGTGAGAGAGAGAAACCATGTTTATGATCAAGATATTTCCAATTATAAATATTATATACATTTCACATTATAAGACATAACCAGAAAATATTAGAAAACTGAAGGATCAACTAGATGATCTTAAGGTAAACAGTTTCATTCCCCCAAGAAAATCCCCTTGGGGTGGCCTAATTTTATTCATTAAGAATTTTGATGGGTCATTTCTCTTTTTTGAAGATTAATAAAGGGTGAAACAAGTTATGAACAAGAATTGATATCCCTTTCCATGTATAAATGATCTATTTTACTAGTTAATGGGGTTCATGTTGTTCTCTAAAATCAAATTGGAGTTAGGAAACCACTTGTTGTGGGTGAGGCCTTCTAATATTAGTCATACTACTTTTAGAAGATAGTATGTCCATTATGATTATATTATGTTTTAATTCAGGTAAATAAATTCAATACATACATTTATGTCCTTCATTAAAATAATCCTCTATCAATACATGGAATTCACTATGGCTATATTTTTTGATGACATTCTAGGGTACTACTAGTCAAGGGAGGACTATTCTCACCATCAAGAGATTTACATAAGAACATATAGAGATCATTGACCATATGTAATTCCAACTATGTTTTATTTCTAGATCAATGAGTTTCACTTTGGGGAATGAGATACCAAACACAAGAAAAACACAAGAATATCTATTGATATCAAGAACATCAAGGCTATTTTTTATTTAGAGGTACCCCATAATGACTTTGAGGTATATGGTTTCCTAGACATGGAAGGTCACGATAAAAGGTTTATTTAGGTATTCTCCTTTCTAAAAGTACTTTTGATCGATTTGGCTAAGAAGGGTAATATTTTTGAGTGGTTTTATTTTTTTGAGAAATATTCCTAGAGTTAAAAGATAGGTTGATGAATTCATTGATGTTAACCTTACCAGAGCTATGTAATAAGTATACATTGTACTATGAGTCTTCAAAAGTTGGTCCTAGAGAAGTTATAACACAGGATCACTGAGTGGTGAACTTTAAGTCATAGCATCTAAATCCACATGAGAAGAACTACCCTACACATTATCTAGAGATAGCATCGTTGTTGTATGCACTAAGATGATGGCATCAAAACCTATTGATTTAAAGGTTTGTGGTTTATACTAACCAAAAAATCCTGAAGTATATCTTTTCACTATGAGACCTAAACCTTTATAAAATAAAGTAGGTTGAGTATCTAAATTTTTTTGACTTCAATATGAAGTAAAACCCTTGTAAAGAGAGTGATATAGAATTTACGAACACACCTTTCCACATCTTTTTGGTGGAATAAAGTGATTTGTAATTTAAAATTAAGCTTATAATGGATAATCATTAAATCTAGAACAAATCTAGTGGAATTTTATGATTCATTCATTATTTTAATAGAAAATTAAATTTTTGGTTCTTTATTGATTAATGTTCCTAGTGTACATCTTTATATCATTAATGAACTATTAGATGTATTTTAATAAATATAAATTAGGGATTTTAATGATGATTAATTGAAAAATATGTTTTCTATTAGGATCCATGGTGAAAGTCTAGAAAATAGTTAGAGTGACCTTCCCTTGGGTAAATATACCATGGGAGTTGTTCAATTGATTATAGGAACACTTACCAAACAATTATTTAAAAATAGAAATTATGAATCAATCACATGACTATTTAGATCAACCACACGACCATTTAGATCTATCACATAAAGAAATCTCAAAATTTGGAAAATTAATGGATTGAATGCATCAACGAAAATGACAGCATGACCAATGAGAATAGCCAAATGTTCAAATAGAGTGACCGAGTCAAGCCAAAGAGACTTTGGGAGTTATGAAATAAACCATAGGAATAACATTTCATGTAAAAATGACCTAAAAAGGAAAATTGAAACAAAAATGATACATCAACCATCATAAGGCTAAAAAATACACAACAACACCAACTGTTCAAAAAAAAGAGAGAATGAGCATCTCCATCCCTGCTCACTATTGATGGTCTTGATCGACCGCACAATGATTCTTGCCTTTGAACATATGGGAACTGAATCTTGATTCCATGAAAATATTGTAGTAGAAGAAAATGGACTTTTCCTTACCCTAACTAATTAGTTCTGGAAATTCTATTAACCAATCATGACAATGCAAGATCCTCTAGTGATAAAGAGAGAGAAAATGATACTGCCTTTATTAAGACAAGGTTCCTATTTAGAAGATGGTCATGAATTGTCTAAAACCCCAAAAAGTTGAAGTTGATTCCAATCCTAGTATTTGAATGGATCTAATCCAGAAAAGATTACTATGAAACCCAAAGGATAAGTGAAAATTCATTGAAATCTAAGTCGACCCGCTATTGTATAACATGTATTGAAACCCTCGGTTAAAGCATGATGTTTCACCACCCATAATCATCAATAATGGAAAATTTGGGGCTCTACTAGTGTAGCTTAAATATTCAAATCGCAAGGAGTGTGAAATCCATGTTTGAGATAGGAAATCTCACTCGAGAAGATAACCTACTTTTTACAACAATTCCCCTAATGCAAAATGAGTCAAACTCAGTGAAAGGATGATTTGAGAATGAGTTTATGTTCATTATCCCTTTAAAGTAGGCCCAATTTTGAATCCCAAAAACAAAATCCCACTCTCACATAATAAAAACCCAATTAATAATTCAGAGTCCAATAATTTAAAATGTGACACTTGTAGAGAAGAGGAAAAATTTATGAATAAAAGATCATCAAAATAATCAATGGTTAGCCTTCCAGAAATCATAATGGGCTATGAATTTGAGGAGTTAGTAGGTTGTACAGGGTTGGTTGGAAATTGGATGCATACCTATCAAGGATTAGTTATGAAAGAAAAAAAAATATATAATTTATATATATATGAAAAGAAAAATATGAAGAAAAAGAGATTCCTATCCCAAAGTAGATGAAGACTAAAGAGTAGGAAGCGAGCATTAGGACGATTGCTTTAGATTTTGGAAGGATTTTAGAAGCTATCATAAATATATTATTCATTATTTTATTATTTTCTTTCTATGTATTTAAATTACTATTTTGGTTATAATTTCATTAAAATATTTTTTATGGTTTGTGGATAAATTAAGCTAGAGAAATGAAATTGAGTTGGTAGGAAATTTTTCATTATTCAAGTGTATGATGTAGATGGAAACTACCCTTTTCTCATCTTTCAAGTAGTATAATTCCTTATCCTATTGAAAATATATGAGTTTTGTTTCAATTTTTTTGTTTCTATCTAATTTTCATATGTAATTACATCTGAAAATAGGATAGTCCATTAAAGGGTAGCATATCAGTAACAACTAAGAAGGTATTTTTAATATATCTCTGGTTTCTTTATTGAGTGGATTAGTAGTTTTCTTAGTTGAGAAATAAGAGGATCCATTCTTCTAGAAGTTATTCATTTGAGAAACCAAACCAATATATTTTCACCAAAAACAAAAACACCTATTCATGACTAAATATAGAAAAATACAAAAATAAATAATAAAAAAATAAAAAATATACCAACAAATTCCCTTATTCCACCCTAGAACACCTCTTATTTCCTCAAGACCTCTATACTTGTTCTTATGCTATTTATTATTAACCTACTTCCCAATTGTTCTTATTCCACTAATTTCATCACCACAATTACTCTCATTATTCCACTCTTTGTTGCATTATCATGGGTTTTTTTGCTTAGTTTTTTAATTGGTCTCACTCAATACCCCTTTTTTTGAAGTTATTACCTACATATCAACCCCTATTCACTACAACAATAGTTTTATATGAGGTTTATATAAATTTAATTTCCCTTTGTATTATTGATTACCTATGGTCCTAGTCAAAAATTTCCACCATTTCTAAGGAAGTCCACATGCGACCAAGTAAAAAATAAAATCAAAATCCAAAAAAATGAGAATAATCTACTGAAAAGGGTATGAATGAAAACTAGGTCATCATTAAAAAACCTCTAGGGATTCATACATAAAATAAAAAAACATTTTGGTGATTTAGAAATCAATAAGAATCTTACAATAGAAAATCATGAGGAAGATCCTAATAATCAAAAAAATGAAAACTTTAACCATACTAAAAATGTCAACCTACCACAACCTGGTAATGACCTGATGGATATATTTAGACTTAGGGAGTTTTAGGTTCGTATAGTATCAATGAACCCATCATGAATTAGAATAAATCCATGGTCTAGAAACTATGATATTAAGATATCCCAATTTTCTATAATTCCAACATACCATGGATTACCCATTGAAGATGCATTAGAGTTCATTATACAGTACATTAGTTTCCACTTAGGAGATCGAGTGAGGAAGGGTTAAAACTAAGATTATTCCCATTTTTCAAAAAAGCAAATGAGAAATTTCGGTCCCAAAAAATTTATGAATAATTTTTTGATTTATGGGAGAAACTGTACAATAATTTTTACTAAAATTTTACATAAGGAAGATGATTTCTGAGATTTAGAACAAAATCATGATATTTTTACAAGATGAGGGAGAGTTATTCCATGAATCATGAGAAAGATTCAAAGGGAAACCTAGCTAGTATCCTGAACACCAATTTAAACCACAATTTCTCATGGATATATTCTACACACATCTCATACTATACCATGAAATAGTGGTTTATTAGTCATATGAAAGATATTTATCTGATAAAACTATTGATGAGATTAAGAATATTTTCAACAAATTGGTTCAAAATTCCCAATAAAAATGTTCCAGGAGGTAAAATATTGTATGTGAAGAAACAAAAAGACACTCCCCATAAAGAAGTTCAAGATGATATATTTTGAATGGAAAATAATCATCAAACACTAATAGAGAAATGTCACCATTGTGGCATGTTAATCCATTCATAGTCTCACTGTCCAAATTTTGATATTCCACCCCAAGTTCTTGATAATGATTTTTTTGGGAAGGGTCCAAAAATATAACTGAGAGATTAACTATTCTTATATAATTACCACCAAGGCTACTGTAACCACCCCAACATTTCTTGGAGAGAGTAAGGAGTGCAGAGACCTATGACTCCCCCTGTTTTCCATCAACCTATGCAGTCATTCCATCCCAACCAAGGGATGATGTTTCTAGTTCTAAAGATGAATTCATTGGTATGTTCCCAAAATTTATTGGTTGGTTCGATGAAAAAAATAAAGAAATGATTTTACAAGTAAAAACAAGAAGTTATCTTCAAAAAGTTTGAGTTACAATTGGTATAATTAGTTATAAATACAGGACGTAGATACAAAGGTAAACAACCTAGAATCCCCAATCCAAAACCAAGGGAGAATGACATGTTAATAAAAAAGGAGTGTATTAGAACTCAATAATAAGCTAATAAATATCCAAAATCATTCCTTAAAAAAATTCATATAGAACTAAAAAACAAACTCTTGAAGCCGATGAATATGAAAATATGAATTACCCTAATTAAAGTCAGCTGAATCCTATTTTAGTTGCTGAAAAAAAATATAAAGGAATGTAAATCAAGGATAATAATGTAAAAAAAATATTAAAGAAAAATATTAAGGGATAAATGAATTTTTGAGGAAGGTTTCCCCAATCATTCCCTTTCCACAGAGAATAAAAAAGGAAAACCATGTTTCTGAACTGTTCAAATTTCAAAAAAAAATCAAGAAATTGAATATCGATATTATCTTCCTTGAGGATTTAATTAAAAAACCTTATTATATTAAATAACTCAAAAAATATATTCAAACAAGAAAAAATTTGAATAATTTTTTACTTATAATCTCAAAGAGGATTGTAGTGTTGCCTTTTAGAATAGGATAAATCTCAAAATTAATGATTCAGGATGCTTTATAATCCCTTACAGCTTTGTTGATAGAGATGGAATGTTTAGTTATCCTAGTGATCTTAGAGAAATTATTAATTTTATTCCGTTATACTTGTTCAAGAACTTGAAATTAGGAGTTACCCTACCCACTATTGTTATTTTACAACTAATAAATTAATCCATTACTCTCCCAGTTGGTAGGGTAGATGACTAGTTAATAGGAGTAGGAAAGATAATTATGCTAGCTATTTTTTACATTTTTGATTTAGAATGTGACCAGGTGGTACCTATCATTATTTGTAGGCTATTTATTTCCAAATGGGGAATTTCATTGACGTTTCTAAGGGAAAATAAAATTTTAATCTCAGTGAATAGTGATAGGGATTCAATTTTTTCATAAAAATTAAAGAACCCACCCAATACCAAATATTTCCAAAATATGAGATTATAGAAGTTAAATAATATGTTGATGGGAAGGAAGAGGTGTTTTTTTGGAGATTTTAGAAGAAATCAATGGAACACCTATGTTTCATAAAGAGACCTACATGGAAATTACTTCTATTAAGGACAAAGAATCTTTAGATGATTTTGAGGTGGAAATCCTGGAACATATAGATGAATTTGTTGTAGACCAGAAATATAAATGTGAGGAATTCTTGTCTAAAAACAATATTGATAATCTAGATGTCTTCTTAAATACCTTCATAAATAAGTAACATGAGGACATTGGACCTCCTAGACCAGAGTGTATTCCCTTGAGCCAAGCACTACCCAATTTAGAGCTTAAGAACCGTCCGAATCATTTTAAATATTCATTTTTAGGAAAGTGTTCAATATTATTAGTCATTATCTCATCCAAAATTAAAATTAAGTCAATAGGATAACCTTATTTGTTTTATGGGGGAAGTTTAAATATATCCTTGACTGGTCTTTTACTTATTTTAATAGATCGAGTCCATTATACTTCATGAATAAAATCTCCATAAAACTCGAGTGTAAACCATAAGTGGAAGCATATAGAAGGATTAATATAAACATTAATGAGGTAGTTAAGGAGGAATTCATTAATTTAGATGATCTTTGAATTATTTTTCCCATTTTTTATTGACCATGGGTTAGTCCAGTACAAGTTGTCTCTGTGAAGTGAGGTGTCATAATCATGAATAATGAGAAAAATGAGAAATTTAAAATTAGTAGATATACCAAGTGGATAATGTGTATTGATTAAATAACTATTTTACTAGAAAATATCATTTTCTAATTTCATTTCTGGATCAAATGCTTTTGAGGTTGGATGGCAATCAATTTTTTGACTCTCTCGATGGATTTTGGGGTTACAATCAGATATACATAGCCCCAAAAGACCAAGATTAAACCACATTACCCTATCTATTTGGGATGTTTTATAATATTTGAAATCCATTTAATTTATGTGGTGGTCCATTCAACTTTAAATAGTTTATGATATTTATATTTGCTGGAATTACTAATAGATTTGTTGAAGTATTCATGGATAAATTTTTTATGGTTCTAATTTTGATGGATGTTTAAAAAATATGAAAACCTATTTACAACAGTGTGAAGATAAAAACCTTGTCTTAAATTGGGATAAATTATTGTTCAATGTTACTGAAGGATTTTTTTTGGGTCAAAAGGTTTCCAAGAATGTATTAGAGGTCGAAAATGATAAAATTGTGGTAATCCAAAAGCTTCCTCCACCTAAAAATGCTAAGGTAATTAGGATATTTTTAGGAAATTATGGGTTTTATGAGAGGTTTATTAAATATTTATCTAAAATATATATGCCACTATTTTATTTACTTATTAATGAAACAATGTTTTTTATTATAAATTCTTAGGCTCAATTAATTTTCTTAAGGAAAATATCATTTCTTCACCCATTATCTCTGACCCAAATCGGAAACTTACTTTTGGGGATATGAGTGATTCTAGTGACATTGCAGTATGATCTATTTTAGGATAGAGGAAGGATAAGATGTTTTATATAGTGTACAATTCTATTATAATTCTTGATGGGGCTAAAAGGAATTAAACTATAATTAGAAGTAACTTTTGACAATGATTTTTTTCTTTATAAAAACATAAGAAACATTTTAGAGGATCAAAATTCATTATATTAATATATTATTCAGCTCTTAAATATCCATTTTCCAAGAAAGAGTCTAAACCCAGATTGATGAGGTGGGTTTTGTTATTATAAGAATTTGAATTGGTAATCAAGGATAATCATAGGGATGAGAATGTTGTGGTTGATCATTTTTCTAGGATTCAAAATACAAAAAATAATACTAAAGGGTGATAAACTATTAATTTCAAGATTAAAATATATTTTTAATGGGAATGTTCCATGGTTTTCTGATTTTGTTAACATTATCATAGCTGAAATCATGCCTAATGCATTTTCTCAGAACATGAAAAAGTTGTTTTTTTCTGAGCTAATTTTCTTTAGGATGCGCCTTTATTATTTAGGAGATTTTATAATGAAATTTTGAAGAGAATTGTTCCTAAGGAAGTGATTCTACCCATTCTTGAGAGTTTCATTTAATCTCTTTGGGGAGGAAAAAATGGAAGTAGGGGAATTTCAAAAAAGGGTTTGAAATTTAGTTTCTATTGTAATAATTTATTTAATAATTACAGAATTCTTATTATAGGATGTGACAAATGTCAAATAATTGGTAATTTGGGCCCGAATATAGAGCTTCCCCAAAAGAAAATTTTTGGATATAGAATTTTTTGAGTTTTGGGGGATAGACGTTATGGGAAATTTTACTTCATAATTTGGTAATGAATATATATTTATTTATATTGACTATTTATCAAGGTGGGTTGAGGTAGTGGTTCTTCTAACTAACCAAGCTAGTAGTGTGATTAAATTTATCAATAAGAACATTTTTTTTCAAGGTTTGGTGTCCCTAAGGCTTTCATTATTGACAATGGGGCCTAATTTAAAAACATTAATTTCAAATATTAGAAGAGAAAATATGGTTGTCTTCAAAAACCTAGTGTAACCCATCATCCATAGTCAAGTGAATAAGATAAAGTCTCTAATAGGGAATTGAATCCAATTTTAGGGAAAAATTTGACAATATCTAGAAAGTATGAGTCTCTAAATTTGGATGAGGTATTATGGGCCTATAATAATGACTTTAAAACCACAATAGGTATGTATCCATATATGATACTTTTTAGAAAGTATTTTTATCTACCTATGGAGCTATAAAACAAACCCATTTTATAAATTAGGTATTTGAATTTTAATTTTAATTCTACTGGAGAGATAATATTTATTTAGTTGAGCGAATTAGATGAAATCAGTGGAGTGTCTTATGACAATGCATGAATTTACAATGAAATAAAAAAAGATTTTCATGATTATATAATTTAATATATATATTTTAAATTAGGACAAAAAGGTATTTTGTTCAAATACATACTTAATTTTCTACCTATTAAACTCTGGTCCATGTGTTTTGGCCCATTTAAAATTATGAGAGTACTTGAAAATGGGTCTGTTGAGTTGGCCAGGAAAGATAACATTTCATTCTTGTTAAGTGGACAAACAATGATGAATTAATTTTAAGGTAAGATGAAAGGATTGGTTTCCATCTCCTTTCATAGAAGTTAAAGTATTTTTTAAGTCTAACTGAAGACTATAAACTCAATGCTTCATGGGAGTCAACCCATTGTTTTTTGTTTTGACTTCTTAGTTTTCTATTTCCATGGATGACTTTTTGAATTCCTTATCTCCTTAAAGTTTCAATTATATATGAGCTAATCAATCTTACCAAAGAATTTTTTTAAAATTTAAATGGGTGAGTTCTTTTAGATAACAAAAATTATCAAATCTCCATAGTTAAGGGAGTACTATTTTTACTTTTTCAACATCAAATATTCTCCTCTCATGTTTCATGTTACTTTTGAATAAGTGTAGGGTAGTCCCCATTAATTTTCTTATGAAATATTATGAATATATTTCACTTGAATGGGTGTCAATATTTCTAATTTACAGATTGATGAAAAATAAATTTGAACAAAATTTCAAATATGTCGGGCACCCCGAACAAAAATTACTGATGTTTTTTTGTTTCTGATGATTCTGATCGAACTGGTTTGTGAAGATATTTTATCTATATATAAAAATAAAAAACATGCACTTTGTTTTTGAAAATTTTACTAACAATGTGTAAAATGTATTGTCTTGTACTTTCATGCACCCCTAAACATTTTTTTCATTGGTGAACTGTCAACATATTAAGAATTAAAACTTTCTACCACATTAGGATTCAATATTTTTGACAATGTTTATTTTTAAGTGTACGGGATAGGGGACTTTATATATTCCTTAGCTGTGCATCAATTCTATACACATAAACAACCTAGATATTTTTAAAACTGACTCCTTTTTGAAACTTAATTCAAGATTCCTATAAATAAAATTTTATTTTTGTTGATAAATGAATTTTTTATTTATCTTTCAGTTAGGAAAATAAGAAATACTTTGTTTCTTACCTAGGGGAAAAGGTCCTAGAAATTTTTAAGTGATTTATCTAAGTTTTAATTTATAAGTATTGAGTGATTTATGACTAACATTTTACACAGTCTTATGAAGATACTACTTGAAGTCTATTAAAAGGAAGTTTGATAGTTTATATACTTATGGATTTGTAAACATAACTTGAGTATGGTTATGTGTTAACTTGGACCAAGATACATAACACTGATAAAATGGAACACCTTAGGGACCAACTAAATAGAAATTAATATAAATCCTTTAAATATTAAGTAAAATGGGTAATAAGGATCCCATAGTGAGTCTTTAAGATAAAGGTTCTTGGTGAATTTCTATAAATAAATCAAAATTCAATAAGTTCCTTGTAAAATTATATATATGATTTTATGGATTGTAAAAATTAAAATAAAGTGCCTAAGTAAAAATGATCTCATTAAGGTGATTGGAATATTGAACCCAAATATGAAAGGGGACAATTGATTTATAATAAAATATTTTGAGTTGTATCAAAAATGTAGAAATTAGAACTTTTGTTTGAGAACCTAGGAAGGAGTGAATGTTTTGTGTTCTTTTTTTCTAGATTTAATTATTCTTATATCTCTCTCATCCATACTCCTAGAACTTGAATCATAGATAATGTTGAAATATGATAGCATGAATTATTCACATAGTAGGTATGAAATTATTTTAAATAGATGATTCAATGATTTTTCATTAATTTGGGAATACATAGTAGAACATAAGAAGTATAATCAATCTTCCTTAGGTGTCTATAAATAAATTCATTTAATAAATTTCCTAGGAGTACAATTCACTAAGTATAGTGGAGTTTGAGGTACATTATTTGATATCACCTTGTCACATATGTTTTCGTGGAATATAAGTGTCTGTAATGTAAAATTGAACTTATAATGGAGAATCATTGATTATAAAATGAATTTCTTTTAATTATTTTATTCATTGATTTTTTTAATATAAATGTATCTTTTTATGATTTATTGATTAATGTTTTGGTATAAATGTTCATAAAATTTATAAACAATTTGATGTTTTTAATAAATTTCAATTAGGTTTTTGAATGATGATTAATTGAAAAATATATGTTCTATTAGGATCCATAGTGAAAATATGAAAAATGGTTGGATTGATCATGCCTAGGGTAAATTGACTATGAGAGTTTTTCAATCGATTGTAGGAATAATTAAGTGAAAATGAGTTAAAAATGGAATTGACAGGTTAACCATAAGAACATTCATATAGACCATAAGAATAAATATAATTTTTTGGGAAACTAATGGATTGACCATGTTAACCTAATTGACCCCACAACTAATGGGAATGACTTCAATTTCAAATGGAGTGATTGAGTCTAGCCAAAGAGATTGTGGGAGTTATGAAATTGAGCATAAGAACAAAATTACAAGTGACTGAAACCTCAAAATAAAAAAGTGAAACAAAAATGATGCATCCACTTAAATAAGGCTAAAATAATACGTAGATACACCTACAGTTCAAAAAATTAGAGAATAAGATTCTCCATCCCTGATTAAAGTTAATGTTCCCTATTGAACACATGATAGTGCTCACCCAAGAACATCTAGAAACCAGATATCGAAAAAAACCATGATTGCAATTGAATATAACCAATATCACCATCATCTACTCCACTGGTTCTATAAATTCTATTATCCAATCTAGACCATGTGAGATCCACCATCATTGAAGAAAGAAAAGTCAATGCTACCTCTATTGACATCAATGTGGTATTTTGAATATGTTAATGAACTATATAGAACCCAATAATGTGAAAGTTGACACCAAACTAATCATTTGAACCCATCTAATTTGATGCCACCTACTAAGAAACACCAAGGCTGAGTACTGATTCATTGAAATATTATTTGAGTCTCTATAGAAGAACCTAATTCAACATCTTATATTGAAACATGACACTGTAACTCCTATTATTATTGATCATGCCAAATTTGGGCCTCTATTGGTGTAGTTTAAATAGTAAAATAACAAGGAGCATGAATTCCTAGTTGGATCTAAGTAAGATCACTTTATAACATTCCTTACTCAATCATATTACACATATGACATAAAAATCATTGAATTCAGTGTCAAGATCAAATGGTTTTGAGTTTGAGTTACTGATGCCTTCAAAGAAGGCCCAATTTCGAAGCCCAAAAACCAAATACCAAGCTCGCTCGATAAAAACCCATGAAATAATTTACACTGCAATAACACAACATGCAATGCCCTGGGAGAAGATGAAATATTCTCTATAAAAATTCATCAAAATAATCTATATGGAAGCATTACAAGAAATCATACTAGGATTTGAATTTGAGGAGTCAGTGTGGTGTACCGGTTTGGTTAGAAAAGAACTAAATACCTATTCAGGATCATGTAAAAAAGGGAAACATGATTTGAAATTTTTCTATATATGAAAATAAAAATATGTAAAAAGTGAATCTTCTCCGAAATTGGACTAAAATTGGGGAGAAGTAAACAAGAAGGAGGATGATCGCTATAGATTTTGGAGGTAGAATAGAATCTCTTATAGATATATTCTATACTTTTTTTTCATATTATGCATATTAAAAATAATATTTTGGTTTAAATTTCATTGAGACAATTCATTAGGGTTGGTGGATAAATTAACGTAAGGGAATGAGATTGATCTGGTAGGAACTTTTTCTTCATTCAAGTGTAAGTTGTAGATGAAAACTACCATTTTCTCGTCTCTCAAGAATTATAATTCCTTCAAATATCGAAAATGAGTTATTATTTTTTTGGTTTTATTGGTTTCTATATACTTTTCATTTGGAATTCCATCTAAGAAGAGGACAACCAATGAAAGGGTAGAACATTAGGAACAATAGATAAGTTGTTTCTAATCTATCTATGGTTTATTTATTAAGTGGATTAGTAGATTTTGTTGTTGGGAAATAGAAGGATCCATTCATATGAAGTTTATTTATTTGAAATAACTAACCATTATTTCTTCACCAGACCCAGTAACACCAATGCATGAATGATTATAGAAAATAAACAACAAAATATAAAAACCAAATAAAAACCATCCATTTGATTTCCTCTATTTCACCTTAGACTACCTTTTTCTTCCTCATGATCTCTGTACATGTTATTATTCTGTTGATTATTACCATACTTCCCAATTATTCTCGTTCCAATGATTTCATCACCTCTATTACACTCATCATTCCACTCTTTGTTTTGATGTCATGGTTTTTGTTGTTTTTTTACTTGGTCTCACTCAAAAAACTTTCAAAATTCCTTCCTTGTGTATTGAAACCTACTCACTACAACATTAGAATTAATTTGGTTTTATAAATATTTAATTTTCCTTGATCTTAATGATTAAATAATTCCTTAGTCAATGTGTGTTATAGTTTATGGATGGATTATGAAGGCTTGAACTAAGGTGGTAATGGAGATTATTTGTGAGTGGCAGCTGATGGTTCTATTTTATGTGATTCATTTCATTATCTAAAAGTATCCATAAAGGGTTGTTCTCACTATCTTGAGAATTACATCCTCACTCCTTGATAAAGTGATATAGAATTAGCTATTTATTTTTCTTATCAATTAATGATGGAGAATATATATAGTGCAGATGTTTCATCTAATCGGTTCCTAGATATCAATGAGGTACTTTATGTATGTGTTTGTGTGGTAGTTTGTATGAGTATGCTTGAGGATGTTGAGGATTATGGGGTGTATCAGAAGCATTGGGTTGTTTACCAAAAATTATTTTTAATTTATTTCAGTGGAAAATATTTAAAAAACTTGATAACGTAAACACAAGAATTTTTTTAGAGAGGATCCTTCATAATTAAATTATAATTAATTTAAAAATATAATTTACAAAAACATGATATTTTTTTATCAATTTGGATATAGATCTTATTTTATAATAATTTTGATATATAATCCAAGATAATATTTATCTAGTTTTATCCACACATGCACAAGGAACCTTGGAACAATGTACATGGTATTCTGGGTGCAAGCACAAAGACTCAGTGGTTTTATTTGATTTTTTTTGATTGAAAAAAGAATATCTCATGCCCTCTATTGGTTCTTGAGTGGCAGGGATGATTGTTTCTCTCTAGGGCATGAGATAATTATATTGTCTCACCGTTATGTAAAATAACTATTATACTGTAAAATGATATAAAGTGGGATATAAATTTAGGATTAAATATTTGATAATTATGCTAAGTCACAATATCAAATATTCTATTTAATGTATTTCACATGTCTAATAATAGTAATACTATTGTTATTATATCACTTGACATGCTCATATTTAAATATCATATGTTGAATATATAATTCCATATTTACTTAAATTATATTTAAAAAAAGTATATCATTTCTATCGAGACATTAATTCTATCCTTCAATCGTCCCAAATATTTATCACACATTAAATTAAATATTTAAATAAATAAATATTATTCAATAAATAAATATAATATTATATTCACTGAACTCATAGATAAATATTTATTTTGGTATTTATGTAACTAAATAAATAGCTAAATATTAATCTATAAACTAGTGAATGAATGAATATTTATTTATTATCTTATGAATAATAAACAAGGGATAAAATTAAACTCACATGTTGAAAACTTGAATATCTAGTGACTAAATTTATGTGATCAACATAAATTGAATAATTATTATTCTAAAAATAGAGAATAATATTGATTTATATATTAAATTCAGTAGGACTTAATGAGATTATGAATAAACGTAGCATATGACCCTCTAAGCTTCTAATTCAGTGGAAATAGGCGAATATACCTAAATTCCAAAATCAGTGTCTATTAAAAAGTTATGGAACACATAGGGAAAGAAAATTAATTTAGAAACAACAACAACCATCCTATGAATGATTCTGTGTAATATAGTCCCTTTTTCTTTGAAACATCCCAAAAATATTATTTTATTATTAATAAAAGATCCCATGTTACACAATGACTATTTTATTATGTTTTATAATAAAACCCATAGAAGGAATTTTACATTTATTTCCCAATCATGAAATATTATTATATATAAGTGTTAAAAATAAAACAATGAGATAAAATAAAAATAATAATGAAAAAACTAATATAAAATCCATAGGGTCAAATTATCCCATTAAGATGAATCTTAGTATAAGAATAAGAAAAAATAAATAGATGCATTATAAATATAGTGGAAATTATCAAGGTAAGTATAGATTCTTCATAATTAAAGTAGTGAATGATGGACTATTTTAAAGGTTGAGTATATATAGTGTGTGATAGGCAATGTTACTATTAGGATCTAATCATTACCTAAACATTGGTTAGTATGATTATTGGGAATTATGACTATTATAATTAGTTTATATAATGGGTAATAATGATAGATAATTAATGCTGAAGTGAGAAACAATGACCTCAACTAGTAGGATCATGATTTTCGAGGCCCATCTATTAGAACATGGGCGGGATGTAGCATCACTAGGATTCACCATTTACCAAGCCCAAGTAAAGCTTTAACAAGTAAGGCTCGATCATAATTAACTATGGGAGATGTTTAATTTAGGGGAGATCATCACCAGATCAATGTCAACAAAGCCACCCCATGAAAGTACAACCATCACACACCATACCCTTATGGTGGATTTCAGTGTAATAAGGGGCTATGTATCTACTCCTCAGTATTATAAATGTGTAATTTTATTTCTAGAAATAAAATAGTTTTTTCTGCAATATCAATTTAATTATTTGTTTATTTAATAAAAATTACATTAAAACAATATGAATATGATAAATAAATTTTTAGATACAAATAAAACATTTTTTTTTGAAAAAAAAATATTTTAATTAAAATAAAATTTTATGATAAATTAAATTATTTTAAATAAATTTTAATTTCATTAAATAGTCTTATTAATAAATATTTATTTAAATATAAATGATGATAAAATTTTATAATGTCCCGGATAGTTTTTGTAATGGTCATAAAGATGATTATGTCATAAAAACTAATATTTTTCAATAAATAAATATTTTCTTTAAAAAATTAAAATTCTTATATGTATAGATTTTTCTTGATTAAATCGATATCATTTTCTAAATCAGCACATAAAATTTATCCAATGGTGTGTTTTTAATAATTTTCACAGATAATCGATTTTTTTGGTAAAATTTGAAATAAGGTATACATATACGGTAGATATTATGACAGAAAATGACATAAAAGTGACGCAATAAATAATTTAATGTATTAATAAATATAAAATGTGTTTTTTCATTAAAATTATGTATGTTAATGTAATAAGATTAATTTGACAAACCTATAAAGAACCTTACAAAGCCTAATAGATATTTTATGATTTTAAAAATAGTTCTTTATGAACAAAACTCAATCCACATAATGAATGATATTATTTTAAGAGTTTTTGTTCTTAAACTGAGAAAATATGAAAATCCACTCTTCCTTTGAAAATACAATGGGAAAACTATTTTAAGGCTGTTGGGTTTTTATTTTTTGTTAACTAAGTGTCAAAGGCCTAAGATTGTAAATTAATAAATAATACTATCTCTTTTTCTATAAACCCATTTTCCCATTACTCTATAATCCAAAGCCTTTGAGCATGAATTTTCACTAAATTTTATCACTAGAATCTTTCTAATGAGTTATTAAGGTTCCAATAATCTCTTCCCAAAATTTAAGAAGAAACCAAACATAGTAAGGGGTTCTCTCCCCCTTTTTCAATTGATGCATTTCCTTTGTTATAAGAATTTTTATTTCATATTGATTTTATTTCTATATGTTCATAGTCATCCCTTTTTTTCTAAATATTGAGATACTTCCTTCTTAAATCACTAAAACCTTCCTTGAACTTTTTATCTATTCCCGTTATACTACAAAAAATTTCCCTTGATTTTCCTTGACAGATTTTGTGAATACCCAAATCTATTTTCATTCAAGGGTATTCACCTAGATATAACTAAAACTTAATGATTTGGTAATTCTAAATATGAAACTCACATCCACTATTCATGGATTTAAAATAATTAAAATTACATTTGTTTTTATTTCCCTGGGTTATTGATGAATTTATTTCCTATGATAATTAATCAATGCACAATACATGAATTAAGACAAATGAAGGGTGTTTCCTAATTTGGCTCTAATGAATTTGGTATTAAATTAATCTCTAGAGATAACATGTTTATGATAACTTGGTAAATAAACTTGGTAATATTTTTAATGATACCTCTGTGATTAAAATTGGTGATATGATTATGAATGTATCATTTTTATGTTATAAACACATTTCTATATTATATATAATGCACATTTGATCATGTTCATATATTATTATTCATGTCTTTATGATAATGTTCTATTTTTATGCCTCATGTTTCACCAAATATGATCACTCATGTTCTATTTCATTTTTTGTATCTTTATTTACATTATGCTCGTCATTTTATATGGATGTATATCCCTAGGAAATAAAATTGAGTGAGGTGACCTAAGATAGATTAATAAAAGTCTATTTGAAGAGGTTTAAATAAATTTTATATCTATTTTTATTTTTATACTTCATGTATTATGTACCTAGTTTTCAAGACACTAAAAAATGATCCTTGGAAGTTATTAATGTAATATTTTGTTAAGGAATTATACCAAACATCATGTACAAAAAATGCAGGTCACCATAGTTGGTATTAAATGAATAATTTTGTTATTTTTTGAAATTATGACAATAAAACTTTATTTAAACCCCTAAGAATAAGTCTAAATATATAGAAACCTCCTAAATTTTAATAATTTAGAGTTTATCATTTCTTAATAATGAAATATTTTTCCAGATATTACATGTGTATGTGGTTCTGGCATAGATTCACCTAGGTGTAATAACCTTGAAAGGCTAGTTGTATAATAAACTAATCTTCACCCTTGTTTTGAGAAGAGGGCCTTACTAAACACATGTGTTGACACTCCCATGGGATATTATTTGATTAATAACATTATTTTTACAAACCATTATTATGTATTTTTATATAGTCTATTTTTTAAAATATTTAAGTATAATATCCTAGAATCATATTTTTAGAAACTTTTATGATTAAAAATACATTTATAAATATTATCATAAGATTTAAAATTATATAAATGTTCTCATTTATGTTTTCTTATTCTATAAAAATGGTGGGAAATAGAAGTTCTCATGTGAATATTGGATGTAATAGACAATTTAATTCCTTCCCAATGTGATGGGTCCAAAAGTTTAAGACTTCATGAGGATACTAAATCAAGTTATGAATAAAAACCTTTACTACATAGAGCATTTAAATTCACCATGGATGGAAAAAATAGTAGTTGAATTGATCACATGTTAACAAAAAACTATTTTTAGTGGAACTTCTGATCTATTAATCACAGAACTATAAACCAATACTATAGAAAAGATTTGTTATGTTCTATATTGTTCTATATAATCTACATTGGTAGTATACCACTTGGAGGGAGAATCCAATTAGTGGTGGACACTAATCTAGAACATAAATCCAAAGGAAAAGGTTGAATCAAAGGATTGGAAAGACTTTTAAAATGTGTCCTTAAATAAGTGTTTTCCTTAAACCCTCCAAGAAAAGATGGAGATGGAATTACTTAAGTTGAATAAAAAAGAGAATGAATCATTATGAGGTTATTTTATTCACTTTACAAGTATTTCATGATATGATTAAATATTTTTAATTGATAATAAGGTTAATATTGACCATTTATTATGTGGGATAAGACTACATCTATGGAAAGATCTAGAAATTGGAGACTTTGGGAGATATGAAGAGATAGTGAGGTGTGACCCAAAAGATTAAATGGAGTTTGGAGATATAAATGGGTCTCATGGAATGAATCATAAGAATATAATGATTGATCCATACCTTATGATGAATTTGGACCAATAAAGATAATGTAAGAAACAAAAAATAACCATGTAAAAAATGTGGAAATAATCATTCAAGGAATTATATGCAATAAATGGAAAGTGTTATAAGTGTGTAAGAGATGGAAATATAACTTGAAACTATTATGGAGATTTAAATCCTCAACATCTTAATTCTAATGAAAAATATAAACTGGTTCAAGTACAACTTATAGTACAGTGGTTCATGTATAAGGAACATGAAAATTTATCTAATCAGCGTCCAAATCATATGATAATAGAGGGAAACAACTATCAACCCAAGAAGAGGCTACGGGAGAAAGGTATAACTTTTTTAATAATGATGATTGAATTTGAGGCTCTAAATGATGTAGTGAAAGGTACCCTAACCATACACTCAAAGCTTGCGAGTACATTTTCCGATTATGGTTCTACACATTCCATTATTTTATTTATGATTGTAAGGAACATAAAATTAAATTCTGAATTCATAGTGGTAGAGTTTTTGGTTAAAAATACTATTGGAACTATTCAAGAATCAAGGATATATAAATATTCCCTTATTAACTTTGGCAAGTTCAATATCTCCACAAACCTGGTGGTAGTTCCCATGGTTTAGTTTGATATAATATTAGTGATGGATTGGATGTAAAAATATAAATCCAAGATCAAATATGGAAGTAAGGAAATTTCCATTTTATTGAAGGTATAACTTATTTTTATTTTAAAATGAGAGATATCCCAACTCAAGTCATGTCAAATACCACCTATCACTACCTTTTTTGTGGAAATGATTAGTATAGAAGGGTAAGAAAAAGAATTTATAAATATAGGAGACATGCCCATTGTCTAGGAATACATTGATTTATTTCTTGATGAATTTCCCAGACCTCCCCCAAAAATGGAGGTAGAGTTCTTAATTAAACACCTACAAGAATCCAACAAAACTTCCAAGACCACATACATGATAAAATATGTGGAGTTAGAGGAAATAAATAAGAAACTTAAAGATCTTTTAGATAAGGTTTTTATTAAATTGAGTGTGCATATTTGTGAATCACCTATTCTATGTTTCAAAAAGATTTATCAAACAATGTGTATATGCATATATTACATATAACTTAATGGGATCTCAATGAAGAAAAAAATACTCCCTTCCAAGGATTGATTATTTATTTGAATAACTTCATGGGGATCAATTATTTACCAAAATTGTACTAGGATTGGGGTATAATCAACTAAGGATGAAAGAATAAGATATTCCAAAGACTAACTTCTAAATAAGATATGAATATTATGAGTTTTCTACAGCACTTGGCTGAGTAATTCCCATTCTATTTTTATAGATCTGATGAATAGAGTCTTTAGAGACTACCTTGATTTTTTTAGAGGTCTTTATTGACGATGTTATGATATATTAAAGATGTCATAAAATTTATAGGGATAATATGAGTTTTATATTATAAACTCTTAGGAAAGGGAATATTTTTGGTCAATTTAGTAAATGTGAGTTATGGTTAGAATAAGTAGCATTCTTGAAACATATTATGTCTAATAAGGGAATATTCATTGATCTGAAAAATAAAAAATTATTATAGGATTAGACTCATACTATAATAGTTACTAAAAGTTGTAGTTTCCTTGGTTTAGTAAGATACTATAAAAGGTTTGGGAAATTTTTTACGCAACTTTATAATCCACTAACCAAATTAACTCAAAAGGGATTAATGTTTATATGGGTAAAGGGGTGTGAATAATTTTTTTACGAACTAAAGAAGAGGGTTCATAGTGAACTAGTGATAACTTTACTCAATAATAGAGAATGATTTGTCATTTATAGTGATATTTGAATGAAATAACTTATACATATACTGATATAGAATGAAAATTTGATTTCTTATGTATCTCTATAGTTGAATTCTCATGAACAAAAATATCATAGCCATTATTTAGAGTTATCTATAGTTATATATTCATTAAAGATATAGAGAAACTATCTTTATGGGTAGAAGTGTGATATATACACGGACTACTAAATTCTAAAGAATATATTCACACAAAAGTAATAGAACATCAGAAAAAGTATATAGTATGATATTTTTAATGATTATTATTATTTTATTCATTATCACTCCATAAAATAAAACAATTTTTTTGATGCATTGAGTATAAAATGCACTAAAGTTCTTAAAATGAAGATTATTGAAGGAGATACCTTAATTAAGGACTTGGTAATTATGGATATGGAATTCATAAAGGATGGGACATTCTAAATCCTACCACAAATTATTTCCCAACCATCATTACTAGGGATGATCCTAGGTTACAAGAGAAGATAAAAGTAGTGGAAACGATAAGTTTCCTGAGTTCAATTTTGATCAAAAGGGAGTGATGAGGTTTGGTACAAGGATATATATATACCAACTATTACAGAGTTAAAGAAAGAGATGATAGATGGAGCATACAACTCTTCATTCTCAATACATATCATAAGAACCAAAATATATAGAGAACTATGAGATTATTATTGGTGAGATAACATGAAAAGAGAGATTTTTTAATATTATAGAAATGTTGGTATGTACACATGTAAAGGAGGAGATACATGTACCCAAATTAGTGTTGAAACTACTACTTATATCTATATATTAGTGGGGGAAACATCACTATAGAATTTTTACTGGAATTCCTAATATATACAATGGAAACAATTTCATATGGTTAATCATCAATAAATTAATAAAGTTAACCCATCTTATCTCTATATGTGATGGTTTATCCCTCGAGTACCTTTCTTGTATGTATACTGAAGAAGGGGTAATACTTCATTTGAAATCAATATAATTGTTTTATAATTTGATCCATGATTCACATCTACATTCTAGAGTATCCTTCAAAAATCTATAAATACTAAAGTAAACTTTAGCTTATCCTATCATAAAAAACCGATAGGTTGTATGAGAGAACTATTCAAACATTTAAGAAAAATTTGAGGGATTTTTGACTTGATTTTTAGTTGTTTTAGGACTTACATCTTCCACTTATCTAATTATACTATAATAATAGTTTTCACTAGAGTATTCAAATGGATCCTTATGAAGAACACTATGGGAATAAGTGCCTAACTCCAACATGTGGGGTTGAAGTTGGAAAAATAAAGTTATGGGACCAAACATTATGAAATACACTACAAAGAAGATACAAATGATACATAAACATATCAATGATACTCAGAGTCGACGAAAGAGGTATACTAACAACAAAAGGAAGGACAAATAATTTTATAATATGGATAGTGTATTCCAAAGAATAACCCCATGGAAATGATTCATGTGATTTATAAAGAAAGAGAAACTAAGTCCACATTAGATTAGACCATTTTAGATTCTAGATCATGTTAGAGTAGTTTTCTATTCAATAGAACTACCATTAAATATCTCCAAGGTTCACAAAGTCTTCCATGTGTCCCTGTTAAGAAATTACATGTCAAACCCAATGCCTATACTAGACACAAATTTTGTGTAATTGTAACATAAAATATCACATAATGTAGAACCAATACATATTATTGTTGAAAGGGAACAAGTGTTGTGAAAAAATACAACCTGAATCATGAAAGCGTTATAGAGAAATCACAAGTTCAAAGAAGAAACCAAGGATTTTGAACCAACATAGAAGGATAAATAACCCCATTAATTTTTTTTTAAATAAAAAATTTCTAGGGAAAAAATTATTAGGTTGGATTTAATGGACTAAAAAATTTATTTTATTATAAATAGAAGATTTTATGTCTCATAATGACTATTTTATTTTGTTTTGTAATAAAATCCAAATAAGTAATTTAAAATTTCCTTACACATAATGAAAAAATGTTTACATTAAAAGGTATAATCAATACAAGGAGATAAATGAAAAAACATTACACACACTAATGTAAACTCTATTGGATTTAATTCACCCATGAAGATCAACTCTACTATAAAAACAATAAAAATAAATGGAATCATTATAAATATAATGGGAATTTTCACAGGAAGTTTAGATTCTCCCAAAAAATATTATTAAATTATTGAGTATGTTAATGGAAGAGTATATATAGTTTTTAATGGGAAATTCGATAGTTAGGATTTTATTGTCGGTCAATATGACCATTGGGCATTATGGACATTAAGAATTATATCCAATGGGCATTATGGTTGTTGGGAATTGTGACTGTAGGGAATTATGACTATTTGGAATTATAGATGTTATAATTAGTTTATATAATAAGTAATGATGAGTGATAATTGATTCATAAGAGATAAATTGTGACCTCAAATACTAGGATCCTTCATTATTATGCCTATATATTAGAACTTGGGAGGTAAGTAGAATTACTGAAGTTCACTCCTCACCAAGCCCAAGCAGAGCATTAACATATAAGGATTGAGTAAAATCAACTATAGTAGAATTTCATGTTAGTGTATAGTACCACTAGATCAATGATAGCTAAGATAACCCATGAAAGTACCAAAATCACAAACCTTATTATTATGATGTATGTCAGTTTATTAAGGGGTTATGTATCTCAAACTTATTATTATAAATGTGTAATTTTCTTTTTTGGAAATTAAATAGTGGGTTATCAAATCCTATTTTCATTATTATTTTATTTAATAAAATAAATGTACTATCCCTACTTGAATAACTAGGTCTGAGTCATAATTCCACTAGAACTAAGGTGTGTTGACCCATATGCCAGAGGTTGCCAACTAGTAGTGAGGGTCTCATGTGGAACCATGTAAAGAATATTTCCTTAATCCGAGTACACAACAAAAATAAATAACCCAAGATGTAAATAATATATAATCAGAGTAAGAGGAAACCAATAACATTCCAATCATATGAATGTATAAGAAAACAATAGGCTTAAACCTCATTACAAGGCACTGATCATCCATCAAGTCAATCACATATAAAATAAGAATGAAATAGTAAAAGAGGATATGATCCCACTCTAATACACATATAATCCTAATCTCTAGACTCATAACAAGATATATCACTCTACAATAAACACGGACTTCAACCCAACCCATACTTGTAACACGTGAGAGATACTCAGGTGTACAAGTTACATGGTTTCTTGAGTATGGTGTTAGTACAAATTATTTGGACACCACCAACATGGTCCAATACTCAATCAGTAATACACATACCACATTCATTTGATAAGATTAATAGAAAGAAAATATAAAATATATAAATACATGGGAAAAGAATATAATCACCATTGTGAATACAAGAAAATAATCACCTTGGGCTAAGTGGTCATGTGTTTACAAAGCCTTCACATACCCTAGTCGTATCTTCTTCAACACCATGCAAAAAAGATAAATATGAGATGTCAAAAGTAACCAAAACTAACCACAAGGATAGTGAAATAGTCTCTCATCATCCTCATGGAATCATGTGTACTTGTGGCTTGATATTCTATAGGTGTCAAGTATGTAATGATACCCATAAATCACTAAGAATCAAGAAACCTAATACTTGGAATCCGCTAGGCATTGAGTTCATCCTCTACCTGACATAGATTTCATTATCATATCTCTACCCTATGCGCATTTATATA
The DNA here is from genome assembly GCA_963277665.1 of Viscum album. Taxonomy (NCBI): domain Eukaryota; kingdom Viridiplantae; phylum Streptophyta; class Magnoliopsida; order Santalales; family Viscaceae; genus Viscum; species Viscum album. The sequence continues at coordinate 4,546,290 of OY728122.1, read as the reverse complement.
ATTTCCATCATTGAAAGTCACGTGAAAACCCCATCTATGTCCAATCATGTCACAACATTCAACCTATCATGAGCTCCAAGAATGATGACTCTAAAGTCATGGTAACATAAATAACAAGGTAGATCATATGAGGAAATAACAATATGGAATAACATTATGTGTATTAGTATCAATATGAAATATGTGATCATAATAAAAAATAAAAAATAAATATTGGCACAGTCATGGAATACAACATGATAAAGGGTCTCACAGGCTTCATATACTATCTGTGATCACAATCATGCATGGTCAAAAATTTATTCCAATATGGGTATCAAATCAAGGGAAAAATGTGTACATATAATAGATCATGAAATTTCATCATGAGTCATAATAGCTACACTTATGATAAAAAATCAACACAATATACTAGGACACTAAAGTACACTCATGGAATATCAAACATATATGGACTTATAGGGATCTATGTGTTATATAACACAACAACACACCACAAGGTGTCCATGTATTCTAAGGAACACATATGTGATCAAGCCTCTTCCATTAGAAACTAGTATCAAGAAAGTACACAGGGTTCTGTTACGACCCTTATCACCTTTTCCAATTACAATAGGCATGGTTCCATTGATTAATTAAGGTTCAAGAATCATAAATTAATTAATAATTACTATTTTTCATAACTTATTATGATAATAAGGGTCATTAACCCAAGGTGAATAACTACATACTGCATGCTAATAGACATGAATAATACTAAAGGGTATAGTACATGAGACCAACTACCTCAAGGTTATTAATTTCAAATCCAAGGATTGTGATTGAATTGCCACTAGAAACACATCCACATATTCCTTGAGTCAAATATCTCACTAAGGAATTTCTAGAACCTATTTCATCATTTTTTTCGAAAAATAAATAAAAACAACATAGGCCATAACCATTCCTATCTCATGGAAAATTTATAAACTATCTACTTAAGCCTTAGAATGAGATAATCATTTATTCCTTAGATAAAATTATAATTTACATATGAGAACAAATTTTTCCCTCTATAATAATAATGGATAAACTTAATATAATTATTATTTATCATTCCTTGATAATTTCTAGAATATTATCATTTATCAATTATTTTATCCTTAATATCTAAAAGTCATAGGAATAACTATGTTCATTTATTATTTTATAAAGAATAATTAAAATTCCATATATAATGATAAACACCCTCTCATGAACAACCCGATATATGAATAATTATTATTATTCCATTCCAATATTTTAATTTTTCAACATTTTAAGAGATCTTATAAATTATTTATAAATATTCAGAAAACAATTATTCTATAAAAAAAGGAAAAACCGCCTGGAGAAATTATTTAAAAATATTTCACCAAAGAACAAAGGAGAGAGAATTTCCCAGTGATCATGGAAACTAGATGAAGAATTCTTGTTTTTTAAAAGAACACTTAGCTATTCTTGAATGATGGAAATTTGTACTTCCCAAACATGAAAAGATCTCAATAACTAAAAGTAGAATGGTTGGGATAAATTTATGAGGTGAAACCACATATAGGTTCATAGTAATGAAAACCAAAAATTAAATCAACCAATTAATTTTTTATTTACTCGAATCCTAAATGCATAGAATTGAAATCTCTATAAATATTAACTTATAGGAAACACAGTAAAATGTTTTTAATATCCATGATTATAGGAATTTGAAATCATAAAAGTAGATTATAAGTATATAAAGGGAATAATATAAGGAAATCCTAAAAACAGGGTAAAAATCATTACCCTTACATGATAGTATAACATTGTATAAGGGTAACATTTTTTCCCTTATATAACAGAATAAATCTTCAACCCTTATGTAAACTATCCTTATGTGTTCCTAATAACTGTAAATGGTATAAGAAATTATACTTACAAATATTATAGATTTACATTTCCACCCTTATGAAAATCTTGGTCACCATTACGTAGGTCCAGAGTTACCTTTACATAGGAAGGCTTCACCCTTACTTTAGCATAGGGACTCACTTGATTACTCTTACATTTCCATGAATACTATTATATAGTGAATTGGATTTCCAAAAACCATTATATAGTGTGTAAATTACCCTTACAGAACACCTTAAAAACCAACATACCATTACTCATCATCCAATCTAGCCTAACATAACTCCAAAGAAACAACCTATATAAGGGTAAAAATAAATTACAATTACATAGGCCCTGTTCCATGTGTAAGGTAAAAATAATGTTTAATTTTTTTAAATTTCCATAAAAACACCATTTATTGAAAAAAATAAGGGTTTAAAAAATGAGGATGTTGCAATTCTCCCCCTACAATTACTTATCTTACTTGAGTAGTACCTTAAACTATCCTTCTCAACACATCAGTCATTCCTAATATAATGATCTCAATACAGTTCTGACCCACCATATTCAGGTTCTCACAGGAATACTAGATGGAACATTTCCAGTTGTCTCCCTCTAAAGGCAATCGACCCAATAAACTGGTGATACATGAACCATTGAACATGATGACTTAAAACATATATTCATTTTTTAAAAGCCCATCCTAACACAAGTTTGAACTGACTTCATAGGAGTTTTTCTCAGTTGGTTCATAGACTTCTTAAACTAGCCACAAGGCTCATAATCGCATGTTAACACACCAAAAAATGAATCATTCTCATCTTACACTAATTTGTATCTTGAGTTTGATTCTCACATATTATTTCTATAGAATTATACATCTAAATAAAACATCAGACAATCAATTTGAAATAAGATACCATTTGGTCCACTACACATTAGCCCATGAATTTACCAAAATTTTATAAATGTAATTCTTACACAAATCACAACACTTCGATAAGAGAGGTCAATTCACATGACCAAGTCAATGTTTCCAACCATATGAGTATAATTATTATCACCTTGTAACACATACATCGATATACCTAGACATTGATTAGTCCTTAACCCAAATGCAATGAATAAATGTGACCATCTAATCAACTGATTGAAAAGAAAATCTCGAAGCACTAATCACACATAGATTTATCAAAATGTAGTCCATTGTATTCAATGATCCATTCTCAAAGTGAAAAGCATTCTCCCATAGATTTAGAATATATTATGACATTTGAACCAAATGAGTCTCATACCCTAACAAAAACCACTACTTCAAACCATGTGATTTTACCAATGAAAAATTGGGGTTTACCACACAAAAATACCTCTATCATTGTTGATATCATATTACTCTATAGAGACAACTCCATAAGAATTAACCACTAGACACAAAAAACCTACGAGTATCATGCTAAACATATTGGTTTCTTACACCAAGGGTGATCCTAAACTAAAAAATATTATTCACTAACCATCATAAACTCCACTAACCTCATATATAGAACTAGAAAGATCCTCAATGATTATTAATCCACCCTAGTTACCCTAACCCATGTGTAACAACCACATAAATTCTCATGAATCAATGGATTCCTTGTAAATCATAGAAATACCACTCATTACTCTAACAAAGTTATTCTTCCATTGGGTTTTGGACCTATTAGATGGTGTCAAAAGACATAATACCTTTACCCATACCACAAGGTGCAAGTTCAACAAAACTGAGCACCCAAAACACTACTATTTATAAATGAAACGTTATTGATTCCTAGTTTAACCACATAACTATCATCTCATTTGTGTCAACTAATTCTGTTGAGAATCTATGCATTCTCATCCCTCCTAGGTTTAGCTACCTTGGATATTCATATATCACCTAACAAGAGTTTTATTTCAAAAAAACAGTCTATGAAACATCAAATTTTTCCCTCGAGGAAATAAGAACCCAACAAATCATGAACCCACCCTTGTATCATGATTACTATCACTCTAGGTGGTATATACTCCCATTATATAATACAAATTGAAATACCTTACTCTAGAAATTCCAAAGGTTAATCAAATTCTTAGATTATTTAATCAAAACCACTCCTTGGAATTGAGCTTGACTATTCCTTCATAAGGAATATCCTTAATCTGGTTACTTAAAATAAGTAGAAGAAACCGAATTACCAGTAACCAGAATTACATTATGTCTATAAGGTATTTCAAAAACCCAACAATGACTTAACAAGGTACACTACACCATCATTATAAAGAGGGATTGCATCATCATGATCATCATCATCATCACTACTACCATCATCATTGTCACTATTAGCATCATTATCAACACTCAAGTTCACCACACCATAGTCTCCCATGGGATGCTATCAGAAGTAGAAACATATTAGACCATAGTTGAAGGAATGTCACTAAGAACTCATATGTGGAATCATAATAATTTTTTTCTAAACTAATAATCCAAACACTCCATTATTAGTAGAATATCACTCAAAAGAAACATATATTTCAGGAGAAAAATATATTAAAAATATGATGTAGTGATGCATCTTACTGATATAAAAAAGAGTCAAATTATAACACCCTTTGGGTCAGAAGTATTATTTATTATGATTACACTTGGGGTTGCTATAAAGTTTTCATGGAGTCAAAGGTTTAAGACATGTATTTTTTGAGGAAACAGGCAAGGAACATGGTTTGGTGCATGGTTTGTACTAACTGTGTTGTATGGATTTGTGGTTTCCCAGATTCATTTTAAATAGTTTGAGCATGGATATTCAAACCATGTCGCTTGATAAGGAAACAATGCAGGTGTCTGGGTGGTCTTCCATGGGTTCACATGGATTTAACATGGTTCTCCCAACCCATGTGTCTCATCTTAATGATATTATGTACCATGTTTTTCAATGGACTGATGTCATGCAGGGTAGGTGCCTAGTTTTTCTATCTTTATAGCTTAACCTTGAAACCAAATCCAAACCTGTAAAAGGTAAAAAAATCTCATATTTTACATTTATTTTTATGATTAATCACCCATAATCATCTTTTACCTTAAACTAAAAATTCTCTAGTGCTATGGATTCTTCTCCAATTGTATTCTTTGTGGTTTTAATTTTCTCTTAATGGATCTCTTCATGGTATGTTCAATTTTTGATATGGTATCCTATTTAATTATTATATCATCTCTCAATATCTCCCCCTATATTTTTGGAACCTGAGGGTATTTATAGGCCATATATAAATGGTTGATAGATATTTTTTATTTTTTATGGATCTATTATAATGAGGATCTGATCTACTCATTTTTATTCTTTGATTTCAAAGGCAACTACTTTTCCTCTGTTATTGAGGTAGGTCGCTCTATAAAAATGGTATAATTCATGAATTAATTGATTTTATTATATAATTCTTTTAGTTTTTCATATGAAAATGATGGATTTGATATAAAGGTTGATTTTCTTCATGAAATATATTTTTTTAAATTGGTTTTCTTTAAAAATGGATTTTCAAACACTATCTGTTCTTTAAAATACCTCAATGAGAAATTTTAATTTAAAAGGGTATTTAAAGAATGGAAGTTATAATTCTTAACTGTGATTTTTTATAAATAGTTTCAGAGGTTTTCAATTTTTTTTGGAAGATATAGCACATTGGGAACCTTGAGTGTGTTGGGACATAGACTATCAATTTAGTGTGGGTAATACCATTTGAGGTTTGGTATCGACATACTCTGAAACGAAATCAATACTAGTTATATTCACATGATTCATGACTTAGTGTTTCCTTTATATGTCTGATTATGAATTACCATAGGCTAGAGACCAAATCCTATGCTTTTTTATTCATTCTTGGTATTACACATGATGTCATATTTCATGGTTAGTTTTCACATATTTATCTTATGGTGTATCCATGGTTAGTTTTTATTATACTATTCTGATTTATATCATGTACTTTTCATATTCCTTTTTTTATGTTAATATTAAACAATTTTATGAAAAACAAAATGATTTTTTTGAAATTCTTATTGAAACATATTTATAAACATGTTTTATTTTAATGATAAAGAAAATCTTTATATGGTATTAGAATTTTTTTTATTCTTTGGTGAATTCCTATTGGGTGTTGTGATAAAACCATAATTTTTCATTTGGTAATTATTAGGTGGGTTTTTTTTAAGATTCAGTTAAAGGGAAGGTCATCATGTAGTTTTCTAAATTCTCTTGGTTGAATTTTCCCTTGAAGTGGGATATTTTGGTAGTGATAGATAGGAAAATGGATATTATTATTATAAATTGTGTTATTTTACTTTCAGGTTTGGCCCCTTTGGGATTGAAGTTGTATGTCACATGGATATGTATTCTTCTTCTTATTTTCTCTCTGTTTGTTCTATAGTTATACAAGATACTTGTTTTGGTCGTTTTTTCTTTCTAACATGTGGTGATCAATCTCTGGTAAAGTTTCAAGTTGACCAAGATTGGTTCATAAAAGAAATTTAGTAGAGGGATTACCCAGCCTACAGGATATAGAAATTTCCTATATTTGGTTTAGGGTATTTTGATGATAGTAGTTAGGACTTTTAGAATTCATGTAGTAAGTGTGGGAGGGTGCATGACCACCTTACTTCCATGTGCAAACTCATATTACCAAGGTTAGTCATGGATTATTTTTACAAGATTAATATTTTCTTTTCAAGTTATATAAATGAACTATATTTGGGGTTTATTTAAAATAAAATTTTCCTTTTAGGGTTTTTTTCTTCATTTATAGGATCCATGATTGCTTTAAATTCTTATTTTCTAAAGGAATTAATATGGATTACTAAATTTGTTCTTTAATTCTATAATTTCACTCAATATAACTCATTATTGTCTCATATGTTAATTAGAAACTGCCTCATAGAAGAGATCTTATGAAACCTATAGTAGAATCTATGAGACAGGTTCCACAGGAAAATCCTCCAGTGGAACCTTCTTTGGTGGAAGCTATAATTTTCACTATTCAAACTATGGGTCAAGAAGGTGTTGGAAAACCAGGGATGAATAGTGGATCAAGGCTCATAATTTATAAGAATAATGAACCCATATTCCATGGTGAAAAAGGAACCAAGGAATATGAATAGTGTCTTGAATAGATCAAAATGATCTTCCATTTCCTAAAACACCTACAAGAATCTAAGGTGGGATTTTCCATGTGTATTCATGATGGAAAAGGAAGAAGATGGTGGGAATCCATCATGTAAGCTATGTTGCATAAGAATCTTACCAAGATTTCCTTCAATAAAATATTCAATCATAGTGTTATCCCAAAACATTATATATAGTGATGACCTAAGGATATACATCTATAGAGAAAGGAGAGCATACAATTTTAGAGTATTCCACTCTTTTCATAGATTTGGTGTACCTAAAACCAAGCTTATTACTAATGATTAACTTAAATAGTGTTAGTTTAATATGGGTCTAACGGATGATATCTGGTAAATGATTATTATCTTATTCCATTTTTTGGATCTTTTTGTTCCTTTGGGAAAAAGGTCTGAGAAAGGTTTTTAAAGGTCCCATGTGTCGAGTCAAAATGGCCATCTTGGATGTTTTGTGGGACTTCTTAGTTCTTGATATTGATATCTTAGACGTAATTATTAGAATGGATTGGATGATCATTATTAAGGCAAAGATCGATGTTTATATTCATTGAGTTCAATTTCTATCACTATATGGAGTCTCTCATGTCTTTCTCGGTGATTGGGATTCTATATCTGGGAGTTCTAGGCTTGTTGTTTGTTATGTTGTAGTGACCATATGCTAGTTATTAGAGATGTTATTTTATGTCATTGAATATTTCTTAAGTTTTCCACTTCATATAGTAGTGAGTGCATACCTTGAGGTATTTCCTCATGATTTTTCTAGGTTACCATTACAGAATGAGGTCGAGTTTAATACTGACCTTCTCCCCAGTATGAATCCCATTTCAATTCCATCATATCAAATGAAACCTACAAAGTTAATGGAACTTAAAGTCTGACTTATAGATGTTTAGGATAATGGATTTATTCATCCTAGAATGTCACCATGTGATTCCCTTATCCATTTTTCCAATAAAGAAAATTAGGGACTCATATTTTTTTATTGATTATCAAAATCTAAAACAAGTGACCATCAATAAAAAGAAACCATTTATAATAACTGATGACCTATTTTATAACCTCATAGGGGATAATTGGTTTTTTAAGATTTAACTTTTATTATTGTACCACTAGTTGATATTATTAGAAGAGGATATAGCTAAAATGTTTTTTTAGATCTTGAATGGGAATTTTGAATTTTTAGTTATTCTATTCGGTCTCAATAATGATGAAATGGAATTTACGGTGCTTATGAAATAGATATTTCATTAGTTATTGGACTCATTAAGAGTTAGGTTCATGAATGTTATATTGGAATAATTTGGTTTAGAGGAGGAGAATTAATTTCATTTGGATATCTTCCTTATAATCTTGAGAGAATGTCGCTTGTATGGTAATCTTTTCAAATGTGAATTATGCATCCAAGAAGTGATGTTTTTGGGGGATTTTATATTTGAGAGTGTAATATTAGTGGATCCTTAAAATATTTAGGTTTTAATGTAATTGTATCCCCCATAAATTTGTTTGTATCTTTAGTTTATTGGAATTTGATGGTTATTACAGGAAGTTTGTTTAAAAATTTTATAATCTTTCAACTCCGATGACAGATTTGACTTGAAATGGAATTTTGTTTTAATGGAATGATAATTGTTAAAGATATTTTGAGTAATTGAAGGTGAGGTTTAATTTAGACTCAATTTTGATTCTTTTAGAATCAATTTAAGGTTGTGATTTATTCTTCTATGCTTTTGGTATAGTATTGGGGTGTGTCTTAAAGTAGGGAAAGAAGGTGGTGGCCTAGGGCTGTCACCAATAACACCCTCAGGAAAAGAACTACCAATTACATGATCATGAGTTACTAGTGGTTATTCATGTAATCAAAACATAGAACCAATATCTATTTGAGTATTGGTTTATGGTGTATTTTGATAACAATATCTTGAGGTATATTTTTACTCATATGTATGTAAATTTGTTATAGGGATTCTGGTTTGAACCTGTCCAAAATTTTCATTTTGATATTGATTATAATATTAGAAAAGGGAATGTGGTTGCTGATGCTTTGAGTAGGAAATTTCCAACTCAAGCCTTGAAGGAATAAGTGGAAGGATGGTCTCTAATGGGTTTATTTACTGAGATGAGATTAGGAGTGTAAGAGGATGGTGGTTAGGTGTTATTGGTTTCTGTAAAGGTTGAATCATCATTTGACGATCGGATTTGGCATGAATAGGTAACAAAAACTAATTTAAAGAACTTTAGTAAAATCATAAATGTGGGAGAGACCTCGAGTGAATTGTCTTGGTCTCCCATAGGTGTTTTTGTTTCCAAATATGGTTGGATGTTCCTATTTATTTGAGGTAGGAGTTAATGGATGATGGAAAATAGTCTTACTAGTCTGGACACCTTAGGGGTACCAAGATGTATCAAGATCAAATATTTTAGTATTGGTGGTCCAGGATGATGGGGAAATTGAAGTTTTTGATTATGGTACCTATGTTTTTAGAGGATTAAGGTATATCACCATCGAAACTGATTTCTTGTATCCCTTTCCCATTATGGTTTAAAAATGGGATCCTATTTCTATGGACTTTAACATCATATTTCCATGAAGTCCTAGTAGGAAGGATGAAAATTGGATGATCAATTATTTAATCATGAAATTGTATCATTTACACCCTACTAAGAATATCAATAAGTTGGATCAGCTTAGGTACTTGTATTTTTGAGAGGTTGGGTGACTTTATAGTATTCCCTCTATGATTATTTTTTATAGGGGCTCGTGGTTTACATCCTTGTTTTTGGTATGTATTGAAAGAATGGATGAGTTCCTTATTGAAATTAAGAACAACAAATAATTCACTAATAGATGGGTAGACTGGGTTAGCTATTCAGATTCATGAGGATATGCTCTGAGCATGTATGATTGATTTTTTTTCTTCATGAAAAAATAATCCCTCTATAGTAAAATTTTCCTATAGAAATAGTTATCAGGTTTAGATTAATATTTCACCCTTTAAATTATTTTATGGGTACCAATGTAAATATACATTGTACTAGGAAAAGTTGGGAGAGAGGTACTTTGATGGACTTAGCCTATTTTATGAGATTAGAGAAAAGGTGAAGTTGATCCGGAAGAGATTGGTTAGGGAATATAGTCATCATAAATCCTATGCATAATGACATCATTTTCTGTTAGAGTTTGAGGTTGGTGATTTGTTTTTTTTCATAGTTTCATCTTGCTAGGGGCACTATCAGTTGGGTAAGCAGGGTAAGTTGGCATTTTGGTTTATTGGACCCTTTGAGGTCATAGAATGAATTGTATATGTGGTGTTTTGGTTACACATTTCACCTCTCTTGACATCGATTCATGAAGTGTTCCTTATTTCCCATTTGAGGAGGTATCAACCGTAACCTTCCCATGTGATTAAATAGGACAATGATAATGTTGAGACTAAAAAAAACTTTGTTTGAGAAACCAATTCAGATTATGGACCCCCCAAGATAAGGTACTTTATGGTAAAAAAATTACCTCAATTGTTTTACTATATATGTGAGGATAGGATATCCATGAGATGCGGGAGATGAAATTGTTGATGATTTAGTAATGTTCTTCTCTTTTTGTGAGTTCAAAAATCTTGAGCACTTTCAAGGGACAAAAATATTTTATGGCATGGAGTATTATGATTCCATCTGGGTCATAGGTATGATTTAGTTCGATCTTAGTCTACCCTTGGGGTTTTTTAGGGGATTTTGGGAGTCATAGGTTGAAAAATTTTATTTTTGGAGGAAACATGAAAAACATATGTTTTAGATGCATAGTTAGTACTAACCAAATATTATCCTTGTAGTATGGCTCTATGGGGATCTAGTATAATTTTATATGGTTTGATTATGGTTAGTCAAATCATGCATCTCTCTAAGGAAACCAAGTTGGTGTCTGGGTTGTTGTCAAGGGGTGTCCCATTTCTTGAGAATAGTTTTACTAAACCATGAGGTTCATATCTGTGAAACCATGTGCCCAATTTTTTAATGGATAGAGGCCACACATGCTTGGTGGATAGTTTTACTAACCGAGCTACCTAACCATGTTCTCTGATCTAAACTTCTAATAATTTGTAAATTACCTCTTTTTTAATGATTTTTTTTATGTATAATCACACAATAATACACTTTTGTATCAAACTAAACTTTCTATTGTGATCTAGATGATTTTACTATTGGATTCTGAACATTTTTCATTCATTATTAATGTATTTATTCAAGGTATATTCCATTTTATAAATTTTTTTCTAACCTATTCTAAGATCCCTACTCAATAATTTCTCACCTTATATGTTTGGAAACTGAGTGGGATGTACATGTCAGATATAAGGGCTTGATATAGATTTTATGTTGTTTCTTATGGATCTAGAATGATGAGGACTCTATTAACAAGTTTACATTCTTTGTTTTTGAAGGCAGATAATTTTCATCAGTTCTTAAGGTAAATGTCTCTATAAAGAGATTATAATTCATGAATTATTTTTTTATTGTAAAATTCGTTTGATTATTTTTATGAAAGTGATGGATTTGATATCATGGTGACTTTTCTCCAAGAAATCTTTATTTTTTTGGTTTTTATTTAGAAAATGGATTTACATACACTATGTGTTCGGTGAAATTCTACAGTAGTGAATTTGAATTTGAAAAATGGATTTTCACGCATGGAGGCGATTATGATTTCTATGAAATTTTTTAAAAATTGTGAGTATGGTTTTCAAATGGGTTTAGTAAACTTAGCACTTTGGGAATATTGGGTTTATTGGGAAATAAACTTCTCACTTTAGTTTATATAATACCACAAGAGGTTTGATACTAATAGATTATGATAGGGCTAGATATTTTTTGGATTCACATGATTCCTATATTACTGTCTTCTTTCTATGAATGAGTATGTATTCACATAGGATTGATCCCAAATATTTTTCTTTTTCATTCATGTTGGTTTTACACTTGATGGTATATTTCATGTTTAGTTTCTCACTTGTTTATCTTATGGTGTATCCATGGTTGGATTTTCTTATACTATCATGATTTCTATCATGTAATTTTCATATTCTTTATTTATGTGTATATGAAAGGTTTTTATGAAAAACCAATGGTTGTTTTATAAATTATCATTAAAACATATTTATAAACTAGATTTTTTAAAGTTAGAGAAAACATTTTCACAGTATCATATTTTGAATAGATTCTTTGGTGAAATACTATTTGGTATTATGCTCACACCATAATTTTTCCTTTGGGTGTTTATAGATGTGGTTTTGGAAGAATTAGCTAACGGTAAATGCATAATATAGTTAATCAAATTCACTTACTTATTATCTTCCTCATAGTGGGATAGTATGGTGGTAAAATATGGTTATATGAAGATTCAACTTAGGGATTGTCTTATTTTACTTTCATGTTTTTCCCCTTTGGACATAAAAATTTATGTCTCATGGGTATATACTTATATTTATATTTTCAATCTGTTTGTTCTATAATTATACCTGAGACTTGTTTTGGTTGTTTTTTACTCCCTACGATGTGGTGAGATTACATGGGTGACATGTTAGGTTTAATTGGACCAGTTCATTACAGTAATTCATTTTAAATAACAACTTAAAAAATCTATTTTCATTCTAAGATATAAAAACATATGATTACAAAAAAACAAGAACATCAATCTAATGTCATGGTAACCTGGACTTCATTCAAAAGTGGTGTTCATGATGCACCGATCTTAGTTTTATCACAAGCTCTATGAAATTCCAATTTTGAATGTCTACTGAATCCACCCCAAAAAGAAAACACGTCTTCCCATCCTATGATAACATTTTTTAACATACTAAACCAAATCATTAGGATTGATACAGAATTTTTCATGGCCTCAGGTATTCCTCCGCATGTGAAATAGGTTGAAAATTAGCAATGAGTGTCACATGTGGAACCATAGAGAAACTATACCCTTAATCAGAGTACAAAATAACAATAAATAATGCATCATGCAAAAAATATATAATCAAAGTACATGGAAAAAATTTCTCTCCAACAATATGAATTTATAGAGAAAAAACAATCTCAATCCTGAGTATAAGGCACTAATCACCCACTAAGATGATCACATATAAAAATAAGAAAGAACAAATACAAGAGGAACTGATTCCACTCTAAGAAACATATCATTCTATTCCTTGGAATTATATTGATCTATAATACAATATGTTTACCCCGGGCCTTAGCACAACCTATACCTGTAACAAGTGAGGGATTCTCCAGTACCCATGTTCTATGGTTAGTCATCTAGGGTGTGCGTGCAACTCTGCAGGACACCACCAACATGGTCTAGTGCTCAATTAGTAATATTTAGTGTACGTGTATGTGATAATATCTGAAAAAACTAATCAAGAAATATATAACTACATAGGAAAATCAAAAAAATCACCAATGTAAATTTAATCGAATAATCTCCACGTGCTGAGTGATCATGAGCTTACTAAGCCACCCAAAACCCCAACCGTACATACTTTGGCTCTATTTTCGGAGGATAATGAGGAGTTTTCAGTATTAACCAAAACTAACCACAAGGCTAGTGATACAGCCATTCAACATCCTAATCGAATCATGAGTATATGTGACTTGACATTCCCTAGGACTCAAGTATGACATGCTGATCGCAAATCACTAGGCATCAAATGAAACTAAAAATCCACTAGGGATTGAGTAACCCAATACTTGGAATCTACTAGGAATCAATTTCTTCACCTATAAACCATCCATGTACTAACTATATCTCCATCATGTTCTTAGGTCCATCATCACCATCATTGTAATTCATGCCTACACTCACTCTAAGGTTTAATATTGTCACGATGGTCCTCCTATTTCAAGAACCAATAATGATGCCTCCAAAGGCATGGTAACATACCTAAAAATGTAGAGAAAATGAGGAAAGAACAACATGGAATGACATCATGATTATTATTAGAATTATACAACATATGGTCATTGTCGAACATGTAATAATATGCTACATATCCATACTTGTAGAATAAAACATCATAAAGGGTCTCACGTGCTATAAATTCACCCACATGAAATCACAACCAAGAATGGTCAATAAGTTATTATAATATGGGCATGACATCAAGGAAAAAAGACTTCACATATAACAGAGCATGACGTATCATCATGAGTCATAATAGCTACAATTGTGATAAAAACCAACATTGTCTATTGGGATACCTAAGTCTACTCATGGTATATCCAATATACATGGTCTCATAGGGATCTAGGAAACATGTAGAAAAATGATACATTACAATGTTTCCATGTAGTTTAAGTCGTTCATATGTAATAAAGCCTCATCTATATACATCTGGTATCAATCCATCACACAAGGGGTTTTTAGTGGCCTTGTAACTTTTTCAAATTACATTAGGCATGAATCCTTTGATTAATTAAAACCCAAGAATCTTCAATTAATTAATAAATATTAATTTTCAAAAATCATGATGATAATTAGCATCGTTATCCCCAGGTGGTGAACCTCATACCACATGCCAATAAACATGTAGAATAATGAATGGTAAAGTACCTGGGACTACATCATCCAAGGTTTTTGATGTCAAATCAATAGTTAATTAGGGAATCGTCACTCGAAACATGTCCACACATTAATCAGGTCAAACTTCTTATCATGGAATTCTTGGATCTGATTCCATTAATTTATTCCATAAACAAGTAAACACAACACATGCATTTATAATTTCCCCCTCTTAGAGAATTTATAAATTAATAATTTAAACCTTACCATAATATAATCATTTCTTCCTTAGAGAAAATTATAATTCAACTACGATGATAATTTTATCTCTCTAGAATAATCATGGATAAACTTGAGATAATAATTCTATCTCATTCTTTGATAATATATAAATTATTATCATTTAATAATTTTTTTTCTTAATATCTAGAATAATTAAGAATAAATAGGTTTTTATATTATTTCATAATTAATAATTATGATTCCATATATGAAGATAAACCCCCTCTCATGAAGAAACCGATATAAGAATAATTATTATCATTCCTTTCGATGATTCTGGGTTATCATCATTTTAAGAGTTCTTATCATTTTACTTAAATGCCTAGAAAATGATTATTCCATAATAAAAATGGAAAAATAAACCCACATGGAGTCATCCCTTCAAAACATTTCACCTAATAATAAAGGAACGATAAGGTAATGGTACACCTAAAAACTAGATAAAGATTTCATGTTTGTTCAAGTAAAGATTCACCATTCTTGAATGTGGGAAATTTGGACTTCCTGAACTTTAGAATATATCCAAAACTAATGTTTGAAGGATTCGGAAAAAATTATTAAGTGAAATAGAACATTGGTTCAAAATAATTGAAACCATAAATTAATTCATCCATTTATTTTTTTCTCAAATCTTGAATGAAGAAAATTGAAATAGCTATAAATATTTGATTTAAGTTAAATTGAGTCAAAAGTGTTTAATTATAATAATTTTAGGAATTTTAAAATTTTAAATAAGGTTATAGGTGAGAAAAGGGAAGAAGAGATGGAAATCACAAAAACAGGGTAAAAATAATTACCCTTATGTGAAAGTATAGTGTTGTATAAGGTCAACCTATTTTACCCTTATGTAGCAACATCAACTTTCAAAAATTATGAAAACTATCCTTATGTAGGATTATTCACCTATTGTGGCATAGGAAATTACCCTTAAATGGCCTATATAAATCCATTTATACCCTTAAAAAACTTTTTTTTCACACTTAAATAGGTCTAGAGTTACCTTTAAGTAGGCATGATTTTCCCTTATGCAAGCACATGGCTTCTTCATCTCACTCTTACACAACCAAGCATACCCTTACACAAAAAATAGGATTTCCTGCAACCCATACATATTTTTTAAATTAAATTTATTCATTACCTTAAAAATAGACCTACCATTACACAATAGCTTATCTACCCTTATACAGCTCTAAAAAACACCCTACATAAGGGTAGAAAGTGCTTACCTTTTCATAGGCCCCAAACTATTATAAGGGTAAATATAAAGTTTAGAATTTTTAAATTTTCAGGAAGAACAACTTTTACTAAAAAATAATAAGGGTTTATAAAAATGAGGATGTTATAATACACATGAATATGAGATGAATGTGCTAAATATTTATTTAGATAGGAATAAATCATAATTAAATTTCTGGAAAATATATAATTTTAATTCAGATGAGATTCTATGATAACTTCAAGTACTTTAAATAAAATTTAATTTTATGAAATAACCATAAAAATCATTTTTTAACTAGAAATGATAATTTAATTTTATAATGTATATTTTAATTTTTATAAGGGGTAAAATTTTGATTATTCCATAAAAACAATATTTTTTTAATAAATATGTATTTAATTTAAAAAATTAACTTCTCATATTTATGGAATTTTCTAGATAAAATATATGTTATTTTTTAGATTAAACAATTAAAATTAGCCAATAATGAATTTGTAATAACATTCTAAGGAAGTTTAATTTTTAGATAAAAAGTAACATGTGGTATAAATAAAAAGGCAGGTACTATTACATAATAATGAAATAAAAGTGATGTGATAAATACTTTAATGGAATTGTTGACCAAAATGTGTTTTCTTTCTAATTTAATTTATTTTAAAGAAATAATATTTGTTTGAAAAACCTATAAAGAGACTTCTAAATCCTAATGGATATTTTGGTAATTAAATTAATAAAATATTAAAACCCACCACTCCTTAGAAAATGTCATGGGGAAAAAATGCCAAAAAATAATGGTTTTGTACTTTTTTATCAACTAGGATTCCAAGGCATATGTTTGGAAATTAACAAACAATCCCACCACTTTTCTATAAAACCCACCCTTTCTCCCATTCATCTTTAATCCCAAGCCATTAAACATTAAGTTACTCTTACATTATCTATCTAGTGTTTTTCTAAGGAGTTATTTAAGTTCCAAGAAGATATTACCAAGATTTAAGAAGAAACCTCTTAAGGTAATTGTTTCTCACCCTCATCTTTTCAATTCCATAATTTCTTTTCTTATAAGACTTTTTATTTTCATATTTTTTTCATATGTTCATTGTTTTCCCTACTACCCAAATAATGAGAGACTACAATTATCTCTCATTGAACCCTTCCATGAAATTTAATGTACACACATTACATTACTGAAATTATCCCATGATTTTCCATTATATATTTTTATTAATAATAAACCATATTTTCAATTAATGGTATTAAACCAAATATAAATATACATTATTTATTGGGTATTTATATATAAGAAACCAAGATTACATTCTTGTGGGTTTAAAAGATTAAAAATTATATGTCTTTAATATATAACCCATTATTTATTTCCCATGGGTTATTGATTAATTAATTTCCTATGACAATTAATCTATAAGGAACACAATAACTAAAACATACAAATGGTTCACCCAGATAACACTCTAATTCATTGGGTAAATAATTAATCTCTAGAGAAATCATTTTTATGATACCTTAGTGAATAACCTTGGTAAAATGTTTTAAAACAAATTTTTGACGAGCCATGGTGATATTATTATGAATGTATCATTTTTATGTTGTAGACACATTTCCATGTTATGCCTCATGAACTTTTGACCATGTTCTTATACCATAATTATTTTATTTATAATATTGTTCTTTTATTATGCCTCATGTTTAACCCATGATGATCACACATATTCTATTTACATTTTTATCCCTTACTGAGATTTATGCTCATTCTTTTTTATTAATTAATATCCCCATGAAATCACTTGTAGTGAGGTGAACTAGGATATATTAATAAATGAGTCTTTTTAGAGGATTAAATAAACTTTTTTATGTATATTTATATACATATTGTATTATGTACTTAGTTTCCAAGACATTAAACCTAAAAATATACTTGAAAGTTATTAATTTAATATATTTTTAATGAATTATGTTAAAAATAATGTATAAAAATTATGTTTTCCATAATATTGATAAATCATCATATATGATTTACAAGTCTGTAATCACCCTATACTCTTGATTTATATTCCTTAGAATCTCTAAAATGCACTCATCATGGAACTGCTATATCCATAGATTTAATATGATAGTTCTATTCCTATAAAATATCTATAGATATATTATATTAACTTAAAATAAAAAATTGATTTATTTATATATTCAATTAATTTCATATCACTTATGATTCACCCTATTCATACTACCTCACCATGAGCATTTTTTATCATGATTTTAATCTATAAAATAATATACATGATTCATGATAAAAATTAATAAAAATAACAATTCTAAGGACTAATACATATATTCAAATATAAAATTATCTGAAGACACATATACATGTGGAATTCCAATTAGAAAGTATATCCTCATAACCTTCTTTCTTAGTGATTAATATAAAAACCCATCCCTAGTAGCCTAAATTAAGTGGTTAATTTATTACATTGGTGCTTGATATAAACAATCGAATCCCAAAGTACTGAAGAGTTTAATATTCTTTTTAAAATAGATAAATTCTTGAAATAAACATTACATTTGAAATTATGAAATACAACATATATTTTTCATTAAGAAAACCATTATTTTCATTAGAATATCCCTTCATATCAATCATAATACACATCATGGAATCCCAAGGAAAGGAAACATAAGAAAGTGAGGAGCTGTAATGATAATTATGAGTATGCATACATCCAAAGATATCATGAATATATAAGGCATAATAAATATTGAAATATAAATAACTGAAACATATTACATTTAATCAATAACTTGAACATAAATAATAACATGACATGAAGAAATGATGATCAAAATAAGGCCATATAAATAATTAGAAGAGCTTTAAAATTATCAATGGATATTCTATGATATCAAATAATCATATGGGAATCAATAACTAATCTCATAACAAGGGAACACGATATGTCAAACATCATAACTGTACCATCAAGTCCTTATTCAAATACATCTTACTAAAATGGGTATGTCCTCAGTCAAAAATCAAATCTAGTTTGTCTCATGAGACATACTGAAGAATCAATGGGATATAATGTGTCCCACCTATCACTTACTAAGTCCAATGAACTCCTCATATGAAAGGAGAGAAATATAATCAACGTAAACATTCAAATTGAAAAAATAGCATATGAAATTTCAATAATTTCCCCAATAAATAAGCATGAAAAATACAAACATTCATAATGTGAAACTATCATTTTAAATGTTAATAATTTACCCAATAAATAAACATAATCAATATAAACATTATTATTATAAAAATAATATTTGATTTCTAATCAATAAACATAATCATAAACCATCCAGATTACTATGGTGAATGGTATCAAAATAATATATCCTAGCCAAACTGATCCAAAATAATCTAGAAAAATAATAATAATGTTTTCATTAATAAAATTCATAGTGTGGAATAAGGTAAAATGAGGATTGTCTTCAACGATTAGTATAAATATCAATAAAAATCCATTAAAAATATTATTGAGGAAAAAATATTTTTTCACTTTGTAAAGGAATTTCAAAAACAAATTTTTTTATAGAATATTAGGAAAAATATTTTCTTTATAAATAAACATATAAAATTGAAAATTAATATTCAAAACAATTTGTGTTCATAATTTTGGGTAATTCTATACGTGTCTTATAATTTAGAAAACATTATCTTTACACTGTTGTAAAAAAAGTGAAAAATTACATCATTCAAAGAACTATAGAAAGATTCCTTTCAATTTTTTTATAAAAACAAAAAATTGGGTAAATTTTATTTAATAAATCATTTGGATAATTTCAAAAACAATATTTAAAATATTTCTATAAAATATGAATATTTAAGAAAAAAATTAAACCAAAGATAGAAATAATGTTATCTTTTCTTAAAAACATTTTCTCAATAATTTTAAATAAAAATAGATAAAAATAGTTATATTAAAATTAAATTTCATAAATAAATAGTGGATAATAAAATTCACGAGTTTTTTAAATGATATATCGTATTATTTTATCATTATAAACTTAATCATAAACAATTTTGGTAAACAATGAGATTATAATCATAAAACTCTTACCACTTTGGTAACATTTGAATCATAGCCCCCTTTATAGAAATAACATCAAATTATACTTAAAATATTATTAGTATATATATATTGATGATATAAAATATAAAAAGGTCTTTATATACACCACATAAAAAATAAGTGGTGAATATGTCATATGTCTCATGAAAATAAAAGTGAGAGGAGATACCCTTACCTCTGTTTTGATTTCCTTGACACGTGTTTGAACCACCTATATAATAAATATATATTTATTATAAATCAATTAAATAACTATAATCATATATATTACACCATAAATTATTTTCTCATTAATTTTTTATCACCTGTATATTAGGTATTCTTAATTAAAAACAAAATTCCGAGTGATAACTACTTTGTTTTTCACGTATGCTTTGGTTCAGTAGATTAAGTCCTTGTAATTTTATAATGGTTATATTATATACAAAATTTTAAACATTATATAAATATCATATATATTCATTATATAATTATTAAGAATAGTCTATAAAAGTTAGAGTTAGAAAATGAGTTACACCATTCATGAAGATGGAAAGTTGTACGTACGCATGAACATTGATTTTATTTTTTTGAAATCTAGAAAAAAATAATGGTAAATAATATTTCACCTTGGTATAATAATTATTACATCATATATATCATATTTATATTCATTATGTATATCCTTATTACCATCCATTTCAAAATAAAATGAAAAACATTTCACATCGCTTTGTGAAGGTGGTAGTACACAAGTACACATGAGTGATGTTATCATTTTCCAATGGATTGGATGGTAAGAAGGTATACATGATATTATAGTTTTATAAGTATAATTATATCATAAATATAATATATATTTCTTAAATCAATCATCATATCCATCCATGAGACTTGGTGATAGAAAATGAATTATATCGGTTCGTGAGACGATAGTCCTCTATACATAAGATCGATAGTTTCATTTTTCATTTGATGGGAGTGGACAAGGATAAAGGTTATTAAATTAAAATAAAAAAATCTCAGTATATGGTATATACTTTTTATTATTATGTTATCCTAGTTTATGGATATTTTAAGTAGTTTATGGAAGAAATAAAATGAAAGTGGGTGGAAAAGAAGTATACCTACTCATTTAACAAAGTATTTAGGTTTATACCTCAAGGACAATAAGATTGGTTTTATGATAAAAAAGAAATATAGGTCAAGAGTAATAATGTAATTAAGGTATTTTTTCTGTTATTTTCTGAACCAAATGGATTTTGGAGTGTGAATAGGATATGAGAGGGGGTACCCTTTAATAAGTTGGGGGAATGACAAACATGGAATTTTTGAAAAGAATAAATTACACCCACGTTTGTCCCATGAAAATGTCTCAAAAAAAAGCTCATTATCAAAAATAATATAGTATATGGTCTAAATATGTCCATAAAATAGGAATTAGATAGGTTTATAGGTCATTTTAACCCTTATATTTTTAATTAAAACCTCGGTAAACCTATTTTAACCTCAACTATAGTAATTAATTTTTACAATTTTTTCTATTCATTATTAAAAAAATAAATTGAAATGTATTATATAATATTAATTATCATTATTCCAAATATGGAATCTAGTTTTACAAAATTAATTCACATAAGTGGAATAATTTAACGTAAAATTAAACTTGTCGATAAAAAAATAAGTTTTCCAAAGGAGTTTTTTTCAAATGTAATAATAGTTTTCACATTAAAATAAAACATATAATTTATTAAAATAAATTAAATTGGAATAAATATAATATAATTGGAATTATTTTACTATTAAAATTATTTTAAAACAAAATGGAACTTTCAAATTCATTAAATGAAAAGATATTTTTCAATAAAAAGTTATAGTTTTTATTATTAATAAAAAAATAACATTTTTAAAAAATTATGAAAAAATAATCTATGAAAATTATGGAATTATTATTTCAAAAATGAAGAAAATATTTTTAAATAAATATTTTAAAGGTGTAAAAATTTAGTTTTAACATAAGTGCACAAAATGTGATGAGGTTATTTTTTAGAAAAAATACTTGTTTTTCAGAAAGAAATTTCTTTTTCATTTAAATTATTATAATTTTTATTTATAATCAATTTATTTCCAATAATTTTATTTATAAATTTTTAAAGAATAAAATTTTCATAATTTATCTAGTCCAGTTCGTATCTATCAATTTTATGGCTAGGATATAACAATATACTACTTTATGATTCTTTTTGACTCAGGGTTGTGTGTATCACTTGCTATTAAAGAAATAGAATTTATTTAAATGTAAATATATATTTTAATGTATTGAGGTGTTAAATTATTCCCCATTATAAAAATTTTATCCTATTAATTTCTAAAATTTCACCTCATGAATATATTTGGGTAGTTCTTCATCATAACATACATAGGTTCCCATGCCACACCTTGTATCTTATGGTTTCTCCAAAGTACCTTTACTATCTGAGTTGTTTGATTCTTTAAAACATGTTCTCTATTTTCTATAATTTGGATAGTCTAATCACAATAAGTTATATCAGCTTCAAATTCCTTTTCTTTATAGGTGAGAACATGCATTATGTCTAGTATGTACTTCCTTAACAATGATATATGGAACATATCATGTACTTTAGAGAGACTTAGTGGAACTGGCAAATAGTAAGCCAAAACACCAATTATTTATAGGATTTAAAAACATTTTATATATCTAGGGATTAATTTCCATTTCTTACCAAACCTTATAACTCCATACCATGGAAATACTTTCATAAAAACGTGATCTCCCACTTGAAATTACAAAGCTTTCATCTAATTATAAAAATAGATCTTTTTCTTTCTTTGAGATGCTTTGATATGGATTTTAATATCATTTACATTTTTAGTTGTCTCCTATATAGGTTATGGCCCTAAAATATTCCATTCTCCAACTTCATCCCACAAAGTTGTAGTATGAAATATTTTTCTATACAATTATTCATACAATACCATTTGAATACTTTAATGGAAGCTATTATTATAGGAAAAATATACTGAAGGAAAATATTGATCATTCATACCTTTAAATTTAAGATATCATGACCTCAACATGTACTATAATGTTTTAATAGTACTTTTGGTGTTTCCATCAATTTTTAGGTGATAAGAGGTGCTCAAACGAAGCACATTATCAAGGGCCTTATTAAACATCTTCCAAAATTTCTATGTAAATAAAAGATCGTGATCAGAAACAATTGATAGAGGCTCACCATGAAGTATTATAACTTAATTAATATAAAACCATGCAAGGAAATCAATAGGAAAATATTCACTTATAGTAATTAAATGCGAATATTTGGTGAGGTGATCAATAATAACTCATATTGCATCATTATTTCTAAGAGTCTTTTGTAATCCATTGAAACATTCCCTAGTAATTTTTTCATATTTCCATGTAGGAATAGACAGAGGTAGCTTGAATCCTATAAAATTTTGTCTCTCATCCTTCACCTATTGACTAACCAATCTCCTTGACACATAATCAATAATTTCCCACATCATATTATCCAACCAAAAATGTTCCTTAAAATGTTTATACATCTTGGTTCTACTAGATTGTATAGAGAAATTCAAGCTATTAGAATCACCCAAAAATCCTTTCTTTATCACAGGTATATATGGAACACATTGTCTCTTTCCAATTTTTATAAATTTATCTTAAAAAATTAACTCTACCAATTTCCATCATTGATGAAATTAATTTTATTTTAAAAATTCTCATCATATGGTTGAGAACCTTTTATATTTTCTAAAAATATGGTTTGGAATTCAATTGAAAAAGGAGTGATTTATCCCATTACTTAATAATTCCCAAATCTGTCTTTACTATATCCATGAACATATGATCTTTTTTTATCCTCATATTTTTTAGGACTCCATGGTCTTTCCAACTCAATGCATTTACTACCTTATTTTTTTACCATGGGTTGTAATGTAATGATAAATTGTATTCCTTGAGTATATCAAACCATCGCCAATGACTCATGTTGATATATTTCTGTAATGAAATGTATTTCAAACTATTATGATTCATATATATCTCACACTTTTCACTATAGATAAAATCACTCCATATATTCAAGGAAAAGATAACTGCTTCCAAATCAAGATCATGGGTTAGATAAATTTATTCTGAAATTTTAATTTAATTAATATATAGGTAATAAATTTATTCTTATGAATAAGTAAATAACCATGTCCCTTCTTAGATAAATCACCATATATCATAAATACATCATTTGCTTATGGTAAAGTCAAAATCAGAGCATTAACCAATCTATTCTTCAATTCTTCAGAAACAAATTCACATTTCTTTGTCCATATGAGCTTAACCCCTTTACGAGTAATCTTGATTAATGAGTTAGTCGATTGATATTTTTTTGAAAAAATCACTGATAGTTACCTTCCAAACAAATGAAACTACCTAACTCGATTATTTTTTTGGGTGTAGGATATTCTTGGATAGCCTTTGTCTTCACTTGATCAATTGAGATTCCATCCTCAGAGACAATATGGCCAAGAAAAGAAACATTTTGATGCCACAAATCAATCATTATAAATTTCCAATATAACTATTTTCATCTAGGAGTCCCATGAATGATCCTCCAGTTATTATAATGGTCCTTATAGATTGTAGATTACTCTAAGACATCGTAAATAAATAACCCAAAAAAACTATCATGATATTCCTTGAATACTCCATTCATTAGATCCACAAAGACAAAGAGTTAATTAGTCAATCCAAATGGCATTCCTATAATCACGTAATTTAAAAAAATTACATAAAAATATATATTTAAAATATATTCCTCTTTTACTCACAATTGATGATGCCCAGAACGAAGATCAATCATTGAAAAATACTGATCTTCATGAAGTTGACCGAATAAGTCACAGATGTGAACTATATGATACATGTTATTTATTATGATAAAATATATTTCCTTATAATAAATTCAAAACCTCATATATTCATAATTCTTCTTAATGAATATAATTGGGGATCCCCAAGGAGAAACACTAGAGTGTATAAATCCAAGATCACACAATTCCTCTTATTGTTTCTTAAACTAAACTAATTCCACCATGGTTATTATATAGGGATTATTTGATATAGGTCTTAAATCTAGAAATAAATTAATGTAAAACTCAACTTCACACTTTGGTTGATACCCAAGTAATTTCTTAGGAAATACATTAATGTTTTTGTGTACAGTTGGTAAATCCTCAATTTGAAAATTACCTTTTTTGTTTATAGATTGTCTTTTCTCTTCCTCTACAAGAATCTCCTTTTGAAGAGATATTAGGGTTGGATAATTGCACGAATCAAATTTTGAAGTCTCCCCTAAAAAGGATAAGTAATTCCATATCTTCTTCCTGAATTGTAATTTCATTCTCCTTGAAATAAATTTTTATGTCATATTTTGACATCCAATACATACCAAAGATTATATCAAAATCAACAATAGGAAAAATAATGAATTCAGTAAATAATAAATGTTTATGGATCATAATAGGAATTGAATGAAACATCCTTATTGTAGCGAGACTTCCACAAGGAGTATTTTACTAATAAACCCCTTCTTAAGGTGATAGGGAAGTATATAATTTTCAGGGAAATATTGGAAGATATAAAAGAGTACGAAGTCCCAAAATAAGATAAATTATTTGGTAAATTTGAGGATATTAGTAATGTTTCAGCCACCACATCATTAGGAAAATTAACCTTAGTTTTTGTGATAACATAATATTTTCTTTTATCCCTTGACATTTTATTGGGAAAACTATCTCGATTTTTGGAACAATCATTTTCACAGTGTCACATATAAGTACAGTTGATGAGTTGCACATTGGAATCTTTTTATTTCTCTTGAAATCATGATCATGGTGTTTTTTTATCAATAAGTGTAGCAAAAACCCATTCCTAGAAAGCACGTTCCACAATTTTGAATTAAAAATTTATTACAATATGGAAATTACACTCTTCTTTTCTTCCCTTTTTCTATATTTCCTTTTCTAGAGTGCTTGACTATGAAATTCTTGTCTTTATTTACTTTAAACCCATAACACATGGAATAATATTTATCTATATTAATAGATCATGATATTATATCCTTATATGATGAGAAGGTTAAAGACAGCAGTGCCATTTGAAGGATTTTCATAGTCCCCTCAAATAAATAACCAATATTTCTCTTGGTATTACGAACAAAGTATGCATCATACCTTGCTGACCGTGTAAAGTTAGCTTCATACATAGAAAAATTTCCTATTTTGTTTATATCAGTCTCAAGAATTTTAATTCCATGTCTACTCATTCCTCACGAGGAAAATAGTTTCCAAGAAGAGTACCTTAAAATCCCTCCACTCCATGTTTGTTATTTATTCTTCATCCTTAGTGTTTTTTAATCAATGGACACCACTAATTTGTATCCCCCTAGAGATGATAAACAACCATGAAAACCTTCTCCCTTCCATTACTTCCCAAAGTAAGAAATAGTTTACACGTAACCCCAATTCTAAAAGAATCATAAAATAGCATATATACATGGATTTATTTCTAAAAATCCATATAATCTCTAACTTACTAAAACCTTTGGATGTATCCTATACTTACACTTATCCAAAAATTCATTCAAAGGCCAATGTTCTCTAATCTATGTTTTTCTAAATCTAGTTCCCAAGGTTTATACTAAAATTCATTTGATAACAACTATAATGACCCCGACCTTAGTAATGCAGAGTTAGTGGTTACTTTATTAAATTAGTTATAGATACAAATTTTCACTTCCCAAATGACCAAAGATATTAGTAGTCTTGGTAAATAAGATACATACTTTAAACTCACATTATATTTGAAAAATTAAAATAATACATATAATTTTCTTTGAGAACACCATTATTCCCATTAGAATATCCTTGAATATCAATCATAATACACTTCACGGAATCTTGGGGAAATAAATCATAATAAAGGGGTGATCTATAATGCTCATTAATGATATACATACATCTGAAGATATTGTGAATAAATAATTCATAATCAATATAGAATGATAAATAACTAAAACACATGAACTTTAATCCATAACTTTGTAATGAACCAAACATTCATTCATGAAAATTCTTCTTGATCTAATTAAATGTCTCATTATGTAATATGGTTATATAAAATATGAACTTCCTTGGTTTTATGTTTTTGGATTTCAAAATACCACTAAGAATTTTTATCGTTGCTAATATAGTTGTTGAACAGTGATCACATGATTAGTATAAATATAGGGCTTTAACAAATCCAATTTATTCAGACAAAGGAAGCAATAGCATCATCCAGTAGACTTTCCCTGTACAAAGCACATTTTTTAGATCTCAGAAAGGTGGTGGAATCATTGGGATTCTCTCTTCACCATGCCCAATACGATCTTCATCACGTTAAGCTTGAGCGGAACCGCCTATGGGGGAAGTGGAAGTTGATAGAGATTACCACCCGAGCGATGTTATCTGAGCCACCCCAAGAGTCTATCACCATCACACAACTTACCCTTAGGTCTTATGAGGGTGTTATAAGGGGTTATGTAACACGACCTTAACACTATGATTATGGTAATTATATTTGTATATAATAAATAATATATATTCTTTTTATTATTGTTACTTTGTAAATAGTTTTTAAAGAACAAATAGTATTTTTAGTTAATATTCAACTAAGAAATGTATTTTGAGAAATTAATGGATTTTTTGAATTAAATACTATTTTAATAAAATATTATTATTATTAAATTAATTTTTATTAATTATAAATGATCTTATAATTATTATGAATATAATTGTAATTTTTATTAAGTTTTTAAAGATCTTTTTGTCAAAACCCATGAATTTTTGATAAATGTCGGTTTTTATTTTAAAAGTGAGAATTCACATATTTATAAAATTAGTTGCTTAAAATTAAATTTTTTTTTGAATTAGGACATCAAAATTATCCATCAGTGAATTTTTCATAATTTTTGGAGGCAGTTGAATTTTTGGGTAAAAATTAAATACGGTTTAAATATATAATGTGTTTTATTACATCATAATGACCCAATAGGGATGTAATAAAATACTATAAACATTATGTTAAGCCAATATATTATTTACCATTAAAATAATGTGATTTTAGGTTTGTTTGATTTATTTTACAAATCCATAGTTGACCCTTCAAGACTTATAAAACATTTTAACTTTTTCAATCGTTTTCCTTGAGGGTGTGACTCATCTCCACATAAGAAACCCTATTATTTAAGAATTTCAGCCATTGGATTTATAAAATATTTTTTTCCACTCCCCATTGGTAAAAACCCATGGGCATAAACCATGGGATGGCTTGTCGTTTTGATTAGTTTAATGTGTGGTGTCTGAAAACTAAATAATAAAGAATTCCATCTCCTTTCATATATGAACCCACCCAAGATCCCACTTTCTCTTCACTAAAAGACTTTTGAGTTCTTCCAACCTCTTCCATCCAATCTCTATAATCCTCCAAAGGCACCCCACTATCCCAAGAATCCTCTCTCAATCCTCTCCCAAGCCTTTGGGATCACACTTCCAAGTAAGGGATTTCTTCCATTCTCATTTTATCCAAGTTTCTTAATATTTTTATGCCCTTTTATTTTAAATTGTAATTATTGGGGTATAGTTTCACACCTAACCCATATTTCCCTATTTATTTTTGAATGATGAGATACCCCTTTCTCTCTCATTAATTCCTCACATGTACACCTGTTACCGGGCCGAAATTCTGTAAGGAATTTCTCTCTCCTTGTTTACATTTAAGCAATTATTTTGTATTATGAATCTAAAATTCCATTACTTATATTGGGAAATATATCTATATGACCCCTTACTGTCCATTTCATGTACATATTATGAGACACCCCTTTCTCTCTCATCAACCATTTTTACGAATTCGTATGTCATGTCGTTATGTTGCCGAAATTGCACAGTGATTTTCCAAGTCAAATCCATTGTGTCGTGAATATCATTCCCATCTATCTATCAAGTTTATTAATCTTATGAATATTTAATTATTGATTATAGTGTTTCATCTATGAATTAAAGATTCTTTTATCGTGGAATAAATGATGAACGTTAATGATTCCATGTTGTATGATCCATGTGGCACACTTATACATGAAGTGAAATGCTTTAGAAGGGGGCACCGATGTAGCACTCCAATGCATGGGGTAAATATTAGTATCATGATAATTCAAGTGAAATGAGGTTTTACTCATGATACTTAATGTGAAATGAGGATTTAATCATGAAAATTCAAGTGCAATGAGGATTTACTCATGCTAATTCAAGTGCAATGACGGTTTACTCACACTCCATGTGCAATGAACCTTGGATCATGATAATTCCATGTTAAGTGTTGTGGCCACATTTTCATGTTTTGATAATCATGTTATATCACTCGATTATGTTTATGTTCTTTTAATCTCCATTTATATGCTTATTTCCTAACATGTATTTTATTCTTCATGTTATTCCTTGTTTAGACCCTTACTAGGATATACCGCTCACCCTTTTCAAATGTATGTCCTCAGGTTATCCCATGCAAAGCAAAGTATGAGGGAATTTCGCAGTTATGTAAAGGATGTTTTCAATAAAGATGTTTTGTGTTTTATGTTTTAATTTGTTATGTAATTATCATAAGCCCCAAAGACACTATACCTCTCAATCTTCCATGTTGTATCAAGTGTAGAGTTTATGTAATAAATCATGTTTAAGTGTGTAATAAAAAGAAGGGTTGTTATAGTTGGTATTAGAGGATAGGTTTAGTTATTTTTGGGATTTGTATTAGAAAACCCTAGTTAAAGCCTTAGGGATAAGACTAAGTATAATAAGAATATCCTTAAATTTTGGTGAGTATTGAGTAAGTGGTTTATCAAGAAAATAAATCCTTGTCTGGATATGAGCAGGTAGAGGAGGCTCTGGGACAGATGTACCTAGGAGTGAAAACTTCAACAAGGAGTTTCAGTCTTGACTCGAGGTATCCTGGTACATGACAACGAGCCTTGATGCAATCTTGGGTAGGAAACTACTGGGGGATATTCTTTGGTAAATTCACAATCTTAGTATGAACCATTGATAAGGGAATAAAAAAAATCCCCTAAGAATAAATATTGTGAAGTTTTTCATGTATAACATTGTTTTAATCCTATAGATTCATAAGTTAATTAAATAAAAGTTATTTATAAGTTATCTATTTTTGTCCATGGATTACCCATTATGTGTTACCCATAACTTTCCTTTTATTTCTTCCAATGGCTGGTAATATGAGGAATATGGCTAACAACCGATGTGAAGGGAAACGTGATGAATTTTCTAGTGAGATTCCCAATAAAATGGGAGCTCAAGTAAGATATATCATGATTATAACAAACCAGCTATCAAAAATCACTATTAAAAATTTGTAATTTTTTTAATGCACAAGGACGTCAAGGAAGAGTAAGATGAAATCTCATGAAATTCCATATGATAAAGGTGATAATGTAAAGAAGACCCAATTTACTTCGTGAAACAAATGTTGAAAGAGGCACAAAGGGAAATGTCACAAAGGGACTAGGAGATTCTTTATGTGTGGAAAGGAAGGGCACAAAGTATCCAATTACCAGGAAATAATTGATAATGTGATGGATGGAAACACAAATCCATTTATGGTATCTTACATGGTTCTATTTCATAAATGTGAACAATTCGGGCAATATCCATGACGATGCTCTACTGCAAGTGGTGAGAAGCATGATGAGCATCAAAAATCTCCACGATCAAGGGAGCATGAGAAGTACTATGATAAGATGGATAATCATGAATGACTTACATGTAACCACTCCTTAAAAGTAGTGTATGCTGTAATGTATTTCAATTCATGTCCTATTAGTATATCTTTTATGTTTTCTATGAACATTGAGTCCCCCTAAGAAATGATATTAAATAATTAGGAAAAAAACTTCTATAAGTGTTGTATCACATGTTGAAGATTGTGGGCATGTTCTTCTTGAAAATTTTATAAGGCTCACTTTGATGGAATTTGAGGAAAAAAGGTAAAAATCATTGCCTATGCCTAAATACAGTCCCACTCATGATCTGGAGTTGTAAGAAGTGATATTCTATTTAATAATTTGGCGACATTGCCTATTTGGGGAGAAGTGTGAAATATATATGGACCACAAAATCATGATGTATATATTCACATAGAAAGATTTGAACATGAACCAATGAAGATGGTTAGAGCTAATCAAAGATTATGAGTCCTCAATCAATTACCACCCTGGGAAATTGAACAAGGTGGTGGATGCTCTAAGTAAAAAGGATCCAATGATTCTATCATTGATGAGAATTTAAAAGGATCCAGTATTCGTAGATTCAATGAATATGGACATGGGAATCCTAAAGAAGGGAAAATCATAAATCCTTTCACAATGTTATTTCTCAACTGTATCTTTAGGAAATGTTAAAGGATGATCAAAAGGATGATGTGGGAATTCAGAAGATGGTGGAAACTATCGAAAAAGGGAAACCCTATGAGTTCAATTTCAATGAAGAAGGAATTGTGAGATTCAGGTTAAGACTATGTGTTCCATAGAATCTAGAGTTAAAGAAGGATCTTTTGGATGATTCACATAGTTAAAATTTCTCAATTCACATAGGAAACACAAATATGTATCGAGATATCAGAGAGAATTATTGGTGGGATAAAATAAAGAATGTGGACACCGAGGATACATCAAAGTGCCTGGTATGTCAGCAAGTTAAGGCTGAGAGGCAGAAGTCTAATGGGATGATGCAATCATTACCCATACCATCATGGAAATGAGAGAAAATCATTGTGGACTTCTTCACCAGACATCTGAAGAAATCCAAAGGAAACAATGTTATCTGGGTTGTTGTGGATTGTCTTACAAAGACTACACACTTCCTTGTAATTTGGGAGGATTTCTCATTGGATCAATTGAAAAATATATATATCAGAAATGTGGTAAGGATGCATGTAATAACACTATCTACTGTATCTGATCGTGATCCTAGATTCACATCGATCTTATGAAAAAGTCTCCAAAATTCTATAATAACTGAACTGACCATCAGTATGGCCTATCTTCTTCAAACTAATGGCCAATCTGAGTGAAATATTCTTCCACTGGAAGATATGTTACGATCATGTTCTATGTTCTTAAAAATATGATGGGGCCAACATCTTCCACTGGTTTAATTCTCCTAAAATAACAGTTTCCACTCGATCATCTACATGACACCATATGAAGCCATTTATGGGAAAAGGTGAAGAACACAAGCGTGTTGGGATGAAGACAGTGACCGTAAGCTGCTAGGACCTGAAATGGTCGATGAAATGGTGGAGATGGGAAAAACCATTCAACAAAATATCAAGGCAGCCCAAAGTCAACAGAAGAGTTATACAGATCACTATCTATGAGACCTTGAGTTCAAAGTTAAAGACATGGTATTTCTATGGATATATCAATGGAACAAGGTAACGATGTTTGGAAATAAATGGACGTTACGTCCAATGTACATTAGCCCCTTCGAGATTATTGATTGCGTCGGGGTTGTAGCCTATAGACAAGCACTTCCACCCACCATGACCAAAGTACGTGATGTCTTTCATGTATCCCTTTTAAGAAAGTACATACTAGACCCTTCACATGTACTCTCTTCAGAGGTAGTACGATTTGAGGAAGATCTTTCTTACAAGGAGAAACCAATGAAGATCCGAGATCCTAGGGAAAAAGTTCAACAAAATAAGACAATTACCCTCATGAAAGTGTTATGGAGAAACCACATGTTTGAAGAGGCAACATGGTAATCAGAGGAAGTGATGAACTAGATTTACCCACATCTGTTTTAGTGTGGGAAAAGGAAATTCTGAGGGTGAAATTTTTTAAGGGGGGAAGATTGTAACGAACCAAAATTTCATTAATGAAAATTCCACTTGATCTAATTATATGTCTCATTAGGTAAAATGGTTATATAAAATATGAACTTCCTTAGTTTTAGGTTTTTCTATTTCAAAATAATATTAATAATTATTAAAGTTGTTAATATATTCATTAAAAAGTGATCACATGATTATTATAAATATATGGCTTTAACAAATCAAATTTACTCGGACAAAGGAAGTAATGTCATCATCCAGTTGACTTGCCCCATAAGAAGCCCATTTATCAGAGCTTGTAAATGAAGTGGCTTCATTAGTCTTCACTCTTGATCGATCCCAATCCGATCTTCAACACGTTAAGCTCGAGTAGAGCTGCCTACAGGATAAGTGGAAGTTGATAGAGATTACCAACCGAGTGATCTTACCCTTAGGTCTTATGTGAGTGTTATAAGGGGCTATGTAACAAGGCCTTAGAAATATGATTATGTGCATTATTTTTTTATATAATAAATAATATACATTCATTTTATTATTGTTACTCTGTAAATAGTTTTTAAAGAACAAATAATATTTTTAGTTAATATTCAACTAATAAATCTATTTTGATAAATTAATGGTTTTTTTGAATTGAATAATATTTTAATAAAATATTTTTATTATTAAATTAATTTTTATTAAGTATAAATGATCATATATTTTTTCTAAATACTATTTTATTTTTTATTAATATTTGAATGTTGTTTTTGTCAAAACCCATGAATTTTAGATAAATGTCAGTTTTTATCTTAAAAGTGAAAATTCACATATTTAGAAAATTATTTAGATAAAATTAATATTATTTTTGGAATTAGAACTTCAAAATTATCCAACAGTGAATTCTTCATAATTTTCAGAGACAATCTATTTTTTGGGTAAAAATTAAATACCGTTTAAATATATAATATGTTTTATGACATCATAATGACCCAATAGTGATGTAATAAAATACTATAAACATTATGTTCAGACAACTTATTTTATACCATTAAAATAATATCATTTTAAGTTCGTTTGATTTATTTAAAAATGCCTTAGTGAACCCTTCAAGAATTATAATAAAATTTATCTTTTTAAATTATTTTCTGTGAGGGTGTGACTCACCTCCACATAAAAAACCATATTATTTTAAAAAGTTAGGCCATTGGTCTTATAAAATATTGTTTTTGACTACCCTTTGGAGAAAAACCATGGTAAAAAACCTTGGGCTGGTTTGTGGTTTTGAGAAGTTTAATGTGGGGTGTCCCAAACCTAAATAATAGAGAAATCCTTCTCCTTTCCTATATAAACCCACCAAAGATCCCAATTCATCTTTACTAAAATACTTTGGATTTTATCAAACCTCTGCCCTCCTATCTCAATAATCCTCCCATGGTGCCCCAATATCCCAAGAAGACTCTCTCAATCATCTACCAAGCCTTTGGGATCACACTTGCAAGTAAGGTATTTCTTCCATTCTCATTTTATCCATGTTTCTTAATATTGTTATGAACTTTTATTATAAATTGTAAATATAGAGGTATGCTTTCACAACTCCCCCATACTTCCCTATTTATGTTTTAATGATTCAAGACCACTTTATATCTCATTAATTCCTCCCATGTACACCCGTTACCGTGCCAAAATTCTTTAAGGAATTTCTCTCTCCTTATTTACATTCAGGTAATTATTTTTAATTATGAATCTAAAATTCCATTACTTATATTGGGACATGTATCTATATAACCCCTTACTTTCCATTTCATGTAAATATGATTATACACACCTTTATATATCATCAACCATTTTTTAATAATTCTTATGTCAAGTCAATATGCTGTCGAAATTGCACCATGATTTTCCAAGCCAATGTCATTGTGTCGTGAATACCATGCCCATTTATCTATCAAGGGAATTCACCTATATAATCATTTACTTGTTGATTATAGAGTTTCATGTATTAATTACACATTCATTTATCTTGGAATAAATGACGATCTTTAATTATTCCATGTTGTATGATCCATGTGGTACACTTATACATGAAATGGAATGATTAATAAGGGTGCACCCTGATAGTGCTCCAATTCATTGGGTAAAGAATAGTATCATGATACTTCATGTGAAATGAGGTTTTAATCCTAATACTTCAAGTTCAATGAGGATTTAATCATGCTAATTCAGGTGCAATTAGGATTTACTCATGCTACTTCAAGTGAAATAAGGGTTTACTCATGCTCCATGTGCAATGAACCTTGGCTCATGATAATTCCATGTTATGTGTTGTTGCCACATTTTCATGTTTTGATAAACATTCTATATCACTCCTTTTTGTTCATGTTATTTTATTCTCCATTTATATGCCTATTTCATAACATGTATTGTATTTTTCATGTTATGCCCTGTTTACTCCCTCATTGGGATTTATAGCTCACCCTTTTCACATGTATGTCCTCAGGTTATCCTATGCAATGCTATATACGAGGGAATGTCATGGTTATGTAAAGTAAGTTTTCAATTAAGATATTGTGTGTTTTATGTTTTAAGTTGTTATGTAACTTTCCTAATCCCTAAATACACTAGACCTATTTATATTTCATGTTGTATCTAGTGAAGAGTTTATGAAATAAATCATGTTTAAGTGTGTAATAAAAATCAGGGTTGTTGTAGTTGGTATCAGAGGATAGGTTTAGTTTTTTTTGGGATTAGGATTAGAAAACCCTAGTGAAAGACTTAGGGATATGCCTAAGTATAATAATAATATCCCTAAATTTTGGTGAGTATTGATTAAGTGGTTTATCAAGAAAATATATCCCTATCTGGATACGAGTAGGTAGAGGAGGCTCTGGGACAGATGTACCTAGGAGTGAAAACACCAACAAGGAGTCTCGGTCTTGACCCAAGGTATCATAATACATGACAACAGGCCTTGCTACACTCTTGGTTAAGACACTACCGTGGGATATGCTTTGGTAAATTTTCAAATGAACCATTGTTAAGAGAATAAAATTATTCTCCTAAAAATAAATATTGGGAATTTGATCATGGATAACATTGATTGAAGCCTATAGATTCATAATTTAATGAAATAAAATTTATTTATAAGTCATCCATTTTTTTCTTTGGATTACCCATTATGTGTTACCCCTAACATTCCTTTTATTCCATCTAATGGTCGGTAATATGAAGAATATGGCTAACAACTTATGTGAAGAGAAATGTGATGAATGTCCTAGTGAGATTCCCAATAAAATGACAGCTCAAGTAGGATATATTGTGATTATTCTAATCTAGCTATCAAAAATCATGATTAAAAATTGGTACTTTTTTAATACACAAGGACATAAAGGAAGAGTAAGATGACATATCATGAAAGTCCATCTGATAAAGGTGATAATGGAAAGAATACCCAATTTACTTCGTGCAACAAATGTCGAAAGAGGCCCAGAGGGAAATGTCACCAAGGGGCTAGGAGATGGGTTAAGTGTGCAAATGAGGGGAACAAAGTATCATTTTTCATGAAATTATGGATAATGTGATGGATGTAAACAAATATTTATCTAAGTCATCTTACATAGTTCTATATCATAAATGTGGAGAAGTCAGGCATTATCCAAGACGATGCTCTATTGCAAGTGGTAAGAAGCTTTATGAGCATCAAAAATCTCCATGATCAAGGGAGAATGAGAAGTACTATTCTAAGATGGATAATCATGAATGAATTACATGTAACCACTGCTTAAAATTAGTGTACGTCGTAATGTATTTCAATTCATATCATATTTGTATATCATTTATGTTTTCTAAGAACATTGAGTCCCCAGGAGAAATGATATTAAATCATTTGGAAAAAAACTTTTATAAGTGTTGTATCACATGTTGATGTTTGTAGGAATGTTATTATTGAAAACTTTATAAGGTTCACTTTGATGGAATTTGAGGAAAAAAGAGAAAAGTTATTGCCTATGCCTCAAGGTAGTCCCACAAATGATCTGGAGTTTGCAAAAGTGATATTCGCTTTAAAAATTTGGCGCCAATACCTATTTGGGGAGAAGTGTGAAATATATATGTACCAAAAAATCCTCAAGTATATATTCACATAGAAAGAGTTGAACATGTGCCAATGAAGATTGTTAGATCTGATCAAAGACTATGACTGCTCAATCAATTACCACCCTGGGGAAGCGAACAAGGTGGTGGATGCTCTTAGTAGAAAGAATCTGGTTATTATATCATTGAGGAGAATTGAAAAGGATCCAATCTTCATAGATTAGATGAAGATGGACATGGGAATCATAAATAAGGGAACATCATAAGTCCTTTCACAAGTTATTGCTTAAAAGTATCTTTTGGAAAGGTTAAATGATACTCAAAAGGATGATGTGGAATTCAGAAGAAGGTGAAAACTATCAAAAAAGAAAAAACCATGGAGTTCAATGTTAATGAATAATGAATTATGATATTTTGGTCAAGACTGTGTGTTCCATCAAATCCATAGTTAAAGAAGGAACTTTTGGAAGATGCACATAGTCAGAATTTCTCCATTCACCCAGGAAACACAAATATGTATCGATATATACGAGAGAATTATTGTTGGGATAACATGAAGAATGAGATCACTGAGTATAAATCAATGTTCTTCGAATATAAGAATGTGAAGGTTGAGAGGTAGAAGTCTAAGAGGACGATGCAACCATTACCCATACCATCCTGGAAATGGGAGAACATCCCCATGGACATCGTCACAAGACATCCGAAGACATCCAAAGGAAACAATGTTATCTGGGTTGTTGTGGATCGTCTTACTAAGAATGCACACTTACTTGCAATTCAGGTAGATTTATCATTGGATTAACTGGCACAGATATACATACGAGATTTGGTAAGGCTGCATTGAGCACCACTATCAATTGTATATGATCGTGATCCTACATTCACCTCGATGTTTTGGAAAAGTCTCCAACATGCTCTTAGAACTGAAATGAAAATCAATATGGCCTATCATCCTCCAAATGATGGCCAATCTGAGTGAACTATTCACACACTAGATGACATGTTAAGATCATGTTCTATGGACTTTAAAGGAGGATGGGACAAAATTCTTCCACTGGTTTAATTCTCCTATAATAACAGTCTCCACTCATGCATCCTAATGGCACCACATGAAGCCCTTTATGGGAAAAGGTGTAGAAAAAAAGCGTGTAGGGATGAAGTCAGTGAGGGTAGGCTGCTAGGACCTAAAATGGTTGAAGAAATGGTGGAGGAGGTGAAAATCATTCAATATCATATCAAGGTAACCCAAAGTTGACAGAAGAGTTATGCAGATAACTGTCAATGAGACCTTGAGTTCAAAGTTAGAGACATGGTATTTCTACACATATCTCCATAGAAGAAGGTCATGAGGTTTTGAAAGAAAGGGATGTTAAGTCCTAGGTACATAGGACCCTTTGAGATTCTTGATCATGTCGGGTTTGAGGCCTATCAACTAGCACTTACACCCACCATAACCAAAGTACATTATGTCTTTCATGTATCCCTCTTAAGGAAGTACATACCAGACCCTTCACATGTACTCTCTTCAGAGGTAGCACAGTTAGAGGATGATATTTCCTATGAGGAGAATCCAGTGAAGATCATAGATCATAGGGAAAAAGTTCTACCAAATAAGACAATTCCCCTCATGAAATTGTTTTGGAGAAACCACATGTTTGAAGAGGAAACATGGGAATCAGAGGAAGTGATGCAACATAGTTATCCGCATCTGTTTTAGTGTGGGAAAAGGAAATTTCAAGGGTGAAATTTCTTAAGGGGGAAAATTGTAATGACCCAAACATTCATTAATGAAAGTTTCTCTTGATCTAATTAAATATCTCATTATGTAAAATAGTTATATAAAATATACACTTCCATGGTTTTATGTTTTTGGATTTCAAAATACCATTAAGAAATGTTACCATTTTAAATATTTCTGTTGAATATTGATCACATGAATATTATAAATATAAGGCTTTAACAAATCCAATTTTCTCAGAAAAAGGAAGTGATGTCATCATCTAGTAGACTTGCCTCGTACGAAGCCCATTTTTCAGAGAATGGAAAGTAAGTGGCGTCATTTTTTTTTTCCCTTGACCAAGCCTAATCTGAGCTTCAACATGTTAAGCTCGAGTGGAACTTCCTATGGGAGAAGTGGAAGTTGATAGAGATTACCACCCGAGCGATCTTACACTTAGTTCTTATACGAGTGTTGTAAGAGGTTATGTAACAAGACCTTAACACTATGATTATGTGAATTAGTTCTTTATATAATAATGAATATACATTCATTTTATTATTGTTACTCTATAATAGTTTTTAAAGCTCCAATAGTATTTATAGTTAATATTCATCTAAGAAATATATTTTGATAAATTAATGGATTTTTTGAATTAAATAATATTTTAATAAAATATTATTATTATTAAATTACTTTTTATTAAGTATAAATTATTGTATAATTTTTTTGAATACAATTGTAATTTTTATTATGGTTGGAAAGCTGTTTTTGTCAAAACCCATGAACTTTCAATAAATGTCAGTTTTTATTTTAAAAGTGAAAATTAATATATTTAAAAAATAATTTCAATACAATTAATATTTTTTTTGGAATCAAAATGTAAAAATTATCTAACAGTGAATTTTTCATAATTTTTTGAGACAGTCGAATTTTCGGGAAAAAAACTAAATACCGTTTATTTATATAATGTGTTTTAAGACATAATAATGACCCAATAGTGATGTAATAAAATACTATAAACATTATGTTCTGACAATATATTTTTTATCATTAAAATAATATGATTTTAGGTTTGTTTGATTTATTTTACAAAACTTAGTGGACCCTTCAAGACTTATAAAACATTTTATCTTTTTAAATTGTTTTCCTTGAGGGTGTGAATCACTTCGACATAAGTAACCCTATTATTTTAAGAAGTTAGACCATTATACTTAAAAAATATTATTTTACACTCCCCTTTGGAAAAAACCCATCTGCAAAAACGAAGGGATGGTTTGAAGTTTTGATTAGTTTAATGTGTGGTGTCCCAAACCTAAATAATAAAGAATTCCCTCTCCTTTACTATATAAACCAACAAAATATCCCACCTCATCATCACAAAAATCCTTTGAAGTTCATCCAAACTCTACCAGAATCTCTCTATAATCCTCACAAGGTTCCCCAAGATCCCAATAAGCCTCTTTCAATCCTCTCCCAAGACTTTGGGATCACACTTCCAAGTAAGGGATTCCATCCATTCTCATTTTATCCATGTTTCTTAATATTTCTATACCCTTTTATTTTCAATTGTAAAAGTTGGGGTATGGTTTTTCACCTCCCCCATACTTTCCTATATATGTTCAAATGATGAAAAACCCCTTTATCTCTCATTAATTCCTCCCATGTACACATGTTACCGCGCCAAAATTCCGTAAAGAATTTATCTCTTTATTTACATTCAAGCAATTATTTTGTATTATGAATCTAAAATTCCATTAATTATGTTGGAACATGTATCTATATGAACCCCGTACTATCCATATCATGTACATATTATGAGACACCCCTTTCTCTCTCATCAACCATTATTAAGAATTATTATGTCACGTCGCTATGCTATCGAAATTGCACTGCAATTTTCCAAGCCAATGTCATTGTGTCGTAAATACCATACCCATTTCTCTATCAGTGGTATTTACCTTTATGTACATTTATTTATTGATTATAGAGTTTCATGTATGAATTCCACATTCTTTTATCGTGGAATAAATGATGATCTTTAATGATTTCGTGTTTTTTGATCCATGTGGCACACTTATGCATAAAATGAAATGTTTAAGAAGGGTGAACACTGATAGCACTCCAATTCATTGGGTAAATATTAGTATCATGATACGTCAAGTGAAATGAGGGTTTAGTTATGCTACATCAAGTGAAATGAGGTTTTACTCATGCTAATTCAAGTGAAATATAGATTTAATCATGCTAATTCAAGTGCAATGAGGGTTTAATCCTGCTCCATGTGCAATGAGCATTGGCTCATGCTAATTCTATGTTAAGTGTTGTTTCCACATTTTCATGTTATGATATTAATTCTATATCATGCCTTTATGTTAATGTTCTTTTATTCTCCATTGATATTCCTATTTCCTAACATATATTGTATTCTTCATGTTATTCCTTGTTTACTCCCTTACTGGGCTTTATCGCTCACCCTTTTCACATGTATTTCCTCAGGTTATCCTATACCATTCTAAATACGAGGGAATGTTGTGGTTTTGTAAAGTAAGTTTTCAATAAAGATGTTTTATGTTTTACATTTTAATTTTTTATGTAATATTCCTAAGTTCCAAATACACTAGACCTATCGATATTCCATGTTGTATCAAGTAAAGAGTTTATGTAATAAATCATGTTTAAGTGTGTAATAAAAAGTAGGGTTTTTATAAACTTGAACATGAAGAATAATATGGAAAAAATAAATGATGATTAAAATAATTCAATATAAATAATCACTTATGTGTGAAACTTATCCATGTGTATTCTAACTAATCAAATAATCACATGGACAACAAAAAATAATCTCATAATGATGGAAATCATAATTGTAGACATCATATCCATATCATCAAGGCCTCATGCTAAAACATCTTACATAAATTGGTAAAGAATCATTCAAAAAACCAAGATAGTTTTTTTCACGATACCTATTGATGAATTGAGGAGTTATAGAGGACCCATGTCATCACCTACTAAGTCCAATGAATCCCTCATATGAAAGGAGAGAAACATAATCAACATAAATAATCAAATTGAAAAAATAGCATACTATATATTAGTAATTTCCCAAATCAATAAAAATAATCAATATAAACATACATATTTTAAGCCATGTATATAAATTTTAATAATTTCCCCAATCAATAAATATAATTATCATAAACCTTCATATTGGAAAATTAGCATACAAATGTTAATCAATAACCATAATCATAAATCATCAAGACTACTATGGAGAATTATATAAAAATAGTACATCATATCCAAACTAACCATAAAAAATCTAATAAATAATAATTATGGGATAATTAAAACATATTTAAAATGTATCATAAGGTAAAATTATGTGTTTTTTCATTGCTAAATATTAATACCATAAAATTACATTAAAATATTTTTGATGAAAATATCCTTTTCACTTTGAAAATAACTTTAAAAAAGTAGAATATTGGGAAAAATATTTTCATTAAAAATAAAATTTTAAACTTTTAAATTAATATTCAAAAAATGATTTTTTTTATAGAGTCCAATTCCGTACAATCTTTATAAGTAAAAAAATATTTTTATAGTCTTGAAAAAAGATTAAAAATTACGTTTTTGGGAAAAATAAAAGAATATTTATCTCAATTTTTTTAAAAAAAAATAAAAAAATGGGTATTAATTTATTTAATAAGTAATTTTTATATTTTTGAAAACATTTTTAGAAAAAATGGATATTGAAGAAAAAGTATTTTTGACCGAAGAGAGAAATAAAGTTAGTATTTCTTAAAAAAATTCTCAATAATATTAATTATCAAAGAGAGGTCAATGGTTCTATTACTTAAAATTTCTTAAATAAATAGAGTATAATAAAATTCATAAGTTTATTAAGTGATAGATCATTATATTTCATCATCCAAAATATGATCATAAATAATCCTGATAAACTATGTGATTGTAATCGTAAAACCCATACCACTTTGGTAAATTTTTAATCATAACCCACATGAATGAAATAAAAAATATGAAACATAAAAAATCATTATTATTAATATAATAATGATATATCATATAAACGGATTATTATATACACAAAACAAAAGGAATAAGTGGTGAATATGGAATATGTCTCACAGAAGTAAAATTGAGATGAGAAACCCTTACTTAAGGTATGATTTCATTCATACATGATCTAAAAACCTATATAACAAATATATATTAATTATAAATATATTATATAACCATAATAATTTATATCATACCATATATTATTTTCTTATAACTTT
This sequence comes from Viscum album, assembly GCA_963277665.1. Taxonomy (NCBI): domain Eukaryota; kingdom Viridiplantae; phylum Streptophyta; class Magnoliopsida; order Santalales; family Viscaceae; genus Viscum; species Viscum album. The sequence continues at coordinate 4,502,967 of OY728122.1, read as the reverse complement.
TAACACCCCTTTATTAACAACACTTTATTAAAAACACTATTTCGGGAGATAAATGCTTTGTTTTTCAAGTATGTTTTGGTTCAGTAGTTTCCGCCTTTGTAATTTGATAATGGGGACATAATATATAGAATGTTACCCATGACATAAATATTATATATATATATGTACATTTTATAAGTATTTATAACATTCCTTAAAAGTTAGAGGTAGAAAATGATTTACACCGTTCATGGAGACAACATGTCATACATACGCATGAATGATGTTTTAATTTTTTAGGGATTGAATGAAATAAATATAAAAAATAATTAAAATTTAAAAATAATTATTATATCTTATATTCACATTTATATTCATTAAATATATCCTTATTACCATCTATTTCAAAATATTTGTAAAAAATTTCACCTCGCTTCATGGAGGCGATAGTCCACAAGTACACACACGCAACATTAGCGTTTTCTAATGGATTGGAACATAAGAAGATATATATGATATTATAATTTAAGAAGTTTAATTATTTCATAAATATAATAAATATATAACTAAAATACATCATTATATCCATCCATGGGATGTGGTGATAGAAAATGAATTACAACTGTTAATGAGGCGGTAGACCACCATACATACGATTGGTGGTTCTTTTTCCCATTTGATGGGAGAGGAAATGGATATATTTCATTAAATTAAAATAATAACATATATTTATATTGGATATAATATTTTTATTATATTATAATATTTCATTTAAATATAATGGAGTAAAATGAAGAAATATAATTAAAATTCATGGTTAAGAACTATACTTGTTTTTTAGGAAGCCTCTTTAGGTTTATAAATATTTCCTTCCTAGATTGGTTTTCAAATAAAAACGGACTCTATTTAATGGTTGGGTATGTAATTAATTAAATAATAAAGGTATTTATTTAACCAGATTGCTTTTTAAGTGTGAATATGAGAGGAGATAGGGAACCCTTTTAAAAGTGGGGGGAAGGAAACACTTGGAATATTTGAAACAAATAAATTGTACCCCAGTTTTTCATATTAAAAAAAATGAAAAATGGATAATTATAGAAAACAATATTGGTTAATATTTAAATATATTAATAAAATATGAATTAGACAAGATTATAGGTTTTTTTAACCCTTATATGTTTCATTTAACCCTTGGTAAACCTGTTTTAACCTTAACTGTGATAATTAATTTTTACTATCTTTAATATTCACTATGAAAAAAATATTATGTTTATATTATTATATAATATTAATAATTCTAATTAAAAATATTAAATCAAAATTTCCAAATTCAATTCAAATAATTGGTTGTATTTAATTTAAAATTAAACCCACAAACACGATAAAAAAATGGGTTTCGAATGTAAATTTTTTCAAATGTAATAGAAGTTTTCATATAAAAATTGAACGTATAATTGATTCCAATGACCTAAATTGAATTAAATATAATAAAATTAGAATAATTTTCCATTTATAATAATTTTAAAACATAATGTTACTTATAAATTCTTAAATATAAAAGACACTTTTCAACAAAAAACTGTATTTTTTACTATTCACTAAGAAAATATACTTTGCAAAAAATTATCAAAAAAATAATCTAAGATAATTTTTACATTATGTGTTAAAAAAATGAATACCATTTTTTCAATTAAATTTTCTAAAATTTTCTTAAATTATTTTTAACATAATTTAAAAAAACATGATGGAACTATTTTTTAAATACAATTTTTCAGAAATACATTTATTTTTCTTTCAAATGATTCATATTTTTATTTCTAATAAATTAATAACAAATAAAATTGTTTTTTAAATTTTTGATCTAAATAATTTTCATAATTTATTTAGTCATATGCATACACTTCAATTTAAAAGGTAGGTTATAACAATATTCTATTTTATATTGTAAAATAAAGTTGGAGTATGATTTATCTTACTATAAAGTGCCTATCCATATTAAAGTATATTTATTATTATATTACATTAAAGGGATTGATTATAATTTATAGTAAAAACTGATAGTCAATCCTTGGAGGTTCATATGGGTTTGATCATATTATAACTATATTGGGGTAGTTAACAAAGGTTATGTCTAAAAACCATGCATATATGGAGTAGCTTACTGATCCATAAGGAAGTGTAAAAATTTTAGAGCACTTCATGCATTAGAAATATCCATCATTTAAAGAGACTAAAATTAAATTTTAGGTGATAAATTGATATGTTTTTTAGAGAATTTATTTTCCACATTGGGAAGCAATAAAAGGAAGAAGCTTTTTATGGATGTCTATAATCTCTCAGGGAATGGATATCAATGATAGTAATTGATTCAAAACACTAAGGATATAGAATAAATAGAAAACATTGAGTGGAGATATTTTAAGGTACTCTTATTGGAATAATATTTTCCTCCCGAGCAACAAGAAGATATGAAGAGATAATTCTTGATTCTGAGACAAAATGAAGAGGAAGATGTTTCTAAGAATGAAGCTATCATTAAAATGTTGTAAAGTCATGATATATACTATATAAATAATAAATTGATAAATATTGACCATTTATATGATGGTATTAATCTAATACATCAAAGGGAACATTTCTCTTAAACCTTGTTATCATATGAGGATATAATATCATGTGTTATCAGATCATTGAAAGAAATTTCTATGTATTATGGATTTGAAGGAAATTGAGAATAGAAATGGGAGGTCCAGAACAATGGAAAAAGAAATATAGAAAATGGGAAGAAGGGAATAGTGGAATTTCTAGATTATAATAAATTTGTAAAGAAACACCATGGAAAATTCTTGCAAGGAATGAGATTTTATACAATTTTGTAGAAAATGCCACTTTTATCATGATTATAATGGAATGGAAAAATATTATAATGTGAAATGCTTAAAATATAAGGAGATGGGAAACTATGAATATGATTATCACATATTTCAATGGAATTTACCCTATAAAAGTCCAAGGGAGAAAGGTCAGGATTATGTGATCATAATAGCCGAGGTTGAATTTCCTAATGATGCGGTGGAAAGTACTTTACACTTATCCTCAAATTAAGAAAATTATTTTTTTGATTATACGTATTCTCAATCTTTTATATTGTAACATTTTTCCAAGAAAATTAGATACTTCCCTAACACCTTAAGAATAGAGTTATCAATAAATACTCCTAGTGGAAGTCTCACTACAACAAGGATGTGCGAGTTAGTTCCTATTATGAAACATAAAATAACCCTATATGCTGACTTTATTATTATTCCTATGGTCAATTTTCATATAATACTTGGTATCGACTCACTCACTCACTCAAAATTAACTTTTTATTAAAAAAGATAAAATTCTTAAGGGGGCCAAAAATGGCATTGCTAGAGGAAATCACCACTTATAGAGATATTACATTAATATTTCAAGGGCCAAATATAATGATAGTAAATGAGAGTTTCAATAGGTCATTCTTATTTATTTAGACCATCACACTCAAAATTACCTTCCATATAGGTGTGACAAACCTCCGCATGTTTACCAATCATCATATTACACTTCCAAACATAATAAACCAGCTTCCATGGAATGCTCAGTTTATTCTTAAGGAGGCCAACTATAATTTAGGGGTCACACTCCACCTCAGTTATGAAATTGTTATACAACATGCATGTTAGACTCATCATGTGTTAATCGTGTTTTAATGATCACAAAGCCTATTCAGTCTATAAAACTTTCTAATTCTGTAATGTCTATCTAACATCATATGTACATATGATTAGTTTCTTCATACATTAAATAAAGTTTTGCAAGATCTTAATTGATATACATTCAGTTTTAATATTATACACTATATTTAATTTACTTTATAATGATTTCATTGATAAATGATTAAGTCTAATCCATTTTATGAATATCACTGCTTAAGTTTGAATACATATTTCTATCTAAGTCTGAGACACCATGAGTCTGCCACCGACTATGTTTCTCTGGTTAAGGAACCAGACACCGTACCCATCCAGACACCGTAACCATCTAGACAACATAACCATCCAGACACCATAACCAACCAGACCCCGTAACTATCCAGACACTGTAATCATCTAGAAACTGTGACCCTTGAGACACTATAACCATTCAGACACCATGACCAGACACCGTGATCCTAACACCGCATCTGTGCTATCGGTTATTGATAATTTTCTAACACTAGCTGTCTCACCGCTCAAAGGTAGAGAATAAGACACCATTTTATGAAGACACCATTTCCTAATAGACTATGGCACCATATCTTAATATGTTCTGTCATTTTTCAATTTAATATCTAACGGTCATATTTGAATATTTTAAATGTACCGAAATAATTAATGTTTCTTTGTAGACATGTCATCTGATAGTATGAGGTATGTGGTGCAGAATACATGCATCATGTTGGCTTCAACACAAGCACTCCAAAATAAAAGGGTAGTGTGGCCCAGAAATAAATTGAGCATGAAAGCGGGTGTGAGAGCTATAACGAAGAAACACTTAGAGAATTTTTGAGAAGATAACAAACACATGTAACTCGATAGTGATAAATAACAAAGGAAGCATAATTAAAACCCAGAGTCGAGGACATCTTCGTACTTTCAACACCATGAAGAAAACACACCAAATCTAGCTGACTTGAGATACTTTGTTTTCCATATGAGAACTCGATTTTTGTATCTGCTTCATCCTAGAAGTCCAGAGCCTCATAGACAACCACTCAGAGCACTTCTAACCTTGTATCGCCATTTTTTCATTGTTGTGCATAATTTTATTAGATTTTGAGAAGCATGTGTGTATTTATAAAGACACACTCTATATCCTATATTAAACTGAAATATACAAGATATCCTTTCTCAAAAATCTTTTTATACTTTTTTATACCCACCAATAAGTGTGGAAGATGTCCCTGTGTGGCCTCGTAGTTTGTACCCACAAAGAACTGTAGAAGAGGTCATGTGACCTGATAGTCTTGTGTACTGTTGTTTACCCCGATACAGGGTGTGGATCACATTTATCTATATAAAATTCTTGGTGGTAGGTGATCACCAAGTGGAGTGGATTAGGTCTCAGATGGAGACTGAACCACTTGTTTTATATCCATTGTGCTACTTAATTTAGTCTTCTTTTTTTAATACTTTACAATATAATTCAGAAATCTTTAAAGTTACTTTGATAGTTTTTCTTAGAAAGAAGTTATAATTTTTTTTCTTTATTATAATATCTTCAAAAGTAATATTAATAACAGATATTACGATTTCGGATAATTAATCAATCATTTGAGAAGTTATTTAAACAATCAAACTTTCATAATCATATTTAATTTATTAACTGGGTTATATTTAACTTTGTAGAAATCTTGTGGGAATACTTTTTAAACAATTTTTTGAATAGATACTCAATTCACCCCCCTCTAGAGTACTCTACTTTGACCAAGATTTAGAATCAAAGGATTGTTTATTAAGACTCTGCTTTTAACCCTTTTCAACTGTGGTTGTAGTTGTACTTTAAAGATATGTAAATTTATATTAATTATAATTTTCTAGCTCTTTCAAAGTATTTATTTATTATAGAAAATAGATTGGAAGGTGCTTCAACCAACAGACAACCATTTTTTAATGGAACCAATTATGCTTAATAGAAAATCAAAATAGAAATGCATTTAGAAAGTATGGATTTTGAAATTTGGTCTTCCATTATAGATGAATATAAGATTCTTGATACTGATATAATCACCTAGGATGAACCTACCAAAACTTCCTACAATAACAATTTCAAAGCTATGAATGATTTATATTTCTCCTTAGGAGATGATGAATTTAATAGAATTTCTTCTTGTAAAACTTACTATGAAATTTGGGATACCTTGTCTTTTTCACATGAAGTAACTTCTAGTGTGAAATAGATGAGACTTAATACATATACTATCAAAATATGATAACTTTAAAATGAAACTTAATGAGCCTATTTCTGACATGTATCTCAGGTTCAACGAAATTTTCAACAGAATGATTTCTCTTGGATGAGAAGTCACTGCCAAGGAACAGATCATGAGAATTATCAGATGTCTACTTGACACATGGAGAGGAACCACTATCTCTATTATAGATTCATGAGACATTAGCAAGCTACCTGTAAAATAACTCATTGTAAAACTGATGATGTATCAAGAAGAACTGAAATTCAACAAGGAGGAGGAGAATGAACCCAAACCAAAATTAGTTGCATTCAAAACCAATGCCTCTAAACACAAAGACAAATGAAAATTGGAATCTTATGTAGAGATTTCTAGTATTGAATAGTAATAACCTAATAGTAATGAAGATATGGATCAGTTAGCCAGAAGATTCATGAGATTTTTCAAGAAGAAGAATTTTTTCAAAAAGCCTAACTTCATGGGAAAATATGATCAAAAAGGAAGTTGGATGAAATATTGGAAAATAAGTGACAAGACTGATGAAATTGTCTTCTATGAATGTTAGCATAAAGTTCATATCAAATATGACTATCCAAAGATCAAGTACAAAAAGAAATATGAGGATAAAGATAGAAATTATAAAAAGGCAATGAAAGAAACCTGGAGTTCTTATAAGGATAGTTCAAGTGACTTAGAATCTTCACATGATGAACAATCTAATAAAACCAATATGTGTTTTATGAAAAACACATCTGAGGTAACACTGGAATCCCCTATACATAATTCATACTATTCTGGTGATGATAGTGACCCTGAAAATAAGTCTAATGAATAAATTATTGAATACTGCAATATTCTTGAAGAAACATGAAATGAACTAAAAGATAAATATAAATAATTGAAGAAACATCATGCTCATAATGTGACTATTAAATCTGAACTCACAACTAAAAAATATAAAAATGCTCAACTGATCAAGGAAAACAATGAATTAAAAATGTCTAATGAGAAATTGAAGAAATACTTATAAAAGTTTACTAATGGGAAAAATACTCTTACTCAAATTCTAGGTAGAAAAATTTCTCCTAAATATACTAAAGTCATTGGATATCAACCTGGAAAAAAGAAATTTTGGAAGAAAAAACTTTGTTTCTAAATCTAGGGAATACAACTTTACTCCCAGTTCTGGAAACAAATCAACTAGTTCAAGTTACGATACACTATCTACTATTTAATGTTTTTATAGACCAAATAGAGTTTATTTTTTAAATACCTTACATAATTATTATAGGAAACTTATGAGGAAGATATGGGTTCCCAAAGCATTTATCACTAATGTTACTGGACCCAAACAAGTATGGTTACCAAACTCTGTTTCTACTTGATCATTTTGTAGGAAAGCTTCTTAAAGATTTATTGTAAAAGTTTATTGTACTTGTATATTGGGTGTTCAAGAAACATGATAGGAGACTAATCATGCTTCAAGAACCTAATAAAATTTAATGGAGGACATGTCACCTTTGGTGACAATGCCAAAGGAAAAATCATTAGCCGTAGCCAAATAGAAAACTCTAACTCAATTATAATTTCCAAAGTAATTTTTATTTATGGATTGAAATGTAATCTTCTTAGTATTTCACAATTATGTGATGATGGATTTCATGTTAAATTTGAAAATGATGCTTGAAATGTTTTTAACTCTAAATATGAATTAGTGTTCTATGCATTAATAAATGAAAATGTTTATTCTGTTCACTTAGATTCTTTAGCTTCTCAAAAAGCTTCATGTCTAAGTGTATTTTATAATGAGTCTTGGATTTGGCATAGGAGACTAGGACATTGTAATATTGACTCCCTTAGAAATTTAACTAGAAAAATCTTAGTTAAAGGCCTACCCAAACCTGAGTTTCCAAATGGTAAAGTGTGTAATCCCCATCAATAGGGAAATCAACACAAAATTTCCTTTAAACCAAATAAATAATTTTCAACTTACCAACCTCTTGAACTGGTTAACATGGATTTTTTTGAACAATCAAGAGTTTCTAGTTTAAATGGGAAGCACTATGTTGATGTGCTAGTAGATGATTTTTCTAGATACACATGGGTATACTTTCTAGCTCACAAAAATTAAGCATATTCTTACTTCATTAAATACTAAAAGTCTGTAGAAAATCTAAGTGGACATAGAATTAAGAACTTGAGAAGTGATCATGGCCGTGAGTTTCAAAAAAATGTGTTTGAATCTTTTTGCTCACAAAATTTCTATAGTCACAATTTCTCTACCCCTAGAACACCTCAAGAAAATGGAGTTGTAGACAGAAGAAATAGAACCCTAAAAGAGATTTATAGAACCATGTTTAGTGAGTATGACCCACCTGTTTATTTTTGGGTTGAAGATATAAATACAGCATGCTATATAATAAATAGATTGTGGACTAGGCTTGTTCTTATGAAAACCCCTTATGAGTTATGGAACAATAGAAAACCCAAAGTTATCTACTTCAACTTTTTTGGCTGCAAAGTCTATATCTTTAATACTAAGGAAAATTTTGACCACTTTTCATCCAAGAGTAATGAATGAATCTTCTTAGGACAATCCATCTCTAGTAAATCCTATAGAGTGTTTAATAAAAGAACTAAATGTGTTATAGAATATGATTATATTAAATTTGATGAAATAGATCCAAATGAGCTTAAGACCACTCTAGATAACCTAGAGGATGATGTATCAAATCTGTACATTAATTCAAAATCCTCCAACCATCCTATGAAGGAATTTGTGAGAAATTCCAGCTTAGGAAATTCCTTAGACACAAGTCACATTGAGCCAGAACTTGTTGATGAACCTGAAATTACTATTCCTTCCTTTTCTAGAGCTATTAGAACTCTTAAGAACCATCCCTTAGATGTTGTTGTAGGAGACTTAGACAAAAGAAATAAAACTAGAGCTTCTCTTAGAAGTCAGGTTGAACATCAAGTCTTCCTGTCATAACTTAAATCTAAAAAAATAAATGATGCTATCAATGATGAATTTTGGATAATGTCTATGCAAGAAGAACTTAATCAGTTTGAAAGGAACAATGTTTAGAAACTTGTTGAAAGACCAAAAGACACATTCACCATAGGAAATAATTGTGTGTTTAGAAATAAGGTAGATGAAGCTGGTAACATAGTTATAAACAAGGCTATATTGGTTGCACAAGGATATAATCAAGAAGTGGGTATTGAATATGAAGATACCTTTTCACCAGTTTCTAGGCTTGAAGCCATCAGACTTCTGTTTTCTTATGCTACACATCTGAATTTGAAACTATATCAAATGAATGTTAAGAGTGCATTCCTAAATGGGTATATAGATGAGGATGTCTTTGTTGAGCAACCCCTTAGTTTAAGAAACCCTCATTTTCCAAATCATATTTCTAAATTACCAAAATCATTATATGGTTTAAAACAAGCTCAAAGAGCTTGGTATGATAGACTAAGTACCTTGGTTTTTTCTATAGGTTTTACAAAAGGAATATATGATCCCACCCTTTTTAAAAAATTAATTTCCAATGAATTTTTGGTATTTCGAATTTATGTAGATGAAATTATATTTGGATCTTCAAGAAATTATTTATGTATTTATTTTTCTAAAATGTTTCAAAATGAATTTCAAATGAGTTTAATGGGTGAAATAAAATTCTTTCTTGGATTTCAAATCTTTCAAAATAATGATGGTATTATTTTAAATAAAAGAAAATATACTAGATATCTTATAAAACGTTTTGGTTTGGATAATACTAAAAGTAGTGATACTCCAACGAGTACTACGTGTAAGTTGGATCTTGATGAAGATAGAAAATCTGTCGATCAAACCACTTACAGAGGACTGAGTGGAAGCTTACTCTACATAACTGCTAGCCAAACTAATATTATGTTTTGTGTGTGTATGTATGCTCATTTTCAAGAAAATATTAAATAATATCATTTAAATGTTGTTAAGATAATTTTCAAATATCTCAAACATACACCCAATCTAGGACTGTTCTATCCTAGAGGACAATCATTTGAATTAGTTAGCTATTCTGATGTTGAATTTGTGGTTGTAAGTTAGATAGAAAAAGAACCTCTAGAACATGTCACTTTTTAGGCAAGTCACTAGTATCAAGGTGTAGTAAGAAACTAAATTCTGTTGCATTATCTACTGCAGAAGTTGAGTACATAGCTATTGGAAGTTTTTGTGCACAAATTTTGTGGATGAAACACACATTACTAGATTATGGATATCAATTTAGGCATTTACCTTTAAATTGTTACAATACAAGTGTTATTAACATCTTGAAAAATAATGTTTCACACTCTAGGATAAAGCATATTGATGTAAGACAACACTTTTTGAGTGATTTTTTTCAAAAAGGTGACATCACTTTGGAATTCCTTGGAACTGAATCTCATCTTGCTGATATACACCAAACCATTAAATTTTTAAAGAATAAATTACATCATACAAGAATTGGGTATGAAAAACATTATATATATATCATACTATTTCATATTTTACTGTCCTAAGACTTTCTGTTTCATGTTTATGGTCCCACAGTTACTATTTATTCGTCACAATCTGACACTTACTGTTTCAAACAATATAGTCGCACAATCTAGAAATCACACTTTTATGGTCTCACTGTGAATTCTTTTGATCGTCTCACCATAAAGGCTTGTTACGGTGCCACTTTGAAAATTGATTACGGTCTCACCGTAAAAATTCTTTACAAGAATACTTTGTTGTTTTATTTATAAATTAGAACCTGTATCACGATATTTCATTATTTTACCCTTTTACTTTCCCGTATTTTTGTTTTGTCATTGATTGGTATTCATAAATGATAAAATAAAGGAAGGTTCACTCATTATTCACTCAAGCTTTCTTCTCATCTCTCAAACCGTAACCCCTCTTCAACCATTATCTATCTCGAACCTTCATTGAATGCCAAGGATGAAACATCCTTCATCGTTGACTCCTGAGAAACATAGTTCCAAGAATAATTTGAAGATATCACCGAAGTTAGCACTCAAGGGTCCTTTGAATCCAAATTTGGTAAAATGAATAGTAGTACTTGAGAAAGAGATATTCCCTAAGTGGCTTCTGAAGGGTAAGTATTTGGTGTTGAAAGTGATAATAGAGCAAGGTTGGATAGATTGGTTTACTAAGCAGGATATACCTATCTACCCGAAGCTAGTTTCCCAATTTTAACAGTATGTACAATTTTTTTGATTTTTAAGATGGTTATATTGTAAAAAGTTTGATAAATGGCCATAGATGAAAATATTTCTTCGAGGTTATGGGCTTCATGCCTTATGATTCCTCATGAAGGTATTTGTGAGGACTACCAGAGAGGTCCTCAACCTACAAGTGAATTATTTGTTTTGGAAGATGATTTGAGGAATTTAACTGGAAATGTAACCAAGAGGAGAGCCATTTCTGCCGAACTAGATGGAGAATCTATAATTCTATTAAAGTTTATTCAGAATTTAATTGGCCCAAAAAAAAGGTGATTTCACTGTACTCAAATATTAGGATTTAATTTTGATACATCTCATGAAAAATGGACATAAGATCAATATTTGTAAGTATTTAATACACCATATGTGTGAATTGATCTACACCACCTCCAAGTCAACCTCCCTATTCTATTCGTGACTTATTTCGGTTATTCTTTATACTAAAGGTGTAGTTGGATAAAATGAAGAAGTTATCAAGGATTATGAGTTTTGTCTGTCAAAATTTACAGTAATGTGGATGAAAATAAATTGGAATCCATGGATAATGTCATGGGTGGAAGATAATGATAGATTCTATGAAATGTTTAATCCAGTGGAACACCCTTCATGACCTAAAGGTATTTATGATCCCGGATTGGATCCAGATGAACTTGTTTAATATTTTGATGAGGAAGAAGAAGGAGAGGATGTTGTACCACTGAGAGAAACTATTCTTGATGAGTAAGATAGTACACCTGCTCTTCAAGTCATAATTGAGAAGGAAATACCTCTTCCTGAAAAGGTTGTTGATTTGGTAGAACAACCCACTACTGAAGAAGATACTATTGCTATTGAAAGAGAAAATAAAATTGCAGAAGAACATATAGAAGAAAATCTATCTCTTGTGCAAGAAACTACTAGTAAGGAGCGTGTATAGGAAGAATCTTTTGCCAAGGTAACCAGAAAGGATGATGTGGAAGAAAATATAGAAGAAGATATCCATGTTATGCAAGAAGTTGCAGTTGAGGAACTCTCATAGGAACAATTTGTTCCTGAAGTCATTCTTTCTACTGAAGAGGGAATGGAGTAAGACTTTCAATTGGCGCAAAAGGAAATGGTTGAGGAAATTAGGGATGACATTTTGCAAATAGATCAAGGACCAAAATCTCTCAATATTGATGAACATGCACCTGTTGAGGGGGAGAATCCTCCCGGTCTGGAATCTATTGATGTGCCAAATCCGATTGATCTAAGATCAGTGAACACATGGTATAAATTCCCCAGTTATTTCGATGTGAATGATTCATAGGAAGTCTTATCAAAGTCCTTGATCGTACTACTATGTTTCAGTTAAAAATGACATCTTCTCTTGAAGATATTTCTAAAAAAACCCGAGCATGTCTCAGCTTTTATTTTTGAGCCTTCAAAAGAACCTTCATCCTTGTTGAATAAGGATGACCTGAATGAATTTGGAGCTACCATTTTGGATGGGGTTGAAAAGCCCTTGAATAACCAACTGGCTCCTATAATAAATTTGAGTGAAAAAGATGATTCACTTTTGATAGAGAAAATTATTTGGAAGATTCAACCCATGATGCTTCATGAGATTCAAGAAACCATAATTGAGAACAAACTACTTAGTGATAAATTAATGACTCTAAGAGGTATGGTTGAAAATATGAAAAAAGTTCTGAACTTGAGACTAGAGCCTGCTTCTCATCCTATTGAGAATATTGTTACTCAGACCCCATAGGAAGTAGCCTCATTAACTAAACCTCATCTAACATATTTAGCTGAAAAAGTATCTTAAGGAAACAGATAGATTGTTCAAGAGATGGGTGAACTTGTTATTGGACTTAACAAGTTTTCTGATGAGTATAAGGGGTGCCTTCAGAAAGTGCTCAATCAACTAAAATCTCTTACCTCGTATGTCACTACTTCTAATTCCTCTGGACAATATTCTCAACCTTTTTAGATAGTGATTTATTTCGAACAGTGGTCAAAGAAGAACTTCAGCCTGTGCTTAGTGGTTTTAATAAAGAATCTCTATCCGAAGTTATTGAGAAAAGTGACAAAGTTCTTGATTTTGTAAGAATCCATTACAAGATTGATAATGATGCTCAGTAAGAAATTTCCAAGAATTTGAACTTCTACTTCAACCAGATCTTCTCTAAGAATGACATGGACAATCATTTCAAGTACCTTGTAGAGAATATGAGTATTCTTCATGTAACTCAAGCCTTCAAGACTCAAGTCCAAAATCTCACAGAGTTCACTCGTTTTTGGAACAAGTTCATGGAGAAAAAGGATGACTTTGAAAAATCAATGCAGTATGGTGGAGAGATCATTGCCTACTTTATCAAGATTCTGCAACCTTATCTTCATGTACAAAGTACTTCCATTGTGGCTCCTTCAGCTGCACCCCTGAGATCTGGTTTGCCTACCTTCTCCTCTCCTACCCTTCCCTCTACATCTATGTCTGTCTCTTAGGCTCTGAGTCAGACTATAACTATTATACTTGATCAACAATTGCGTTGGTCTTCTACTACTCCTACCATGGCCCATTCTGTCTTTGAAGGTCTTCCTTTACCTTTTATGTCAACCAGTTCACTCCCTTATTCCACTTCATCCTCTGCTCCTATGGCCTCTTCTTCTGATGCTACTACTAAGGGCAAGGAGAAGACCGGCCAGTGATGAAGCACAGTGACTACTATCTTTTTATAGGGATATTGTTGCATTTTTTTTACCCTTTGTATTAACACTCTTTTTATCTAATTCATTATGCACTTTTATTGTCTATTTCCTAGTCACTCTTTTTGATAATCCCAAAAGGGGGAGAAATATGCACACTAAAGAAAGAATAGAAAAATATGCAGTTTATATGTACATTAGAGAAATATACACTCTAACTTCCCAAGATTTATGATCATCAAATAGGGGGTGATTGTTGGATTCTTCATGTGTTAACCATGGTTTAATGATCAAAAATCTTATTTAGTCTATAAAACTTGTTAATTATGTGAAGACTATCTCACATCATATGTACAGATGATTAGTATCTTCATACTTTAAATAAAAATATCCAAGATATTAATTGATATACATTCAGTTTGATTACTATACACTATATTTAATTTACTTTATTATGATTTATTTGATAAATGATTAAGTTTAATCTGTTATATGAATATCCCTACTTAAGTCTGAATACATATTTTTGGGTAAGTCTGAGACATCGCGAGTCTGCCACGAGTTATGTTTCTCTAGCTAAGGAACCAGACACCGTGTCAAGACATCATACCCATCCAGACACCATAACCATCCAGACACCATAACCATACAAACACTATAGCCATCCAAACACTGTAACAATCCAGACACCATAACCATCTAGACACCGTAATCATCCAGACACCGTGACCCTTCAGACACTGTAACCTTTCAGACACCATGACCAGACACCGTGATCCTGACACCAAATCTATGCTACCAGTTCCTGATCCTTGTCTAACTCTAGCTGTCTCACCGCTCAGAGGCAGAGAAGGATACATTGTTTCATGAAGACACCATTTTCGGATAGATATGTGACACCATTTTTTAATCTGTTTTATCATTTTCAATTTAATCTCTAACATTCATATTTGAAGATTTTAAATGTACTGACATAATTAATGTTTCCTTATAGACATTTCATCTGATAGTATGAGGTATGTAACACCCCAAGCTTCCATGGTACGCTCCTCTTTGAATAATAGAGCAGCGTGTGTTGTACGCAACCTCGAGTTCTAACACACCGCGACCAATAAAAGTAGTAGTTACGAATATTAATACCCACTTTTTGAAATTATATAAATTTTATATTTAAAAATGGACTTCATTTTTGGATTCGGAATATCAAAATTAGCCTATGTTGAATTTTTGGTATTTTTCTGAGAACTTCCAATTTTTGATGAATAGTGAAAAATACTTAAAAAAAACTTTTTTAATCAAAATAATTTATAGTGATAAATTATACAATTGAGTTGTTCTAAAGTTTTATTAGAATATATTTTTACCATTTTGTCCAATGGTGGTCATTATAATTAATTTCACATTGAAATTGGACATAAACAATTGTCAATATTTTGATATATATTATTTCTTAAAAACACGATATTTGTTGTGACAGCGGGAATTAATTATAAAATTAATTAATGCAACTTATATTTTTGGAATTTTTTAAAATAGACATCATTTTTGAATTCGGAATATCAATTATATCTTAGGGTGAAATTTTGGCATTGTTATGAAAAACTTCAATTTTTAATGAATAGTGAAACCACTAAGTGGTAGTTAAAAAACTGATTTTTCATTTAAATGAATATTTACCGCTTCTATGAATTGAATTTAAAAAATCCAACATACATGGTTGTCATTAGAATGTAAAATGTGGTTCAATGGGATTAAAATAATTTTTTGGTGAATAGTAACTTTTAAGTTTTATTAATCGCGATTAAAGGTAATTAGTGAAATTTAAGGTAAAAATGATATTATAAAAATATGAAAATACCTTTACACTTGTCCTAAACTTATTGGATGAGTCATGGACGACCACGAAAATCCATGGGTAAACTTGGGGACCCCATGGAGCCACTTGGGTAAGAAAATGACATTAATAACTTTTTATTTAAAGTAAAAATAAAATTGTCACAAAAACGTGTTGTTTTACTAAAACAATTATTACATGGGATTATATTAGTTAAAGTTTCGACTATAAACAATAATTGGAAAGATAAAAATATTTCCTACATCATGATAATTTTTTTATAATTTTTAGACATTAAATAAATTAAATTTGTTATGACACAATGATGATGCAACGATTACCTCATTAATTAATCATTTAAATAAAATGAAAAGATAATTTAAAATATAAGACTTAAACTTGTAAAAAACCTATTGGGTGAGTATATTTAGAACCCTTATCACCTTATATTAGAAATATATAATTTTGGGACCTTTAAAATATGAAAAGAATTTCATAATAATGTAACATTTCATGACTTTCCAAGAGTGCCCCTCTTCTCCTCTTATAAAAGGCCCCCACCACTAGCACCTTATTCACACCATCAAGCCATTTGGGACGGCCAAACTCTGACCAAATAATCTCTCAACTTCCCTCTCTTACTCCTAGAAGCCTCCCTTTGGGCAGAATTCTTCCCAAGGAAGCCTTTGGCTGAAATCAAAAAGAGTTACCCGATTTTAAGGTAATGTCTTCTCTTATGTTATTTTGTTTTATTTTGCTTCTCCAACCCCTTAAACTATTTTATTCATTTATTTTGTAAAAACACCAGTATCTTCAATATAATAGGATATTTTTATGAGATGGATTTTATTTACACTTGCACACACCTTCGTCTAATGGTTAGAGAACATATTATTTCGGTGGTTGGCGAATTTCTGCCTCACGAAATGATGATTCTTCAATATTATTTTAACACCTCTCATGGTGGCCACTAAGATGTCAATATATTTATATATGATATATATTATGTTTATGTTTTACTTATGCTTCTGTACTTCTCATTTATGGCATACCTTTATGATTTCCATTATGGGTAAATGCGATAATTTCATTTTAGGATGTGTGGACTACCGCCCCCTCAAAGTGATTTTAATCGTTAATGCCATATGTGGGATGTATAAAGGATGGAGTAAATGATATTATATATGATATTATACTGGAATTATAATATACCTTTATATCATTATGATTTCATTCCATTAAATATGAAATAGATATGAAAGCAGCGTTCATGCGTACGTACGGCTTACCGTCTCCATGAACGGTGCATTTCATTTCTTACTTCTAAATGTTATGTAATATTATGAATGAATGTATATACTGTATATATATGATATATATGATATGTACATCATGAATATAATTCTGGAGATAATTGATATTCTACCACATAAACAAATTGTAATTATAAGAAGTTTATTTTTGACTCAAGTACCAAAGATCGACAAAACGACCGTTATTAACTTAAAAAATTACATAATGTTCATAACATGGTAATAAGTGATATAAAAGGAATAATGAACTTGAAAAAGGTTCCTAATCAATTATAAATTAACTCTAATTTATTATTCAGGAGGTTAAATAACGATTGAGTCAAGTCGGACATGAGGTAAGGGAACTTCTTAACCCAATTTTCATTCTTTGGGTTAATCTCCAACTTTCAAATTATGTCATGACATTATTTTGTCCTATCATGTATTTGTACTTTCTCAATGTGTACTTATTGTGAATACACATAATAGATCTATTTTATTTAAAAAATGATCTTTTTAAGGGACTTTGTCTCAATCTCCATTCATTGAGGCATATTTTGTTTTATACACAAATTTCTTCTATACGGTGTATAAACACCTTTGAATTTTATATTTATTAAAAAGGAATATTTTTATACGATGCATTTTACTAAACGAAAAAAAGTAATGTTTTACTTGTCATACGTATGCGGTGACAACAACTTCTCTGCCACCGTGACCATTATTTGAGTTTCGGCTTCCTCTACAAGCAATAACATTTTTTTAAATGAAAAATAAATACCAAGTTTTACTTTTCTTTTATTTTGGTATTGAAAATGGTTTTGATAATGTTTTTATTATATCAATGTGTTGTATTGATATCTTTTGATTGAAATATGGAAATGTTATGTTTCTTTATGCATGTTTTATGTGATGTGATTATGTTATGGTTTATGATATGTTTAGATCTGTTCATATGAGGATTGCATTGGACTTAATAAGTGACGGGTGGAGCCCGCTACAGCTCCTTGATGCATCGGTAGGTCTCATGAGACAAACTAGTGTCTTGGAATGAGGCATTGACAAAATATTATTTGTAGTCTTTGCACGAGGCCTTGGCTACATGGTTATGATAGTCTGGAATTATGCATTCCATCATTATGAAAGTGGTTATTGATATTGCATGTGATTATTCGACTAGTAGAATATTCATGTGAATAAGTAAATGGAATTATTTCATTTTATTTTTTCCATATTATGTTGAAGTTCAAGTTTAAAATGCTTTTGTTTTAGTTATACATTTCCTTAAATGTTAATGTTTATTTATGAATGATTCCTCTATATTGCTATCCTTTCTGAGCATCTGAGCTCAACCCTTCCATTGTTTTAATTTTTCCAGGATGTGAAGAAGTATATTATGAATGACCTGCAGGGATAGTATAAGGGGATATTAAGAAAAGATGTTGTTGTAGTTTTGTTTTACTTTATGATGTAATGTAAGACTTATAAATGTATCTAGTGTTTCCAAGGCTACTAAACTAATCGGTCTTTCGAAACTTGATCTTTTGTGATCATGCCAATGTTACGCAATAATGCACAGACTCCGGATAACTGGGTTCAGGGCGTTACAGTTGATATTAGAGGAAGTTTAGTACTAACCTTGGAAGCTAGATTTTGATAAACTCTGATTAGAGCGCATAGCCCTAAGATATACTTTGAGGATTAGTATAGAAGAACTTCCTAGAATTTTGGTATTATAGAGATTTTGTGATTTTTCCGAGCAATACATCCCTGTCTGGATACGAGCAGGTAGAGGTGGATCTGGCATAGATATACCTAGGGGTAAAACCCGAAAACACAGCTTTGAGCTAGACTCGAACGGGAACTGGTGCACGACAATGGGCGTTGCTGGACTTTTGGTTATGACACTCTCGGGGGATATGCTTAGGATAATTCTAGTTTTCTTTACAAACCACTATAAAGGGTTATGATTATATACTTCCTCAAAGAAAACATTTTTATGAATATGGATTATATCCATAAATAGTTCAATTTATGTTAACTGTTTTTCAAGTTTGTAATTATGTATTTTGATTCATAAACTAATCTAGTTTATTCCATTGATTAGAAATGGCACCTTGTGGGAGGAATGGAAACCGTATCAATGCACGCACTCCATGTAGGGATTTACCTCCTGCTCAAAATAATTATAGTGGAGCTGCTGATACAACTGGTGCTGATCAGCTTATCACCATACTGGGACAACTCACTCAGGTTATGAATAATAACCTTACTCGTATGGAGAACCCTGATCCGCAACGTGGAGGATCAATGTTAGATCGTTTCATGAGGCAACAACTACCAATATTTAATGGGGGTAAATATCCATTAGTAGATGAGAAATCGATAAACTCCTTAGATAAAATATTCCACGCCTTGGGGACTAGCGAAAGGGAGAAGGTTGTCATGGCAGTTTACTGCCTCATTGGAGATGCTGATCAATGGTGGTCATTGATTCAAAACACAAAAGAAGATGATGAAGTATCAAGTATGTAATGGAGGGAGTTAAAGGAAATGTTCTTAGAAAAATACTTTCCACATGACCATCGAGCAGATATGGAAAGGCAATTTCTGAGTCTGAGGCAGAAGGAGGATGAGAATGTCACAAAGTATGAGGCTAACTTTACAAGGTTAGCGAGACATGTTGTAGATTATATATGTAACCAAAGAAGTAAGATTGATCGTTTCTTTGATGGGTTAAAACCATTTCTCTGTCGAGCTTTAGTATCACAATATTTCTCAACGTACAAAGATATAGCCTCGTGTTCTATCAAGATAGAAAAGGAATTCTCTAAATCTTATGAAAATAAAATAAAGCAAGTGAAAAAGAGAACGGTGGAGCAAGAGATAAATAAAGGGAAAAAGGGAAAGAAGGATTTTCTAATATGCGATAATTGTGGGAAGAATCACCCCGGTACTTGCCTAAAAGGAATGGGAGTTTATTATAAATGTGGAGAAAAAGGTCACCAGGCTCGTGATTGCAAGGGAAAGAAAGAGGCTATCAATGTTGAATGCTACAATTGTAGGGAAATGGGGCATTATGCAAATGAATGTCCTAATCGTCAGGGAAACTTACCTCAGAAAAGTCCAAGGGATCAACGACAATCTTATGTTGTTACTACATTTGAAGTAGAATAATTAATGTATTGGTGCTTTTGGACTCTAGGATTATATTCTGGTTATAAGAATAATGTGATATATATAAGGATTGTACTGCAGAACTTGTTGTTTTCATTAAGGTTTTAATATGATGAAGGTAAAAATATTTTTATATGTGACAATAAGAGAAACTTTACTTTGTTTGAGGAATCTGATGATACAATTGATTTTGGAATTTAAAGACCTTTTAGAGAAAGTCTGGATAGAGGTATTTTGGATAACTATAAAGGTTGGAATGGATTAAGTTGAACTTTGGATAGTATTGTTTAAGGTTAAAACATTTATGAAGATTATTTTTGGAAAATTATAATACTATAGTTTTAGGAAAAGGACAACCTACATGTTGGGGGATAACCCGTCACGTCGGACAAAGCTGTAGGAATTGAACCCACAACCATAGTGCGACAGGCCTTTATTACCTACCACTAGCCTACAGGAAGTCCCTGGTTATCACAAAAAAAATTTCCTAATCTAAATGATATGTGTTAATATTTGGAACCTTATAAAATTATGATAAATAGAATATTTTTGAGTTCTATTACCTTTTGGAGTGAAAGATGGGTTTGTGGTAAATATTTATTGAAGAATGAAAGTCTACATGACAAGTAAGTATATTTCCTTATGTTCTTAGTAAATCTCCTAAATAAATTCCTCAAATTTATTAAAGTTAACTTAAAACAAAAATGTTGTCGGTTAACTTTTCCAATTGGGGAATCTATGACCGTTTAACCAATCACAAGTTTGTGATTTTCTTGAAGTTAACTTTCTCCTAATCCTGTTTTATACAACTCTCCATCAGACCTTGATGGTTTTTATTCCATCATATCCATATTTTCATATAATCCTAGTATGGGATATCTCAAGTGACCTTTGTACTTCTCTTTCTTTCTTTTAAAGTTAT
Source organism: Viscum album (assembly GCA_963277665.1). NCBI lineage: Eukaryota > Viridiplantae > Streptophyta > Magnoliopsida > Santalales > Viscaceae > Viscum > Viscum album. Next base: position 4,481,854 of record OY728122.1, on the reverse strand, counting down.
ATTTTTATTAACCTTATTTCCGATGTGGGTTTTCCACAAAGGAATTTTCTATTTTCAACCTTTTATTTTCAAAGAAAAATTTTAAATTGCAAGGACACAATTTATTTAAGGAGGGGAGAATGTAACACCCCAAGCTTCCATGGTACACTCCTCTTTGAATAATAGAGCAGCGTGTGTTGTACGCAACCTCGAGTTCTAACACACCGCGACCAATAAAAGTAGTAGTTATGAATAGTAATACCCACTTTTTTAAATTATATAAATTTTATATTTCAAAATGGACTTCATTTTTGGATTCGGAATATCAAAATTAGCCTATGTTGAATTTTTGGTATTTTTTTGAGAACGTCCAATTTTTGATGAATAGTGAAAAACAGTTAAAAAACAACTTTTTTAATAAAAACAATTTATAGTGATAAATTATAAAATTGAGTGGTTATAAAGTGTAATTAGAATATATTTTTACCATTTTATCCAATGGTGGTCATTAGAATTAATTTCACTTTGAAATTGGACATAAACAATTGTCAATCTTTTGATATATATTGTTTCTTAAAAACACGATATTTGTTGTGACAACGAGAATTAATTATGAAAATAATTAATTCAACTTAAATTTTTGGAATTTTTTAAAATAGACATCATTTTTGAATTCAGAATATCAATTATAGATTAGGGTGAAATTTTGGCATTGTTCTAAAAAACTTCAATTTTTAATGAATAGTGAAACCACTAAGTGGTAGTTAAAAAACTGATTTTTTGTTTAAATGAAACTTTACTGCTTCTATGAATTGAATTTCAAAAATCTGACATACATGGTTGTAATTAGGATGTAAAATGTGGTTCAATGGGATTAAAATAATTTTTTGGTGAATAGTAACTTTTAAGTTTTATTAATCGCGATTAAAGGTAATTAGTGAAATTTAAGGTAAAAATGATATTATAAAAATATGAAAATACCTTTACAATTGTCCTAACCTTTTTGTATGAGTCATGGCCGACCAAGTCAATCCATGAGTCAACTTGGGGACCCCATGGAGCCACTTGGGTAAGAAAATGACATTAATAATGTTTTATTTAAAGTAAAAATAAAATTGTCACAAACACGTGTTGTTTTACTAAAAAACATTTTACATGGGGTTATAGAAGTTTACTTGTTGACTATAAATATTCATTGGAAATATAAAAATACTTCCTACATCATAATAATTTTTTTATAATTTTTAGACATTAAAGAAATTAATTTTTTTATGACACAATGATGATGGAGCGATTACCACAATAATTAACGATTTAAATAAAATGAAAAGATAATGTAAAATATAAGACTTAAACTTGTCAAAAACCTATTGGGTGAGTATATTTCTAACCCTTATCACATTAGCTTAGAAATATATAATTTTGGGACCTTTAAAATCTGAAAAGCATTTCATAATAATGTAACATTTCATGACTTTCCAAGAGTGCCCCTATTCTCCTCTTATAAAATGCCCCCACCACTACCACCTTATTCACAACTTCAAGTCATTTGGCTCAGCCAAAATCTGCCCAAATACTCCCTCAACTTCCCTCTATTACTCATAGAAGCCTCACTTTGGGAAGAATTATTCCCAAGGAATCCTTTGGCTCAAATAAAAAATAGTTACCCGATTTTAAGGTAATGTATTCTCTTATGTTATTTTGTTTTATTTTTCTTCTCCAACCCCTTAAACTATTTTATTCATTTATATTGTAAAAACATAAGTATATTCAATATACTAGGATATTTTTATGATAAATATTTTATTTACACTTACACACCCCTTCGTCTAATGGTTAAAGAACATACTATTTCTGTGGTTGGCGAATTTCTGCCTCACGAAACGATGATTGTTCAATATTTTTTTAACACCTCTCATGGTGGCCATTAAGATGTCACTATATTTATATATGATATATATTATGTTTATTTTTTACTTATGCTTCTGTATTTCTCATTTATGGAATACCTTTATGATTTCCATTATGGGTAAACGCGATAATTTCATTTTAGGATGTGCGGACTACCGCCCCCTCAAAGTGATTTGAATCGTTAATGACATATGTGGGATGTATAAAGGATGGAGTAAATGATATTATATATGATATTATACTGGAATTATAATATAACTTTATATCATTATGATTTCATTCCATTAAATATGAAATAGAAATGAAAGTAGCGCTCATGCGTACGTACGGCTTACCGTCTCCATGAACGGTGCATTTCATTTCTTACCTCTAAATGTTACGTAATATAATTAATGAATGTATATATTGGGTATATATTATATATATGATATGTAAATCATGAATATAATTCTGGATATAATGGATATTCTACCACATAAATAACTTGTAATTATAAGAAGTTTATTTTTGACTCAATTACCAAAGATCGACAAAACGACCGTTATTAACATAAATAATTACATAATGTTCATAACATGGTAATAAGTGACACAAAAGGAATAATGAACTTGAAAAAGTTTCTTAATCAATTATAAATTAAATCTAATTTATTATTCAGGAGGTTAAAGAATGATCGAGTCAAGTCAGACACGACGTAAGGGAACTTCTTAACCCAATTTCCATTCTTTGGGTTAATCTCATACTTTCAAATTATGTCATGATACTATTATGTCCTATCATGAATTTGTACTTTCTTTATGTGTAATTATAGTGAATACACATAATAAATATATTTTATTTTAAAAAATGATCTTTTTAAGGGACTTCGTCTGAATGTCTATTCATTGAGGCATATTTTGTTTTATACACAAATTTCTTCTATACGGTTTATAAACCCCTTTGACTTTTATGTTTATTCAAAAGTAATCTTTTTATACAGTGTGTTTTACTAAATGACAAAAATGAATGTTTTACTTTTTATACATATGTGGCGACAATGACTTCTCCACCGTCGTGACCATTATTTGAGTCTCGGCTTCCTCTACAAGCCGTAACTTTTTTTAAATGAAAAATAAATACCAAGTTTTACTTTTCTTTTATTTTGGTATTGAAAATGATTTTGATAATGTTTTTATTATATCAATGTGTTGTATTTATTTCTTTTGATTGAAATGTGGAAATTTTATGTTTTTTTTATGCATGTTTTATGTGATATGATTATGTTATGGTTTATGATATGTTTAAACCTGTTCATATGAGGAATGCATTGGACTTAATAAGTGATGGGTGGAGCCTTCTATTGCTCCTCAATGCATCGATAGGTCTCATGAGACAAACTAGTGTCTTGGAACGAGGCCTTGAAAAAATCTTATTTGTAGTCTTGGAAAGAGGCCTTGGATATGTGGTTATGATAGTCTGGCATTATGCATTCCATCATTATGAAAGTGGTTATTGATATTGCATGTGATTATTCGACTAGTAGAATATTAATGTGAATAAGTAAATGGCATTATTTCATTTTATTTTTTCCATATTATGCTGAAGTTAAAGTTTAAAATGGTTTTTTTAGTTATACATTACCTTAAATGTTAATGTTTTTTTATGAAAGCTTCCGCTATATTGTTATCCTTACTGAGAATCTGAGCTCACCCCTTCCAATGTTTTAATCCAGGATGTGAAGAAGTATATTATGAATGACCTATAGGGATAGTATGAGGGGATATGAAGACAATATGTTGTTGTAGTTTTGTTTTACTTTATGATGTAATGTAAGACTTATAAATGTATATAGTATTTCTAAGGATACTAAACTAATCGGTCTTTCGAGACTTGATCTTTTGTGATCAAGCCAATGTTACGTAATAATGAACCGACTCTGGGTAACTGGGGTCAGGGCGTTACAAGGTATGAGGTTCAGAATACATGAATCATGTTGACCTCAACACATTCACTCCAAAATAAAAGAGAAATGTGGCCCGGAAATAAAGAGAGCATGAAATCAGGTGTTAGAGCCATAACGAAGAAACACTTTGAGCATTGTTTAGAAGATAACCAACACTTGAAACTAGACACTGCTGAAGAACACAAGAATCATACTTAAATCCCAAAGTTGAGGACATCTTCACACTATCAAAACCATGAAGAACACACGCCAGATCTAGCTGACTTTTGATACTCTGTTTGCCATACGAGAACTCAATTTTTTCATCTGCTTCATCCTAGAAGTCCAGACCTGCATAGACAACCACTCAGAGCACTTCTAGCCTCGTCTCATCATTTCAACTCTATTGTGTATAATTTTATTATCCTTCGAGCAGTGTGTGTATCTGTATAAAAACACACTAAGTATCCTTCATTAAATGGAAGGATACAAGATATCCTTTCACAAACATCTTTTCACCCATGTGTATACCCACAGATAAGTGTGGAATAGGTCCATGTGTGGCATGGTAGTTTGTACCCATGAAGAACTGTGGAAGAGGTCGTGTGACCTGACAGTCTTGTGTACTATTATTAACCCTGATCCAGGGTGTGGATCAAGTTTATCTATATAGACTGCTTGGTGGAAGGTTATCACCAAGTGAATTGGATTAGGTATCGAATTGAGACCGAACCACTTGTTTTATATCTAATGTGCTACTTAATTTAGTCTTCTCTATTTTACTACTTTATTGTATAATTCAGAAATCTATAAATTTACTTTTATAGTTAATCTTATAAAGAAGTTATAATTGTTTTTCCTTATTAGAATAACTTCAAAAGTAATATTAATAACTGATATTAATATTACTAAGAATTAATCAATCTTTTTAGATGTTATTTAAACAGTCAAACTTTCATAATTGTATTACTTTGATTAACTGGGATGTATTTAACATTGGGGAAATATTTTGGGAATACTTTTTAAACTAAAACTTTGAATAGATACTCAATTCACCCATCTTGAGTACTCTACTCTGACTAACAATGAACAATGAAATATCACTATGCATTTCTCTTTATTCAACCCCAATAGGATAATATGGTCTATAAAAAATGACGAAAAATAAAAATCATGGAACCTATTCCATTGCGCACCAAATAACCTCATCACATATCCCTATGCACACAAGATCCATAAACATTCAATTTAAGACCAAATCTAGGAGACATCCAGCTGACCTAGTTTCCCTTATATTACCTAGTACCTTCTTCCATGATTGCATCATTTGTTGAAAAATTTCTCCTAATATATTTGGAATCCCTTCCTCTATTAATGAGTGAAATGAATTTTTCCACCAAATATTTCACCCACATTTGAAGACCCAAGTGTGAAGATCTTCTTCCTTCCATTTATTTTTTCCAAGCTTCCCATAACACCAAACACACCTTGTAAAAAAACATACAATTTACCTTGATTTTCACAACATACTACCACTCCCCTAGAACCATTAAATAATACTATCTTAGATGGAATCCATGTGCACAAAAATCCAAAAACAATGTCCCATACTCCCCTAATAAATGGTAGAACACTATCCCTTAAAAAAGGGATTCCATGTCAATCCCTTGTCTAGTTTCTCAAAGCACCAGCACCACAAGTCCAGTTTGATCCCCTTATTTCAAACACTCTCACACATTGGGAAAACATCATTCATTACCCACCACAACAAGTAATTCATCTTCACTAAGATATCTTTACACCATTGTTTTCTCACCCATGCATCAGCCTCCCGTTCTAAATGGAGAAGTGAAAAAAAATTGTTGTTGTTGAAATAACCAAATAATGAAATTGAAAACAAAAATCTATCAAGATCATAAACCATAAAAAATATCCATATAAAAGACATATTACTCCTTGATGAAGGATTTTTTTAATAAATCCTATGTTTTTTTCTTCCTTAGAGAATGAAATATTTGGTATGGGGTACCCTGTAAAGGAAAAGATCATTCCCACCCAATTCTCCTTCCATTATTTAAAATACCTAGGACCCATTACCCATAAAATCAAATCCTTCACATTATTCAATTGATAAAACATGCATCAAACTATACTAGAAGTTATCCTAGAAATATCTGACCATCCTCTCTAATCTTCCCTATACCAATCCTTCATACATTGGGCGCAAAATGAGTTTCCTTACATAATCTCCCAAGGCATCTATTCATGAATGATTTTTATAGTATCATAAATACAAAGAAGATTGATTCCCCTAGAATCTACTATCTTCACCACCCTTTTCCATGATTCCCAATTAAGTTTACCAACTTGATTGGACTCCCAAGTAAAGGCTTTCAATATTTTTTTTCTAGATTTCTAATAGTTCCTTTGGGGAATTTAATGATGGATAAATTGTGCATATGAATGGATGTAATCACACATTTTACCCAAATTATCCTCATTCCAAAAGACACAAATTAGTTTTTTCAATAAAATAGGAATAAATTTATATGATTGATAAATAATTTGAAGAATAACTTCTTGGTATTTCCGTCTGATTTGGGTTCTCTGAGGTTCTTCATTGGTAAATGTATTATTTCAATTCCCAACCTATCTTGGATGATTTTCTCTCATTTTTGGATGTGGTTCTTGGAGATATATACACTACTACTCCCCTGATTGATATTTTTCCCACTCTATTCTCTAAAAACCTCAATTAGCCTTTTTAAACCATCAATTGATCTTATCCTACCATTGATAAAGAGTAAAATTTCACTAGAAAAAATGATGTGAAAAATAATGCCTAACCCATATCGAATTTTATATGGTAATTTTTTCATTTTAACCATGTACATATAAATATTTCTGGTGAGTGACTCCCATGCAAGAATGAATAGACTGGGAGACACCGAGTCATCTTGTCTTAATCCAGAAACTATTTTAAATGAGCCAAAACTCATTCCCATAATTGATACAGAAAACCAGGATAATGCATATCAGATAAAAAAAATCATAATCCCACTCTATATATACAAATTTCCTCATTAACCTTATAATAAAGATCCACTTGACCTGATCATAATATTTACCAATGTCAACTTTGATCATAATTTTAGATCTAATGGCCTTTTTAATATAATCCACCATATCCTTGGGTATACTGATCTCTCGTTGAAATATAAAACCCTTCATAAAACCTTGCTATTATTTTAAAATTATGCTTGGAAATTCCCTATTGGGACTCCTATTCATAATGGATGTGAGGATTTTATAAGATAAATTACAAAAACATATCAAGCGATGCGGGTGAAAAACATTATTTCAAGGAGAAGGAAGTTATTATTTGTGAAAAATATATGGAATTACTTATCTTTAGAGGGGAGAATTTATCATCTGATTCATGTTAAGATCCACCACCAATAGCTCTTCTAAATGAAATTCTTGGTGAAGAAGGGAATAAAAAATCTATAGAGGGAAAAGTTAATCATAAAATAGGATGTACCTATTGTATATGAATACATCGATGTATTTCCTAAGAAATTACCTAATAATAAAAAGGATCATTAAGAGTTTTCCTTTGATTTAATCCCTAATGAAAGAACTATATCAATGACTCCCTATAGAATGAACATTGTGGAATTAGTGGAGTTGAATAAATATAAAGATTAATTGTGTGATAATGGATTATATTCCCTATTGTTTCTCCTTGGGGATAACCAGTTCATTTTATTTATAAGAAAGATGGTTATATGAGGTTGTTCATTGATTATAAGAAAAAATGATATCATAATAAGTAACAATTACCCTATAACTTGAATTTATGACTTATCAATCAACTTCACATTGGTCAATACTTTTCAAATATTGAGCTTCATTCTAGGTATCATCAATTTCCCATAAATAATGAAGATAATTTGAAAAGATATTTTTATATGAGGTGTGGACATTGCATGCTCATAGTAATTCTATTTAGTTTAACTAATGAACCCTCTGTATTTATGGATCTAACGAACAGATTATTCAAGGAATATCTTTATAATTGTTTGTGGTATTTTTTGATGATATATTCATGTCTTCTAAGAGCTATGAGAACCATTGGGATCACTTGAGGATTATTATTGAGACTCTTTAAAAAAGTGGTATATAGAAAATTTCGCAAGTGTAAATTCTGCTTCAATTTTTTTCATTGGTTATATTTTCTCCAAGGATTGAAACTTAGTTCATCCTAAAAAGATAAATATAGTCCAAGAATGGCATTCTCCAGCAAACATAACCAAGGTATGTAGTCCCACTACCTTGTCAGGTTACTATCAGTGATTTTTTTAAAAAATTCATGATTGTCTAACCAATTAACCATGATTACTTGTAAAAGGAGTTAAGTTAATATGGATAAAGAAACATGAAGAATGATTTAAATAATTGAAGAAGTGATTATAAAATGCTCCAATTTTGACTCTACAATTAGGAAATGATTTTTATTCAGTATATTGTGATTCATCGAAGAAGGTACTTGGTTGTGTCCTTATATAAAATGATAATGGTATTCCCTACGCATTAAGGAAGTTAAATACTCATGAATAAAACAAAAAAATCCATGATATGGGGTAGTAATGTGTTATATTTTGTTTTATAATTTGGTGAAATTATCTTTATAGTGAAAAGTGTGAGTTATATATTGATGATAATAATTTTAAAAACATATTTTCATAAAAAATATTAATGTGAGGAAAAGGAAATGGATCGAGCAACTCATGAACTATGATTTCTCAATACACTTCCACCTAGGGAAGGAAAATATGGTAGAATATTAATTAACCTGAAAATATCACGGAGTCCAAAGAAAAATGAGGAAACCATACATGAAATTCAAATTACATTTGAAAGCATAAAATGAGAAAAAAAATTATTTGAAAAACCATCATTCCATTTAGAATATCCCTTATTATCAATCATAATACACTTCCTATCATACTGGGGAAAAGAAAACATAAGAAAGGGGTGATATATAATGCTCACTAAGGGTATGAATAAAATGGAATATAACATTAATAAATAATGAATAATCAATATGGAAAGGAAAATAACTGAAAAAAAGTTCATTTAATCAATGACATGAACATGTAGAATAATATGGAAGGAATAAATGATGATAAAAATAATTAAATATAAATAATGGCATGAGCATGGATCTTATCCAGATATATTCTAAATAATCAAATAATCATATGGACATCAACAACTAATCTCCTATTGAGGGAATTCATAACGACGAACATCCTAACTACACTGTCAATGCCACATTCTAAGACATCTTACATAAATAGGTAAGTCCATGTCCAAAAACATAAACTAGTTTGTCTCATTAGACCTAACGACGCATCAAGGAGATATAAAAGGCCCCACCTATATTTAGTAAGTCCAATGAATTCTTCATATGAAAGGGGAGAAATATAATCAACATAAACATTGTTAGTGAAAAAATAGTATATGAAATATTTATAATTTCCTAAATAAATTAATATAATCAAAATAATCATTCATATTGGAAAACCAATCTATGAAATGATAATAATTTACCCAATTAATAAACATAATCAATATAAACATTTTTATTAGAAAAATATCATACAAATGTTAATTTATAAACATAATCATAAACCACACAGAGTATTATGGAAAATTGTATCGAAATAATACATCCCAGTAAAACTAATAATAAACCATCCAGATAAATAATAATGATGGTATAATTACAACATATTCCCAATGGATCATAATGTAAAATGAAGGTTTTATTAGTTGATGAATAGAAATACTATAAAAAAACAATTAAAAAAATCTTGAGGATGTAAATGTATCTTATGGGGAAATCCCGTGGATTCTTCAAGCCCACCCACGGCCTCCGGCAAGGAGACCCGATCTGCCCGACTTTGTTTATTCTAATGCAGGATACTCTTAGCAGCATGTTGAACCAGGGTTTTTCCAATGGAATCATTACACCATATCGAAGAAAGATGAATATTTTTTCCATATCCCACCTCATGTTCACAGATGACATGATCATCTTCTCAAATACAGGGAAAATATCTGTGATGTCCATCAAGTGGATCCTGAATGAATATTGCCACTGGAGCGGTCAGATGATCAACCACTCCAAAAGTAATATTTTTATCTCAAACAAATGCAAAATGAGATGGTACAACTCCATTTGCATGAATATGGTCATGCAAACTATGAAATTTCCGATGGATTACCTCAGTTCTCCTATCTCACCAGGCAGAATTCACATTCGGGACTTCAATCATGTGGTTAGCAAGATTTTGGGCTGAGTCCTCAACTGGAAGAGTCACTTCCTATCCTTCAAAGGGAGAATAAATTTGGTGAACACTGTGCTGGCCACTATCCCAGTGCATGCAATGGCGGCTACTTAGGTGCCTAAGGGGGTGATAAAATCCATCATCAAGGTCTTAACTAGGTTTCTCTGGGATACTCTAGAAAAGGGGAAAACAATGGGTTTCATGGGATAGGATGGATCGACCGATCCAGGTGGGGGTGGGGATCAATGTCAGGAGTTTGAGGGACACTCTCAGGGGAATGCACGCCAAACTATCATGGGATATCGTGGAGGGGTGTATTCTATGGGGGAGGATGATGAGGGACAAAGTTGACAGCAACATTTTGATGGTCAGCATGCGAGGCTCTCCTCTTTGAAAATCGGTTGTCCCTATGATCCCAATCCTCCAACACCACTCTTGGTGGATTGTGGGGAGGGAAAACATTCATTATGGAAACAGAACTGGGGTGGATCAGTGTTTTAATTCTTGGAAGGCCCGGTTCCTTCGATTACCTTCAAGGATGCGATTATTCACCCTGACTTCATCAAGGCTGTGTTGGACGGGGGCCAGAAAGAAATATTTGACTCCATTATCCTCACCTCGGAACCAGATCAATGCATCTTCACCCGCTCACTATCCATGAAGTTTAACACTAAGGACTTTCGAGAGATCTCAACACCCCGGGTGCATCAGGAAAACTGGAATGATATGCTATGGTGCAGAAAAATCCTGACAAAATTTAATTTTCTTTTGTGGAGGATCAGGAACTCCATGATCCCGTCTGATGAAGGTATAAAAAAACGAGTATCAATCTCGCCTATCACTGTCAGTGCTACACTTTCAATTGGGCATAAAGCACCAACCATATCTTTTTTGAAGGTGCATGGGCACAAGAGGTTTGGTCTTTCTTTGGGGGCTCCCTCGCGGCTTCATCTCCAGGGTTGCGGGCCATGTTGTTTTTAGAGAATTGTTTCAAGGGGACTCCAAACAGAGGCCCCGATAGGGCGGTGAGGACCATCATCCTCAGTGTATGGTGCTGGTGACTATGGAAGGCTTGTAATAAGGAAAGATTTGAGGGGTCACTTTCCATAGGTCGGTCCATCATCATGAGAACCAGGATGCCGTTGATTGACTGGGTCACTATTGTTGAAAATTGGCGTGATGCTCCATCCATGCGGTTTCTTCAGGGCCTACCCTCTTATTCGGCCATCCCTCCAGCGAATGGAGAATGAGGGCGGTGGATCAAGTGGTATCCTCCTATTGAAGGTTTGAAGTTGAACTCGTATGGTTCATGCATTAAGAGGGACATACAGGGAGGTGGAGTGGTTCAGAATTCAGAAGGGAGTGTGTTCCTAGCCTTCACAACCCATTATGGTGATGGTAGTGCTCTTCAGGCGGAGGCCCATGAGGTTCTCTCTAGGATCAAGTTATGAAAACAAAAATGTATTTCACTCTCCAAAGGGTGAATAGACTCATGGAATCTTTACAATTCTCTGATGGGTAGAATTCTTACTCCTTGGACAGTGGCTTACACAATCCGGAAGTGCAACCAGCTCCTTGCCAGTAGGATTCGGATCATGTACACGTGGAGAGAGGGGAACAAGGTTGCAGATTACTTGGCATCCATGGGTGTCTCGGGTTCAAAAGATATTTTCCTCTTCAATGCAGTTACTCTCAAAGTGGAAGGGATTAATCTAATTCAAGGCGACACCCTCGAGCTCCATTATTTCAGGCCCCCATAATCCGGGGATTCTCCCGCTCCCCGCTCTCCCTCTCCCTCTCCCTCTTACTCTTCCCCATCCCCCTCCTCTTATTTTCTCATTTTTCTTGCTTTAGGGACCTCTTATTTGAATAAATACAAATATCTTGATCTTGAAAAAAAATAACAAATAAAAAAATAAAAAATATTTGAAAATAAAAGAAATATTTTTCTCAGATACCATTTTTATGCGCAAAACCTTGTTTTACATTAATTAATTAAACAAATAATTTTTAGTTAATGATATTAATGATAAATATATGATTCAATATAATATTTAACATTTATATTATGTTTTTTCTAGTCATGAGATAAAATAAATCCTATTTTACTATATTTTCTAAAAAGCCATTTTGTCACATTTTTTTCACTTTTTAAACTAGTTTTTGAAATATTTAGAAAATAGATTTTAAAAAACTAAATTTATTTTTTAAAACACCATTTCAAAATTTTATTAGGATGAATTATTATTATTTTTAAAGGTTAATTTTTTGATGAATAGTGAAAAATAATGTTTTTATTGAAAGCTTCATTTTTCATTTAAATATTTTATATAGTTAATTTTTTGTTTCTAAATGGGGTTAAAAGTAAAATAAGTAAAATTATATATAAATTAATTCAATTTAGTTCATTGGAATCGTTTTTGAATTGAATTTTAATTTATATTTTTTTCAAACTTTTGACCATCTTATCTTTTGAAAACTGCATTCTCATCGCATCTATGGGTTTAGTTTTAAATAAAAATTTACCAATTATGTTAATAGAATATGAAAACATGTACTCCATATTTTGAATCATAATAATTTATATAATCTACTAAGGTCAACTTAATTTTTTTAAATAATTAATAATAAAAAAGAATAAAAATTATTTACTGCGATTAAGGTAAAAATGGGTTTATCTAGGGTTAAACTAAAAAGATATGGGTGAAAAATGATTGAAAACTTGGGAAATACCTATTTTATGGAAATATTTCAACCTTATAATGTCTAATGATCAATAATTATCCCTTTTTTATCCTTTTGGGATATGAAAAAAGAGGGTACACCTTTTTCTTTAAAACAATTACAATTGTGTCACTCACCTCACTTATTAAAGGTCACCCCTTATCATCTCCACTTAATAATTAAAACACTATTTATCATGGAAAATAACTACCAAAATATCTTACCTAATTACCTCATCTCATTCTATAATACTTACCTTGTTTATAAATCCAACCTAGGATGGGTTTTGGTGAAAACCTAAGGAGGTTATCTGAAGAAGACGTAACACTATTCACTAATCATTTTTTATTTGTTGTCATCTTAAACCTCATTAAATTATTATTAAACCATTATTATATATTATATTCAGTATATTAAATATACTGAGACTTTTTTATTCTATTTTTGTGATCTACAACCAACTCCACTTCCATCTAATGCGATACAATATTATCATTCATGTATAAGGCGGACTACCCCCTTGCAAATTGCTGTTATTCATTTTACATCACCACCTGTCAAAGTTGGATATAATGATGGATTAAAAATTTATATATGATTATTATGATATTATTATACTTTTTTTAACTGTTATATAACATATAACTCCTTACATTCCATTCTGTGGGAATACGACAATGTCACTTAGGTGTACGATAGACTACTACCTTACGAAGTGATGCGATTCATTCAATATTTACATTAAAGGTAATAAGGATTGTTTTAATGAAAATATGTTATAAATATGAAATTAAAATTATTATATAATGGTAAAATTTTATTTACATTTATTTATTTTAGTATTTCAATAATGTGGAAACAAGGTTCATGCATACATATGACATACCATCTCCATTAACGGTGTATTTCATTTTCTACCTCTATATTTTATATATTGTTCTAAATAAATATGTAATTAATATATATTATATTTATATAATGGTTAAAAATATATATATTATTGAACCATGATAAAATTAAGGGAAAAAAATAACAAATCAAAACATAGATAAAAAACAAAGTAGTTATTGCTGAAATGTGACTTTAATAAGGAATTGTTAATAAATGGGAAATAAAACATCATAAGTAAATCATAAATAGTATGATATATATAATTATAGTTATTTAATATATTTATAATAAACTTATAAATATTATAAATGATTTTTGAATGTGTTTGAAGAAATTTGAGACTTATTGTAAGGAATTTCTTATCTCTCTTTTATTTTTTGGAGGCATATGTCATAATCACCACTCTTTTATTTTGTGTGGTGTATATACTACCCCATTAACATGTTATATAATTTATAAACTTATTTCATTGATATTTAATGTTTTATTTGATTTTATTCTTTAGTGGGGTATATGATTCAAAAGATCATCAAAGCGGTAAGGGATTTCTATCTCACTTTTGTACTTTTGTGAGACACGTGCCGTATTCACCACCTATTTATTTTATTTTGTGTATATAATGAACTTGAATGTATTTTAATATTATTATAATTAATATAAATTGTATTTACTTATCCATTTTATTACCTCTCTTTAATGTGGTTTATGGTTCAAAAGTTACCAAAGTTGTAAGGGATTTTTAGCTCAATTTTCCTTCTTTGAGACATATGTCATGTTATGAACCAATATTATTTTATGAAGTTCATATAAAAAACCATTTACATGCAATATCATTAATTTATTTATGAATAATATATTTTAGGGTTCATTTAATTTTAATCGTTCATTGTGGATTTTTATTCAACATTACCAAAGTAATAAGGGTTTTATGATACAATATCATTGTTTATTAGGATTATTTATGATTATGTTTCCAATGATGAAAAATTTGGATAAATATCTCAGTAAATTTATTAAATTTCTTTTCCTATTTTAATTTTATGTGAATAAATTTTTTCCATTAATTTTACTCTCATTATATACTAAACAGTTCAAGATATGTTTTTAAGAAAAATCATATTTATTTTTCACTTTGGTCAAAAACCCTTTTTCTTCCAAAACCAAGTTTTCTAATAATATTTAAAAAAAATTAAAATTATTCTAATGTTTTATTAAAAAAAATTACCCATTTTTAAAATTTTAATTTTTTAAAGGAATTATCTTTTTATTTTTTAATCATGGCATGTTTGTATTTTACTAAAAATGTGAAAGGAATAGTTGTTTTAACGTGTACGGAATTTCTTTATGTCATGATCACTCAATGTTTTAAATATTACTTTATGAGTTTCCAAATTTATTTTAATGTAAATGGTTTTTAAAATGTTTTATGTTTTAATGTTTTTTCAAAGTTGAAATTTTATTTCCCTCAATAAATGTTTTAAATGATTTTTAATGATTCCATTATAAGATATAATGTTTATTTTTTAATAAAATGATTTACAAAAGTTTTTATGATTATTTAGTTTTAAAAAGTGATTTTCAAAAAAAGGTTGTTTTCCTCAACAAATGTTCATTGTGTCCTTTCAAAATCATCTTCCATCTAAGATGACATCCTTTTATGTTAATTATGATTTTTTGGGAATATGATACAAGAATACAATTATTATTATTTCTATAAACTATTTATATTTATTATTAAAAGATATTTATGAATCCAATTTCTTTTATAAGGGTTTTCTTAGGATGATATTTTTATTAAACTCATCTATTTTCTTGGGTTATGATTTGATAAATGTGGTACGAATACAATTTCTTTTCATGGATTCTGATATCAAAAATATATTATGAAGACCATTTTTTTCATGGGTTTTGATATGATGGATTTTTTTTGATGTTATTTCAAAAATTTGTATAGATTATGTGATGGGTGGGACCTATATATCTCTCTAATTCATTAGGTAAATATTGATTTCTCATGTGATCAACAAGATTGGAAAGGGGAGTGAACTCAGTTATGTATGACACTCTATCCACTATGATAGTATTAGGAGCGAAACTTTACTAATATGATAGTTCTGGGAGTGAACCAAATTCACTATAAAATACTTGGAAATTATCCTTGAACTACTACATAAATGATTTTCTAGGCTTACATATTTTACAAAAATCCATGTCTTATGTAAATGTTATGTTTTCACAGATTATTTTCTCTAATTTCATTGTGATTATTTTATTAAAAGATAGAAATATTTATTTCATGACTCAATTTTATGATCTATGATATACATGGTATGGTTTTTAAATATTATTCCTATGTTATCGTACCCTTATACTCATAATATGTTGATATCTCCATTTCCCCCCTTAATGAGTATTTGAGATAACTATTTCTTATGATTCCTTTTCCCAGATTATTATGAAATGTATTATGTATGATATTTCTAATTAAGATAATAATTCTGAATAATATATTTGGAGATTATGTAGCTCAGGTGTGGAATAACTGTTTATGTGTCTAAGTTTCCAAAGGCATTATACCTTTACGATCCTCAGGTGAGAGTTTGTGTAATGTAATGAATATTCATCTAAAAAGATATAGTGTATATGTATGAGACGTTTAGGATGTTAAAGTTGGTATCATAGGAAAAGTTTTGTTAACCTTTGGAATCTAAGACATTAGTGAGTTATCTAGGGATAAGTATAATGATGAGTCAAAGTATACAAAAATGTCCTAGAACTTTGTTAAAGGATAGAGTGAGTGGTTTCTAATCAGTTACATCTCTATATAGATAGTACAAGTGGATGTGGCTATAGAACAGAGGTACCTAGGGGTAATAACCCTGAAAATGGAACATTGATATAGAATTGATCATCACCTGGTGCATGAAGACGGGCCTTGTTGTACACCAGGTTTGACACTACTATGGGATATGATTTAGAAATTCACAAACTCTTTATGAACCATGAGGAAGGATCTAAATAATATTCATGAATGATAATGGATAAAAATATGGTTTCATAGATTAAAATGAAGGTTTCAAGATTTAGCCATCCTATAAAGTATTTTTTATAATTATGTGGTTTTCTACTATAAATATTATTTCTCAAACAATGTTTTTTGGTTTTAGTCAATGGATGGAACCATAAGGAATTGGGTTAACGTTGAATGCAATAAAAAACATGTTGACGAGAAAATAAAAGGTATGATGACTATAGAAAATGATATTGTGCCTATACCAAATCAATTATAATGTTATATGATTAAAAACATACACCTTAACCGACTCTTGGACTCACCAAATAAGATAATGATAGAGTTCGTTGAGAGTTTGGGTTGTGGAGACCATGGAGGAAAGAGGATTCAATTTTATATATGTCGAGAATGTGGGAAGATGTACCCAAGTAAACATCTCAAAGGAATGAGAATATGTTTTTATTATAGAAAAGTAAACAAAAAAAGTAATTTCCAAGGAAAAATAAAAATTTTAGTTAATGTAATGGATTGGAATAATTTTATACCTAAAGTGTCATTGATGGTTAAATTTTTAAATTGTGGAAAATATGGACATTATGAAATCTCTGCCCTACGGGGAATCCTCATGAAGAAAATTAGGAAGGTTATATGAGTAATGGTTATGCCACCAATGATGAAAATACTTAGATTGAAATATAAAAGGTATGAAATGTTCTAACATTATTGTCAATCTTAAATATAAAAAGCATATAAATGAGGATTCGGCCACAACCTTTTAAAAAAAGAAAAAAATATATAATAAGCATGATTAAATTGAGGTTGATGAATGTGAAGAAATAATTCATAATTCATATTTTAGGAAATATTTATTAATGAATAAGATGATGAATCCTAATTAATGGTTTAAGAATGAATTGAGATGATTGAAGTGTTTATTTATTGGTATTAAATAATTATTTTATAAGAATTGTAAAATATATAAGGATTGTTCTTTAGAAGTTTTAAATTTAGGATTTGTATGGAAATTTTCAATGGTACTGATGACCTTGAAAAGCGATTTAATGGTAATGTGATATTGCATGGAATATACATGATTAAGGAAAGATAAAAAATAATATTTTCTTAATGTTGAGATAATGATGTCGGGATAAAGATATGTTGGACATGAATAAGTTAAATTGGATAGTATTAATGACCTTGGAACTAATTAATTATTTTTGGAAAAAGTTGTTTATGTTTTCATTGATGAATTTTACAACTTTATTGTATTTATGGAATATATTAAATAATATATAGTTTCATTCATGTAATGAGGAAGTAAATATGTTTTCATTAGGGTTTTATGGTAATTCTGGTTATTACCATGTTTCATGAAAATATACAACCATGTTATTCACATTTTTTTTTGAGAAAATTAATAGCCAACTTATGATATTTGGGGGATTAATGATAAGTTGTTTTTTATAATTTTAGTTACCGTATTTTTAAATTTCAATTTTTTCACATATTATAATGTCAACCATTTATGGAATATTTTAAGTTAATATATGGATGATTTTTTATATAATAATGTATTACTTAACCATATGAAGATTTATACATATTGGATAACCATTTCTAACCATTTTTGTTTTGATGATAACTATAGATGTAAATAATAAATTATCATTGTATTATGAATATTGTGATCAGTTAGTGTTTCAGGCATAAAAAAGGATCATCTTCTTTTCATGGAGTAAGCGATGAAGTGGAAATTGATAGAAGTACAACCAAATGATGAATTTTTTCTCATGATATAAATGAAATATAATACCTAGGTATATAAATTATTTTGAAATTATTGTTCATATCGGGATGGTATCTTATCAATTGGAGCTTCCACCAAACCTCTCTTGGGATCAAGATGTACTCCATGTATCATTATTGAGGAAGTACAACCTAATCCATCATATGAACTGAACTCAGAGGTCATACCACTGGAGTATGATATTTATTATGAGAAAAAATCGGGGAGATTCTAGATTGTTTAAAAAAAATTATATAAAATAATACCACTCACCTGGTCATTTTTTTTAAAAAACCACCACCTTGAGGAAGCTATATTGGAGCCTAAGTATGTAATGAGGTAGAAGTATCCTCAGTTGTTGGTACAAAAGTGATTAATTTTTAGGGAGAAATTAATTTTTATGGGGGTAGAATATAACACTATTATATTTTTTGAAATATTTGTTTACAAATTAATTTACTATTTTTAAGTCTTTCTTTATACGCAACACCAAGTATAGCTTTCATCACACAAAATATAAAGTTTAAATGAAACATGACATACTATTAAACTATTATTATTTAATATGATATTTATCGTCTAGTCATTGGAATAGAAGGTATGAATAGGATTAACTAAATTATGAAAATATATGGTTTTAAAATGTATATAAAATAAATTCATTGGTGACCAATTAATTCGAAATGAAAATAACAACTATTTGAAAAAAAGGAAATCTTTTTCTAAAAACATATTTTTATACACAATTGTTTTTATATAAACAAATAAAATATAACTTATAGTGAATTATACTAATGAAATTAATATAATTTATATTTAATTTAATATTCAAAATTCATTTTATGTGTTTTCTAGGCATGAGATAAAAAAAATCTAATTTTACTATATTTTTCTAAAATGATTTTTTTTTTCATTTTACGCTCTTCTTAGAAATTATTATTTGACACATCTAGAATTTTTTTTTAAAAATTAAATTCATTTATAAATAATCATGTCAAAATTATCTCTGGGTGATTTTTTGGGATTTTTATGAAAAGATTTTGTTTTCAATGAATAGTGAAAAATACTTGTTTTTATTGAAAATTGCCTTTTAATTTAAAGAATTTATAAGGTTAATTGTTATTTAGAAATGGGTTTTAAATTAATTTTTTTATTGTATACAATTTAATCTAAGGTATATAATTTTAATCACTATCATATGAAATTTTTATATAAAAACTTTTTTAACTGTTGAAAATTTTCTCTTTGGAAGACCATTTTCTCTTCGCATCTATAGGTTTAATTTTAAAATAAGATTTGAAAATTTTGTGAAATTAATATAGAAAAATTTATTCCATATTTGGAATCATCTATATTTATATTATCTAATAATTCAAGCTTAATTTTTGACTATAACGAATTGTAAAAGATTTAAAATTTATTTATTGTGGTTAGGGTAAAAATGTGTTTACTAGGGGATTATTAAAATGATATGGGTTAAAATTACCCAAAAAATATCAAAAACTCATTTTATTTCCATATTTAGAAATTATAATGTTTAATTATATAAAATGTTCCATTTTTTATCCTTTTTCATGTTACAAATATGGATATACCTTTTTATTTTCAAAAATTACAAGTGTACCACTAACCTTACTTATAAAAGGCCACCCAATATCCTCTCCCATTTACACTTAAAAAGCCATTTTTAGTTTAAAAATAACCCAAACCACTTACTTACTTCAATAATATCATCCTAGAAGCCTTAATTTTTTCATAAATACAACCTAGTAATGGTTTTGGTTCAAAGTTACCGAGGTTACCCGAAGAAGAGTTAACGTGCATCAATGAGAATTTTTATATTATTTATTCCTCAACATCATTCAATTATTATTAAACCATGATGATATAATAACATTAGTATCTTACATATAATTATATGTTTTTATGTTATGTTAATTATTTACAACCATATCCACTTCATCAAATGAGGTACAAAATCATCATTCATGTGCACGATGAACTACCGCCTCACAAATTGATATTATTTGTCTTCTATCAGCATCTATCATAGATATATATAATGATGGATTAAATTTTTATATGTGATATATATGATATTATTATACTTATTTAATTTTTATATCACATATACCTCCTTATTTTTCATTCTATGGGAATAGAATAATGACACTCATGTGTACGGTGGACTATCACCTCACAAAGCAGTGTGATTCTTTCATGTTTTACATTGAAATTTGTTCTAACCTAATACATGCCACACCATGGGGGTGAAAAGAATTGGCAGATATATAGTAACAAGTTTTCTATTACCATTGAGGATTTTATGTTGGGTATTCCGTCCTCATATGGTCCCCAGTGGGTATATTCATGGAGCAAAAAAAAACTAATGGCCCTGTTATCCATGATTTATGGACCTGCTTTCGAAAGGCAACAACTCATTGGATAAATATTTGGACAACAACACTTAAGGACTCTATTGGTAGAGAGGATGGGTGTAACAGCCCAAGATTTTGTGAAAAATATTCTTTTTAATTTCATTAATGTCTTGTGTTGTATGCTACACCAAAAGGAGCTTGCTCAACACGCATCCTTTACTTGCCTTAAATTACATGCAATCACGACCTTCCTCGATAGCGTGTGTAGTACGCAATACCTAGTTTCACTAAACAACGATATGCTATTAAAATATTATTAAAACTAGCCGTTATGAATATTAATAACCACCTTTTAAAATTTTAGAAATTTTAGCTCTCAAAATGGACTTCATTTTTGGATCTGGCGTATCGAATTTAGCCTAAGGTGAAATTTTGGTACTTTTCGGATAACTTTCATATTCTGATAAATAGTGAAAATTACTAAATTATAATTAAAAACAACTTTTTTAATCAAAATAATTAATAGTGATAAATTATTAATTTGAGTGGTTTTAAAGTATATTTAGAATATATTTTTACAATTTAATACAATGTTGGTCATTGGATATAATTTCACATTTAAACCAGTCATAAACAAGTGTCAATCTTTTGTTAGTTATTATCTCTTAAGAACACGCTATTTGTTTTGACGACATGAATTAATTTTTAAATTAATTAATGAAACTTATATGTTTTGAATTTGATAAAATAGACATCATTTTTGAATTTATAATATCAAATATAGCTTAGATCTAATTTTTGGTATTTTTCTGGAAACTTTCATTTTTTGATGAATAGTGAAACCACAAAGTGGTAGTTAAAAAACTGAATTTTTCATAAAATTTAATTTTACCGCTTCTGTGAGTGAAATTTCGAAAATCCGAGAGACACGGTTAATATCAAGGACTAAAATGTGGTTCAATGAGATGAAAATAATTTTTGGTGAATAGTAACTTTTTACTTTTTTTTACCACGGTTAAAAGTAAATAGGGTAATTAAGGGTAAAAATGATATTATTATTACCATAACACATGTCCTAAATCTATTTGACAAGTTTAATTCGACCAAAAACAACCTTAGGAATGAAATATGACCATTTAGGCCCACTTGGATTAGATTAGGACATTTATTATTAATTTATTTAAAGAAGGGTTAAAATAGTTAAAATCAAATTTTAATAAGTAAATAATTTTCAATATGGGGTTATACATAAGATAAATTCGACTATAAATATTTTAATGGTTTTTCATTTTTCAAGAGAATACATGATTAAGGTATTCACATGATTGGAATGTTACCAACAAGATATATGGGGGATAAATGATGGTATTCACATGCTTGGTTGATGACATTTCATGTAATCATTTTATTTATATTATGAGCTTGGACCGAAGTATTTCCTAAAGATTAGAATGGATTATGTTGGACATGAGTTAGTATTTTTTAAGGATAGAAATTTTGATATTATATAGTTTTAGAAAAAGGACAACCTGTAGGACGGGCGACAGCCCATCGCGTCAGACAAGGCCGTGGGAATCGAACCCACAACCGAAGTGCGACTGGCCTTTATCGTCTACCACTGGCCTACAGGAAGTCCCTGTTTAGTAGAAACTAGTTTTATTAAGCATTATGATATATGAAGTATAAGTCCATTTTAGGAACTATATATGATTAATCTCACTATAGATGGACTTATGTATTTTTTGATAACTTTTCTAACCTTTTGTTTGAGACAGATGGAATGACCCATCATTCTATCACATGATCTGCTAACACATCACGAATGAAAAATTCAACTTCATTTATTTAAGAGATGAAGTGGAAATTGTCCAAAGAACGAAAATCGGTGATACTATACTAAAATCACGAAAGTATTTCTTTTAATTTCATCAACTTTAGGGAAATGATCTTGAAAACCAAAAATGTTGTCCTAGTGCTCTTATATCTGATGAATCAGATGGTACCATATATTGTCACAAATTTATGGCTTTGTGATTACTGGATTTTCCATAGCCATGTTCTCTACCACTCTCTATCAGAACATGATGGTTAGATTTCTCTTCCATATCCATATTTTCACCTATGTGGAAACCCAGTGATTAGTTTATTTGGGTAACCGTTACGTTTCATACTTTTGTTTTTAAAGATTGGTTTTGGTAATCTTTTTTACAATGTGGGTTTCTGTTAAAGAAAATTTCGAATAGTAAACCATTTATAACCCCGACGAATTTCGAGGGCGAAATTTATTTTAAGGGGGTTAGAATGTAACAGCCCGAGATTTTGTGAAAAATATTCTTTTTAATTTCATTAATGTCTTGTGTTGTACGCTACACCAAAAGGAGCTTGCTCAACACGCATCTTTGACTTTCCTTGAATTACATGCAATCACGACCTTCCTCGATAGTGTGTGTAGTACGCAATACCGAGTTTCACTAAACAACGATATGCTATTAAAATATTTTTAAAACTAGCCGTTATGAATAGTAATAACCACCTTTTAAAATTTTAGAAATTTTAGCTCTCGAAATGGACTTCATTTTTTGATTCAGAGTATCGAATTTAGCCTAAGGTGAAATTTTGGTACTTTTCGGATAACTTTCATATTCTGATGAATAGTGAAAATTACTAAATTATAATTAAAAACAACTTTTTTAATTGAAATAATTAATAGTGATAAATTATTAATTTGAGTGGTTTTAAAGTATATTTAGAATATATTTTTACAATTTAATACAATTTTGGTCATTGGATGTAATTTCACATTTAAACCAGTCATAAACAAGTGTCAATCTTTTGATAGTTATTATCTCTTAAGAACACGCTATTTGTTTTGACGACAGGAATTAATTTTTAAATTAATTAATGCAACTGATATGTTTTGAATTTGATAAAATAGACATCATTTTTGAATTCATAATATCAAATATAGATTAGATCTAATTTTTGGTATTTTTTCTGGAAACTTTCATTTTTTGATGAATAGTGAAACCACTAAGTGGTAGTCAAAAAACTGATTTTTTCATAAAATTTAATTTTACCGCTTCTATGAGTGGAATTTTGAAAATCCGAGAGACATGATTAATATCAAGGACTAAAATGTGGTTCAATGAGATGAAAATAATTTTTGGTGAATAGTAACTTTTTACTTTTTTATCACGGTTAAAAGTAAATAGGGTAATTAAGGGTAAAAATGATATTATTATTACCCTAACACATATCCTAATTATATTGGACAAGTTTAATTCGACCAAAAACAACCTTAGGAATAAAATATGACCATTTAGGCCCACTTGGATTAGATTAGGACATTTATTATTCATTTATTCAAAGAAGGGTTAAAATAGTTAAAATCAATGTTTAATAAGTAAATAATTTTTAATATGGGGTTATACATAAGATAAATTCGACTATAAATATTCATTAGAAACCTAAAAATAGTTCCTACATAATGGTATTTTATTTTTAATTTTTAGACATTAAATAATTTAATTTATTTATGACACAACGATGATGCAGTAATTATCTTATTAATGAAATATTGACATAATTGATGTTAAAAATACCCAAATAAATATAATTTGAGACTTTTTATGAACCAAAATAATTTTATAAGTTAATATGACATGTTATTATTGAATCAATTAACTTTGGTAGAAGTAATCATTCTGTTATGAGTTTCAAAAAAATCAACTATTGAATAGTGTCAAAATTGACAGAAAATAGTTTTTAAAACAAATATTATATTATTAATTGTTATTTAATTCCTAAAAATCTGAGGTTCGGCCAAATGACTTAGATAAGGTTATATATATTAATAAAACACAACTTGGGGGTTTCTTGGATGTATATGGTAAGTTTATTAACTATATAATATAAAAATACAAAGTGACATGGTAAATGTCAATCTAATTAACTAAGAGTTAAAACTAAAATATAAGGTTAATATAATGACCTAAACTTGTCTAAATTATATTTTATGAGAGTATTTCGACCCATCCCCACCTTATCTTTGAAATAACTCAATTTTGAGCTATTTAAAATCGAACTTGACTTTATAATAAAATAATATTTTTAGTTATTCCAAAGGTGCCCCTCTCCTCCCTTATAAAAGGGCACCTCCTCCCACTCTTACTCACACCACTTTGAGCCTTAAAGCTCGGAAAACCCCTGCCAATTTCTTCTCTCCAATTCCCTAGAAACATCCTAGAGATTCTGGTCTTCTTCAAAGACCTATTTTAGTGCCCTAAAAGGAGGTCTCAAAGAAGTACTTCAAAGAAGAGGTAATGTCTGTTACCAATTCTTTCAACTTTATTTCATCTTCCAATTCTTCTTCTTAGGTTGTTTCATTATGAAGAAATAACATCAGTATCAATCATATACTGATATGTTATTATAAGTATGAAACAACCCTATTTCAGCATCTATCCATCCTACGAAAAACGAAATCACCGCGCGTGCGTACGTACAGAATACCGTCTCCACGCCGTGGTGTAATCTATTTTCCGCCACCACCTTAATTGGATGGGTATAATGGTGTAATGAGTAACTATATATGATTATTATAAAGTTATACTGAAATAGTATACATACACTTCAACACAATTCCACGACCATGGGAACGATATCATCGCTCGTGCGTACGTAGGGACTACCGTCTCCACGACGCGATGAGATTCATTATCCATGTTAACCATTCTAGAATGATTATAAAGTATATATAATGAATAATAATGAAATATATGACATGTTAAATCTACTGGATTTATGTATATATATATGTCATCTACTTACTTCCATTCAAGACAATAAGGAAAGGAAAACAGCGTTCATGCGTACGTACGGACTACCGTCTCCATGAACGGTGTGTTTCATTTCATTTATCTATCTATTATATATATATTTATACTGAATATATATGATATATAAATCATATTTTATAAATCATGATATAAGTAATAATAATTTCAAGAACAACTTGTCCAAACACCTACGATAAATGAAACGATTTTACCCATAACGCTTCTTTAACATGGAATTTACAAAAGAACGGGTAATATAAAGTCATAAGTGAACCATATATGATATCATAACAATGAATATGATTCTGTAATAAGTTAATGACATTATTTAAATCATTATACAGGAGTTTCGGATACGTACAAAGCATATCAGACATAAAGTAAGGGAAATATCACAATCTCATTTTTATCCGAGATTATTTATACTTTGGTATTTACTGGGGTTATTTCTATCATCCATGTCCATGTTTTATAAAAGTGTTTTCATGTATGTTTAAAGTCCTTTTTACCCATTTTGACTTTTACCACATGGTATGTAATGAATCTTTCTTTTGTTTATGTTACGAGGTACTTTTTGACTTTTCCGACAAAAGTACGAGAAGAATGTTTTCTTTTAACTCATACGGCATGAATGGATTTTTAAAACATTGTTTCCAAGAAGCTTCATTTACATGTTTTCATGTTTATTTTTAATAAACTTCTTTTAGTTTAGAATTGTATGACATGTTAAGAAAGGAAAAGTATTTTTGAAGTAGAAAGGATATTTTCCTTAAGAATGGAGTTCAAGTGTTTTATCAATATTATTTTCCATCTAAGATAATAAAGGGTTTTGTTTCTATCCCTATTATTAAATTGATTTGATTATGTTGTGATGGAATTATATTTTTATGAATTCCTTTATCTTATATGAATTGTTTTGTGATGTCATGTTGTTTAAGAATCCCATTTTTATTACATGGGTTATGATATGATGTATGGTTTATGATTTTGTGGCACACATAAGAATGGTATCATTGTGAGATGGGTGGGACCTATATCTCCCTCCAATGCATTGGGTAAAGATTTTATATCTCATGAGATAGACATGGCTGGAATGGTAGGTTATACCGGTTCAGTGAAATAGGGCTGAAACGAGGGTGACTCGGTTCAGAAATGGACTTTGTCCACTAAGATAGTCTTGGCAATGATTCTTGACTAATAAGATATTATTCTCTATGATTATGTGTGTATGCCACAAAGTTTCATGTTTTAAGTTATGATTATTGGGATTTCATTTCACTACTATGATTTATCCCATGTTATGAAATTATGCTCTCTTTTTCAGGTTATGATTTCCAAAATGTTATGTTCTTATGAAAATTTTGTGATTGATATTTATTTTGTTTACCCTTACTGAGCATTTGAGCTCACCCTTTTATGTTTTCTTTTCCCCAGGATATAAAAAAAGGTTTTAGGTAAAAAAAGAGGGAAGATCTTTATGGGAGATGTTGAAGATCATTCACCATGATTAGAATATTATATTCTGAGTTTCCAAAGACACTAAACTATTACGATCCTTATGTGTGTGTTTTTGTTATGTACTAAGTATTCCGCAAAATTAATGTAATGTCCATGTACGTTAAGCTTCGGGTCTCTACAATGGGAGTTCGATCTCATCACACCCTTTTGGGGGGGAATATTTCACATGGAGTGTTATGATAATTTCATGTCATCACAGACCCTTAAGACCACGTGATTCATTTGAAATGAATTCAATGTTCATTGGGTCTAGCCTATAAGTCTAGGGCCTTACTCCATGAGGTTTTATCTGAAATGGGTTTTGGGAAAGGGGGGAATATTGATCCTCATCAAAAGGAAAATCAAATGTAATTCATTTGACTTGTCACTAACCCTCATTTAATGGAAACACCAGTGATTACCCTTGATACTTAGAATAAGGTGGTTCACATTAGTGTCCCAGGTTTTAATCTTGGTTACCTCAGTAATGTAGACTTAAGGATGTCTAGGGGGTGTGAAACGTTGTGGGAACTGCCTTTGTACCTACACTTACCTCAGGTATATAGACCCATAAGGGCACACTGATGTGCCCAATAGTCTATCCATATGGGTCTGGTGGCTTTGGAAGAGGCTTTGGAATGATGCTGGTGGATTAGTTAGCAGAGGGGCCATGGAGGGTGTGATAGGAATGGAAGAACAAGATTTGAACCATAAGGTAGAAAACCCAGAGACACCCATTTCACATACCATTTTCTCATGTGGGATGGGGGATTCTCTATATAGCATAGTACTATACTGGTGAATGGGTCTTCCGCATAAAAAAGTTGTACATGGACCTAGATGCGATCCACTTAATACCATGGTGGTACTCAGTCTGAAGTTCCACCTGCATAGAGTGGTTCTATGTGGCACATGGTCATGTCCGCGTAGCAATGCGCCACACAGTTTGCTAGACTAAATGAGGGGTACTATGCCTACAGTTAATGGGAAGTTCATCCATGAAGGACCAAGGTTTTCAGTTCTCCAATTAGGTTAATGGACAATTGATTATTATTATGTTTCCTTCTTTTTATGGTTTCTGGTAGGTTTATACCGGCTTGAAACCATTCATGGTTCTGTACATCGTCAGTTGTTTTCCTTTGATGTTTTCAATTTGTAAACTCCAAGATCTACCAAAAATACTCTCCCCTATCAGATCCCCTTTGGGTCCTTTTTTAGAGTGACAATTAGGTTGTATCTACAGGCACATGACACCTTTTTCTGAAGCCCATGGAGGGATCATTCGAAAATCAGATGACTTTGTCAACCAAGGTTCAAGGTATTGTGGTTCGCTGCGGCATAAATCACCAACTCAATCCCAAGAACGAGGCATTTTTTTGGGACGCTTCTCGACCCCCCTCATCTACAAACTGTTCAGTACATGGGGATGGTATGGGGGGACTCACTTATCTCTCAAATTTTTTCCAATGATGTGGTTCATGACACCATATTTCACCACTTTCATCTCATTTACAACAGCTTGGTTCACTGGCCAATGCTTCGTAGGATAGCATTTTGCACACTGTCTATGTACCGCTTGGTTCGCGAACTGCACCTTCCATATACCATTCCTAGTAACCCGTAAGTGGAGTAGTTTGGGTACTTTTCTGAATTGGATTTCTTCTATATTCTCCTCAAATTTTCATCCCCACTTGCATATCATTTCTTTATCAAATTTTTAGTGGGGATTTTATTTTCCCTTTTGGATTTCTCAAGACCCTACAAATTCCCCCATTAGTATAGGGTCTAGTCGGAACAAAGAGGAGGCAATTTCAATGTAAAAAGGCCCCTATTTGAATGGTTGATCAGATAACACTCTAATTTTTTCCTAAGTCAAGGGACTCAGTGAGCATAGCTTGACCATTTATAGGGTCAAATGAAATACCCTACAAACTTTGTGCCTTTTTCATTATCACCATAATTTTTGCTTAAGCCTGTTATGGTGTGGGTTTAGCGGTTATAAATTGACTTTTTCTTAGGCCACCGTTTGTAGATTTTTGACCAAACACACTTTAGGTCTATTTTTCTTTTGGTTTCTCAACATTTTTCCTAAACCGTATGTATCATAAGTGTAGTGATCAGGTACTTGATGTTTTCCCAGGATGCCATTTGCGGGTTTTTACCCTGGTGAGTGTTGTAACTTTTTCTTTGGTGGGTTGGAGTTTTTTCAACCGGACTACCATTAGTGATGTTTTAGGTTAAACAACTTTTACCATGACTTGTGGGGAAAGGGCCCCAATTTAGGACTCATTAACCAAGAACATCCCAAAAATTTTCAAACATTTATGATGGATTTTTATTGACCCTTACTTGTGATTTCAAGATATTGAACATTATATGGGGAAGGGAATCTAGGGGGAATAAAGAGATAGGAAAATCTTATCATGAGAATGAATTTA
The DNA here is from genome assembly GCA_963277665.1 of Viscum album. NCBI lineage: Eukaryota > Viridiplantae > Streptophyta > Magnoliopsida > Santalales > Viscaceae > Viscum > Viscum album. The sequence goes on along the minus strand of OY728122.1, from coordinate 4,452,122 downwards.
CCTTAGGTTGACATGCCATTTTTTTGGTAAACATATGCAGATCCACTAAGGCATTTGTATACATAGTCCAACAAAGGTGTCTATAGGAAAACAAAAATCCATTTCTAATGGGCCAAATGTTTTTTTATATATATTTTGATTTATTATTATATTTTGGACCATAATGGGTGGCCTTTCAAGAGATTTTTTTGGAAGTATGTAGGAATTTTTATTTATTTTGGTTTAGAATCCACTCTCACACGAATTTGACTTGTGTGAAGGAGGGCTAGTGTATGGTGTAATTTAACACCATAAAACTGGTACTTTTGAGACTTATGGTGTGAAATAACTTTACTCTGACTAGTGTAGGGTAAATGATTCATCATTACCCACATTACAGAATTGCCTTTTAGTTTGAGGCATAGAAAATAAAAAATATATAAACTGTAATATGGGGGGTTCTAAAACCAGGGAATGAGGCGAGAAATAGATGTCATAGAGGCAAACGGAGATAGGAAAAGACTCTATAGAGGATGAATTTTCCTTTTGTTTATGGTCCATTTTTGTGGGAAACATATACATATCCACTGGGGTATTTTTTTGAATAGTCAAAAAAAGGTTTCCGTAAGACACTATCCATCCATCTCTGATGGCCAAAAATGGTCATAGGGATTCAGACATTTCTAGACATAGAGTATATTGTGTGGGTAGGGGAGACTGATCATGAAAAGGGGTAATTTTAGGATGGAATTTTCCAGGAATTCCAAGAATAAGTAGAGTCATTTTTATCCTATCCATATGAGTTGTTTCCTTACGTAGTTCAGACCCTTGTATAGGTAGGGATGGGAAATTTTTGTCTCATGGATTCAACAGAAATGTGAGATCAGACATCGCTACATATCCTATGAGGGAAGGAATCAGTTTATCCATATGTATATCTAATTCATTCATATGGATGAATAAATTTTATTTTTGATAAGGATTCAGCAAGGGGGAAATGAGTCCATCGAACTTTCCTAAGAATATTTATTTCTAGTGCAAGGTTATTAGGGGAAATACCCTTTTTACATGATCCGACATAAGGGTGAATACCGGGTATTGGGTATCATGAATTTTGAACATCATGTGATTAGGAAGTCGATATAAAAGCCCCGAGTAATTGGGGGTAATCGAGCTATGATGTTCTGACTTGTCTAGGATGTGGGTTGGGAGGAGAGTGTAAACCATGGATTTGAGGGTTCTTGGATTAGGTGTAATGACTTGGGGAATAGAATATATTAGGTGTACAAAAATAGGAAAATCCTCTCCTAGGGATGAATTTTCCTTTGGTTGATAGACCATTTTTGTGGGAAACATATGCAGATCTGCCAAGGTATAATGTGCATAGTCAAACAAAGGATTTCGTAAGACAATGGCCTTTCATTCCCAATGGCCATAAAAGATTATGATGATTCAAGATCACTTAAAGAACAGAGTTTGAAGAATAGAGAGAGTTGGTTTGGATTTATCAAAAACACCTAGGCCGTGATTATTCTCAGAATTAAGTGATTATTCATGGAATTAGAAGTCTATATATACATATTTAACCTATATGTGAGGTGGGATATTTTGACCCCCTTTGCAAATTAGGGCCCAATTTTAAAAATCAAGGCATCCCGAGACTAGGTTCCATGCACAAGTTTTTGTCCATGTGTAAGGAATGAGGGAATTTTAGTTATATTTGGGAAACCTTGCAGTTTCTAATGTCAAGAGGTTATGACATTGGGCCATGATGTTTAACATCATGTGGCGAGGATGTCTTCCATATATTTTAACATCATGTGTAATGAACATTGAAATATCAGTTTAATCATCATGTTGGAGGGAAAAATTATCGAAGGAATCATGTGTAAATATGAGACAATCAGGAAGGGGATATTTTGAGTATTCCCCAGACATGAGAAAGGGAAGAAGGGGTAAAACAAGATTATAGGATCCATTAATCCAAGAGGGATGATGAGATTTTTAGGACCCAATAAGCATATAAAAGTAGGAAAAAACTATCTTGAGGATGAATTTTCCTTTGGTTGACTGGATATTTTTGTGGGTATCATATGCAGAGCTGCTGGGGAATTTGTATGCATAGTCAAACAAAGGTGATCAAAAGACATTAGATTTCCATTTCTGATAGCTATGGATTAATATGGGGGCTAGAGATTTCCCAGGGTATAGATTTTGATGGATGAAAGGATGATTTATGGGTACATCAGGAATATCCAGGCCATGATTAGTTCAGATGTATGATATCATTTACAAAGATATGATTTGTATGTAAAGGGAAGCATAACATTTTGACCCTTTTTGGATGTAAGAGCCTAGATTTGAAATGATATGCATCTATTTTCATTTCACATGTGGGGGATTGGGGGATCTCTTATTTTTTTGCATAGCTAGACCTAGGAAAACCCAGGTGTCCCAACATATCTCATCATATGGAGAATCAATCCATACATAGTTATTAAGCTACCATATAATTTAATATCATATGGATAAGACTTCTTTGGTCACAAAATACAACATCATGTGGCCAGGACAAGTGTGAATCATCATGGAAAGGACGAGGTGAGTGAAGTTTCAGGATTGAACCTCATGTAGGTTTCCCACATTTCATATTTATTTGGGAATCAAAGTACACATAGTTCTGAGAAATCCCTATTCCAGTCTGACCAGTTCATAGAGAGGGGGTCATTTTATACCATGCTTTCAAGATGATAGGATTATTATACTCCTCTATGATTTTTCCATGTAGGGGAAGTCTTTACCATCATTCCTAAGCTGACATGTGTTATACTCGATGTGAGAAACATGGAGAAATGAGGATTTCCCTAGTAGTATAGAGGAATCATAAGCTATAAAAGACTCATTCCACATCACATGATGGATGGAACAAGACTTAGGGTGAAGGGGTATCTACAAATCCCATTGATGAATAGGAATCAATATATACTTAGTTCTATAAAATTTCCACCCAATATAGGTTCTATCCACACACAAAGAGGGGGAGAACCTCTTTTTTCAGATATTTGTGGCTGGAACAGGATGAAGAATACGAGGAACACTACATATCCTAGGAGGAAAGGAATCAAGCCTACACCTAGTTATTTTAGGTAATTTTCGTACATATATCTGATCCATACGTAGGGAAGAGGGATTTTTTGTGGATTTTGGTGGCTGGACTAGGATGAGGAATCTCGGCACCACTACGTATCCTGCAAGGGTAAGAATCAAGAATACACATAGTTATTGGGGTTACCTACAATTTTAAATCTTTTGGTAAATAATTTGAGCCATGTAGTGAGATGTTATGCCTATGAGTAATCCTCTTACGAAACTCACATGCCCACATGAGTAACACTCAGTGTGAGAAACAAGGGTTGGAAGGGGATTACTCTGCCACACAGTGGGATCATGAAGAAGGAAAAATAATTTTCCTTCAATACTTTCTTGTAGACAGTCCTAAGTTTTATGATACAGGGATGCTTATATATCCTATAAGGGTAGTAATTCACCCATATGTGGCTTTTATGAAGAAACTCTTGACATAGGTCTGAACTTTGCATAGGGAAAGGTGAAATATTTTTTGGGTGGTGGCTGGACCAGGAAGAAGAATTCGGGCATCACTACGCATCCCACAGGGCCTGGAATCAAGCCAAATGTTGTTATAGAGTTTCTTCCCCATATAGGTTTGGCTCATACATAAAGAGTTGTACTTTTTGACCATTTTTAATGGGCCTACAACATACATTTATCCATTGTTCACCCAAGGGGAAACCTTTACCACCATTTCTAAGCCCACGTGAGCTATGATCAGTGTGAGAAACAAGAAATAGTTAGGGTCCACTATCATGATACAAAGGAATTTGAGAATACAATAGATATATTTTGTTACCATGTGGTGGTTGGACCAAGATCTAGAATCAAGGCATCTCTATGTATCCCATCATCAGATAGGAATTAAGACGTACATAGTTCTAAGAGAAAATGTTCCTTATACTGGTCTAACCCATACATTGGAAAGGGGGATCATTTTTTTTGTTTTATGGTAGTTGGACTAGGATAAAAGATCATATTGTCACTATATATCCCATCGGAATATAGGAATCAAGCTATAAATAGTTCTATAGTGCAACATGCTAGGTAAACAATGCTGGAGATAGTGTCCCCTCCGGTGAGAACATTGTTTGGGTCATGTAGTTTATTGTCATGCGATTAGAACATCTTCTATATAGTTTAACATTGTGTGAAATGGAATTCTTCCATACAGTTTAACCTCATGTTGAAAGTCTGTCTATGGAACTATGCAGTTTAACATCATGTAGATAAGATTACTTTAATCATGATTAAAAAAAGTACTTCTCTAGGATCCTTACATTGGTGGGGGATGTGGTGAGCTTTCCATCCATTGAAATTAGAGAATACACTCCATTGGAGTAAATTTTATGTACAACATATAGTCCTTCCCATTTTGGCTCCAACTTTGGAGGTTTCTTCCCGAGTATCATCAGGGCCCTAAACACAAACACCACTTCTCCTTTAAGGAAATATCGGAGGAAAACCTTCTTACTGAAGACTCGTGCAATCCTATTTTTGTAGAATTATAGATGGTTTAGAGTGTGAAATATTTTCTCATCCAACCACTCCTGCTCCTTAAACTATTTTTGGGATTTCTCATCTGTATATAGTTGATCACAGACAGTGTCGTATAACAATGGCAGTTAAATTTAAATGGAAAAATATGCCTTTGTACCATATACTCACAAGTATAGGGTTTCTTGAGTGGCAGTGCAGTTTTGGTCTGGTGAGCCTAAAGACCACGAAGGATCATGTCGAACCATGATTTTTTTATCCCTATCTACCATCTTTTAGAGTATGTTTGATATGGTTTTCTTTAAAGCCTCTATCTATCTATTGGCCACTGCATGGTAGTGGGATGAATGGTTAGATTTCATACCATACTCTGGGAAGAGTTTTTCCAATTCAATAGAGAATACATTAGTTCCATTGTTCGTCAATATTGTTTGAGGGATACCAAACCTGGCGATGATATTGGATTTCACAAAGATGAAAATGCTTTTTCCCGTACCACTTTGAGAGGCACATGTTATAGCCATTTGGAAAAGAAGTTAGTTTCTGTAAGAATAAAATCGAATTGTATGGCCATGTTCGGAGGATAGGTTCCCACGATGTCCATTCCCCATATGGAAAATGGACAGGAGTATTTATCTATGTGAAGAAACTCTGGGGGTTGATGGATGAAATTAGCTTGGACTTGGAAAGAATGAAATTTTTTGGTGAAATCAGCACAATCCTGCATCATGTTAGGCCAATATTACCCAATCATTCAAATTTTATGAGATATATTGGATGATGACAGGTGTTCCCCACAAGTTCTGGCATGCACTTCTTTCATCACAGTGGTTGTATCTTCTCTATCAACACACCTAAGAAGGACTCCATCAAGGCCTCTCTTATATAGAACCTTTTATTGGTTTTTACCACCGGAAAACATGAAATTGACTAATGTTCTTTGGATCTTTTCCCTTCCATCCCTATTTGGTGGGAGTTATCCCTTTTGAAGATAGTTCACAATGGCAGTCATCTATATGGTAGTAGGACCATACGTCTTAAATATGGGACTGATCTAATTAATTTTTTCCATGTTGTCCTAAATGAATTGTAAGACCATCTGTCAGTGGGAAATGTTGATGATTGTTTCATTCAAATTCAGGTCAGCTAGAGCTGTGGATGCATTTCCCAATCCATCATCTTACGCATTGTGTGACTGAGGAACATATGTCAATTTCAGATTTGATGGTAATTTTACCATTAGTCCTCAGACATGGTCCATTAAAGGTATTAGCTCCCATTTCATGATATCATAGTCACCATTGAATTTCTTTATGAACAGTTCTGAAAAACCTTTTATCTTTAAGTGTTCAGCTTGTACTTGGAGTGCCAGTTCAATACCTACAATGAGGTCCTGGTACTCTACTTCAATTTTCATGCATCCTTCCAACAATAGAAAGTAACAGGGAAGAAATGATTTTTATGGGGATATGTGTATTTATCCTTGGCCCACTTTGTTGAATTTGGGGTCTTCCATTATTTTTCCTGTTGGGATTATGGAGGCACCATCGATGTGAATTTTCTGTATATGGGAGTTATAATGCATAGATAATACTTCCTCATTATGCAGATCAATATCTAATGGGGACACCTATATTTAGGGATGCTCTACCTGGAAATATTCTAATTTCTGAACTTTAATGTCTCTTTTCAGTATGAACCATATATAGAACCGCTACAGGATGACCGCCCACTGAGATAAGTGTCTAATTAACATTGGAAGGCTATGAATATAATTGAGTGGGTTGCTATGTGAGAACAAATTGACTTCATGGTGCTGAAAGTAATGCCTCATGTTCTAGAATACAAATATTATTGCAAGGAAAATCTTCTTGATAATTGAATAACGATTCTTAGTATCGATCATGGTTCGACTGAGATAATATAGAATATTCTCATTGTCGACATTATTCTTTGTGTGAGGAAGGCACCTAGGGTTCACTCCAAAGTGGTTATATATAGAATGAGTGGTCTTTCATCAACATGCGACCTTAGTACTAGTGGAATTAAGAGATATTTTTCTTTATATTGTCGAACACTTTCTAATAGTCTTTAATCCATTAATATTCTTCCCCTTTATTCATCAAACTAGTTAAGGGAAATAATTTTCTTGTGAGGTTAGATATTAATTGTCGAATATTGGCCATGTGTCCTTGGAGTCCTCTTAGCTCATTGATTTTTCTAGGAGGTGACATCCCATGGATGTGCTTATTCTTCTTAGTGTCCACTTTGATGCCTCTATGGCGTATGACAAAGCCAAGAAATTTCCATAAGGTAACACAAAAACCACATTTCAGGGGGCTCATTTTATGACATTGCTTTCCAACTTCATTGAAGATAGTTTAATGATCTGGTAGATGGTCTGGGTTTTTTCATTATTTAACCATCAGATCATAAACATAACATTCAATGAACATTCATATCAAGGGTTTGAAAATGCGGTGCATGATGGGGTGATATGTGGAACCAACATTATTCAAAATGAAAGGCATCACCTTATAGAAAAACACTCCCTAGGAAGCCCTAAAGGTGGTTTATTATTTATATTTTTTGGCCATTTGGATATGGTTATATCCTTAATATATTTCCTTGAAGGAGAGAGCCTCATATCTAGTAGTTTCATCGATCAAAAATTCTACAATCGGGAGTGGGAAATAATCTTTCGGGTAGTGCTGGTTGAGGTCCCTAAAATTGATGCAGACTTTAATTTTCCCATTTTACTTCTTAATTGGTATAATGATTTCTAACCAAATGGGGTATTGGACCTCCCAAATGAAGTTATATCTAATGATCTTATTGACTTCAGCCTCTATTTTGGGAGCATGTGTTGGGTGTGTCCTTCTGGTGGCTTGCTTGTAACCATGGTGATCTTCCAGTAGGACCAAGTGGTGTGTGTCCACCTCTAGATCCTGACTGAGAATTTCAGTATAATTACAGGTGAAAAAACATAGATTCTACATCAGGAAAGAGGCATATATCTCTTGATCTTTGAAAGGCATGACCACACTAACCAGAGTGGATTGCAGGTCTTCTTCTGTACCCAAGTTGATATCCCTGAGTTCATAAAAGGGGGTGAAAACACCTTCCTCAAATGAGAGAGGGGAATCCCTTAGGTATTCTTCATACCCCTTTCATGGATCTTCATCATCTTACTCTTTGTATTCTGATAGGGAAACAATCCTTGAAATTATTTCCCCATAGCTGGGGGAGGAGTTGAAATTATGGTTCCTGGGAGGTGAAACAATCTCTTCCACCTTGGCCATTGGCAGGGGCTTCTCCAAAGAAGATGAAGTGAGGGATAAAAGAGTTTCCTTTATTCCTTGAGTGATGATACACTTCCTCCCACCTTAGTCAATGAGACAAGAGTTTCTTGGGGTTTTGATGATAGGTCAAGGGTATTTTCATCTGAGCCATCACCATTATCTTGGGAGTCAGTGAGCTTTTCACCTTCATCGGGCTTGATAGTCAAAACTAAAATCATGATGATTACTGAATATGCGCCTAAATTGTGAATTGTGCTTTCAATCTAATTGATGTGAAATATTTATTCTTCTTTGAGATGTTTCATGGATTTGTGGGAACCATCTCTAAACTATTTGGGGTAGAGACCCAATCAATTCCGCCAGCTGAGGGTTGTTTCCACTTTGGTTCATAGTACCCTACAACAATATAGTGTTACATACAGGACCCTAACAGGGACTTATCGGCATGCAGTGTTCTACTATGTCCATTAATGCTATATGTGAGGTATTTGTGGTATTAATAGAGGATTTCTGCGTGTTTATGCCTCTAGGGCCTCCCCAATTGTGAATTGAAGGTTGTATTATTTCGGACCACAGAAAATTATTGGCGAGCTATGACTTCATTGAACCTAGCATGGAGCATGATGTGAACCAATAAATTTGCTCACTTTTGTCATTGACCAACAAGGTTGTGGTGCATGGTGATAGATCACCCTCATTGTAGCCCATCCTATGAAGGGTTCTCAGTGGTAGGAGATTAACCCCAGAGCTATTATCGATGAATACTTTTCAGATATCAACATCGTTTATTGTGATAGACACATATACTGGTTTGATGCGTACTTTAATGATGTTGTCTTCATCTTGATCTATGATGGAGATAACTGCGTGAAATTCTGTAGGATTTATCTCCATCCAGAAGACTTCTACAGTGGCTATTTTGGCATCAATCTCTTGGGGACTCACCAAAGCTTCTATGAGATCTTCTATGATATCGGTTGATATATTCAGCACATCCATGATTGAGATCTTAGCCAAAAATAATGTTAACTATTTCATAATGTCATATTTCTAATCTAAAGGCTGGTGCTTTCTAGATTGGGGATGCTCTTTCATAAGCACTTTAGGGGATTTATCGTTTGATGGAGATGGGTCAGCCCTTATGGTCGGAGTTAGACAAGATTTTGTACATTGTGGATCGGGTTGGGCATATCTTCTCACAAATTGAGGGAAATTAGTCACTTTTTCTTCCTCTGAGGGATATTTTAGAATAATTAGACTAGGGTGGTTTTTTCGAGTGTAGGAGGATTTTACTATCTCTATTAGAACCGCTAGAGGGTCCTTCTGTGGGTTTCTGCAACCCTAATAGTTTTAGTGGGGGTGTGGCCATATGCTTTATTTCTTCCATGGTTGTGTCTCCCTTGATATCCCAGGATTATTTGGCTTCTTCCTCTGGCTCCCGGGTTGGGTGTGGGAAATTTTATTTGATAACAATTCTCGCCATTGGATAAGGGTTCCATCAAATGGATGAAACTAATGGAGCCAAAAATTATCCCCTCTTTTGAGGATAAATTTACCTTATCATCTTCCTCTAGTTATGGCATTTGGTGGGGCAGTGTCTTTATCTTCAAATTTTCTAGCATGAATTCTAAGAGTTCCAAATCCAACCTTGCATTTCGTGCAAGTTTATCTTCCATCAATTTCTTGATGCCCTTTTGATTGGACTACTTTTTAATCATTTTTACCTTGGAGGATTGTGGGGCTGATGATGATAGTTGGGTTTCATTAAGATCCATTAGAGGAACAGTCAGTTGCTTTAACTGTTCTTAGAGTATTCCATGATCTCAGTTGACTGTTTTCTGAGTTATCCAACTATCAAACTTATGCTACTTTTTGTTGACTTTTTTTACCTCCTCATCTTTATCCAGATCAGTGGTGGAGACATATTACACTTTCACTAGCGATGGTTCCTTGTTGACTTTTCTTTAATCTATCATATTTTGTAAGTGGTACTTGAAGACAAAAAACTCCTAGATATGGTGTCCCAATATCCGATAGAAGGGAACATAATATGTTTGGTCATCAAGACCTACTTCATTAGCCTTATTTTGCTTCAAAATCTGAAGTAAGTTGCAATTCATGGGGTATATGATGTAACTGCAGACATGGTCATCCTGGAATGAATACACTTTATTTCTTCGTTCCTCAAAATTATTTATTTTGGCCCCCCTTTGCTCGTCTTGATGGGGCGGGGGTGGATGATGACAACCAGGGGCCCTACATGGTTTGGTGGGGGACTTGGAACTGGATCTGTTGGATGGGTGGCTTAATCATGACCAAATATACTTCAACTCTCCGTACTCTTTTTACCAGGGAGGATAGAGATGCCTGAGAATTGAGATTAGTCCATTGCATGGAATACTCTATCCTTTGAGAGATGGAGGATAATCCCCAGAACCCACTCATATAATTCACCAGAATATGTGGTGTTCATAGCTCATCTTGAAGATTATCAATTCTCATGGCATGAATATAATCATGGGGGAGTGGGTAGTTCAAGAAGTAAGCCAGAACCTTCTATCTGGAGATGACATATGAGACCCTATCATTATCTCATTGTATGCAGTTCATGAGATCAATGACAATTTTTTTGGCAACGTCATGCTGAACTGGAACAAGAACTGGTGTCGATGACCCTTCCATCTTGTTATTGAGTTATCATGCAAACTAGTGTACCACATGAATGCTAAACCTTTCAACGTCCGCACAAATCATATGATCTTCATAGCTTCTTGTTGCTTCAGGGTTCCCATAATGGGATCAAAGTAAGAGGAATATTGCATTAGAAGTTTTTTCGGGTCTCCTAAGACATTGAACACTAGAAATATGGGATTCCCAAAATTTGGTGGAGGTAGGATGTTGCTCTCCCAGTTAGGGTAAGGCTTATGTTCTATTTATATTGGATCATGTCGTCCTTCCGTTATATCTATTCGAGTTATTAATAACTCGATGGTATTCAGGATCAATTTATGCATGTCATGTTAGACCTGAGCATGAGAAAGTGTAGTAGGGGGAATGATTGGATGTGTCAATGCTACTAGAACGTGATGCAGATACCCAAATGGGGGCATCCTTTGTGGATTCTCCTAAATCTGTTCTTGTTGCTTCCTTAATGGAGGGAAATCTTGATATCCTATCAGGATTGGGTTCATATAGACTAATGGTACTGAATCCACCTTGAATGAGAATTCCAACATTACTTCATCTATTTGGATGAGCCTGTGAGGTAGAGGTACATCTGATGGAAGACTGTGTTGATGCTCCACCAGAGGAACATACCTTATAGGGTGGATTTCTCTTAGAATCTTAGTATTGATTCACATTATCTCTTTTATTTCTTCATCTTATTGAGTGAATATATCCTCAAGAGTAGGGGAATCATCTTCATGGGGAGGAGGAGGTGGTTCATAGACCTTTCTCTAATTATTCTCCTTGTTGAGGATTCGCGTGGGAGGTAATGGAAGATTGACTAAGGGGGAACCCAAATTTAATACAACTCTTCAGTTTTTGGTGTGCACACCTCCAGTCTCGGTGTGGACCATCACTGGGAGGGAACCTCCTATCTAGTTTCCTCATTATTTGTATTATTTTTAGTGAGGTATATGGGGATTATTTCTATGATGTTCACTAATTCATACCACATTTGGGGTGGCGTACCGGGTGCTGAATGGAATGAGATATTCTTACATCCTTTGTTGGATCTTCTCGAACCATTTTGTGACAATCATCACATTTCTTGGTGAAGAGTGACTCTAAGGGATCCATAATATGACCTTATAGTATGTTTCTATTCTAGGGGATGTGATTCATCGGATGGGATGGTAGGAGTGACCCCTCTATCCATTTTTATCCCCATTCATGAGAAGATAGACATCCATTGAGCGTGAATTTTAGTTAAAATTCCCACATCCCTATGGGTTGGGGTTTTTCCCATTTCTCTCTTGACGTGCCATGACCCAAATTTGATGGTCTTGGGAAATTTTGTATCAAAAATTTCCCCAGCCCTGCGGGCTCAAGCTAATCCTATTTTGCAATTTCTATTACTTCCATTGCCACTTTCTTGATCTCATGCATTCCCATACAGGTGTGAGCCAAATATGGTGTTGGGTATGCATGTTAATTATCGCTTCTAAAGACATGATCAGTTCTCATTGATTGTATTCCCTTATATGGGAAGCCTTATGAATATTCTCGGTGGCCTGGTTGAGGAGCTTCTTGATGGATTTTTCTCGTCGGTCCTGAATGTAACACCCATATGTTTTTATGAAATATTTTCATTAAATAATTTTTATTCTTTAGTAGCATACTTTGCATGAAATCGTGATTTTAAATGAACAATGAGATGCCCTTAATATAAAATTACCATTTTATCCTTGCTGTTAGGTTAGTGGGAATAATTATAACTAACATATGAAAATGCATTATGAATTCTTTGGCTGTTAATTATTTATGAAAAATATAAATCAGTTAGATATTTTTATTTTTTGAGTGAATTAAATGTTCTAAGGAAATTAATAAGTTATATATGTATTATATACTTAATAAAATAATTTTGATATTCATACAATGGATATTTTAGTCAAAGGGTGTGAATAAAACCCTATTTTATGTATAAGAACCTATTTTTTTAGAAGGTTACTTTTTTACTTTTGAATGGCGAACCCTTTTTAAATTAAGATTTTTAAAAATTAATAATTTATACATGAAAACATAAACATGTTATTTTTAAGCAGGATATAAATTTTTTTTGATAAATTTTTGATATTTTTCTAAGAACTGTCATGTTTTGATGAATAGTAAAAATATGCTAAATTTTAATTAATAATTATTTTTCATAAAGACAATTTATATGGTTAAATTATAATATTGAATGGTTTTAAAGTATAAATAGAATATATTTTTACCATTTAATATAATTTATATCATTAGAATTAATTTTACGTTGAATTCATAGTTAAAAACATTTCAATCTTTTGCAATGTTTTAACTTTTAAAACCTATTTTCTCATTTCAACAATGGGAATAATTTTTATATTAATTACTATAACTTTTGTGTTTTGAATTTGGAAAAATGTATTCCATATTTGGAATTAGAAATTCCAATTTTTTTGAATATGTACCTTTTATTTTTGGATATTATGAATAGTAACTTCAGTAATTATTTTATTTACCATGGTTAAAGGGTGAATCAGGTAAATAAGGCTAAAAATAATAATAACTTAATAATATAAAACTACCCTAAAACACGTCCTAATACTATTGAATGAGATATTACCGACCATTGGATTCCTTGCATCGATTTTCGTACCCCATGGATTCACTTGGATGTGAAAATGACAATTTATAAGAATTAATTTAAAGTAAAGATAATTATAATCTAGACACATAACTTTTACTAAATCGATTTTAATATAAGTTAACATAACTGATATCAATATCTATAAATAATCATTACAAATATAAAAATATTTCCTACATCATGGTATTTAATTTATAATTTTTATACTTTAGAAAAATATATTTATTTATGACATAATTATGATGTAGTGATTACCTCATTAATGAAGTGTTTAAAGAAATGAATTTATAAATATTAAAACAAATGTAATTTGGTTATTTTGATGTCATCCATGATTATTTTGGATGATATTGGCATATTATATTTGATTTGATGCCTTATTTTGAAAAGAATCAAGTTATAAATTTTTAAAAATGTCAATTTTGAATAATATCTAAAATTGACACAATTCAAAACTTAAAACAAAAAATAGTTTATTAAATGATATTAAATTATTAAAAATATAAGCTTAGAGATAATAGTTAATATAAGTCCAAATATATCATAAATAACTTTTTGTGGGTCATTTTAAATTATATGTAAATTACGTTAACCCACAATGTGTAAATAACATGATATCACAGTAAGATTAAAAAGGTTAAAATAAGGGTTAAACAAAAAAGATAAGGATAAAACAATTTCTAAAATTTTCTAGAAATTATTGGATTATGGGTATTAGAACCTAAATCATCTTATATTTTAATTAAATATATTTTTTGAATATTTTTAATCAATATTTAATTTTTAATAAATAAATATTTTGAGAGTTTCCAAAAGTGCCCCTCTCCTCTCTTATAAAAGGGCACCTCCCCCCTCTACTCTTCAATACATTTTGATCCTTCATGCTCATCAGAACCCTACCTATTTCTCTTATCAACTTCTGTAGTTACATTCTAGAAGTGATAGTATTCTCAAAAGACTAACTCTAGTTCCCTATGAGATATTTAAATGAGGCACATCGAAGAAGAGGTAATCTCTTCTACCGATTCTTTTAAGTTTCTTTCTTCTTATACTTCCTCTTATTCAGTTGTTTCATTATAAATAAAAAAAATCAAAATCAATAATATACTAATATATTATTATAAATATGAAACAACTCTATATAACCTTCTATCCATGCTATGAAAAATGAAGTCACCGCGTGTGCGTACGTACGACTTATTGTCTCCACGCCGTGGTGTAATCTGTTTCTCACCACAACCTTAATTAAATGGGTATAATGGTATAAATAATAACTATATAAGATTATTATAACATGATACTAATTTTTAGATACTATACGCCATCAAATTCAATACCATTCAATAATTATGGGATTGATATCGTCGCTCATTTTTACGTACGACTTACCATCTCCACGGTGTGATGTGATTCATTCTATAGAATTTTCATTAAACCATAATTACATAAATGAATTGAATGAATAAATATGATATATATTATACTAATACCATGATGTAAATTATATAATTATAACCTAAAAATATTAATAATAACTTATCTGATAAAATAAACATAAGAACATAAAGCAATAAATACCCAAATAACAAGTAATAATGAAATGTTACTAACAGACAGATGAAAATATGATCATAAATGGTATCATAAAAATGATTATAATTCTGGAATAAATAATTAACATTATTTAAATCATCACACAGGAGGTTTAGATACATACAAAGGATATCAGACCTATGGTAAGGGATAACTTTTCCAATCTTGTTTTCTCCAAGATTGTTTATTCGTAAGTATTTACTGGGGATATATTTATCATCTATGTCCATGTTTTCTAAAAATATTCTCATAAAATGTTTTATATTCTACTATGTATTTTTAATGTCATTTTTTCAAATTTGGACTTTTATTACATGGTTTAGAAGGAATCTTTCTTTTGTTTACCATATGAGGTACTTTTTGACTTTTCCAGCAAAAGTATGGGGTTTTTTTAACTTATATGGAATGAATGGGTTTTTTCATATTCATAAGGCCTTATTTCCATGAATACTCCTCTACACATTTTCATGTTAATTTTCGACTAATTTTTTTTAAAATTTCAAATCATTTTGAGAAAAAAAATGTTTTTGAAGAAGAAAGGATATTTTCCTCAGGAATGAAGCTCAAGTGTTTTACCAAAATTATTTTGCATATAATATTTCATAGGTTTATGTTTATATCCTTATTATTACTATGATTTTATTGTTTTTATGATTTAATTATATTTTGGAAATCCATTTGTTTTATATCAATTATTATGGAATGATGTTTAAGAAACCCATTTGTTTTCATGGTTTATGCTATGGTGAATGTTTCTATGTTTTTTAGAACATGTAATAATGGTTTTATTATGAGATGGGTGGGACCTATGTATTACTCCAATGAGTTGGGTAAAGATTTATATCTCCAGATATGGACATGGCTGGAATGGTAAGTAAATCTATTTTAGTGATACTGGGCTGGAACGAGGACTGAACTCGGTTAAGTAATGGGATTTTTCCACTATGATGGTCTTGGAAATGAGCGTTGACTAATGTGAAATTATTTTCAATGATTATGTGTGTATTACACAAAATTTCATGTCATATGTTATGACTATTGGGATTACATTTCACTTTTATGATTTATCACATGACATGATATTGTAATCTTTTATATGCAGGATAAGATGTTCAAATATAATGTTCTTAGGAATATGATACAATTTATATTTTCATTGGTTACCCTTATTGAGAATTTGAGCTGACCCTTTTATATATTTCTTTTCCCTAGGTCATGATTAAGGGTATTAATTATGATATGCCTAAAAGGATTCCTATTATGATGAAATAAATGAGACACAATGTAGATATTTTATGAACCAGTTTTTTATGTTTCCTAATTTCTAAAGACTCTATACCTATACAGTCCTGTCATTTTTATGTTATATGTTGTAATAAATATACTTCCATTCTAAAGTGATATCAATGTATGTAAAGAATGGTTCTCAATAGTAGGTATCAGAGAAATGTATAGTTAACATTTGTAAACTAGGATGTGAAATCCTTAGTAAGAACCCTAATAATATGTCTATGTATAGGATACAAACCTATTATTTTGTAAATGACCATGAATAACCTAGTATAAAACCAAAAGTGTCATAAATTTAAATTTAATTCTTTATTATGTGGTTTTCCTATTATAATTAGTGTTTCTCACACTAGGGTTGTTGGTTTTAGTCATTGGCTTGAACCAGAAGTAACCACATTGATGATTAATGCGATGGGAAATGCAATGATTGTCCCCCTAAGAAACCAAATGTTATGGGAGTTGGAATAAAAAATATTGTAGACATTCTCACACAACTTTCTCAATCTATGAATCATTCTGGACTTCCAAATGCGAAAATGAGGGAGAAACATTCTATTGAATCATTCATGAGGCAACGTCTACCTTTACTTAGTGGGTCCACTGATCCATTAGTCGCTGAACAATGAATCAGTACCACTAAAAAGATATTTTTAGTTCTACAATGTTATGACCATGATAAAGTCGTATTAGTAGTATATCATTTGGAAGCTGAAGCTAATCAATGGTGGAATCTTATCAAGAATATGAGGCAAAGAGATGAAATTGTGTCTATGGAATAGGATGAGTTCAAGAACATATTTTTCAATAAGTACTTCCCTCATATGTTCTAACAAAGATAGAGAAGGAGTTTCTTGAATTGAATCAAAAGGATGATGAATCTTTTGTACCGATGAAGAAAATTTTACAAGACTTGTAAGGTATGCTTCTTGAATTATTATCCAACCTGAGAGTAAGATCGATCTATTCTTTAGTTGCTTAAAACCAAGTCTCTGAAGGGAATTTTACATAATCTATTTCAATAGCTACGAGGAAATTGTTCATTGTGTTATCAAGGTTGAGATAGAGATTGGATTAACCATTCAGTCATATGAGGTTGATAAGAAGAGGAAAATAGAATTCAAAGGAAAATCTAAAGACTACATTGAAAATAAGATGAGTTTTCCCTTATGCTCATAGTGTGGAAAGAAAACATGGAGGGAATTGTATTAAAGGGACTAGTAAATGTTTTCAGTGTGAAAATGAAGGTCACTGGGCAATTAAATGCTGAAGTAATGGAAAAAAGATGTCTAATGATGCAAATAAATAAAATACTACACAGAATTCACATTTTACACTTCAATGTTACCAGTGAAAGGAAATGGGGCATTATTTCAATCAATGCCCCGATCCAAGGTTTATTGATGATAATAAATGTCAAAAAACTCTTAAGGCCAAAGATAAAGGAATGTACATGAAATTACTATTAGCAGTGTGGAGTATGATAATGAAGTGGTGAAATGTACGCTTACCATTTACTCTAAAGTAAAAAATGATTTATTTGATTCTGGATCCACCCACTCTTTTATTTATAATGAATTTTCATAAGGGTATCACCATATTACCTCAAGAATTATATGTTGATTTATATGTGACAACTCCTAATGGCATAATGGTAATATTAAAAGTTTATAATTCTTCTCCAATTGAAGTTTTTGGGAAAGTGATTCCTAAAAATCTTATGATCCTTCCAATAGTGTAATTTGTTGTGATTCTTGACATGGATTGGATTTATTTACATGGATCTCATATAAATTTCTAAAAAAGGTAAGTGAAATTTTATATTCTTGATCAATCTATGATCATCTATCAATGCAAGGATGAATATAAGATTCCATTAGAAATTTATTCCATCTTATGGGTCTTGATTCAAATAAATGAAGGTTATTTATCTCAAATGCTTGGGGAGAAACTCACAATTAATAATATTCCCATTGTACAGGAGATTGTTGATGTATTTCTGGAGGAATTTCCAGGTCTTCCACCAAATTGTGAATTTGAGTTTTCAATAGAACTCATACTAGGTGTTGTGCCTATTTCAAATACACCGAATAGAATGTCCCCAATTGAGTTGTAGGAATTCAAGAAGAAACTCCAAGAGAATTTTGATAAGGGATTCATAAGCCCCAGTTCTTCCTGTTGGGGAGAACATATTCTATTTGTTAAGAATAAATATGGATTAATGAGACTCTTAATTATTATCAAGAACATAACAAGATCACTATTAAGAAAAAATATAATCTCCCACACATTGATGACTTATTTGACCAACTATGCAGAGCTCAATACTTTTCCAAGATTGATCTTCGTTCATGATATCTTTAATTAAGGGTCAAAAAGGATTATATACCAAAGACATCATTTCGTACAAGGTATTGGTACTATGAATTTATAGTGATGTCCTTTTGTCTTAATAATTCCACTTATATCTTCATGGATCTAATGAATATAGTCTTTAGAGACTATCTTGATCAGTTTTTGGTAGTCTTTATAGATGATATTCTTGTCTATTAAAAGAGAAAGGAATAATATGAAGGCAACCTGATAATTGTTCTAAATACCCAGATAAAGAAGAATCATTATTCCAAATTTACCAAGTGTGAATTTTCACTTCAAAAAGTATCATTTTTGTGTCACATAATATCAAGAGAGGGGATATCTTTGGATCCAGCAAAAACAGAGGTTATTGAAATATGGTTGGGAACAAAAATAGTAACTGAGATTTGAAGTTTTCTTGGTTTAGTTGGATATTAACAACATTTTGGGAAAGAGTTTTCACGATTATCTAATCCACTAACCAAGTTGACTCAGAAAGTAGTTAAGTTCATTTAGACGGAGGAATGTGAAGAGAATTTCCAAGAACTAAAAAGAAGGTTAGCCCATGCACATGTGCTCACACTACCTTGTTGTAGAGAAAGGTTTGTGATCTATAGTGATGCATCCAAGAAGGGGCTGGGGTGTGTTCTCATGCCAAATTATATATTGATAGCTTATGCCTCACAACAGTTGAAAATCCATGAGAAAAATTACGCAACTCATGATTTGGAGTTAGCTATAGTAATATTTGCATTAAAAATATAGAGGCATTATCTTTATAGTGAAAGGTGTGATATTTATACTGATTATATAAGTTTAAAGTCTATTTTCCAAGAAAATGAGCTGAATATGTTCCAAATAAGGTGGTTGGAGTATCTTAAATATTACGACTTCTCAATACATTACCACCTTAGGAAAGCGAACAAGATGGCATATGCTTTGAGTCAAAAATACCATTCTAGCTTATCCATGATGAGGATCATGAAATATAAAATATTTATGGATTGGAAAAGTATGGATCTTGAAATTTTAATGGAAGGGGAGAAATATTACCTTTCTCAAATTAATGTTCAACCATCTACATAAGTGAATATTAAAGAGGCACAGAAGGAAGTTGTAGAGTTACAAAAGAAGGTGAGAAACATTCCGGAATTCAACATTGATTGTGATGAAATAATAAGTTTCATGAACCAGGTTTGTGTTCCTCCCATACCAGAATTGAAGAAGGATCTATTGGATGAGGCTCATAGTTCTTAATATTCACCATGGAAGCACAAAGATGTAGAGGGACCTAAAATATCACTTCTATGGGGATGAAATTAAAAGAGATGTCGCTGACTATGTCTCTTGATGATTTGTATTTTAGAAAGTTTAGGATGAGATATAGAAGTATAAAGGGATGTTACAACCATTACCAATACCAGAATGGAAATAGGAAAACATCACTATGGACTTTTTCATCAAAACTCCCAAAACATCCAAAGGCAATAATGCTATTTGGGTTATAGTTGATCATCTTACAAATTCAGCACACTTCATTGCTATTAGAGAGGATTTCTCTCTTGATTATCTTTCCAAGATATTTGCAAAGGAAGTGGTAAGATTGTTTGGAGTACCACTTTCCATTATATCCAATCGAGGTCTGAGGTTTACCTCAAGGTTCTGTCAAAGTCTTCAGCATGATCTAAATATAGAGTTATGTTTCAGCACTGCTTATCATCCTAAGACAGAAGTTCAGTCTGATAGGACAATCCAAACTCTATAAGACATGTTGAGAGATTACTCTAGGGATTTCAATGGTGGTTGGGATCAACACCTACCATTGGTGGAATTTTCATACAATAATATCTTTCACTTCAGTATTCATATGGTTTCTTATGAATCACTTTATGGAATTAAATGCATAACTCCAACTTTCTTGGATGAATTTGTGGAAAGAAAGATATTAGGACCTTATCTTGTTGATGGAATGGTAGAAAAGGTCCGATATATTAAAAAACACATAAGAGCATCTTAGAGTCGACAAAAAAGTTATACTGAAAACAAAAGAAAAGACCTAGAGTTTGATGCAGGTGATAAGGTGTTCTTATGAATATCACCCTAGAAGAGAGTAATTATATTTGGAAAGAAGGGAAAGCAGATCCCTAGGTATATTGGTCCTTTTGAAATACTGGATCATGTTGGGAAGGTAGCTTACCGATTGACACTTCCACCAAATCTCTCTCAAGTTCATGATGTGTTCCATGTATCTCTCCTGAGAATGTATATACCTAATCCTTCACATGTACTAATCTTAGAAGTCATATTGCTGGAGAAATATCTTTCTTATGAAGAACAACCAATTGGGATTTTAGATTGTAGAGAAAAAGTTCTTCGAAACAAGACCACTCTCTTGGTTAAGGTTTCATGGAGGAACCACCAATTTGAATAAGTTACATGGGAACTTGAGGATATAATAAGGGATAGGTATCCTAATATATATGTTTCTAAGTGATGAATTTCAAGGGAGAAATTCAGTTTAAGGGGGGTAGAATGCAACACCCGGATGTTTTTATGAAATATTTTCTTTAAATAATTTTTATTCTTCAGTAGCATACTTTTCACAGAATCATGAGTTTAAACGAACTGTGAGATACCCTTAATATAAAATTGCCTTTATAGACGAGCTGTTAGTTTAGTGGGAATAATTATAACTAACATATGAAAATGAATTATGAATTATTTATCTATTAATTCTTTATGAAAAATATAAATCAATTAGATATTTGTATTTTTTGAGTGAATTATTTTTGGTAATGAAATTAATAAGATATATATGTGTTATATACTTAATAAAATATTTTTTATATTCATACAGTGTATATATTAGTCATAGGGTATGAATAAAACCATTTTTTATGTATAATAACCTATTTTTTTAAAAGGTTAATTTTTTACCTTTGACTGGAGAACACATTTTAAATTAAGATTTTGACACATTAATAATTTATACATGAAAAAATAAAAAAAATTATTTTGAAATGGGATATAAAAATTTACTTTGAATAATTATTTTATATTTATCTGATATTTTTCATGTTTTTATGAATAGTAAAAATATGCTAAATTTTAATTAAAAACACAATTTTTATTGAGATAATTTATATGGTTAAATTATAATATTGAATGGTTTTAAAGTATAAATAAAATATATTTTTATCATTTAAAATAAATTATATCATTAGCATTAATTTTTCAATGAATTCATAGTTAAAAAAATTTCAATCTTTTGCAATGTTTTAAATTTTAAAACCCATTTTCTCATTTCAACAATGGGAATAATTTTTAAATTAATTAATAATACTTCTATTTTTTGAATTCGAAAAAATGGATTCCATATCTAGAATTAGAAGTTCCAAATTGTTTGAATAGGTACCATTTGTTTTTGGATATTATGAATAGTAATTTCAATTAATATTTTATTTACCATGGTTAAAGGGTAAATTTGGTAAATAAGGGTATAAAATAATTTAATATTATAAAACTACCCTAAAAGGTGTCCTAATCCAATTTCATGAGATATTTCCGACTATGGGAATCCTTGGCTCTATTTTGGGACCCCATGGATTCACTTGTATGTGAAAATGACATTTTATAAGAATTAATTGAAAGTAAAGATAATTATAATCTAAACACATATATTTTACTAAATTGATTTTAATAGTGTTATATAACTGATATCCATGTCTATAAATATTCTTAAAAAATCTAAAAATATTTCCTACATCATGGTATTTTATTTATAATTTCTAGACATTAGATAAATATATTTTTTTATGACACAACTATGATGTAGTGATTACCTCATTAATGAAAGATTAAAATAAATGAATTTATAAATATTTAAAAAAATGTAATTTGGTTATTTTCATGTCATCCAAACATTTTTTGGATGATATTTACCTATTATATTTTATTTAATTCTTTATTTTCAAAAGAATCGGGTTGTTATAAATTTTTAAAAAAGTCAATTATGAATACTATATAAAATTGACACCCTTCATAACATAAATCATAAAATAGTTTATTAAATGATATTAAATTCTTAAAAATATAATATTCATCCAAATGGTTAATACAAGTCCCAATATGTCATAAATAACCTTTTTTGGTCTTTTGACAATATATGGTCATTACATTCACCCACAATGTGTAAATAACATGATATCACAGTAAGATTAAAAAGGGTAAAATAAGGGTTAAACCAAAAAGATAAGGATAAAAAATATTCTAAAATTGCCTAAAAATTATTTTATTATGGTTATTCAAACCAAAGTAATCTAATATTTTAATTATATAAGTTTTGTACCATTTTTAGTCTAAATTGAATCGAGAATAAAATAATATTTTTAGAGTTTCCAAAAGTTCCTCTATCCTCAAATATAAAAGGGAACCTCCTCCCTCTCATATTCACTCCATTTTTGAGCCTTAAATATCGACCAAAACCTGGATATTTCTTTTATTAACTTCCCTAGTAACATTATATAGGTTCTCTTCCTCTCAAAATACCAACTATAGTACCCTAAGAGGAAATTTAAATTAATAACATTTAAAGGAGGTACATCAAGGTAGAGGTAATCTCTTCTACAGATTCTATCGTGTTTCTTTCTTCTTATACTTTCTTTTCTTTAGTTATTTAATTATAAAGTAATAACATTATTATCACTAATATACTGATATGTTATTATAAATATGAAACAACTATATATCACCTTCTATCTATCCTACAAAAAATTAAATCACTGCGCGTTTGTACGTACGACTTACCGTCTCCACGCTGTGGTGTAATCTATTTTTCACCACCAAATAATTGGATGGGTATAATGATATAATTAATAACTATATATGATTATTATAACATGATACTAATTTTGAGATACTATAAAACATCCACTTCAATACCATTCAACAATTATGGGAACTATATCGTCGCTCGTGCGTACGTACGGTTTATCGTCTCCATGGTGAAATGTGATTCGTTCTATATAATCTTCATTAATCTATAATTATATAAACGAATTTAATGAATAATTATGTTATATTTTATAATAATACCATGCCATAAATGATATAACCATAACCCTAAAAGATGAATAATAACTTATCCGAAAAAGCATATATAAGAACATAAAGCAGTTAATAACCAAATAACGAGTAAAAATGAAATGTTACATACAAAAGGATGAAAATATGATCATAAATTTTATCATAAAAATTATTATAATTATGGAATAAATAAGTAACATTATTTAAATCATCATAAAATAGGTCCAAATATATACGTAGGATATCAGACCTATGGTAAGTGATAAATTTTCCAATCTAATTTTATCTGATATTGTTTATTCGTAAGTATTTACCAGTGATATATTTATCATCCATGTCCATGTTTTATAAAAATATTCTCATAAAATGATTAATATTATCCTAGGTATGTTTAAATTCATTTATATCCATTTTTAATTTTACTACATTGTTTGAAATGAATCATTCTTTTGTTTAACATACAAGGTACTTCTTGACTTTTTTTAGCAAAAGTACGAGGATAATGTTTTTTTAACTTATACGACATGAATGAGTTTTTTCATCTTTATAACATCTTATTTCCATGAAGATTCCTCTACAGGGTTTAAAGTTTATTTTCAACTAAATTTTTTTCTTTTAAAATTGTGCGGTACTTTGATAGAAGAAACCATTTTTGAATAATAAATCATATTTTCCTTAGTAATGAAGCTCAAGTTTTTTATCAAAATTATTTTCCATCTAAGATTACATATTTTTATGTTTATATCCCTATTATTACTATGATTTTATTGTGTTTATGGATGAATTTTATTTTGGAAATCCATTTTTTGTATATCAATTATGATTAAATGATGTTTAAGAAACCCATTTGATTTAATTGGTTATGATATGGTGAATGTTTCTATGTGTTATAGGGTCTTGTCAGTGAAGCGTTGGGCCACACAGTTTTCCAGAATAAAGGTGGGGCATTGTGCCTACAGTTCAATGAAATTTCATCTGTGAATGTCCTATGGTTTTCATTTCGCCAATTAGTTTCACGAACACTTGATTATTATTATTTTTCCTTATTTTAATGGTTCACTATGGGTTTATACATGATGGAAACTATTTGTGGTTCCATACATCGTAGGATCTTTTCCATCAAAGTCTTCCATTTGTAAACTCTAAGCACTCCCAAAAATCATCTCCCTTATCAACTCCACTTGGTGTTCTATTATAGAGTGATTAGGAGGCTATATATATGACCACACAAAATCTTTTAAGGAGTCCCATGGAGGGATCATCTGACCCATAGATGACTTTGTCAACTGTGGTGTGCGGTGTTTCTGTTTGCAGCAGCATAAATCTCCGCCTTAATCCTGTGAATGTCATGGTTCGTGGGATGCTTCTATCCCCATGTTGTTTGAGAACTATTCAGTCTGTGGGGATGGTATTCGGTGACTCACTTCTCTATCACATTTCACCAATGACACGGTTCACGACACCGTGGTTTTCCACATTCATCTCATCTGTGAATGGCTTGGTTCGCTGGCGAACACTTTGCAGGCCAACATTTAGCACGCAGTCTGTGTACCGCTTGGTTCGTAGTCTGCACCTTCCATAAAAATTTCCCAATAACCAGTACGTGGAAAATTTTGGGTCCTTTTTAGAATTGTATTTATTTAATATTCTCCCCAAATTTTCATCCCCACATGCATATCATTCCATTATCGAATTTGTTGGAGGATTTTGTTTCCATTTGTGAATTTTTTGAGACCTTGCAAAGGAAATAAGGATGGTATTAATGAAAATATTTCTTATATATAAAAAAATATTATATAACGGTAACATATTATTCACCTTTATTTCTTTCAACCGCTTGAGAAAATGGAAACAACATTCATGCATATATACGACCTACTATCTCCATTAATAGTGTATTTCATTTTATACCTCTAAATTTTATACATTACTATGAATAAATATACAATAAAAATATATTATAAATAAATCATGGTTAAAATTTTGGATATTATGGAATCATGATAAATGATAGAGGAAAAAAAATTTAAAATCAACACATACACAAAAAATAGTAGTTATTGCCTGAAACGTGATTTAAATATGGAATTATTAATAAACCTATAACAAAAGGTTAGAAGAAAACAATATATGGTATGATATATGTAATTATGGTTCTGTAATAAATTTATAATAAACTTATATTTATTATACAAGAGTTCCAAATGTGTATGCAAGATGTCGATACTTATGGTAACTGATTTTGAGTCTCTCTTTTATTTCAAGGAGACATATACCATAATCACCACTCCTTTATTTTGTGTGGTGTATATAATTATACATTGACATGTTATATCATAAATACACTTGTTTTAAATATATTTATTGTTTAATTTTATATTATTCTCTAATGGGTCTTATAATTTTAAAGATCACTAAAGTAGTAAGAGATTTCCATATCACTTTTTGATTTTGTGAGACACATGCCATATTCACCACCTATT
The DNA here is from genome assembly GCA_963277665.1 of Viscum album. Classification (NCBI taxonomy): domain Eukaryota; kingdom Viridiplantae; phylum Streptophyta; class Magnoliopsida; order Santalales; family Viscaceae; genus Viscum; species Viscum album. Next base: position 4,426,074 of record OY728122.1, on the reverse strand, counting down.
AAATTTATGTGATGTATATATTGACCTTGAATTGATTATATAATTATTATACCAATATTTATTAGGATTTATATATCCATTTGAGTATGTATCTTTCATATGGTTTATAGTTAAACAGTCACCAATGCGACAATATAGTTTTATCTCAATTTTCCTTCACTGAGACAAATGTTATGTTATGAACCTATATTATTTTATGAAGTGTATATACATCCCTTTTGAAATGTTATATTGTGAAATTATTTTTTATCATGATATTTTTTGTTTAATTTAATGGTATTCTTTCATTGGGGCTTATAATTCAATGTTACCAAAGTGGTAAGCATTTTATGATACAATCTTATTATTTAACATGATGGTTTATGATTATGTTTTTGATGATGAAATATTATGATTCATCTCTAAATAAATTCATGAATTTTCTTTTACTTTGGTTATATCATGAGAATACAATTTTCCCATAATTTTACTCTCTTTATGTACTCAATAGTTCAAAATAATATTTTTAAGAAAAAATTTATTTATTATTATTTTGGATGGAACCCCCTTATCTTTCAAAACCATGTTTTCTAATAATATTTTCCATTTTTTTAATGTTATTAAAATTATTTATTAATGTAATTTTTACTAATGTTTTACCTTTTAAAAAATGATTGAAAAGTAATATTTAGGTAATTTTCAAAAAAAGTAATGTTTGGAACATGTTGAAAATGTGAAAGGAATATTTGTCTTAACATGTATGAAATTTATCACTATCATGATCACTAAATGTTTTAAATATTCATTTAAAATTTTCCAATGTTATTTTCAAAGAAAATGTTTTTTATAAATTTTTTCAATTTAAAAAGTATTTTTTTATTAGGAAATTTTATTTTACTAATGAAATATTTTAATTATTTTTAAAGAATCTATAATAAGTTTCAAAGTTTATTTTTAAATAAAAGGATTTCCAAAAGTTTTTATGAATTTTTATTAATAAATATTAATTTTCAAATAAAGTTTATTTTTCTCATGAAATGTTCATAATGTCTTTTTAAAATCATTTACTATATAAAATGATATTCTTTTAAATTAATTATTATTTTCTTGAAATACTATCCAAGTATACCAATATTATTCCTTCATTGAATGGTTTATGTTTATGATGAAAATGCGTCTATGAAACCCATTTCATTTCCACAGGTTATGCTATAATGAAACGTTTTTAAACCCCATTTCTTTTCATGGGTTCTGAAATGAAAAATGTGTTTTGAATCCCATTTAATTTAAAAGGTTATGATATGATGCATGTTTTATGATACTGTGTGAAAAATATGTATGGATTTTCTAAAAGGTGTGACATATATCTCTCTAAAATTCACTAGGTTGATATTGATATCTCATGATATAAACAAGACTATAATGGGTATCGAACCAAGTTCAGCAAGGGACTTTATCCACTATGATAGTATTAGGAGTGGACCTTAACTACTACTATGGATTGAGTAGTAAACCTAATACACAATGACAGTCTTTTAAATTATCCTTTAACTAATAAAAAATTGATTTTATATTCTTATAGTTATGATAAAAATATATGTCTTATTCCAATGTTATTCTCTAATGGTTCATTTTTATTTGATTACCTTAGGATTCATGTCTTATGAATATAAAATATTTATTCCATGACTCAAGTTTATGATCTATGATATGTAGGGTATGGTTTTAAAATTTTATTATTATATTCCCATACCCTTATACTCATAATATATTGATATCTACATTTTTTACCCTTATTGAGCATATGAGATCACCCTTTCTTTTGTATCCTTCCCCTAGGTTATGATGAAAGTTATTATGTATCATATGTATAATAAGGGTTATAATTATGAAGAACCTAATGGGAGATAATTTACTCAATTATGGATAATTTTTAACGTTTACAAGTTTCCAAAGTGACTATACCTTTACGATCCAAAGGCATGTGTTTATGTAATGCAATGAATATTTATCTAAAAATATATAATATCTATGTATGATAAGTTTTGGTCATTACACATTTCAATTTGAAAATCACTTTCCAAAACTAAATTTTTTCCAAATATTATGAAAAATATATTTTTAAAACAACTTGTAAACTTGAAAATAAAGCTTTAAAAAATGAGGGGTCCTGATAGTGGGTATTTTTGTACATGAACTACATGTTAGAAAAATAATTTCACTTTATTGTAAAAAGGTTAAAAAGTACCTTTTTCAGAAAATGATAAGAAACTTATATTTAAAAAATTAAAATAAAAACATGGGAAAAATTTTATGAAATAAATCATTTGGATACTGTAAATTTTTTTGAGAATAATTTTATAAAACATGGATTTGGATGAAAAAAAATTTTGATCGAAGAGATAAATAAAAGAATATTTTTAAAAAAATAGTTCTAAATAGTACTAAATATAGGAAAATGGTATTATTACATAAACTCTTATTGAATAATAACAATTGAAGAAAATTATTGAGTCTCTTAAGAGATATATCAAAATATTTCATCATTAGAGACTTAATCATAATCAATCCTGATAAAATATGAGATTGTAATCGTAAATCTCTTACCACATTATTAACTTTTGAATCATAAAACCCATGAAAGAAATAACTTCAAATGAAAATTTAAATATCCTAAATAAAAATATTTTCAGTGTATAAAATATCAATGGGGAATTATATAAACCACACAATATAAATAAGTGGTGAATATGGTATATGTCTAAAAAAAATAAAAGTGAGATGGGAAACCCTTACCTCAAGTATGTTTTCCATCATATAAGTTCTAACCTACTATATAAGAAAATTTGTTTTTTATACATCTATTAAATAACCATACTCATATATATCATACCATATATTATTTTCATATAAATTTTTATCACCCATATATTAATAATTATTTATTAAAATCACTATTTCGGGTGATATTTTCTTTGTTTTTCACATATGTATTGGTTTTGTACTTTTATTCTTCATACTATTATCATGGTTATATAATATCTAAAAATTTTCCCTTGATATAAATATAATATATATTCATTATATAATTATTTATAATATTTTATAAAAATTAGATGTAGAAATGTGTTACACTGTTCATTGAGACGGTAGGTCGTACATGCGCATGAAAAATATTTTCATTTTTTTGATGGATGGAATGAAATAAAGGTAAATGAAATTTCAAAATTCCATAATAATTAATATATCATATTTATATTCAATAATTTTAAACTTATTACAATTTATGTAAAAATAAATGTAAAAATTTGTCACATTGCTTCGAAGAGATAATAGTCCACATGTACGCACAAACGAAGATACAATTTCCCCCTGAATTGGAAGTTAAGAAGGTGGATGTGATATTATAATTTTAAATCTATAATAATGTCATAAAAATAATATATATTCATTACATAAATCATTTTATCCATCCAAGAGAGATTGTGTGGAAAAAGATTTACATTTGTACCTGAGGCGGGAGTCCACTATGCACTCGATCGACAGTTTCTTTTCCCATTTAACAAGAGATGAAATAGATTTGGGTTATAACATTAACATAATTAAATATCAATATATTTTAGATACTTTTTATATTATTTTATCATATTTTATGAATATTTGGTGGAGTTAAAGGAATAAATAAAATTAAAACACATGGTTAAGAACTATACTTCTCCTTCGGTCAACTTCTTTAGGTTTATACATGAAGCATTATTAGATTGGTTTTCTAATATAAAAATGCACTCTAGGTAATGGGTAGTGATTTATGTATGGTATTTGTGTATGTATTTAATAAAGAAATGTTATTTGGAAGTGTTAATATGAAATGAGAGTTGGTGACCTTTTTTATGTGGGAGGAAAGACACACTTGAAATTTTTGAAAAGAATAAATTGTACCCACTTGTTCCACATGCCACAAGGCTCCAAAATGGCTCATTATCGAAACGTATATGGTATAAGATCTAAATATGTCCATAAAATCAGAATTATACAATTTTATAGGTAATTTTAACCCTTATCTTTTTAGTTTGACTCCCTAGTAAAAACTCTTTTAACCGTAACCACGATAATTAATTATTATCATTTTTACTATTCATTATAAAAAAATAAGTTGACCTTATTATATAATATTAATTATTATTATTCAAAATATTTAATCCAATTTTAAAAATTTAATCCATAGAAGTTGTTTAATTTAATATAAAATTAAACCCATAGATGCGATAAAAAAATGGGTTTCCAAACAAAACGTTTTCAAAAGTAATAAAATTTCGTATATAAAAATTGAACATATAATTTATTAAAATGACTTAAATTTTATTAAATTTAATATGATAAGACTAATTTTACTTTAAAAAAAAATTATAAAATGGAACTTGTAAATACTTTAATTAAAAAATCATTTTCAATAAAAAACCAAATTCATTACTATTCAATGAAAAAATAATCTTCTCCAAATATTATCAAAAAATTAAAATAATATAATTTTTTACATTATGATTTAAAAAATTTAGTTCAATTTTACATATAATGTTTTTAAAATTGGAAAAAAATTAATATAAGTGTGCAAAACAGGATAAAACTATTTTTTAGAGAAAATACAGTTTTTCGAAAAGACATTTCTGTTTCTTTCAAATGATTATATTTTAATTTGAAATAAATTAATAAAAATTTGAATTTTTTATAAAAATATAAAACATTTAATTTTCATAATGTTATTAGTTCTATTTATACCTTTCAATTTGACAGCTAGTTTATAACGGTATATAATTTTACTATTCTTTTAGACTCAGGGTTATGTGTATCATAAGATATCAAATAGATTTAATTTATTAAAAATGGAATATATATCTTAATGTCTCATGGTTATAAAATTTCCATCCATGAAAATAATGATAAGAATTACAAAATAATTATGAGTCTCCAATACCTCATAGTCAAACATCATCTATATCCTATAAAATAGACGTTATATAGACCATATTACATATGTTTTAGAATATAGTAATATAATATTTAGGTTATCAATATAGTGGAGAATTTATCCAACATTTATATGAAATAAATACTATAATGATATTATCACATTAATGTTAAATAAAATAAAAATTAACACATGATATGATATTTATTAATATTCTATTAATAAAAAGTACAAAGTCAGTTGGTTCTAGGGAACCAACTCCAACAGACTCTAACTTTCACTAGATCTAACTACAATCAACATTGAACTCTCGAGATCTCACATCATAAATATGATTATGGTTGGGTATGTCTATATATAATTATCCTACCACATTACACTATTTTTAAACTTCTTATTGTAGATTCACCCCTTTGAGAAAATACCTCAAGAAGCGATATCGAAGAGTGTTTAATTTTTTTTCATTTTTCATAAACTTAAAGTACTGGTTTTTACAAAATTTATAATATTATCATATATATTATGATATTTTTTATCAATTTAAAATTCCAAATTCTAGAAAAAAATAAACGCTAAACTATTTCTTATGCTATATTACAATCTGCAACATACTCAGTCTATATATATATTTCTACCACTAGATTAACATTATAATATGTATTATTCACTAAGACTTACAATCATATATAAGATAAAATTTATTTTTAGGATTACTAGTTATGCATCCCCTTGAAAACTATCATTCCCATTTATCTAAATACTATGAACTTGTCCATTTAATTATCTGAAGTTCTAATAGATAATTCAAAATCTTTCTCTATGTAGTTTTCTTGGTATTGTTAGATATCACAACAATTATTTATCCATAATAAATATCAATATTAAGTACATATAATGTAATATGAGATAAGTTCTATGAAAATTAGTACATAGTATTCTATTCATATTTATAAAATCCTCATGTTCCTTAAGACATCATTTGGGTGAGATTTTTTTCCATGTTACATAAGGAATAATCCACTCTTGAATTGTTAAATCTTGTATTTTTTCTATTCCATATCAATATATGTACTATGAATTGTTCTAATCGACCCCATAGATTTATTTTAGGATCTCTTATTACCTATAATAAAAATTTCTACTTTATGTAATTCTTGGAGGGATTTCTTTTATTTTAGTCTTAACTGATTGTAAGACATTATATCGTTTTCCATAAGTGATCAATGTATTTAACATTGAAAAATATATATTTCTCAATAAACACTTGTAGACACATGGATCCAATTATTTATTAATAAAACTATAACATCCTGACCAGAATCACTAGGTCTGAGCTAGAATACCATGTGAACTCATGTGTGTCTCCTTGTACTGAGGAGGCTTCTGAATTGTTGTGAGGGTCTCATTCCATCATTAGGGAGACTATATATTCAATATCATGTCATAGGATCAATTATCAACTATAAAAAATATAGTAAATAATCATATTAAACATGTGGAAAAGTAAATATGGAATATATTTAATAAAAATAATGTAGGTCCTATATGTGGAAATCATGTCCAGAGGAAATAAGAAAGATAATATAAATAAGTAAATAGTGGATCCTCTTGAGTCTGTCCTAGTTTCCTATTACCTACATGCTCCTCGTCTTAGAAATCCACCATTGTGGCCTTGACCATCTCCAACCCTTCATGAAATTTATAAGCACATCTAAATTCCCAAGTAGGGTGTGAGTACCAGACTCAGTAGGACACCACTAATGCATCCTTAACTTTATGTATTCAAGTAGAACATTGTATTCCATAATAATGATCAATATATAACAAGAATAAACATATAATTGAAAACCGAGTTTTCATGCTCTAATCAAGTCACCGTGTATATCACATGGAATCCTTGAGGCATCTTCGTATCCATACCCTGTTCATAGGTAGATCATTGTCATTGTCACAAGTCATGAACACTCCACATCTAAGGGATAACATGTCACGATAGTCCACCTATCTTTGGATCTAAGAACAATACCAAAAAAGTATACATAACATGGTAAGATATACAAGTACAAATTACAATCATCATAAGTTGTGTAGAAAAAACTATACATGTAATTTACCACTAACATGATTAATATGCTACAAAATACTCATAGAAACAAGTGTAACCTAAGGTTCTTAAAGCCACACACACCCACATTCAATTATAATATAAAAAGGTAACAAAAATATGCTTACACATAACAATATTATGGAAACATGTGTAAACGATCCCCAAAAGTTAAGTAACTTTCTACCTCCAAAGTCATTGATTTAAAAATGCAAGGTTAAACCATCAAAAACACATATTCATGGCCTTATTATCCTAAACGTTGAAACTCGAGGTTCACCAAGGGTTCATAAAACCAAAACTGAATATTTTATTTCAAAAAGAAATAAAATATCACATGTGATCATACATTCTTTCTCCTAGATAATTTCAAAATTATTTTTCAGTAATTATCTTTTGATAATTTCTCATAAATTATCCTTTTATAATTATATTTTGATAATTTATCTTAAATTATCTTTTTATAATAATATTTTAAGAATTTCTTATAAATGTTCCTTTTACAATTATATTTTTATAATTTATATTATATTAATAATTAATAATTATATTTTAATAATTTATCATTAATTCTCTTTCTATAAATATTTATTGATAATTTTCATAAATCACCCTTTTGTAACAATATTATTGATAATTTCTCATAAATTTTCCTTTAATAATTATATTATAATAATTTATCATAAATTATACTTTTATAATCATATTTTTGATAACTTATCTTAAATTATACTTTTATAATTAGATTTTGATAGTTTTTCTTAAATTATCCTTTTATAATTATATTTTGCTAATTTCTCATAAATTATCCTTTTATAAATATTTTTTTTTAAATTCCATTAAATTAGAATTTTAAAATTATATCTTGATAATTTCACTTAAATTATGATTTTATAATTATTTTTTGATAATTTCTCATACATTATCCATTGATAAATCCATGAAATTATCCTTTGTTAATTTTTATTCCAAAAATTAACCTTTGATAATATAGAAATTATCTTATGATAAATTCAATAATTTAGCCATATGATAATTACCTTGTAATTTTCCTTTAATAAATTAAATAATATTAACTTTGATAAACTCATGAAATTATTCTTTGATAATTCATTTTAATTATTACTTAAAAATTTTCCATTATTATCCATTTATAATTTCTTGAAAATATGTTTTGAAATTTATAATAATTTATCCTTTGATAATTTTTTAAATATTATCATTTGATATTCTGCTGTAATTTTCATTGTTAATTTGATAAAATTAGCATTTGATAATTACAATAAGTATCCTTTGATAAATTATAAAATATTATACTTGTTATTTTTTTAAAGAATATTATTTGATAATTTATCTTAAATTATCACATTAAAAGGTGAAAAATCAGATTGAAAATACATCACTACCTTTAAAATCTATGATAATATTTAGCTTATTCTCATTGAGATGAACCCAATGACACAGATGCCACATCAATATGATCAGTTTTAGAGGATTTATTGATTGTATATGTTTTGGAAATAAATAAAGAAGAATATAATAAATTAAAAGAAAAAAAGGAAACACTACCATCTTCAATCTCTCACTAGGTGCACCAACAGAAGAAGTAAGAGGTATTCTCCATGCATGAAACCACACAAAAATGTACTGGATTGGTATTGATCAACTACCTAAAATGCATGAAAGTGAGATCGGGATAGCCTGACTGTGAAAACCATAGTTGAAGAAGTAGCTAGTGGATCATCTATTTGATAACCCAAAAACATTTCACTAAACAAACCATATTTAAACACCCATTTTAAAATAGTTATTCAACTGAAGAAATAAATTTGGATTCAATAGTTTTATCCTATTAATTAATTACCATTATTAATTAGTAAAAAATGAGTGAAATATGAAGGTTTAAAATCACATGGTGTGCCTAAACGGAGGTATGCATGAACTGGGGAGAATATAATAAATAGTAACCAAAAAATTTGTTTTTAATATTTAATTTACTAATTAAATGATTAAATAGATTATTTTAATGAGGGGAAATACCAAAATACTGACACATGTTAAAGTTAAACCCCACCTATGGTAAACACCACATTACCAACCTAACGGTGGTCTCATATTTCTCATACTCTAAATCACTATTTTTTTATTTTCATCAAATCCACTTTGAGGATAAAGTGGAAACCATACTTGACCAAAATACCTTACAGCTAGACACATATCCAAAATTCCCAAACAGTCCACAGATTTAAACTTTTAAAGAGTCATCAACTGTCCCGCTAGCAAACGATCCTGCAAATCACGCAGTCGGTGTATCGAGGATGGATCGTCGACATCGCACTGCAACCATCATCATCACTCGTTGTCATCATCACATCGTCACCATCCATTACGAACATCATTGTCGTAACCATCATGGTCAGAGTCACCACATCACTGGTGGGATGCCTACCGCCATTACAGAACGCCCAAGATTTTCATTCGTGCATCATAACAAAAATAGTACCATCAAGAACCGCCTGCTAGAGACCAGACCTTCCACATCATCGGAAATACTTCATCCATGCCGGTAAAAAAACACCATATCTGTAGTCACCAAAAGAAATCAATCTTAACACAACCAAACCAGAAGAACCATCGTCGCAACACCCTTTTCATCACCATTGACTACGACTCCATCACCACGTCAAAAACTAAAATCACCAAACAAGAAACCCAAATTGACAACTTTATCGAGTGAGAATAAACAAGAACTCACCAAAAACCACAAAAACCATCACTAATAACTAAGAAGAAGAAAATACAAGTAGATCTTTCAAACCAGTAGCCATCATCACAAGAGAAAACTGAATGAGGATGCACCAGGATTACCGACGCCATCACACCACAAATCCCAAAACCTAAAAGAGTCCACCACCCCATATCCGACTGGGAGAGGTGCCGAGGAACATGAGGTCAGAGCAGGGCATTGAGTGAAGGAGGACTCCGAGAACCGCTATCATTGAGAAATCAGAAACCCAGAAGTAGGGAAAAAAAGGGCCGACTCCAGTAGCACCGAAAGCCTATAATCTGCCGAACCACAAACCCAAAGCCTCGTTGTAACCACCACACCATCTTCGACCAAAAGATGTATAGAGTCACTTGAGACCATAGCAAGGTTACAAAGACCTAGATCTTCCATTGCACACATCCATCAATGGGAAGAAGAAGTCCAAGGAAGAAATGATGGGTAGAAAGTGGGCATGGAGGAAAAGAATGAAAACAGAATGGGGGGTCGCCAAAGAGGAGGACCATCGCCACCGACGAGGGCCTTGAAACCCTAGGGGGAAGCCGAGAGTGGAGGGCCTCATATTTCTCATACAATGCTCCATTTGAGATAAATAAATTAATTAATATTTAAAAAGAATAATAATAAAATAATGAAATATAAATAGGGTATTTTATCATATAATGTTTCCAAACACACGACACACAAAAATTTTATATCCCAACTAGGGTAAACCCCATAGTCTAGACTGAATGGTGGTATCTTACATACGACAAACTATTTGAGAGAGATTAAATAATTTTTGAAAAATAATAAATTAAAAATAATAAATAAAATATCCTCAAGTGTGATATGACTAAATGCCTAATATTCACAAATGTTATACCCCACCTAGGGTAAAAACTGCATCCTAGAACTAACAGTGGTCTTATATTTCCCATACAATGCACCATTTGTGATTTATTCAATTATTTTGGATAAGTCACGCATGTGTAATTTAATTTATTTGATATTTTTATTTTGTCTACATCGAGGATCTGAAAGAAATAAAATCCTATAATTACTCAACCCTTAAATATGAGAATATTTGATAGAATATTACAAGGTGTTAACTAAAATTTTACCCCTATGCATGATTTTTGAATCATTTATTAATTTCTTTTTATTGAAAATTATATTTTCACATAAAAAAGTTATAAATTAAGTGCAAGAGGATTATAATTATCATTAAGAATTCATGATATTAAAAATATCATCCTGTATAAACTTTTCATCCTTGAAATTTATCTCTAGCGATCTTTCCCAAACAACTCAGATCACTAAGAATGGAAATCTGACCCACATTCTCACATGTACTCCCGTATTCATCCATGTTTCCACAAAATTTGGATTAATAGTATTGTGTTTCCTCGCAACACATTCTCCATAACTCTATGATTCACACTATATGCTCCTAATAAGATGCATAGGTCTCTATCTCAATGTCTTTAAAATCTATAACATGCACATTATTAATAATTTTCATGTGATTCTACAAAACATGGAACACATCATGCATACCTAAATAGAATTAAGGGAGGTCCATATGATATTCCACTTCCCCTATCAACTTGGTGATCTCAAGAGATCCATGAAAACATGTTGATAGCTTACCATGCTTCCCCATATATCCCCACCCTAACAGAGGAGTCACTCATAATAAAGCTTGACCACTAAAAGAAAACTCCATGGGTATCCTCATATAGTTGACATGAGATCTATTTCTCCCTAGAGTGGTGATCATCCTTTTCACAAACAGATACACTCCCTAGAAGGCCTTATGAACCAAAATAGTCCCATAAATGCTACCTCACCTACCTTATACACACAAGTGGTGGTCGACATGGTCTCTCATAGAGATCTTCATAAGGTTCCTTCTGAAATGAATACTAGTAACTATTATGTAATATAGACTCAATAAATGCTATGTGATCATCCCACACTCCACCGAAATCTATCTTGAAATCTTGGAGCATATCCTCCAATATTCGTATAGTCCTCTTGAACTGTTTGTCGGTCTAAGTATGGTACACCATGCTCAATCTTAGCTAAGTCAATAGGTATTTTTGAAAGACCTTCCAAAAATGTGATGTAAAACATGAATATATATTTGAAACAAAGATCAAAGGAATTCCATGCAGGTGTATTATTTCTTGGACAAGGATTTTTCCTACTTCATCCACTAAGTGATTCTCTCTGATCGGTTTGAAGTGATAAAACACTGATATGTGATTAAAAATCACCCAGACCATGTCATGACTCCTTGAGGTTCTGGGAAACATAATAAAAACTTTCCACATGATGTACTCCCTATTCTAGATATGTATCGGTAGTGGCTATTATAATCCACTTGGATGCTAGTGCTCAGCTTTCAACCTCTGAAAAGTAAGACGTCATGAGACAAAAATATCAATGTATCTCTTCACCATTGGGCTCCAGAACTACTGCCTAATGTAAAGACACTTCATGGATGCACCAGAATGCACTTCCCAACTAGAGGCATGATAACCCCTCATCATCTCCTCTCTGATGGAAGTAGGGAATACTACTATTTTCTATACCGATATCATATCAACAACATTTTTCGACTATATGTGTATCATATCACCACTAGATAGCTATTCTCCCAACATAGCACACATTAATTTTAGCTCTTATATAGTCTTTAACGAGTCCAAAAGTGAGGATGTGATCACTAAAGGTGAAAAAGTAACAGAACCCTACTCCTCTGAGGAATCCATCCTCCAATTAGCCAAAAATGTCACCAAGAATCACTACTCCTCTGAAGATCTATTATCAAGAACCTACTCAGCCTGTGTCTTATGACTAAGGGAATTCAAAACAAAATTACATTTTCCTAGGTGGATACATCAAGTCAAAGATGAATGTTTTTATATTCTCAACCCAACGCCACCATCGTTGGTTTTGGTCCCCTTATGTGAAGAGAGAGAGAGAAGGCTCTTGTGGTCCATATAATTAAAAAATATCTCTCCAATGTGATAGTTTCACCAACACACAGGACTGTGGACTAAGGATTCTAGCTCTAAGTCATGTGTATAGTAGCTCCTCTTAGGGGATCAAAAATGATGTGACTCATAGGCTACTACATAGTCTTTTTGCTTCAACCCCACTCCCATGTCAATTCCTAATGCAGCACAGTATACTACATAACCAATCCAATTATTAGGGAGTGTCATTACTATAGAAATTTTTAACCTTCTCTTTAGTTTATGTAATACATATTTACATTAGTCCAACCCCAGTAATTTACTTCATACTTTGTCAGCACTGTCATGAGTTCTGATAGTCAGGCTAAGTCATCGATAAAATTTTGATGATATCTAGCTAAATCCAGAAAGATGGAAATCTAAAACACATTATGGGATAATGTATAATACATGAATACCTTTAATTTCTCAAGGTCTATAGATACAATGGACTCAGACACCATAGGTCCTAGTAACGTCACCTCTCAAATCTTTAATTCATGCTTTTATTTCTTAACATAAAACCAATGTGCTCGAAGCATACATAAAAAAATCTATAGGTTACAAGTATGTTTCTATAGTATCAGTGGGTAGATGAGGATATATTTGATGAACCCTATGACTAATGAGTCAAATTATGGATGTATGATCTTGTTTTTGGGTCCCATGAACACTACTGGTGCATTCATCAGTCCTAACGACAACACCAATTACTCATACTATCCATACATGCTCTAAAATTTCATCTTCAAAATTTCATCCTCTCTAACTCACAACTAGTTATATATATATCTAAGAACAATATTAGATAATCACATGGATCCCCATAGATGATAAAAATGATCATTTATTATAGGAAATATATATTAATTTATCATTGTCACTTGGTTCAACTACTCATAATCAATGCATAGCTAACTACTACCGTCCACTTTCTTAGTGAAAAAAATAACGCAGCCTATAGTGAATTACTAGGCATGATAAGTCCATTCCTCTCAATGTTGTCAAGTATAACCATGATCTCCTTCACCTTATTTTTCACCATATAATATGGGGTATTGAAATGGCCACACTACCCACATAAACTCAATATCATCTTCACAGGTAAAGTTTTTTGAGTCTATGTTAGGCCAACTATTACCAACAATATTTCAACCCATTATTTGGTATCGTAAGAGACTTAGGTGCTCTGTATGGATGAAGAATACTGGACTTGAAAATCATGTCATATTCGACCATAATTCTGAAATCTTTTGCCTAGGAAAGAATCTAAGTGAAATAATTCCAGTTGAAACATCTCTACTGTCTAAACCTCATAGTAGGTGTTGGATAATTATCAACTATATTCTCCTACACATCTAGTAGTAAAGAAAAAAACACTCCCTTGTGAAAGTATTATGGTATGATTCATAAGTATCCCCATAAGAATATGTTAAGGTGAAATATCCTCTAACAGGAATGAAACAATTTTTAAAAGAAAAAGAGTAATTGGGATCAAACATAATCAGTTAATGGGATCACACATGGGTTCTTTAAATCATTCAATGGGATCAAACAAGGTTTTCCTAGGATTCTAAACATAACCCATGGTATACCCTTCATAGAACCAACCCTTGTTTCCATCCCTGAATGTTATTCACATTCATCATATATATACTAACATAAAATCATGATCAATTCAACTAATTGATACTAATAAAGATATATCACACAAGAGAAACTATCCTGAATATAAAGCACAAAAGAAGGTATTTAATTAAAGAACTATTATCCAACACAAAAAAAAATTATATATATAGAAGTTGAACCTATTTTCCTAGTCATAATGCATGAAAGAACTTAAAATCTCATAAATCACATTTCAACATCATGTGAATCACCCAAGGTGAGTATAATAAATGATAATAACAAAACATAAGTTCCCCACATTATGGAAACTCAGAGGTCGAATTTACATTCTGGGTCAGGAAGTAACCTAGTTCCCTTGCCTGAGTCTCAACCTTCCTAAATCATATCTACCATGTCCCAAACAAAGGAAAGAGAATAAATAACATAGTGATTACTGACCCAATGATTACATTTTGCTACATCCCAACCCAAATCACTAAGTCTGAGCTGGAACTCCATGTGACTTCATGCATGTCTCCCCATATGCAAGAGTCTTCTGACTAGTAGCAAGGGTATGCGTCTGTAAATGGGGAGACTATACCCTCAATATCATTTCATAGGATCAATAATAAAGTATAAAAAATATAATAAATAATCATTTTATACAGGTGTAAAATTAAATATAAGATACAAGTAATAAAAAAATGTGGCTGTCGTAAGTGAAAAAAATGTACAGAGGAAAAAAAAGAAAATAATGTAAATAACTAAATAGCAGATCCTCTAGAGTCCATATGGATCTTCTACTAGTTCCATGATCCTCTACCCAGTTATCGAGCACAAGGTTATTTCCCTTCGCTAGATCCATCGTGAAATCTATAAGTGCATCTAAACGCCTAAGTAGGGTGTCAGTACAAGACTCAGTAGGGAACCACCAATGCATCCTTAACCTAATGTTCTCAAGTATAATAGTTTATTCCATAATAATGATAAATTCATAACAATAATGAAAATAAAATCCAAAACCAAATGGTCATGCACTAAAAAATCTGCTGCAAACCCCCTGTCGTACCTACTTCAGCTCTATGATGGATGGATAAATTAAGTGTTGGAATAATCAAGGATTAACAACAAGGGTAATGAAAAATTCTACTCAGCATAATGCTATCATACAACTTGACATCAATTTTCATCAAAAAGTTTATTTTATTGACATTAACTAGGCATCAAAATCTACTCAACATCCCTTAATCATCGAGTAACACACCCCTTGTTATTCTCTAGTCATCAAGATAATCACACGGTATCCCCACGACATAATTGAATCCATATACTATGTATAGGTCCCTCATCATCATTGTCAAAAGTCATGCGCACTCCCCCTATAAAGGATAACATGTCACGATGGTCCACTAGTCCTGGGATCCAAGAAAAATACCAAAAAAGTATACATATCATGGTAGGATACATGAGTAATAATAACATAAAATCACAAGTAAGGTGGCACATAGAATACATGTAATCAATATAGAACAAGAATAATAAGTTAAAAAGTACTCATAGAAACAAGTTTAACATAATGATTCCAAGGCTACACACACTCATATGAAATCATAATCTAGATCAGTCATCAAAATATTTCTATACATAATTATATTAAGGAAACATGTGTAACTAAGACCTAAAAGGTAAAGAACATCCAACCTCAAATGCCATAAATTTGAAAAGTTCGGGTTAAAATAGTCAAAAATACATCTTAACTGCCTTATTATTAGAAACATCAACACTCAAGGTTCACCAATGTTTCTTATAACCAAAACCAGTTATATTATTTCAAAAAGAAATAAAATGGCACATGCAGTGACACATTCTCTCTCCTAGATAATTTCAAAATTATCATTTTATAGTTACCTTTGGATAATTTCTTATAAATTATATTTTTATAATTATATTTTTATAATTTATAAAAAATTATCCATTTATAATTATCTTTTGATAATTTCTCATAAACTACCCTTTTATTATTATATTTTGATAATTTCTCTTAAATTATATTTTTATAATTTTATATTGATAATTTTTCATAAATTGTTCATTTATAATTATCTTTTAACCATTTCTTATAATATTCTTTTATATTTATATTTTGATAATTTCTCATAAATCACCCTTTTATAATTATGTTATGATAATTTCTCATAAATTGTCCATTTATAATTATATTTTTGATAATTTTTCTTAATTATCCTTTTACAATAATCTTTTGAGAATTTCTCTTTAATTCCCCTTTATAATTATATTTTGACTATTTCTCATAAATTATACTTTTATAATTAAATGTTAATAAATTCTCTTAAATTATCCTTTTATAATTATCTCTTGATAATTTTCAAAAAGTATCATTTTATAAATATATTTAGATAATTTCTTATAAATTTTCCATTAATAAATCCATTCAATTCTCCTTGGATAATTTTTATTCCATAAACTATCCGTTTATAATCTAGAAATTATTGTTTGATAAATTCAAAAAAAATAATGCGATAATTACCCTATAATTATCCTTTAATAAATTTAATAATATTGTCTTTGATAAACTCAAGTAATTATTCTCTAATAATTCATTGTAATTAACACTTTTATAATTACTCATTATTTTCATTTGATAAATCCTTGTAATTATATGTTGATAATTATAATAATTCATCCCTGGTAATTTTATTTAAAATTATCATTTGAAATTTTGGTGTAATATCTTTGATAATTCAGTAAAATTATGATTTGATAATTATAATAATTTTCCTTTGATAAACTATATAATATTATACTTGATAATTTGTTTAAGAATATACTTTGATAATTTATCTTAAATTATCCAATTAAAATTCCAAAATAGGGTTCAAAATACCTCACTCCCTTTAAAATCAAAGATATTATTTATAATATTCTCATCAAGATCAACCCAAAGACACCAATGACGCATCAATATGATCAGTTTTGGAGGAATAATCAAAGGTATAAATTTTAGAAATAAATTAAAAATAGAGAATAAATTATAATAAAAACAAAATGAAACACTACCTTCTTTAAAATCTCGCTAGGTGCACCCACAAAAGAAGGAAGAGGTTTTCACCACGCCTGGAATCACACAAAAATGGACCGGAGTTGGATCGATCGACTACTCTAAATGAGTGCAATGGGGTTCAGATAGTTCAACTATGAAAACCACCAATTGAATAAGAAATTGGTGGTTTGTGTATTTGATAACCCAAAAGCATAGCACTCAACACCCCATATTTATAAAACCATTTAAATCTGTTATTGAACTAAAAAATAAATTTGGAGTCAATAGAGTCTTCCTGTTACATAATTTCCATTATTAATCATTCTAAAAAAATGAGTGTAATATGAGGGTTTGAAATCACACATTGTGCTAAAATAGAGGTATGTGTGAACTGGGGAGTAGATAAGGAGTTATACTAAAAAATAAATTTTTAATATTTAATTTAACAATTAAATTATTAAATATCTTATTTTAATGATCAAAAATACCAAATGAACGATGAATATTAAAGTTATACCTCACATAGTGTAAACACCACATCCCAATCCTAATAGTGGTCTCACATTTTTCATATGACACACCCATTGAGAGATATTAATTATTTATTAATTAAAAATAATAATAACAAAATAATTTAATATAATTAAGGTATTATCATGTGAAATTTTTCCAAAAACTCGGCACATATAAAATTTATACCCTACCTTTGGTAAACCCCGTGTTTCAGACCTAACGATTGTCTCTAATTTCTAATAAGATTCACTGTTTGATAAATATTCAATTATATTTAAAATATAATAAATTAAAAATATTATGTAACTTATCCTCGTGTGTGATCTGACAAAAATATTGATGATCACAAATTTTATACCCCACCTAGGGTAAACATCTTTTCCCAAACGAAACCGTTGTTTTAGATTTATCATACGATGCACTATTTATGAGTTATGAAATTATTTTGGATAAATAATGTGTGCATAATTTAATATATTTAGTAGTTTTATTTAATATACAATAAACCTTTATGGGCCTCAAATTCCCAAACATACTCAACTCCTAACTAAGATATTATTCGATAGAATATTCCAAGGTGATAATTGAGTTTCATTCTTACATAAGATCTTTAAAACATTTTAAGTAATTTTTATTGAAAAATTACATTTCCACATAAAAATATTTTAAATTATCAACAAGTGGGTTTTTATTATCTTTAAAATTTTAGAATATTATAATCCTACTCCACTATTGATTTCCCATCCTTAAGATGTATCTCTAGAAATCTTCCTCAAACAACTCCAGCCACTGATCTCGGACATCAGACTCACATTCTACAATTTTCTCCTGGATCTGTACATGGTCCCATAGAATCTAGACTAAAAGTACCATCTTTTCTCATAACACCTTCTCACATCGATCTATGATCCTCACCAAATGCTCCTCATAATATTCATCGGTCCCTGGCTTAATGTCTTTTCAATATATAACATTAAAAGGGCCATGTATATACCTCTGATTATATGACTCATGGAACTCATCATATATACATCGACAATGAGAAGGGATGTCTATAAGATATGCCATGACCCCTGTTTACTCGATGCACTCAAAGGATCTAAGAAAATGAGTTGATAGCTTGCCTTTCTACTCTAGACATCTCCACCCCAATTGAGGAGTCGCTCACAATAAAACCTAATTGCCCATATAAAACTGAAAGGTTCTCCTCATACATTTAACATAAGATATATGTCTTCCATAAGCCATGATAAAACTCTTTATAAATAGATGAACTCCTCTATGGGCCATCTAAACCAAACCAGGCCTACAAACACTGCCTCACCTGCCTCATACAAACCAACGGTGATCAACATGGTATCTTGTAAATATCCCTTTAAGGATCCATCTGAAATGAATCCTAATAATTGTTATTTAATGTAGACTCAAAAAATTCTAGGTGATCATACCATGCTCCACCTATGTCTAGAATGTAATCTTGAAGCATATCTTGTAATATGTGTATAGTCTGGTCGAAATTTCCATCAGTTTGAGGATGGTATGCCATGACCTATATCAATTAAGTCCCTACATATTTTTGAAATCCCTTCCATAATAATTATGTAAATTGTGAATCTATATTTGAAAAAATCTCATGGATACTACATATAGGCATACAATCTCTCGAACAATGAGTGTTCCCAGTTCTTCCACTGAGTGAGTCTCTCGATTGGTAAAAAGTGATAAGACTTCATTAGCCAATTGAAAATCACCCAAAATTTGTCACAAATCCTTGAGGTTCTGGTTAAACTCATGAAAACATCAATCATGATGTTCTCCCACTTCTAGATAGGTATTAGGAGTGCCTGTAACAACCCACTAGGATGCTGGTGCTTGACATTCACCCTATGATAGGTAAGTTTTCAGTAGAAAAAAACAGGAGATGTCTCTCTTCATCCTTGTGCACTAGAACTACTTCCTAATGTAATGATACGTCTTGGGTTCTATAGGAAGAACTACCCAACTATAGGCACGATAATCCTTCACCATCTCCTCATTTATGGAAGAAGGTACTACTACCCTTTCATATACCAAGATCACATCATTATTATCCATCGACCATACATGCGTTAGATCACCATTAGAAAAAATTTATCCCATTATAGAACACTATGGTCCGGACTCCTATCATATATTTACTTGGTAGAAAAGTGATGATGTGGTCACTGAAGGGGATCAGGTCACAAAACTTGGTTCTTTTAAAGCAACCATTCTCCAATTAGGTAACAAAATCACAACGAATTTTTACTCCTATAAAGGCCTCTTACCGAGCTGCTGCTATGCCTGTGTCTTATGAGTAAGAGCATAAAAAATGACATTAAAATTTCCTAGGTTAATAAATCAATTAAAAAATAGATTTCTCTAGATACTCAACCTAATTTTACTTACACATATTTTGGTCCCTTTAGGTGAAGATATAGAGAAGGCTCTTGTGGTCCATATAATTAATAAATCTCTCACCAAAGAGATAGTTTCACCAAAACTTTAGATCATGGACCAAGACTTCCAGATCCAAGTCTTGTGTTGAGTATCTTTTCTTATAGGGAAATATTTCTAGAGGACCATAGGTTACTACCTACTCTATTTGCATCAATAGCACTCCACATATGATGCATCATGCAACACAATACACTGCATAACCAATACCAAGACTAGGGAGTGTCAGTACTGGAGTTATCATTAACCTTATGTTTAGTTCATTGAACACATCTTCAAATTGGTTTGTCCACTATAAATTCACTTCCTTCTTTTTCAGCACTGTAATGGGTGCTGATAGTCAAGAGTAGTCCAAGATAAACTGTTGATAATATCTTGATAAACCCAGAAAGTTGCTAATATCTAACACATTCTGGGAATATGTTCAAGAGATGAATACCTTAACCCTATCGAGGTATATAGATATATAGGTCTCAAACACCACATATCCTAAGAAAATAACCTCAATAATTTAGATGCCACACTTCATCAGATAGATATAAATCCAGTGTTCTCGAAGTATACTCAAGACTATCTCTAGGTGCATAGCATATGGTGTCAGTGAGTAGATGTGGATATTGTCAATAAGCCTTATGATTAATGAGTATAAGAATGGATGAAATATCTTGTTCATGAGGTCCATGAACACTAATTGTGTGTTCATTAGTCTGAACGACGTCACCATATACTCATACAATCCATACCTACTGTGAAACATTTTCATCAAAATGTACACCTCTATAACTTTATACTGGTGATATCTAGATTGAAGTTCAATCTTGGAGTACCATTGGGCTCCCTATAGCTGATTGAAAAGATAATTTATCCTAGGAAATGGGTATTGGTTCTTTACTATCACTTGGTTCAGCTTCTGGTAATCAATGCATTACTGAAGACTACCATCAACTTTTATGGTGAAAAAATAAAGTTCACACCTTGATGAAGTACAAGGTCTAGTATGTCCCTCCATCTCTATATCTATAAGCATAACCTTGATCTCCTTCATCTCTTTTGGTACCATTGGATTCAAGGTATTGAAATGGTTGTACTCCCAACATGAAATCAATCTATACTAAACATGTTAATCCTTCAAATTCTATACTATTCCAAATACTATCAAATACATTTCAACCCATTATTTAGCATCCAGAGAGCCTTTGATGATCTAGAAGGATGAAGAATTATGGAGTAACAAATCATGGAATACTTGACCATAGTTATTAAATCTTATACCTTGGATAGTAACTAAGAAAAAGACTTTAGTTGAAGTAGCTCTGCTAGCTAAACCACATAG
The DNA here is from genome assembly GCA_963277665.1 of Viscum album. NCBI lineage: Eukaryota > Viridiplantae > Streptophyta > Magnoliopsida > Santalales > Viscaceae > Viscum > Viscum album. Next base: position 4,404,245 of record OY728122.1, on the reverse strand, counting down.
CAGTCTTGGGAGAATTCTCTAATATATTTTCCTATACATTCATTGGTAATGTAGAAATATACACCCTTGAAAAAGTATTCTGTTCTTCTTCCTAAGTATCCCCGTATGACTACATTGATGTGACATCTCCCATATCATGAAGCAAACACTTCGAAAAATCAACAGTCATTGGGTCAACCTTAATCAGTCCATGAGATCACACAAGGTTTCTCCAAACTAGTATATGGGATCAAACATGGTTTTCCAAGGATTCAACCCTTAACCCAAGGTATAACCTTACAATCACTATCCCTTTTTTCTATCCCTACACATTAGTCACAATCATCTTATATATACTAACATAATAGCATACTTAATTCAACTAATTAATGTCAATAAAGATATATCACACAACATAGCAACACAAATATATCACACAATAGAAATTATCCCAAATCGATAGCAAAAAATAAGGAATTTAATTTATGAACTACTATTCCTAAAAATAATAAGTATATATATATGGAATATGAAACTATGTGTGTAGCCTTGATGCATGAATGCACATGAAATCTCATAAATCACATATCAAAATCATGTGCACAATCGAAGGTGACTTTAATCAACCATAACAACAAAATATTGGTTCCCCACTATATGGAAACTCAGAGGTCCACTATATAGTGTTATACAGACACTAACATAGTTTCCAGGGCCAACTATCAACCATTCGAACTCATATTTACCTTTTCTAAAAGCAATGAAAGAGAAGAAAAAATTTATTATATCTTGATCCTCCAATGCCATATTATAAAATTCTGACATGAATCAACAAGTTTGATCGAGGATTACACATTACATCATGACTATCTCCCCATACACAAGAGGATGTCGAATAACAGGTAGTGTCTATTTCGGTCAATGGGGAGAATATACCCTCAATATCTTATCATAAGATCAACAATCAATGGTAAACAATATAATAAAAATTCATAGTAAACATGAAGAAAAGTAATGATTACATACATGTAATAAAAATAATGCAACTCTCAATAGTGGAAATCATGTCCATAGGAAATAAAGAATATAATGTAAAAAATAAACAAAAGATCTTTTGAAGTGTATCACCTTCTACTACTAGATCCACGGTCCTCCCCTCTGCTATCCACCATAAGGCCCTTTCCCTTATTCAAATCTCTCTTGTAATCTACAAGCGTAATGAAATGCTCAAGTAGGGTGTGAGTACAAGACTCAATAGGACACCACCAATGAATTATTTACACAATGTTATCAGTTATAATAATTTATTTGATAATAATGATCACTGCATAATACACATAAACATACAATCCAAAACCAAGCTGTCTTGTACTGAACAAGCCGCCACAAACCCCTAACCATACATGCTTAGACTTTATACCATATGGATAAATCATGTTTCCGAAGAATCAAGGATTAGCCATGAGGATAATGAATCATTCTACTCGACATCATTTGATAATGCAACTCGACATCACTGTGCATCATAAAGGTTATGTTCTTGGTATCACATAGTCATCGAGAGATACTTGTCATCACCTAGTCATAGAGTAACATACCCCATAGAATTCCCTTGTCATCTAGTGCATCCCAGGACATCCCTAAGGTATCATCATATTCATACCCCATGAATAGGTCCTTTTTTGTTGTAGCAAGTCAGGAGAACTCCCCCTCTAAGGGATAACAAGTCAAGATGGTCCACCTATCTTAGAATCCAATAAAAGTACCAAAAAATCATACATTTATGGTAGAATACACAACCTATCATAACATATCATCATAAGTAAAATAGCAGACACAATACATGTAATCAACATCAAACATGAATAATAAGCTACAAAGTAATCATAGAAAGAAGTGTAACATATGGTTTCCACGACAACATAAACAAACCCAAACACGATCATAATCTATCAAGATCATCAAAATATGCCTATTTGTAATCATATTGAGGAAACATGTGTAATCGATCCAAAAAAGGCAAGGAAATTCCAACCTCAAAATTCATCCACGTAAAAAGGTTGGTATAAAGTATTCCAAATCACATCTTCAAAACATTCTTTTCTTGAAAATCAACACTTGAGGTTCACCATGGGTTCCTAGAACTAAAACCAGTTATTTTATTTTAAAAAGAAATAAATTATCACATGTGATGATATATTCTCTCTTATAAATAATTTCCAAATTATCCTTTTATAAGTATCATTTTATAATTTATTATAAATTGAACTTTTATAATTATATTTTAATAATTTATCTTAAATTATGTTTTAGAATTATCTTTTGATAATTTCTCATAAATTACCCTTTTATAATTATATTTCAATAATTTTCATAATTATATTTTTATAATTATATATTGATAATTTATCATAAATTATCATTTCATAATTATCTTTTGATTTTTTTTTCAAAAATTATATTTTTATAAATATATTTTGATAATTTCTCATAAATTATCCTTTTATAATATTATTTTTATAATTTCTCATAAATCATCCTTTTATAATTATATTTTTGATAATTTTTCTTTACTTATCCTTCTATAGTTATTTGTTGATAATTTCTCTTAAATTTTCCTTTTATAATTATATTTTGAAAATTTCTGATAATTTATACATTTATAAATACATTTTGATAAATTATCTTAAACTATTATTTTATAACTATCTTTTGATAATTTCTAATAAATTATTATTTTATAATTATATTTTGATATTTTCTCATTAATAATCAATTAATAAGCCCATAATATTATCGTTTGACATTTTTATTCCATAAATTATCATGTGATAATATTGTAATTATCAATAGATAAATTCGAAAAATTTCCATGTGATAATTACCATATAATTATCCTTTAATAATTTAAATAAAATTATTTCTGATAAACTCATGAAATTATTCTTTTATAATTAATTTTAATTATCTATTTTTATTTATTCATTATTATCCTCTCATAATTCCTTGTAATTGTCTTTCAATAATTATAATAATTCACCCTTTTATAATTTTATTGAAATTTATTATGTGATATTATGATGTAATTATTATTGATAATTTGATAAAATTATCATTTGATGATATAATAATTACCATTTGATAAATTGTAAAATATTATCCTTGATAATTTGGTAAAGAATATCCTTTGTAAATTTATCTTAAATTATCCATTTAAAATGTGAAATACTGGATTGAAAATAACTCGATGCATTTAAAATCAAAGGTAGTATTTGGATTATGTTCATCGAGATGAATGCAATGGACCTTCAAGTCCCGATGACCCATCAATTCGATCAATTTTGGAAGAGTTATCAAATTTATAGGTTTTGGAAATAAAAAAAAGGAGAATAATTTTTTAAAAAATAAATGCTCTCTTATTCAACCTCTCGGCAAGCACACCAACAATAGAAGGAAGAGGTCTTCACCACATCTCGAACCTCACAAAAATGGACGAGATATGGATCGATCAACTACCCTAAATGTGTCTAAGGTAGATCAGAGTCCAACTACAAAAACCACCAATTGAAGAAGAAGTCAGTGTTTCAACTATTTGATAACCCCAAAAAATATCACTCAATACCCCATATTTAAATGCCTATTTGAAACCATTTTTAAACTAAACAAATCAATGCATAGTCAATAGATTCATCTTATTAATTCATTTACATTATTAATCTCTAAAAAAAGTGAAATATGATTTCTCTAAATCACACGGGGTGCTAAAAATGAGTTATTCATGAATTAGGGATAATATAATCAATAGTTCCCACAAAATTAATTTTTAATATATAATTTAGAAATTTCATTATTAAATAGCTTATTTTAATGGGCAGAAAGACCAAAAACCTGATGCATATTAATTTTATAATCCTCATAGGCTAATCACCATATTTATGATCTAATGCTTGTCTCATATTTCTTATATGACCCACCATTTAAGAGATATTAATGATTTATTATTTAAAAAATGGAATAATAAAATAATTAAATATAAATACGATATTATCACATGAGATGTTTCCAAATACTCATAACACAAAATTTTTTTACCTTACCTAGGGTAAACCCTACTTTCTAGACCAAAATGTGGTCTCATATTTCTCATACGACACACTGTTTGAGATATATTCAATTATTTTTAAAAAATATTAATTTAAAAATATTAAATAACTTATTATCAGGTATGATTTGAAAAAAGTCTTGATGCTCAAAAATTGTATACCTCTCCAACGGTAAACACCATATACTATACCTAATAATGATATCATTTTTATCATATGATGTACTATTTGTGAGTTATTAAATTATTTTGGATAAATCATGTGAATGTATTTTAATATATTTAATATTTTTATTTTATCTACACTGAGGTGCTATGGGCTCAGAATATTTTACTTACCCAACTCCTAACTCTGAGAATATTCGATAGAATATTCCATGTTGTTAACTAGGATTTTACCCGTACACGATATCTTTAAAACATTTATTATTTTTTTTTAAAATTACATTTTCTCTAAAAAACACTTTTAAATTATAAACAAGAGAGTTTTTATTATCATTAAAAATTAAGGATATTACAAAATCCAAACATGCTTAGGGATTCATCAAAATGAGCATTTTATTGTCATAATACTTTCATCAATTCATAAATGGGTATCTACAAATTTATTTCTTCATTATAATTATTTGGTTCCATGAACACTTAGGATACATCATATATATAATTATAAAATTTTTCCATTTAGTATGAGGATATTGACATCCATTTTCCCAATTACATGATCATAGAATATTTTTTTGAATAATAGAATTCTAATGGATTTGAGCATCATGAACAGTGAAAAGGTTTTACCATAGACTATGTTTGGACACCAAAACAAACCTTCTGTAATCAATCATGCCTTATAAGTATGAAATTTACCATCAATTTATAGTTTCTTCCAGAATAACCACTAATTTATTTACATCAACTGGAGAAACCATCAATATAAAAAACATGATTTTAGTACATGGAATATATTTTGAATTCATATAAACTCTCCAATAACATTTATTTCCATTTATTACTTAATTATTGGGTTCTTTATTCTAATCTAATAATATATAACTTTACATTGTAAAAATGAAACCACATCATTGGTTTTAACATTCCTATATAGTATATGTATCTGGTGTAGTTCACCAGGCTAGTTAGACTATAGAGGGGGTAGGGATGAATCAATGTCCCTATTTTATAATTAATTCCTCTTTTAAAATAAATCTCTTGAACATACCAATCCTCTCAATATTACCACACAGCCTCAACTCATGTTCATAGTAATTAAATGAAGAGAAAAACATAATATTTACAATGTTTTTGCATAAAATCATACCACTTTTCCTTGTTAGTTATATAAGGACTCAGACTTAAATAATACATAACCTTGAGTTTTAGTCAAGAATTATCTTTCTTTCACATTGAGGATATTTTCAGGTTTAATGTTTTAGAGAATTAAGCCATATATAATACATAAAAAACTATATAATACAAAGTGGACACTTTTGAATAATATCCACCTTTCCACCATATAATTTTATTAAGAAATAAATCATAATCTATTTTATGAAAACTTTTCATGACTTTGAACATGACTTCTTCAAATCCCTTAATAATCATTGAATCCTATGAAAAACATTTAAAATGTGGGATGAGAATAAAAATATTATTAAGGGATATAAAAAGAAGGAAACTCTTAGTCCCTTGAAAAAAATTAAAAATCAAGAAAAACCCTTTCTTGAAAACATAACAACTTACCCAAAAGGTAAATATAATTATTTAATAAATATCAATAATTTTACCCTTTTAAAACAAATTATTTCCATGAAAAACCTTTATAAATCATAGAAAATCCATATATGTACCTTGGGACATCATCACATTAAATCCATACAGAACCCTAATAGGACCATTATACATTATAATAACCATACAACCAACTTACAATATAATTCTTTAGAGAATATAATCATTAACCAATGCGTTATAGTGCTATATGGGAACACCCATCCATTAAGCTATACCAGGCTCACTCGATGATATCTATATGCACTCATCATTTTTAATGTCCATGAACCAAAACAAATAAAATATAACAATTCACCATTTGAAAAACTCTTTTAAACTCTAATGAAAATCATTTCTAGATATTAAAATACCATTTTCTTTCAAAAAAATACATTCTTAATACAAAATAGACCTTTAATTTTGAAAATAATTTTCTATACAAAAATAGAAATAAAATTTCCTTTATAATCACTTTATATAAATAAACATTTAAAATAATATCAAGAATATTGACATGGAGGAAAAGGTTTTGAAATCAAATCTTAAAACATTTAAAATATATTTTTTTAAAACAATATATCCCATACCACGTTGAAATTTTTTAATCATAAAACTCATTAAATAATAAAATTAAATAAAAAATTACATATCATGAGAATAACGAAAATTCATCATATTAATGTCAAAGGAGATGTATATAAACCTTATAAAATCATGAAGGTGTATAAAATCAATATATGCATCCATGAAAGAAAATTAAGATAAAATCCTTTACCTTGAGTCTGACTCGTCATGTCTATAACGCCCCGACCCCAGTTACCCAGAGTTGGTGCATTATTAAATAACATTGGCATGATCACAATAATGATCAAATCTTGAATGACCGATTGGTTTAGTAGCCTTAGAAACACTAGATATATTCATAAGTCTTACATTACATCGTAAAAATGAAAACTACAAAAACATATTTTCTTCATAGTCCACACTCTTATCCCCACATAATATCCCTGCAGGTCATTCATAAATTACTTCTTCACATCCTGGGAAAAATAAAACATTGAAAGGGGTGAGCTCGGAGCTCAGTAAGGATAACAATATAGTAGAAACTTTCATAAATAATCATAAACATTTAAGGCAATGTATAACTAAAAAAAGCCTTTTAAACTTGAACTTCAACATAGTATGGAAAAAATAAAATGAAATACTGCCATTTACGTATTCACATGGATATTCTACTAATCGAATAATCACATGAAATATTAATAACCACTTTCATAATGATGGAATGCATAATGCCAGACTATCATAACCACATAGCAAAGGCCTCGTGTCAAGACTACAAATAATATTTTTCCAAGGCCTTATGCCAAGACACTAGTTTGTCTCATTAGACCTACTGATACATCGAGGAGATACAGCGGGCTCCACCTGTCACATATTAAGTCCAATGCATCCCCATATGAATAGGTTTAAACATAACATAAACATTCGTATTAAAACTAGCATACGAAATGTAAATACTTCATCCATAAACTATGAATGGTATAAAAATAACACATCCACAGTCAAAAATATCACAAAACTTTCAATACAATACATAATTTTTGTATCATAATAAATCAACTTCAAATAAACGTAAAATCCATCAAAGGATGTTGACATAGATGAAATCAAAACTCTTTTTAGAGAAATATATCTTTCTATTTTTAAATCATTTAAGAGTCATATATTTATAAAATAAAACATTTTAATTTAAAATATTCTTATAATCTTATAAGGTAAGCTTCGACTATTTTATAACGGTGGAAAATAGCCGCACCCGCCGTATAAGTTAAAAAAACATTCTTACCTTAATTCTGTCAAAAAGGTTAAAAAGCACCTTGTTTGGAAAACGACGGAAAGATTCCTTTAAAAAACTCTTATAAAAAGTCAAAAAAGGGTATAAATGAATTTAACCCATATTCTTGTAAATAGTAAAAAAAATTGAAATACATTTTTAAGAAACATGAATGTGGATGATAAAGAGATCCCAGTAGATTATTACGTATAAACAACCTCGGATAATGAAGAGATTGCAAAATAAACTCTTACCTTGTACATTTCCTTGGTTGGGGTATGTTAACCTCCAGTATAATGGTGAAATAATTGTTATTAAATTATAAAATAATCATATACATTAATATGATATCATATATGATTTTTAACATTGATTTGTTAATAATATCTTAGTATTATCGTTGTTTCGGGTGTTAAATTACTCGTTTTTTTATATGTTTTGTTACGTAAGATGTGTTTTTCATGGATAGGTTGTATCTTAATCATACCTAGAATTATAAAAAGTCCTTAGATACTATTATTAATCATCAAATGAGAATTATACTTGAATGGATACTATGGAGAATGAATCTTATCACGTTCGTGGAGACGGTAGTCCGTAGGTACGCATGAGCGACAATATCATTATTTTGATATTAAAATAATATATAATTGGATGGTATATCATATATACAGAATCATTATAATGTTATATTTATTATTTACATGATTTAAACATCATTATTATACCCATCCAAATAATAATTTATTGAATAACAATTACACCACGACGTGGAGACGGTAAGCCATACGTACGGACATATGGTGACATGTTATTCAAAGGATGGATAGAATACTGAATATCGTTGTACCATATTTATAATTACATCACAGTATATATAATATACTGGTTTTATTATTTTAGAATGGTAATAACAAAGATTGAAGAAGTGGAAGAAGAAAGGAACTTGGAAAAGGGTGGTGAAATCATTACCTCTTCTTCAGGTTCTTCCTTTTGATTTGATCAAAAGGGATCTGAGGTTGGCTTTCTGACTAAAGGAAGGCCTATAGGATGAATTTATGAAAGTTGAGAGAGTATTGGGGCAGATTTTGGCCGAGCCAAAAGGCTTTTAAGGTGTTAATTAATGAGAAGGGGGAGTGCCCTTTTATAAGAGGGGTGAGGGGCACCTTTGGAAAAGCTAGAAATATTATTTTATAATAAATTCATATTCGGTTTCTAATGGATCCAAAGTGGATTATTTAAATTTTAAGGTGGGTATGGGTCGAAAAAAACTCAACCAATATAATTTATACAGGTTTGGGTTACTATATTAACCTTATCATTTAGTATTAACTCTTAGTTAATTAGTTTCACTTTTACAATGTCTCTTTGTATTTTTATATTATATGGTTAATAAACTTACTATATACATACAAGAAACCCCCAAGTGGTCCATTAATGATACACTTATCATGATATAAGTATTTTGGCCGAACCTTAGATTTTTTGGAATTTAATATCAATTAATAATATAATATGTTTTTTAAAAACTCTTTTATGTCAATTTTGACACTATTCAATAATTGATTTTTGTAAAAATTATAACAGAATTATTACTTCTAAAAAAGTTAATTAAACCATTCCTAAGATGTCATATTAACCTATAAAATTAGTTTAATTCATAAAAAGTCTCAAATTATATTTATTTTGGTATCTACAATATCAATCATTTTAATTTTTCACTATTATAGTAATTACTTTATCACCATTGTGTCATAAATAAATTAAATTATTTAATGTCTAAAAATTATAAATAAAATACCATTATGTAGGAAATAAGTTTATCTTTCTAAATAATATTTATAGTCTAAAAGAAAACATATATAAACCTATGTAAAAATTGTTTTTCTAAAAGTTATATGCTTGTGTCATTTTTGTATTCATTTTAACTTACTTAAAATAAAGTGTCCCTATCACTTAAAAGTGGCACCATGGGGTCCCAAAATCGACCCAAAGATGACCATGGTCATACATGTATCAACAAATAAGGTTAGGACACGTTTTAGGGTAATTTTGTATTATTATAATATTATTTTTAACCCTTATTTACCGGATTTACCCTTTAACCTCGGTAAATAAAATATTTACCGAAGTAATTATTCAAAATGTCTAAAAATAAAAGTTACCTATTTACAAAATTTGAACATCCTGATTCCAAATATGGAATCCATTTTTACAAATTCAAAACACATAAGTGGAGGAAATTAATTTAAAATTAATTCCCGCTGTCAAAACAAAAAGCGTGTTTTTAAGATATAATAACTATCAAAAGATTGATACTTGTTTATGTTCGGTTTAATTGTGAAATTATTTCCAATGACCAACATTGTATTAAATGGTTAAAATATATTCTAAATATACTTTAAAACCACTCAAATTCATAATTTATCACTATTAATTATTTTGATTAAAAAAAGATGTTTTTAATTAAAATTTCGTAATTTTCACTATTCATCAAAATATTAAAGTTATCTGAAAAGTACCAAAATTTCACCTTAGGATAAATTCGATACTCCGAATCCAAAAATGAATTCCATTTTAAAATATAAAATTTATAAAATTTCAAAAAGTAGGTATTACTATTCATAACGGCTAGTTTGATTGGTTGTGGTGTGTTAGAATCTCGAAGTTGCATACAATGCACGCCATTGCATTATTGAAAGGGAAACGTACCGTTGAAGCTTGGGATGTTTCATTGTAAATTTTTGATGTCCCCATTCTAAAAATTTAATTTATTTAGTCAAATTGAATATATAAAAGTATAAAATTTTGGATTTAAAAAGGGTTCACTACTAAAAGTTTGTAAAAGTGCAATACTGAAAATGAATTTGTTCTTACATTATGTCTAAGAAACTCATAATATGGATTCTAAAATTATAAGGATTATATAAAGTTTAAAATTTAGTTAATACTATTCATAAACTCTTTTGAACGGCTTATTTAGTAAGTCATGGTGCACTTGAACTCGGTGTTGCGTGTAGTGCGAGTTATTGAATTATTTTGAAGAAATAACACACTATGAAATCTTGGGGTGTTACATTATCCCCTCCTTAAAGAAATTGTTTCCTCGCAATTTGAAATTGTTCTTCGAAAATAAAAGGTTGAATATAGAAAATATCTTTGTGGGAAAACCCACATCGGAAATTGGGTTAATAAAATTTAGTCCTAATTAAGAGGAAAAGAGAAATGAAAGGGTCCCCACAAAATTATGATCTCTATTCGGAGAACATTGGTGGCAATTAGAGACTTATAATTGGAGGAAAAATGTAAATATTTATAGGTAGTGATTGAGGTCATCAATCACAAACAAGTGTAAAATTGAGGGCCTTAAATTAATCAATCTATGATGATTTAAAATACCATCGTTTCAGAAAAACATATGGTATTAGGATAACTCATTTTTTGTTTTAAGATCCCTTCACTACAGTATAGGAATTAATTTCTTCATTGAATAAAGGAATAAGAAAAATATATTCTTTACAAGTAGAGTCTCATCCTTTAACTAAGTTCTACCACAAACTCATCTTTTACTCTAAAAGATAATAGAATTTAAAAATAATATTCTATTTATAATATTCGTATAGGGTTAAAAAAATGAATTTATAATTCATCTAGCAGAACCATTAAAAACGAAATTATTTAATCCAGGACATCACGTGGGTCAGTGGTAGGTGATACACCCTTGTCGCCCTTCGGTTGAGGGTTCAAGTCTCGCGACCTTGTCGGACGCGACGGGTTGCCGCCCGACCTCCGGGTTGTCCTTTTATGGAAATCCAAAATAATCCAAACTAGAACTATCAAAAATACTTCAGTCCAAAATTTATAAGGTAAACACAATGAAGATCCTTTTTTCCGCGTAATAACATGTGAACCCCTTCATCATGTATTCTTTTAAATCTCTACAGCATCCTGAATAACCATAAAACCTTATTGATTACATTCATGATCCCTTATTCCTTAAAGAATAATAGATATATTCCTTCAATCCAAAAATTTTGTAAACCCAAACAATGATAGAATATACAAATCATTAATTAGTTTCAAGGTAGTCAAGAATATCCAATATAATTTATCCAAATCAATCATATATTATTCTAAAATCACTACCTCAGTATCAAAACCATATTATGGTTTATCTTTCTCTCAACCATATATTTTCCAAAAATTTAACCTACTATTGAGTCACTTTTCTTTGTTCCACACAATCTCAAGTCCTTAATGAAATAGTACTGCAGTACAATCCTTATATACTACATAATTATTATAACAAGTACATTGTTGATACAACACTCAAATGACATAATCAACATAAGAACTCTAATCATTCCTCTTTATTTGTGGTAGTATCATAACTTGATTATTATCCAATAGCATCATTTTTGGCATAATCTGATGAATGGGACATAGGTTTGTGTAGTGTCCAAACTCCTTGAAAATGAAGCATTGTACATTTGAAACCATTTTCTTACCCATGAAGTCACGTACTTTGTGCCCTTTTCCACTACACTTATAACAAACTCCCATTCCTTTCAGAAAAGTTCCAGGGTGTTTCTTCCCATAGTTATCACATATGGGAAAATTCTTCTTTTCCCTCTTCTCTTTATCCATCTTTCCCTCTTCCATCATTTTCTTATCTTGGTTCCCTTCAAAGCCATAGGACTCAGTAAAATCTTTACTTATCTTATCAACACATGATATTATTTCTTCATATGATGATAATACATGGGAGACTATTTCTCTTATAAATTCTGGCTTAAGACCATGAAAGATATGATCCTTCTTTCTCTTTGGATCATGTGCATTGCTGGAGTTCTCATTCCTTCTACTGGGCGCCATTTCTAAACAATGGCATACACTATATTAGTTTATGAATAACAATACCTAATCCCAAACTTGTAAAACACATAACATAAATTAAATAGTTTATGGATATAATCCATAATCATAAAAATGTCTCCTTTGAGGAAGTATATACTCATAAACCCTTCATAAAGGTTTATAAAGAAAAAGATAATTATCCTAAGTATATCCCCCAGGAGTGTCGTAACCAAGAGTGCAACAAAGCCCGTTTTCGTGCACCAGTTCCCGTTCGAGTCTAGCTCAAAGCGGTGTTTTCGGGTTTTACCCCTAAGTACATCTATGCTAGATCCAACTCTACCTGCTCGTATCTAGGCATGGATGTATTGCTCGGAAAACTCACAAAATCTCTACAATACCAAAATTCTAGGAAGTTCTTATATACTAATCCTCAAAGTTCATCTTAGGTCTATGTGCGCTAATCAGAGTTTATCTAAATCTAGCTTCCAAGGTTTGTACTAAACTTCCTCTAATACCAACTGTAACACCCCGACCCTAGTTACCCAGAGTCGGTGCATTATTACATAACATTGGCATGAACACAAGAATGATCAAATCTCGAAAGACTGATTGGTTTAGTAGCCTTAAAAAACACTAGATATATTCATAAGTCTTACATTACATCATAAAAATGAAAACTACAATAATATATTTTCTTCATAGTCCACACTCTTATCCCCATATACTATCCCTGCAGGTCATTCATAAATTACTTCTTCACATCCTGGGAAAAATAAAACATTGAAAGGGGTGAGCTCAGATTTTCAATAAGGATAACAATGTAGCGGAAACTTTCATAAATAATCATAAACATTAAAGGCAATGTATAACTAAAACAAAAGCCTTTTAAACTTGAACTTCAACAAAGTATGGAAAAAATAAAATGAAATAATTCCATTTAATTATTCACATGGATATTCTACTAATCTAATAATCACATGCAATATTAATAACCACTTTCATAATGATGGAATGCATAATGCCAGACTATCATAACCACATAGTCAAGGCCTCGTGCCAAGACTACAAATAAGATTTTTCCAACGCCTTGTGCCAAGACACTAGTTTGTCTCATGAGACCTACCGATGCATCGAGGAGCTATAGCGGGCTCCACCCATCACATATTAAGTCCAATGCATTCCCATATGAAAAGGTTTAAACATAACATAAAAATTTGTATTAAAACTAGCATACGAAATGTAAATAATTCATCCATAAACTATGAATGGTATAAAAATAACACATCCACAGTCAAACATATCACAAAACCTTCAATACAATACAGAAGTTTTGTATCATAATAAATCAACTTCAAATAAGCGTAAAATCCATCAAAGGATGTTGACAGAGATTAAATCAAAACTCTTTTTAGAGAAATATTGCTTTCTATTTTGAAATCATTTAAGAGTCATATATTTATAAAATAAAACTTTTTCTTTGAAAATATTCTTGTAAGATTGTAAGGGAAGTTTCGATGAATTTATAATGGCGGAAAATAGCCGCACCCGCTGTATAAGTTGAAAAAAAACATTCTTACCTTATTTCTGTCGAAAAGGTTAAAAAGAACCTTTTTTGGAAAACGACGGAAATATTACTTTATAAAACTATTATAAAAATTCAAACAAGGGTATAATTGACTTTAACCCATATTCTTGTAAATAGTAAAAATGTTTTGAAATACATTTTTAAGAAACATGAATGTGGATGATAAAGAGATTCCAGTAGATTATTACGTATAAACAGCCTTGGATAATAAAGAGATTGCGAAATAAACCCTTACGTTGTACTTTTCCTTGGTTGGGGTAGGTTAACCTCTTTTATAATGGTGAAATAATTGTTATTAAATTATACAAGAATCATATACATTAATATGATATCATATATGATCTTTTAACATTGATTTGTTAATAATATCTTATTATTATAGTTGTTTCGAGTGTTAACTTACTCGTTTTATTCTATATGTTTTGTTACATAAGCTGTGTTTTTCATGGATAGGTTGTATATTAATCATATCCAGAATGATATCAAGTCCTTAGATACTATTATTAATCATCAAATGAGAATTATACTTGAATGGATACGATGGAGAATGAATCTTATCGTGTTTGTGGAGACAGTAGTCCGTACGTGCGCACGAGCGACAATATCATTATTTTAATATTAAAATAATATATAATTGGATGGTATATCATATATACAGAATCATTATCAAGTTATATTTATTATTTACATAAGTTACACATCATTATTATATCCATCCAAATAATAATTTATTGAATAACAATTACACCACGACGTGGAGACGGTAAGCCGTACGTACGCACGTATGGTGACATGTTATTCAAAGGATGGATAGAATACTGAATATGGTTGTACCATATTTATAATAACATCATAGTATATATAAGATACTGGATTTATTATTTTAGAATGGTAATAACAAAGAAGGAAGAAGTGGAAGAAGAAAGGAACTTGGAAAAGGGTGGTGAAATCATTACCTCTTCTTCGGGTTCTTCCTTTTGATTTGATCAAAAGGGCTCTTAGGTTGCCTTTCTGACTAAAGTAAGGCCTCTAGGATGAAGTGAGGGAAGTTGAGAGAGTATTTGGGCAGAGTTTGGCCGAGCCAAAAGGCTTTGAAGGCGTGAATTAATTAGAAGGTGGAGTGCCCTTTTATAAGAGGGGTGAGGGGCACCTTTGGAAAAGCTAGAAATATTATTTTATAATAAATTCATATTCGGTTTCTAATGGCTCCAAAGTGGATTATTTAAATTCTAAGGTGGGTATGGGTTGAAAAACACTCAACCAATAGAATTTAGACAGGTTTGGGTTAATATATTTACCTTATCATTAAGTATTAACTCTTAGTTAATTAGTTTCACTTTTACAATGTCTCTTTGTATTTTTATATTATATGGTTAATAAACTTACTATATAAATCCAAGATACCTCCAAGTGGTCCATTAATGATACACTTATCTTGATATAAGTCTCTTGGCCGAACCTTAGAGTTTTAGGAATTTAATATCAATTAATAATATAATATTTGTTTTAAAAACTCTTTTATATCAATTTTGAAATTATTCAATAATTGATTTTTTTATAAATCATAACAGAATTATTACATCGAAAACAGTTAATTAAATCATTCCTAACATGTCATAGTAACCTAGAAAATTAGTTTAATTCATAAAAAGTCTCAAATTATATTTATTTGGGTATCTACAATATCAATCATTTTAATTTTTCACTATTATGGTAATTACTGCATCACCATTGAGTCATAAATAAATTAATTTATTTAATGTCTAAAAATTAAAAATAAAATACCATTATGTAGTAAATCTTTTTATCTTTATAATGAATATTTTGTAAGAACTCGGTTTTTTTGGTGAGAAAGACTTTGGAATATTCTTGATGATATTCCAGAGCAGCGCCTTCAGACAGCGTACGATTCCAAGCCCCGGAGTCGCCGGAATTAAATTTTCAGTGCGTTCACACTAGAAATGACAAATAAATGGTATAACTCCTAAACGGATTTCCGGATCAAGGATCTGAGTGTACGGATGGGTCTGGAATGGGGTTTTTACCCTAGGAACGACATAAAACTTGTCGGCACGGGATGTTTGGAACCCTCGCCCGTTTCTGGAAAGTTAAACGGATTAATTAATTAATTAATTAATTCGTTTAATGGAGAAACGCTAGTATCTCTTAAACGGTGGCTCGGATTGGAAAACCGAGGGCACCTTTGAGTTCGGAGCGTGTCATTTACCCTAGGAGGGGTATAAGTTTCGTGGGCGCGGGCCGTTTGTGAAAAATGGCCCCAGGGGCGTTTTCGTAATTTGGCGGCCTCGAGCGCTAAGTTTAGTAACTTTTGAACGGGGTCTCAGAATAAAATTCCGAGACCGCCTTTGCGCTCAGAGCGTGGTTCTTAGCCTAGGGGAGGCTAAATCCCGACCCCATCGGGAGTTTGGGTTCGGGGCTGTCGAGCGGGCGTTTAAGTGATTTATACTTAAACACCCCCCCTTTCTTCTTCTTCCTATTCTCCCTCAAACCCTCCTCCCCCATCCTTCACCTCCGGTGAGGCGAGCTCCGGCGAGGAGAGCTCCGGCGAGGCGGCTCCGGAAAGGTGCGATGGCGCGCGGCGGATCGTGCGGGAAGCACCGGGCGAAGCCCAACAAGGTAGGCGGATTTGAGTTTTCCTCCCCTTCCCCGTTTTAATCCTCATTTATGCTCAATCGCGTCACTGGATCCTCAAACAAATCCTGTGGTTACGTAGATCCCGTCCCAAGATTTCTAGAAAGCTATCCAGATCGAAATTTCGACCACCGGAACGTTCCCGGTGGTCCTTGGAAATTTTTCCGGCCACGGCCGGTTTCCGGCGAGGGCCGAAGGCGGCAGACGGCGGCGGCGCAGGCCGGCGCGGGGTGGAGCAGGGCGGTCGGCTGGAGCAGGGCGGCGGTGGCGCTTCCGGGAGGTGGCGGCGGCCTTCGGTGGCGGCTATCAGAAGCCGGCCGCGGGCGCCGGCAGGCGGAGGAGGGGGGGGCACGAAGCGCGCGACCCGCGTTTTGCGGGTCGCTGTGGGGAATCAACCGGCCGCGAGGCGGCCGCGAGGCTGAAGCGAGCCATGGCCAGCTGGCCGCGGCGGGGTTGAACCGGACCCTCGGCTGAGCCGCGGGCTGGCTGTGCGGACCGGGCCGGCTGGCGCGGGCCGGCCCAAGCAGGGCGGACCGGCCGGTCCGGGCCGGTCCGGCCCAAGGGGCTTTGCCCCTCAGTCTTCGGACACCCGTATTTCGGGCTACGCGCATCCGTTTTGCACGTCGTCTGTGGAGGCGTAGACCTGACACAGAGAAGGTATTTTTTAAATGGTTTTGGAAATTTTTAATTCCCGAAACGAGGGGCCGCGGAGGCGCGGCGTGTCTTTAAGTAGACTAGCGTTTCTCCCGAAAATATTGTTTTGGACGGCGCGGATGCATCCGACGTCTGTTTTGAGCGTCGTTAGTGGCGTTGGGACCCTAGCATTGAGGCGAAGGTTTCCAGGGCGGTTCTGGACATTGAGGATGAAGTCAAGGCACGGGCCCCACGACCCCTCTTTTGAGCTGCGTGCAGCTTTTAGCGACTTTTTCCTCGGACGTCCATTCGGGGAGTGCGAGCAGTCGATGTTGGGTGTTTTTCCGTGGGGATTGCAATGGTGCAATCTGCCCGCCCTTATTCGGCACGATGGTGCGGGACCCACGTGGGTCGTTTGGGCGTCGACGGTGATTTTTCCAACTTTATCACCGGGTGACCGTTTTGGAAAAGTGAATAGTCCATCTTGTGTACTTTTTTGAGAGGATCACAATGGTGCTTTCCGTTCGTTGTGTTTCGGGACCGAGATGCAGGTCCCATGTGGCACCGCTCATGTGCGGTGCGCCGGGATGCACCTTTTTCTCTGGATATCCGTTGCACTCAAGTGAGTAGTGCTTTTGACGTGTTTTCCTGAGGGGATCACAATGGTGCGATGCGCCTGACTGTTTTTGGGGCCAAGGCTCGGGATCATGGGACGTCGTTAGGGCGTGAGGCGGTGTTGGTGACCTTTTTCGTCGGATATCCATTGGAGGCGAGTAAGTAGTCGATCTCGCGTGTTTTTCCACGAGGATTACAACGGTGCGATCTGTTTGGTTTTGCGGAGCCTCTTGCGTGGTTTTGTTAAATGTGGAGGCATGGGAGGTGCTCCAGTGGTGGTTCTCCCTACCTTATTCATAGCGGACCCTTGGCGTGCGATCGCGCACTCTTGGGAGAGTGACGTAAATGGTTCACGAGATGTGGCTAGCTGTGCCTGAGCCTTTGAGGTGGAGTTGTTATGTCACGCCTTCGCGTTGACGTTGGGTGCCGTGTGGACGATAGCCTATGGGCTGGAACGAGGTATACTCTGGGAGTATACGGGAGTGCATGGAGGTACATGTGGTTGTTTGTACCTAAGAATGTTTGTGCGCTCAGTTGGGGTTGACTTGGGGCCACACGTCGTGTGGGCCCCATGTGCGTGCTGCGTTCTGCTTTGCATACTTGGACCTCTCGTGGCGTAGAGGGTGCCTTTGTGCTCATTTGTTTGGTTAGTAGGGTGGAGTGTGTTTTCCCCTGGCTCTGTGCTAGTTGGTTGACCAGCAGGGTTGAGTGGTCTCCCCCTGGTTTTGTTCTCGATGGATCGGCCGGTAGCGGTGTTAGTGACACCTAGTGATGGAACAGGTGCTGAACCCCTTTGGGTGAGTTGTGCTGGAGTTGGGTGGTTGCGCGAGGCCCACTCCATGTTCGGTTGGCCAGTGTTGTATCCTCCAGTGGGGATGGCCAGGGCAATTCTGAGTTCTACCCTCCAGCGGGGCTGGGCAGTGGGTTACTCATTGACTTCCTCAGGCTTACCCTCCAGTAGGGCTGGGCAGTGGGTTGCTCACTAACTTCTAGGGTTTACCCTCCAGCAGAGACTGGGCAGTGGGTCACCCGACGCTCTTAGGGTCTACCCTCCAGCGGGGCTGGGCAGTGGGTCACCCGACGCTCTTAGGGTCTACCCTCCAGCGGGGCTGGGCAGTGGGTCACCCGACGCTCTTAGGGTCTACCCTCCAGCGGGGCTGGGCAGTGGGTCACCTGATGCACTTAGGGTCTACCCTCCAGTAGAGACTGGGCAATGGGTCACCCGACGACCTCTTAGGGTCTACCCTCCAGCAGGGCTGGGCAGTGGGTCGCCCGTCATCTAGTTCCAGGTCTACTCTCCAGCAAGGCTAGGCAGTGGGTCGCCTGTCAACTTATTCCAGGTCTACCCTCCAGCGGGGCTGGGCAGTGGGTCGCCTGATGACCTATTATGGTTTACCCTCCAGCAGGGCTAGGCAGTGGGTCACCCATTATCTTATTATGGTCTACCCTCCAGCGGGGCTGGGCAGTGGGTCACTGGATGATGTATTATGGTCTACCCTCTAGCATGGATGGGCAGTGGGGACACCTGTTGGCATTCCAGGCTTAGTCCTCTCGACTAGGATAGTCTGTGTCTTACCTCCGTGATTACCGAAGTGGGACCCTTGGTTGTACGGGTCGGTGATGGAACGACTTGACTTTGAGAAGACCTCCCGACTGCAGGGCAGTGATGAGGTGTGGTTTGAATTTCCGAGAACTCTCAAGTACGAGGGGCGCTTTCCCCACCGAGATGCGTTCTTGCGACGCGATCTAAAATCGTGCGGGCGAGTCAGTGCCGACCAAAGCGGATATTATCAAGGTGCGTTGACTGAGCCCCTTAGCTTGCGGTTTAGGGTAGACGTGCAGGATGCTGGGCATCAGTGATGGGGTTACACTAGGACTGTTGGATACTCTTTTCTTGGGATGAGCTATGGGATAGAGATCCCCTTACGAGTTTGTTCGGGTTTCTCATTGAGCATACAGATATGTATATACCTTGTTTCCGGTACCCACTTCTTGGGTTTGGTTACTCTCCTTCCAGGAGAGGCGAAGACGCGCGGGGTATGCCACGTGCTTTCCGTGTCTAGCTTCTCATGGTTGGACGAGTCTACTCTCCTGCTATAGGAAGAGAAAGCTCGACGAGAAGTGCATCTTATCACCGTTCCTAGATCCTTGTGTTAGGACGAGTCTTCTACGTTTCTCTTGTTGGGTTGAGCTTGACTCTTTACTTCACTTTCAGTTGTACTCCTCTAATTTTCTATTCGCTCTATCGCTCACCCTTCGGTACCTCCTTTGTTGCTCCCTCGAGCCTTCGGGGTATCATACTGAGTATTTTTATACTCACCCCTGCTTGGTCTTTGCCCACACTTGGTGTGCCCTTGTAGACAACGGACAGGTGGAGCGTGACTTCAGTGGAGCGTAGGAGCTTGGGAGCTTGGACCGCATGTGGTGGTCGTGGCCGGGTTCCAGGTGGTAGACCCTTCAGCTGTTTCTTTTCGTCTCCCTGTTGCTGGGTTGTGGCACCTTTTTCTGTTTGGTCGCGTGTTTTCCCCTTTTTCCTTTTCAGCACTGCACTTTGTACTTGTTTAGAGGTCGATGCACATTTGTGGTATTTATATAGCAGTTTCCCCTTTTTTTTACTTGTCTTTTCTTTTACTCTGCACTTTTGCATTGAGTTTGCTGCGTGTGTGTGTACAGGTGATTAGGTAAAGGCCTCCCCGAGTTATTGTGCCTTCGGCGTTGGTTGCTAGCCCTTGGCCTATGGAGGCGGGCCTGGGGTAGTTGTGGCTCGAGCCCGGGTAGGGTCAGGTCGTGAAAAAGTGGTATCAGAGGTAGTTCGTTCCTTGGGATGTTGTGCGGATGTCCCTAAAATAGGAATTGGTTGGGATATAGGGCAACAATGTTAACGTGTCTCGAGAGCGGCTCTCAGGCTAGGGAGTCCAGTGATGGTGCAGCGACCGACATATCCATTCACCAGGACCTTGATAACCCCCTTGTCGACTCGGCATGCTGAGACACCTGTTGCAGGGAAATTTGTTTGTGCATCACATAGGACTGAGTCTTTGACTATCCTTCTTGAGTCAGCTCCCCATCATTGCTATTGGTATATACATATATGCTCATATGACCGCGGAACTCCTTGATAATATTCCGGATGTCTCCTCTAGGACAGCCAGCCAGGATACCATCTTTGGTTCATGACGACGACCTTATGAGCTACGAGGCCACAGTCCGGGACCCATCATGCAAGCCCATTTCTCCGGGTGGGCCGGTAGCAGCACCCCCACCTGTTGAGAAGCAGACAGTTTCATCCAGAGCAGGCTGAGCTTGAGCGCAGGTTGATCGCGCTCTGTGAGTTCCAGCGGCAGAGACCGCTGAGGTTCAGTGGTGAACCAGACCCTCAGGCAGCAGAGGTTTGGCTCTAGACAGTGGTTCGCCTTTTCAGGCTTGTGCAGACGCTGACAGATCAGAGAGTGGCTTTGGCAGCCAGCCTTTTTCCGTGGATCAGCTTGGCGTTGGTGGAGTCTGGTAACTCAGTTTCTTGACGATTCGTCGTTTTCATTGGAAGACTTTCAGTTGTTGCTCCGTGAGGAGTTTTTCCCCTCTTTCTTGTGCTCCGTTCGGATTCAGGTGCTCCTGCAGTTTCAGCGGGGAGGGATGACGGTGGCCGAGTACGCGGCTAGTTTTACAGACCGTGCATGCTTTTACCTAGACTTGGTCCACGAAAACAACTTCTGAGCGCGGAAGCTTGAGCAGGGTCTCCACCGAGAGATTCGTGCTGTCA
This sequence comes from Viscum album, assembly GCA_963277665.1. Classification (NCBI taxonomy): domain Eukaryota; kingdom Viridiplantae; phylum Streptophyta; class Magnoliopsida; order Santalales; family Viscaceae; genus Viscum; species Viscum album. Next base: position 4,382,461 of record OY728122.1, on the reverse strand, counting down.
TGGTACCCTTGGTAATTTCCGCGTATGCTGGGGTGATAGAGCAGGCGCTGGTGACAGAGGGCGTCCTGTAATGTTTTGCGGTTGGTAGTGGCAGTGAGTGCGACGAAGCCGGGACGTCTGCCATAACTAGCAGGCGCCGGAGGACAGGACCTTGCTACATGTGGCCTCCCCACTGCCGGTTTCGGAGATGTGGTCGTATACCACTATGGCGAAAAAGGCGCAGGGCCTCAGCTGAGGATGCCCTTCTGTGACTGGATCTCGGGCCGTGGTCATACACCACAGTGGCGCCGAAGGGCACCAGGGCAGCCCAGAGAGTGTCGGTGCTATTCTAGTAACGGGCGAGGTCACTTGGCACGAGACGTCCCGACCCGAGTTGCTAAGAGCTTCAGGCAGGCAGCAGGTGCACCACCACGGCAGAGGCAGCGTCGTGATCAGAGTAGTGGCCGGAAAGGTGGTGCTAGCATAGGAGTGGGAGGATCTGGCGGTGGGGGACGACTTTACGAGATCTCCCCATCACCACTCGGCAGTCCACGTCAGGCTCCGGGAGCTGATGGTTGGGACCACAAACAACCGCGAGCTTTGGATGTCTACGATCCTACAAAGCATGAGATGGTGAGAGGTACCCCTTGCAACCCATATACTTCTTGCAGTATAATTGTTAGGCTCTGCGTGTGAAATGATTCTCTCCTGGCTCCTTGTCTGAGGTGTTACCAGGGTGACGCAGGGCGTTGGGTATAACCCTGTGGTGGTAAGAAGAAAGGCGTGAGACCTTTTCCTTTAGTCGATGGTGTTGACTCCTTCGCCTTTTGAGCGTGTAATAGAGCATCGACTGTGGAGCCTTGTGTGACCAGATATCCTTAGGTGTTACACCATATGGATATTCTAAAGGAGGGAATCACCGGGCCTTGTTCCAGGTGCGGGCGGTGATTCCAGTCGTGGCATGCGACGTAGAGGTTTGACCGGGGAGGTGAGCTACCCCCGAGGGCCTTCGGGCCGTGTGAGACCATGCAAAGGGATGGAGAGGTACCCTACCTCCTTGACCTAACCCCAAAGTCTAGAGTAGGTGCACGACATCGGCAAGATCTGACCTAGCGTGAATATATCAATCCTTTGGTCAGTGTTCAGTGACGTAGAGCCGTGCGTGGGTTCTTTTGGGTATGGGAAATCCAGGTGTGGGCTTAGTACCCTGTGTTGCTCCTTAGTTTTTCTTTTCAGGGACGAAAAGATTGAAGGAGGGAATGATGTCAGAACCCAGTTTTTTTTTGCTGAGAAAGACTTTGGAATATTCTTGATGATATTCCATAGCAGCGCCTTCAGACGGCGTGCGATTCTGAGCCCCGGAGTGGCCGGAATTAAATTTTCAGTGCGTTCACACTGGAAAATACAAATAAATTGTATAACTCCTAAACGGAGTTCCGGATCAAGGATCCAAGTGTACGGATGGGTCCGTAATGGGGTTTTTACCCTAGGAACGACATAAAACTTGTCGGCGTGGGATGTTTGGACCCCTCGCCGGCTTCTGGAACGTTAAACGGATTAATTAATTAATTAATTTGTTTAATGGTGAAACACTAGTATCTCTTAAATGGTGGCTCGGATTAGAAAACTGAGGCCACCGTTGAGTTCAAAGCATGTCATTTACCCTAGGAGGGGTATAAGTTTCACGGGCGCGGGTCGTTTGTGAAAAATGGCCCCAGGGGCGTTTTCGTAATTTGGCGGCCTCAGGCGCTAATTTTAGTAAATTTTGAACGGGGTCTCGGAATAAAATTCCGAGACCTCCGTTGCACTCAGAGCGTGGTTCTTAGCCTAGGGGAGACTAAATCCCGACCCTGTCGGGAGATCGGGTTCGGGGCTGTCGGGCGGGCGTTTAAGTGATTTATACTTAAACACCCTCCCTTTCTTCTTCTTCCTCTTCTACCTCAAACCCTCCTCCCCCCTCCTTCACCTCCGATGGGGCGAGCTCTGGCGAGGTGAGCTCCAGCGAGGCGGCTCCGGCAAGGTGCGATGGCGTGCGGTGGATTGCGCGGGAAGCGCCGGGCGAAGCCAAACGAGGTAGGCGGATTTGAGTTTTCCTCCCCTTCCCCATTTTAATCCTCATTGATGCTCAATCGCGCCACTGGATCCTCGAACAAATCCCGTGGTTGCGTAGATACTGTCCCGAGCTTTCCGGAAATCTATCCGGATTGAAATTTCAACCTCCGGATCGTCCCCGGTGGTCCTTGGAAATTTTTCCGACCACGACCGGTTTCCGGCGAGGGCCGAAGGCGGAAGACGGCGACAGCGCAGGGCGGCGTGGGGCAGAGCAGGGCGGTCGGCCGGAGCTGGGCGGTGGTGGCACTTCCGGGAGGCGGCGGCAGCCTTCAGAGGCGGCTGTCGAAAGCCGGCCGCGGCGCCGGCCGCGGGCGCCGGCAGGCGGAGGGGGGGGGGGGGGCGCGAAGCGTGCGACCCCCGTGCAACGACCACGACCCGCATTTTGTGGGTCGCTGTGGGGAATCAACCGGCCGTGAGGAGGCCGGTCGGCTGAAGCGAGCCACGACCAGCTGGCCATGGCGGGGTTGAACCGGACCTGCGGCTGAGCCGCGGGCCGGCTGTGAGGACCGGTCCGGCCGGCGTGAGCCGGCCCAAGCAGGGCGGACCGGCCGGTCCGACCCAAGGGGCTTTCCCCTCAGTCTTCAGACGCCCGTATTTCGGGCTACGGGTGTCCATTTTGCGCACCATCTACGGAGACGCAGACCTGACGCAAAGACGGTCTTTTTGGGATGGTTTCAAGAATTTTTAATTCCCAAAACGAGGGGTCACGGAGGCGCGGCGTGTCTTTAAGTAGACGAGTGTTTCTCCCGAAAATATTGTTTTGGCTGCGTGGACGCGTCTGGCGTCTATTTTGAGCGCCGTCAGTGGTGTTGGGACCCTAGCATTTAGGCGATGGTTTCCAGGGTGGTTCTGGGCGTTGAGGCCGAAGCCGAGGTGCGGGACCCACGACCCGTCTTTTGAGCTGCGTGCAGCTTTTAGCGACTTTTTCCTCGGACGTCCATTCGGGGCGTGCGAGCAGTCGATGTTGGGTGTTTTGCCGAGAGGATTGCAATGGTGTAATCCGCCCGCCCTTATTCGGCACGATGGTGCGGGACCCACGAGGGTCGTTTGGGCGTCAATGGTGATTTTTCCAACTTTATCACCGGACGACCGTTTTGGACAAGTGAATAGTCCATCTTGTGTACTTTTTCGAGAGGATCGCAACAGTGAAATCCGTTCGTTGTGTTTCGGGACCGGGATGCGGGTCCCACGTGGCACCGCTCGTGTGCGGTGCGCCGGGATGCACCTTTTTCTCTGGATATCCGTTGCACTCAAGTGAGTAGTGCTTTTGACGTGTTTTCCCGAGGGGATCGCAATGGTGCGATGCGCCCGACTGTTTTCGGGGCTGAGGCTCAGGATCACGGGATGCCGTTAGGGCGTGAGGCGGTGTTGGTGACCTTTTTCGTCGGATATCCGTTGGAGGTGAGTAAGTAGTCGATCTCACGTGTTTTTCCGCGAGGATTACAACGGTGCGATCCATTTGGTTGTGCGGAGCCTCTTACGCGGTTTTGTTAAAGGTGGAGACATGGGAGGTGCTCCAGTGGTGGTTCGCCCTACCTTGTTCTTAGCGGACCCTTGGCGTGCGATCGCGCACTCTTGGGAGAGTGACATAAATGGTTCACGAGATGTGGCTGGCTGTGCCTGGGCCTTTGAGGTGGAGTTGTTATGTCACGCCTTCGCGTTGACATTGGGTGCCGTGTGGATGATAGCCTATGGGCTGGAACGAGGTATACTCTGGGAGTGTACGAGAGCGCTTGGAGGTACGTGTGGTTGTTTGTACCTATGAATGTTTGTGCGCTCAGTTGGGGTTGACTTGGGGACACACGTCGTGTGGGCCCCATGTGCGTGTCGTGTTCTACTTTGCGTACTTGGACCTCTCGTGGCATAGAGGGTTCCTTTGTTCTCGTTTGTTTGGTTATCAGGGTGGAGTGTGTTTTCCCTTGGATCTGTGCTCGTTGGTTGACCAGCAGGGTTGAGTGGTCTCCACCTGGTTTCGTTCTCGATGGATCGGCCGGTAGCGGTGTTAGTGACACCTAGTGATGGAACAGGCACTGAACCCCATTGGGTGAGTTGTGCTGGAGTTGGGTGGTTGTGCGAGGCCCACTCCATGTTCGGTTGGCCAGTGTTGTATCCTCCAGTGGAGATGGCCAGGGAAATTCTGAGTTCTACCCTCCAGCGGGGATGGGCAGTGGGTTACTCATCGACTTCCTTGGGCTTACCCTCCAGCAGGGCTAGGCAGTGGGTTGCTCACTGAATTCTAGGGTTTACCCTCCAGCAGAGACTGGGCAGTGGGTCACCCGACGATCTTAGGGTCTACCCTCGAGCAGGGCTGGGTAGTGGGTCACCCGATTCTCTTAGGGTCTACCCTCCAGCGGGGCTGGGTAGTGGGTCACCCGACGCTCTTAGGGTCTACCCTCCAGCGGAGCTGGGCAGTGGGTCACCCGATGCACTTAGGGTCTACCCAACAATAGAGACTGGGCAGTGGGTCACCCGATGAAATCTTAGGGTCTACCCTCCAGCAGGGCTGGGCAGTGGGTCACCCGTCGTCTAGTTCCAGGTCTACCCTCCAGCAAGGCTGGGCAGTGGGTCGCCTGTCAACTTATTCCAGGTCTACCCTCCAGCGGGGCTGGGCAGTGGGTCGCTTGATGACGTATTATGGTTTACCCTCCTGCATGGCTGGGCAGTGGGTCACCCAGTATCTTATTATAGTCTACCCTCCAGCGGGGCTGGGCAGTGGGTCACCGGATGATGTATTATGGTCTACCCTCCAGCATGGATGGGCAGTGGGGACACCTGTTGGCATTCCAGGCTCAGTCCTCTCGACTAGGCTAGTCTGTGGCTTACCTCCGTGATTACTGGAGCGGGACCCTTGGCTGTACGGGTCGGTGATGGAACAGATTGACTTTGAGAAGACCTCTCGACTGCAGGGCAGTGATGAGGTATGGTTTGACTTTCCTAGAACTCTCAAGTACGAGGGACGCTTTCCCCACCGAGATGTGTTCTTGCGACGCGATCTAAAACCATGCGGGCGAGTCAGTGCCGCCCAAAGCATATAGTATCAAGATGCGGTGACTGAGCCTTTGGCTTGCGGTTTAGGGCAGACGTGCGGGATGCTGGGCATCAGTGATGGGGTTACACTGGGACTGTTGGATACTCTTTTCTTGGGCTGAGCTACGGGATAGAGATCCCCTTACGAGTTTGTTCGGGTTTCTCATTGAGCATACAGATATGTATATACCTTGTTTCCGGTACCCACTTCTTGGGTTTGGTTACTCTCCTTCCAGGAGAGGCGAAGAGGCGCGGGGTATGCCACGTGCTTTATGTGTCTAGCTTCTCATGGTTGGACGAGTCTACTCTCCTTTTATAGGCAGCGGAAGCTCGACGAGAAGTGCATCTTATCACCGTTCCTAGCTCCTTGTGTTAAGACGAGTCTTCTACATTTCTCTTATTGGGTTGAGCTTGAATCTTTACTTCACTTTCAGTTGTACTCCTCTAATTTTCTATTCGCTCTACCGCTCACCCTTTGGTACCTCCTTTGTTGCTCCCTCTAGCCTTCGGGGTATCATACTGAGTATTTTTATACTCACCCCTACTTGGGCTTTTCCCGCACTTGCTATGCCCTTGCAGACGATGGATAGGTGGAGCGTGACTTCAGTGGAGCGTATGAGCTTGGGAGCTTGGACCGAGTGTGGTGGTTGTGGCCGGGTTCCAGGTGGCAGACCCGTCAGCTGTTTCTTTTCATCTACCTGTTGCCGGGTTGTGGCACCTTTTTCGGGTTGGGCGCGTGTTTTTCCCCTTTTTCCTTTTCATCACTGTACTTTGTACTTGTTTAGAGGTCGATGCACATTTGTGGTATTTATATAGCATTTCCCCTTTTTTTACTTGTCTTTTCTTTTATTCTGCACTTTTTCATTGAGTTTGTTGCGTGTGTGTGTATAGGTTCTTAGGCAAAGGCCTCCCCGAGTTATTCTGCCTTCGGCGCTGGTCACCAGCTCCTGGCCTATGGAGGCGGGCCTGGGGTAGTTGCGGCTCGAGCCCGGGTCGGGTCGGGTCGTGACAAAGTGGTATCAGAGGTGGTTCGTTCCTTGGGATGTTGTGCAGATGTCCCTAAAAGAGGAATTGGTTGGGATATAGGGCAACAGTGTTAATGTGTCTCGAGAGTGGCTCTTAGGCCAGGGAGTCCAGTGATGGTGCGGCGGCCGACGTATCCATTCACAAGGACCTTGATAACCCACTTGTCGACTCGGCATGTTGAGACACTTGTTTCAGGGAAATTTGTTTGTGAATCACATAGGACTGAGTCTTTGACTATCCTTCTTGAGTCAGCTCCCCATCGTTGCTATTGGTATATACATATATGCTCATCTGACCGCGACACTCCTTGATAATATTCAGGACGTCTCCGCGAGGACAGCTAGCCAAGATACCAGCTTTGGTTCATGACGACGACCCTATGAGCTATGAGGCCACATTCCAGGACCCATCATGTGAGCCCCTTTCTCCGGGTGGGCCGGTAGCAGCACCCCCACCTGTTGAGAAGCAGATAGTTTTAGCCAGAGCAGGATGAGCTTGAGCGCAGGTTGAGCGCACTCCATGAGTTCTAGTGGCAGAGACCGCTGAGGTTCAGTGGTGAACCAGACCCTCAGGCAGTAGAGGTTTGGCTCGAGACAGTGGTTCACCTTTTCAGGCTTGTGCAGACGCCGACAGATCAGAGAGTGGCTTTGGCATCCAGCCTTTTTCCGTGGATCAGTTTGGCATTGGTGGAGTCTGGTAACTTAGTTTCTTGACGAGTCGTCGTTTTCGTTGGACGACTTTCAGTTGTTTCTCCATGAGGAGTTTTTCCCCTCCTGCTTGCGCTCCGTTCGGATTCAGGTGCTCCTTCAGTTTCAGCAGGGAAGGATGACGGTGGCCGAGTATGTGGCTAGTTTTGCATACCGTGCATGCTCTTACCTGGACTTGGTCCGTGACACAACTTCTGAGCGCGGAAGCTTGAGTAGGGTCTCCACTGAGAGATTCGTGATGTCATGGTACCCTTGGGAATTTCCGCTTATGCTGGGGTGCTAGAGCAGGCGCTGGTGATAGAGGGATTCCTGTCATGTTTTGCGGTTGGTAGTGGCAGTGGGCGTGATGAAGTCGGGACGTCTGCCGTAACTAGTAGGCGGCGGAGGACAGGACCTCGCTACAGGTGGCCTCCCCACTGCCGGTTTCGGAGACGTGGTCGTATACCACTGTGGCGAAAAAGGCACAGGGCCTCAGCTGAGGATTCCCTTCCGTGAGTGGATCTCGGGCCGTGGTCGTACACCACAGTGGTGCCGAAGGGCACCAGGGCAGCCCATAGAGCGTCGGTGCTATTCTAGTGATGGGCGAGGTCACTTGGCAGGAGACGGCCTCACCCGAGTTGTTGAGAGCTTCGGGCAGGCAGTAGGCACACCACCACGGCAGAGGCAGCATCGTGATCAGAGTAGTGGCCAGAAAGGTGGTGCTAGCAGAGGAGCGGGAGGAGCTGGCGGTGGGGGATGACTTTACGAGATCTCCCCATCACCACTCGGCGGTCCACGTCAGGCTCCAGGAGCTGACGGTTGGGACCACAGACAACCGTGAGCTTTGGATGTCTACAATCCTGCAAAGCACGGGATGGTGAGAGGTACCCCTTGCGACCCTTCTACTTCTTGCAGTATAATTGTTAGGCTCTGGGTGTGAAATGCTTCTCTCCCGGCTCCTTGTCTGAGGTGTTACCAGGGTGACGCAGGGCGTCGGGTGTAACCCTGTGGTGGTAAGGAGAAAGGCGTGAGACCTTTTCCTTTAGTCGATGGTGTTGACTCCTTCGACTTTTGAGCATGTAAGAGAGCATCGACTGTGGAGCCTTGCGTGACCAGATATCCTTAGGTGTTACACCATATGGATATTCTGAAGGAGGGAATCACCAGGACTTGTTCCAGGTGTGGGTGGTGATTCCAGTCGCGACATGCGACGTAGAGGTTTGACCGGGGAGGTGAGCTACCCCCGAGGGCCTTCGGGCTGTGTGAGACCGTGCAAAGGGATGGCGAGGTACCCTACCGCCTTGCCCTAACCTCAAAGTCTAGCGTGGGTGCACGACATCGTAAAAGGCTGACCTAGCATGAATATATCAATCCTTTGGTCGGTGTTCAGTGACGCAGATCTGTGCGTGGGTTCTTTTGGGTACGGGAAAGCCAGGTGTGGGCTTAGTACCCTGTGTTGCTCCCTAGTTTTGCTTTTCGGGGACAAAAATCTTGAAGGAGGGAATGATGTAATAACCCAGTTTTTTTTGCTGATAAAGACTTTTGAATATTCTTGATTATATTCCAGAGCAGCACCTTTAGACGGCGTGCGATTCTGAGCCCCGGAGTGGCCGGAATTAAATTTTCAGTGCGTTCACACTAGAAACAACAAATAAATGGTATAACTCCTAAACGGAGTTCCAGATCAGGGATCCAAGTGTACGGATGGGTCTGGAATAGGGTTTTTACCCTATAAACGACATAAAACTTGTCAGCGCGGGATGTTTGGACCCCTCGCCCGCTTCTGGAATGTTAAACGGATTAATTAATTAATTAATTAATTTGTTTAATGGCGAAACGCTAGTATCTCTTAAACGGTGGCTCGGATTGGAAAACTGATGACACCATTGAGTTCAGAGCATGCCATTTACCCTAGTAGGGGTATATGTTTCATGGGCGCGGGCCGTTTGTGAAATATGGCCCCAGGGGCGTTTTCGTAATTTGGCGGCCTCGGGCGCTAAGTTTAGTAACTTTTGAACGGGGTCTCGGAATAAAATTCCGAGACTACCGTTGGGCTCAGAGTGTGGTTCTTAGCCTAGGGGATGCTAAATCCCGACCCTGTTGGGAGTTCGGGTTCGGGGCTGTCGGGCGGGCGTTTAAGTGATTTATACTTAAACACCCCACCCCCTTTCTTCTTCTTCCTCTTCTACCTCAAACCCTCCTCCCCCCTCCTTCACCTCTGGTGAGGCGAGCTCCGGCAAGGCGAGCTCCAACAAGGCGGCTCCGGCAAGGTGCGATGGCGCGTGGCGGATCACGCGGGAAGCGCCGGGCGAAGCCCAACGAGGTAGGCGGATTTGAGTTTTCCTCCCCTTCCCCGTTTTAATCCTCATTTATGCTCAATCGCGCCAATGGATCCTCGAACAAATACCGTGGTTGCGTAGATTCCGTCTCAAGATTTCCGGAAAGCTATCTGGATTGAAATTTCGACCACCGGATCGTTCCCGGTGGTCATTGGAAATTTTTCCGGCCACGACCGGTTTCCGGCGAGGGCCGAAGGCGGCAGATGGCGGCGGCGTAGGGCGGCGCGGGGCGGAGCAGGGCGGTCGGCCGGAGCTGGGCGATAGCGGCGCTTCCGGGAGGCGGCGGCGGCCTTCGGTGGGGGCTGTTGGAAGCCGCCCGCGGCGCCAGCCGCAGGCGCCGGCAGGTGGAGGAGGGGGGGGGGGGGGGTGGGGGCGGCGCGAAGCGCGCGACCCCCGTGCAACGACCGCGACCCGCATTTTGTGGGTCGCTGTGGGGAATCAACCGGCCACGAGGCGGCCGGTCGGCTGAAGCGTGCCACGACCACCTAGTCGCGGCGGGGTTGACCGGACCCGCGGCTGAGCCGCGGGCCTGCTGTGCGGACCGGGCCGGTCGGCGCGGGCCGGCCCAAGCAAGGCGGACCGGCCGGTCCGGGGCCGGTCCGACCCAAGGGGCTTTGCCCCTCAGTCTTCGGACGCCCGTATTTCGGCCTACGGGCATCCGTTTTGCGCACCGTCTGCGGCGGCGCGGACCTGACGTAGAGACGGTATTTTTGAGATGGTTTCAATAATTTTTAATTTCTGAAACGAGGGGCCACGGAGGCGCGGCGTGTCTTTAAGTAGACGAGTGTTTCTCCCAAAAATCTTGTTTTTGACGGTGCGGATGCGTCCGGCGTCCGTTTTGAGCACCGTCAGTGGCGTTGGGACCCTAGAATTGAGGCGAAGGTTTCCAGGGCAGTTCCAGGCATTGAGGCCGAAGTCGAGGCACGGGCCCCACGACCCGTCTTTTGAGCTGCGTGCAGTTTTTAGCGACTTTTTCCTCGGACGTCCGTTCGGGGCGTGCGAGCAGTCGATGTTGGGTGTTTTTCTGAGAGGATTGCAATGGTGCAATCCACCCGCCCTTATTTGGCACGATGGTGCGGGACCCACGAGGGTCGTTTGGGCGTCGACGGTGATTTTTCTAGCTTTATCACCAACCGACCGTTTTGGACAAGTGAATAGTCCATCTTGTGTACTTTTTTGAGAGGATCGCAACGGTGCGATCCGTTCGTTGTGTTTCGGGACCGGGATGCGGGTCCCACGTGGCACCGCTCGTGTGCGGTGCGCCGAGATGCACCTTTTTGTCCGGATATCCGTTGCACTCAAGTGAGTAATGCTTTTGACGTGTTTTCCTGAGGGGATCGCAATGGTGCGATGCGCCCGACTGTTTTCGGGGCCGAGGCTCGGAATCACGGGACGCCGTTAGGGCGTGAGGCGGTGTTGGTGACCTTTTTCTTCGGATATCCATTGGAGGCAAGTAAGTAGTCGATCTCAAGTGTTTTTCCACGAGGATTACAACGGTACGATCCGTTTGGTTGTGCGGAGCCTCTTGCGCGGTTTTGTTAAATGTGGAGGCATGGGAGGTGCTCCAGTGGTGGTTCTCCCTACCTTGTTCGTAGCGGACCCTTGGCGTGCGATCGCGCACTCTTGGGAGAGTGACGTAAATGGGTCACGAGATGTGACTGGCTGTGCCTGGGCCTTTGAGGTGGAGTTTTTATGTCACGCCTTCGCATTGACGTTGGGTGTCGTGTGGACGATATCCTATGGGCTGGAACGAGGTATACTCTGGGAGTATATGAGAGCGCTTGGAGGTATGTGTGGTTGTTTGTACCTAATAATGTTTTTGCGCTCATTTGGGGTTGACTTGGGGCCACACGTCGTGTGGGCCCCATGTGCGTGATGTGTTCTTATTTGCGTACTTGGACCTCTCGTGGCGTAGAGGGTCCCTTTGTGCTCGTTTGTTTGGTTAGCAGGGTGGAGTGTGTTTTCCCCTTGCTCTGTGCTCGTTGGTTGACCAGCAGGGTTGAGTGGTCTCCCCCTGGTTTCGTTCTCGATGGATCGAATGGTAGCGAATGTTAGTGACACCTAGTGATGGAACAGGCGCCAAACCCCTTTGGGTGAGTTGTGCTGGAGTTGGGTGGTTGCGCGAGGCCCACTCTGTGTTCGGTTGGCCAGTGTTGTATCCTCCAGTGGAGATGGCCAGGGAAATTTTGAGTTCTACCCTCTAGCGGGGCTGGGCAGTGGGTTACTCATCGACTTCCTTGGGCTTACCCTCCATCAGGGCTGGGCAGTGGGTTGCTCACTGACTTCTAGGGTTTACCCTCCAGCGGAGACTGGGCAGTGGGTCACCCGACGCTCTTAGGGTCTACCCTCTAGTGGGGATGGGCAGTGGGCCACCCGACGCTCTTAGGGTCTACCCTCCAGTGGGGCTGGGCAGTGGGTCACCCAATGCTCTTAGGGTCTACCCTCCAGCGGGGCGGGGCAGTGGGTCACCCGACGCTCTTAGGGTCTACCCTCCAGCGGGGCTGGGCAGTGGGTCACCCGACGCACTTAGGGTCTACCCTCCAGTAGAGACTGGGCAGTTGGTCACCCGACGACCTCTTAGGGTCTACCCTCCAGTAGGGCTGGGCAGTGGGTCTCCCGTCGTCTAGTTCCAGGTCTACCCTCCAGCAAGGCTGGGCAGTGGGTCGCCTGTCGACTTAATCCAGGTCTACCCTCCAGCGGGGCTGGGCAGTGGGTCGCCTGATGACGTATTATGGTTTACCCTCCAGCAGGGTTGGGCAGTGGGTCACCCAGTATCTTATTATGGTCTACCCTCCAGTGGGACTGGGCAGTGGGTCACCAGATGATGTATTATGGTCTACCCTCCAGCATGGATGGGAAGTGGGGACACATGTTGGCATTCCAGGCTCAGTCCTCTCGACTAGGCTAGTCTGTGTCTTACCTCCGTGATTACCGGAGTGGGACCCTTGGTTGTACGGGTCGGTGATGGAATGACTTGACTTTGAGAATACCTCTCGACTGCAGGGTTGTGATGAGGTGTGGTTTGACTTTCCTAGAATTCTCATGTACGAGGGGCGCTTTCCCCACCGAGACGCGTTCTTGCGACGCGATCTAAAACCGTGCGGGCGAGTTAGTGTCGCCCAAAGCGGATAGTATCAAGGTGCGGTGACTGAGCCCCTTGGCTTTCGGTTTAGGGAAGACGTGCGGGATGCTGGGCATTAGTGATGGGGTTACACTGGGACTGTTGGATACTCTTTTCTTGGGCTGAGCTACGGGATAGAGATTCCCTTACGAGTTTGTTCGGGTTTCTCGTTGAGCATACAAATATGTATATACCTTGTTTCCGGCACCCACTTCTTAGGTTTGGTTACTCTCCTTCCAGGAGAGGCGAAGACGCGCGGGGTATGCCACGTGCTTTCCGTGTCTAGTTTCTCATGGTTGGAAGAGTCTACTCTCCTCCTATAGGCAGCGAAAGCTCGACGATAAGTGAATATTCTCACCGTTCCTAGCTCCTTGTGTTAGGATGAGTCTTCTACATTTCTCTTGTTTTGTTGAGCTGGACTCTTTACTTTACTTTCAGTTGTACTCCTCTAATTTTCTATTCTCTCTACCGCTCACCCTTCGGTACCTCCTTTGTTGCTACCTCGAGCCTTTGGGGTATCCTACTGAGTATTTTTATACTCACCCCTGCTTGGGCTTTGCCCGCACTTGGTGTGCCCTTGCAGACAACGGACAGGTGGAGCGTGACTTAAGTGGAGCGTAGGATCTTGGGAGCTTGGACCGCGTGTGGTGGTCGTGGCCGGGTTCCAGGTGGCAGACCCGTCAGCTGTTTCTTTTCGTCTACCTATTGCCGGGTTGTGGCACCTTTTTCTGGTTGGGCACGTGTTTTTCCCCTTTTTCCTTTTCAGCACTGTACTTTGTACTTGTTTAGAGGTCGATGCACATTTTTGGTATTTATATAGCAGTTTCCCCTTTTTTTACTTGTATTTCCTTTTACTCTGCACTTTTGCATTGAGTTTGTTGCATGTGTGTGTACAGGTTCTTAGGCAAAGGCCTCCCCGAGTTATTGTGCCTTTGGCGCTGGTCGCCATCCCCTGGCCTATGGAGGCGGGCCTGGGGTAGTTGCGGCTCGATCCCTAGTAGGGTCGAGTCGTGACATATTTTTAGTCGAAAATAAAACATATATAATCCAATGTAAAAATTCTTTTTCTAGAAGGTATATGCTTGTGTCATTTTTGTATTTATTTTAACTTAATTAAAATAAAGTTTCCCTATCACTTACAAGTTGCACCATGGGGTCCCAAAATCGACCCTAAGATACCCATTGTTGGACATGTATCAACCAATATGGTTAGGACACGTTTTATGGTAATTTTTTATTATTATAATATTATTTTTTTAACCCTTATTTACCGGATTTACCCTTTAACCATGGTAAATAAAATATTTACCGAAGTAAATATTCAAAATGTCTAAAAAGAAAAGTTACCTATTTACACAATTTGAACATACTGATTCCAAATATGGAATCCATTTTTTCTAAATTCCAAACACAGAAGTGGCAGAAATTAATTTAAAATTAATTCCCGCTGTTAAAACAAAAAGCGTGTTTTTAAGATATAATAACTATCAAAAGATTGATACTTGTTTATGTTCGGTTTAATTGTAAAATTATGTCCAATGACCAAAATTATATTAAATGGTAAAAATATATTCTAAATATACTTTAAAACCACTCAAATTCATAATTTATCACTATTAATTATTTTGATTAAAAAATTTGTTTTTAATTAAAATTTAGTAATTTTCACTATTTATCAAAATATTAAAGTTATCCGAAAAGTACCAAAATTTCACCTTAGGCTAAATTAGATACTCCAAATCCAAAAATGAAGTCCATTTTGAAAGATAAAATTTATAAAATTTCAAAAAGTATGTATTACTATTCATAACAGCTAGTTTGATTGGTTGTGGTGTGTTAGAATCTCAATGTTGCATATAATGCACGCCATTGCATTATTCAAAGGGAAACGTACCATGGAAGCTTGGGTTGTTTCATTGTAAATTTTTGATTTCCCCATTCTAAAAAGTAAATTTATATAGTCAAATTGAATATATAAAAGTTTAAAATATTGGATTTAAAAAGGGTTCACTATTAAAAGTTTTTAAAAGTGCAATACTGAAAATGAATTTGTTCTTACATTATGTCTAAGAAACTCATAATATGGATTCTAAAATTATAAGGATTATATAAAGTTTAAAATTTAGTTAATACTATTCATAACCTCTTTTTAATGGATTGTTTAGTAAGTCATGGTGCGCTTGAACTCGGTGTTGTGTGTAGTGCAAGTTATTGAATTATTTTGAAGAAATAACACACTATGAAATCTTGGGGTGTTACAATGTCTATCTTTATATTATCAAATAATAAACTTATTTTATCTATATAATGGATTTAGAACCTTTTTAATTTTTATCATTAATTTTATTTCATATAATATAATGTTGTATACAACTACTTAAACAATTAATTTTACATCACGTGTTTTGACCATATTCAGTTTATGTGTCAAATACGACTTTGGTAGGTCAACTATGGTCAAAGGGATCATTATTTAAACATTTCAAGAATAATAATAATGAAATAATTATATAATTTATATATAAATTATATTTTTAAAACCAATAAAAAAATAGGTTTATAAAAAAAGTAGCCATTGCTACAGTCATGGAGATGGTAGGCCATATGTACTCATTAGTAACATTCTAATTTTTCAAAAATCATTATAGAAAGAAGGTAAGTAACCTATATCTTTACATAATGATTATTATATAATAAAAACCTTGTTATTTAATCATATATACATATATATATTATTATTGTTCTGTACTAGGAATCACATCGCATCGAGGAGGCGGTAGTCCACACGTCCACGAATGACGTTACCACTTTTTTTAGTGTGCGAAAGAGTGTTAAAGAAATGATAAATTATATCGTGAGAAAGGTAATTATGTCATGAATATACAATATATTTAATTTATGTAACATATTTTTAATTAAATCTATCCCTAATACATTTCTTGTAAAGTGTAATGGTATCACATCGCTTTGAAGAGATGATAGTCCACATGTCCATAAATGATGCTATCATAATCCAACAAAATAGAAAGCATGAAGGTATTTTTATTATAAAAATTACAGAGGTATAAATAAATAATCGATATAACATAAATTATATAAAAATATTGAGTCCCTTATAGTTCCCAACCATGATAGGTGTTAAAATAAAAAAATTAATGACATCATTTCGTGAGGTGGTAGTTCACCATACACACGAACACTAAGCTCCATACCAATTTCATGGAAGTGTTTGCAGGTATAGGTCAAACCCTAAACATAAAAACATATCAGTATATTTAGGATACATATGTAATTATATGATCATTATATAAATTAAAATTAATTTAGTGGATAAGGAAAAAAGTAAAAATTCATATTAATTAAAGTTAGCTCTTCTCTAGGTTACTCTTTTTGGTTTACACAAAATGAATTATTGGTTGGATTTATGACAAAATTTAAGTCCCTATTATGAGGGATATTGTTGGGATATTATTTTTAAAGGGTTTGGATGAGATAAAGGGGATTTATACCTGTGAATAAGTGAAGAGGGTGAGTGCATTTTTATAGTGGAGGGGGAGTGACATTCTTTTAAATATAAAACATTAAACAATCTTGGGAGGTATCCCTTACATCCTGTGACTCCACTAATGAACACAATTTTATCCAATTGGGCATATATAAAACATATTTATAAATAATTTGTTTTGGACATGTGTATAGGTCATTTGGACTCTTAATATTAATGTTTAACCACAAAGCAAACACATTTTTACCATAATCACTATAATTAATTTTAATTACTTTCACTAATATTTTTGTTAAAAAACTAAGTGGAAATTAATAAAAATAATAAATTATTCTAATTTAAAATATTTAATTCATTTTTTCAAATTGAAATAACATAAGTGGAAAAAATTAATTTGAAATTATTCTCACATATGGGATGATAAATCAGATTTTTAATGGAAAAATATTCCAAGGTTTGATATGTTTTTATATCTAAATTCACTGTGAAATTGTTTCCAATTACCTAAATTGATTTAAATGATGTAAAATTTATCTAATTATACTTTATATCCAATTAAAAACATAATTTAATTTTATAAATTATTTAGATGAAAAACAGTTTTGAATTATAATTCGGTATTATTTACTATTCATTAAAATATGAATGTTCAAAAAAAAACCAAAAATAAACCCAGAGTAATTTTTGGTATCCCATTTTCAAAAACGAAGTTTATTTTTCATATAGATATTAGATAAGTGTAAAATTTTAGTTTTAAAATAGGCATTCCACTAAAATATGATAAAACAATTTTTTTTTAAAATAGGGTTTTTAAGCGTAAAACTGAATTTATTCTTATTGAATGACAATAAAATCTATTGGATGATAGTAAAAAAATCTGAAAACATATTTAAACATAATATAGTTAGTTAAATTCATACCAAACAATATAAAAACTAGGCGATAACTATAATTTTAAATAATAATATTAACAGTATATCATTATTTAGTATAACTCAATCTTACTTACAACACACAATTTCGAAGACCTCATTATTTTATATCAGGTAAACTATTGGACATAGAATCCATTTTATGGTAAAATTAATATCTAATTCAAAAATATTAATTAATATAAAAAATAGTTATTATTTCATTACCTCTTATGTTACACCCATCCCCCTTTGGGAAATTGAATCCTCGTAATTTTATTCATTTATAAAATAAGTGGGGATATTTTTCACTAACATGATTTTCAGATTCCAATGTTTCCTATTAAACCATATGGTTTTCCCTTAAAATATTAACCTGATAAATAAATTTATTCCACAACATATTCTCTCTAAGGTCAATAACTTGACCTGATTTTTCCTCATAAGATAGATTATCTTCCAACTGAACTACTTCAGAGCTCAGAACATGATATGAATATGGTATCACTAGTGCAGAAAAAAAAATTTACGTCGGTTATTTTGCATTATTTACGTCGGTTTTTAGGCGACATTAATACGGACGACGTTATAAATAACGTTTTTTACGTCGGTTATTTAAAAACCGACGTAACATCCCTAACATCACGGTGTTTATCACGTCGGTTCATATAATAACCGACGTGATAAATATGCGCGGGGGGGGGGGGGGGTTATCACGTCAGTTATTTTTTAAACCGGCGTGATAAAACTCCTGGGATATCGTTTATCATGTCGGTTATGACATAACCGACGTGATTAACCCTTCCCTGGGCCTATTATCACGTCGGTTTCTTAAATAACCGACGTGATAAAAAGGCCTGGGAAACGTTTTAGCACGTCGTTTATCCAATAACCGACGTGGTAAATCGATTCCCAGGCCTTTTAGCATGTCGGTTATATTAAGAACCGACGTGATAAAAGGTCCGGGAATGGTTTATCACGTCGGTTCTCGAAAAAACCGACGTGATAAACCCCTACCGATTTATTTACCACGTCGCTTATTTTATAACCGACGTGAAAGCGATATATATATTTTTTTAAAATAATTGCACTGCTCTCACCAAAAAGCAACCAGATACCAAACAACAAAAATAACCATGCTAGCCCTCCCCCAAGCCCCAACTGAACCCCACCCTCATCTATACCCACCTAACAACCTGGCCAGCCCTCCCCCACCACATTGGAGCCCCACCACAACCCTTGGACACCCCCCACCCCTTGGATAGCCCCCACCCTCATTTACACCCCCACGACCCCTAGTACAGCCTCAAACACCCATTGGACACCCCTCCCATATCCCTTGGACACCCCCACCCCTTGGACACCCCCACCCCTTGGACAGCCCCCCCCCCCCCACCCTCATTTACACCCCCAAGACCCCTAGTACAGCCTCGAACACCCATTGGACACCCCCCACACCTTGACAGCCCTCCCAGACCCCTTGGACACCCCCCTACCCCTGAACACCCCCCCGAGCCCTTGGACAGCCCCAAACACCCCTTGGACACCCCTCCCATATCCCTTGGACACCCCCACCCCTTGGACACCCCCCACCCCTTGGACAGCCCCCCACCCTCATTTACACCCAACCGGCCCCTTGGACAGAACTCCCAGACACCTTGGACACCACTCCCATATCCCTTGGACACCCCCCACCCCTTGGACACCCCCCACCCCTTCGACAGCCCCCCCACCCTCATTTACACCCCCGAACACTAGGACAGCCCCAAACACCCCTTGGACACCCCTCCCATATCCCTTGGGCACCCCCCACCCCATGGACACCCCCCCCACCCCTTGGACAGCCCCCCACCCCCTGGACACCCCCCCCGACCCCTTTGAACCCCCCCCCCCCCCCCGACCCCTTGGAAACCCCCCCATCCCCTTGGACAGCCCCAAACACCCCTTGGACACCCCTCCTATATCCCTTGGACACCCCCCACCACTTGGACACCCCCCACCCCTTGGACAGCCCCCCCCCCCCCCCACCCTCATTTACACCCAACCGACCCCTTGGACAGCCCCAAACACACCTTGGACACCCCTCCCATATCCCTTGGACACCCCCACCCCTTGGACACCCCCACCCTCATTTACACCCCCCCGACCCCTAGGACATCCCCAAACACACCTTGGACACCCCCCAAACACCCACCCACCCCCTTGGAACCTCTCCCCCCATACCAAAATCCAGACCAGAAAAACCATCAACAGTAGACCAAAACAAGAAGTAGAGAAAAATTAAACATTCACTTATATAACATTCAAAACTTACACTGTCAACTTCAAAAAAAAACTAAATCCAACCAGAACGACTAAAAAATACACAATTACATTGACAATATTCAAAATTACATTTTACATTACAAACAACTAAAAGTCAATCAAACCTGTAAAATAATTTGACCACTCCACTTGTAAGTGTTTGATATCTTCAGCAGTAAAGGGTTGAGGGTCATCAAAAAGCTACAAAGGAAAAGGATAGTAGTCAATGTGTATAATGAATAAATCAAATTGAAATATTATGAGAAAGAGGAAATCTTACCAGGTCAAAACTCAGAACTGTCCCAGTTGTTATTATTTCATACATAAATCTTAACATGTAATATCCGCAATCGATGATGCCTTGTTGCTCATGAAATTTCTGTTTGAATGAGTGTAAATTCAATATATTATTTTTATGTAATAAATCAAAATGTACAAATTATAAATGGATATTTACCTTCGCATGTACATATTTGATCTTGAAATTCCTTTTCTTTGCGCTTTTTCGAAAGTGGACCCATGCCCTGTTAGAAAATAATACGAATGGGGTAAATTTAAAATTCATTATAATATATAAAACTATTGTGAAATTGAAACTTACATTTCCAATATATTCTTAAAACTTTCTCTCACATCATCATGGAGAGAGCATATCCAATAAAGTGCTTTCTCCCTAGGGCAAAAAACCCCTAACATCCAATGATCCCTGATAAAAGGAAATTTAACGTTAGTGGTTTTTTATGTTAAAAGATAATTAACTCTTTGAGAGGGATGTGTTTCATACCTCTCACAAAAAGGCATCATCCAACACTGTGTGATTACATTCTTTTCAAATCTATTAGCAATATAAATCATTCTTTGTTCCTCATCCAATGCACATGCTTCAGGGGAAATCAATTGTGGGTCCACGAATCCATATACATCTGTCAGCTCATTCCTCTCACAAATTTTATACAGATACCTAATACAAAGCAGACATAAGTATACATTTTTAATAAATATAACGCAAGGAAAAGGTGTTAAGACTTACATGATAAAAATTTGCACCAAGTTGATGCCCAACTTATCTCCAGTGACAAACTCCATGATATCAGTTTTCATAATCCTCACACTTAGTTCACGTCCACAGACATGAGCTTCCATTGTAAAGTCATAATGATCCGCCAACAAATTTGAATATCTTGACAATTTTTCAAGACTGCTAGTATATGCATCTGATGTCATAGCTATCTGTCTTTGTTGTTGTCTATACAGTATTTCTTTACCTTTGAAGTATTCCTGTAAAAATAAATTGAAAAATATATTAGTTTTCAAATGATAAAACATTAATAAAAATATAAAATAAAAGATATAACATCCATACCTCTATGGTAATGAGTCGAAGAAGTCTGGATGGCCAAAGTAAAAAATGGCCGATACTATGTCCAACTGTCGTCACCTCATCTGTAGGTAATGGTATCCGATCTGATATATCTATAATATCCTGTACAGTGACCCTCTGATTCTCTACCTCTAACTGTTGATGATGAACTGTATCTCCTATACAATATACCATCCCATATGCAACTATATGATGTTGAGGATCATCAACATACAACTCACAATAAGTAGGTAGCTGCGGCGGAGGAGGAGGATCAAAAATGGGGTCCGCAGGCTGAGGTGGGGGAGTGGGAGCTACTGGGAGAGGTGGAGTGGGAGCTGCACCCTGAAATTGTCTTTGCAAGTCTGCAAACATAACCTGCACCGATGCTCTAATCTTTTCCTCCATTGTCGCATTAATATTATGGACTTCAGCCTCCAAGGATTCTATTTTTTTTTATAAACTCCCTCAACGTTAGAAGTTGAGGAACGTGGCAACACTTTTCTTACCGATACACCTGCCGGATATCCTCTTACACGGCCAGGATGTTCGGGCTTTCCCAATGCCACAGATAAAATATCTTCCCTCCCAGATGGTGTAAATTTCCCCTGTGAACTCTGCTCCTCAAGAGAGTCCTGTAATAATTAATTGAACATTTCTATAATGATTGGAAATATATGACGAAAATAGTAAACTTAAATAAATAAAATAGATATCTTACAATCTTCTCAACTACGAGTCTTGATTCTTCCGAAAGATATTATCCTTTTTTGCCCTTCCGAGCTCTTTTCCATTTCTCATGTCTAGATGGAGGGGATGGAGGGGCCACCTCTCCAGAGCTTGAAGACTCAGCTCTTAGTTGTTGAAATTTTTCTACCTTCATTTGTTCTTCCAATAATGCATACCCTCCCCGAGATAAACTATGAGGGTATACATTTTTAGATTGGATCTCTTGATGAGCTTTCCATTTTTGCTGTAAATTAAGAATAAGTAATCATTAACAAAACAATAATAAGATCATTTATATAAGAAAGCTTATAAAAGTTTACATTGCCCTTACCAAAAATGATTCTTTTCTTCTACTTTCAAAAAATTGTCTCCATGTGTCTTCATCTATAAAAGGATATATACGACATGGATTCTCACAACTCCTATGACCATAAATGAAATCAGATGAGAGGGTTGATTTTAAATCCCTCCATCTCCTAGCAGCCAACGATAAGCATTTCTTTCTGACTCCTCCAGTGTCAGGAATATCAAATGTCATCTGATAAAAAAGAGGTTAAAAATATTATATATACTAGAAACATTTAAAGAACAGTCAAACAATAGCAAAAGATCTTACCAAAATGGTCTCCCACAGCTGAGAAATTATTGCCTTATCCACACTTCTCCAATCATCATAGAGAATGCTTACTTTTCTCTTAGCCTGAGTTGCTACAAAACCCTTAAAATCTTTAGCATTTGGACCTCTAGGAAGATCATCATCATAAAACTCCACGACTATCCTCTCCTCCTTCGTACAGGAAAGTGATAATTTTGGTAAACGTGTGCACCCACGCTTACCAACCTTTGAACTCTTTTTCGTAATAGGAGCATGTGAATGTTCCTCCCCAGATGTATGACTAATATGATCATCTCCAGAATCATGTGGCTGATCAACTGATTGATCTGTCATTTTCCTTCAAATCAAAAAAACAAACATTAGTTCACAAATATATAAATTCAAATATTGTAATACTACTTAATCAAAAAATAGAAAAGTGTACTAAATTACATAATAGTAAACAATGGTAATATGGTAAGCATGTTAAACAATGATAAACATGGTAAAAACAGTCTGTTGTACCCCTCTATCTTGGATTTTAATGATCACAACCACTCTTATTATGTTCTAACTTGTTTTCAATTGTTTTTGTTGATAGGCAAAAGGTTGCCAAGGAGTTGGCCCAAGAAAGCTGAAAAGTGGACTCACTGAGTCCACCGGTCTGCCGGTGTGAGCTCACCGGCCAGCCGAAGGACCCAGGCAGTAGACTTGCCCACTTCCTGGTGCCACCGGCCGGTCGGTGGACCAGACAGCCTTGCTCTGTCTGGGCCACCGGCCGGTCGGTGGACCAGACAGCCTTGCTCTGTCTGGGCCACCGGCCGGCCGCTGGCTCACCACCAGCCGGCCGGTGGACCAGACAGAGAGCCTTCCTCTGTCTGGACCACCGGCTGGCCGCTGGATCACCACCGGCCGGCCGGTGGACCAGACAGCCTTGCTCTGTCTAAACCACCGGCCAGCCGCTGGATCACCACCGGCCGGCCAGTGGACCAGACAGCGAGCCTTCCTCTCTGTCTGGACCACCGGCCGGCCGCTGGATCTCCACCGGCGGCCGGTGGGGATCCAGCGGCCGGACGGTGGTCCAGACAGAGAGCCTTCCTGTCTGGACCACCGGTCGGCCGCTGGCTCATCACCGGCCGGCCAGTGGACCAGACAGAGCTTTGCTCTGGACCACCGGCCAACCGATGATCCCCCACCGGCCGGCCGGTGCGCACAAGACTTCTCCTCTTTACGGTTTTTATTTTTTTATCATTTTGGTTTGATACATGTTTTAATAAGTAAAAAATTTACAATATCTAACATTATATGAAAAAACTAAATGTAAACAAGAAATAAACATGTGTTACCTGTAATTTTAGGAATATGCAGTTAGATTGTTTTCCCAAATTCCTTCGTCGTGATCGTTCCTTATGGCACAAACCATGTCTTCAACATACTCATCATTATGTTCTGTTAATCTTTCCATGGAAGTAGGGATCTCACATAAATCAGCATCTTCATCAAATTCATCCTCACCAACATATTGTTTTTTCCCTTGTAAAACAACAGCCCACTGCATATCTGATTGATCTACTACATAGAAAATTTGTTTGGCATGTGTTGCCATTATAAAAGAATCAGCTGTGTCTTCCAATCTATTCAGATTAACAAGTGTCATTCCAAATTCATCGTGTCTGACACTGTTGTTACCAATAAACCATTTACAGTTAAAAACAGGAACTTTAATTTTAAAGTAATCAGCCTCCCATATGTCTTCAATCACTCCATAATATGCACTTGATGCCGAAATTGGGTTTCTGTCCTTAGCACTCGAAAAATGCATTGCTTCTGCAAACACCAATACACCACTATTCTGAACTGCACTTCTGTTGTCCTGAGCTTTCGTATGAAATGTATAGCCATTAATGTCATAAGCGGACCATGTTATCACATTTAAAGATGGACCACCCACTATCCATTTTAATGTCTCTGATACATCTGATCTACCAAGCAAGGTCTTTTTAAACCATGGAAAAAACGTTTTGTTGTGCTCATTCAAAATCCACATTTCTTTCTTCTTTGGATGACATTGTTTCAACTCATTAATATGCAATGTGATATACGGTTGAACATCAGGTATGTTATTCAAGATGTATGATTCTAACTTCTTCATCTGTTCAGCTGACAGTGATTTGACTTTCAAGCCACGAATCCCCTTTCCCTCATTATTAACCCGTTCATGGCGAGATGGAGGCAAACCTATGTGTTTTGTCGTAGCCAAGTAGCTCGTACAAAACTCTGCTACCTCCTCAGAAATATACTTTTCAATAATGGAGGCTTCAGGTCGATATGGATTTTTAACATATCCTTTTAATATTTTCATATACCTTTCAAAAGGATACATCCAACGAAGATATACAGGTCCACAAAGCTTTATTTCTCGAACCAGATGAATCATTAAATGCACCATCATATCAAAAAAAGTTGGAGGAAAATACATTTCCAAATGACAAAGTATAAAAATTGCATCCTTTTCCAAAAGGTTCAAAGCATTCACATCAATCGCCTTGTTACAAATTGAATTGAAAAAATAACACAACCTCATTATAGTCTTTCTGACACGGATGGGCAATATTCCACGCAGTGCAACTGGTAGAATTTGTTGCATCATGACGTGACAATCATGTGATTTCATACCTATCAACTTCAAGTCTTTCAATGAGACAAAATTTTTTACATTTGAAGAATAACCTTGAGGCACTTTGATATCATGAAGACACTGACAGAAGCTACTTTTCTCCCTCTTCGATAATGTATGACAAGCCGGGGGAAGAAATGTTCGTCTTCCTTTAGGAGTGGGAGCTAACTCCAAACGTATTCCCATTGATAGTAGGTCTAATCTTGCATTCAACCCATCTTTTGTCTTTCCTTTAATTTCTAGCAATGTTCCGATCAAAGAATCACAGATATTCTTCTCCACATGCATGACATCAATATTATGTTTGACTTCATGATACCTCCAATATGGTAGCTCAAAAAATATTGACCTTTTCTTCCAAATATGTCTATCATTACCAGATTTATGTGTCTTTCCCAATGTCACATCAAGGTTTTTCACCCTCTCAAAATACAAATCTGGGGATAAAGGTTTTGGAGCAGTATCAAATTCTTGTGAGCCATTGAATGCCTTTTTTAGTCTTCTATAAGGGTGATCCATAGGCAAAAACTTTCGATGACCCATGTACACTGTTTTCCTCCCATGATGCAATTGACAATATGACGTCTGTTGTTCGCAAATTGGACATGCTTTATGCCCTTTAACACTGTATCCAGAAAAATTTCCATATGCTGGGAAGTCATTTATAGTGAATAGAAGCACTGCATGCAGTTGAAAATATTCCATTTTATAAGAATCATACACCCTAATACCATCAGCCCATAACAGTTTCAAATCATCAATCAGCGGTGACAAGTATACATCAATATCATTGTCGGGTTGCTTTGGACCAGAGATCATGATACTCAACATGACATATTTGCGCTTCATACAAACTTCAGGAGAGAGGTTTTAAATTACCAATAAAACTGGCCATGAACTATGTGTGCTACTGAGGGTTCGGTATGGATTCATTCCATCTGTGCACAAGCCTAGTCTCAGATTTCTAATTTCATTTCCAAATGTAGGGTAATGGACATCAATTTTCTTCCATTGTGGACAATCAGCTGGATGACGTATTTTTCCATCACATACCCGCTCATCAGCATGCCATCTTAACCTTTTTGCATCATGTGAATTAGCAAATAAACATTTGAAACGAGGAATTATAGAAAGATACCAAAATACCTTTGAAGGGAGCTTTGTAATCTCTACATCAGCTTGTGATTTTTCTTTCACCTTATACCGTGATGTCCCACATTTAGGACACTCTTTCAGAAATTCATATTCCTTCCTATATATAATGCAGTCATTCGGACAGGCATGTATTTTCCTGTATCCCAATCCCATCAGGCATAATATTTTTTTGGCCTTATAATATGAATCTGGAAGATCGTTATCTTTTGGAAGAATGTCTTTCAGCAATTGTAGCAGCTCTGTAAAACTTCTGTCACTCCATCCATGTTTCGCCTTCAGGTTAATCAATCTTAACACCGCCGACAAAACCGTAAAATCTATACAACCAGGATATAATGGTTTTTCGGCATCACCATATAGACGTGAAACTGTCGGTTCTATCTCAATTTGTTCTGCTACAATATCGCGAATCATTTCTTCAATTCCATCGGAGTTACCATCTTGCGATTCACTATCATCAGTGACATTCTGTCCAGTTTCGCCATGCCAAATCCAAGGGTTGTAACTCGGATTGAAACCATGACAAATCAGATGATCTTTTATCTCTCTACTTTTCAACTTCGTTATATTCAGACATTTCAGGCATGGACAGAAAAAAATGTCACTACTTGGAACATTTCGTTTAGCAAATTCCAAAAATGCATCAACACCTTCCTCATATTCATTGCTCATTCAATGTGCCGTAATCCATCTTCGACTCATTATTACCTATAACAAATAGTAAAAATATATATATTTTTTAGATAAGACAAATATATGTTTATATGAAAAAAATCATAATTTGAATGTAAATAATTTTGAAATATAAAACAGATCGATGTGTAAACCACCCCTGGACACCCCCCGACCCCTCTGGACAGCCCCCCACCCCTCCTGGACACAACCCCCAACCCCCGACCTGCTTGGACACCCCCCTGGACACCCCCAACCCTCTGGACAGCCCCCCCACCCCTCCTAAACACCACCCCCACCCCCTACCCCCTTGGACACCCCCCTGGACACCCCCCAACACCCACCCACACCCTTGGACAGCCCCCCACACCCATCCACCCCCTTGGAAACCCCCCTGGACACCCCACCGACCCCTCTGGACAGGCCGCCACCCCCTTGGACAGCCTCCCACACCCACCCATCCCCTTGGACACCACCATGGACACCCCCCGACCCCTCTAAAAAGCAACCCCACCCCTCCTGGACACAACCCCCCACCCCCGACCTGCTTGGACACCCCCCTGGACACCCCCCAACCCTCTGGACAGCCCCCCCACCCCTCCTAAACACCACCCCCACCCCCTACCCCCTTGGACACCCCCTGGACACCCCCCAACACCCACCCACACCCTTGGACAACCCCCCACACCCACCCACCCCCTTGTAAACCCCCCTGGACACCCCCCGACCCCTCTGGACAGCCCCCCGCCCCTCCTGGACACCACCCCCCACCCCCTACCCCCTTGGACACCCCCCTGGACATCCCCCAACCCTCTGGACAGCCCCCCCACCCACCCGGACAACCCCAAATACCCTCTGGAGAGGCCTCCACCCACTTGGACAGCCCCGCACACCCATCCAACCCCTTTGACACCCCCCCTGGACACCCCACCGACCCCTCTGGACAGGCCGCCACCCCCTTGGACAGCCCCCCACACCCACCCATCCCCTTGGACACCACCCTGGACACCCCCCGACCCCTCTGGACAGCCCCCGACCCCTCTAGAAAGCACCCCCACCCCTCCTGGACACAACCCCCCACCCCCGACCTGCTTGGACACCCCCCTGGACACCCCCAACCCTCTAGAAAGCCCCCCCCCCCCTCCTAAACACCACCCCCACCCCCTACCCCCTTGGACACCCCCCTGGACACCCCCCAACACCCACCCACACCCTTGGAAAGCCCCCCACACCCACCCACCCCCTTGTAAACCCCCCTGGACACCCCCCGACCCCTCTGGACAGCCCCCCACCCCTCCTGGACACAACCCCCCACCCCCGACCTGCTTGGACACCCCCCTGGACACCCCCCAACCCTTTGGACACCCCCCTGGACACCCCCCCTGGACACGCCCCAACCCTCTCGGGGATTTATAGAAAACGATGAAAAATTAGTGAAATCATAAAATTAGTCAATATTTCAAGTCGAACAAATAGATCTAGGGATGATAAATAAGATTATGGTGCCAAAACGAGTTAAAAGGGTTCGCAATCGAAGAATCTTAGCTAGTTTCAACAAAAAAATCACAACACATATATATATACTATCCGCGAAAAAAAAACTAACGAGTGGGAGGATTACCTGAGTGCTGCGAGTTTAGATGATTGATCCGAGGAGATTAAATATGAGAAACGATGATCGCAAAACGAATCTAAACCAACGAAATGGATGAGCCGATTCGGGTTTACGCGCGAGAGAGACGAGTCGCGACTGTCGAAGGTAAACTCGCGAATGACAATCCACATTTTTAAATGAGTTATCACGTCGGTTATTCAATAACCGACGTTATAATTTTTTTTAAAACATTTATAACGTCGATTATTTAATAACCGACGTAAAAACCTTCCTCTGATTCTTTTTTTACGTCGGTTATTTTATAACCGACGTTATAAAGGGATCAAAATCCGCGTTTTTTACGTCGGTTATTCCATAACCGACGTCAAAAACATCTGTGGAATCTTTTGTTACGTCGGTTATAAAATAACCGACGTAAAAAGGGCTTCGGAAACCACGTTTTTTACGTCGGTTATTTTTATAACCGACGTAACAAAAGAATCCGTGTGATTAATAACGTCGGTTATTTTTATAACCGACGTTAAAGGTGTACCGAACACAGGTTTTTACGTCGGTTATTTAATAACCGACGTAAAAAACCTCATTTTACATATTATGACGTCGGTTTTATATAACCGACGTAAAAAATGGTGGCGTAAAAAACGTTTTCTGCACTAGTGTATATACATCCTTAAAATTAAAACATGAAATATGTTTTGTACCTCAGATAAACAAGGAGGTAAATCCACTCACTAGGAAAATTTTCCAACTTTCTCAATGATTTTATATGGTCTAATGAACCCTGGACTCAGTTTAACCTCTTTACCAAAATGAATCACTCTTTTATGTGGAGAAACATTGAGTAAGAAATGATCACCTATGTCAAAATAAATATATTTCTTTTAATTATTTGCACAAATTTTGTGAATTCTCTGAGTTTAACTCACATGTTGTTGAATCACCTAAACTCTCTCTACTGTTTCCTCTACCAAATATGGTCCCATCAAACTCCTTTATCCTACATCATCCTATAAATTTGGCATCTGATGTCACTTTCCATATAATGCCTAAAATGGTACCATCTGTACACTTGAATAAAATAAGTTGTTATTAAAAAACACAACCTAATAAAGATGGTGATCCCGAGTTCCCTAGTAATCCATTGAGAAAGAATAAATCATATCTTACAAGGTGTGAATCACCCACTCAAACTATCCATTGGATTGAGCATGAAAAGATGTACTGAGATTTAATTCTGTACCAAATTACTTCTGATGTCCTTTCCAAAAATTGGATATGAACCTAAGATCACATTTTGATACAATAAAGAGACACAATCCATGTAACATGATAATCTCTTTTAGATACAATCTAATATTATCCTCTAAATAAATCAAATCTTAAATGGAAATAAAATGTGTAGATCTAGTTAATAGATCAATAATAACCCAAATTTCATTATTAGATTCATAAGTATTTTAAAATCCTACCAAGAAATACATTGATATATTATCCCATTTCCACTCCAGCCCTGATAACAATTGAAGTATCCCCTTTGGTAACTGTTATTCTTCTTTAACCTACTGAAAAATAAAAAACTTCACAATAAAGTCCAAAATTTCTCTTTTCATTCCCGCCCACTAGTAATAATCCTGATGGTCTCTATACATCTTAGTTCTTCTTGGATGCATGAAAAAGGAGAAATATGAGTATCAATCAATAACTCTTTCCTCAACTATGAATCAAAATGCACACATACTCTCTTTCTAAACCATAAAACTTCTTCTTCATTAATATTAAAATTAGTAAACTTACCGTTCATTACATATTCTACATTTTCTTGAAAATATTTATCCACCTTATGATCCCTATTAATTCTTTCAGATAAATTCTACTATAGTGAAACCTGAAACATAATAGAGGATTTCTTTGTATCCCCAACTTCTAGGCACAAATTATTCAAATCATTAATCAAAGGGTCGCGTTCCAAATATAATGAGGTTAATGTAGCATTATTTTTTTGACTCAGAGAATCAACCACCCTCTTTTATATCCCAGGATGATAATGAATTGTGCAATTATAATCCTTGATTAGTTATACCCTTCATCTCTATCTCATGTTCATTTTTTTATGAGTGAATATATTCTTCAAAAAAAATTATCCATATATATTCCACAATTTATTCCATAAAAAAAAAAGATGCCTCCAAATTTGTAAATCAAAAAACAACATCAACTAATTATAAATCATGTATAGAGTTATTTAACTCATGAGGTTTCAACTGAAATGAATCATAAGTAATTACCTAATAATTCTGAATTAGGACACAACCATGTACTTTCAATGAAGCATAATTATAGATAATGAATTCACAATTTATGGAAGGCAATGCCAAAATAGGATAATCCTCCAATGTTATTTTCAGTTCCTGAAAAAAAAACATTCCATTTTTTTTCTAGATGATCATAAATCATTTTTGTGTTAACATAGTCAGTTTTCTAGAAAACTAAACAATTTTTTCAAAAAACCACCATTATTAACCTACTAATCAATTAAAACTATAAATCAAGATGATATTTTTGGGTGTTATCCATTCTTCAACAACATTAGTTTTTTCAAGATTAGTAGTTATTCCATATTTGGAAACAATGTTACCAATGAATGAAATTTTTTACAACCAAAATTTTCACTTGATAAACTTCTAATATAGATTATTTTATTTTAAGGTTTTCAAAAAAAACCCTTAGATTCATTTCTTATTCCTCTTGATTTTGAAAAAATACTAAAATTCCATCATTAAACACAACAAAAAACTTATCCAAATATTAATGAAAAATTATATCCACTATATCCATGAATAAAATAGGTTCATTAGATATCCCAAATGACATAACTACAAATTCATATTGGTTGTATCATGTTTAAAACATAGTTTTTGGAATAACAGCTTCCTTCACTTTTAAATGATGGTACCCTGACATTAGATAAATCTTCAAAAAATAATATTGTCCATGGATATAATCAAAAAAAGCATCGATTTTAGGAATATGATACTTTTTCTTCATATTTATTTTATTCAAGTATCTATAATTAGTGAATAGTCTCATTGATATATCTTTATTTTTAAAAAACTAGACAAGGGCACCCCATGGTGAAGTGCTAGGTCAGATGAATCCTATATCTAAAAACTATTATAATTTCTTTTTCAACTATAATAGTTCCACTTTATCTATTCAAAAAGGTGGTTTAAAAATAATATTATTATAGTGTACTAACTCAAAAGTAAACTTTACCTCTTAATCTGGAATAACACTAGGAAAATCATCTGAAAAAATTCAATGTATTCATTTAATACTCTCACATCACTAATTTGAACAGTTTCTTCATTTAATGAAATATGATCTAGGTAAATTTCATTTCACTCACAAATCAATTTCTCAGCTTCTGGGTAAGTTATCAACGACATAAAATCATTGATCAAAACCTTCTTATCACACCAATCTATCTTAGAATGATAAACTGAAATCCAATCCATACCAACAAATAAATCAACCTCTACTATGGAAAGTTCAACAAGATTTTTAGGAAAGACCATCATAATGATGATAATAGGAATATTCTTATAAATTTTTGGTTTCCTTAATAATTACACCCATAGTTTTTATGAAATTTTATATCATAATTTCATTAGGTAATCTTCCCAGTTTACCTGAAAATTTCCCAGAATAAAAAGAATGTGAGGATCCAGAGTGAAATAAGCTATTGGCATAATTCATATATAGATGAAACATACCTTTCACCACATCATTTGATGGACCAACATCAAATATAGTAGTAACAAATGACCTTTCTACACCTTTTTATTTTTGATCATGAAAATTTTCATCCTGTACAACTAACTTCGGACATGAATTAACACAATGACCCATCTCACTGTAGCTAAAAAATCTTACCATCATATGGCTATCAGTTAACACATTATTTTATTCCTCAGGATTATTTTCCTTGCATTTATAGGCCACATAGACAAATATTCCATGTAGGTAACCATTCCCTTTAATCTTAATACATTCTCTAGAGTTATTTTTACTAAACTTAATACAAGATTGAAACTTAATTCCCTTCATCCAGAGTTATTTGTGGAATGTTTCCCCACCACATGTCATCCTGGCTGCTTCTGAAATTAATTATCATGAGTAACATAAGAGTAAGAAAACTCCATCTCAGAATGTTTAGCATAATGAAAAAATTTCTCATAGATTTTAAATTCTCACATGAAAAAATATATTCATATACTTGGTTTTAATCTTGAGTAAAACAAATTAATTTTTCAAGTAGTATCTTGAATAAGATCTGGAACATACCAAGACAATATTTTAAAGGTTCCATCATTTAAGGATACTTAATCTTCATTTTTTTCATCGATTCTAGGATTTTTTTCAATTTTGATTCAAACAACGTTAGGGAAATTTTTCTCAAAGAAAATATCCTTGAATGTTTCCCATTCTATATAATTAAGATCATATTTATCTCTGGTGTTCTTAACCAAATACCACAATCGATCAACTTCACCTTAAAAATGATAAATGGAGAGGGTTATTTTTTTATATTCAGAACATCACATGACATCAAATATATTCTCTAGATCATTGATCCATCCTTAAGCTACCACTAGGTCAGATGATCCACTAAATTTTAGGGGATGTTTCCTTATAAAATGATCCATAAAATACATATTCCATCACGGTATATCAAGTTCCTCTCTATCCTAGATACTACCACCATTTATCATTTGAGTCAGATAATCCATCACTCCAACAAACTATCCTGTTCTAATTCTGATAATCTCAGGATGTTAATTTGGAAGGATAAATTCCTCTCTATTTCATTCCACTAACCATTCCCTATTTCCTCTATGTAAAATCATAATAAACAGAAAATTTTTAGAAAAATCCACATGGTAATATTTAAATTATATAACATTTTAACTTGAAAATGAGGTAAAATATTTCAAGTAAATGTTATTAATATTTCCCAATCCTCTAATGTTTTTTAAATTGAACTTTTATACCTACTATAAGGCCCTAACCTTAAACATTTTATCAGATTGATTTTTTGTTTATAATTTACTTTCTTTAACATTGATGACATTTTTAGGTTTAGATTTTTAAAGAAATAGGCAATATCTAATTCATAACAAAACTATATAATACAATGTGGAAGCTTCTTAACATTATCCATTTTTTATACCATATAAAAATCTTAAAAAATAAATCATGATCTCTTTTATGAAATCTCTTCAAAAATTTCTACTTGAACGCTTCCAATCACATACTCATCGTTAAATCATATGAAAAATATTAAGAAATGTGTGATGAGAATAAACATATCACTAAGGGATATAAAAGTACGGAAACCTTTATTCTACTAATAAACATTAAAATTCATGAAAAACCCTTTATTGAAAACATAATTACCCAAAAAGGTAAATATAATTATTTAATAAGTATCAGTTATTTTAACTTTTGAAAAAAAATGATTGTCATGAAAACTCATAGAAAACATAGAAAATCATGTAGGTACCTTGATACATCATCACATTGAACCCTTATATTACCCTTAAAACCCCTTATAGATTTGAATTACCGTAATGAAAACTTCAAATATAATTATATAGAGAATATAATCATTACCTAATGTAATAGAGTGCTATCTAAGAACACCCATTCTTCAAGCTATAACAGGATCACCCAGTACTATCTAGGAACACCCATCATTTATAAGGTCCAAGAACCACAACATGAAATAAAACATTTCATCAATTGAAAAAATCTTTTTAACTCATACTAAAATAACTTTAAGATATTAAAATACCATTTTATTTGAAAACAAATACCATTTTCAATATGAAATAAAAATTTATTTTGAAAACCATTTTCAATACCAAAATACCCAAAAAATGGAAATAAGGTTTTTCATTTATGGAAACATGATATCTTGAAAATGAATCCAAAAATAAAAAATATCCATGATAGAAGAAAAGTAATTGTTTCCATGTATCTTAAGAATAAAACATTCCTTTCAGTTTTATAAAAATGTTCCATATAAAACATGTAAAAATATTAATTTTTGGAAACATTTGAATGAAATTAAAAATAGGTATAAAAATTTCATTAATTTTTTTATATAAATAGACATATAAAATAATATCAAGAATATTTACATGGAGTAAATTTTTTTGAAATTAAATCTAATAAAATATAAAAGATATTTATTTTAAATCAAAGTGTTCTATACCACTTTGAAATATTTGAATCATAAAAAATAAATAATACCAATAAAAAATTTAAATATCATGAAAATTGAATAAATTCATTATATAACATGTCAAAGGGTTTGTATATACAACTTTAAAAAATAATAAAGGTGTATGACATCAATATATGTCTCAATGAAAGGAGTTGAGACAAAATCCAATACTTAGAGTCAGACTTATTATAAGTTCCATTATCTTCTAGAATAAAAAATATAAGTTAATTATTTAATTGATTCAGAATCTTTTTTATGTCTGTCAATACTTTTATTTCACATCTTAAATTTTTTTATACAACTACTTAAATAATTATGTTTCCATTAGGTGTTTGGACCATATTCAGTTTATGTGTCAAAAACAACATTGGTTGATCAACTATAGTCAAAGAGTTCATTATATTAAAATATACAGAATAAAAATAAATATATAGTTATCAAATTTATATATCAATTATATTTTTAAAATCAATCATAAAACATGGTTATTAAAATGGAACCAATGATACAATCCTAGAGACGGTAGGTCATACGTACACATAAGTATCATTCCCATTTTCAACGATTGTTATAGAAAAAAGGTAAGTAAAATTTATCTTTAAAGAATGATCATTATATCATAATTACCATTTTAGTTAATTAGATATACTTATATATATAATTCTTGTGATTTTAATGGAATCACATCGCATCGTTGAGGCGGTAGTCCACATGCTCACAAAAGGCATTATAACTTTTTTATTGTGTGAAAGGGTGTTAAAGAAAATGATATATTATATTTATAGAAAGGTAATTATGTAATTAATATAATATCTATTCCATTTATTTAATGATTTTTTTTATTAAATCCATCCTTAATACATTCCACAAAAGGTGTAAACATATGACATTGCTTTGAGGAGGCACTAGTCCACATGTCCACAAACGATGTTATCATATTCCCAAAAAATTGAAAGCATGATGGTATGTGTTATATAAAAATTAAAGAGGTTTTAGGACATAAAAAATATCATATATATCATATAAAAGTATATTTTACATCATAATTATCAACCATGAGAGGTGGTATAGGAAAAACGAACAACATCATTTCATGAGGCGGTAGTTCTCCGTACAAACAAATGGTAAGTTTATTACTAATTTGATGTAATTGTGTATATATTTAGGTAAAACTATTAAAATGAAAACATATAAGTTTATTTAAGTTAACTATGTTTTTATATAATAATTATATAAAGTTAAATTAAGGTATTTGAGAAGGATACAAAGTAGAAAATGCATTTAGATGAAAGTTACATCTTCTTTGAGAAACTCCTTTTGGTTTACACCAAATGGTTTCTTGGTTGGATTTATTCCAAGAGTGAGTCTGATAGGGTTAGGTTAGAGATTAAGGGATATTATTTGGGCATGTTTTGGATGAAACAATGGGGATTGAGATGCGTGAATAAATGAGGGGGTGAGTTCCTTTTAATAGTGGATAGGGGGTGACATTCTTGTAAATATTAAAAGGTAAACACTTTTGGGAGGTATCCATTACATAATGTGACTCCAATAATGAAACAATTTGATCCATGAATGTATATGGTCTAATAAGTTCCATAAAATTGTTTTTGGACATTTTTCTAGGTCAATTTGTTTCTTATGATTAATGTTTAACCACTAAGTAAACCCATTTTTACCTTAATCATTCTAATTAATTTTAGTTATATTCACAGATATTATTGATCCAATACTAAGATGACATTGTTATAAATTATAAATTATTATTATGAAAAATATTTAATCCATTTTTCCAAATTCTAATAATATAATTTTGATTCATTAATTTAAAATCAATATCACAGACAGGACCTCAAAACATGTTTTTAAAGTAAAAAATGTTCAAAATTTTGCTATGTTTTTATATCTAAATTAAATGTGATTTTTTCCAATAACCTAATAAAATTAAATGATATAAAATATATTTAATTATACATTAAATCCCAATTAAAAAAATAATTTATCTATATAAATTATATAGATGAAAAATATGTTTTCAACTAAAATTAAATATTATTTACTATTTATCAAAATATGAAAGATATCATAACAATAAAATAAATTCACCAAAAGTAAATTTTGATATCCCAAATTGAAAAATTATTTTTGTTTCAAATAAAACAAATAATTTTCAAAATTTAGTTTTAAAATAGGCACAAAAATGTGTTGAAATTGCTATTTAAAAAAATAGTGTTTATAAGTGTAAAACATGATGTATTCTTATATTATGCCAACAAAATTTATTTCATGAATGTCAA
The DNA here is from genome assembly GCA_963277665.1 of Viscum album. Taxonomy (NCBI): domain Eukaryota; kingdom Viridiplantae; phylum Streptophyta; class Magnoliopsida; order Santalales; family Viscaceae; genus Viscum; species Viscum album. The sequence continues at coordinate 4,346,062 of OY728122.1, read as the reverse complement.
AACATTTATAAAAATAATATAGTTAGATCTATTCACACCAACCAATATATTGACTTGGATATAAATACCACTTAAAAAACTAATATTAATAGTATACTGTTGTTCGATATAACTTAGTCTTGCATGAAACACACAATTTTATAGAAATAATTATTACATGTCTCGTATGATATCAAAATTAGTGTCTTTTTTAATGTAAAATTTCTTTCTAATTAATAAATATTAATTAATATAAAAAATCATTATTTTTTCATTTCATGGGTTGTTATAAGTAAGATACCCCAATTAGGATTCTATATTATAAACACAAGGGGTTATAACTGGTTAGAAACCTTAGTTAAAATTCTCATAAATTTATTTGGACACCCTAATTTCAATAATCTAATGTTTATTTAGACACACCATTCAAAAACCTCCAACAACTGATCCACTTTAATAAAAATATCCTTATGCTGCTTTCTTCTTTCATGCCACTGGGAAATAGTCTCCCTTCATGAATAGATGGGTCAACAAATCTTCTCATATAAAACACCTTAATTAACATAAACAACTACCAATGGTGAAAAAAAACTTCCACTATCAAAACTCTCTCTAGATCCAAAATGATATGGGTCATCTAATTCCTTCTAAAAAATATAATATGAAGTCTTATTATCCAACAAATTATCCCCTATCTCTAGAATATTCTTCTCTTTTCGATGCTAGATAGTCTCAATCTCTTAATAATTTCTCAATAATATAACACAATATTCGTCACATCCTACATTCATATATACACAGCTTTAATAATATCAAATATATACTATTATCTATATTTGAAATATGGAAACTTCAAGATCTTGGGAAGTTATGATCTCCTCATTTAAATTAGTAAAAAAATGCATGATTTTATTATCCATTAATACTTATTTAAATATCCATTCAAATATTATTTTAAATCTTCTCAAGACTCATGATTTATTCTTTTATATGATATAAAAATATCATAATTAAATTATCCACAAAATCCCATTCTTTTAATTCCTTCTAAACCTCCATATACATGGCATCATGCATCTTTAACAAATATATCTCATTCATTCATTGTGGAACCCTCATCAATATTCCTTTTATTGAATCATAATCATAATACATGAATAATTATTTATCATCATTATAACAATTATATCCTTAGAATATAAAAAATCTAGAAACTAAAATTTTCACCAAACAAAATAACTTGAAAATTTTCTAAGTATGTGATTTAACATGACTCTAACTACCAACCACATAGAGAAACCACAAGGAAGGAAACCATTCCCTAATGATCATATGTATTTCTAGATCAATCAAATAAACTAGATCGACTAAAATTCTAGATGAATAACATGAAAAACATTCAAATCAACCTCATAAACAATCCGCTAACCATATAGATCTACCATGAGAATTGGATTAACTGCCTGAACCAACTATTACAGTTAGTGGATTGACTATATGAACAATCAATATAACATGTATATAACTTATTTTTATGTAACATCTCACCCCTCATAATTGAATTGAAAAGTGACAGGTGTGCTATTAGGCCTTAAGTGACATCCCCAAGACACCAAAGGCTAGAAATAAATTCCAAGGGCTTCATAAACAATTGGGGGATGATTTTACATTTAAAGATAAAATAACAAAACCATAAGACAATACCAAAAAACCCACTATATGATGCATTGGTACAAAAAAAATACAAATCAAAGAAAACCAAACCAAAGCAAACTATATCAATGTACAATGTTGAATCCAAGACCAATAAATCTCAAAGATACAGAAGACATCAACTCTACAACTACCAACCTTTTCTAATATCCAACTCCACATCCTTTCCCATGGTGTCTAGATACATCAATAAAGATATGATATACCTTTTATTTACCTACGTATTGATATAAAACATATGCAAACACACCAAAGTGACCAAGCATGGGGTGACTATAAAACTCATTAGTATTTCCCAAATGACTTCCAAAATCATAGCACTAATATAGAACATGTTATCACATTTATATAAAACATTTTAAAAAAATTAATGTTTTTTATATAAAATATAAAAAATTTATCCAAACCAATTACTTTTAAAATGAAAGAAACCAAACCAGTATTAAATCATTTCACAATTTCTTTTGGAAATAACTAATACATAACTCCACACATCCACAGATGAATACCTAGATGATAGTTAAATATTCATTATTAGTATTTATTAGATCTAAAAATTCCCCACAATGTAACCATTACCAAGTTCCCCAATTACATACACCCCTTACATAGGGTCACGTTAAAAAAAATTAACTCACGCCAACCATGTATGCCAAAACCCATGACAAATCATGTTATTTCATTTCAAGAAAACTTTTATTTTATTTTTAAAAAATCCACAATAATTTTTTCATGCATCAAAACCAATAACTAATTTTAAAACCGTCATTTTAAAATCATGACCCAAATACATTTTTCTCCAAAAAAACCAATTTACATCATTTCACAAAACCATCACGAAAGCAGGATCCCATTAATAAATACACATCAATTTCACAATTAAATTTACTAAATTCAATCAATTTTAATCCAATCCTTCAATTTCTAATCAATATGGGATGAGTGTGAATCCACCTACCTCTCAAATTTATGTAAAAATAAAGAAAGTCACAACTTCTTCAAAAACCCATCTTGAATCTCTTATAACCATCCTTAAAATCTTGTTCCCTATAAGAAAAATCATATTTCATCATGATTGGAATAAAAAAACATCTATTTATCCAAAATATACTAAATCCATGAGCCCATGAGAGGTAAGAAGAATAAATATCAGCAAAACAATTAAGAATGACCACTGACCAACAAATCCAACCTCCAACACAATATGATTCACATCAGAAACACCCCCTAATTTAAAGGAATGATCTATAAAATCTTGAGAGGGATAATATTTCTAGATATGACCTATTTATGGGGAAAAGATGGATTAAGGAAGTAAACCATGTGAGATACACAATTTTTTGATCTAATTTATAATAGTGAAAGATTAAGGTTCACAGTTTAAAAAACATTGTGCTAACTGTGCATGATCCACTTCCTAAAAACACACCCTTCATGGTTGGATTATATGGTTAGATAAACCATGATATTCCCCTCTTTACATCTTTGCGTAGTTTCTATTGAGAATATGCATGGTTTGGCCAAACTGTGTGCCTAACTGTTTACCTACCCAATGCCCTCTATTTCAATTTCATGGTTTATGAGGAGGTTTTTCATAGTTTATAATAACTATTCCCAAACTATTCACCTCAAAAAAGGCATAAAAATCATGAAAAAAATCATCTGAACCTCCCAAAACCTAACCCAATTAGTCTATACACAGAAAATACATAAATTAAGGGTTACATACCTAAAATATATGGTGATAAATTTCCCAACAATTGGTTTTCCCATCCTTATAAAGATTAAATCCATAATTTTACTAAGAGTGGTTGGGCCATTTCTCCACCATTTCCTTCTAACACTCAGACATTTCTTCCAGAATTCGACCTTGATGCCAAAAAACAATCATTAGACTGATGATTTTCCCATGAGATACTTTCTCTTTCCTATATACAATGTTTATTGTCACATGAATCAATGTAGAATATTGATCTTGTTCATTGTGATCCCATAGAATCACATTCTCAATATCTGTTTGATACTTATTTATTTGAGATACATGAAAACATTATTCACTGAACTAAAACATGGTGGAAAATTCAACCAATATTCCACCTCACCAACCCATTAGAGTATCTCAAAAGGGCCTATGTATCAATGAGTTAACTTTCTATGCTTCCCAAAACGATGATCCCCAATCCTTAGATAAGTTCTCAAGAACACATAATTGCTCACTTCAAATGATAATAATCATTTATGATGTTTCATATATGATTTTTAATGACTCTATTCCATCAATATTCTCTTTTTGATCAACTGAATCATCACAATTATCTTTTAGAAAGGGCTTAGTACAACTAGTTAAGTCTCACCTATTTATACGTAACAAAGTAGAGAATAAAACTGACACCCACATAAGGATTCAAAAGGAGACATTTGTATTGAGGCGTAATAATAGTTTTTATATGAGAAATCCACTAATGGTATGTGATCCTCCCATAAACCACTAAAATTCATTACACAATCCCTAATCATTACCTTCAAAATTTTGACCATCCTCACATATTTTCCATCTATTTTAGGATGATACACCATACTCATAGTCATCTTAGTCTGATGGGATTAGTATATGGAATTGAAAAAATGAGACCTAAACCTCAGATATCAGCCTAATACTATTGAAATTGGTACTGTATTCCTTTTTACCACCTCATGGATATAGATTTTTTAAATGTCTTTCACCATATTAGGTTCACAAATAGGGATGAAATGTGCCAAATTTTTGAGCTTGTCCACTCTCACTCATATGGAATCATGTTTCTGAATCATCCTTCGTAGACCTATAACAAAATCAATAGTTATACACTCCCATTTCTACCTGCGAATTATTATAGACAACAACATACCTACTATACATTGATGATTTTCTATAACCTATTTATGGATTAAGAATATCATAACAAACTCATCCACTATTATTTTCAATCCCACACACCAACATTGTGATTTTAGTTTTATATACATTTTTTTGGTATTCTATTATAAACAACCCATCTCGAATAGTGGTAAGCAAGGATAATTTTTTCCTAAAAATACATAGGTACAACCATCTGATATCAAAACCATAATAGTATTTTTTTTTTCAATTTCACATCCCTTAAGTTAATCCCTACCATTGGGTTTTTACCTCATAGAAACACACTCATAATCAAATGTCTATTCCTCTTTAACCTTCTCAATGAAATTTAGAATAAAAGAAGCCGAAAAGGAAACTGTAACACTACCCCATCCTTCAAAATCCATGTGAATGTTGGGTATCCTTGACATCAACTTCCATTAATTTGAATCCTCTCTCTCCAACTAACTATATGAATTCCTTATTAATTAATCCACCAGAGAGTTTCTATTACCTGATGTATAAATTAAGTAAAATATAACCATTTGAATATAATCCATCCATTTATATCTTAGATTCAAATATCTTTATGATAAAATCTGTTTTAATGTATTATGATACATAAAAATAAATAATTTCTCACCAAAGAGGTAATGAAACCAAGTCTTTAATGAATGAACTACAACAATTAATTCCAAGTCATGTGTTGGGTATTTCTTCTCACGAAACTATATATTTCATGATTTATAAGAAGCAACATGATCTCTATGGATATGATCACACCTCAACCCAGATCCCAAAGCATCAAAATACACAACATAACATTTTTCTAATTCTATAAATATCAAGATCTATAGAAATATAAGGATAAATTTAGGATCTTTAAAATAATTATGACATTATTAATTCCATTGGAATGGAACATTATCCTTTTAAAATAAATTATTGGTGAATATACTTGTGAATAATTAGGAAAAAACTTTGGCAATAACCATCTAGGCTCTAGAAACTATGTATCTAAAAGAAATTCAATGGTGGTTTTAAGTGATCAAGACCTCTATATTTTCTAGATGTATAGAAACACCTTCTTTACAGATAACATGGACAAGGTAGAATACCTCTTATATCAAAATATCACACTTTTCATGTTTGGAATATATAATATGATCCCACAAGATACCCAATACTATCTCCAAGTGTTTCTACTGATCATCCATTTACCTAGAATACACATGTATGCCATATACAAACACCACCATAAAAGAATGTAGATATATGTGAAACATCTAATTAATCAATGAAATAAATATATATAGTTCATTCATAATACTAAAATGCATACCCACATACTCATAATGTCTATCTATTCCTATAATTAATCTTTAGAATACCCTCCTTCTAATCCCATAGTTGGTGATATCCTGAACGCAAGTCAATTTTAGAAAACCACTAGGAACCCCTCCATTGATCAAACAGATCATCAATATGTGTAAGTGGATGTTAATTTTTTTTATCATAACCTGATTAATATTATTATAATCTACATACAACCTAAGAGTTATATTCTCCTTTAAAAAAAACAAGCTCTGCCTAAGGAGACATACTAGGTGAATTGAATTCTTTAATTTCCAACTCTTCCAACTAGAGTTTCAATTCACTTAATTCTATTAATGTAATCTGATATGATGAATGTGAGATATGGACGGTCCCTAGTAAGATATCAACAGAAAACTCCACTTATATTTTGGGTGGAAACAATAAGAAATTATCAATAAAAACATAATGAAAATGATCAGATTTATTTGGAAACCACTATTTTCAATCTCATCCATGTATTCGAAGTTCAGTGATACCAGATGGTACAATATATTTCCAACCACTAGTGCCAACAAGACTACTTCACCAACTTGTACATTTCAATCTCCTCTAAAGTGATGCTCGATGCAATCATCTATTAAAAAAATAACACTTTAGGTATAATAGCCAATGTGAGATTTGAACATTTTCATCCAATACATACTGAGAATTAATTCATGAACATCCATTTCAAAAAAATATAAATTCAAAATAAATTCATCCCATTTGATAGTTATATAACATGATTTTTATATGAATGTTTGACATTATCTTTGGTTAATAGGTGTTTTAATTTTAAAAAAATAAGGCATCATATCAATATGAAATCCCATAAGATCAACATCATGAGAATCAATGAACAAATGGATGGACCCATATCAATTTTTTATAAGGGTAGAATTCAAAAGAATCATACCTCTCACCATTTAAGGTCCCAATTAACCATCCATGATAACTTTATCTGATCCATAAAATTAATTAGTTGATTCAATTTGGTCTTTTTTATCCAATTAATATTCCATCAGTTGAGGAGTTATGGTATTCCTAGAATCACTATGACTTGATCAATACTACTATCGAGAGATAACTTTTTGTAATTTTCCCATCAATTCAAAAGATACCTAAGAAGTATAGGGTGTGTCCCAAGTTTCCGACCCTAGAGAAATGTAAAAATAGTGCTAAATATTTCCTATCTAGTTGTAATTGAGAAATTCTCCAGGTGGTGACGTACAATCCCACTTCATATACTCAAAATAACCTCACAGAAAACATCCCACCATACTCATTGGTTTTGGAGGAAGATTCACCAATCCAACTATCTAATTCAGATTCATAACACCACCATGGATATAGGATTCCCACATCATCTTATTCCCAACAATATAGTTCCCACCAATTCTCATAGGTATCAACATGCTTCCTCCACCCATATTACCCGAGATGTATCTTTTTTCCACCATCTCTCTATTTACCATATCTAAATAATATATTATAAAAATAATGCCAGTATTTGGGAAAATATATGGATTTAACCCCAATTCAAAAATTCATGCCTTCAAGGACGCACCTGCAACAACTTCTAGTGAAAAGAAGAATAAAATCATGAATTTAGTGGCATACTTTTTCACTGATATATCTTCCTGGTTCAAGCTAAAAAAGTTTGTTATTCTTAAAATTCTTAATGTGTGGGGATAGAATTATTTTTTGAACAATTATTACAAATCCCACCATGGAATGACTTGGTCTAATTTATCTTGAACTGATAAATCCCACCACTAGCATTCTAAACCCCCTAGCATATATGTTTCAAACTTCACTTTCATCACAGATGGTGTGCCTAAGAAATAAATTATTTAATTAATCTTATTTATCAACACATATTCCTTTTATGGTTCTAAATCACACTAAAATTTAAGTGGATTTTGAATTTTGAACTAATAATAATGATCCACTTGTCTTGTTTTATCCTTTATGTTACCTCTATCCATGACCATAAAATCTTATAATATACTCTAAAAAAGTTGTTGGTCCACCTATGGATCAGGTGAGACCACGTTCTTAGTAGCCTCTTCTGGTTGGTTGCTATAATTCCAACCCATTTACATTTTCTATAACAAAAAGAAAAATCTATTTTGTCTCACTCTCTTGAAACTAATGGCTTAAATGTTTCAAATTTACCGCATCATACATATCACAACAAGGATTTAGAAAATTCAATCATTTCTACTTTCAAATCCTTTTTGAAAGTTACACCATGATATTTGAAAATAAAACCTTTTTAAACTATTTTAAAAGATCAAAAAATTTCATGAAAACATTAATCATTACTCAAAATAATGTATTCACTCCAAGTGGGAAGTCATTTCTATAAATGCATTCCATGATCTTCCGATCAACTAAACCCATGAAGATGAGGTTAAAACTCATAGAAGTTTCCTAAAACACTCATGTACCCAAAATCCTTGGTAACTTTAAGTTCAACATAAATAGGTTAGTTAATACTTTTTATGTTCTATATTTCAAGTTCTAGCAATCATTATCCTTGCTACCATCCCAATAGATAGATTGACAGTACATCCATTAGTCTTAAATTAAATACATACCATCCAAGACAAATACTATTTGTAATATCCTGCCCCTCCTCATTGGATTGAGAAGTGAAAAGTGTGTCACTAGGCCTTAGGTGAAATCCCCAAGACACTAAAGTATAGTAATAAATTACAAAGGATTCATAAAAAATTGGACGATGATTTCAACATTGAATTAAAAATAACCAAATCATAAGACAAAACCACACAACCCACTATATTATTCAGGAGTACATAAATTATAACTCAAAGAAAACAAAACCCAAAAAAACTATATCAAAGTATGATGCTAAAAATGATAACAAAAATACTCAAATAAATGGAATACATAAACTAAATTAATCAAATCACACTCCAAGATCCAACCCCAAATTCCATTACCATGGTATCATGATAAATCACTAAAGAAGTGAGATACCTTTCCTTTACTTGTGTCTTGATATAAAACATCTATACATTCACCATAGTGACCAGGAATGGGGTGAGTATAAAACTTTCTAGGACTTCCCCAATGTATTTCCATCTCACAACACTAGGATAGAACATGTTCCAATATTAATTTAAAATAGTTTTAAACAATTTAATGTAGGTTATATCAAAGGAACACCATTTTTTCAAACCAATCAGATTTATAAGCAATTAATTCAAATAAGTCTTTAGATATTTCACAAGTTCATTTTTTAAAACAAAACCATAAATCTACACATAAATAAATGAACACCCATGTGACAGTTCTATACTCATGAACAGTCTCTTTTTAATCAACAAAGTATTTATAAGGTAACCATTACCAAGTTCCCTAATAAAGCACACCCATTCCACTAACAATTTCGTTTAGTTTTACTAAATATAGGTACCTCAAACATCACATTCAAATATACAAATTTTATGTTATTTAACCAATGTCTTTATAAAGAAATACCCAAATCCATATAAATTTGTTTTCTTGGTTGTTTTATCAAGAATGCAATCCATACAAATTCTCCAAGAACCACCACTTCTTAAACCAAACACCGATCAACTCATTGATAATAAATCCATCTCCTCCAATCATATAAGGGGAACTTCAATATCCCACATTCAATTTTATTACCAATACCACTATATAATTATCATGTAATATGTGTTTTTCTATTTATATTAGTTATTAAAAAAATAAAAAAAATATTAGGGTAATCACACTTCATGAACTTGCTTCCAAATCCCAACTTCTTCCCTATTTTCCACATATAAATACATCTTGATCCACTTGATAAAATTAGGATACCACATGAAAATATTAACGATGAAAATTTAGTTAAGTAACCATAAGTCTATGTAGGATATAAATTCATAGAAAAAAAGTTCATAGGCTAAGGTTTTCCATAATTCCAATAAACAACCATATATTTGATACCATTACAATAACCCATTTAGGGGATTTTTCACATAGATTTAGCAAAAAAATAAATAAATCACTCCTATATTAACAAACCATAAAAAATTTCATGTAGAATCCAAATAACTCCCAATGAATCTCACCCTTTTATCAACAAACAATCCCAATTAATAAATGAATTTAATACAATCATATGTAAGGGTTGTAAGTGTAATTTCAATAACTCAATCCTTAAGTTTTTAAATATTTCATGAATTTCTAAATCCTCTAGAATTCAGCAAATTCATAGATTCTTCTCATGTCCCACCTAAAAATATGTAATAATATTCTTCCATTTCATTTTGGAAACTAGACTCAATAAAGGATATTTGTATCATGATTTCCACTAGTGATAAACTCCAAACAATCATTTAATTCCTTGTATACATTTTCCATAATAAAAATGAATAAGGGAATAAAGAGGAACCATTTTATTCTTTATAAGTAAAATCAAGTCTAAGAGTTTATTATCAACCTAGTGGATTCATTAATTATACACTAATTACTAATTTTGTTTTCAAAAAACTCAATTGTTTATGTTCTCATTCCTATATTTTGAGTTATTTCCATCTGTGAAGTAGATTTATTTATCTTGATAGGTCAAGGTTAAACATCATTCACTTGTGATTATTTCACCTTTTTTACAACATCTTATTAGGTTGGTATGATTTTCATAAAATATTTTTTTCCATGCCAAGAGTAAAATAACTTTTTCTCATGATTTTTATTGAGCCTTCATGTCACAACCCATGTACTTATAGAATAATTTTTTTAATTATGGAATTAAATTGTTAAATTCATTATAAATATGTTAAGTAATTTTAAAAATCAAAAGGAAATATTTTTATGAATATAATTAATTATGTTAAAAATTATATAATTTTAATTTGAAAAAAATAATTACATTATTTAATTTAGAAGGTAAAAATAATTTTAGAATGTATTTTTTGAGAATTTTATGAAAATATTGTTTTTTCTTTGAATAGTAAAAAATACAGATTTTTTTAAACTATTTTTTTATTTGAAAGGTAAAATTATGTTTTGGATTAGTTTTAAATTTTAATTTTTTTTATTTGAAATTATAAAAATAATCAAATTATGTATTTTTAAATAGATTTTATACATGAATTTAGTATAAAAATATTTTATATTTAAAAAGGACAATTTTCTAAAAAATTGTTTCTTGTTGTCTTGTGTCGATTTAATTTTAAATTAAATTAAAAAAATATGTGTTATTTATTAAATAAAATAAATAAAATATTTATAATCATGAAATTAAATTTTTTTTAATTAAAACAATTTTATTTCTGGTGAATATGAATTGTAACTGTAGTAAAATTTACTAACTTAGTAAAGGGTAAAACAGATTAATTTGGATTGAAAATAAATGATATGGCCATAATATTTTATCCAAATTATTATCTTATTAATTTAATTCTACAATTAACACCTAATGGTCTTTATTCAATTATTAAATGGACATGTTTCCTTGAAAATGTCTTAGATATTATTTAAAACAAAGAAAGTGACAAAATATCACACTATTATTTTTAATATGGGGTTAACTAGAGTATATATTCATCTGTAAATAGTATTTTTAGTGATAAAATATTTATATTCATCATGGTGATTTATTTGTAATTTTTAGGGAATAAATAATTATCTTAAAGGCTCACACAAAAATGATGGTGTAATTGTTATATTAATAAAAAACAAATAAATGAATTAAAAATAAATAAAATTTGAGATATTAAATGTCATAAATGAATTATTTAGAAAACTATAAAATTTATATAATATATTTAAATATTTGGTTAAAAGTTTACTCTTTTTTTGGATGTTTTTAATGTCATGGTAATGAATAGTATTAAATTTGACAATAATGATATTTCATGAATATAAAATTTTATTAAATAATTATAAAATCATTAAAATATTTAATAAGGACATAGGTGATAATATGTGGTGGAAAATGTCATCCCATGTTAATTTAATTGATATTTTTAATTATTTGGATCTATAATAGTTTTATTATATTTTAATATTTTGGGAGATTCTAAATGTTGCTCTAACCTCAATTAAGAAAGGGAAACCCTTCCTTAACTTGAATTTAACACATTGATACTTATATCCTAATAATAATCTATATAATTATCTTCTAAAATTAACTATCCACATTTTAGAGGTTTTGGTTTCCCTAAAATACCAAATTTCAAATATCTTAAGGGATCCTTCAAGGAGGTGATCTTTAAGAGGTAACTTTCTTAAACAACCTCTCTTAATTTCATTTCTTATTATACATTATAATAACAAAATTCATCCTTCAAAGAATAATAATGTTTATATCGTTCATATATTGGAATGTTATACTTTTAATTTTATATTTTATATCAATCCTTTTTATCATTTCTTCTTATTCAATGAAACAAAACCATTGTCCAAATTATGACAGTTAACTGTCTCTGTGGATAATGTGTTTTTGTTTTTCTATTTCCTACATCAAGGATGGTCATAAAACTATTATTATGATTAAAACTTATTTTAATAAGTATATTATAACTTATTTCATGTTTTGGAACTAATACATAGATATGATACTAAATAAAATTAATCAAATTCATAATAGTTGAAAAAACTGTTACAAGAAACTAAACAATTATTATTAAAGATTTATCAAATGAATAATCCTCATTTCAGAAATAAAAATTATATATGGGTAAATTTAAACATATTTAGTTTCATTAATAAAATACAATTTCACTTTTGGAGTACTATTATCATTTTTAACGAACATCCATAAATATACGCAAGTTAACCAACCATGAAAGCCTGAAATAAACACTCCCAGAATGGTGAAATTGATCTTTATAACTCATCAAAATGACAATAAATGAACATAAAAAAATTATAATGAATAGAATATATGTTAAATAAGTTCTTAATTAAGTAATTAATGAATCTAATTATATTATCCAAGATGTGAAGTGTGTGTTCAGAATACATTGAGACTTAGTTAAAGGACTTTCCTTTCAAAAAAAGGATTCAATGTCTCTTTTTAAAAAATTAAAAAAATATTGTTTCTTAAGACAAAGATTAAAAGAAATAATTTTCTTCATTTCATGACTCATTAATGTTTTAAATCATCAATTAAACTTTTACATGGATATTTTCAAATAAAATGTTTTCCTTTATATGTGCACAATATTCTTTTAAAATTAGTGATTTTTTCAAGGAATGTTTTCTTGATGGAAGTATTCTTATTTCATGATTATGTTATGGTTATTGGGAGTTTTTTATGATGATATGTGATTCCTTTATAAACCAAATATTGATGGGTCTATGATATCCATACAATTCATTGTGTAGTTGGAAGTTGTCTGTGATGGTTATTCCAAGTGTAACAATGATGGTTACATCCAAGTATAACCATGAACGTTATTTTATTGTAGACATAAGGGTTAAAATAATATGGTATCCATGAGGGTTACATCATAATTAAGTGTGATTATAAAATTATCCCGAAAAGTTACCTAATTTTTTTATTTGTGTAATCAATATTTTATACAAACATCATATCTCCACAAAGTATGTTTTTGAGGAAAGTAAATGTTATTTTTAAGGGTGATAAGTATATATTTCGGAAAATTAATTCATTTTTTTATAAGTATTCATATAATTACTATTTTTTTCCTTATTTTTATGAGACTTTATGAGATTTTTGTTCACATACCATGTTTTAAAATGTTTTCCATAGGGTTTAAGTTTTGGTAAGAGAAAGGGAGAAACCAATATGAATGTTTTGAAGATTTTTTATGAAAACAAATAATGTTAAAGACTTTTGTTTTAGGGAAAAACATATACTATGTAGATGTTTTAAAAATTATTGAATAGATTTATAATGTAATAGCTTTTCTAATTTTCTAAAACTATAATCCTAAAAATACTCTCTAATGTACTAGATTTATTTATTTACTTAAAACTCAAGATTATGTAATGTTTTAAGGTCGAGTATAGATAATTGGGAACATTTCATGGTTCAGATGACATTAGAGGTTTGTATAATGTTAATATAATACCCTTAAAAGGTTTTAATTTATGTTTAAGTTGAAATATAATGTAAATATTTCCATGTTGATTCATCTAAACTATATCTGTGCATAATGGTTTTCCATAGAGGAAACATGGAAGCTATAATAGGATGAAATCAAAGGGAAATCATCCTTCCAAATTAGTATCCCAAGATGGTTAGATTTAGAAAAGGTAATATTGCTATAGTAATGGAATATTTGACACATGAAATAAATGGTGATGTCATCCTTGTTAGAGAGTAGTCAAATATACCACAAAAGAATATGATGATAATGTAACATTTTATGAGGTACCCTCTACCATTTAGTGGATATTCACACATGGTGGTATCTTAGGGGCAGATTAAAACCCTACAAAATATTTTTGATGTCATGGGGTGTTCAGATCATCAAAAGGTTAGTCTAAAAATTTATCATTTAAAAGGTTAATATGAACAATAATGGTCAATGGTAAAGAATATTAGGGAAAGATAAGATATTAATGGCTTGGAATGGAATGTATTACTTTAAAAAATCATGAGAAATATTTTTCTAAGGATGTTTTAATTAGCATGGAAAATAAATTCCTAGAATTTAAATAAAGGGAGGAAGATTCAGTGGATTTTTTGGAAGAAAACTTTCCTCAATTTTCAAGGTAACTTATATTTTTTTTTGGATCTTGATAGTAACATAAATAATTTTACTATATATTTAAGCCAATATATCGAAGGCCATTGTCTTCCTCTGAATTCAGAAGTTATGAGAAACTTTTTCTATTTTCTTAGAGGTTATAAATTGAGTTTTCCAATGATCATGAATTTAATGACAACAAGGAGAAGAAAAGGTATGAATGGTAGGAAATGGGTAAGAAACAATCAAATAAATATGAGGCTAATATAATAGAGTTTTTGGATTGTATAAGGTATGGTAAAAAGAGCCCTAGGGAATTCCTTATCAAATTTGGGAAATTCTTCCAATGTGGTAATTTTGGACATATGGATCATGATTTTAATGAAAAATATCTTAGTAGTGGTGAGTTGAATTCTAATAAGCAAGCCGTAATGTGTTTTAAATGTGGCGAGATTGGTCATTATGTACATACTTTCCTAAATAAGGACTCAAATGATAGGAATCACTCAAATTATAAGTATAAAGGTGTGATTAAATCCTTTGAAACTACTTCAGTAGATGTTGGGTCATCAAATGAAGTGGTATTAGATATATTGATTGTTTTTTCATATTTTTTTAATGGATTTTTTGATTAAGGGTCTACAAATTCATTCATATATGATAAATTTTTATCTAAATAATAAGTTTCACCACAAGATATTAAATGAGAACTTATTGTAAAAAATAGGTTTAAGTATTAAGGAAAAAAGAACTTATAAAAATATTTATATTGTCGTCTGGGGAAGGAATTTACCTAAAAACCTTATTCTCTTTCCCCAAGAAATGTTTGATGTTATTTTAGGTTGGGATTGGATATCTATTTAGCATGGTAAGATTGATTTTTGAGATAAATAAGTTGTTTTTTAGAAAGAGTCTCAATTTTTAAAAAAGAATTAACTCATACCATTGATTACATATATGGATGTTGTGAAACTATTAAAAGATGGAAGTGAATGTTATCTGGAACATATTGTTAAAAACCATAGAACACTTCAGATTAAGTATGTTCTGATAGTTAATGAATACATAGATTTTTCTAATGATTTTCCTTGTGTAATTTTTTATTGGGAGGTTAATTTACTACTAATTTGGTCCATAATGATAAACCTATTTAAAAAACCCCCATATCGAATAGATCAAGTATAACTTTTGGAACTAAAAAAGAAATTGCATGATTTTAAATGTAAATCATTCATTCATCTAAGAATTTTACCCTAGGGTGCTCTAGTATTGTTTATTAAAAATAAATATGGTTCCATGAGGGATTTCATTGATTATATTGATTTGAATAAATTTTCTATTAAGAATAAGTATCCATTACCTCATATCAATGACTTGTTTGATCAGCTCCATAGAGCTCATTATTTTCCCAATATTTACTAGATATCTTGATACCGTTAGCTGAAGGTGAAGGAGGTTGGCATTCAATGGGTGGTGCGTCTGAGCACTTCCCTTCTTCCTTTTCATCCTTTCCTACCCTCTTTTCATCTCCTATAGCCATCTAATAATATGTCAGCATGACTTTTCCATGGGTTCTTCACCCTCAAATTCTTTTGAGGCTTTTCTACACTTTTTTTTTCTTGTTTACCTCTTTTTCCATTTTTCTCACTTTCACTATAATGAATGCATTTTGATTTTTGATCATGTCGATGGCATATTCTTCAAGGAGATCATGGGGTCCCACTAATGGTTGTTTGTTGTTGAAGCCCTTGGACATTTTTTCCATTGATCTAACCTCATGTTTCTCTACAAATCTCCAAGATGGATATGGATTGGTGGATAAAAGAGGTTTTGTGTTTTGAGGTTCTTAAGTTCATGGGTTTAAAGGAATTGACTGGGTCATCCTGCTCTTATTTTGAAGACTCTCATTTTTATTCCTTATCAACATTGTCATAATTCTGAGGCCTTGGTATCTCACACCACTGATCTGAACTTACATTTCGCTGCTCCTATCCTAGTTGGATATGAAGTAGTGGTAACAATGAGGGTCTGGTAAGTGGGGTTCAACGTCCGTTAGTGTTCCATGCATGAGCCCTTTGTTGACGGTTTTGGTTTTTTGGATTTCATCCTCATGTTATTAGTGAAGGTTTGTATAATTATTCTTGGTGGTTGATCTTTTTTATTCTACTTCGGTGGTGTTTTGATTTGTTGTTCTAGTTTGGTTTTATTCCTGTATGGGGATGGTAGCGACCATCAATATCGATCTCGGCAGTTTCGTGTCGATAGTTTCTGATTATCTATGATGTGATGTTTTTCTATATTGGTTCTGTGGTTGTTTCTATTCGATGGGGGATGATGAAGACATGGTGTGATGTTTTATAGTGGATTCGTGAGACTCTAGTGATCGACTAGCGTGTTATTTGGAAAAAAACAATGATAGTGGTGATGGATGAAAATGACGATAGTGGTGAGTCATGATGATGATGGTTTGTGACTTGAATTTGGATGATGCTATGAATATATATCATGATATTCATAGTTGTAGTGAAATTTTATAATATTCAACTTGAAATTTGGGTTTCATTTGTTTTTTTCTTCTTACCTGGTGTGCAGGTTACCACTCAACTATAAAGTATCTTTTTATAATCAAATAAAAATAGAATTATCTATTAAGATGGATGAAATTATGAAAATATAATTTTAGACTTGATATGGGAATTATGAGTTTTTAGTTATGCTATTTGGTTTGAAAAATTCACCTTCTGTATTTATGGATCTTATAAATAGTGTTTTTCATTAATATTTGGATAATTTTACCATTTTTTTATTGATGATATTCCATTTTATTCAAAAATTTATGATGATCATGGAAAAATTTTATGGATTTTTATGCAAACACTTAAATAAAATAAGTTATATGTGAAATTTAGAAAATGTGATTTTTGGTTACAAAAAAAATCTTTCCTAGGGTATATTATATATAAATATGGAATTAAATTGGATCCTAAAAAAAGTGGTTGAGGACGGGCCAAGGCCAACAAATGTTACTAGGATTCAATGTTTTCATGGATTATCATTCAATTACCAATGGTTTGTTGAAAACCTTTCACGTTTATCTATCCTACTATCTATGTAAACATGAAATAAGGTTAAATTTATCTAGATAGAAGATTGTAAAATTTATTTGCAAGAATTCAAAAGGATATTAGGGAATGTTTCTATTTTTTCCCCTACCCTTATGAAATGGTGATTTTTTGTCATCTATAGAGATACTTCCTTGTAGGGACTTGGTTGTGTTCTATTCAAAATTGATCATGTAATTTCTTATTCTTCAAGGCCCATAAAACATCATGAGTTAAATTATCCTACAAATCATCTAGAATTGTCTTATGTTATTTTTTCTTTAAAAATTTGTAGGAATCTTCTATATGTGTTAAATTATGAAATATATAGTGATCATAAATGTTTAAAGTATATATTTACTTACAAAGAGATGAACATGAGGCATAGAAGATGAATGAAACTGATTAAAAAATATGATTTCATGATTCACTACCAAATTTGAAAAAACAAATTTGGATGATTATTTGAGTCATAAAAGTAATCCTATATTATCCATTTTACATTTGGAACATGATCCTTTGGTTAGTGACTTAATTAATTTTTTCCTAGAAGTTGGGGGTGCATAAAATTAATTTGTTTTTTTTCAGATGTCAGTATAATTTTCCATGTCATAGAAAATTATGTAAACTCAAAAGTAAGATTGTGAGTTAAAAAAAGGAAGAATTAGTAAAGAAAGTTAATTTATCAGAATTTAATATTGATAAATAATTTATTATGATATTTGGAAAGAGATTATGTGTTCCTTGTGATTTTCAATTGAAGAAAGGGTTGTTATGTGAATCTCATAGTTCTCTATTTCCATTTCATTCTGGTATCACTAAGATGTATAGAGTCCATTTGGAGTATTATTAGTGGGAAGGAATAAAATTCGATATTACTGATTTTACAATGAAATGTTTGACTTGTAAATAGGTTAAAGAATAATAAAAATTACCAAAGGGTATGATTCATCCTTTTCTAATTTTAGAGTGTAAATGGGAAAATATATCCATGAATTTTAGGGTGGTACTACAAAATAATTCTCAAAGTAATAATTTTATTTGTGTTATTATTGACTAGCTAACTAAATTTGAACATTTCCTTCCCATTTGGGATATTATGTCTTTAGATCGACTTTCTAGACTGTATCTTAAAGACATAATCATGTTCCATGTAGTTCTTTTATCTATTGTATGAGACCGTGATCCTAGGTTTACTTATAACTTTCGGAAATGCCTTTAGAAGTCATTAGGGAATAGAGTTAAATTTTAAAATAGCCTTTCATACATAGTATAATGGATAGATAGACTGAAAAATTCTGAATTTTGAAGACATTTTATTTTCTAATTCAATGGATTACCAGGGATGTTGGGATCAACATATTTCTTTAGTTGTGTTTTCTTATAATAACTATTTTCATTCCATTATATAAATGACACATTTTGAATAATTATGTACAAATAGGTGTTAAAATATTAAATTTTGGGATGATGTGGGTGAAATGAAGTTAATGGGACCTTAATTGTTAGAGGAAGTGTCTAAGAAGGTGAAAATGATTCAACAACATATAAAGGAATCTTAGAGCAGGTAGAAATGTTATATATAAAATAGGAGTAAAGACCTTTCTTTAGAGGTAGGTGATCATGATTTTCTTAAAATATATCCATTGAATGGTGTAATAGATTTTTGTAATAAGGTAAATTTATGTCCACAGTTCATTATACCATATGAAATCTTGGAAAAATATGAATCAGTTTCCTACTGAGTATCCTTGCCTATGAGTTTATCCCATGCACACAATGTTTTTCATGATTCATTATTAAGAAATATTTTATGAGATTCATCTCATGTTTTGATCCCTAAGGTAGTTCAATTTGAAGATAAAATTTCATATGAGGAAAAACCTGTTAAGATTCTTGACCATAGAGATAAATTATTGTAGGACAAGGTAATTCACCTAGTTATAATGTTTTGGAGAAACTATAAAGTTAGGTAAGAAACATGGGAATTTGAAAATGCAATGAGGGAAAGGTATTCTCACTTATTTAATAAGTGAATAAAATATTGAGGATGTAATTTCCAAAAGGGGGTATAAATAATGTAACAACCTAATTACTTAAAGAATGTTTTTCTTTTCTGGAAATTAATATTTAAATTAATTATAAATATGTTAAGTATATACCAGAATAGCAGAAAACATGGAGTAACTCCTTGGACCGATAAATTTATTAAAAAATATATAGTAAAAGTACATAGGAGATGGGAGGATTGAGGTAAAAGTGATAAGAACACCAACATCACTCATCCTCGGCCACCTCACCCACAAAATGCACCACAGACCCATGTGTGCCTACCCCTTCTCCATTGTTTCTAGGTATGCCACCCACCAGTAGCATCAGTGTTGACTTGATATATAGCAGTAGTGTATTAATAAAAAATCTGATTTTCCACTAGAATAATATGACCATCAACATCCTCAATAACACCTTCAATAGAAGGCCCTTTACACAAAGATCCCTTAAAATAGTTCTACCAATTAGAGTCAACCTACTTGGAGATAGAATCATTGGTTGTTGTAGATGATGAACTCCATTTACCTTTCCTTTCCCTACTCGCCCTGTCAAGTGAATCAAAGTCTAGAGAGTTTAAAGATTCCAGCATAGTAAAAAAATTGTTCTGCACGGCACTAGCATTAAGTGAACCGGCATGTAAATTAGAAGTAGGAACATGTATAAACACTCATGATCTTGAGAAGAGGCCTTCCCAAAACTAGTATCACCATAAGAAATCATAGCACTAGGGACAGGGGAAGATTCTGAATTCCCTTGAGAAGTGGCAACCAACACACCTTTGATAGAACAAAGAACATGTGAGACATTAGCTGTTGAAGTAGCCATGTGATCCAAGGACATAGCACTCTGAGTTTCCATGACAGCAAAACCAGTAGAAGAATTCTTCCCATAAAGTGCTTGTCCAACAATATGAGTGGAACCATGATCTAATTTCCCTTAATATAAAAATAATTCCTCCATAAATAAAGCATGATCAATCTCAATGTCAATATCAAGGTGATCTGAACAAGAATTTCCACATTTTGAAAGAGAGGGTTCCCCTTGAAGAAAAGTATCAGAGAGATATCCATTTTCTAGAACAGCCACATTCTCAGAACCATGACATCCAAAATCTTATTTCCCAGCCACCACCTCAGTAAAGGAGGACATTCCCCCATTACCAAGGTTAGGCATCAAATTTTAATTAGTTTTTTTCACACCATTGTCTTTATTGCTTTTCACAATGTTGTCATTATTCCTAGAAGTGGGTTCACTTACAATAGTAATTTTGAGTTTTCATGTTGCAACCACATTCCCATACGTTTTACAATGTGAACATCAAAGTCCTCAGTGACAATTATCCTTTACATGCCTAATAGGGAATCAATTAAGACAAAAATTAGGAAAATGCTCAAATGTAATCTCAAAATCAAATCTAAACTCACCAGCAATCAAATCAAAACTCTCAAATAGAGGCAATTATAAACAAAACTCAACCACCATACAAGAAAATTGACCTTACCTACCCATTACAGTCTCCTTATCAAGATTAGTTAGAGTAAGAACAACCGTATCCACTTACTATAGAATACTAGGGTGGAATAATACCCGTTTCAACCCTTTGAATTGAATCTAGGATTGTGCCACTATGTTCTTATCCTGAAAGGGGTCAAACTAGGGGTCCTAGCTCTGGAACTGAAGGATCCCTAGATCGAGATTAAAAAACTCGTTGCTCTAGGCCCTCAGTTTCAATTCATTAGAGTGGAAGGTGATATGAACAAAAAATCCTACCAAGTAAAATGGTGTGCCACTCTCTAAATCCCCAAACCTATACAAGATGAATCTGAGATCCTCAATCTTCCATGAATTAAAATCACGGGAGCTAAGCCTTGAAATGATTGAATTCTTATAGGCTTCAATTCATTCTTCAAAAAACCTAGGGATCTACTCGGCAATTGTACATGAAAAATTCCTTGAAATATGATTATGAGTAGAATATTCACCACTCAAAGGGATAGGAAAAAATATTCCATAACCCTGGATCCACAAACCATCCACACCTACAACAAATCCACCCTCATATCGCTTATGCGAGACAACATTTTACAAACCCACAACTGGAGCAGCGACGCATTTCAATCCATAACCATTCTCAGTACCAGTCACCACTGCATCTGGAATAGCTACATCTGTAGTCACCACCGTCGCTTTGAAAGAATCACACATGGCTCCTGTTTCTCAATCAACCATATCAGAGGCTGACGCCATACCTATTCCAATCCCGCCATTCAAAAAACTTTTTTCCACTACATATGAAACCCAAGATCCACAATCGGGGAAACTCATATCTCTATTAACATGTCAATAACATTCAAATTTCCCTCATGGGAATAGGATATCACCCACTGAGACATCAAAAATCGTTACCGTTTGCACCGCCCCTGATTCCTTTAAAATCTAAAATATTTATATTCATCATCCTAATTTATTTTTAATTTTTATGGAATAAAAAATTAGCTTAAAGTCTTTCACAATGATGATATAGTAATTATAAAAGAAATAAAAAATTTAAAATAAATGATATTAAAAATATTAAAATAAATATAAATTTAGATACTCAATATGATACATGAATTCTATATATAATGATGATATATTTATAATATAATAAAATTTTTTGTTATAATTTTACTCTTTTTCTTATTTTTTATATTCATAGTAATGAACAATATTGAATTTGATAATAATGATGTTTCATGAATATAATATTTTATTAAATTATTAAAAAAACCAAAAAATATTAAACAAGGACATAGGGGATAGGATATGATCGAAAAGTTCACCCCTTATATATTTAAGGGCCATTTGGAATTATTTGGATATAGAATAGTCTTATTATATTTTATTATTTTATGAAATTCTTAAAGTTCCCCTCACCTCATTTAAAAAGGGAATCCCTAATATCACTGAATTTGACCACCTAGATCCATTTAGATTTACCATAATCTACCAAAGTCCCTTCTACACTTCCCAATACATATTGTGGAGCACTTCTATCACTAAAAGATAAATTTCATGTTCCTTAAAAAATCCTTTAAGGAGATGTTATTCAAGAGGTTACTTTCTTAAACCAACTCTTATTTTTTTCTTCAACCTTCTCCTCACCTCATTCATCCATCAAGGAATAGTAACTCTAGTATTATGTACATTATATAATTTTATATTTATAATTTAATATCTTATATCCATCCGTTTTCTTGTATCCTTTTATTTAATGAAACAAAAACATTGGAAAAATTATGGTAGTTAACCATGTCCATGGATAATGAGTTTTCATTTTTATATTACCCCCCTTAAACCTGGTCATAAAAATGTTACAATGATTAATAATATTGTAATAAGTATATTATAACCTATAACATGTTTTGAAAATAATATATATACATTTTATTAAATATAATGAAACCAATTCATGGTGGTCGGAAAAAACTGCCATAAAAATCCAAACAATTATCATTAATGTTTTATCAAATGAATCATCCTCATGTTAGAAAGAAAAATGTTATTTGAGACTATTTAAAATTTTATAGTTTTATGAATACAATATAATTTCACTTATTTAGTATCATTATCATTTGAAAAGAAAATACATAAATATACACAAGTTAACCAACCATGAAACCATGAAATGAACGCCCCTATAATGGAGAAATTGATCTTTATAACTTATCGAAATGTCCATAAAGGAACTTAATAAAATTATAATAAATAAAATATATGATTAACTGGTTATGAAATAAGTTATTAATGAATATAATTTTATTATCCAGGATTTAAATTTCAAGTATATAACACATTCCAAATTTCTATGAGAGAATTTTCTTTAAAAATACTCTTTAATGCCCATTTTCACAAAATTCAAAAAGAATGTTTGTTAAACTTATAAGTAGTGAGAAGTTTTTTCCCTAATTCAGGATTCATTCATGTTTTTAATCAATATTTATCATATTACATGGTTATTTTTAAATAATTTTTTTTGTTGTTTGTGCACGATATTCTTTTATAATAAGTTATTTTCCTCAATGAATGTTTTTATGATGTAAGTATTAATTTTTTATGATTATGTTATAGTTATTGGGAATTGTTTAATATAATTTTTGGTTCCATTATAAAACAAATACATGTGGATCCAAGATATCCTTCTAATTCATTGGGTATTTTTAAAGTTGATGATGATGGTTATTCCAAGTGTAACTATGATGGTTACATTCAAGTATAACAGTGTGGGTTATTTTATGGTAGCTATGAGGGTTACAATCATATGTTTTCTATGAGGAATAAATAATAACTAATTATGATAATTAAATGATTCCCTAAGTTACCTAAGTTTTTTATTTATTCTTTCTATGTTTCATGGAAACCTCAGGTTTTCCCAATTTTAGTTATTGAGAAACTTATACGTTACTTTTAAGGTGAAAATTTTATATTTGTGAAAATGACTTCATGTGTTTAAAATTATTCATGGAATAATAGTTTATTTTTATATTTTTATACCCCATAATAATATTTTTGTTCTCATCCAACAATTTAAAAGGATTTTCATAGGTTTTAAGGATGGGTAAGAGAAAATAACAAGCTTAGATGAATATTGTGAAGATTTTTAATGAAAAGAAACCATGTTAAATACTTTTGGTTTATAGAAAAAATGGATACTGTATAAAAGTTTTCACATTTATTTTATGGATTTTATAATAAATATTTTTTCCTAATTTTATAAAACTCTAATCCTAAATGTATTCTCAAATGTAAGTGAATGATTTCTTGACTTAAAACCCAATATTATATAATGGTTAAGGATATGTACTTCTACATAAAGTCTATATTTGAGGATATATTATCACGAATGATAGCTTCTTTAGGTTTAAACATTGGTTTAATTTTATTTTATAATATATAAATATTTAATATACTTTTTGAAGCATTCTATGAAATTATTTATCTCACCTTGGATTAAAAGATGCATGGATTGTGTCTCATCCAATTCTTTTTCCATTATAGAAAGTTTCTCCTCAATATCACTTACCATGTTCTCAAATTCAACTATATTTCAATCTTTTCACAAAACTATCATCAATAAGGATAGTTTATTTTCGATCATACTCATTATTTTTACCACCCAATTATTTATTTTCTTTCTTTAGTTTTCTTTTTTTATTGATTTTCATATCATTCATTAGAATTTCTTCCAAGTTATCTTTTAGTATCAATTAATGTATAGTTATTTCCCCCACCATCATCACTACAAGATGTATAAAATCCTTATTCAACTTTAACAAGAAAATTAACCTCACAATATGAAGATATAACCGATGATTAATCATATTTCTCATGATTTCCTATCAATTATCAATTCCTGATGCTGGAATTCTTCTTTTTCTTCTTATCCTTTTTCTGTTTTAAAATTTTCTTTTCTTCCACATCATAATTATATTTTGAAGACTTTATTTGGATAATAATATTAAATGTATCCTAACATATCATAATTTTATCACTTTTGTGATCATATTTTTCATCAACTTACCCCTCTTGAATCATCTTGATATACGGGAAGTTGTTTTACTTAGATCTTCATATATATCATCATCCAAATCACTTGATTATATAACAACTTATTCCTTGTTTTTTACTTTTATAATCGATTAAAAATCCATCCTATATTTTTCTTTATTTTTTTAAGATAGATTTTTCTTCAATACATAAAA
Source organism: Viscum album (assembly GCA_963277665.1). Classification (NCBI taxonomy): domain Eukaryota; kingdom Viridiplantae; phylum Streptophyta; class Magnoliopsida; order Santalales; family Viscaceae; genus Viscum; species Viscum album. Next base: position 4,320,540 of record OY728122.1, on the reverse strand, counting down.
AATGTGTTTTTTTTAAATCATCTAGTGTCAAATATTTACTTTCATACAAGGTTGATATTTTTTAATCAATCAGATGTAGAAAATTTATCATCTATTTTTTCAGAAATGGTAAAATCTTGTAGACTCTCAACAAAACCTAAAATCTCTTAAAATATCTCATTCCAAGTGGTGAAATATTAATCTATATTTTTATAATCAGTCATTTTTATGTCCCCAAAATTTCTCCTTGAAAGTCTATGTTTTACTTCCATGACTTTTGCGACACCTCAAGACATTAAGATATATATAACAACCGATTATCTTATGGTATGTTTCTTTTTAAATAAATTTAAATTATGTCAATATTTTTTGGATCATGAAACCATTAAATTTTTAAAATTATTCTATGTTTTATATCTTATACAACACGAAATAATGAGTTTAAATGAACTATGATACGTTATTAAAATATCGTTATTTTGACATTATTTTTATAACATAACCATTAAATTTATGGGTGTGGATATGATTAGCCCTAGAAATATATATAATAATTTTACCTAATACAAATTTAATGATTATTTCTTAGGAAAAAATTGATCAAAATTCAGTAAAGTAATTTTATATGTTTTCTTCCAAAATGACTTTTATTAATTTTTATGAGAAAATATTATAATTAATTTTTTTCCACATCTTTAAAATTTATTTGATATAATTAAATTAAAATTTTAAATCCTAATATCAAAATTTTTTTACTGTGGATTTTTTTATTTATCAGAAAATATTGATTTTCATGTGAATAGTGAAAAATATTACTTTTTTTAGAACTGTATTTTTATATTAAGAATTTTAAATTTTTTTTTCAATATATTAAAAGTAAAATTATTTCTTCCATATTATTAATAATACTTGTTCGTTGGAATCATATTTAGTATTTAATTTGGTATAAAAAAAAATTATACATAAAAATACATTTTTTCTGAAAAACTATTCTTCGTTGTGTTTTTACATTTTAATATTAAATTATTTTCTTCAAATTATTGAAATTAAATAGAAAATAATGGATCTAATATTTAAAATAAAGAGGTCCAAATTTAGTAAATAGGTCCATTTTTTGTTCACTATGAATTATAACTTTAGTAATTTTTCTACCACTATAAAGGTTAAATAAGATAATTAATAGTTCAAACTAATATGATAAGGATAATGAAATGACACTAAAACTTAACTTAATTTTATTGGAAGATTTTATTTTGTCCATAATCATCCAATATTTGGTTATATGTTCTTTTTTCCATTTTCATGGGATTACGACCTTTATAATATTTTATATATACCAAAGTAAAAAAATGTCACACTCTAGTTTTTAATAACTATAATATTTTAAGGATAGGTATAACTAGAGAGTATTTATGGTAATAAATTATATTTTGAAATATAAATGATTTATTTTAATCATGGTAATTTATTTTTATTTGTTATAAAGAAATAATTACCTTAATGTTTCACATGATGATAATGTAATAATTATTTAATTAATGATAAAATAAAATAAATAATATTAATATCATTAAAAGTTATATAATTTTAAATAATTAATGTAATAATGAATTTTATAGATAAATATGACATATTATAGAGGTTTTTATCCATTTTATTATAATTACTTTGTTGTATTGATGATATTAAGGTCAGACTAAAGGAATAATTCTAAAAATGACATTATTGATATTTTATGAAAATAATAATTTATTAAATGATTTAAAATTTATAAAAATATTATATTTGGAAAATTGAATTTTTTATGATTAACTAAATATACCATTGTCTAGTTATGGGTCATTTCTAATTTTATAGTAAAATTATTGACCCTAATGGGATAGGAAATTTTAATTGTATGATAATTGTCCAAATGGTGAATGGGGGGTTATGACAAAAAATAAGGGTGAAAAAATATCCAAAATTTGTCAGAATTTTATTCTATGAAATTATTTAGAATTATATCCACTGTAACAACCCGAGATTTTATGAGAATTATTATTTTTAATTTATTTGATGTCTTTTGTTTTATGCTACACCAAAATTAGCTTGTTCTATATGCAACACCATATACGCAACACTATTCGTGGCCTGTGTTACACACAATTTCAAGTTCGTTTTGTGGAAATTATTTTACGCAACATTAAGTATTGATTTTGTTCAATGTATAAATAAAATAAGTTTTTATTATGTTATAAGCAACACAAAACGGAGATTTCACTACACGCAGCCTTTACTAGGCTTGCATTACACGCAATCGAGACCTTCCTCGATAGCATGTGTAGTACGCAATAACGGGTTTCACTAAACGAGATATTATTATAATATTGTTATGAACTAGTCGTTATGAATAGTAATACCGACTTTTTAAAATTTTATAAATTTTATCTTTCAAAATGGACTTCATTTTTGGATTCGGAATATCAAAATAGCCTAGGGTGAATTTTTGGCATTGTTTTGAAAACTTTTAATTTTTGATGAATAGTGAAAAGACTGGGTTACTATTTAAAAATAGACATTTTATTTAAATAATTATTTATTATATTTAAATTTTTTTTAGGTCAAAATTGATACATAATACCAATATAAGTTCAATGTAATTCATTGGAGTCATTTTATAATAATTTTAGATATATAAAAAGTTTATTGAACTTTTCACCGTCTTTTACCCACCTCCTAGGAGAATTTGAAAATTTACATAAAACTTAATTTTACCGCTTCTGTGAGTTGAATTTCAAAAATCCAAAAGACATAGTTAATATCAAGAAGTAAAATGTGGTTCAATAACATAAAAATAATTTTTGGTGAATAGTAACTTTTTACTTTTATTTACCACGATTAATAGTAAATAGGGTAATTAAGGGTAAAAATGATATTATTATTACCCTAAAACATGTCCTAATTCTATTGGATAAGTGTAATTAGGCCACAAATAACCTTAGGAATATAATATTATCATTTAGGTCCACTTGGATTAGATTAGGATATTTATTATTATTTAATTAAAAGAAGAGTTAAAAGAGTTAAAATCAAAGATTAATAACTAAAACATTTTTAATATATGGTTATACAAAAGATAAATTCGACTAAAAATATTCATTAGAAATATAAAAAGATTTCCTACATAAGGGTATTTTATTTATAATTTTTAGACATTAATTATTTTAATTTATTTATGACACAATGATGATGCAGTAATTACTTTATTAATGGAATATTAACATAATTGATGTTATAAATACCCAAATAAATGTAATTTGGGAATTTTTATAAATTAAACTATTTTTTAGGTTAATATGACATGTTATTATTTATTTAATTAACTTTTTTCGAACTAATATTGCCTTTATGAATTTCACAAAAATCAATTACCAAATAGTGTCAAAATTGACATAAAATAGTTTTTAAAAGAAATATTATATTATTAATTGTTATTCTATTCCTAAAAATATAAGGTTAGGCCAAATGACATAGATAAGGTTATATATATTAATAATTAACGAATTTTGGTTCTTTATTCTTTTTATAGTACGTTTATTAACCATATAGTGTAAGAAAACAAGAAGACACGGTAAAAGTTAAATTATTTAACTTATAGTTAAATCTAAATGATAAGGTTAAAATACTAACCTAAACTTGTCTAAAAAATATTGTTTGAGAGGATTTAGACCCATCCCCACTTTAGCTTAGAAATAAATCAATTTGGAGCTATTATAAACCTAATATGACTTTAGTATAAAATAATATTATAGGTTTTTTCTAAGGTGCCCCGCTCCTACCTTATAAAAGGGCACCTCCTACCTCTTGTCTTTACACAATTTTGACCCTTCAATCTCGACCAACCCCTTACCATTTACCTTCTCTACTTCCCTAGAAACATTATAGAGTTTATGGTCTCCTCAAAAGACTAACTCTAGTGCCTTAAAAGGAAGCTTAAAAGAGGTGCGTCGAAGAAGAGGTAATCTCTTCTACCGATTCTTTCAAGTTTCTTTCTTCTTCTACTTCTTCTCCATTTTTTGTTTTATAATAAAGTACTAACATCAGTATCACACATATAATTATATGTTATTATAAATATGAAACAACCCTATTTCACCTTCTATCCATCCTATGGAAAATGAAATCACCGCGCGTGCGTACGTACGGAATACCGTCTCCACGTCGTGGTGTAATCTGTTTTTCCACCACCACCTTACTTGGATGGGTATAATGGTGTAAAGAATAACTATATATTGTTATTATCAAATAATAATGATTCTGAGATATTATATCATCCACTCTAATTCCATTCAATAATTATGGGAACAATATCATTGCTCGTGCGTGCGTACGGATTACCGTCTCCACGACGCGATGTGATTCATTCTATATGTTAACCATTAAATAATGATTATAAAGTATATATAATGAATAATAATTAAATATATGTCATGATAAAGCTAATTTATTTATGTATATATATATATTTATGTCATCTACTTACTTCCATTCAAGTCAATAAGGAAATGAAAACAGTGTTCATGCGTACGTACGACCTACCGTGTCCATGAACGGTGTATTTCATTTCATTTATCTATCTATTATATATATATATACTGAATATATATGATATATAAATCATTAATTACATTCTGGAAGTATGTAAATCAGGATATAAGTAATAATAATATCAAGAACAACAAGTCCAGACTTGTACGATAAAAAAAACGATTTTACCCAAAACGCTGCTTTAACATGGAATTTATAAAATAACGGGTAATATAAAGTTATAAGTGAACCATATATGACATAATAACAATTAATATGATTCTATAATAAGTCAATTACATTATTTAAATCATTATATAGGAGGTTTTGATACTTACGAAGCATATCAGACCTAAGGTAAGGGATAATTATTCTAATCTCGTTCTTATCCGAGATTGTTTATTCATAAGTATATATTGGGGTTATTGTTATCATCCTTGTCCATGTTTTATAAAAGTGTTTTTATGTATGATTAATTTACTATTTACCCATTTTTACTTTTACCACATGTTATTAATGGAATATTTCTTTTGTTTACCATACAAAGAACTTTTTGACTTTTCCGACAAAAGTATGGGGAGAATATGTTTTTTAACTTATACGGAATGAATGGATTTTTATGGTTTTATAACACCTTATTTTCATTAAACTTACTCTACAAGATTTCATGGATATTTTCCACAAAATCCATTTCTTTTAAAATTGAATGGAATTTTGTGAAAATAAAATGATTTTGAAGAAGAAAGGATATTTTCCTCAAGAATTCATTTCAAGTGTTTTATCAAAACCATTTTCCGCCTAAGATGATATTATTTAATATGTGTATGTTTCAAGTATAATATATAAATGATTTACATGGTTTCACTTTTCTTATGAAGAAATGATATCCATTTGTTTTATATGGATTATGTTATGATGGGGTGATGTTTATGAAACCCATTTTATTCTTTGGGTTATGATGAATGATTTATGTTTATGTTGTGGCACACGAAAGAATGATTTCATTATGAGATTTGTGGGACCTATATCTCCCTCAAATGCATTGGGTAAAGATTTATATCTCATGAGATAGACATGGCTGGAACGGCATGTTAATACGGTTCAGTGTTACAGGACTAGAATGTTGAGTGAACTCGATTCAGAAAGGGACTTTGTCCACTAAGATAGTCTTGGCAGCAATGCCTTGGCTACTATGGAAATCATAGCATGTGCTTAGTGGTTTTCTGCAATTAAATGTTTTATTCCCATGATAGTTTATCATGTTTTATGTTCCTTTATGATATATTCCTTATGTACTTCCAAAATTTATGTCTTTGCTCAAGATTTTGATGTTTATATTTTATGTTAAAGTTTTTGCATTCAAATATTTATGGATTGTTTTATGTTCTCTATGTTTACACTTACTGAGCATTTGAGCTCACCCATTTTATGTTTTCTTTTCCCCAGGATATAAAGAAAGGTTTTAGGTAAGAAAACAAAAGGAGAAGATCTTTATGGGAGATCTTGAAGATCTTTCACCACGATTAGAAGATTTTGTTCCAAGTTTCCAAAGACACTAAACTATTACAGTCCTTGGGTGTTTGTTTTTTTTATGTATTAAGTATTCTGCATTAGTAATGTAATGTCTATGTACGTCAAGTTTGGGGTCTCTATAGTTGGTATCAAAGGAAAAGGAGGTAGGAATGTATCTGATCCTTGGGAACTCTCACATGTGAGCGTTGGACGAATCCTGGCTCTCCGCCCAAGGGATTCCTGAGGAAATGGCTGCCACTGGGGATGGTGGTGTGTCCTGCCCAGGGGGTGTAGCTGCCCATGGAGTGCCCTGATAGGTATCAATTATAGTTCACTGGAAGTAATTCCAGACCTCTACATTTTTTATTAGAGGAAAGGTTTAGTCAACCTTTGGAAACTAGGATATGAGAACTTTAGTGGGATCCCTAGAGATATTTCTAATTTATGTCTAGGGATGTCCTTAAAAATTAGAATAACTATATGTTATAGTCCTAGAATTATTTTGACGATCATGAATAACCTAGGGTGAACCTAGGGTTTCATGGATTAAAGAATGTGTGATAAGTTATAGATCTCATAAGTGACTTTTTATGTGGTTCCTTGTTATTTTAATGGTTTCTTACACCATGGTTTTTGGTTTTAGTCAATGGAGTGAATGAGAATGAATTGGGTCAACATTTAATCCAATGGACAAATTGGTGACTATGAGAAACGAAATTGCGTAATTCCTATAAATAATGATTTTGTGATTATGCAGAATCATTCATTGCGATATATGATCAACAAGGTGAACTTTAGTGGTATTCCTAATTCATAAAATAAGAGGAAGATGTACTTTTATGCATATTCGCATGGTAGGGAGCATAGATAAAGGAAGATTGAGATTTCTGAATAAGGGAACAAAAACCTTGATGAATACATCAAATGGAGGGGAAGATGTTATATCTGTGGAGAGATGGGTCATAGAGTGACAGACTGTTATGGAGTTAAATTTATTATCTATGGAGAACATGGGCATTACCCAACTCAATGCCCTGACCTAAGAGGTTACTTCTAAATCATGGAAGGAATTATTCCATGACAATCATTGAAGAGGTTTGATTGAAGTGTTTATGTATTGGTATTCAAGAATAATGTTGTTGGGTTACTTTAATGGTATATTGGAATATCTTTGTATTGGTCCATTGGGGTTCTCAATAATTTTATGGTACCAATAACCATGAAAAGTGATTGAAATATTTTTGGAAAGTAGATGAAATGCGCATAATGAAGGGATACAAAGAAAATAATATATATGATATTATTCATGAGCTCATGATTGATATAAGGACTAAGTGATATCATGGATTGAGTATATATAATTTTTGGGATTTTGGTATGTGGAAAGTGTTAACTTTTAACTGCTTTAATTTTTTCACTAAGGTTCAATGGGTATTCATTTTTCAAGAGAATACATGATTAAGGCATTCGAATATTTGGAATGTGACCAACAAGACATATCTTATGATATATGGGGATAAATGATGGTATTTACATGCTTGGTAGATGACCTCTCTATCAATATTTTTCCTTATATTGTGAGTTTGGGTAAGCCTAAAGATTGGAATAGATTAAGTTAGACATCAGATAGTATTGTTTAAGGATAGAACTTTTTTATATTATTTTTGGAATGTTATAATAGTATAGTTTTAGAAAAAGGACAAATCGTAGGATGGGAAACAACCTGTCGCATTGAAAAAGGATGCGGGAATCAAACCCACAATCGAAGTGCAATAGGCCTTTATCGCCTACCACTGGCCTACAAGAAGTCCATGGTTAGTAGAAAATAGTTTTATTATATTAAACAGTATGATATATGAAGTATAAGTGCATTTTAGGAACCATATATGATAAATCTCACTATAGATGGACTTATGTATATTTGATAACTTTTGAAAACCTTTTGTTTGAGACAGATGGAATGACCCATCATTCTATCACATGATCTGCTAACACCTCACAAATGACAAATTCAACGTCATTTCTTCAAGAGATGAAGTGGAAATTTTCCAAGGAATGACCAACGTTGAGATTATACCAAAATCAAGAAAGTATTTATTCTAATTCCAATTTCTTTAACTTTAGGGAAATGATCTTGAAAACCAAAAATGTTGTCCTAGTGCCCTTATATCTTATGAATTAGATGGTACCTTAGATCATCAAAAATTTATGTCTTTGTGATTGTTGGATTTACCACTCATCATCAGAAGTTGATGGTCATATTTCTCTTCCATATCCACATTTTCACCTATGTTCTCTTATGCGGAAACCCAGTAATGAGTTAATTTGGGTAACCATTATGTTTCTTACTTTACTTTATAAAATGAAGTTTTAGTATTCCTTTTTACGATGTGGGTTTCTATGAATGAAACTTTGAAGTATTAAACCATTTATAGCCCCGACGAATTTCGAGGGCGAAATTTATTTTAAGGGGGGTAGAATGTAACAACCCGAGATTTTATTTGAATTATACTTTTTAATTTATTTGATGTCTTGTTATGTATGATACACCAAAATTAGCTTGTTCTATATGCAACACCGTATACACAACACTATTCTTGGCTCATGTTACACACAATTTCAAGTTCGTTTTGTGGAAAATTATTCTACGCAACATTAAGTATAGATTTTGTTCAATGTATAAATAAAACAAGTTTTGATTATGTTATACGCAACACCAAACAGAGATTTCACTACACACAGCCTTGACTTGGGTTGCATTACATGCAATCAAGACCTTCCTTGATAGCGTGTGTAGTACGCAATATCGAGTTTCACTAAACGAGATATTATTATAATATTATTATGAACTAGTCGTTATGAATTGTAATACCCACTTTTTGAAATTTAATAAATTTTATCTTTCCAAATGGACTTTATTTTTGGATTCAGAATATCAAAATTAGACTAGGGTGAATTTTTGGTATTTTTCTGAAAACGTTTAATTTTTGATGAATAGTGAAAACACTGGGTTACTATTTAAAAACCGAATTTTTATTTAAATAATTATTTATTTTATTTAAATTTATTTTAGGTAAAAATTGATACATAATACCTATATAAGTTCAATTTAATTCATTGGAGTCATTTTATAATAATTTTAGATATATAAAAATTTTATTGAACTTTTCAACGTCTTTTACCCACCTCCTAGGAGAATTTGAAAATTTACATAAAACATAATTTTACCGCTTCTGTGAGTTAAATTTCGAAAATCCAAGAGACACAGTTAATATCAAGGAGTGAAATGTTTTTCAATAAGATAAAAATAATTTTTGGTGAATAGTAACATTTTACTTTTATTTACCACGGTTAAAAGTAAATAGGGTAATTAAGGGTAAAAATGATATTATCATTACCCTAACACATGTCCTAATTCTATTGGATAAGTTTAATTAGACCAAAAAAACCTGAGGAATATAATATTATCATTTAGGTCCACTTGAATTAGATTAGGACATTTATTATTATTTAATTCAAAGAAGAGTTAAAAGAGTTAATATCAATGTTTAATAACTAAAACATTTTTAATATATGGTTATACATAAGATAAATTCGACTATAAATATTAATTAGAAAGATAATAAGATTTCCTACATAAGGGTATTTTATTTATAATTTTTAGACATTAATTATTTTAATTTATTTATGACATAATGATGATGCAATAATTACCTTATTAATGAAATATTAACATAATTGATATTATAAATACCCAAATAAATGTAATTTGAGATTTTTTATAAATTCCAATAATTTTTTAGGTTAATATGACATGTTAGTATTTATTTAATTAACTTTTTTAGAACTAATCATGCTCTTATTATTTTCACAAAAATCAATTACCAAATAGTGTCAAAATTGTCATAAAATAGTTTTTAAAACAAATATTATATTATTAATTTTATTCTATCCTAAAAATATAATGTTCATCTAAATGACTTATATAAGGTTATATATATTAATTATGAACCCCTTGGGGTTCTTTTGGCTTTTTATAGTAAGTTTATTAACCATATAGTGTAAGAAAACAAGAAGACACGGTAAAAGATAAATTATTTAACTTAGAGTTAAATCTAAATGATAAGGATAAAATAGTAAACTAAACCTATATAAAACCTATTGGTTGAGATGATTTAGACCCATACCTACTTTAGCTTATAAATAAATCAATTTCGAGCGATTATAAACCGAATATGACTTTATTATAAAATAATATTTTATGTTTTTCCTAAGGTGCCCCTCTCCTCCCTTATAAAAGGGCACCTCCTCCCTCTTCTCTTTACACAATTTTGAGCCTTAAAGCTCTGTAAAACCCTGACCATTTACCTTCTAAACATCCCTAGAAACATTATATAGGTTTTGGTCTCCTAAAAAGACTAACTCTAGTTCCTTAATAGGAATCTTAAAAGAGGTGCGTCGAAGAAGAGGTAATCTCTTCTACCGATTTTTTCAAGTTTCTTTCTTCTTGTACTTCTTCTCCATTTGTTTTTTCATAATAAAGTAATAACATAAGTATCACACATATAATGATATGTTATTATAAATATTAAACAACCATATTTCACCTTATATCCATCCTATGGAAAACGAAATCACCGCGCGTGCGTACGTACGAAATACCGCCTTCACACCGTGGTGTAATATGTTTTTCCACCACCACCTTACTTGGATGAGAAAAATGGTGAAAAGAATAAATATATATGGTTATTATCAAATCATACTGATTCTTAGATATTATATCATCCACTCCAATTCCATTCAATAATTATGTGAAAAATATCATCATTCGTGCATACGTACGGATTACCGTCTCCACGACGCGATGAGATTCATTCTCCATGTTAACCATTCAAGAATGATTATAAAGTATATATAATGAATAATAATGAAATATATGACATGATAAATCTACTGTATTTATGTGTATATATATATATATTTCATCTACTTACTTCCATTCATGTCAATAAGGAAAGGAAAACAACGTTCATCCGTAGGTACGACCTACCGTCTTCATGAACGGTGTATTTCATTTCATTTATCTATCTATTATATATATATATACTGAATATATATGATATATAAATATTTATTTAAATTATTTAAGTAAGTAAATCAGGATATAATTAATAATAATATCAATAAAAACATGTCCAAACACGTATGATAAATAAAATGATTTTACCCAAAACGCTGCTTTAACATGGAATTTTCAGAAGAACGGGTAATATAAAGTTATAAGTGAACCATATATGATATAATAACAATGAAAATGATTCTATAATAAGTCAATGAAATTATTTAAATCATTATACAGGAGGTTTGGATACGTACGATACATATTGGACCTAAGGTAAGGGATAATTATTCCAATCTCGTTCTTATCCGAGATTGTTTATTCGTAAGTATTTACTGGGTTTATTGTTATCACCCATGTCCAGGTTTTATAAAAGTTTTTTTATGTATGATTAATGTCATTTTTACCCATTTTTGAATTATACCACATGTTATGAATGGAATCTTTCTTTTGTCTACCATACGAGGAACTTTTTGACTTTTCCGACAAAAGTACGAGGAGAATATTTTTTTTAACTTATACCACATGAATGGATTTTTATAGTTTTATAAAGACTTATTTTCATTAATATTACTCTATGATATTTCATGGATATTTTCAAAAAAATACTTTTCTTTTAAAATTTCATTTCATTTTGTGAAAAGAAAATGATTTTGAAGAAGAAAGGATATTTTCCTCAAGAATTCATTTCAAGTGTTTTATCAAAACCATTTTCCATAAGATGACATTATTTCATATGTGTATGTTTCAGGTATAATTTCTCAATGATTTACATGGTTTCACTTTTCTTATGATGAAATGATATCCATTTGTTTTATATGGATTTTGTTATGATGGGATGATGTTTATGAAACCCATTTTATTCTTTGGGTTATGATGAATGATTTATGTTTATGTTGTGGTACATGTAAGAATGATTTAATTTTGAGATGGGCGAGACCTATATCTCCCTCAAATTAATTGGGTAAAGATTTATATCTCATGATATATACATGGATGGAATGGAAATTTAATCCGGTTCAGTGTTACAGGACTGGAACAAGGAGTGAACTCGATTCAGAAAGGGACTTTGTCCACGAAGATGGTCTTGGTAGCAATGCCCTGGCTACTATGGAAATAATATCATGTGCTTAATGGTGTGCCACAATTACGTGTTTTATTACCATTCTATATTATCATGATTTATGTTCCTTAATGATATATTCCTTATGTGCTTCCAAGATTTATGTCTTTGCTCAATATTTTGATGTTTAGATTTTATGTTCATGTTTTTGCATTCAAATGTTTATGGATTGTTTTATATTCTCTATGTTTACCCTTACTGATCATTTTTGCTCACCATTTTAATGTTTTATTTTCCCTAGGATATAAAGAAAGTGTTTAGGTAAGAAAAAAATGGGGAAGATCTTTATGGGATATGTTGAATATCTTTCACCACGATTAGAAGATTTTGTTCCGAGTTTCCAAAGACACTAAACTATTACGGTCCTTGGGTGTTTGTTTTTGTTATATATTAAGTATTACGAAAAAGTAATTTAATGTCTATGTACATCAAGTTTGGGGTCTCTACAGTTGGTATCAAAGGAAAAGTAGGTAGTAATGTATCTGATCCTTGGGAACTCTCACATGTGAGCGTTGGACGAAGCATGGCTCTCCGCCCAAGGGCTTCATGAGGAAATGGCTGCCACTGGGGATGGTGGTGTGTCCCTCCCAGGGGGTGTATCCACCCATGGAGTTCCCTTATAGGTATCAATTATAGTCCATTGGAAGTAGTTCCAGAACTCTAAATCCACCTTATATTATTATTATATAAATTTTGAGCCATTTTAAAATGATAAATTATTTATTTTACTTTAATATTTTAATAAATTCCAAAAGTTCCCCACACCTCAATTATAAAAGGTCACCTCCTCCCTTACTTATTTACAAACATTGAGACATTTATATATACCAAAAACTAAAAATTACTCTTTTAAATATCCCCATTCAAAAATTTTAGGTTAAATTTCTTAAAAAATATCAATCCTAGGTCCCTTAAAAAAAATTTCTAAAGGGAGCCCACCGAAGAAGAGGAAATTGTCTTTACTGACTCTTTCAGGTTTATTTCTTCTTCTACTTTCTATTAATGTGTTTTAACCATACAAAAATAATAAATACATTATAAAAAATATAATTATATGTTATTATTATTATGGTACAACCATATTCTATTTCTTTTTCCATCCTATAAAAATCTAAAACATTGCTCATGCATACGTACGATTTACCATCTCCGCATAGTGGTGTAATTCGCTTTTCATCACCACATTACTTGGATGGTTATAAATATGGAATTAATGAGTATATATAATAATTATTACCTAATTATATCTTTGAAATTATAATAAAATATATAACTTCTTACCTTCTGATCTATTAGGAAACGATAATGTCACTCATGCATACGTGTGAACTATAAACTCTACAAAGAAATGTGATTCATTTTTCATTTATATTTTACTTGGATGGTAATAAGGTTATAATTAATAAATATATATGATATATAATAAAAAACTACTATTCTAAAAAAATTATGTATTATTTATCTTTTTTTGTTCCATTCATTGAAAATTAAAAACATCGCTTATGAATACACACAACCTACCATCTCCATGAATTGTGTAATTAATTTTATATCTCTATATTTTGGTTTTAAAAAATTACTTTTTAAGTAAAAAGGGTATTCCCCCAAGAAATATTCTAGTAATTTTTTTAAAGTATTTTCATCTATGTCAACATCCTTTGTTGAATATTATTTTAAAGATGTACTCTAATTATACCATTAATTATATATCTTTATATTATTTATGATCATTTTGACTGGGGAATGTATTGATATTCCCTATGACTAGTTCTTCCAATATATATAGTTATTGATTTTTTTATGGAATATCCATTCATTTGTATAATTTATTCATATGTAGAATGAATTAGACTTAGTAAGTGTCCATTGTGGCCCACTATAGACCCTCAATGCATTAGTTGGTCTCATGAGACAAACAATCTTGGGTTTTTATTGAGGACTTACCCATTTATTCAAATGTTTCGGCACAAGCCCTGGATGATATTTTAAGATATATTAGAAAAGGCCCAGATGGTATGTTTTTGTGGTCTAATATTATGCATTCCATTATTATGAATTAAACCATTTATTTCCATGTGATTATTTGACTTACTATCCATAAATGAGTTTCTAGGTCATGATATTTTTTATATGGAATTACTATTACATCATTTATTCATTCCATATTATTCATTATTTGTTAGATTATCCTATACGAATTCCCTTAATAAGATTATGAGATCACCCATTTCTTATGTTTGCTTTCCTTTTTATGTGAGGAAGTGATTAATAATTTATATGTAGGGATATGAGAAATAAAATAAATTATTTCTCGAAGAAAATAATATGTTTTATTTTATGTTTTCAAATTAAATGTGTAATTATAGTATATATATAGTTTTACAACACTACTAAAATATTTGGTCCTTTGAGATGCAATTTCCTATATCTTATGCCAAGATAATAAAGTAACCCGTGATTTTAGGCTACTGGATTCAGGGTCTTTATAGTTGGTATAAGATAAATCTTAGAAAAAACACTAGAGAACTAGATATTAGAAAATATATATTAAGGAAACATAAACCTATAACTGACTTTGTGAATATTTCCAAAGAAACCAGTCTGGTTATTTAGATATTAGTTATACATAAATTTTAAATTTATTTTTATCTTTTCACTATTTTTTAAATTATACACAATGTTTCATAATGTTATAATCTAATTTAATATATTACACTATTTATAAATGGAATAAAAATTATAACTGTATTGGGGAATCTAACTCGGGTTATTACCAATAACCTTTCCCATATAGAGAAACATACTAATCCACAAAATTTTGTAATAAATTTATAATTCTTCACAAGTCAACAAACACTATCATTCAATGGGATTACAAATCCATTTTTAGATGAGAAATGGATAGGCTCCTTAGGGAAGATATTTCTCTCTTTGAGAAGTAATGAAAGGGTGAAGGTTGTTAGTGTTGTTTATCATATTTCAGGGGATGTAGATCAATAGTGGTCATTGATTAAAAATACTATTAATGAGGAGGAAATACAGAATATAAAATGTAAGTATTATATTAAACACTTCTAGAAAAAATATTTTCCTAAAGAACAATGAGTAGATATTGAGAGACAAATCTTGAGTGTGAGACAAAAAGATGAGGAAGATGTTTCTATATATGAATCCAACTAAACAAGGTTACTGAGACATGATTTAGACTATGTATATAATCCAAATATTAATATTGACTATTTCTCTTATGGGTTAAATACAGTCCATTGAATGGAACTAATATCCCAAACATTTTAATTATATAAGTATATAGTATTTTATTCTACCAAATAAGAAAATAATTATATAAGTATTATGAATCCAATGGGAAGAAAGAGAATATGAGGATGAAAGATAAAAATGGATATGGGTAAGAAGGTAAAGAGGTATTTTTTAACATGTGATACTTGTGGAAGGAAACACTCTGGTACTTACTTAAAAGGAAAATAAATTTGTTTTATGTGTACAGAGAAGGTCCACCAATCTCATGATATCAAGGGAGAACAAATATCTATCAATGTTTAATTCTTAAACTATAAAACTATAGGAGTAATATCAAGTTAAGTTTCCCTAGAATCAAGGGAAATTACCCTATAAAAGGCTTAGGGAGAAAGGACAAGATTTTCCAATCACAACAGCTAAAGTTTCTAATGATGTGGTGGTACGTACTTTAATCATATCCTGAAATATAGTTAATACATTATTATATTCTAGATATTCACACTCATTTATATATTCCAATGTTTGTAAATAATATTAGATATTCCACTATCACCTTAGGAAAGGATTTATCATTCAAGACTCATAATGTATGTCTCACTACGATAAGATTAATTTAGTTAATTACCATTATAACGCACCAACATACCCTATTTTCTGAATTTGTAACAAAAAAAATGTTAGATTTTTATATAATCATTGGTATGGACTGGATTTAAAAAATACGATCCAAAAATTTATTGCAAGGATAAGTAAATTATTATTTGTGATGAAGATGGGGGATTTCTTATCTTTAGAGGGAACATTTCATTATCTAAATAATGTTTATATCCAACATAGTAGCTTTTATAAATGAAATTGTTGAGGAAAATGATAAGACACAACCTATGGATGGAAAATGCAATCTTTAAATTGAGTATGTACCTATTGTGTTGGAATACAATGATGTGTTTCCTGAGGAATTACCTGGACATCCACTAGAGTGTGAGGTCAAGTTTTCCATTGATTTAATCCCTGATGATGTACCTATACCAAATAATCCCTATAGAATGGTACTATGCAATTATTAGAATTGGAGAAACAACTAAATTAGTTTTACAATAAAGGATTTATATTCTCTAGTGTTTCACCATGGGTAGCTCATACTAATTTTGTTTATAAGAAAGATAGATCTATGAGGTTGTGAATTAATTATAGGTAAATCAATGATATTTTGGAAAAGACCAAATATACTCTTCCATTTATTGATGACTTATTTGATCATCTTCAAGGAGATTATTATTTTTCAATGGCTAATATTGATTTTGGGTATTATAAATTTTGAGTAAAGAAGGATGATGTTATGTAGATAGTATTTATAATTAGGCATGGGAAATAAAAGTTTAGAGTAATTTTATTTGTATTGACTATTGAATCTTATGTTTTTATGGACCTAATGAACATATTAGTCAAAGCCAATATTGGCGATTTTATTATGGTATTTATTGATGATATCTTGGTGTACCCTAAGAGATATGGGGACTATGAAAATAACTTTTGAATCATTATTATGACTCTTAGATGAAAAGTATTATATTTTAAATTTAGTAAGTGTGAATTGTGGTTTCAAAACAGTTTCATTTCATGGCCATATAGTCTCCAAGGATGGAAACATAGTTAGCCCTAAAAAGGAAAATGTATTCCTAGAATAGTTGATACAAATTAACGTAACTAAGGCATGTAGTTTCATTTGTTTGGAAGGTCGCTATCGAAGATTTTTTGAAAATTGTGCCCAATTTGATAATGTTTTAACCAATCTTATTTGTAAAGGAGTACTTTTCATTTGGGAAAATGAATGTGATTTTTTTTTTGAAGAACTGAAGAGGATATTGGTGGATGATATGATCTTGAATTTTCAATTAGGAAATAGAGGATTTGTGATATGTAGTGACACATATAAGAAATTACTTGGTTGTGTAATTATATATATTGATAAAGTTATTACCTATGCATCCATATATTTAAAGAATAATGAATAGAACTATCCCACTAAGTATCTTGAGTTATCCACTGTAATATTTCCTGTGATGATACATAGACAATATATCTATGGCCAAATATGTGAGATATAAACAAATCATTAGAGTATGAAATATATCATGTCAAAAAAAGAGCTCAATAGGAAATAATTATTACGGATATAGCTACTCAATGATTATTATCTTCTCAATAAACTACTAACCATGCAAGGAAAATAAGGTAGAAAATGCATTGTGAAGGAAATATCAAGGAGTTATAGCCAAAATATGTACTGATAAAGATCCTATGTACATGGATTTAGTAAATATAGAAATAATAATTATTACGGAAGGGGAAAAAAAATTCTTTTTCAAATAATATCCAAACCATCATTGTTTGATGATATAAAAAGTTCTCAGTCTAATGATGAAAATTTTCAAAAGATAATTAAAGCTGGAAATGATGGAGAATTGGAAGACTACATAAATGATGTTGTTGTTTTGAAATTTCTAATGAGGCTATGTGTTCCATATATAATTGAGATAAATATGGAATTCCTAGATGATTCTCACATACATAATTTATCTATACACCTTGGATTCACCAATATGTATAGATATTTGAAGGACATTTTTGGTGGGATACTATAATGTGTGGAAATTGATGATTATGTGTCAAGATGTTGGTTTTTTTAATAGTTAAATGCTAAATGATAAAACCCTTGAGGATTCATGCTAACTATGCCTATTATTACTTGGAAATGGGATCATATTACTATGGGATTTGGCACTATATTACCAATGACTGCAAGAAATAATGATGCGATATGGGTTATAGTCAATCGAATTACAAAATCTACATTTTTTCCTTGCAATAAGAGAATATTTTCCTCTGGATCGCCTTGTATAACACTATATAAATGAATTAGTAAGACTTTATGGTGAAACTATTTGAATCGTGTCTGACCATGATCCATTATTTACATAAATGTTTTGGAAAAGACATCATAAGGCTCTTGAAACTGAGATTCATCTGAGTAATTATTATCATCCTCAAATTGAAGGTAAATCTAAAAGGAATATACCACCATTATAGTACATGTTGATTTCATTCTCACTTGATAATCAAGGTATGTGGGATTAGTATTTACCTTTGGTAGAATTCTCTTATAGCAGTATATTTTTTATTAAAGTATTAAAATGGAATCATATTATGAATTATATGGAAAGATATTTCATACTCCAACTTGTTAGCATGAAGTAAGTGAAAAGAAATTTGTAAGACTACAACATGTGGAGGAAACAATGAAAACTATTAAAAGTATTCAAACCCATAAAAAATTATATAAATGTAGGAAAAAGATATAAACTAATTGCCAAAGGAAATGTTTGGAATTTCAAGTGAGATATCACATTTTTTTAAAAGAATCTCCATGGAAGGATGTTTTAAGATTCTATAAGAAATAAAAACAAATCCTTATGTACATCAGAACATTTGAAATTCTAGAAAGAATTGGAGTTATGGAATACCATTTGGAAATTACACCTATCCTTTACAATGTTCCTAATTTTTTCCATATATCATTATTAAATAAGTATATTCCATTCCAAAATCATGTGCCACCTATAAAGAAATTTAATTGGAAAATAATATATCATATCGTGAAGAGCCAATCTAGATTCTGGACACTAGAGAATAAGGGTTGAAGAATTTTATGAAATAGTAGGTAAATTTACATTGGAGAAATCATAATATAGAATAGGTGATGGGGTAACCTGAATAAATTATGATAATGAATTACCCATATATATTCATGAGGTGACATTCTGGAAATTTCGAGGAATTTTTTTCAAGTTGGAAAGTATGTAACACCCCATAATTTTACAGTTTGTTCCTTTTTAAATAAATTTAATTTCTTTTATATCTAATTCTTCACACAACTCTAATATTTTAAAATAATTCTATGTTCGATAGTGTGTACAACATGAAACATAGAGACTAAACAAACCATGATACACTATTAAAATGTTATTATTTTAACAAAAACATTATAACATGGCCATTAAATTAGAGGGTCTGAATAGTTTTAACCATATTATTAAATATATTTAACGGTATTAATCAATAAAAATTTAATTATTAATTATTATGAAAAAACACTATATGTTTTGTGCAGTCATTTTAAATGTTTTCTCAAAAAATTAAATTTATCCATTTTTATAAGTGTATAATATATATAAGTTTTCCCACTTTTAGAATATTTATTTGATAAAATGATATTCATTTATTAAATCATAATATAAATATTTTCTTAGTGTGAATTTTTGGTATTTTTTTGAAAGATTTATTTTCAAGTGAATAATGAAAGGCACTTACTTTATTGAGAACTGTATTTTTAATTAAACCATATTAAAAGTACCATTTTTTTAAAATATTTTAAAATTAATTTCAATTATCTTATGTTATTAATAAACCAATTACATTCATTTGAATCATTTTTAGTGCTTAATTTTGTATAAAAATATTTTTATACTTAAAAATATTTTTTGAAAAAGTGTTATTTTTTGCATTTTTTATTTATTCTTAATTTTTTTTATTTCGTTTATCCAAATTAAATTTTAAATAATGGATCCCTTAATTTTAATCAAGAGATCAAAATTTTTTAAATAGACCCCTTTTATTTTTTTCCATATGAATACTAACTTTAGTTATTTTTGTTACTATGGTAAATAGTATATAAATTATTTAATGGTTAAAAATAATAAGATAAGGATTATAAAATGACACTAAAACACAACTTAATTTTATTTTATGTATAAATTTCATTAAAATGACCCCATATTTGGTTATTTGGCCATTTTTAAATTGGGATGAGATAATGACCATTATAATAATTTAGGTAAAGAAAAGTAAAAAATGCAACACTTTTGTTTTTAAAAAATATAATATATTTCATAGAGTTGAAAACAAAGGAAATGTTCAGTAATTAATACTATTTTGGAATTTAAATGATTTATATTCACCATGTTATTTTTTTCCATTTTTTATTATTAAATATTTACATTTAAAATATTACACAATGCTGATGTAGTAAATATTAAATTAATAAAGAAATACAATAAATGATATTAAAATAATTTAAAGTGGTATAATTTAAAATAATTAATGTGACCCATGATTTTTATAGATAAACATTAAATATTATGGAGTATTGGATTAGTAGTATTCAAATTCCTTTATTCTATTAATGTTATTAATGTCAAACTAAATTCATAGTTCAAAAATTTACGTTATTGATATTTTTTGAAAATAAAATTTTATTTAAATAAAATTTTATTAAATAATTTAAAATTAATTAAAATATTATATTTATAAAAATTAATTGTATATTATTAATTACATATACCATGGTCCATTTATGGGTATCTTGGCATTTTATTGTAACATTATTGACCCTTAGAGGGTAGAAAATTTTAATAGTATGATAATTGTAAAATGGGTTAATGAGGTGTTAAAAGTAAAAGATAAGGGTGGAAAAACATCAAAAAAACTATCCCCATTTTACCAAATAAAATTATTTAGACTTATATGAAAATTTTGTTTC
Source organism: Viscum album (assembly GCA_963277665.1). NCBI lineage: Eukaryota > Viridiplantae > Streptophyta > Magnoliopsida > Santalales > Viscaceae > Viscum > Viscum album. The sequence continues at coordinate 4,299,381 of OY728122.1, read as the reverse complement.
AAATTATATTAATTTAGACATGACAAATAAGTAATAGTAATTTAATGTTTTAGTAAATTTTAGAAGTGCCCCTCAACTCAATTATAAAAGAGAACCTACTCCATTACTTAATTACACCAAATTGACTAATATATATCAACCAAAACCTTACCATTACCCTTATCAACATCACTATACAATTTATTGAGGTTCTGTATCTTCCAAAATTACAACACTACTCCCATTAAGAAGAGATCTAAAGGGAGTTCACTAAAAAGAGGTAATCATCTTTAACGACTCTTCAAAGTTTATTTCTTATTATACTTCCACATGATGTTTTTTAATAATATTAAAATAATAAATCCAGTATAATTAATATAATTAAATTTTATTATGATTATGGTATAACTATATTCCATATCTTTTCCATCCTATGAAAAATGAAAACATCACCTCTGCGTACGTACGAATTACCGTCTCTACATAGCGGTGTAATTTGTTTTTCATCACCAATTTACTTGGATGATTATAAATATATAAATAATGATTTTATATGATAATTATAACATAATTATACCTATTTAATTAAGATATCATATCTACCTTTTAACCTACCAATTTGTTGGGAAATGATAACATCACTCATGTATACGTGTAGACTACCACCTCTATGAAGCGATGTGAGTGGTTTTCCATTTATATTTTAAATGGATGGTAATAAGGATAGATTTAAGGAATATATATGATATATACTATATAATAATAATTAATTAATTATTAAATATTTTTTATCTTTATTTCATTCCATCCATTGAAAAGTGAAGATAACATTCATGTGGACATATGACCAACCATCTCCATTAATAGTGTAATTAATTTTCTACCTATATATTTTATGATTTTTAATAAATAGGTATATGATAAATATATATGATATATATATCTATACTAAAATTATAGATATTATGGATCCTTTATCAAAGTGCACGTACCAAATCATACAAGAAAAACAAATGGGCTACCACTGGAAAAAATGATTTTAATAATGATTTGATAACAAACAGGCAATAAAATATTATAATTAAACCATATATTGTATGATATATATGATTATTGTTATGTAATATATGTATAATAAATATATATTTATTATATAAGAGGTTTTAACACATATAATTTAAATAAAATCTGAGGTAAATGTTTCTCGTCTCACATTTACTTCTATGAGACATATGCCATGTTCACCACTTATTTCTTTTTATGTTGTATATACTTTATTTTTCATATATTATATAATTAATATACTTTTATTAATGTTATTTAGTGTTTCATTTTATGTTATTTCTTTCATGGGTATTATGATTCCAAATAAACTCAAGTTTTAAGGGTTTATTTCACAGTCTTATCATTATTCATGATTGTTTATTTTTAAGTATTAACTAAGGATATTTCTCTTACATGTCCATGTTTTCTAAGAATGTTTTAAAAAATGTTTTTAATACTCCCCAATTATTTTTTAAATTCATCTGTACCCTTGAATTAATTTTTACAAAATGTTTTGAGAGGAATCATCCTGTCATTTTCCAATCAAGGTACTTTTTGACTTTTCTTACAAAAGTTTGAAAGGAATGTTATTTAACATATATAACATTAATGAAATTTCATAATTTCAGGACACCTCAAATATTTGAATCTTACTTTTCATGTATACATGGATATTTTCATTGAAAATTATTTCTTTATTATGTGTAAAATATTTAGATTTTAAAAAATATTTCTTAAGTAAAAAATGGTATTTTCCACAATAAATATTCCAGTAATATATTTATGGTATTTTACTATATGTTAAAATACTTTGTTTAATATGATTTTGAGTATTAAATATAATTATACCTTTAATTTTATTTATATGGATGATTTATGATCATTTTCACTAAGGAAAGTGTTGATATTCTGTATGACTTGTTCTTCCAAAATAGACTGTTATTAAATTTTTCAAGGCTTGTTGATTCTATTTTATTATTTATTTATTTTATCAATTAATTGGACTTAATAAGTTATTATTGAGGCCCAATATATATCATCGATTAATTTTAAGGTATCACGAGATTAATCATATTGGGTTTGGGTTGAGGCCTTACCTGTTTATTCAGATGTCATAACACAAGGCCTTGATGGTATTTTCAGAGTCTTAGACAAGGCCTTGATAGTATGTTTCAGATGTCTAGAATTATGAATTCTGTCATTATTAATTGAGTAATTTATATCCATTTTATTATTTTATTTACTATCCATGGTTTATTTTCTAGCTATTTTTATTATTTATATGGAATTTCTTGATCATAATTTATTCTTTCCATAATAATCATGCATGGTTTCCTTCTCTTGTACGCATACCCTTAAAAAGCATATAAGATCTCCGATTTATTATGTTTACATTCCCTAAAATTATTGGAAGTGTTTTATGATTAATATGCATAGATATGATATAGAGAGTAATGTTGTTATTGAAGAAAATTATACATTGTATTATAAATTTTCAAATCAAATTGGTAATTACAGTATGTATCTAGTTTTCCAACACTAAACTATTTGGCCCCTAGGGATGTGATTAATTATATCTTATTACAAGATAATAAATTATTCATGATTTATGGATACTGAAATTAGGGTCTTTACAATATATATATTTTCTTCTAAATTAATTTAATCACTTTGATTGCTTGTGATATACGCAACCCTCAGTCTAAAATAACCATAAAATAATATACCATCATAATCTATTCTTTAAACTGGATGTTATGAATAAAAATAACTAAATTATGAAAATTATTTTGTTTGAAAATGTTTAAATAAATTTATTTTTTATCAATTTATTTTAATAAAAAAAATCATTTGAATGATAAAAGAAAAGTACTTTTAAAAAACTGTATTTTTTATAAAAAAACATTTTCATTATCATTTTCACACTAATGTTAAAATTAATTTTTGAAATTTAAAAAAATGTATATTAATAAATTAAATTTATTCTTGAAATAAAAATTTCTTAATTATTTTAGGGTGTTTTTTTTATAATTTTCTAAGATGTTTATTTTTTCGATGAATAGTAAAAAAATACATATTTTTGTTAAAAAATGCCATTTCGCTTAAATAATTTTTGAAGTTACATTTTTTTAAAAAAATGGAAAAGTATAATTAGAAAAATTATATTATTATCAATCCAATTTCAGTCATTTGTTTTAATTATAAATTCAATTTTAATATAAAACTTTTTATACCTATGAAAATATTTCCTTTAGAAAAGTGTTTTTTCATCGTGTCTGTGGGTTTAATTTTTAATAAAATTATAAATGTTATATGAATACAATTTAGATAAGTGGATTAAAAATTTTTAATCATAATAATTAATATTATATAATAATTTCATCAAAAAATGTTTTCACAATGAATATTACAAACAGTAAAAAAAATATTTTACCGTAATTATGGTTAACAAAGGTTTACCGGGGGTTAAACTAAAAAGTTAAGGGTTCTAGTGACCTAAAAACCTATACAATTACTATTTAATGGAAATATTGGGACATTATATCATCAATGGTTTGATAATGATCCATTATCTATCCTTTTAGAATGGGAGAAACATGTGTAGAATTTATTCATGGAAAAAATTCCAAGTGTCCCCTTCCCACCCATTTAAAACTGTCACCCCTCCCCTCTACTCTTCACATGTACAAATCCTTTTTGATCCTAAAATAACTAACCATATAACTTCATTACATCCCAATCCATTATCTAGAGTCCTTTTCATCATGAAACCAATCATGTAAGGCTTTAGATATAAACCTAAAGAGGTTGTCTGAATAAGACGTATAGTTCTTAACAATGCATTCTCATTTTAGTTTTTTCTTTAACTCCTTTAAAGATAATTAAAATTTTCTAAAATAATTAAAAAAATATCTATAATACATTTAGATTTTATGATGTTAATTTAATGACCTATATCCTTCTCCTCTTTCATCAATTGAGACACAAAATTGTTGATCGTCTTTACGACGGACTACCGCCTCATGAAACACTGACATATATTTTACATAACCAACACTAAAAAATAAATATAATGATTTATTTGAAGTATATATATTATATTTATTAATTAATTAATATTCGGGAATTTTAATATCACATAAACCATATTACATTAAATGTAGTGGAAAAGGATAACATCGCTCGTGTGTATGTGTGGACTACTGTATCCACATAGCGATGTGATAAATTTTTCATTTTATCTTCTCATGGATGGTAATAATGATATATATAAGAAATTAATATGATATATATGATATATTAACTAATATATAAATTTTAAATATTTTTTACCTTTCTTTTGTTTCATCTGTTAAAAAATTGAATCATCATTCATGCATACATACGACCTACTATCTCCATAAACCATGTCATTCATTTTTCTATATCTAAAGTTTATAGACTATTAAAAATAATTAGTTAATGAATATATATGATATATCTATCATGTTTAAAATTATGGACATTATATAACCATGATCAATGTATTGGGACCAAAGCTAACGAACAAAAACATATCTGAAAAACAAAGCAGTTATCACCGAGAACAATGTTTTTAATTAAGAATTGTTAATAAACGAGCGATAAAAAGTTATAAAAAAATATATGGTATAACATATGTGATTATGGTTATTTATATATGTAAATAAAAATATACTTATTATACAAGATATTTGAACATGTATGAATGAAATTAGATCCGAGGATAGGGTTTCACGTCACACTTTTACTTCTATGAGACATATTCCACATTCACCACTTATTTCTTTTGTTTGTTTGTATAATTCCCCTTTGATATGTAATATCATTAATCACTTTATATTAATTGTTTTTAATGTTTAATTTGACGTTATTTTTTCACAGGGCTTATGATTTTGATGTTACCAATGTGGTAAGGGTTATAGAATTACAATCATATAGTTTATCGAGATTGTTTATGTATAAGTATCCAATAATGAAATATTATGACCTATAAACCATGGAACACTTTAATTTTATTCTCCTCGGGTTATTCCTGAACTTTTAATGTAGTATTAACCTTTTCCTCTATTTTTTTACTTAAAATTAATGAGAAAATGGTTTTTGATAATCTTCAACTTTATTTAAATGTTGGATCAGAAATTATTTTATTTCAAGTCCATGTTTTTTAAAAATCATTTCTAAAATATTTTTACTAATATCCTAATATTTGAAAAATAATTTTACCCATTATTTATTTTCAAAAAATGTTTAGAAAAAATCTTCCAATCATTTCCAAACAAGCTAATTTTTTTACTTTTCTTACCAAAGTTTGAAAGGGATGATTTGTTATTTCTTTATATGAATAGAATTTCATGACCTGATGACCAACCTTTACTTTAAATATTTGTTTAAATGATTTCAGGGTTATTTTTAATGAAATATTTTTCATAATATTATATGATTTTTTATTTTTTAAAAGATATTTTCATTGTTAAATGGTTATTTTTTATAAATTTTTTAAATGAAATTTTTAAGAAATTTTTATTTATAAATGAAAAACCTTTATTTTACTTATGATACATTGGAAATATGTTGTAATGATACCATCCTTATTATTTCTATAGATGTTATATGATCAGTTTGTCTAGGGATGTACTATTTTGATGCCACAATCCATATTAATGTGGGTGATTTTTCATTACATTTATTGATCAGGAAAGTATTATCATTTCTTCTGATAATTTCGAATAAAAATGCATGCATTGATTATGTTTATCGATTGGGTAAATTATTAAAATTAGTTATACGAATTTGAAATATGAATTTTTATTTTGATTATGTTTCTCCCCTTTCATGTGAATAATGAATTGGAATTATTAAGTGATGAGTGGGGCTTGATATAGCACCTCGATGCATCAGTAGGTCTCATGAGACAAACTAACTGAAGGTTTTATATGAGGCCTTACAAATTTATATAAGATGTATTAGCGTGATATCTTGATGATAAGGATATGATGTCCCGAATTATTCATTCCCTCATTATGAGATTATTTATTGATTTCTATGTGATTAATGGATTAGTTAGAGTATCCATGTATAAGTTTTTAGCTCTAGTGAATTTTTATAGAATTATTTGATTATAATTTATTCCTTCCATTCTATTATTAATTTTCATATTATTAATTAAATGGAATGTGTTTCAATTATTTTTCTTTCTATATTTTTTATTCCATATTTTCGTATGATATCTTCCTCTGTATTTATACCCTTACCTAACATTAGAGCTCAACCATTTCTTTTTTTTTCTTTCCCCAGGATGCTATGAAGTGTATTAATATTGATATAAAGGGATATTATAAATAGAATAATGTTGTTGTAAAAAAAATTCTATGTTATATTTTATGTTTTCAAGTGTAATATGAGATTCAAGTATGTATCTAGTCTTCTAAGACTATTAATATTTTCAGTCCTTTGGGATGTGGTTTCTTGTATCTAATTACAATTTAATAACGTAACCACTAACTCTGGGCTTCTACGATCAGCGTATTTATAGTTGGTATCAAATGAATTTTATTAGAAATATTGGGAACTGAATTTAAGGAAACAAATATTAGAAAACATAACCCTATGAATGTTTTTGAAGATAATTCTATGTATAATATTACATCCTAATGTTTGGGTATGGTAGATATTATGAAAATTTTATAGAAATACATCTCTTTCTGGATTCTATAAGTGGATGTGGAACTAGAATATATGCACATAGGTGTAATAACTCTGAAAAGGGTTCATTGGGATTTGAATTGATCATCACATGATGAATGATAATGGGCCTTTCTACACACCTGGTTTGAAAATCCCAAAGGATATGATTTGGATAATTCACTATTTATTTAAAAACCATTTTGAAGGATTTGAAAATATTTTTATGACTAGATAATATTCTCAAAGATTCCCAATTTATGATTATGATATTATCTATGAAAAACTATTCAATTTATGTTAATTATATCATTGTTTTTGAAATTATACAGTACGATTCATATTATTATGATATAATCTAGTATATGACATTATTTAGAAATGATACTGAATGGATGGAATTGAAACCATATCAGTGAACTTAATCCATGTAGGGGTTTCCCTACTAGGAAATATAATGAAGGTGGAGATATATATGCAACTAGATATAATGAAATTATAACTATATTGGGGGAACTAACTTTTTTATGTCTAATAAACTCTCCCATATAAAGAAACCTACTGATCCATAATGCGCTATAATAATGTTAGACCACATCATGTGTCAACAACCTATATAATTTAATGGCACTAAAAATACATCTTTAGGTAAGTAATGGATAATTTCCTTAAAGAAGATATTTGTCGCTTTGGGAAGTATTGAAAGGGAGAAATTGTTTATGGAATTTTACCATCTCTCAGTGGATACAGATCAATATTGGTCATTTATTCAAGATCCTATGAATGGAGAAGAAATAGAAAACATGGAGTAGATAGATTTTAAGGCAATATTATTGGAAAATTATTTTCCTTACTATCATGAAAATGATATGGAGAGTCAACATCTTAGTAGATTCATGTGACCTATACCTATTACTACATGAAAAAATGGGATGAAATTACTAAGGTCTTTGTCACCAGACTACCAAATACTCCTAGAAATAATGATACTATATGGTTTATTTTTTATCTCCTCACGAAATCTGCATATTTTAATGCTATAAGTGAAAATTTACCTACTGAGTTCCATACTTAGCTCTATATTAATGAATTTTTAAAACTTCGTAGATCACCTCTGTAATTGTTTTTTATTTTTATCCATGATTGAAATTTAAATTCTAGAAGAGTCTTTAGAAGGATCATGAAACCCAAATTTGTTTGAGCATCGCTTATCACCAAAAAATTGATGGGAAGTTCAAAAGTAATATTAAGACATTAGAATACATGTTTATGTCATGAATTCTTGACATTAAAGGAATTTGGGATCAATATTTAACTTCGTTATAGTTTTCCAACAATAATAGCTTCCATTCAAGTATTCAAATGCCGTCATATAAAGAATTATATGGACATAGCATTCATAATCCAACTTTTTGGGATGAATTTGTTAAAAGGAATCTTGTAGGCCCAAAACATATCGAGGATAAAATTAAAAAGTAAAATACAATTCAAACCCATATCAAAAAAGTCAAAGTAGGACTAAGAGCTATGTTGAAAACTGAATGAAATATTTTGAATTTCAAGTGTGAGATCAAGTTTTCTTGAAAGTATATACATGAAAGTTTGTTGTAGTGTTAGGCAAGAAAGTAAAACTAATCCCCAGGTACATTATATATTTTAAAATTATGGAAAAAATTGGAGATATATAATATTTTTTGAAAATACCCCAATGTCTCCCTAAATACTTGATGTTTTCCATATATCATTGTTAAGGAAGTATATGCCATAACCAACACATGTGCTCACCTATGAAGAAATAAAATTAGAAACTGATCTGTCATAATATAAAGAGACTATCTAGATTTTGTACAATATAGAACAGGTTCTAAGGAATCAGATGACCTAGATAGTAAGGAATCTTTGGATAAATCATAATATAGAACAAGAAATGCAAGAAACTAAGGAAGTTATGATAAACAACTAACCAAATATTTTCACAGGATAAAATTTTGGAAATTTAAAGGGTGAAATTTTTTTAGTAGGGATGAATTTTTCACCAATATAATTTAGGATATATATATTTCCTTTTATATAAATTCAACCACTTTGATATCATTTGATACATGCAACCTAGAGTCTTAAATAACCGTAAAATTATATACAGTTATAACCTGGCCATGTAATTCATGGTTATGAATAATAGTAACTAAATCCAGAAAATTATATGGTTTTCAAAAGTATTAATAATATTATTGGTTATCAATTTATTTAAAATAATAATGAGAATAATTTTAAATAAAAACAATTTTTTTATGAAAAACTGTATTCTTTAGTAAAACAGTTTCATCGCATTTTGCGCACTTATAATAAAATTATTTTTCACAATTTTCGAAAATTTATTTGAAAAACATATATTCATTTTTTAAATAATATTGTCATATTTTTATTAGAGTTTTTTTATAATTTTTTGAAAACATTATATTTCTAATGACTAGTAAATATTTACGTATTTATGTTGAAAACTACTGTTTCGTTTAAAGAATTTACAGAGTTACATTTGTTTAAAAATGGTTGAAAAGTAAAATTAGTTAATTTAAATTATAATTAATCTAATTTAGGTTATTATAATATATTATATGTCAAATATTAATATGAAAACTTGTTATACGTATGAAAACTTTTCTTTTGGAAAACTATTTTTATCACACCGGTGGGTTTAAATTTAAATTAAATTATTCCACTTTTGTGAATTGTATTTGAAAAAAAATGGATTAAATGTTTTGAATCATAAAAATTAATATTATATAATAATATTGAGTTAATTTTTTCCCAATGAATAGTGAATATTGTAAAAAGTAATTACCATGGTAATTGTTAAAATGGGTATACTTTGTTGTTAAACTAAGAAGATAAGGGTTAAAATGAAATAAAAAATTATAAAATTCCCATTTTATGACCATATTTTGACATTATGTCATATAATTTTTGAAAATGATCCATTTTAATCCATTATTCTTGTGAAAAATATGGTCTCAATTAATTCCTTTAAAAAATTCCATGTATGTCCTTCCACCCACTTATAAAAGGGAACCATCTCTCCCATCCTATTCAGAATTCAAAATCCAATTATTCTAGAAAATAAATGAAACAATACATTAAATAAATCCATAATAATTACCTTTATTTTTTTTTATTATAAAACTAATCTCATAACTATTTAGGAACAAACATAGAGAAGTTTTATGAAGAAAAGGAATAGTTCTTAACTATTTGTTTACATTTTATTTCATTCTTTAACAAATCAAAATATGCAAAAAAAATATGATAAAATAATAAAAAACGTATATCACATAAACTTATATGTTATTAAGTTAACTTAAAGACCTATATATGTCTCCCCTTCAACCAAATGGGAAACAAAATTGTCGACCATGTATATGATAGACTACCACCTTTGAACCAATGTAATTTGTTTTCCAGCACCATCTCTCATGGATGGATATAATGAAGGATTTAATATATATATATATATATATATATTATATTTATGATTTAAATATACATAAAAAATATATCATCACATATACCCTATTTTATTTGAATCCTTTGGAAAATGATAACATCGATCGTGCGTTTGCGTGGATGATAGCCTCCATATGGTGATGTGATATCTTTTTCATTTTAGTTTAACATGTACGGTAATAAATATATACTTAATGAATATATATAATATATATAATATAATAATTATTATATAATGGTGAAATGTAATTTACCTTTCTTTTGTTCAATTCATTAGAAAATGGAAACAATGTTCATGCGTACGTACGACCAACCATCTACCTGAACGAGGTATTTCATTTTTACATCTCTAAATTTTATTGAATATTATAGATAATTATATAATGAATATATATTAAATTTATATCATTTTTAATATTATATATATTATTTTACCATAATCAATATAAAAGGATTAAAACTACTGAACCAAAACATACATGAAAAACGAAGCAGTTTTTATCTGGAATAGTTTTTTTAATAAATAATTGTTAATAAATAGGTGATAAAAAGTTATATGAATATAATATAAGGTATAATATATAATATTATGGTTATTAAATATATTTATAACAAATATATATTTATCATATAAGAGTTTAGAACACGTATGAAGGAAATCAAACCTAAGGTACGAGTTTCTCGTCACACATTTACTTCAATGAGACATATGTCATATTCACCACTACTTTATTTGGGGTGGTTTATATATTACACATTTCATATGTTATATCATTAATAAATTTATATTAATGGTATTTAATGTTTCATTTGAAGTTATTTATTTCACAGGGCTTATGATTCAAAAGTTACCAATGTGGTAAGGGTTTTACAATTATAATATCCAAGTTTATCAAGACAGTTTATGATTATGTTTCCAATGACCAAATACTATGATATGTATCTCAATAAAATCATGAATTTTATTTATAATAGTTATTAAAAAAATTATCGTTATATTACCATTTTCCTCTCTTTATTACTAAAAATTAGTGAGAATTTTTTTTAATAAAATATAACTTTATATCTATTTTCTGCCAAAATGCCTTTTCTTCCATGTCCATGTTTTCCTAAAATACTTTCAAAAATGTTTTTAATAATTTCCTATGATTTCTTAAATTAATTTTTAACAATATTTTTATTTTTAAAATATTTTTTAATAGAAATATTCCTATTTCTTTTTGAATAAGTTACTTTTTGATTTTTCTTACAAAAGATGGTAAGGGGTGTTTTTTCAAATCATAACGTATGAACAGAATTACCCACCCTCATGAACACTAATTTATTTGACACATAAATTATAAGTTTACATGGTTCTTTTCATAAAAATTTTTCCCTAATATTCTATAAAATTTCAAATTTTATAAGTTATTTTCAATGTGAAATGGGTATTTTTCTTAAGAATTTTTTAACAGAATTTTTATGGTATTTCTATTTATCAATGAAAGAACCCCTCATTTTATTTATGGTGCATTTGGAATATATTGTAATTATGACATAATTATTATTTATCCAGGTATTTTATGTTATGTTTAATTGGGGATGTGCTATTTTGATATCATTCTCTATATTACTCTGCATGGTTTATGATTATATTTATTAATTATCAAAATTATTATCATTTCATACACTAAAAATATGAATGGTTACATTGATTATCCATATTTATTGGGGAAATTATTAACATTTCATATGATAGTTTCCAATACAATTTTTTAGGTGAATTATGTTTCCCCCATTTCATATGAGGAAGGAATTAGACTTAGTATGCGATAGGCAGGGCCTCATATATCCTCTCAAGGACTCATTAGGTCTCATGAGACAAACTAGTATGGATTTTAAGTCTAGTACTTTCCCATTTATATAATATGTATTGGAAAAGGACATTGATGATATGGTTATGATGTCCAAAATTATTCATTTCCTTATCTTGATATTTTTTATTGACGTCCATGTTATTATTTGACTAGTTAGAATATATGTGGATATGTTTCTAGATCGTGTGATGATTTAAATGGAATTATTTGTTCATTATTTATTAATAACATATTATTTTTCATGTTCAAGTTATTTATTAAATAGAATTAATTTCATTTATTTAACTTTACACATTGATTGCAATTTTTTTTATGATAATTTCCACTTATACATAACGTTATTGAGTAATAGAGCTCACCCATTTCTCATGTTTCCTTTCTTTATGATTCCATGAATTGTATTATGATTGATATAAAGGGATATGCAAAATGGAATATTGTTTTCTCTAAAATAAAATTCTAGGTTTTATTTTATGTTTTCAATTATAATATGAGATTCAAGTATGTATCTAATCATCCATGAATACTAAACCATTTGGTCCATTGGGATGTGATTCCCAGTATATAGTGGCAATGTAATACAGTAACCACCGAATATGGGATACTAGGGTCGGGGTCTTTAATTTTTTTTTATTAAATTCATATCTTCTTCCCAATTTTTCCAATATCACCATACAATTTTGGAGACACATGAAATTTATATATACCTTATCTGATAGAGACATCAAGAGGAAATTTTTAGAAATTCCATCTAACTATATATTTATCCCATAAGATTGAGTAATAAAAAATCTTTATTAATGGGTGAGGAACCCTATTTTTTATCATATCTCACTTATAGACCAAGTGATATAAGGTAATTAAATTTTATATTCCTAAAGTAGTGATAATTTTAGCCATCAAAAGTTAGAACACCGTAATTATTTATAGAGTTAAGATTCTCTATTTCTTAGATACTTCTTGTAATGACCCCGAATTTTATCATTGGAGATTCCCTTATTATAATTGTTCCCTATAGTATAAATCACATAAAATCTAATAGTGAACACAATTAAAACATTATAAAAGAATAATTAATGAAATAATAGGTATTTCTAAAAGTAAATAAACCTATACCAATAGAATAGTAAATTGAAATTTGAAATAGTAATGTGACCATTAGGACTACAAATACATCCAATAGAATATTCATCTCACCAATGAAAGTATAAATAAAATTTAGGTATCTTATAAATAATAATATTATATAATTACATCAATGTATAAGTAAATAATTGTTTTAAAAATTATTAACTAAGTGTTGGTATTTTTATAAAAAATAAGTTTTTATTTTCAATTTCTCAATTAATATAATTATTTAAAAGAATGTTTTTTTTCATAAAATAGATTCCTAAATGAATTTTTTTTCTTATGATTATAAGATAATAGTATGAGACCTTAATTAATTTTTGAAAGTGTTATAAAATCAGTTATAATTTTAAAATTAATATTTTACAAGTAAATGATTATTTTAATTAATAATTTACTTTATCATATTGAGAATATTATTTACCTAAAATGAAGTTAATTTTTGAATTATACACATTGAAAAAAATTAGGTGTTTTTTTATTGTTCTATAATACTTGATTTTGTGGTGAATAGTAAAATACCATAATTTTTTATAAAAGATAAATACATAAATTATTGAGTCATATATGGTGTATGGATATTATATCCCCAAAATGACAAACCTTGAATCATTTTTTTAATATATTCAGTAATAATTATCATACTATCCATTGTCTTGACACAAAATAAACAACTAATGAATAAAATAATGATAAAACACCCCTCTCCTGCCCTATAAATACCACCCATCACCACCTCTTATCCTTACACATTCCATGAATTTATCCCTATAAAATGTGTACTCAATAATCTTTCCAAGACCCTCCCCCGTGTCTAGTATCCCTTGGTATCATCAAAATACCAATCCTTTTTCCCTAAGGAGGTTCTCAAGGAGGAGAAAATAAAGTGGTAAAATCCTCTTTCTTTTTCTTTTAATTTATTTTCAATTTCATTTCACTTATTATCATCTTCTCACCTCTACTTATCTATGTTTAATTCTAACTCCAAAATATTTTATATTATATAATTTAATTATGTTAATTTAATCATTATTATTCAAATCTCTTCCCTTGTTTCATTTTATTATAAAAATGAGGGCATCTTTTGTGATGTGTCGGTTAACCACCGTCAAGGAAGATGCATTTTAATTTTACATTACCAAATTCAAGGATGGTCATAAAACCATTATTATGTTTAAATTATATATTATTATATATATTATAAGTTATATTATATTTTGTAACAAACATTTAAAACTGATATTAAATAAACTTATATGAGTTCGTGATGGTCATAAAATCCGCCAAATAAATGAAATCATTTTTCATTAAATATTTATCTAATGATGCATACTCATACCATGTAACCAAATTTTATATAAGATCATTTAATATTATTTTATTTAAGTAATAAAATATAAACATAATTTTGGAGAATTAGCCTCATTTTTCACAAACTTCAATACTTGTATACAATCAAACGGATCATGAAAACCACAAAACAAACACTCTCGAAAAATATAATTGAACTATATAACTCATCTAAGAGGACATAAATTAACATAATAAAGATATAACGAATCAAATAAATGTATAATAGCTTCTATATTTCTCAATTAATTATTTTAATTTGGTTATCCAGGACAATAAAGTGAAGAAATAATTCAGACATAAGGTAAGATGATTATCAAAACAAACTATATTGCTTTGGGACACTACTGGAAAGGCTAGATTTCCCAAAACTTTTATACCAACAGTTCAAAAAAACCATTGATATAGGTTTCCTTTACCAATGATTTTAATAAATCGTTGATAAAGGTGTGGTTAGGGAAGGATTTCCCAATGGTTTGAAGAAACTATTGGTAAATCCATGCTTTTCCCAATGGTTTTTAATAACCGTTGGGAAAAGCCCCCCCCCCACAATTCATTGAAACAAAACCACAACTCCCTAAAGCGCCCGATTTCTAGAAGTACATTCCCCTGACTCCTAGAAGCGCCCGCCAGGTGAACCTCTTCCATCTGATCAGCTGCAACTCCCCCATTCAGGTTAGATTCCTTCAACCTATTCTCATATTAACTAGGTATGTCCTTCTATTCCCAACATTTCTCTATTATTTCACTATTTAGAAAGATCACGTCATTTAGTCCTATTTCTAGGGATTTTGGAAAATTTTATGATTCACTACTCCCTTCACAAATTGTGTACTCAAATCACTGCATCAATGAATACATTGTAAAATTAATGTTTTCATTACATATATACATTTATAAGGTAATGGCCTCTTTCATGTGTTCTAATTTTAAGGATTCATTGTTCTTTTTTTGATCTCACTGCTCCAAATACTGCAAATTCGTGTATATGAACTCATAAGAAATTGTTTGTAATATTTATTCATAGTATTTTATGAAAATCACTCATTTAATTAAGATCATGTCAAACATTAATATCTTATTCGTCTTCATTTTTTTACACTGTGTGTGTTACATAAAAAGTATGTATCATGTTTCTATCAGAATCATTATATATATAAAATGAAACAATGTTCACTTATCCTTTGCACAATAGAGCATATGGAGTATCTTCTTTAACTTTGAAAAATAGTATTTGGTCCCTAATTATTTTTCATAGAAGAAATAAGAAATACATAACCATACAATCCAATGTTTTTTATGAATAAAATATCTACAAAGGGAACTCTTGGTGGGACCTCTCATTCTCCCATGTAGTACTTCCTCCTTCTTCAAAAAACTAATTCATAGAAAACACTTTTAGATTTTTTCTCCAGAACCATATAAAACCATTTTATATTTTTTAGTTGTCACTTTAATTTATCATATCATTATATTAAAATGTTATATAAATAGACTGGATTGTTATAGACCTTTCAGTGGTCACCTACATGAATTGCATCTCACACATTGTTTGATATTCCATTGGGTACTCGAATAAAGTACATAATTATATGTTTAGATAAGGGGAATCACCATTTTATATATGCATGACTACTCACATGACATAGGATGGAGAACATAGCAGATGATTGGGTTGTAGCTCAAGAATCTAGGTTGAATTTTAGAATTTATTAAGCCTCTTTCATAGTACTACTTATTACTAGTTGTAACTATGTTTTTCTTCTTGATACATGACATACATTACCATCATTCGGTTTATGATTCTGTTATTAGTTGGTATTACTGATTTGGTTATTTTCATCCATTTCCAATATTTTCCCACTGTAATCTTTCTTCTACTTTTTAACTGATAATATTAAAACTATGCAACTTAGGTAACGAGGGAATAGTCTCCCCCAAACACACCAAAGGCTCTCACTATTAGTCAATAACATTTGTAATTTTGGTAGATGTGCTTGAGGCCATGTTTCCATCTAGGTTCGGGTCACTAATGAGTGGCATCCTGTTTTGGGACGTTACAATTCCTAGATATTCTTTTTATAGGTGTTTCTAATCAAATCCATACCTATAACTATTAAGGGTCCCTCTCCAAAATAAATTGCGACATGATTCAATGAATACACCCTACCAACCTATGATCTATGGCCCCAAACCTAATATCCTTCAATACATGGTTAAGGTGATACTTGATGAGGCCATTACTACTTTTGATGTGATCCTCATCCTACTCCTCATCCTGATCTCCATGAAGAAGTTAATGTGTAAAACTCTTGTAATCCCAACAAGACCCTTAAATATTATGTATTCTTTGATCCACTTCTAATATCTTGTTGGGAATCCCTCAATATAGGCATTAGAAATTATATATATTATTTTCGTATATACACTGTATTTTGTTGTGTTTCTTAATATGATTATCATATAGAGTAATGTTTCAGTTATGCTTTTATATAAAGGTTAAAAAATTCATTTACCTAAATATTTTTTTGATTGAACTTCAATATTATTTAATTTCTTTGAATTTACTTATTTCATTTTTTTACAGAATGGATAGAAGTTGGATGTATGAAGCTGATCAGATTTCAACTGATTTTCAAAATAATTTGACCAGATTTTTAGATTTTTCATTTGACAAGACTTCAGATATTGGTCGCATACACTTCCCATGTTCTAATTTTGTTGGAAGACCTTGGTTGAGTCATGAAGAAGTTAGCTATCATATAACCAAATATGGATTCCAAACAAACTATTATGTGTGGTATCACAATGGAGATAAAATCGAATCCCAAAATGTTGATGATCCAAATGATAGGACTGAATCAGAGAGTTTGAAATATGATCAGTTTCCATTTATTTGGCATCATGAGAGGAAAGGATGTCAAACCAACATGATTTATATAGCATCCCGCCTTTTTGTCGCATAAAATTTCATTAAATTAAAAAAACTGAGGATATTTAATATTTAGTGTCTTGGAAACCAAGAACTTAATACATGAAACAAAAAAAAACATTCTTCTTAAACACTTGAAAGGATTATCCTTATGTTCATCTTTGGTTCATTACTGCATCTCATAACCTGGGGACATACATCAAAAGAAAGGGTGAGCAGAAGGCCCAGTAAGGGAAACAAGAGAAACATTTTACATGTGAACTTGAGATACTTCAATAAGGTCATGAAAAGAACTTTAAGGCATGAGAAAGAAATCACGAGGCATATCATAATAAAAAAAAATTTCATAACTTGAAGATGTGGATACTTCATTTAACATAGAAAATCATGAACATATCACCAAGTTCCATCCCCAAGGTGTCATTTGAAAATTACCAAGGTTATTTACCAAGATATCGTGAAAATTGTAATCTCTAGTGGTTACATCATTACCCAATGCATTGGAGCGCTATTAGGGAGCACCCTTAAATTTGACTTTATTATCATGTAAGCCAAATATATCATCATAAATCATTTCATAAACAACCCATATAGCATAAAATAAATGGGTTTCATTTCATAATCATAATGTTTTAAAAACTGCTTTAAAGACATGATCTTTACGTCACTTTAAACCCACAGAAGGGGAGAGAGGGTCTCATGTATGTAAATCCCAGAATTTAGAATAAAACATTTTGGTATATATGTGAATAAAACTTTTGAAGAAAGATCTTTTATTATTCACTTAACAAAATAAAAGTACTTTAGAAAAAGAGAGAGACATTTTGAGATGGAAATTCTGCAGCATAACGGCTATGTTTTGGGGTTTTAGAAAACATTGAAAAGAGAGGGGACATGGGTAAAACACTCATAAATGACCCATAAAATAGTATAGGGACAGAATATAATGGATTTGAGAACATGGTAATGAAATTTGAAAGATATACCATATGAAATGAAGAACATGAAAGCAGGACAAAAATAAGATTTCTCTTATGAAAATTCAGCAGCCCAACGACGTCACTTAAACATCAACAAAAATGAATTGACGAGATCAAATAGTGTCTCTAATCATATGAACATAAAAGAACAGTATGATAGATATAGATATAATACCCCAAAATAATACAAAAGGAACTTGAAATACTTGACATGAAAGTAGATCTTTGAAAAATGAGAAAGGCGAACGAATCAATTAAAAATTCGGCAGCCAAACGACGTCACTTAAACATCAACCAAAAATGAATTGAAAAGATCAAAATAGGGTCTCTAATCATATGAAAATAAGGGTTCAGTATGATAGATATATAGATCATACCCCAACATAATAAAAAGGAACTTGAAAGACTTGACATGAAAATAGATCTTGAAAACGAGAAGGGTGAAAGAATCCCTTAAAAATTCGGCAGCCTAACGGTGCCACTTAAACTTTCATAAAATGAATTGATGAGATTAAGAGGGGGTATATAATAATATGAAAATAAAAAGGACATTATAATGAATATAAAATAACATCCTCCAACATAAGAACATGGAGCATAAAATGAATGACATAAAAAAGATTACTTGAAAAGAAAGAGGGAGGTCAGATCCCTTACCTTAAAACGTAACTCTTAAAACTCAAAGGTTGGGACCTTGAGGGCTTGGAGGGACCTTGGGAGGACTCCTTGGGAGGTAATGAGACCAGAACTTCGTTGGGGGGGGAGTGGAGAGTCGAATGTATGAGAGGATGGCTTGGTATTTATAGGGAAAGTGAGGGGACAAGGCATTAATGGCCAAGGGACACCTCATTAGTGGTTTTGGAAAACCCATGGGCTTGCCCATGGTATTTTCCCATGGTATTGGCCACTTGGGACACCTCATACCTTATATTACTATTCATATGTCGACCAAATTGATTACATACTTAATGCATCATTTAATGATGTCATTAAACACCCGTAACTTAAAAACTGTATTTTCCCTATTCATCAAAAATTCAACATTCTCAGAAAAATCCCAAAATTTCACCTTAACCAAATATCAATGCTCTGATTTCAAAAATGAACTCCATTTTATAAAAATAATTTTCTAAATATTTTTAATTTAATTTTTAAATAAATACACTATTCACCGAAAATTCATTTTTTTCAGAAAAATCCCCAAAAATTACCTTAAAATAATATCGATGCTCCGAGTTCAAAAAAGAAATCCATTTTATAAAAATAATTTTCTAAATATTTTTAATTAAATTTTTAATTAAAAACACTATTCACCTGAAAAAACTAATACTTGACTACTAATTTATGAAACTGTTATTTAACCATTTTATTGAATCACATTACTTAATCAAGGTGCCTAGATTATTTTAATGCTTTATTTAAGTGATATTACTAATCCATTTGGTCACATTACTAATCCTAAGCATAAAATCACTATTCATAATTTATTATTCATCAAAAATCAAGTTGATCTTCATATACTCTAAATTTCGTACTGGACATAATTGTATAAGACCATTTTTTGAATATCATTACACGTTTTGAATTATTTAATGTTTACATAAACTTTTTTAAAATATCCTTTTTCTAATATTCATAAAAAAATATTCATACTATATTTATCCGGTCATTTGAAAATTTATAAACTTCATCATAAGAAGAAATCCCAATTTTTATTTAAAACAAAGGATTACACTAGGAAGTTACGGTCTCCTTACATAGCCCCTTATCACACCAGCATAGGACCTAATTGTAAGGTGTGCTAAGGTGAGAGAATCCAAGGGATGCTCGGCCAACATCACAGGAGTAGTAATTTCTATCAGTTTGAACTTCTCACGAAGTCGATTCTGTTCTAGCTTCACACGATGAAGTTCGTCTTGGGTTTGGTCCAGAGCAAAGACCAGTGGTGCAACCTCCTTCCCAAGTTCTGTTAGGTGGGCTTCGATCGGTCCAAGACTACTGGGTGAGGCCATCAAATCTTCTTTCTATATTAATTAAACAAGATTACTTGTATTTAGAGACAATAATCAAAATGTTTAGTTTCCAGCAGTCATACTGACCAATGGTCATATAACAGTCAAAATCCAACGGTCTCATTTTAATTATACTCATGTTATCAAATGAAATGGTTTTATTGAGTATAAAAAATAAAATAACACACAAAATTAGGAAAAAAGATTTATTCAAAATTTCGGGCCGTTACAATCTTCCCCCCTTAATAAATTGCGTCCTCGCAATTTTTAAAATTGGGTTTTGAAATTTCATTGAAATTCCCACATCGGAAAAAGAGTCAGTAACACTATTACTTTAAAAGAAATAAAAGGAAGTACAAAGGCCACCCGAGTTAACCCACACTAGGATTACATGTAGGAAAACATGGACATGGAGGAGAAAAAAAAGAGTCAGGTTCTGAGGGAGAGTGATAGAAAACATGATTAGGAGAAAGTTAACCACGAGAAAATCACAAACTTATGATGTGTGTAATCGGTCTTTGATTACCTAGTATGAAGCTTAAACCAACAATGTTTTTGTTTTATGTTCCTTTTAATAATTTTTAGGAATTCATTTACTACATAGAATAAAAACATATGGAAATATACTTACCTTCCATTAGAGTTTCATCCTTTAATAAGTTTCTACCAAAAATAATCTTTTCTCCAAACGATGAGCATTCAAAACTACTTGGTCTCATCAAAACACAAGAATCATCTTCTTGAGAGTCACTTAATCCACAAAATATTAACTATCAATTTCTTCTATCTTTAAACATTATCCCAAAAACATAAAGGGTAAGATAAAACAATTCTTCAAAAAGAAAGAATCCCATAGGAAGGGAAACTACTTTTAAATCTTCATGGTTCCATGGTACTACCCAAATTTTATCATTGACCATTCCATAAATAACAGTTCTTAAAATTCCTCAAAATAAACCAAACTAAGATTGAAACCCAAATATAAGAAGGATTTGATAACATAGTCATCCAAAATTAACTTCATTGTTCATCTCCAAAAAACATCAACCACTCCTAAAATCTTATAACAAAAGTAGCTAACCTAATCATAGTTTACCCAAGATAGGTTAATCATTTCCATAAGTAACCTAAATTACTATAAATCCACCTTAAATTCATCGATTCTTCAAAATATAAGTCATCCTTACTCCTCAAAGAAAATACCATAGTTATCTACTTACCTCGATCAAATAGGGTTCCAAAAATAGTGAATATATTCCAAAATAATAATCATCTTTTAATCCCCTAATCATCTCTGTCATATTAATATGGAAATCGTCACATTTCCTATCTCATTGGTTGTTGGGACATGTTCTTCCATTTCCCGCCATTAACTAAGAAAATAAAGTACAATTAGGGGCTTAAATACTTAGCCAATAATCATGAAAAGGAGCTTAAAGCATAGAAGGATAACTTGTAGAAGAAAAGTATACCCTAACTTGTGATCCCCTAGGATCCAAACTAGGTTATCCATGATCATATATTCTTATGTGAATCTTTGTTTTATTTTATCTTTGTTCTTTTAATAATGGTTCATACTAAGCTTATGAATTTACCAAAGCATATCCCCCGGGATTGTCATAACCAAGAGTGCAGCAAGGCCCGTTGTCGTGTACCAGTTCCGGTTTGAGTCTAGCTCAAAGCTATGTTTTCGAGTTTTACCCCTATGTACATCTCTTCCAGATCCACCTCTACCTTCTCATATCCAGACAGGGATGTATTTTCTCGGCAACCCCTTACTCAATACTCACCAAAATACAAGGAAGATTTCCTATATTTATACTTTTATATAAGGTTCTTCCTAGAGTTTTCATATCCTAATTTCCACAAATAACTAAACCATCCTTTGATACCAACTATAGCATCCCTCCTTTTTGTCACATAAACTTTCATAACATTAAAAAAACTAAGGATCTTTAAGGTTTAGTGTCTTGGAAACCAGGAACTTAATACATGAAACAAAAAAACATTCTTATTAAACACTTGAAAGGCTTCTACTTATGTTCATCTTAGGTTCATTACTTCATCTCATAAACTGGGGACATACATCAAAAGACAGGGTGAGCAGAAGGGCCAGTAAGGGAAAAAAGAGAAACATTTTACATGTGAACTTGAGATACTTCAATAAGGTCATGAAAAGAACTTTAAGGCATGAGAAAGAAATCATGAGGCATATCATAATAAAAATAACATTTTTCAAAACATGAAGATGTGGCTACATCATTTAACATAGACAATCATGAACATGTCACCAAGGTCTATCCCCAAGGTTTCATTTGAAAATTACCAAGGTTAATCACCAAGATATCGTGAAAATTATAATATCTAGTGGTTACATCATTACCCAATGCATTGGAGCGCTATCAGGGAGCACCCTTAAATTTGCCATTATTATCATGTGATCCACATATATCATCATAAATCATTTCATAAAAAATCCATATAGCATAAAATAAATGGGTTTCATTTCATAATCATAACGTTTTAAAAACCGCTTTAAAGACATGATCTTTACGTCACTTTAAACCTATGGAAGGGGAGAGCGGGTCTCATGTATGTAAATACCAGAATTTAAAATAAAAAATTTTGGTATATATGTCAATAAACCTTTTGAAGAATGATCTTTGAGTATTCACTTAATAAAATAAAAGTACTTTAGAAAAAGATAGAGACATTTTGAGACGGAAATTCTGCAGCATAACGGCTATGTTTCGGGGTTTTATAAAACATTGAAAAGAGAGGGGACATGGGTCAAACACTCATAAATGACCCATAAAACAGTAGAGGGACAGAATATAAAGGATTTGAGAACATGGTAATGAAATTTTAAAGATATACCATATGAAATGAAGAACATGAAAGGAAGACAAAAATAAGATTTCTCTTATGAAAATTCAGCATCCCAACGGTGTCACTTAAACTTCAAAAAAAATGAATTGACGAGATCAAATAGGGTCTCTCATCATATGAACATAAAAGATAAGTATGATAGATATAGAGATCATACCCCAATATAATACAAAAGGAACTTGAAATAATTGACATGAAAGTAGATCTTTGAAAAATGAGAAAGGCGAACGAATCCCTTAAAAATTCGGCAGCCTAACGGCGTCACTTAAACTTCAACCAAAAATGAATTGACAAGATAAAAATAGGGTCTCTCATCATATGAACATAATGGTTCAGTATGATAGATATAGAGATCATACCCCAACATAATAAAAAGTAACTTGAAAGACTTGACATGAAAATAGATCTTGAAAACGAGAAGGGTGAAAGAATCCCTTAAAAATTCGGCAATCTAACGACGCCACTTAAACTTTCATAAAATGAAATGATGAGAGTAAGAGTGAGTATCTCATCATATTAACATAAAAAGGACAGTATAATGAATATAAAAGTACATCCTCCAACATAAGAACATGGAGCATAAAAGTAATGACATAAAAGAGATTACTTGAAAAGAAAGAGAGGTCAGATCCCTTACCTTAAAATGTAACTCTTAAAACTCAAAGGTTGGGACCCTGAGGGCTTGGGGGAACCTTGGGAGGACTCCTTGGGAGGTAATGAGACCATAACTTCTTTGGGGGAGAGTGGGGTGTCGAATGGATGAGAGGATGGCTTGGTATTTATAGGGAAAGTGAGGGGACAAGGCATTAATGGCCAAGAGACACCTCATTAGTGGTTTTGGAAAAACCATGGGCTTGCCCATGGTATTTTCCAATGGTATTGGCCACTTGGGACACCTCATACCTTATCTTACTATTAATAAGTCGACCAAATTGATTACATACTTAATACATCATTTAATGATGTCATTAAACACCTGTAACTTAAAAACTATATTTTCCCTATTCATCGAAAATTCAACATTCTCAGAAAAATCCCAAAATTTCACCTTAACCAAATATCAATGCTCTGATTTCAAAAATGAACTCCATTTTATAAAAATAATTTTCTAAATATTTTTAATTTAATTTTTAATTAAATACACTATTCACTAAAAATTCATTTTTTTCAGAAAAATCCCCAAAAAATTACCTTAACATAATATCGATGCTCAGAGTTCAAAAATAAAATCCATTTTATAAAAATAATTTTCTAAATATTTTTAATTAAATTTTTAATTAAAAACACTATTCACCTGAAAAAACTAATACTTGACTAATAATTTATGAAACCGTTATTTAACCATTTTATCGAATCACATTACTTAATCAAGGTGCCTAGATTATTTTAATGCTTTATTTAAGTGGGATTACTAATCCATTTTGTCACATTACTAATCCTAATCATAAAATTACTATTCATAATTTACTATTCATCAAAAATCATGTTGATCTTATTATACTCTAAATTTCGCACAGGAAATAATTGTAGAAGACCATTTTTTGAATATCATTACACTTTTTTAATTATTTAAGGTTTACATAAACTTTTTTAAAATATCCTTTTTCTAAAATTCATTAAAAAATATTCGTACTATATTTATCCGGTCATTTGAAAATTCATAAACTTCATCATAAGAAGTAATTCCAATATTTATTTAAAACAAAGGATTACACAAGGCAGTTATGGTCTCCTTACATAGCCCCTTATCACACTAGCATAAGACCTAAGTGTAAGGTGTGCTAAGGTAAGAGAATCTGAAGGAGGCTCGTCCAACATCGCACGAGTATTAATTTCTATCAGTTTAAACTTCTCGAGAATGTGATTTCATTCTAGCTTCACCTGATGAATTTAGGCTTGGGTTTGGTCCAGAGCAAATCCCAGTGGTGCTACCTCATTCACATGTTCTGTTAGATGGGCTTCGATCGGTCCAAGACTACTGGGTGAGGCCATTGAATCTTCTTTCTATATTAATTAAACAATATTACTTGTATTTAGAGACAATAAGCAAAATGTTTAGTTTCCAGCGGTCATATTGACCAATGGTCATATAATAGTCAAAATCCAATGGTCTCATTTTAATTACACTCATGTTATCAAATGAAATAGTTTTGTAGAGTATAAAAAATAAAATAACACACAAAATTAGGAAACAAGATTTATTCAAAATGTCGGGTCGTTACAATTTAGATGCAAGCACACATGCTGCATCCAATGAAAATGATTATGTGGATAGGGTGAAAACATTCAACGATGTTTTGACCACTCTAGTATATCAACAATGTGGTAAAACAAAAAAGTTGGAATTTTTAATCCGATTGTTTCATAGGAAAACTATGTATGGGATTTCAAATACTACAATCGATTAAATTCTTACCTTCTTGAAGGAATTGCTTCCAGATGATGCAGATATTCCCTCAGACCACTATATGGCATGGAAGTTAGTTAAAGAACTTGGATTCTCAAAATAAATTCATGTGTTCCTGAATGATTTTAGCTTATTTTGGGAGGAAACTGCTGAAAGAAATGATTGTATCAAATGTGGAACCTCCTAATGGAAGCTAAAAGATAATGGAACACCATCTCGTGTGCCACAAAAAGTAATGTAGAACTTTACATTGATGCCTAGATTACATAACTGTTTCATGTCTAATGAAATATCATTAAAAATGTGATGGCATGACCCCAAGAGAAAAAAGAATAATGAATAGTTAGTTCACCATGAAGATGGATTTTCATGGTAGAGATTTGATGCTCGATATCCTGAATTTGTAGCCAATGTGCGTAATGTGAGACTGGGTCTTTCATGTGACGGTTTTAATCCATTTGGGTAGATGGTTACTTCATACATCACATGGCCGGTTTTCATACACATTTATAACCTTTCCCCATGGTTGTGTATGAAAAATCCTTACACTTTATTGAGTATATTGATATTTGGCCCTTCTGATCCCAACAATGCTATATATGTACACATAAAACAATTAATAAAAGAGTGGATACTTATTTGGGATGTGGGTGTGCCCACATATGATGCATGTTCAAAAGACATATTTCAGATGCATGTTGCACTTATGTGGACGATCAATGATTTTCCTGCTTATGCAATGATGTCTGGATGGAGCATAAAAGGAATATTTTCTTGTTTTATTTGTATGAATAATACTCAATCTAGAATACTAAAATATCATCGTAGTTTTAGTTTTATAGGACATTGACGAATCTTTCAAATTAACCATCCATATAGAAATAATCTTCGAAGATTTGACAATACAATGGAGACTGATGATCCACCTCAGCGTATGTCTGTAACTGATGTGCTTAATTAATTGAAAGATTTTAGTTATTCATTTGGGAAGGGTGTAATGAAATCTAGAAAGAGGAAAAATGTTTCCAATGATACCTATTACAATTGTAAGAAGAAGATTATATTCTTTGAGTTGTCATATTGGTCAACCAACTTGTTACATCATTTCTTAGACATAAAGTAAATTAAACAGAATATATGTGAAATGTTGCTTTCGATTCTTCTAAATGTCAAGGGGAAGACAAAAGATGATTTACAATCTCGGCGTGACATGGTAGATTGGGGGATCATACCAGAATTGCATCCTTTCTGTATCAGTGAAAATAAATGGCAAGTTCCATGTGCTTCTTATTTGATGACACCTGCTGAAAAAAAATCAATTTCTGGAAGTTCTAGAGACTATTAAAGTTTCTAATGGCTATTCAAGAAATATATCAAAATGGTTCAATAGAAAAGAGTTGAAGTTGAAATCTTTGAAGAATCATGATTGTCACGTCCTTTTGCATGAGTTTATTCCAATAGCAATCTGTCATCTCTTGTCCAATAATGTAGGAGTCTCAGTTATTAGGTTGTGCTATTTGTTTAGAGATCGTTGTTCTAATAAGTTGTCCAAATCCTTCTTTTAAAAACTGTTGGTAGAGACACCATTAATTTTCTGTGAGTTAGACAAAATATTCCCTCCATCATTTTTTACATGCATGTTGCATCTGACTGTCCATCTTCTGACCGAAATACTTCTTTGAGGACCCGTTTCTTTCCATTGGATGTATCCAATTGAAAGAAACATGTACACATTGAAATCATATGTTCGGAACATAAATTATCCTGAAGGTTCTATTGTGAATGGTTACTTTTCTCGAGAATGTATGGATTTCTGCTCAAAGTATTTTTCTGATCTTACTATGAAAATAAACCGACCAATGAGAAATGAAGAAGAATAATATGAGTAAATTTAACCCACTTTTACATCACTTCCTTAGACAAGAGGAATTCCGGAATCATATTCATTGACGACATTAAGCCTTGAAGGGTGAGAGATGTCACATCGCATAGTGTTGGTCAATTGTGATTATTTCGAAGAGTATATCAAGTAAGTAAATTTTACTTGTATCTCTTATCTTATCTCTTGTAATTTTAAATATTTGTTAAACTATTATTATTTTTATCTATAGGGAATATCAAGAATTGATATATAGAAAGAATTATTCTTTATCTTTGAGTAGGAAAGAGACTTTTCATAGCAAAGGGTTTTCTGCTTGCTTGAAATTGAAGGTAAAAATATTTCTGTAATAACTAAATAAAAAAAATATTTAATTATGTATACTATTTGTTTATATTTCACGTATCGAGTTTCCATGCAAACTCTATTTCTGAGGAAATAAGAGCTTTGGATTTTGGTCCTAATTCCATGGTTTGTGCTTGTAAATCACTTGTGATCAATGGATACAATTTTTTTATCAATGAATAAGCAAGAAATATGAGAACACAACATGATGGTGTTATGTTCACTGCCACAATAGACTATTATGCCAGTTCATTGGATAATAGACCTCATTCTGAAAATGTAGCTTATTATGGAGTCATGGAGAAAATAATAATTTTGGATTATTACTCACATGGTTGAGTCACGACGATGAAATGTCAATGGTTTGATTCAATGAAGTGGAAAGGAAACTTTATTGATGATTGTGGATTTCGAGTTATTGACATGACTCGCACTCATTCCACCGATGAACCATATGTATTGGAATCAATGGTGAAACAATTTTTTTTTTATGTCAAAGATCATTGTCATCCTAAATTTAGTGTAATTATTAAAGTAAATCCCATATATGTTTTTGATGATGGTGATGATGAATTTGACACTATCCCTACTACAATTGGAAGCAATCCGTTTATTACTTATGATGACTCAAATAGTTCAATTTTCAGAGTTGATTATAAACCTCAAGTTGTGGTGGGAAATATATAGAATCATACAGTCATGTTGTCACCTACATGTTTCACCTACATCATTCAGAGTGTGTATCCTAGTACTTACCTTCAATCCACCATAAATCTTCTATTTCTTAATGTTTTTTATCATAATGGGTTTTCTATATTTTGTTTTTTGGGTTACACATTAGTTATCTTTTTCTAATTACTTCCATATTTGTTTTCATTGCAGGAAATGACCCCCATAGAAGTGATGTAGTGGAAAAAAGATGACAGAAAATAATCGTCGCATGACACAGATGGGCGTTACTCCACTCATTCATGTTGTGAGTATTTAATTTCAAATATATATTTTTCAATAACTTATAATATCATGTGTTTACTTTTGTGTTAAACTTTTTTTTCAGGATCCACCCCCTAGATGAGAGATATCCGAAAAGGAGCTTGATATTGCTCCCAGTATAGAGGTTGGTGGTAGGATGGGGGTGGTATCCAAGTTAGACGATCATTTGGTGGTCCCGATACTGAGGCTGGTGGTACGAGGGCTCATGGTGCGAGAGTTAGATGATCCACTGGTCGTACCCAATTAGACTATTCCCCTACCATAGATGTATCTTCTACTCCCCATTTTGATCTTGGTGTGTCTTTAGTGACACATGAGATATTTAGGCCTCCAATGTTTACACAACCAGTTGGCCAGATGTCTCTGCCATCATCTTTTTCTTCTGGTTTATTATCTTTGAGCTATTATATTCCACCTTCTTCAACTCCTTATCCGACACAGTATGTTGTTGAGGAGCATACAGTAAGGGACACTCCACCTGTATAGGATATTCCTTTATCTTCTGCACATCCAATGACGCCCATTGATCTTACTACCACAAGTATATTTATATAACTCTAACAAATTTTTATAACAAAATTTATTTTTATTATAACTTGTACTGATATTTTTTTCTTTAACAATAGATTCATCTACTGATAGGAGCCGGTGGAGAGGGCGTACTTTCTTGCATGTGGCATGGAACTGCCATACACAGTTGATGGTTGAATACAATGATGATGGATAGATGATTGATAAACCTTGGAAGGAATGTCGGGGTTTTTTGGCGACGCTAGCCAAATACTCCGACATCATTCTGGTCAGCCCTCTCTCTTGGAGACATCTGCCACACGAAGTCAATAATAATGTGTGGGCACAAATATGGGTAAAAAATATATTGGATTTAATGTAGTATTTTTTTATTTATTTATATGAAATAATCTATTGGGTGTAATCTTCAGTTTAACTTCCCTGATGGTGAAGGTGCATGACCAGCACGTTTAAAGGAGCTAGGAGAGCTTTGGAGACCTTATAAGCATGAGTTGTATCTTGTCTTGTGTGATAGAGTGGGCACGGAGTTTGAGATAGTACCTATCGTGGATGACTGCCCCATAGAGAAATATTGCCAAATGATTACCCATTAGGCGACTGCCAAATTGAGGGTATTAATCCTATTTGAGGTATTTAAAGGACAATTTTCATATTTTTCAATAATATTATCTTATTTATTATTAAACATTATTTAGGTATATTCTAAAAAAACAAAAAAAACATTAATTCAAAGTAATACCTCCACACTATGGGGCACACTACTATGTCAGATCATGAGAGGCAGCTGGTACGATATAGTTGTTTATAATTTTTCATTAGGACTTTCCCTTTTTATTGTTTCCTAATTAAATTATGTGATTTATTGAATATTGAATATATGATTATAATTTCACTTTATATTGTTTCAAGGTCATTACATAAGCACAAATTGAATATTGAAGGATGTCTCCCTCGAGAAAAATTGTTTTTCTCGAGTAGAAGGAAATAAGATGGAACTGCGGGTAATGAACTGACACAAGAAAAGATTGTAAGTTTTAATTTGTTTATTTAAAAGTTTAATATCTATTTTTAAATTTAATACTCTATTAATATTTTTAATAGGCTGCTTTAGAGGCCCTTAATGCCCAAGAGCCTGACAGTTTAGGGCCACATGATCATTTATATCAGGTATTGGGAGATGAGCACTCTGTTCGAGTATGCTACCAACTAGGTAAGAATATAGTCCCGACAAGGTATTAGTCCTCTCTAGGTATCCATTCTAGTACAACCATGTTAGTACAGGTCAATGAGCATGCAAGACAGTCTGATAAAAAAGTTATAGAGTTGGAAGAACAGGTTTAAACGAGGGAGAAAGAATTTATGAAACTGATCAAAGCTTTATCTTCATCACTTCCACCAGAGGCCAACACGGCTTGTAAGACATATATGTCGTCGATGGGTG
Source organism: Viscum album (assembly GCA_963277665.1). Lineage (NCBI taxonomy): Eukaryota > Viridiplantae > Streptophyta > Magnoliopsida > Santalales > Viscaceae > Viscum > Viscum album. Next base: position 4,268,411 of record OY728122.1, on the reverse strand, counting down.
CATTATCCAATGCACTAGGCGGTAGTTCTAGTGACGGTCGAGATGATGATGTTCCTGGTGATGACGAGGATGAGGGAGAGGATGAGGATGAGGACGAGGGCAAGGATGGGGACAAGGGCGAGGATGGGGCCAAAGATGATCATTGGGATGATGACGAAGACAATGACAAGGATAGAGATGGCGGTGAGGATGAGGCTGATGATAACAGTGGTGATGGTGGTGGTGATCAGGGGCGGATTGATCCATTACATTTTTGAATTTAGTATAACTCTTTATTTTTGAACCTAGTTTTTTACTCTCGTATGGATATTTTTGAATTGAGTATATCTCTTTATTTTTGACCAAATATGGAAGCCTAATGATGTTATAATGGTTTATGGGGCTTCTGGGGCTTGTTCGGAGCTCGGAACCCCGGTCGGCGTAGAAAAACACTATGCCTCACGGTTAGTAAAAATTTTAAGTCCATCCCACAAGGTATATGCAAACCATATATGGATATATATTAGAAGCAATGTTTATGATTTTCCCTAACCATGCACCAGGGGATTCACATCATGCACAATGTCTATAGTTTTAGTATAAGATATTATCACTGTTGTTGCACGATTTTCCTAACTGGCATTCGGAAAACCGACCAAACAGATTCAGATTGTGTTGATACTTTAGGAAAACAATCCATGAGTCATATGTTACGTGTATGAGTCAACCACGCCTCAATACGAGGCATGATGTGGTCGGTATCACTCAAAGTGTCTCTATTTTGTTTAAAATGGACACCATTTTAAGTAAAAACAACTGGCATACGGAAAACCAACCAAACGTATTTGGATTTTGTTGATACTTTAGGAAAACTATCCATGGGTCATATGTGATGTGTACGACTCAACCCCACCTCAATCCGAGGCACGGTGTGGCCAGTACCACTCAAAGTTTATCACTTTTATTTGAAATGGACAACATTTTAAGTGAAAACAACAACTAACATACCAAAATTGGGCCAAACGTATTCAGATTTTGTTGATAATGTAGAACAATGATCCATGGGACATTTTTGACATGTAGGAGTCAACCAAGAATCAATCTAAGGTGCAGTGTTTCTGGTACCACTCAAAGTTTCTCACCTTTATTTGAAATGATCAACATTTTAAGTGAAAACTACAAATGGCATATGGAAATCCAACCAAAAGCATTCTGATTGTGTTTATACTTTAGGAAAATGATCCATGGGACATTTGTGATGTGTACGAGTCAAACCCTCATCAATCTGAGGCACGGTGTGGCCAGTACCACTCTAAATGTCTCTCTTTTTTTTAAAATGGACATCATTTTAAGTGAAAACAACAACTATCATACAAATAACCAACCAAACGCATTCAGATTTTGTTGATACTTTAGTAAAACTATACATGACTCATATTTAAAGTGTAAAAGTCAACCTAGCCTCAATCTAAGGTACGATGTGGCTGGTATCACTCAAAGTGTCTATCTTTTGTTTAAAATGGACACTGTTTTAAGTAAAAACAACAGGCATATGGTAACCAAACGTATTCGGATTGTGTTGATACATTAAAGAAAAAGATCCATTGGTCATATGTGATGTTTAAGACTCAACCCCACATCAATATGAGGCATTGTGTGGTTGGTAACACTCAAAGTGTCTCACTTTTATTTGAAATGGACAACATTTTAAGTGAAAACAACAACTGCCATATAGAAAACCAACCAAACGCATTCATATTTTGTTGATACTTTAGGAAAACGATACATGGGATATTTTGGATGTCTATGAGTCAACCCCACATCAATCTGAGGCACGGTGTGGCTGGTACCACTCTAAATGTCTCTCTTTTGTTTAAAATGGACATCATTTTAAGTGAAAACAACAACTGGCATACAGAAAATGGACCAAACATATTCAGATTCTATTGATACTTTAGGAAAACGACCCATGAGTCATTTTTGATGTGTAGGAGTCAACCCCATATCAATCTGAGGCACGGTGTGTCCGGTACCACTCAAAGTGTCTCACCTTTATCTGAAATGATCAACATTTTAAATGAAAACAACAACTAGCATACAAAAAACTGACAAAACACATTAGGATTGTGTTTATACCTTATGAAAACGATCCATTAATCATTTTTGACATGTATGAGTCAACCCCGCCTCAATCTGAGGCACAGTGTTGCCGGTATCACTCTATGTGTCTCTCTTTTGTTTAAAATGGACACTGTTTTAAGTAAAAATAACTAACATACGGAAAACATACCAAACATATTCATATTGTGTTGGTACTTTAGAAAAAAAAATCCATGGCTCATTTATGACATGTACGAGTCAATTAAACCTCAATCTGAGGACAGGTGTGGCCGGTACCACTCAAAGTGTCTCACTTTTATATGAAATGGACAAAATTTTATGTGAAAACAACAACTAGCATGTAGATAACCAACTAAATGAATTCATATTGTATTGATACTTTAGGACAATGATCCATGGGTCATATGTGACGTGTACGAGTCAACCCCACCTAAATATGAGGCACGGTGTGGCCTGTATGACTCTAACTATCTCTCTTTTGTTTAAAATGAACATCATTTTAAGTAAAAAAACTGGCATACAGAAAACCGACCAAACCTATTCGGATTGTGTTGATAATTTTGCACAACGATCCATGGTCCAGCCTCACACAATACAATTTTCATTTGAGGAACTCCTACCCCTATTCTAAAACACATGACATTTAATACACCAAGGACAACTATATTCCCTAAGTCACACAAGCTCATTGATACACACCCATTATCATCATCACAAAATTCAAAGACACCCGCCCCAAACCATGACATTATATTTTTGTTTGGTTGAGTTGATTTATTAATTTCCTTATTTTGTGTTATTAGATTCTAATTTCTGAATTCAATCATGTATGTGTTATAAAAAATGCATGGTTGAGTTCATTTATTGATTTCCTTATTTTGGCTTATTAGCTTCTAATTTCTGAATTCAATCATGTATGTGTTATAAAAAAATGCTATTTTTTATGTATTCTTAATTCTGTATCCCATATAATTACGTATTCAATTTTTAATGTATTGTATTCATAATTGATTATTAAATTATGTATCCTTCTAATTATCAGTTTTTAATTATGTATCCTTATTATTTATTGCATTATATATATTATATACAATTCACACAGTAGTACATAGAGTAGGCTTCTGTGTGAATTGTATAGCAAAGCCTATACCAACGGTTTTAAACCATTGGTATAGGTTCTGTTTGTATTTTTTTACCAATGGTTCTAAATCGTTGGTACAAAAACTTTACCAATGGTTTAAGAAGTTGGTATAGGGGTGAATGGAAGACTAAAAAAGATATTCCAACTATTTTGAAACCATTGGCATATGTGTTTTATAAGAACTCTATGCCGACAGTTTTATAAAACTGTTGGTATAGAGTAGATTTCTTCACATATACCAACAATTTATCTCAAACCGTTGGTATATGTCTATTGTCACGACTTAATGGGCTACGGTTTCTAAAACTGTTGGTATAAATTATACCAATGGTTCTCCAACCTATACTAATGGTTTTTAACCATTTATATATCTTAAATTTCCAACAGTGGGTTTTCCCACCTTCACTCCATTTTCTATATAGATGTTACTTTAATTATCCTTAAATATAATTTCATTCCCCATCCATTCTCTTTTTTTATATACATTCTTCCAATCAGTTGTTATGAAAAATGTAATTATTTTTACCAAAGAACTCACCTTTCTAAAAACACACCTTTTACTTCTCTTGAGATTTTTTCTTATTAACAAAAGATAAATGATTATTATACCAAGTATATTTTCCCTTGTTTACATAGGTAACATCAGATATTATTCATGAATTTTTTATTTTTGAAAAGAAACTCATTTCCTTCCATGGGTTATTTTATGTCCAAGAATGGTATGATTTCTTTGTGGAATGCATGATTATCTAAATTTTATGATGTGATGGGTGTGCCTAAAGTTATATATCACTCAATTAAATGGGTTATGTGATTAATCTCATGATATAATGTGAAATATGTGTGAACATAATGCTATTTTTTTCAAAACTATGTGTGGTATTGAACTACGAACATATTATATTTCATTTTTATGCATTTCCATCTTTTATGAATTTTATCTAATGATTCCTTTCATGATTATAAAAATGATCATTTTATTATGTTGGGATGATTTTGATTATACTCACCCATGTTTCATGTCTCTTATTCACCCTATTATTAGAATTTTATTTCACCCCTTATTTTGATCTATATCCTCAGGTAAATACTTGTACTAAGGAGAACATGAGGGAAAATAAGAATCTAAAGAAGAAGGAATTAATTGAATGTTTATGTTTTATTATAAAAAATTTATTTATGACTCTAATTTTACCAAGAATGTAAACCTTTGGATCATGTTATTTTGGAACTATTATGTCTTTTTCTTTAAAATGATTTAATAGTTATATAAGAAAACGAAGGGTCATTATAGTTGGTATCAGAGCATGATTTAGTAAATTTGGGAATTATGATTAGATAAAATTAGTGAAAACACTTAGTATGTGACTAAGTATATGTAATCACCAAAGATACTTTGTTTTAGAAAAATTATAAATGTACAGATCCCACATGATATACCTTTAGAGTTAATTGAAGAAATGAATAAATTATTTATTCATGAATTGTTGACATATTTTTTTTCTAACCTTGTATATTTTAGAAAATAGTTGGACCCCAGAGAAATCAAGATAACAACCCATGTGAGGGAAATTGCGTTGATTTCATGACTGACATCCTGAATACATTGGAAGGTGGAGTTAAAAATATCATTGTGATTATTACCCAGCTATATTAGGCTATGAAAAATAACCCGAATAAAGTGGAAAATCTTGATTCCCCTAAGTGGGATAAACTAGTTATCGATTATTTTATGTAGAAGAAACCACTGACGTTTAATGTATCTTATGATCCACTAGTCAAGGAATCATGGATTAACTCAATGGATATTATATTTTCTTTTTTTTTTATTCTTAGATGGAGAAGGTGACTCTAGAAATTTGTTGTCTTAATAGAGAGGATGATCAACAATGGGTTTTGATTAAGAACACCAATCCAAAGGATGAAATTGAAGAGATGGAGTGGGATGAGTTTATGAAAATATTTCTTAACAAATTTTTCCCTATAACTCTTCATACAAATAAATATATTTAATTCTAATAGATGTTGAAAAAAGGTTAATCTTTCATTGATTATGAATAAAATTTCACAAGGCTTGAAATGAATGACATGGGTTTTGTTATCAACAATTATAGAAAATATATATATTCTTTAGTGGTTTAAAACGACACATTTGAAATTCTATTGGAATTTGGGACTTTGGGAGTTATGAAGAAGTTTTTATATATTCCTTAAAGTGGATATGGAGTTTGGAGAGCGGTCCCATGTCTATGGTGATAATAATTTTTTTTGTAATTTCATGCTGGAGGATATGATGAAACATTTGGAAAGAAAAATCAACCACCCACATGTCAAAAATATGGGAAGAAGCATCACGGTAAATTCCTTAATGGGATGGGGAAATGATTCATGTTTGGGAGAGAAGGCCACCAAGCTCATGAATATCAAAGAGACATGAGGAAGTAGGTCAATGTGGTGGAATAAAGGAGAGCACCATCCATGGTTCAATGTTTCAACTGTAGGGAGAAAAGGCACTATTTAGGCCATTACCCTAAACTCTGAGTCCTTGAGGGTAATCAGTGTTATTTTCCACCAAATCTAAATGATAAAGGGAAGGATTATTCCATCACTACTACTAAGGTGGATCCCAATAATTATGTGGTGTTAGGTACATTGGTTATCCATTCAATAATAGCGAACATAATATTTGATTCTAGTTTTATGAATTATTTTATATCAATAATTTTAAGTAGAACTATTCAAACACCCCCTCAAAATATGGAGGTTGAGTTATCAATGATAAATGAAAATGTAGAAATTATTTCATCCAAATATTTTAACTCCTCCTCAGTTAATGTTTGTGGTTTGATCCTCCCTAGAAAAATTGTCTTAAATCCAGGGGTGGGGTTTGATGACATTTTGGGCATGTATTACATATCTTTATACAAATACAACATCAACTGTTGGGAAAAGGAGATCACTCTACACATCCCAAAGCATACAATGATTCTATTGAAGTGTATGGAGGTGGATGAATATCCTTCAAAATCATTATATAATTTGTGGATATTATTGCCTTATGATCTATAATATCTAGTTCACATGATTTATACAAATGAGATAATAATCCTTGAAGACATTACCATTGTAAGGGTCTACAATGATGTTTCCTGAATGAATTGTCTAGTCCTCCTCCTGAATGAGAGGTTGAGTTCTCAGTTTAACTTATTCCAAGACATCTATCTATAGCAAGGAAACTTTATATAATGGCCACCATTTAGTTTGTGGAACATAAAAATCAGTTACAATAGAATATGGAAAAGAGTTTTATATGCTTGAGTGAGTCACGATGGGGTACAATGGTCCTCTACACCAAGAAGAAGGATGGATCAATGCACTTCAGCATTGATTATTATGGGCTCAAAAAAATCCCAATAAATAATAAGTATCCACTTCCATGGATAGAATATTGTTAGATAAACTACATGGGGACATGTATTTATCTATGATGGAGCTTCATTCAGGATATCACCAATTAAAGGTGAGGAAGGAGGATATTCCCAAGACCACCTTTTGAAAAAGGTATGGACTCTATGAGTTCATCGTGATGCCTTTCAGACTCACTAATGCTCCAAAAATATTAATGTACATAATGAATAAAGTATTTATATATTACCTTGAAAAATTTGTGGTCGTATTTATTGATGATATTTTGATATACTCCAAGGGAAATGGGGAACATGAGGAGCATTTGAAAACTATTCTAAAGACATTGTTAAAGGAGAAAATTTATGAAAAGTAGAGTAAATGAGAGTTCTATATAGAGGATGTATCATTCGTGGGGAATGTTATCACCAAAAATGGAATATCTATGGACCCTTATAAGACAAAGGAAATCAAAGACTAGTCTAGGAAAACATCGGTAATGGAGATCTGAAGTTTCCTTAGTCTAGTTAGGTATAAATTTTTATTTTTCAATAACTACTTAGGATTTTCAAACCCACTAACCAAGCTGAATCGGAAGGGAGAAATGTTTGTCTGGACCAATGAATGTGAAGATTGCTTCAAAGAGTTTAAAAAGAGGCTTATCACTACACCCATACTCACACTTCCAATAAGTAGGGAACTCAATGTGGTATGTAACAATGCTGAAAAAAGGATTAGGCTATGTAATTATACAAAATAATAAAGTGATAGCCTATTCCTCATGGCAGTTGAAAATTAAAGATAAAAACTATCCCATGAAGGATATAGAGTTGGAAGCTGTGATATTTTCATTGAAAATGTAGTGGCATTATATCTATGAGGAGAAGTGTGAAATATATACTGATCATAAGACCCTCAAATATATATTCACAAACAATGGGATTAATATGCACAAATGAATATGGTTATAGATCATCAAGGATTATGACTACTCAATGGACTACCATCTTGGAAAAGAGAATAATGTGGAGGATTATCTAAGTAGAAAGGATCCTGCAACATTATCAATGATGAGAACTGACAAGGATCCAATATTATTATATTGTTAAATGATGGACATGAGGAATCATTAAAGAAGGAACATCACCCATACTTTCTCAATTGATTTCTCAACCATCCATAATGATAAAATAAAGGATGATCAAATAAATTATGTGGATATTCAGAAGAATTTGGAAGCTATAATAAAGGGAAAATTCTCATACTTTAATATTTATAAGGAAGGAATTGTAATATTTGGGTCATGACTATGTGTACCATCTGATCTAGAGAAAAAGAAGGATATTTTCAATGATGGACATAGCTCAACCTTCTCAATTCACCAAAGGAGCATAAATATGTATCAAGTAATCTGAGAGAACTATTGGTGGGACAATATAAAGAAATATATCGATGAATATACATCAAAGTATATGGTATGTCAACAAGTAAAGGCTTAAAGACATAAGTCTAAGGGGATGATGCAAACATTACCCACACCAACATGGAAATGGGAAAACATCAGGATGGAAATAATCATTAGACATCTAAAGTCATCTAGAGGAAACAATATTATATGGGTTGTTGTGGATTTTCTTATAAATACATCTCACTTTATCTCAATATGAGATTATTTCTCACTATATCAATTTGCATGAATATACATCCAAGAAGTGCTAAGGAAACATGGAGTACCACTATTGATTTTATATGATCCGGATATGAGATTCACCACAAAATTCTATAAAATTATCCAACATGCTCTAAAAACTGATCGAAACATCAGTACGACTTATTATCCTCAAATTGATGTCCAATATGAACGGACTATTTAGACACTAGAAGATATGTTGAGGGCATGTTCTATGGACTTTAAAGGAGGATGAGACTAATATCTAGCTCCAGTTGAGTTATTCTACAACTATAGTTTCTACTCTATCATCCAAATGGATCTATATAAAGAACTTTATGAGAAAATATATAGGGAACCAACATAAAATAATGAAGTTAGTGAATGTAAGCTGATATGACCTGAAATTATTAATGAAATGGTGCAGAAGGTGAAAACCATTCAGTGAAACATTAAGGCATCACAAAGTAGACAAAAGACCTCTGAAGATAATCAAATATGAGACAAATATTTTAAATCCAGAGACATGGTATTCATCTACATGTCTCCATGTAAGAGGATTATGAGATTTGAGAAGAAAGGAAATGTGAGTCCCTGGTACATCAACACCTTTGAGATCCTTGATCGAGTTGAAGCTGTGGCATATCGAATGACACATCCACCAACCATGTCTCAAGTACACGATGTATTACATGTATCCCCCTTAAAGTAGTACATACCAAATCACCCATATGTACTCAATCAAGTGGTGGTACAGTTGGAGATTGATCTCTCTTACGAGGAGCAACCGGTGAAGATCTTGGATAGTAGAGATAAATTTATACACAATAGAACTAATCACCTATTAAAAGTACTATGGTGGTAGCATATGTAAGAAGAGATAACATGGGAACCAAAGTAAGTTATGAATGATAAGTACCCAAACTTTTTTTCAAAGTAGTTTTAAAAATGAAATTTCAAGGGAGAAATTTCATAAATAGGGAAGAATGTAACGACCAAAAATTTTATCATTATAAATTTACTTATTATAATTATTACATAAATTATAAATCACATAAAATCACATATAGAACACAATAAAAACATTATAAATGAAGAATTAATTAAATAATAGGTATTTCTAAATTTTATGAAATATATACTTATGAAATATTAACCTGAACTTGGAAAATTAATGTGACCATTATGAATATTAATCTAGCCATTAAAAAAGTAATCAAACATATTAATGTATAAATAGAATTTTGGAATCTTATAAATGAATGTATGATATAATTATATCATAGTATAATTAAATAGATATTTTAAAAAAATTTAATTAAGTGTTGGTATTTTTATAAAACATAAATTTTTAGTTTCAATTTTATAATTAATATAATTATTTATAAGAAAGTTTGTTTTGATAAAATATATTCATAAATGAATATTTTTTTACTTATGACTATAATATAATTTTATGAGAGCTTAATTAATTTTTCAAAGTGTTATAAAATTAGTTATATTTTTAAAAGCAGCATTCTCAAGGAAAATGAGGATTTAAAATAAAAATTAAATTTCTAATATTTATAAAATTAATTTTAAAAAATAGAGTTCATTTTTTAATTTTACACATCTAAAAATGTTTTGTGTGAATTTTTGGGATTTTTTTTGAAATACATGAATTTTTGGCAAATAGTAAAATACAATAATTTCTGATAAAAGATAAATACATGAATTGTTGAGTCATAGATGATGTATGGATGATGTAAGACCAAAATATCAATCCATATTTCTTTATGTTAATATATTTTCCGATAATGTTCAAACTATTCAAGTTGTTGTTCCAAAATAAAAAAATAATGAATAAAGTAACGAGAAAACACCCTCATTCTCCCCTATAAATACCACCCATGCCACCTTTTCCCCTCACACCATCAACGATTTGATCCTTTTCCAATTTATTCTAAATAATCATCACAAAGCCCTCCCACATTTATAGGATCTATTTGTCTCATAAAAATACCAAAACCTTTTCTATTAGGAGGTTCTCAAGGAGGGAAAAAATCAAGAGGTAAAATCCTCTATTTTTTTCATTTAATTTCTTTTCAATTTCATTGATTTTATTATTCTCTCTTCACCTCCACTTATCAAAGTTTCATGATGACACAATTATATTTTATATATTGTAATTTTATTATGTTAATGTAATAATTCATCTTTATATCTCTTCTTGTTTTCCTTTATTATATAATGAAGAACTTGATTTTTGATATGTCAATTACCACCATCATAGACAAGGCATTTTCAATTTCCATTAACTACTTTAGGGATGGTCATAAAACTATCATTATAGTTAAATAATTTTTTATTATACATATTATAAGTTATATAATGTTCTATAATTAACATATAAACATGATATTAAATAAAATTAAATGAGTTCACTATGGTCATAAAATCTGATAAATAAATTAAATAATTTTCATTAACTATTTATCTAATGATTAAACCTCATACCATATAAGAAAATTATATATAAGATCATTTAATCTTCTAAATTTTCATTATTAACATATTATCTCATTTCTAGAAAATTATCCTTATTTTTCACTTACTTCCGTACTTTTATACATACAAACCGATCGTGAAAAACAAGGAAATGAACACTACTGAATGACATAATTAAACTCTATAACTACTCTAGAAGGACATAAATGAGCTCACTAAATAAATATTCAATCAAATATATTTATGATAGGTTCTTTATTAATTAATTATTTATTTATTTTCATTATCCTAGATATTAATGTGAATAAATCATTCAAACATAAGGTAAGAGGTTTCTCAAACCCAACATTATTTATTTGGGTTTTCATTATTTCACTCCATTTTCACTATATATGGCCCTTTAATGTTCCTTAAATACCAATTTTTTCTTCCATCTTTTAGGGATATACATTATTCTAATATGGTTTTATAGAAAATGTAATTATTTTTCCAAAAGAAATATTTTTTCAAAAACACACCTTTTACTTATCTTGAGATTATTTCCTATTCACACTAGATATAGGATTATTATACCAAGTATCTAATTCCATATTTATTTTGGGAAACAAAAAGTTTATTCATGAATTCCTACTTTATGAAATAAAACTCATTCCTTTCCATCTGTTATTTTATGTCCAATATTAATATGTTTTCTATGTGGGATCCATGATTATATAAATGTGATGATGTGACGAATGCACCCGTAATTATATACCACTATAATTAATTGGGTAATGTGATGAATCTCATGAGATAATGTGAAATATTCCTGAATATGATGATATCATTATTCAAAACCTTGTTTGGTTGTTAAAAACTAAGACATGATCTTTCAATTTTATGAATTTCCATATTTCATGCCTTTTATCTAATTATTCCTCTAATTATTATGATGAGGGTACTTTTCTTATTATATGATGATGAAAATTATAATCACCCATGTTTCATCTTTCTTATTAATAATATTACTTGGATTTTATCTCACCCCTTCTTTTGATGTATATCTTAATGGGAATAGTTTTACTAAGGATAACAAAATGGACAATAAGAAGCTAGGGAAGAAGAAATTAAATAAATATTTGTGTTTTATTATGTAAATGTTATGAATGGTCCTAAATTTTCCAAGAAACTAAATTGTAGGATCCTGGTTTTGTGGAACTATTATGTTTTTTATCTTTAATATAATATAATAGTCACGTATGAAAAATCCGGGTCGATATACTACTTTTTGATCTTTAGAGGTAACCAGTTCTCAGATCCCACTAATAGTTCCCATAGTTGGTTGGACCACGGAATGGAGAGGGGGTGAATCAATGGTCCTATTTTATGAATGTTTCCTCTATTACATTAATTCTATTAAACCTATTGAAGTTATTTATTTTCTCAATATTATTTCACAACCTCACCTCATGTTCAATATAAATGAAGTGGATAGAAGTACAATATATTTAGAAGGTTGGATATAACATAATTCCCCTTTCTTTGTGGGTTAAATTACCCAACATGGATTCTAAAATATAAAAATAAGTGGAAAAAATAGGTTAGACACCCCAGTTATAATTTTAGAGAAATTATTTAGACACTCTAATTTCAATGCTAAAATGATTTGTTAGAAACCCCAATCATATTCTTCTAACAACTGGTTAAACACACCATTCAGAAGATTCTTTATCAACATGATCAACGTGTAGAATGGTCTCTTTATTCACATTGGTTATTATCTAACACTTATGAATATAATCCCTTTATAAATTGATATATTAAGGTATTTTCATTTTTTAAATCACCTTTGAAAATATAAACAACCAGTAATGGTGAAAATAATAATTCTACTCTCAAAAATATATCTATATCATTAATGATCTGGCCCCTTCACTTTCTTCTAAATACTTTGGAATAATGTCTTCTTCCCAAAAAAATATTTCCCCACCTTCATAATGCTATTATCTCTTCAATACAAGATAATATTAGGATATCAATCTTTTCTCAACAATACAACACATTATTATTCAATATATATATATATATACATATAGTATAATAACACCTAAATATTATTCCATATATTTGATATATAGAATCTCTAGGACCTTGAACAGGAGTTATCTTCTCATTTAAATAAATCAATATAATACCAATTTTATTCTTAATTTATACTCATTTAAATATATTTCAAAATCATTATTTATGTTTACTTAATACTCATGATTTATTTGTTCATGTGATATTCAAATATCATGATCTAAAAATCTAAAAAATATTATTATTTTTATTTAATCCAAATGTCCATGTGCGTGGAGGCATTCATATTTTCCACATTGACCTATTGCTTATGGTTTTAAACACTATTCAATATAACATTGATTAAATCATGATCATAATATATGAATAATGTATTATTTGCATCATCAAAATTTTATCTTTAAAAAATCCAAAATTTGAAACTCAAATTTTTACCCAGCAGACTCACGTACAAATTTGATAAGTACATGACTTACCTTGAGTCTGACAACCAACCACACTGAGTGACTATGAGGAAATTAAATATTTCTTATTGGTCAACTAAATTTCTAGATTTACCACACCACTCTGATCAACCATACATCTGGATCAACCACATGAACATCCAAATTATTGTATGGATCGACTCTATGAATTGGATCTACCACATAAAATAACTACAATGGTTAGGGGATAAACTGTATGAATAATCAATTGAACGCATATATAACCTATTCAAAACTGCCCAATCATGCATACACTCAATTTTAATATGGTTACATGCATGATATTATTCTTACACAATTTCTAAATTCTAGGACTTCTATTTTCAATTATGTATTGTAGACAACGTTCCTTTGTCCATAAATAATTTCCTTTAGTTTCATTGAAGATCAGAACATCAATAATCATGATCATAGTTGATACCTTAAATCTATTCAACCAATTTCTTCAATTAATATCACCCATATACTTATCAGTTTGTATTCTTGGTTGTCATATCATGCATGAAGTCAATTACAATCCTCCATGGATCACCACTTCATGCAAAAAAAACACATATTTACTCATTGATAGTGAAAAAAATCATCTAATCATCTAATGGAAAATTCATCTAGAATAACTCCACCACTAAATCTTGTGGATTTCAGTGTTCCTATGGTAACTCATGTACATTTAGAGCCTTGACTTCATTAAAGTATAGGTTTCTCACACTATCTCAATAGATAAGTGCTTCCCTCTTATGGAAATAGTCAATTACTTTATTAATAAATTTCTATCTTATGGATAAATATATGCAATTAATATTTTTATATAACTAAATGATGTATATATATATAGTGTTTTATTGATGTAATATTATCGGCATTAAAAATGATTATCATGAAAACACATGATGCTATGAAATAATGGGTTTCTTTGATATTGTAATTTATATGATTTATATTAGTCAATATAGATATCAAATGAATAAGTGTTAACCTACTATTTCATAAAATTGTATTTAAAGGAATTACATATGACATGAAATATATATATGAATCATTTTAAATCCACCATTTACTACCATCATCTTTATTATATGTATATGGTAATGTGAGTTTTGACATAACTCCACTCAACATTTAAATGATTAATAATTTCCTAGTTAATATATTCTTCGATTATCCTACATGTAGGATATTATATCTTTTACCAAGCATGTAAATTAATTCCACTTTATAGTCCTAATATACTATAATGGGGTCTCTTGATATAAATGTTTTTATAACACTCAAAACAGAATAATAGTTTCAAAATATTCAATCCACCTGTAAATGTGTAATTATTTTTTCTTCTTAGATTCTATAAAAAAAATCCCTCCTTTTACCACATAGAGATTTCACCTTAATTTTCTTTATCTTTATAAGAATCCGTGAAATGATTATTTGAATGAAAATACACAAGTTTTATTTTTTATTTAAATACCAATGTTTTAGAACAAAAACATTACATGAAACTACAAAAATAACTAATTTATAATCTTATGATTTCTTGTTCTTTATTTCTTTATAATTTCCTTTCCATTGACCATTCTTGACATATGTGAATAATATAAATGCATATTCATTAAACTATCATTGAATTTTATTCTTATTTTATAGATATTAATGAAGAAACATTTACTATGAATTCTTCAGAGGATTTATAACTTTGAAACTAATATCATTCATGATTATGGGAGGGGAACAATGTTCCCACTAATCCCTATGAGCCTGGTCAAGCATAGTTAATATATTTCTAATTGGATTCTCCCAATCATTCATCAAATAATTCTTGATGAATATTGAGAATCTAGGTGGTAAGGATTATAATAATTGATTATTTTATAATTTATTAATTATATTGAATCCCATATTTTATAATTGGATGAAATACTTCATTATATCAATGTCATGAAACTATATAGGTACACATATTCTTGTTTATACTTATATAATGAAGTGATAATCATTATTATCATTAGAATATCTTTCATAATTTCAATTTATATGAGATGAGATATCATAGTGTATACATCAATATCTTTATTTTTCATCACTATATCTCCAAAAATAGATGAAAATATACTAAAATAGACATTTTAAGCATCCACAATGCATCTTCTATAGGCATCATTTACACCACCTCTCAATCATAAAGGTGGTTGTTTAAGAATATGATATTCTAGCAAAAAGCTCAAATTATCCTTTATTAGAGACTTGTGAAAGCAACTATACCATTCTTGGAAATGTTTTATGGAATGTAAATTCTCTTTTTTCAGGAATGACCATAGTATACTTGTGGTTTCAAAGCCATTTTCTATAATAAATAAAACTAAATTTTAGTACTTTATCTTGATTACGAGTCAGGATATGAAGAATTAATTTTATTAGTCTCCCACTATTTTATTAAATCTCAAAATACCCCACCATTGGATTCATAATATCTAGACTATTAGATATTTTAGTGGTGAGGATCTATATCCCATTTCTCATAATCTAGATTATAGCTAGGAAAATTAGTCCTAAGTGTTTAGGTATTTTTTACGTTCCAACTACATTTACTTAGAATTACTGGATCAATTGAGTGTACTCCCCAATCCATAAATCCTAAACACTTATTTTCATAACTATTTCCTAAAAATTTTATTAAGTTGACTATAACAATTACCCTTATTACAAATTGGGTACTATTAACTCATTATCATTACTAAAACTCTATGATAACTGAAATGTGTCCTCCACTATGGCTAAAATGACATTTAACTATGGTTGTATCTTGACTCAAAATACGAAAGGTGTGGAACCATCTATTTCAAGTAAGTAACCATTTCTTTATGTTTTTTAAGAGTTTAAATTATATGGGTGAAATTTGGGAGAGTTTTGGAGAATATTTGGACTGTTTTTTGGGATTTTTTATAAGTTCATGATATGTACATGGTTTGGTAAAACTATGAAACACCTATAGGAAACTATTCACAATGAAACATGGGAATAAGGGGAGGTTCATGGGCTGTGCATGGTTTGCCCAAACCGTGTGGAAGCCTAGGAGAAAGTGTGCTATGTTGAGAATATGTTAGATAGTGAGATTTGGCATGGTTGGTGCATGTTTTGGTAACCTTGTGATTCAACTGTGTGAGGTCTCCCTTAAGGTAGAGGTAGGATCATGGTCACCACATGGTTTGTCTAACCATGTGAATAAACCATGCATGGGTCAAAATTTATATCCTTATATATGGGATCTAACAAATTTTCAACTCTAAAGTATTCTTTTTTACCCCCAAATATCCCTAACTGGGTTTTTCTCTCTCTCAATTGTTGAAGAACCTGTACTAATCAAATTGGAATTGACCCAAATCCATTCCTTGGTGTGTTTAATCTTGATTATTATAGTAATCCTTCATTATTTTTAGTTCTTAATGAGTTTTACAAGATTTACTTATCTCTTTCTCTTAGTTTCTTAGATCTACACTCATTGTGGGTTGATCTAGGGGTTTGGATGCCAAATATGTATAGTTTTGGTCATTTTGTTTACAGTGTAAGATATCTAAGGTGAGTTTATGGAGGTTTATCCCCGTTTTGTGATGTTTTTCATGTGGTTCTTTGTTTTTACCATAAAACTCAAGGTAGGTGGCTTAACAATCAACTCCTCTTTCTATAAATAATTGGATTCATTCCAAATTGATTATTTTTTGTGAAATTTATTTTGAATTTTCTATATAATGATTTGTTGAGAAGCCTCTTGAGTGATGGTTTTTGGAAACATGTAAATTGGTTGTTTTTATAGAAATTGCTTTGGTTCTTGGTTTTAAAATAATGATTTTAAACTATGGATTTTCTAGAAATCTGATAAAGGTATTAATAAAAAAGTTTTCAGTAAAAGGGATGTTTTTATTGAAATGAAATGGAATGGTTAATTTTAATTGGTTTAATGGGAGGTTTTTAATAACATAATGGTTTTCTTAGAAATGGTTGAAATGGTTACTTTAAGCATTGGTTTGGAATAGTGGTTGTGTGTGTTCATGTTTATTTTGGATGGATAATGGTACTAAGTCTCCCCCATCATTAGCGGGATAGATAAGGGATATGGATCTCGCCCATAAAAATGGTTCACTAGGTGAAGGCTTAGTTAAAGGATGACTCACAACTCATGAGTATTGGGTGGTATAGGTTCTCGACATGCTTAGTTGTGTGGATAGATGGAATGGAATGGATTAAGAAAAATCAAACTTAGGGAATGGTTTAAATTATTTTTTAGTTGCTTTCTTTAGAACTCGATGTTGTTTTTAGAAAATAGTTGCATTGGAACATGTTTATATCTAGTTATAAATTATTTTATATATTTTTTTATATAAATGTTTTTAACGTATTCTATCCTAGTGGCATGAGTAGGGAATTCCTTGGAAAAAATATACTGAGTTTCATTACTTACCCCTTCTATGGAACTTCGGTGCTTTTATAGATGTTGTTTACTAGTATATGGGAAAAGGTAATTAATCAAAAATATTTAGTTATACTTCGTGATACATGGGTTGTTAGTAGAGCTGGAACATGGAGCATGTGGAGCTTTGGAGATTATGGTTGTCTTTAGTTCTGATAGTTTTTTCATCCACTATGTACTTTGATATTGCAGTCTTCCATTATTGTACTTTGTTTTGGTTTTATTTTATTAAATAATATATTTAGTTATATTTCATTATTATCATGCATCATATAGTGGTTCGTTTGGTTGTTGATTATTGTTTAGTTGTTTTAATCTTAAATGGAAAATCAACCCTGCACATGTATTTAATCCCTTTAGAATTAATTAACAGCCTTTGGCATCTTGGGGATTCCACTTAAGGCCTTTTAATGTGCTCCCACCTTTTCAAGACAATGATAAAGGGAGGGATGTTACAAATGGTATCAGTTTTGATTGGTCCAAAGTCTGTTTGAGGCAAATGGTATCATCTTGGTCCTTTCCTTGTGGAAGAAATAGTCATAAATTCTATCATTCTCAGAGTATGATTTTATTCTTGTCTATTCCTTGATTTGGGATCATAGAAAGGAGTGGGATTGTTGTATATTTAAATATAGAGCATCAAAAGTATTATATAACCTTTTTATGAACTTCAAGTTACTAGGGAGTTGGGTACATAAGTGTTTTGGAGAAACTTATAGTAATTGAAATATAATTTTTAGGGGTTTTTCCAATGAGACGATCATGAAATGCATTAGAGGAATGAATTCCCAATAGGAATGCATATTTCATTTTTATTAATGATATATGATTTGTGTGCAATGCTATTTGTTTTTGAAAAATGTTGAAATAGTTTTCAAATGAATGACTTTGTAAAAATCATGAGTGTAATATTTTTAAAATAGTTTGATTTTCAAAATAAAGTAGAGATTCATTATTCAAAAATGGTTGAACATGGATAAGGTGAATTTTGGAAAAGCAATGTTTTCATAGTTTATGTTATATAATTTTAAATTATAATACTTTAGTTGATAGATATTGAGACTTATAGCATATTTTGGTTATAGAAAATTGAACCTGGTAGGCATCATAGAAACCAACCAGACGAATCTAGGAAAAATGTAGTTGTACCTGAGCCCTAGGTGAACCAAAATCTTGTTCATATTATTTTCCAAGTGTTTCTGGCTATGGAAATAAGGAAATGAAGGGATTATCCAAGGAAAGTGTATCATTATTTCTCGTTCTAGAAACATATTCCACCCATCTTTTGGGGTAATTCAAAACCCTAGCTGAGGAGTGGATGAATAAAATGATTTGTATCTTCGATTTCATCAGCACACTAGTAGAGATGAATGTCAAGTTGGTTTTTTATATTCTCAAGGATCTTTCACTCCATTGGTGGGATTTAGTAGTGTAAGCTAAAGTGGATCAAGGCCTTGGTTTTTAGGATTTTGACAAATTTTCAATAGAAATTTGTATCCTCACATTTTCAAATTCAGATAATGATGGACTTCTTTAGCTTGAATCTTGAAAATCCATCTTTCCCTATGTATTCAGTTAAATTCACGAATTTAGTGTGATTTTCAACTAAGTTTGCTACAAGTGAATCTTTAAAGTCATGCATCTTTGAATCGGGGTTGAGGCATGAGATTCACTTGATGATTGTTGTGGTCTATTTTACAGACTGTATAAAGATGGAAATGGTAGATGAAAGAGACATATCATAAGATATGGTAGGAGGAAGTAAATTGATACCCAGGGGAAATGGTGGGAACTATAATGCGGGGGGAAAGAAAAAGAGGGAAACATACATCCAAGTTTGGAGCGTGAATCAGAATCAAATGGTTGAATCAACGAATCTTCCTCCAAAAACAAAGAACCATATTTGATGTTTCAAATGTGTTTCCTTGAACCAAAGGAAGTGATAATGTAATACACAACCTAGATCATTCCACAATTTAAACAAGTAGGAGAAGTTTCAGTGTGATTTTTACAGTGCTCTGAGTTTAGGTTCTTAGGAATTCCACACATCCTAGGTTTCTCAGGAATCGTATGATTAGATGTGGTGAGTGAAGAGGAATTAGTCTCATAAGAAGAATATAGTTAACCAAGGTGATTCTACAAATACCATGACTCCTAATCAGGGAAAATCACAATTGGGAAACGAGGATAAAAGTGTAGCGATGAAAATATTATATGTAGCTGTGCAGGTGTTCAGTAGGATCAGGGTAGACCATCTATAGTGAGAGGTATGATTCTTTTGAATTCAACCCTTATGAAATTTCTATTTGATATTGGTGCATCACATTCCTTTATTTATTATGATAAAGTTAATTTGATGAGTTTAAAATTTTGATATGATTACCTATATGATAAAACATAAAACCCATTTTGGTCAAAGATAATGTCGATCCCCTATGTGTAGAGCATATTCTATAACCATTGATGCAGTCGAGAAGAAATGGTATGTTTCTATGTTGGGAATGGATTTCTATGATTTAATCCTCGGTAAGGATTGGTTGAAAACTTTCAAGGCTCACATCGAATATTATAACCGAACAATTCATTTTGTGACTAGGGATGGTGTCAAGAATCTCTTTAAAGGATAATAGAATGTGAATATAGTAATAAAAAAAATTTTGAACCAATATTGGGAAGAGTCTCTTACCAATTGTGGTGGTGTTGACTTTGGCATCGATGTAAGAGATTGAGATTATTAGTTCCCCACTAGTTGTGGATTATTTTTTGGATGTGTTTCCTGAAAATTTATCTATGTTACCATCAATAAGGGAAGTAGACTTTATGATTGATATCCTCATGGGTACTAGTTACATTTATCTTCAATATTATTTTATGGAACCAACTGAATCAGGGGAATTAAAAGTTCAATTAGAAGAGTTTGAAATTATATGTTTCATTCGGATATGCATGTCTCCTTGGGCAGATACAATATTCTTCATAAATAAAGAAAATAGAACTCATAATCATTTTATCGATTGTCATAGTCTTAACAAGTTATAATAAAGAATAGGTATCCATTTCCATGCATCGATGAAATTTTCAATCAATTGAAGGGAGCTCAATGGTTCTCCAAAATTGGATTCCTATAAAGATATCAAAATTTGTGAGTTCGGAAGGAGGATATTCCATAGTCTGGTTTCAAAAGAGGATATAGCCATTATGAATAAGTGGTAATGCTATTCGGTCTTAAAAATGCACCATCTGTCTTTATGTAATTGATATATTAAATATTTCAAAGGTATCTCGGATATTTTTTGGTGGTGTTTTTGGATGACATATTAGTGTATTTAAGGACAAGGTCTGAGCATGTGAAACACTTGACGACAATGTTAGTAATCTTGAGGGATCATCATTTGTATGAAAAATTATATAAGGGTTATTTAGGGTTATAATAGGTACACTTTCTTGGCCATGTAATTTCTGAGAGAGGTGATTCTATGTATCCAGAAAATATAGAAGTCGTTATCTCTTGGTAACCACTAAAGAATCTCTTTAATATAAAGAGCCTCCTTGGTCTAGGTGGTTATTTCTGATGCTTTGATCATGACTTCTCATGAATAGATTTTTCTATGAAAAATTTTGTAAAGAAGAATGTTCCATTACAATAGACTGAGGAATGTTAAAAAACCTCCAAGAATAGAAATTTCACCTTACATCATCACCTATCATGATACACCAAGAATCACGACAAGGGTACATGGTATAGTGTGATGCTTCGAGATCAGGTTTTGGTTGTGTTATCATATAGGGAGACTATGTTATTGATTATGGTTCAAGGGAGTTGTGGGTTCATGATAAGAAATACCCAACACATGATTTGGAGCTAGATGTTATAGTCCATGATTTGAAGACATGGTGTCGTTATCTTTTTGGTGAGAAATTTTCTGTGTTCATGGATCATAAGAGATTGAAACACATTTTCTCAAAATAAGATTTGAATTTGAGGAAAAAAAATATGGATGAAGTATATCAAAATTATTTACTTTGAATTAATGTATACACCGAGTAAAGGAAATTATATGGCCCATTCATTGAGCATAAAGTCATATTCTTAGTTGGAAAAAGGTGATTTATAGGAGTGTAAGTTCATGTTGTTCCTATTCGACATGCATGTAGAATAAAAAGACCATGGTGATGTTAAAATTTTATTTTCATATTTAATGGTTACTAATTTTTTAAATATATTTAATGAGGTATAAAAATATAATACAAAATGCATAGAAATATGGTAAAAACACAATAGTGGGGAGTCCATTGAGAGATGGAGGCTGGATGGGAGTTTAGTATTATGGTTCAGAGATCAAATGGTTTTACATATGTCTTCTCAGGGGAAAATTTATCATGCATACCACCATTCAAGATTGGTTTTCCATCCTGGAATAATGAATATGTATAAGGCATTGAAATAGTAGTTTTGGTGGATCACCATGAAAAGGAATGTGGATGATTTTGTTTCAATATTATTAATTTTTCATCATGTTAAGGTATAACATCAAAAACTAACATGTATGTTAAAATATTTACCTATTAGAGTATAGAAATGGGATTAGATAGCTCTGGATTTTGTTATAGTACTCCTATGAATGGTTCAGAAACATGATTCCATATGGGTGATTGTGGACCAGCTCACAAAGTTATCCCATTTCATCCCTATTCATGAAACTTATATGGTGGAGGATCTGAAAAAAAATCTATATCTAAGAAGTAGTAAAGATACATGGAATACTAGTTTCGATTGTATCAGAATGAAATCTAAGGTTCATGTCTCGTTTCGGGAAATCTTTATAGAAATCCCCTGGGACTCAGATGACTATGAGTATGGCGTATCATCCCCAGATGAATGAACAATCCAAACAGATGATAAAAATGTTGGAATACATGTTTCTATCTTGTTTAATGGATTATAGTGGCTCATGGGATGATATCATACTTTTAGTGGAGTTTTAATATTACAAAAATATCATGCCTTGATACATATGTCCCATTTTGAAGCTTTGTAAGGAAGTCCTTATTGTTATCCACATTGTTGGGTGGAAATATGTGATAATTCACTATTTGGGCCAAGCCTTAACTAATAAAAAACATATAAGATTCAGTTGATCATGAAATGGATAAAGACAACTCAAAGTCTCCATAAATCTTATGTGGATCATTATCGATAGTCATTTTCCTTTGCGGTGAGTGATCATGTGTTCTTGAGGATTTCCCCAAGACTTGGACATCATCATTTTTGGAAGTAGGTAAATATATCACCTAGATATATAATCCATTTTGAGATACTAAAATGGGTTGGAGAGGTGGCATATCTTTTTTCATTTACACCACGGTTCAGTGTGGTTCACAATATGTTTCATGTATTTCAATTGAAAGTGTAGAAGCCCAATCCATACCATGTGATTAGATGGTATCATGTTCACCTAGAGATTGATTCTTCATTACTTCACAAGCTAGTATGAATTGTGGCTAGGAAATATAAAGTATTACATCAAAAAAGCATTGGTCTAGTGCGTGATTCTTAGCAACATGCTTTGATTTAGAAAGAGACATGGGAACGTGAGAAGGAAATGAAATAGTAGTTGCCCGAACGTTTCAAGGAAATTATTTTTTTCTACTTTCCAGGGATGGAAATTCAAATTTTGGGGAAAATGTGTCAATCTATATTTCATGTAATTAATCATTTATTTAGGCTATAAAATTATGTAAATTATATGGGTAATGTTTGAGAGAGTTTGGAGATCTTTTGA
Source organism: Viscum album (assembly GCA_963277665.1). Lineage (NCBI taxonomy): Eukaryota > Viridiplantae > Streptophyta > Magnoliopsida > Santalales > Viscaceae > Viscum > Viscum album. The sequence continues at coordinate 4,244,824 of OY728122.1, read as the reverse complement.
AGTGTTTTGGGGTTATTTTACAGGTGAACTGTTGGTGCACGGCCTGGAAAAACAATGAACCACCTACATAAAACCATGCATAAAGAAATCAGGGAAAAGGGGATGGGGAAAGGGTGGCACATAGTTTTTCCAAACCATGAGAAATCCTAGGAGAAAATTTTCTATATTGAGAATGTGTTCTACATTGAACTTTGGTATGGTTGGTGCATCATTTGGTAATCATGTGAGCGAACCATTTGAGGTCCCCCTCAAGGAAGAGGCAGGAGTACAGTGACCACATGGTTCTCCAAACTATGTAACTAAACTATGCACATGTCAAAATATAGATCCTTAAATTATGTATCTAATGTGTTTTCAACACAAAAATATTTCCCCCCAAACATCCCCAAGTCAGGTTTTTCTCTCTCTCAGTGCATGGAGAACATCTCCCCATTGAATTAGAAGCAATCTAAATCCATTCATTGTTGTGTCGAAGATTGATTCTTATGGTAATACATCATTCTTGTTAGTTCTTGATGAGTTTTATAAGATATACTTATCTCTTTCTCTCGATTTCTTAGATATAAACCCACTGCATGTAGTTCTAGGGTTTTGGATGCTTAATATGTTTATTTACGGTCATTTTGTTGATAGGGGAAGAGATCTAAGGTGGGATTGTGGAGGTTTATCCTGGTTTGGTGATGGTTTTCATGTCGTTCTTTGTTTTTACAATAAAACGTGAGGTAAGTGGACTGACTCTAGAATCCACCTTTTAGAAATTATATTTTTTGATTTTAAAATGATTATTTTTTATGAATTTTATTGTGAATTTTTTGAGTATTGATGTTTCAGAACCCTCTTGAGTGGCAGTTTGTGGAATCATAGAAATTGGGTGTTTTTTTAGAAGGTGCTTTGGTTCTTGGTTTTAAATTATTGATTTTAAACAATGGATTTTCTTTAATTTTCGTAAATGGATTAATCAAAATGTTTCCAAAAAATGGATGGTTTTATTGAAATGAAATAGAATGGTTTATTTGAATCGGTTTTTTGGAAGGTTTTAAATAAAAGAATGGTTTTATTGGAAATGTCTAAAATGGTTACTTTTTTCATTTGATTGGAATAATGGTTGTTTATGTTTATGTAAATTTTGGATTGCTAAGGGTAAGTAGTCTCCCCCATCATTAGTGGGATGAATAAGGGTTATGAATCTCTCCCATCAGAATGGATCAATAGGTGATGACTTTGTGAAAGGATGACTCAACATTCATGAGTATATGGAGGACTATATTTCATGCATAGTTAGTTGTGTGGATAGATGGAATGGAATAGATTAGGAAAAATAGAGCTTGCTAAATGGTTTAAATTATTCTCTGGTTAATTGCATTTGATCTTGATGTCATTTTGAAAAAATGGTTTCATTGTCACTTCTTTATATCAAGTTATTAATGGGTATAGAATTTTATTTATAGAATTTTTTTTATATAAATGTTGGTAACATGTTCTATCCTAGTGTCTTGAGTAGGAATTTGATGGGGTAAAATCTACTAATTTTCATTACTCACCCATGATTTGGAACTTTGGTGCTTTTGTAGAGGTTGTTTACTGGGACATGGGAAAAGGTAATGTATTACACTTCTTTAGTAGTACTTCGTGATACATGGGATGTTGGTAGAGTTGGATCATGGATCATGTGGATATTTGGATATTATTTGGTTGTCTTGAGGCCTAATAGTTTTTTCTTCCATTGTGTACTTTGATATTATAGTCTTCGGTTGTTGTACTTGGTTTTGGTTTGATTTTATTAATTGAAATGTTGAGTTGTCTTCCATTGTTATCATGCATCATCTTGTGGGTTATTTAGCTATAGAGTTTTGGTTAGTTTTTTATTCATAAAGTTAAAATCTTCCCCCATGTGTATATAAGACATTCATCATTTATTTCCAGCATTTGGTTTCTTGGGGATGTCGCTTAAGTTTAAGTAATGCCCTTCCACCTTCACAATATAATGAGATGGGATGAGATGTTACAAAATGAGATTACAAACATAATTTTTTATTTCTGATATTTTATTTAACATATAAAGTAATATTATTCATTTTATTATTCACATGTTTTTTATTATTAGGTGAATTTTACATAATCAATTAACCATGTACAATAGAATAATTTAAGGATAATTTATTTATTTTATTTCACATTCGAATACTTGTTAATTTATTTACATTATCTAATTTCATTTAATCAATTAAATAATTAATTTATCTTATAAATAATTAAATATACTTCCATTAGTAAATGAAATAATTAAGTTATATGATCATGTTCTTTTGAACTACTGGTTGGTTTATCTAGGGGATAAAAACAAGTCTTGAGCTTAGGGAAAGAAAATCCCAGAGATGATACCTTGATTAAGTTTTAATATTCAACTATGAACCTGTGTATCATATTTAACTATCCTTTTACATATAACATTACATGATTTTAAGAATAATTATACACCAGATTATAAGACAAGGATTGTAAAGTCTAATGTCTTGGAATACTAGGTACGTAATCAAACATTATAAAAAACTATTTATTTAAACTCCATAATGAGATCATATATTCCATTGTGATTACAAATCTTCATAGAATAACCTAGGGAAAACATGAAAAAAGTGAAGATCTAAAATCTCAGTAAGGGATTGACCATAAAAACAAAGCATTAGCTCATGTATAAAAGGCATGACATGATGACATAAAAAGTCATGTAACAAATGGAATTATAACATATAAACATGGAATAATTTAAAATTGGAATCATAGAAATGTGGAAGAGACATAAAACTTGAATTAAGTTCATGTCAAGGCTAACCGCCAATACCGATTCCCATAGTTTCCCAATCCAAGGCTAACCACCAAGAACATTGTACATAGTAGCATAATCCAAGGCTAATCACCAAGACCGTTGCACATAACATGTCATGAGACTCAAATTTACCCAATGCATTGGAGAAAAATTTTGGTGAAACCATATTACATTTCATTAATATGTTTTCCACACAAATAATCATACATCTTCAATCTTATATAAACAGAAGTGTTACACATGGAATGAATTGGGTGCCACAATCATGACATAAAGCATAACCAATGGGCGTATAATGAAAGTGTCCCTGAAAGAAAATAATTAGAACAAACATGGACTTTAATAAGGTAAAATATGAATATATCATGGTAAGTGATTTAAAATATAAGTGAAAACATGTCATAAATGTATTTTAGAAATTTTAGTATTAAAACATTTTTGTGCGGTTTTAAGGAAAACACTATATATCATTTAAAATAGAAAAGTGAAAAATATTTTATATAAAACTTGAAGTGAAAAAAGATGGTTTTAATAATAAAAATACTTATTTTATCAAGACAATGGTTCAATAAAATATAATATAGAGTTCATTTCAAATTGGGTAAAATTTGGGAAGATCCCTTAAAATGAGTTTGCTTATAGGGAATTATCGAGGAGGGAATCACTTAAAAGAATGTATATACCTGAAAGAGAATGAGGGAAAAATCTTGAAACATGATTTTGGATAATATAAATATAATTAATGAGTTTTACATAAAAATAAAATACAAATTCATTTGGGTAAAAATAAAGATAGAACAACCCAAAGGAATAAAGGCGGTTCGGGTAGAATTCCTTACGGATTATCATCATGGTATTAGGTGTACTTGTGAAGGATTAATGAGAGAGAACAAGGTTTATCATCACTTATAAATCATGATTTATGTAAGGGGGAGGTTAAAAATCATACTCCATCATTAGGTATTACACATAAAATGGTATATCATATAGGACATTCTTGAATAAAAGTGAAATGGAGAGGATCCCTTACCTTAAGTATGTTGGTGTTCTCCACTTGTTATTAATGACCTGAATAAAAAATTTAATTTTATTAATTAATAATTAACGAAAATTTTATATATTTAAAATATTTATTATAACCTTTTCAAGTTCATTAATGGACTTTTTTATGGGTTATGTGGTTCAATTTTATTGATTGGGTCAATTTGTTTTCTTGGTTTTTATGATGGATTTACTTATTTTCATGAACGAAAAAACATGTAAGATGAAATTAGTTGTCTATAATTGAAGTTATATGAAATTAGTTAACATAAATGAGATTACATGGTTGTAAATTTTATTAGGTTACTTAGAGTGAAGTCGAATCATTATATAATACATTAATGATAAATGCTTGAATTAATTTTAGCGATTTTGCTCACAATTAACTTGTTTTGTAATATTACTTTACATCATGAGTAAATAAGTATTAAAAAAATAAATAAGATTAATACACATATAATAGTCCGTTATAACCATAAAAATATTTTAATGACCATAATTAAAGATAGTAATAGAAATTTATAACACTTTATCCTTGATTGTGCTAAATTAACACATCTCAAACAGTGCTCTAATTTATTTAAAATAAAACGTGGGGAAAGTTTAGATGATAATGAATTATCCCATTATCATAATAACATTCCATTAAATGTATTTTACTAGATTTATCATACCATTTGGGTGATGTTGGGTGGGGAAGGAAACAATAATACAAAAGAACTTAAAATAATTGGAAAGATGAATTTACCTCTTGAGTTTATCTCCTTCAAGAGCCTCTTAAGAGGATATAATTTGGTATTTTTAGGAGACCAAGGGATGTTGGACGTGGGGGAGGATCTTGGGGAGTTAATTGGGAATAAATTAAGTAAGGAAAAAATTTTGAGAGAAGTTAAGGGATGTGGTAAAGAGGGGTGGTATTTATAGTTGATGATATGAGGGTTTTCATAATATTTAAATATTTAGTTTATTATTTTCCTTCAATACCAACAATAGTGATGATTCCATGACCAAAAATAGATAATAAGTGCATGTTAGTTTCAACCAATTGGTCTTACATTATTATATCATCGTCAATTACTCAATAAATCCATTATTTAGCATTTATCATAAATTATCATATTTTTTTAATTCATAAAAAATTCACGTATTTTAGAAAACACCCCAAGAATTCACCCTAACCATTTTTGGAGGTGTATAATCCAAATATGAAATCAATTTTTTAAAAATAATGTTCTAAATACGATTAATTTATTTTTAATTAAAATCACAATTTACTCGAAAAAATAAAATTTTTAAAACAATTATTTTCTTATTCCAAGATATAGGTATATCACACTCAAAATTGAATATTATTTATATACTATAATAGGTAAGGTTAATATTCATTTGGTTAAGTAACTATTCATAAGGGTAATATTACTATTCATAATGGTATGTTATTATTCACCAAAAATTATGTTGGTCATATTAGACTCTAAATAACTTACTGATCGCACCTGTGTATGTCATATTTTTGAAATTCAAATCACAAAAGTGAAAACCTTATGATTAAATGTCAAAAAGCATTTAGTATTTCCTTATGTTGTGATTTCATGTGATTATATGTAATAATCATCAGAAGGAAATTTCCATTGAAAACATTGGGTCATTACAAACATCCTTTGTTTTTCTAGGATGTAAATTTTCAGAAGGAATTTGAATTCTCAACTACATGATAGTAAAATCATGATCATTGATTCAGAATAGAAATTAAAAGGATGGAATGAATCTTCATAATGTTTCCACTAGTGTTTTGAGTCATAAAAGATGTATTAGAGGTTGTAGGATCTTCCTAGGGGTTCAATATGCAATATAGGAACCTTAGAAAGTTGCATCCAATGATTCACAGTTGGAGCATGGTTAGTGCTAACCATGTAGCCAGGTTTTTATAAGATCATGGAATGAATAAATAGTGCAGTAGGCTTGGAAAAACCATGTAGGTGTTTGTAGTTTATTGTATAAATTTCAAATGAATGGCACATGGTCTGTTAAACCATTATCAATGCCAGTGTCTGGGTTGTGGTGTTTGGGAAGTGAAAACTACATGGTTGGTGAATGGTTTTTTCAACTGTACATCCAAACCTTGTGTCCCATTAAATGGGTGGAATACACCTTTTCCCCCATTGATACTTGAAGGGTTTTACCCATCTCTTCACCAGGAGTTCCCCCATGCATTCCATACTCCCTCTTCCTTCCTCTATGGAAATTATTCCCCATTCTTGGTTGAAATATGATGTTTTGGGATGCATTAGAATCCTTGAGGTAAGCACCAGATTATGTTAGCCTATGTTGAGTTCTTTTTATTGTTCCTGTAATCTTGGATTATTTGGTTATGTATTTAGTCCAAATTTCATTGGATTTTAATATACCAACCCTTTTCTGGTGATGTATCAAGATCATTTTCATGTACTCTTTTACCATTATTTTAGTGTATCTTGGTTGGGTTTTACATTGGGGTGTTTTGTGTTGAAATTGTTGAATTTTGAAAGGAAGAGTGGGTAGTGACCGATTTGCGCATGGTTTCCATAAACCATGTGACTTTTCCATTAAACTACGTGAACCCAAATAGAGGGTATTATCACAGTTAGAGACCCTTTTTTAGGCCATGTGACCTTCTAGTAGTAACCATGTGACCCCTAGGAGGAGGCACATGGTTAGGAACATAATTAGGAAAAACCATGGGACCCATACCAGAAAGTGTGTGTGTGTAAAATTAAACACCATAAAATTAATTAAAAAATTATTGAACCCCAATCTTATATACCCTAAACCCTAGATCTACCCTAACCCATTTATCTAATTTATTGAGGCTTGTGGATGAATTACAAGGGGTAAAAAACCTCATTCTTGGAAAATCAATGATTTGTTTGAATGTATCTTCACCTATCTCGGTAAGAGATCTCATCTCAATTATGTTCCTTAGTTTCACCCATATTTTTATCACTTTTTGAAGGGATATTTTCCTTCATTGGTGATGGATCTTGATCTTGGTTTTGAAGATCTTAATTCATTTAATTTTGGATCTTGGTTTGGGATATAGATCTCTTTCTTCACTATGAAATTGAACATTCTACTTTAATTTAGGGATTTCTTTTGGGGACTGTCCATCAAAAATCTTGATGTTGGTGGTATAAAATTAAAATACCATAGTACAAATTTAAATTACTTTTATGTAATTCAGAAATTGAAATTTCCATTATTTTGAAATTTCATCTGGAATTTAGTATGATTAAATTGAATTTCCATGTGCTAACTGAATGGGTAGATTTTAGGAAAAATATAAATCAGTTTAATTGGATTAATTTATTTTTTAATTAATTAATTGAACGATGTGATAATAAAAATGATGGGATATTGGAATTATTGATTTGTTTAATTAAATAGGATTGTGTAATTGGTTAATTCTTGAGTTATGGAATTGATTAAAATTGGGAATAAAGGGATGATTGGATTAATCTTAAAGGGTTAATGGTTTATGTAAATAAATGATAATAAATGGTTTCATGATGAATTTTTTATAGTGTTACATGTGAATAATGAAAATATAAAAGATTGAATTGAAAATTAAAATGGTATAACATGTTGTGAAATGTTGATATGGAGGTTAATGTTTATTGAACTTGTTAAATGTGGAATATATGATATATTTTGTGACTGATAAATGTGTTGTGGGATATATACTGATTCTTCAAATACCCATGGTGTCCTATATATTGAATTATTGGCCTAAATTAATGCATGTTATAATGATTATGGGATAGGGACCAATACATCAAAATCCCACCTGTGAGATTGATTGATAATCAGTGTAGGACAAAGACTCATGATTAAAATGATTACTTATGTTATAATTTGATAAATAGGTTGTGGGATACATAATGATGCTTAAAATTCCCATGGGGTCCTATTTATGTTGTTCTAGAACAAAAATAGTTGGAAATGGACTATTGTTCCAGTTGTCTATGATATCAATTGAAATTAAATGGATAATTAATGTCCAAGTGATAATGAATTGTAAATTTTTATGTGATACCGTTCAAAATCTATCACAGGATGAAGCATGTATTGATGGGTTGGGTGTCTTTGTGAACCTAGTGAAATTTATGTGGTTAATTAAATAGTAATGTAAATTATGTGGTTAATTAAAGAATAATGAAATGTGATAACTGTTAACTTATTGGTTTATAAATTATTCTTTATACAACTCCACACACTTTTATTGACTGGATATTGTCTTTTGTTCATATTTATCATGAATTACCAGTCTTTTTTGGTTATAGAATTATATTGGTTGTTGTTTATTGTCTTTTAGTTATTACTTAATTACTTTTTCTATTGTGATTCTTTGATAAAGTCAGTGTAGTATCCCTATGTTATATGTATCATACCCTCACTATTAGTTAGCAGGATATGGTTTATGAGGTGGAATGATTGAGGTCATGTAACCGAGATGCTCTGGGAACCAGTATGTGGTACCTGGTTTGTGATGTTCAATATGGTATGAGAGGATTTTTCTTTTCTTTTTTCCTTTCTCTTACAATTTGGGAAAGGTATATAGGAGAGTAGGATGAGCCCAGACATGAACAAAAAGCTTGTGCATGGGAGTAGCTAACCCATGTATGGGTGAAAACCCAATTACTCAAGGTGGGATTGTTGTTATTAAAGTTTTCTATTAAAGTTGGATGTTATTTCACCTAGGGTGATGCACCTGTGGTCTGATGTTATTACTTTCTGATATTTTTGGATATTTGACTCATGGACTAATATGAAATGAGAGCTGAGTATGCATACATAATTCTAGGAACTCATGATTTATTTTGACATGCATCATTTTAGGCAAACATATGAAAAATATTTTTTCTGGATGAGTAGTTTGAATTGAAATTCTTTTATTTACTTATTTATTTTAACAAAAAAAGGTGCCAAATATGAAAATGTATAATTTTAAATGATGAAAAATTTGTAAAATTAAAATGGATAAATGGGCGTCTAATGAGAAACTAGGTTAATGAAAATTTGTTTACCTTTTTTTAATCATGACCAATATGTTGGATTATTAGGGGTAGTGATGGTGCCTTAGATTTGACTATGTGGCCGAAAAAGGGGGATGACTTGTTATGTATTTATGAATACATCTTGTTACATGTGTCAATTTTTTGTAAAGTGTCATAAGTCGTGTTTTTGTAATTATAGAGATATTCCTCCATGATAATGCTTGTTGATAGGACGATATGAGTACATGGATTGAAATGATCATCCAATAGTGGAACTTGGGGCACTGATATTATTGGGTGAGGGAGATAGAGTATAGTTCCAGGAGAAAATTTCTCGCATTATGTGTTTTAAGGAAAGTGAACCAGGTAATCTAGTGAAGAATATGGCAAACCATACTCGAGAGTTCTAGTGGCAACACCCTTTGAAATTTATCAAGGATGGTGGACCTAAGGAAGTTGAGTTTTGGATTGCCTCTATCCAGATGATTGTTGACAACATAGAGACTCCTGATGAGAGAAGAGTTAGACTTGTGGACAATATGTTATTTTTAAGGTGAAGCATTGGTGGGACATCTAGACTCTTGATGGAAAACTAGATAGTATGGAGTGTACTTAATTTATAGAGAAGTTTGGTTTTTAGAGATATTGTTTCAAAAACATCATGTTAGGAACCACCACTGAAGGCATATAATTAAGATATTTGTTGTGTGTAATTAAAGAATAAAAAACAATATATAATAATAATTGTGGAGTAATATAATAATATTTTAATTTATATGAATATATTTTAATATTTTTTAATTAATTACATATATTTTATAAGGATCCAAAAGTATAATTCTCAATTTAACCCATTCCAAATGAAAAAAAATAATGGTTAATAAATTGTACCGAATAGATATAGTAGATTTAGTGGAATTAAAGAACCAATTACATGAATTATTTGATAATTTATTCTTATATTAAAGTATTTCACTATAGGAAAAAATAGGTATTTTTATAAAAAAAACAATGATGGTTAGTAATTACTTTATTTGAATATAGATAGATGAGTAATATCAATATAAAGAACAAATACATGTTACCACAAATAAATTAATTTCTTGATAAAATTCATGGGGTTTATTATTTTTTTAAGACTTATATGTTATGAACATACAATAAATTTAGTGTATAGAAGGAGTATATACCAAATTAGGTTTTCATAATAGGTGTCTCCATTTTGAATTCACAATTATACCTTTTGGGTTGAAAAATAAACCCTCGATATTCATAGATTTAATTAAGAGAGTTTTCAAGATTATATAAATAAAATTTTAATTATATTTATTGAAGATATATAATCTATGATACATGAGTATATTGAAACAACTTTATAGGTTTTCCCTAAAATTTAATAAAAAAAGGATTGAAAATTATAGTTAATAACGTGGAAATTTTGACTAAGATGGGGTTTTTTTACTTGGTTATTCTGTCAATAATGATGGAATATCTGTTTACCCTACCTAGACCATGGTGGGATAAGAATGGCCTATCACTACCAATATAATAGAAATATATATGTTTTTTTTGTGTTTTGAGTTATTATATATATTTTATTGATATCTTTTATTGATTAAATATTCAATTCAATAAGATAATATATAAGAGGTAAAATTTATATATATAATGGAATGTGAATAAATTTCCAAGAGATAAGGAAGAGGTTAGAAAATGTATCAATTATGAACTTACATTCACTATGTGATAGACTTTTCATATATAAAAATTCATTATGGAAAGAAATTAGATGTGTATTAACATAAAATTAGTGGGTCATAGCATATATATCATAACACATACATCTATATCAGTAGAAATATCTAACTCATGTATTAGAGTTAGTGATGGTAATTTCTACATTAAATATATACTATAATTACCTCCATATAAGAAAGTATGATTTATACTTAAAATAAAAATTTATTCGACATATATTCTTGAAAAGGGAGATGAACCTGAGGTAAAAAAATTATTAGATCAAATTAATGATTATAATTTTTCAATAAATTATTTATGGGTTTTTAGGGAACAAATAACACTTATTAAATATAGAGGAAGAAATTAGAAATCGCATTTCCCAAGATCTACAATGCATAAAGCTGAAATATTGTTTAAATAATAAAAATGAAACTATTGTGTGTACCCTTCACAAATTATTATCTTCATTCACATTATTGACGAAGAACACTTAGAGGTAACCATTAGACTCCCTCATACTTGGTTTACCCATGGGTTAAAAGAATCACCAGATTCTTAAGTGGTATTCTCTTTTACTCCAATACATACTAGTGGCTCACATGGTAAAAGGGTAAAATGAAGATATCTTTTATGAAATTAGGATCCTTAGGAGGCTATAAATGTTCATAAAAACACCATAAAATTGGTGATATAATATTTATATATATATATATATATATCTTGATACATACGTAAGTATTCATGAGTTAACTCACATGTTACACAATTTATGTGTTAATGATTTGGAAATTCATGTATTCGTCATATGAATGCACAAATAATTATCACATGGGTTTCACATTATGAAACATCTCAATTGATTAAAGAAAATGATGTAAATTATTGAATGGGTAATATTGTTATTTAAATTCTTAAAGAATCTTAATATTCATAGTAAAACATATATTATTATTCCTACCAAACAATATATCCAAGATAGTACCATAAAATATCATTATATTATGTGAATAAATATACCCAATGGCCTATAATATATAATTTTTATCATGCATTACTTACTCTATGATACCCAAATCATACCTTCTGATATAGAGGTTTTAGTGAATATCTCCTTCAATATCCAAATTTATCTAAATCATCATAAATTTAATTTAATTTCACCATATATTCTGTAATTCAAAATTAAATGGGAAACCATATCCAAACCCCTTTTGGATATATTCCAAAAAACATTGGGAAAGTTATCATTAAAATCATTATAAATCACGTCATATGAAACACCTTGTGAAAAAAAATACAAAAATATTTCAGTATAAACTATAAAACACTTTAGAAAAACTCTATTAGTTTTATAAAAATCAATAATTATTAATTAAACTATAATATGTGACCCAATTTTCCATTTTATAGTAGATAAAATATGAATGTTCAAATTCATAAATTTGTGTAAAGATATTCCTCTAGAAAATAAATAGTACTACTCAAGCTATAAATAGATCTAAAATGATCTATATCAAACACATGTTTCTCTATACCTATTTACACTAGATAAACCATATAAAAGATTTTTTTTCATATGATTGATTTTTATATTACATTTATTAAAAACATGGAAAAAATTATGTCAATACCATATAGTTGATCATACTTTCACAATTCGTGGAGTATAGACTAACCGGGTCGATGAATACATCACAAGTCATTCTCCCTTATGGATGATCACATCACTTTCACCCCATCATATAGATAATCATGTCACATTTCTGACATATTTATGGCCATGAACTATCTTATTCATTTAAAAATGAGGCACCATATTTCATAATATTCATTTGATAGGAAAAAATCATCTTGGTTATGCTTCAACTGATGACATAATCAGTAACATACCCAACCACCCCCATTAATTATGAATAAATGATTACATAAAAAAGATATCAAATTATTAGGGTCATCATTATAGGTTTATTTCTAACCCTAGGTACTATGTAAGTTGAATTATGAATCAAACACCCCTATTATATCATATGTATAGCATATGAAACCCAATGTAGTATACTTCCTAGGATACCCAAGGCATAATTTTTTTTGTGCCTCATATTTTGTATCTTGATACCCAAATAATACTTATTATAACCTTTAAATTTCATCAAAATGTATAATACTCCACAAAAAATTATTTAGGTATATCCCAATGTCACTCTTTGAGAGGATAATTGTCATTTCACTTCATGAGTGTATGAATCCAACATAAAATAATAATAAAGTGGAGAATACCTTTTATATAAAATAATACATTTATATTCTCAAAATACATTTAATAATTTTAACAGGAACATTCATAAGATCATGTCTCTTTATATCGCATATAATAGTCTACTCTATCATACTTATGGTGACTATACTTTTAAGGTTTTTTTAGACCCATTACCTTTATATATATAATTCATTCCACATCTCTATGTGACCATGTAATAAAATCCGCCCACTAAATTATTTAGTGAGTAACATCTATAAACAAATAACTTTTGAATTGTGGGGAGGCTTATGATTCAAATTACTAATATTTAACTCTTTGAATCATAGTATTCAAACTCTTTAACTTAAAAACACCCAATGTAATGTTATTAATAACTTTTTTCCTACTTGTAACTTTTTTGGAGTTTATCATCACTATTATTAAAACCATTTATATATAAAAGTTTCTATGAAATATTTTATGAAACCTTTTATTGATACGCCATGAAACTTTTAGTATATAATGTTACATTCACATTTAAATTATATTTTCATAATTATTTGTTAACTTTTAAACCTCACCCAGTCCAAATATACTCCCATTAGCCTATTAGAAATGATATCTCTTCAGAATTTGATACTAAAATACAAAAACTCATTTTGTGTTAGAAAATAAAACTTGTTTCCATTAGTGGTAATATTAAATAAATTAATAATTTAATTCATATTATATATGGTATTTTATGTATTTGGAGAATCATTTCAAAAGAAAAATATTATTCTTTAAAATATACCACTAATAGTGGGATAAAATCCAATGTATTTTAAAAAAACATCTACAAAAACCCTTCTATCCTGGATAAAACCTTTTTGTAATTATCTTATTTTCAAACATGTAATATAATTTTATCAAATTATTACCTTGTTTATCTAAATCCATCATCTCATATTTTTTTTTATAAAAACTCTTTCTTGATAAATAAAAGTCCATATCATATAAAATAAAAACACACATCCTTTCTTTCTATCTAATCTTGATATATTACTTTAAATTCAATTTTATGATTTATCAACTAATTACTCAATAATTTGAATAAAAAATATTACCCCAACAATTCATTAATTGTTTTTAACACATTATTTTTTTTTTGAAATATACATTTGATATCAAATAAAATTAAAAATGATGAATTTATTTAGAAAATACTGATTTCTGACATGGAATTTGAATAGATTTTCTCAAACCTCTTCAAATATTCTAAAAGTTTACAAGATATGGATATAATTTCTTTTGTTCCTAAATTTGACTTTATATAGCATTGAACTTGAATGGATATTATAATTAATATTTATTGGACTTTTCAACTATATTTTCTTCTTCCAATTTGAACTTATACCCACTAGTTCTATCAAAACAAGACCATAATGTGGAAATAACATTCCCTAGATCATTATTCCATAACACTTTGAGAAAATGGGGTGAAATTTTATTTAACTCTGTCACAAGTTAGGATCATTTAAAAAAATAATTCGATAATGGATTCCATAAATAGAAATCTCACCAAGAGATTGTTACACTCAATCGCATTGAGTGGATACTAAAATTCCATTTGTTATTTTGCATTTAATGCCTTAAAAACATTAATTGAATAATTTTATTCAACTCATAATCATATAGATTAATATATTGAAAAATTTTAATATTTGGTGTCTTAATAAGGTATTATTCTAACCAACATAACTTTACTTCTTTCTTAAGAACAATTATTATGTTTTTTAATACCAGCCTAAGAAGTTTATTACTATGATTGACCATACATAACTATCACATAATTACATGACTTAAAGAAAATATTTCATTACAAAATTCACAATAATATATAGTTTTAGATATTTATTGAAATATGAAAACTCATTAACTAACAAACCCATGTCTCACTCAACAAATGAAATTTTTTTACACTACAAAAGAAACTAGTTAATCAATAATAACTATTCAATATATCCCAAAAATTCTAAAAACATGTTATTCTTATGTACATATAATTTGTAATACATCTCTTTATAACCTAGGGTAATGGAAATATAATAAGGTTTATTTCAAAATTCTCTATAGGGAAAAAACTATATCAGAATATATAGTGTCATCAATAATAATGAAATAATAAAAAATATTAAAATAATTCAACATAATTGAATACATGATCCTAATATAAATACATGGATTGAATAATAATATAGCTATTCTTAGGGATAATAATAAATTAATTAATTAAGATGAAATTCATAATTCCAAACATCTCAATATTTACTGCCATGGAATTGGCCAAGACATTATTCTTATCATCAATGTTGCAGCTAAGATGCCATTTTGGCCACTAAGTTTGCATCCAATACATCACTATTACATGAGGAAGGCATACATAATGTACTAAAACCTTTTTTCTCTTGAAACTAACCAATGCAATGATGGGATATATAATATCATACCCATATGTTACTTATAATGGTCTAATTAATTAACTATATGAAGGATATGAATATTAGCACAATTCATAATCTACTTCCCTTATGAATAAATAAACATCCTTATTGAGATGAAAACACAAGGGATGTCAAAAATTTATTGGTCAATAAATTGTATAACATAGACATTAGTTATCCAGAGAAAGAATGTTGATTGTTAAACAAAAAATAATAAACTTTTCATATTAATCCATAGTCATTATCTTTATAAGAACCACTAGAGAGATGTTAATAATTTTTATGATCAATAAATTATCATAATCCATAATGAGAATGAGTTAAGTTGGTTAAAAAATTCATATCACAAGTATGAGACATGTAATTTTAATACATATCAACTTATATTAATAAAACCTTTATAATAAGAACACTTATAATAGTGTCAGACAATAATTTTATTGGAAGAAAAACTATGAATATAGTAGAAGTTGATTTGGACAGACAAAGGCCATGATTAATCATTTCTATTGTATATATCTGATTAAAATATTTATATAAGAGTCTAAAATAATAGGAAATTGATTTAATAAATTATTGAGGTATATGTACTAAAATTAATAAAATCATAAAATGAATTTGATCATGGAAGTTGACGATTCTCTACTAAAAAGTAAAGGTAGGGTCTGTTTCCTTACAAATGGTAAATAATGAGTCAAGTAGGAAAATGAAACTGTGAGAAGACATGTACCCCCCCCCCCAAATAACAATATAGGAATAAAATTATGGGGTTTTTATAAAAAAATTAATTCAAATTCCATATATGGATTATCTTTCAAAAGCAATCCCAATTATGAAATTGGGATTGGAGAAGAAACCATCATGGTTTGGGTAACAACTTAAACAAAACCCCCTAGAATATGGAACATAAAGTGAAAAATTAAATATCATGAATATAGAAATAATATTGATATAATATATCAAATAATAATTCATTACACCATAAATGGAAACATGGTCCACATTATGAAACTTGCCTTAATAAAATCAAAAATTGGGACCAAGAACCCTTACATTAATTCCCTCAAGGTCGAAATTCTCTATAACCTACTATATAAAAAACCATAATAACCAATTATATATAATTATTCATATATATATCCCTATATAAACATTATTTAAAATCATTTATTACAAATATATTAGTTAGTGATATTTTATTTTCATCATCAGATGCTGGAAACTATGATTGCTTATTTCATACTAGTTTGGTAAGAGAATGGTCAATTTTTTATTATTAAAAACATATCCATTCCAAGATTATAAAAGATACTATAATCCTGGTTTTTTAATGAGTCATCATATCCTTTTTTCATATTGTGAATGATAAAGGTACTATTTGTGAAAATTAAAAATGTGAAGAATTAGTTTTGTGATGTGTAATTATCGAAAGGTGGTATATTAATAAATTTATTAAATATCAATAACCCCATTATATGGTCATTAAAATAAATGAAATAAATTTTTATAACATGATATTTTTATTATATAATATCCCTTAATCATTCCTAATATAAATAATATAATATCATTCATATAGGTGGAAAACCCAACCCAAATGTGACCACGATATGTTGATTTTTTGAGTAAGGAGTTATTTACATGCAATGTAAATATTACTTTTAAATAAGAATAAAAATTTAATAAATGTAATTTGAAAATATTAAAATAATTCTTTTAACCATCCATGAATGGTGGTGATGAAAAATTAAATTTATCATTTTTTGTGGCGGAAGGATTCACATATGCACGATTAACATTTCCATTTACCAAAAAATAATATAGAAGAATGGTATATAATAAATTATAATTTAGAAATAATAATTTTCATGTAGTAAATAATTTAATTTATTCAATCTATTATTTTTACTAACTATGAGAAGTAGAGATGAAAAATTAACCACATATCTTCGTGGAGGCGGTATTCTACATGTAGGCACGATCGATGTTGTTTTATTTTTCATAGTGGTCGGAAATTATTGAATCATGGTTGATCCAAATATATATTAAAATTAAGGTTTATTAATTATAATTATTTAATTAAATTAGTTTGTCTAGAATAATTTTTTAATATAAATATTTTTAATAAAAGGATAAGGGTAAATTAATACTAACTTTGAG
Organism: Viscum album; assembly: GCA_963277665.1. Lineage (NCBI taxonomy): Eukaryota > Viridiplantae > Streptophyta > Magnoliopsida > Santalales > Viscaceae > Viscum > Viscum album. The sequence goes on along the minus strand of OY728122.1, from coordinate 4,227,301 downwards.
AACTTAAGGTTTCTCTTAGAAATATCCCTGTGAATGAATGCCTTAGGAAAATTAATTGAAACCAAAGGGTTATAAAATTGGGAAAGGATTATAGGAGGATAAAAAATAGAGATTTTAATTTTTATATTATATGATATTTGTTTATCATGAAGTGGTGTAAGTGATCCCTAATGATGAGTGATGAAAGGGAAAATTTTGGAGGTACCCATTACATTTCAATAATGTTATGCCACTATTCAATGGAAAAGGGATCCAAAAGTTTTAAATAATGGATTTTATGGCAATATAAATTCTCTTAAATTAATTTTCATGCATATTTTAAACATTTATCAATCCTCTTACTCTTAGATTTTTCTTTTTTAATCATTTTTGGGTTTTATTGTGGTAATTAATTCCTAACTAAGTAACCTACTTTTCATGCCCAAAATAATGACCCTTATTACATAATTTTGAACTAATGATGATAAACATGAGATTAATTTTTTCAAATAATTTTTCTATTTTGATTAAAATATAATTTTAAAATTAGTGCATGTCCTATGTAAAAACCCATTTTAAAAAAGTGTATTTTTAAGCATAGAATTTATGTGTAGGATAAAATTATAAATGATTGGTATTTTCATAATATAAATTTGGTTATTATAGAAACAAATATAACATACATGTATTTAAAATAAATATAAAACTGAATTTTTCTTTAATAATATTTAATTATAATAAAAGGAAATAAACAACTTCTTTTATTGGAAAATATTACTTATGTTTATAAAATGTTAAACATAGGTTTTATAAATCCATAATAATATTTTTAAATGTATTATTTTACATATTAAATATATATTTTATCATGTATATTTTATTTATTTCAATGTATTATGAAATTCTTAAAATATCCTTAAAAGTTGTGACTTTAGTAAAAAAATTATTTATCACTATTCACTGAAAAAATAATTATTTTAAAAAAATCCAAAAAAAAATATCTCCAGATAATATTTTTAGAATAAATCTATAAAAATAATTTTATGTTATCAAATGAAAATTTATAAATTTTATAATTAAAACTTTTAATTAAAAACAAAAATATATAAATGAAACTTTGTTTTTAAGAAAATAACCTTATAAAAATATTAAGTATGCATTTTATTATTTCTTATTAATTATTAATCAAATATGTTCTAATATATTATTGATAACATAAAATATTTTATACATAAGATATTTAGGTTCTTGTAATATATCCATAAAAAGTTAATTTTATAAAAACGAGTACATTTTTAGCATAAAATAATCTTATTTATTATTTATCCATGATAATTGAGTTTTATCAATCCATTTGTATTAATAATGACATTAAATTTTATTTATATATATATTTCATAATTTAGTTGCCTCCATTTTTAACCAATAGTTTTTTTGTAACATTTTAATAGTTATAAATTGTTATGTGGTTTATTGTGGTTTGGTGTTGCATGTGAAGAAATCTGTGAAACACATTAGGTTTCAAAGGAAAATATAATCTAAAATATTGAGGTGTTACATTATCTCCCTTTAAATAAATTGAATCCTTATAATGTTTATAAACACTAATTAATAAAATTAGTTAAGGGTATCTAAAATATAGTAATAATTCAATATATAATATTAAATGAGGTGCCAACCTTATAATCATAAAAAATCTTTTTTATCCATCTTGTTAACCAATTACTTCATTTTTCCTTAAAAAATAGTTTATCTTTTATCAAGTTTTCTCATATAAAAAACTTAATCTTATTTACTTAATTATATTTTTTACATGAACTTCAATACTACTCTTTCCTGTTTTTATTTGGTTTGTTTTGGAATTCAATTATGTTCACATAGTTATTCATAATTATTGATAGCTAGTTTGACATTATCACAAAATTTCTCAATTCAAATAGTTTCACATTAGGTTTATTGTTGGGAAAATTATGTATTTTCAATGAAACCCTCATCAAAATTTTTCCTTTGTGTCTCATCTACTATTAAAAAAAAATTAATTTCCATAAGTGATAAAAAATATCATCATAAAAGAATTATGAAAAATCTAACCTCAGGATGTCCTTTCCTAGGACACCATCATGTCAACTTACATTTATTTTTATTTCAATATGTATCACTATTGGTTCAACCTATGTTTCTTTATATTTGTTTATTTTATCATAACAATCCTAAAAAATTATTGTCCCAAATTATCATGTACTTTCTTACAATATTCTAAACCTGAACATCCTTGAAATTTATTATCAAAAAATTCAACTCACCCATCAAAAATAAATTAATATAAACCTGAAATTATTAATTTCTATGTTTTAATCTATTTTATTCATGGTTATTTTCGGATTAAGTTCTCGAAATAGTATATTTAAATCCTTAATAGTTATATTTAGTGTGCATGTGAATCATACAATTTATATCCCCCAGGAGTTTTGGGATAACTGTTAAGTCTTTGGCCCACTCTTTATGCACTGAGAGAATATCAAGTCTATAGTCGACCTTCCTTCTTCAAGGTGATTACCTAGGTGTATTTGTGCCGTAAATACATCAAATTTATAGTATATATATATATGGGTGTAATTTAAATGAGATTAAAAACTCCACACTTATCAACAATTTACAATGTTTTATAACACTTTGTCTCATCCCTAGGAATTTATCTATAGTTATCCCACCATATTACCTAAAAATAATAATGATTTGAATATTACATCAATTTAGCTAAACGTACATATATAACATTGGGATTATAAGAGGCCTTAAATAGACTAAACTATGATGGAATCTACAACACTTATATTTTCCTCATCTAATTTCGAAATGATAATTTTATCTAAATCCTACTCTGATACCAACTATGAAATCCTAAACAAAATTTTCATATAATTACATGAATTAAAGAAAATATTTCATTTTATAGATTCTCATGACCTTTTGTTACAAATATTTATTAATTAGGAAAAAACATTAAGTAACCAAATGCATGACTTTATTAACTAACAAACATTGTTTAAACAATATATAAAACTATTTAATCTTTAATTAGTCCTAAAAAACTCATAGAAAATCAATACAGATGCTATTTTTCTATATATATCTTCTGTAATTAATTTATTTATATTGTAGAAAAAATAGAAACATAATAAGTGGGATATAAAACACTTAGTGGGAGAAAACATATATAAAATTCTATCATATATTGAATAATGTGGTAGGAATAAATAATTTTCAAATAATATCACATAACTAAACAAAATATCATGAAAGAAGTCCATGTATGAAATAAAAATATAAATATTAACATGGATAATAATATATGAATTCATGGTGATAGAATTCATAATTATGAAAATATTGATCTTTACCATCAAGGCCTCAACCAATATATTATCCTTGACATCAAGGTCATATCCAAGACATCATTCCTACCATCTAGGTCACAAACCAGAAATCATAATTTCTTTTCATAGGCTTACAACAAATACTAAAACCATATTTCTTATGAAACCAAATGATACATAAAGTGGTTATATAATAATAGAACCCACCAATAATTGTTTTAAGTCCAATGAATTCACCATATGAAGGATATGAATAGTAATACAACACATAATCAAAATTATTTAGAAATTAATAAACATCTATTTTTAGGTACAATATTTAAAGCTTGTATACATTCTTAGTAAATAAATGGGATAATAGGGATCAAATCTATCTAGAAAAAATTTGGATGGTTAAAAAAATACATAATAAACCTGACTTAGAAATTTGTAATCATTTGTATTGGAATAAGAATATATGGGGTGTTAATACTTTCCCCAGTCAATAAATTTTCATAAGTAGGGATAAATTACATGCCCTTTTAAATTGGGATTTTCCCCATTTTTTCAAATCAGATTTACCTTTTTACTATATTGATGGTTGTAATGGGTTTTGTTATTTCATTTTTAAGGTTCACACTTAACTTTTCCCAAGAAGATGTTTTAATAAAATATTAAAAATTTGGATTTGTATGGATAATAAATAATCATAAGATATATGTAGAAATAAGGTAGATTTTTAAATAATACATATCCCAAGTGTAACATGGGGAATGTCAATATATTTTGATATAAATGAACAAAACCTTTATAAAAAGAAAACATTTAATGGTTTCACCTAAGAAATAAATTATAAGAAAAATCATGCCTATAATAGAAGATAATTTTTACAAGACAAAGGTAGTGAGGGATCTTTTACCCTATATATATTTGATTCAAATATTTGTAAATGAGGATAATTGTAACACCTCAATATTTTATGAGATATAATATTTTTAATTTCTTTGACATATTGTGTTGTACAATACACCAATATTATCTTGTGATTTACATAACATTTTATTACCTTATAGTATGTGCAACAATATTCTTAGCTTGGGTTCCAAACAATTTCAAGTTCATTTGATAAAATTCATTTCACACAACATTGAGTATATATTTTTTTCAATGTATAAAAAAACTATATATGTATTATGTTATGCACAACACCAAAGGAATATTTCACTACACACAACACTGACTTGGCTTGGGTTACACGCAAGTGCGACCTTCCTAGATAGCTTGCACTGTACGCAATACTAAGTTTCAATAAATAATGATATATTATTAAATTTTAATTATTTAATAGGATATAAACTTTCCATTATGAATATTATTAACCAGATTTTTAATTTTATATAACATTAAAATTCATATTATATATTTTATAGAAAATTATATAAGAAAAAAATTAATTTTTTTTGGATAAAAGAAGTACTTTTTAAAAAAATGACGTTTTCCCCCTTTTGATGGAACCCCCATTTTAAATCTAGTTTTTAACAATTTTATATATTATATTTGAAAAATATATATCTTATTTGAAATAGGGATATCAAAATTTACTTATTTTTATTTTTTTGTATTTTTTTGATAAAAATCATATTTTAATGAATAATAAAAAATACCGCATTTTAATTCAAGACTGCCTTTTTAGATACTTTATTTATATATTTATATTATCCTTTTAATTAGTTTTAAATTATAATTGTATTATTTTTTTATCATTTAATCCAATTTTGGTCATTAAGAGTAATTTTCCATTGAAATTAGATACAAACACATGTCTATCTTTTGATGATTATTACTTCTTAAAAACATGATTTTCGATTTTGACTATGGGAATTATATTTAAATTAATGACTGAAACTTCTATGTTTTTAATTTGAAGATGTGGATTCAATATTTAGAATCAGAAGATCCAAATTATGTGAATAGTTACCTTTTATTTTTGTACATTATGAATAGTAACTTTAGTAATTATTTTTATTTACCATGGTTAAAAGGTATATCTGTTAAATAAGGGTAAAACAATTAATAATTTAATAATATAAAACTACCCTAAAACGTGTCTTAATCCTATTGGATGATATATTTCTGAACATAGGCATATTTGGGTCAATTTTGGGATCCCATGGATCCACAGGGATATGAAAATGATATTTTATAAGAATTAATTTAAAGAAAATAGAAATATAACATAAACAAGTATCTTTTACTAAAACAATTTTTATATGCAGTTATATAACTAATATCATCAACTATAAATATTCATTATAAATATAAATTTTTTTCCTACTTCACGGTATTTTATTTATAAATTTTAGACATTAAATAAATAAATGTAATTATGACACAATAATGATTCAATGATTGATTCATTAATAATGGATTCAAAAAAATAATATTGTAAGTATTAAAATAAATTTAATTTGATTATTATGAGGACATAAAAGAATTTAATGGATTATATTGACATCTTATATTTGTGTTAATACCTTTTTTCATAATAATCAGGTTGTTATGAATTTGTAAAAAAGTCAAGTATGAATAGTGTCCACAATTGTCATAATTCATATCATAAAACATAAAATAGTTTATTAAGTGATATTAAATTATTAAAAATAAAATATTCAGAAAAATGGTTATGAAAAGTCCAAATATGTCATAAATAACTTTTTTGGGTCTTTTTACATGATATGGTAATTACATTAACCTACAATATGTAAATAACATGGTATCACTATAAGAATAGGAAGGGTAAAATAATGGTTTAAACAAAAAGATAAGGATAAATAAAAATTCAAAACTTGACTTAAAATTATTGGAAGATGGGAATTATATCCAAAATCATCTTATATTTTAATTAAATTATTTTTGGACCATTTTTAATAAAAATTGAATTTATAATAAATTAATATTTTAAGAATTTCCAAAAATGCCCATCCCTCCTATTACTGAAGGCCACCACCTCTACCCACATAATTCACACCTCTAAATCCCCTTGTATGGACCAAATTATGCCAAAATAAGATCCCAACATCCCTCCCCTCCTCCTATTAGCCTTAACATGGGAAGATGGTAATTCAAGAAATCTTTTTGGCTCAAATCAAAGGAAGTTACCTGATTTTAAGGTAACATCTTCCCTCAAGTTCCTTTACTACATTGTCCTAATCCACTACCTATTATATACTTATTCAATGATTTAATAACAACAATTGTATCCTATATATACTAATATGTTCTTAGGAGAATTATTTAAACTACACTTACACACACCTCCATCTAATGGATAAGAACATATTGTTTCTGTGTACAGTGAACTACTGACTCACGAAATGATGATTGTAAAATTTTATCTTACCACAACTCATGGTGGCCATTATGATGACAAAATATTTATATATGATATATACTATATTTATATTGTCTCTATTATTCTATATTTTTCATTTATATCATACCTTTATACTTTCTATAATGTGTAAATGTAATAATTTCATTTGAGGAATTGTGGACTACCTCCCCCCTCAATGTGATATGACTCATCCATGAAATACATGGGACGTATAAAGGATAGAATTAATGAACATAAGTAATATATAAAACATATATATTATACTGTAATTATAATATACCTATGTATCATTTATTTTTCAGTCCTTTAATATAGAAATGAAATGAATGTAGCCTTTTTGCGTTCATACGACCTACAGTCTCCATGAACAATGTATTCTATTTCATTTATCTATCTATTATATATAATGATATACTGAATATTTATGATATATAAATCATGTTTTAAATTATTTAAGTAATTAAATCATGATATAATTAAGAATATCAAGAATAACAAGTCGAAACAAATATGTGAAAAATAAAATGATTATTACCAAAAACGTTGCTTTAAAATGAAATTGATAAATGAACGGGTAATAAAAAGTCATAAGTGAATCATATATGATGTAATAAATATTATTATGGTTCTATTAAATTTTAATATTATTTTTAAACCCATTATACTCATTTTTTTGACAGATATGAAGGATATCATACCTAAGGTAAGGGATAATTTTGCAATCTCATTTTTATCTGAGATTGTTTATACGTAGATATTTAGTGGGGATATATTTATCATCTGTTTTTATGTTTTCTAAAAATGTTTTCATAAAATGTTTACCATTATTCTATGTATGTTTAAATTCATTTTTAAACATTTTTTACTTTTACTACATGGTTTGTAAGAAATATTTCTTTTGTTTACCATACGAGCTAATTTTTGACTTTTTTGGCAAAAGTACATGGAGACAGTTTTTTAACTTATATGAAAGGAATGGATTTTTTATAGTTTTATGATTCCTTATTTCCATTAATCTTCCTCTACACTATTTCAAGTTTATTTTTAATAAAATTATTTTCTTTTAAAATTTCATTTCATTTTGAGAAAAGAAAACATTTTTGAAGAAGAAAGGATATTTTCCTCAAGAATTATGTTCAAGTATTTTATCAAAATTATTTCCCATCTATGATGGTTATATTAAATAGGGTTATGTTTCTATCCCTATTATTACAATGATTTTATTATGATAATTATGTAATGATATTTTTTATGGATTATGTTATGATGGAATGGTGCTTAAGAAACCCATTCTATTTCATGGGTTATGCTACGAAGAATGGTTTTTGTTTTTCTGGAACATCTAAGAATGGTTTAATTATGGGATGGGTGGGAACTAAATCTCAATAAAATTCATTGGGTAAAGATTTATATCTCCTTAGATTGATGTGATTATAATGACAAGTAAATATGATTCAGTAAAACATGGCTGGAATAGCTAGTAAACTCAGTTCAATAATGCACTTTGTCCACTATGATGGTCTTGGAAGCAATTATTTTGCTACTGTTGAAATAATATTATGTGATTATTAGTTTTCCACAATTAAATGTTTATGTAAATGATATTCTATAATGGTTAACATTCATTTATGATCTATGCCTTATATACTACCAATATTTAATTCATGACTGAAAATTTTGATGTTTAATCTTTATGTTCATGTTTTTGAATTCTTATGTTTATGTTTTTTTATATTCTCCATATTTACCCTTTCTTATCATTTGAGCTCACCCGTTTTATGTTTTATTTTCACCAGGATATAAGTAATGGTTTTAGGTTGGAAAAAAAGGGATTGTTTTTATGGGGGATGTTGAAGATCTTTCACAAAGTTAGAAGATTTTGTTCCAAGTTTCCAAACACACGAAAATAATACAGTATTTAAGAAAATTTTTGTTTCTTGTATTAAGTATTCTGAAAAAGTAATGTAATGTCCATGTACATCAATCTTGGGTTGTTATAGTTGGTATCAGAGAGAAGGTTTAGTTAACATTTGGAAACAAGGATATAAAAACTTTAGTGAGATCCCTAGAGATATTTATAAGGTTTTTCTAGGGGTGCCCCTAAGGTTAAGTATAATTTTAAGTTAAAATACTAGAATTATGATAATGATCATGAATAACCTAGTAATAAAATTATGATGTAAAAAATTTAACGTACTCCCCCTTGATTCTATTGTTTTCCTAGTATGATTTTTTCCTCTCACACTATTGTTTTTGGGATTTAGAAAATGGCTAGAACCCAAAGGAACCATGTTAATGATGAATGTATTGGAAAATGAAATTATTGTCCTCCTGAATAATCAAATTTTATGAGAGATGGAATGAAAAATATTATTGCTATACTTACACACGAAATGAATCATTCTGGACTTCCCCATGAGAAGATAAGGGAACAAAATTCTATTGAGTCCTTATTGATGAAATGTCTACCTTCTTTCAGTGGGTCTTCTTATCTACTTATTGCTGAATAGTAGATCAGTACCATTGAAAAGATATTTTCCATCCTTCATTGTTCATAACATGAATAATTCATTTTGGAAATTTATCATTTAGAAGGTAAAGAAAACTAGTGGTTGACTCTAATTAAGAATACATGGTAGCTAGATGAAACTAATTCCATGGAATGGGAAGAGTTCAAGGACATTTTTCTCAATAAGTACTTACCTCGTATTCTAAGAAAAAAGATGGAAAAGGTGTTCCTTGAGATTAAAAAAAGGGATAATGAATCTGTTGGTACATACGAGGTGAATTTTACAAGACTTTCAAGGTATGATTCTGGATTTATCATCCAACCTGAAAGTAAAGTTGATTGATTCTTCAGTGGCTTAAAATAAAGTCTTCTAAGAGAATTATCTATAAGAAACTTTAGTATATATGAAGAGATTGTGCATTGCACTATCATGGTAGAACAAGAATTTGGTGTAACATATCCATCAGATGTTTTTGACCAGAAATAAAAGATGGATTTCAAGGGAAAATCTCAAAACAATGGTGAAAGAAGATGAATGTTCCCTTATGCTCAATGTGTGGAAAGAATGATGGTGGAGATTGTATTAAAGGTACTAGAAAATTTTTCCTATGTGGAAAATAAGTTCATCAAGAAATTGAGTGGTGAAGTAATGATAAAAATGTTTTTAATTATGTGAATAGAGAAAATACTATAGAGAACGCACCACCAACACATCAATGCTACAAGTGAAAATAAATGGGGGAATTATGCTAACCAATGCCCAAATACAAGGGTTAATGGTGATGATTGACGTTAACAACATCTTAAATCCATAGACAAAGACAAATTACATGCAATTACTATTGGAGATATTGAGTATGACAACGATGTGGTGAAATGATTAAGTGTTTATGTAATGGGATTCCAAAATAGTGTTGTGGAATCTCATTTATAGTATTATGGATTATTGGAATGTATATGTATTGGTCCATTATGGTTTCCCAAAATTATATGGCACTAGTAACCATGAAAATTGATTGAAATATTTTTGGAAATCACATGATATGAACATAATGAAGGGATAGGGAAATAATTAGATTTTTGATTGTATTAACGACCTCATGAATGATATAAGGACAAAGTGGTATCATGGTTTGAGTATATATAATTTTTGGTATTTTTGTGTGTGTGTGTGGAAAGAGTTAATTTTGACAGAATTCATGTTGTCACTAAGGTTATATGGTAATTCATGTTATTATCATGTTTCAAGAGAATACATGATTAAGGTATTGACATGTTTGGAATGTGATAACAAAGGACTGAAAAATGAGATATGGGAGACAAATGTTAAGTCAATTTAGTTAAAATCCTTCTAAAGTTTTATATTTTCTATTTTTGGAAGGATTGTGATATTATATATTTATGGATAGTACAAGTAATATTCTAATTGATTTTTGTTAAATTAATGTATTATCTCACTATAGGTGGACTTATGCATATTTGATAACAAGTTCTAACCTTTTTTTGAGACATATGGAATAAACTATCATTTTATCGCATGATTTTAAAACACTTAAAGAATGAAAAATTCAAATACAATTCATTAAATAAGAGATGAAGTGGATTTTTTATGAAATGACCAATGATGTTATTTTACTAAAATCAAGTAAGTATTTCTCCTCATACAAAAATTCATAAACTTTAGGAAAAGGATATTGAAACAAAAAAATGTTATCGTAGTACCTTATTATCTGACGAATCAGAAGGTCCATTAAATCATCACATATTTATAGATTTTTGGTAGTTAAGTTTCTCCAAACCTTATTCTCTATCATTATCAATCAGAACTTGATGGTCAGATTTCTCTATCATATCCATGTTTTTTCTTCCCATCTATGTCCTCCTATGTGGAAACCCAATGATGAGTTACTTTGGTAACCATTATGTTTCTAACTTTCCTTTCTAAAATAATTTTTTACTATCCCTTTTTAGGATGCGGTTTTCCATGAATGAAACATTCAATTGGTAAACCATTTATAACACCAACAAATTTTGAGGGTGAAATTCCTTTTAAGGAGGGTGGAATATAACACCCCGAGATTTTATGAGATAGATTTTTTTTAATATATTTAATGTCTTATTTTGTAAGATAAACTAATATTATCATGATCTATATGCAACACTATATTAGCTTGCAGTATACGCAACACTATTCATGGCTTGTGTTACACACAATTTCATGTTCTTTTGATAGAATTAATTTCATGCAACATTGAGTATAGATTTCATTTGACGTATAAAAGAACTACGTTTGGATTATGTTATATGAAACACCAAATTAATATTTCACTACATGAATCACTAAATTGGATTGCGTTACATGAAAGGGAGACATTCCCTGATAGCCTATGTTGTACGTAAGACTAAGTTTCACTATAAAAGAATATATTATCAAAATATTATTATTTAATCAGATATAAAAAAACCATTAAAAATAGTATTAACCGCATTTTTAATATTATATAACATTAAAATTCATCTTATATATTTTCTAGAATATAATATAAGAACATAATAAATTTGTTTCAGATAAATGAAGTACTTTTTAAAAAAATGATGTTTTTCCACCTTTTAATGGTGAACCCATTTTAAATCTTGTTTTTAAAAATTTTATATATTATATATGAAAATACAAACTACTACTTTGGAATCGGGACAAAAAAAATTCTTATGTTGAATTTTTGGTATTTTTCTGATAAATTTCAAATTTTAATGAATAGTGAAAAATACTACATTTTAATTCAAAACATAAACATGTATCCACATGGATGTGAATATAATATTTTATAAGAATTAATTTAAAGAAAAAAGAAATATAACATAAACATGTATCTTTTACTAAATTAATTTTTTTATAGAGTTATATAATTTATATCTTTGACTATAAATATTCATTATAATTATAACATTACTTCCTACATCATGTTATTTTATTTATAAATTTTAGACATTAAATAAATAAATTTTATTATGACACAATTATGATTCACTAATTGATTCATTGAAAATGGATTCAAATAAATGATATTATAAATATTAAAATAAATGTAATTTGATGATTTTGATGAAATCCATGAATTTTATGGATTATATTGACATATTATATTTGATTTAATTCCTTTTTTTATAATGAATCAATATTTTATGAATTTGTAAAAAAGTAAAGTATAAATAGTGTCCAAATAGTCATAATTCATAACTTAAAAAATAAAATAGTTTATTAAATGACATTAAATTTATAAAAATGTACCATTTGGAAAAATGGTTAATAAAAGTCAAAATATGTCATAAATTAATTTTATGGGTAGTTTGAAATGATATGGTAATTATATTAACCCCCAATTTGTAAATAACATGTTGTCACTGTAATATTAAAAAGGGTAAAATAAGGGTTAAAACAAAAAGATAAGGATAAAACAAATATTTAAATCATATATAAAAATTATTTTATGATTATTATTAGAAAAAAATAATCTTATATTTTAATTAAATGAGTTTTGGACCATTTTTAATCAAAATTGAATTTATAATAAATTAATATTTTAAGACTTTCCAAAAGTTGTCCTCCTCTCTCTTATAAAAGTCCACAACCAATACCCACATAAATCACACCTATATAGCCCCTTGGATAATCAAAATTCTTCCAAAATAATATCCCAACATCCCTACCATCCTTCTATAAGCCTTACTTTGGGTATAAGGTAAATAAAGAATGACTTTTGGCTGAAATCAAAGGAATTTACCCGATTTAGAGGTAACGACTTCTCTCAAGTTCATTTCCTTTATTTTCCGTCTCCACTCCCTATTATATTATTATAATTTGATTACATAACTAACCTATAATCCTCAATATACTAGTATTTTTTTATGAGAAGGATTCAAACTACACTTACACACACCTCAACCTAATGGATATGAAATTAATGTTTCTGTGTACAGTAAACTACTGCTTCACGAAATGATGATTGTTCAATTTTCTCTTACCACCTCTCATGGTGGTCATTATTATGTAACTATATTTACATATGAAATATATTATATTTATATTGTCTTTATTCTTCTTTAATTTTCATTTATAGTATACCTTTATTATTTTCATAATGTGTAAATACAATAATTTCATTTGAAGATGTACGGACTACCACCCCCTCAAAGTGATATAACTCATTCATGCCACACATGTATCATATAAAAGATAGAATTAATGAACTTATGTAACATATATAACATAGATATTATTATTTAATTATAATATACCTATATATCATTTAGTTTTTATTCCTTTAATATTGAAAAAATGAAGGCATCGTTCATGCGTACGTACAACCTACCGTCTCCATGAATGGTGTATTCCATTTCATTTATCTATCTATTATATATAATTTTATAATGAATATATATGATATATAAATCATGTTTTAAAATCTATAAGTAATTAAATCATGATATAAATAATAATATCAAGAATAACAAGAAAAAAATATACGATAAATAAAATAATAATTACCCAAAACATTGCGTTAACATGGAATTGATAAATGGACGGGTAATAAAAAGTCATAAGTGAATCATATATGATGTAATAAATGATATTATGGTTATATTATAAGTTAATAATATGTTTAAAGCCACTATAGAGTAGTTTTGAAAAAATACGAAGGATATCAGACCTATGTCAAGGGATAATTTTGCAATCTCATTTTTTTCCAAGATTGTTTATACGTAAGTATTTACTAGGGATATATTTATCATCCATGTCCATTTTTTCTAAAAAAGTTTTCAGAAAAAGTTTAATATTATTCTATGTATTTTTAAAGTCATTTTTACACATTTTTGACTTTTACTACATGGTATGGATGGAATCTTTCTTTTGTTTACCATAAGAGGTACTATTTGACATTTCTGGAAAAAGTATGAAAAGAATGTTTTTTAACTTATACGACATGAATGTATTATTTTAAGATTTCATGAAACATTATTTACCTGAATATTCCTCTATACTATTTAAAGATTATTTTTTATTAAATTATTTTCTTTTAAAATTTCATTGTATTTTGAGAAAAAAAATGGTTTTGAAGAAGAAATGATATTTTCCTCAAGAATTAAGTTCAAGTGTTTTATCAAAATTATTTCTCATATAAGATGATGCTCTTAAATAGAGTTATGTTTCTATACCTATTATTAATATTATTTTATTGTTTTAATTATGTAATGATATTTTATATGGTTTATGTTATGATTGAATGGTGTTTAAGAAACCCATTTTATTTCATGGGTTATGCTATGATGAATGGTTTATGTTTTTGTGGAACATGTAAGAATGATTTCATTATGAGATGGGTGGGACATATATATCCATCTAATGCATTGGGTAAAGATTTATATCTCATGAGATAGAGATGACTGTAGTGGAAATTAAATCTAGTTCAGTAACACATGATTGGAATGACAAGTAAAATCGGTTCATTAATGTAATTTTTCCATTATGATGGTCTTGGTAACAATGCCTTGGATACTATAGAAATCATATTATGTGCTTATTATTTTCCCACAATTACATGTTTTATTCCAATGTTATTCTATCATGGTTAATGTTCCTTTATGATCTATGCCTTACGTTCTGCTAAGATTTATTTCATGACTCATGATTTATATGTTTAAACTTTATGTTCATGTTTTCTCATTCTTATGTTTACGATTTGTTTTATGTTATCCATGTTTACCATTACTGAGAATTTGAGATCCCCATTTTTTTGTTTTATTTTCCCTGAGATATAAAGAAAGGTTTAAATTAGGAAAACAAAAGGGAAAGAACTTTATGGGAGATGTTGAAGATCATTCACAAAGTTAGAAGATTATGTTCCATGTTTCTAAAGATACTATAATAATATGGTCTTTGCCCGTCTTTTTTGTATGTTTTATTAAGTATTACGAAAGAGTAATTTAATTTCCATGCACATCAAGATTGGGTCATTAGAATAATGTAGTAAAAATTACCATAATAAATTATTGATGCATAGATCATGAAAATTTTAAAATAATATCGTGAATATGGTCATAGAAGATGAGGATTTGCAACCAAGAAGTATAAGTTGAGTTGGTTTCCATACAATATGTAAATAATGTGTCAAGGGGGAAAATAAAATAGTGGGAAACATCTAAAACCCCAAAAATAATCATAGAAGAAGAAAAAAAATGGGGGGTTAAAAATAAATAGCATTCAAATTATAGAAATGGAATACCTTTAAAATGAAATCCCAATTTTGAAGGACTGATTAGAGAAGAAACCATTACGAATCAGTTAATAACTTAATAAAAAACCCCATGAAAGAGAGAACATGGAGTGAAAAGTTTAATCTCATTAATAAAATTTCATCATGATATAATAAATAAAATATTAATTCAATACAATATAAAAGGAAATGTGGTTAGCATTATGAAACATGTCTTTGGGAAATCAAAAACTGAGAAAAAGAACCCCTATATTAATTATCCCTTTGTAAAAATAATATCTAACATCCAGTATAAGAAAAATAAAAATCTTATTCAAATATTTAATTACCTTATTAATATATATTTCCCTTTATACTCTTATTTTATAACTATTTATTACAAATATATTATTCATCTATAGATTATTTTAATCAGAGGGTGTTAGAAATTCTAATTGGTTGTTTCGTACTAGTTTTGTAATGGAATGGTCAATTATTTTTTATTCAAAATTTCCATAATTACTATATTATAGTATAAAATATAATAATTGATTTTCCATGATTCATCATATCTCATTTTCATCTTCTAAATGATAAAAGGGTAGTTTGTTAAAATATAAATTTTGAGGGACATGTTTTGGTGTGTATAATTTTCAAAATGAGATATATAAATAAATATATTAAATATCAACTGAAAAGTTATAGTTTCATTAAAAAATTATTAATAAATTATTATTACATGATACTATTAATATATAATATTCAGTAATAATTAATATTATATATTTTATAACATTTTTCACATAGGTGGTAAAACCAACCCAAACAAGAGTGTGTTATAATGATTTTTTTAGTAAGGACTTATTTTTACGTAATGTTAATATAACTTTTATAAAATCACAAACATTACATAAATATAATTTTAATTCATTGAATTAATTATTTTAACCATTCATTAAGGGTAATTATGACAAATTAAATTCATCATTCATGGAGGCGGTTGTCTATATGTACATACAATTAATATTTCCATTTCTCAATGAATGTGATGGAATGAATGTATTTCATAAATTATTATATTTAAATAATAATTGATAAATGGGAAACATATTAATTCATAAAATCCATAGTATTTACCATCCATGTAAGGCGTTGATAAAAAATGAACCACATTGCTTTATGAAGACGATAGTCTATATGTAAACAAAATTGGTATTATTTTGTTTTTCTTAGTGGATGGAAATGATTGAATCATGGTTACCTCAATAATATAATAATAATTAATTATATTAATAATACTTATTTAATTATATTATTTTGTATATATGATTTTTGAAATATAAATATTAAGAATAAATTTCTAAGGAGTAAGAAATAATCATGTTGAGATCTTAAGACTTCTCTTGGAAATCACCATAGAAATAGAAGCCTTTGTATAACCAATTGAGAATAGAGGATTATTAATAGGGGTTATTATATTTGGATAAAAATAGTAATTTTTAATGGGAAAAGTAAAATTTATAGGTGTATCATGAAGTGGTTTGATTGATCTCATTTCATAAGTGTAGAGAAGGTTAATTTTTCACGTACCCATTACAATTCATTAATCTTATGTCACTATTCAAGGGAAGCATGACCAAAAAGTGGGATATGATGAAATTTTGTGAGATTAAAGGTCTATAAATCCTCTATAATTAATTTTTACACTTTTTTAAAGAATTATCAATCCTTTAGCTCTTAGATTTTTAACTTTTACCATTTCTGTTTTTTTATAATTAATTTTTACCAAAGTAATTAAATTTTAATGCCTAAAAATAAAATTCCCATTATTACATAATTTATACCCAATGATTATAAATTTCGGATGTATTTTCTAAATAATATTTCTATTTGAAAAAGAAATTAATTTTAACATTAGTGCATTTCATGTATAAAAACCTATTTTTAGAAAACGTTTTTTTTTTAAAATGTTTTATAATTTTATAATAAAAATTATTTAATTAAAAAAAATAAAAATAACTTTAAAATCAATCCAAAACTTATTTTTACCACAATAATATTTAATTAAACGAAATGACAAAAAATGTTTTCTTTTATTAATCAATATTACTTATTTTTATAAAATGTAAAACCTAGGTTTTAAAAATCCATAATAGTATTTTGTGATTTATGTTTTTACTCCTTAAATTATTCTTTTATCATTCAAAATTTTTACTAGTATTTAAGTTATATATACTTTTTTATATATCCATAAATTCTAAGAATTTTAAAAAAATTTAATTGTCATTATTCACCTAAAAATCAATTATTTTAGAAAAATATGAAACTCTCATCTTAAGATAATATTGTTATTTAAAATCCAAAAAAATGATTTTAATTTTATAAAATGAAAATACTACAATTTTAGAATTTATCTTTTAAATAAAAATATAAATATATAATGGAAACCATTTTCATTGGAAAATGATTTTTTTAAATAATTGTTCTTATTCTTATTTCCTATAAATTACTAATCAAATCAGTGATAAAATATTTTTAATATCCTTAATATATTTTATCTATAATATATATAGTTTTATAAAATAAATGCATAAAATTTATTTTAGAAAAAAATAAATTTTAAGAATAAAATAATCTTACTAGTTATCTAGCTATGCGAATTTAATTTTATCAATGAATTAGTATTAATAAATAACTTTATTTCTATTTTTATATATATTTCATAATTTGGTTACCTAAAATTTTATAATCTAATTCTATGTATAAATTTTAATAGTTATATATTATTTCATGCTTTGTTGTGGTTTAGTGTTTCAAGTGAAGCAAGATATCAAACACATCAGGTTTAAAAGGAAAATGTAATTTAAAATATCATAGCGCTACACATACATTAAAATTCTTCCTTTAAATAATAATATAAAATTAAAATTGGATGATTATGATGCAATTTATCTATAACAAAATATTTTATCAAATGATTATCATGTTTTATATTTATTTAATAAGAACTTTTATTAAATTCACTCCCACTGAAATAATGACCCCGTTTAAGAACATCATATCTATTAGAAGGCCAAAATTCACATTTCACTAAGAAATGAGTTAGTTAATGAATTCCTCAAACCACCTAGTTATTTAGGTTTTTCATTATTCCAGTATTATCATATGTAACTCTTGGATAGTTGAGAAGATAAATCTGTATCCCAATACATTGAATTGAAAAACTCAATAATATTCCATTGGTATCCTATCTTAAAACAATTTATAAAGACCTAAAAATTCCATGGAAATTTTTTTTCCATAAATTTATGGGATTTTTACGAGTACGTGAAAATTTACGGCGCTTGATTCTGAGGCCCGGTGTGACCAGAATCAATTTTGGAAGTTTTGTTCAGGTACGTTCAGTAAATGTGCGAGCGGGATTTTATAACTTTTGAACTATTGCTCGGAATTGAAATCTGATGGCACCGTTGAGATCGCAGCGCTGGTATTCACTTGAGAAGGCTTTCTCCTCGACAACAGATGGTCGAGAATGGAAGTTAGATTTTGGGGTTTTAAATAAAGTTAAATAAAAATAAGTGTTAGATTGTTCTTATTTTTAAGGTGGTTAAAACCTCCAGGAGGTGGTTAGTGGTGGGGTCTAGAAAACCCTAATCTCCCATGGGAGGTTATGGTGGTGGGTCCCACCCACAAATAACCTCCCTTGAGAGGATATCCTTTCTGTGGACCACACGAGCTTTAAACCCCCTTAACTCCACATAAAAGGGGGAGAAAACTCTTCACCTCCCCCCCCCCCATTTATTTGAGCCAACTCCACCCATTTAATTAAGTGAGATAACTCATTTAATTAAAACACCTTTTGAATTATTTTGAAAATTTTTTCCAACAAATTAAATAATGGGTTATCTTAACCCATTATTTTTAGTTGGCAATTCATTTGGTGGAGCTTTGAGAAAGGGCTTGGAAGAACTTGGAGAACCATTGGAGAAACTAATTCTCCAACGAAGAACGATCTTCAACCATGCCAAAAGAGAAGGAGTTGTCCATGAAGAATGTCGTCTTCGACTTCGTCACCTCTGATCACTCATCCGCCAATGACGAATATCGTCTTCTTTTTCCGACATTGACGAATCGACACCGACTTCCCATGACTTCTTCAACGATCATCGTCATATGAGGTAGGGGATTTGAGTTGATTTTTTTCCCATTATACATCATTCAAATTATGGAATGTGAATTGCCAATTGATATCACCATAACGAGGAGGGCTCATACCGCACAAACACGGCCCGACCCCCCCTTGTTGTTCTTGTTTGTTGACGACGGAGGCGAAGCAACGACGGTCGGCGTCAGGCCGATTGCAAAAGATACTGGCCATGAAGAAATATGGTTGTAAAGGAATCGGCAGCGCAAGGCCGCCAGGTCACCAGAAAGGTGCAACACAGTTGTGCCACGTGGAGGAGCAAGGGGCCACAGCCAGGCAAGGCCACGGCGGAGGTGGCACGGTGCCGTCGAGCCGCACGGTGGAGGTGAGCCGCGGCCAGGGATGGCCGCAACGAAGGAAAAGGGGCGGCCGACGTCGGGCCGGTGGTCAGGGGAATAGAACCGGATGGCTGCTCGGCCAGTCGAACAAGGAGAGACCCTCCTGGGTCCCGCGGTTTTTGAACCGGCGCTTATCGCTGCTTCCGTTCGACAAGTAGGGGGCGACACCCCCCCCCCCCCACACGTGGCCCACCGGGCCAAGCGGGCCGCCAGCCAGCCGGGCCACGTGGGCTGCCAGCCATTCGGGCTACATGGGCCACCCCCTCGAACCGGGTCGGACTCCGTTTTGGACCCGGGTCGGGCCGAGTAAGTCTGACTAGGTCGGACCAGACCCGGACCCTCTATGGCATGTTTTCACCTTTTCTCCCATATCTTGGGCTACGGTTGTCCGATCGACGAACCGTCTATGGAGACAGAAATCCTAGAGTGAGACGGTTCTTTTGGGATACCCCAATTGGGGTTTGGACATAGTTGGGATATAGTTGGGTTGGTTTGAACCTAAAAACCAACCAGGCCCCTGGAACAGAAATGCCAATAACTCACAGATCGGGTGTCCGATTCACGCATCGTCTGTTGCGTTGAGACCCCTATAATGAGGTTGACCTATTAGATACTTCTACATGGGACTTAATGATAGTTGGAGTATCGACTAGTAGCTCATGGAGCAGATCCTTTCAGAGACGGGTGAGTGGAGTACAGAGACCTAGTAGCTGGCTGAGAACTGACGACTACCGACCTTTTGACTCAGAGTGTTTCGACTAGCCCAGTAGGAAGCGCCTCTGTGTGACGCGGTAGACCCAGAGTGGGTATTTCAACTATGTGACGTAGAAGACCCAAGGTACTCAACAGGAGGAGTGCATCAACAGGCTATAAGGGGGAGCAGCGTTGTGTGATACGGGAGACCCACGGTGGGGAGAACCACTATGTGACACAGCAGACCCACACTACTCGATAGGAGGAGTACCACAATATTACAGGATAGTGGGAATCACCTCTGTGTTACACGGCAGGCCCATAGTACTCTATAGAGGTGGATTACACCAGCAGCCAAGGTTTTAACAGTTTGACTGGGAGTGTTACATGTTACCACCCCTAGAATAAAATCCTGGTTTTGAGCGGAGTCAATGACATTAGTGTCTTCCTCATGATTAAGATGGGTTACAAGATAACTTAGTTATGTGTGTGGGCATATACCTAATTAATGGTTATCCATTGATTTCATACCTTTTGGTTTAACCTTATTGGATTTAGTGAGACCTTGAGGGTCTCGGGGTCCCAACTGAGTATTGTTATACTCACCCCTGCACGGGCTATGCCTACACCTGGTTGTGTTGGTTGTAGACAACAGACAACACTGACTGAGGCAGAGAGTAGCAGGACTGGACGGTACCCAGAGGAGGACCACTCGGTGAGATGGTACACGGAGCGGATGGACGGACATGGAGTGCTGAGGAGGCCATCCGTACCTACCCCTCATTTAGGAACCCCGGAGGACATCCAAATGGCTACATTGCATTTCTTTTTTTAGTTTTAATTATACTTTTCAGTTTCCTTGAACTTTACTTTTGGGCTTGTATTTCCGGCCCCTTTAACTTTCCAGCACTTCCTTTGTATATAGTTTTAGTTAGTGTTTTTCTTCTAGTGGTGTACTCTGATGTGTTTGTCTATAGTTATAAAGGAAATGTCTTCCCAGTTTAGGGATTTATGTCTTTGGTGCTAGTCAACAGCCTCTGGCCTTTGGAAGGCGGGCCTAGGGTAGTCACAGCATGGGCCTCGAGGACGGGACGTGACAAATTGGTATCAGAGGAGTCGGTTCTACCGCAGAACTTAGGAATCTGATTATTCTTTTTTGTGAAGAAATAGTGTTAAGGGTACTAAGTGTGGTTTTCAGTTCAGGGAGCTAGTGTTGATCCGGCCGGCCGACGTATCTATACATCAGGACCATGACTACTGATTTCTGACTTAGTGCACAAAAAAACTGATTGCATGTGTGTATTTAAAAGGTTTTCATCTCAACCAGGTTAGCTCATCAGGTATGATCTTTTGACTATGTTTCATCTATTTCTTTGAGGATGCCTCCCCGTAGAGCCCTGAGAGTCGTACGCTCTGACATCCCACCGAGTGACGAGGACTTGGTGCAAGGCACTTTACTTGAGTAAGTACCAGCGGCACCACTTCCCATTGGGACACCGATGCCACCAGCCCCAGTAGCAGACAATGCACGCTGCTTGAGCGCATTGTATGAGTTCCAGCACCGGAGGCCACCCAGGTTCTGTGGAGAGATGGACCCACAGGCGATTGAGGATTGGATGGAGGTTGTGGTGAGATTCCTCAGGCTAGTAGGGACACCAGTAGACTTCATGGTGATCCTTGCTACCAGTCTCCTTCAGGCAGCAGCAGGCATATGGTGGATCTTGATGCTCCAGGTTCATGACGAGGCGTCCCTACTCTGGACATACTTCGAGAGCATGTTCCTGGTGGAGTTTGTTCTAGTGACTCTACGAGCGGTATGGATATAAGAGCTACTACATCTACAGTAGGCTAGCATGATAGTGTCACAATACTTATTGAGGTTCACCAACCTCTCGCTCTACTTCAAAGATATGGTGTGGGAACCATTCTTTAGGGCCCGGAACTTCGAGCAGATTCTCAGGCGAGAGATCAGGGAATTGATGATCTCCCTCAACATCCCAACGTAGGCGGGGGGTGCTAGAGAGATCCCTTCTATTGGAGTGTTTCTTTGCTGAGCAGTCTCTGATAGGGAAACCCACTACTGGTCAACATGCAGCATAGTCTTCTACAATTGGAAGTAGGGAAATGACACAGAGGTCCAAGAGGAATAGACCCATGGGTGGTAGACCATAGGACTTAGGATCTATTGTGAGGGGTACCCAGGGTAGTGACATATATTCCAAGAGTAGATAGTGTTACTCATGCAGTGGGCAGGTTCACATGGATCATGACTGTCTGACCCGCCATTCAGATGATCAGTGGACATTTGTGGGACCTCCTAGTCAGAGGCATAGGTTCGATCTAGGTGGTTCGCAGGGCGCAGGCAGACGTGGTAGAGGAGCTGGTCGAGAAGCTGGTGGTGGACGACATTTTGAGGTGTTTCCACAACCACCACCAGGAGTTCCACCCTGACCGCAGAGAGTGGGTGGACAAGGGAGATCTCAGCTTCAGGCAGTTGTGGTATACGAAATGGGTGCTCCAGAGATGATTTGAGGTACTATCTGTGTCTACTCCACCTTATATGTGGTTCATATAGACACGGGTTCCAGTCATTCTTTCATTTCCACTTCCCTTTTTATGAGCTCGGAGATTCTGACAGAGTTGTTGGCTCGATCCTTATGGCTAGAGACTCCTACGGGAGTAGACTCGAAGATTACACACTAGTGCTGACAGTATGAGATTACTCTAGGAGGCGAGAGCTTTGGCTGAGATCTCTTTGTAGTGGCATTGAGGCCTTACAACGTCATCTTGGGTATGGAATGGTTATCTACAGTCTGTGCTCAGATCGACTGTATTAGGCACAAAGTGTGGTGTGTCTGCAAGGATGGGACCAAATTCACGTTCACTAGAGAGAAGGTAACCTTTGCAGCACATGACATATTACTCATAGGAGGGTGTAGCAGATCAATCACCTGTTGGCTTGCCTTACCCTCGAAGTAGTTGATGCAGAGAGTCTGATTTATCCTGTAGTGGTGGACCAGTACATGGATGTTTTGCCTAACGATATTCTAGGACTACCTCCTCGTAGAGAGGAGGACTTCTACATTGACCTGTACCCTGGGACGACACTGATATCTACTCTAGGATATAGGATGGCTCTCGCAGAGCTTTGTGAGCCGAGGGTACAGCTAGAAGACTTGCAAGGGAAGGGATTCATCCGGCCCAGTGTTTCTCCCTAGGCATCCCTGATCCTGTTCGCCAAGAAGGCATATGGGAGCATGAGGCTTTCTGTCGACTACCATCACCTGAACCAGGTGACCGTAAAGAATAAGTACCCAATACTGAGGATTGACGACCTCTTTGATCAGCTCAAGGGAGTGCGATGGTTCTCAAAGATAGACCTCAGATCAGGCTATCACCAACTCAGAGTTTGAGACGAGGATGTGCAGAAGACGAAATTCAGATGTCAGTACGACCACTATGAGTTCTTGGTTATGCCCTTCGGCGTAACCAATGCTCTAACAGTGTTCATGTGTCTCATGAACAGGATCTTCTAGCCAAACCTCATTCATTTTGTCGTAGTCTTCATCAAAGACATTCTGATCTACTCGACTACTAAGGAGGAGCATGCCTACCATTTGCAGGTAGTACTGGACACACTTCGATAGCACCAACTTTTCGGTTAGCTCTCGAAGTGCCAGTTTTGGATTCGAGAGGTTCACTTCATGGGACATGTCATCTCAGAGGCTGTATTTTCATTGGTTCCAGCGAAGATTGAGGTGGTACTTCCTTGGGAGCCACCCAGGAGTGTGATGGAGGTACGAAGTTTCTTGGGTTTGGCTGGATACTATCGGAGGTTTGTTCCAGACTTATCCAGAGTCGTATCACCACTATCAGCCTTGAAGAAGAAGAGAAAACCCTTCGTGTAGTTGGAGAGATGCCAGTAGAGCTTTAAAGAGCTGAGGCATAGGTTGACTGGTGCCCCCATCTTGAGGCTTCCAGAGGAAGGCGTAGGGTACGTAGTCTACTGCAAAGCATTAGGGACTAGACTCGGGTGTGTTTTGATACAGAAGTGAGATGTGATCGCGTATGGTTCTTGGTAGCTGAGATATCACGAGCATAACTATGCTACCCATGAACTAGATTTAGCAGTAGCGGTCTTCTCCTTGAAGATGTGGAAACACTATTTGATGGGCGAATGTTTTACCATGTACTTTGATCACAAGAGTCTTAGGTATATCTTCTCTCAGAAGGACCTAAACCTGAGATAGCGGCGATGGCTTGAGTTCCTCCAGGACTATGACTTCGAGATAGTCTATACTCCTAGGAAGGAGAACATTGTTGTAGATTCTCTCAATAGGAGATCTGGTATACAACTTCTAGGAGAGGTGATAAAGCAGCTAGCATCCTTACAGATATCCTTTGTGGATAGGGATGGAGCATCCTTTCTGCAGTCTCTTATAGTCACTCCTCCACTTCTTCAACAAGTCATGGAGGCGCAACGTGGGGACGTTGACTGTGAGACATGATGTGCTCAGATATCCACAAGGTAGGCACCTGATGGATTTTCTGAATATGTGGAGAATGTCATATTCTTCATAGAACATACTATGGTAACAGTAGAACTTCATGAGGATGTGTTGAGGGATTCCCACACTTACCCTCTAGCGGTACATCTAGGAGTGGCGAAGATGTATCAGGACCTTCGACTACAGCACTGGTGGCCAGGTATGAAGAAGGCAGTAGTGGAGTTTGTCTCACGATGTCTCACTTTTAAGCAAGTGAAGGTGGAGCACCAGGTACTAGAAGGCTTGGTACATCCCTTAGAGGTCCCAGAGTGGAAGTGGTATGGGATATCCATGGACTTCGTGATGGTTCTTCCATGTACATCCAGGAGTCATGATTTGATATGGGTTATCTTTGACTGACTCAACAAGTCAGCCCATGTCCTACCGATCAGAGAGCAGGGCTCAGTAGGGAGCTTGGGATGCCTCTATGTGCTGGAGATTGTGAGTTTTCATGGAGTATCTTCTTATATTGTCTCCGACCATGACTCACGGTTTACTTCCCGGATATGGAAGAAGTTGCAGGAGGCTTTCGGGGCGCAGCTACGTCTGATCATTGCCTTCCATCCTCAGATAGACTGCCAGACCAATCGGACCATCCAGACCCTAAAGGACATGCTCTGCACATCTGTCCTCGACTATTATCACAGCTGTTAGGATCACTTACCATTGGTAGAGTTTTCCTACAACAACTTTTATCACTCCACCATCGGTATGGAACCTTTTGGGGCCTTGTATAGTCGACCTTGCAGATCACCACTATGCTGGACAGACCCAGGGGAGTTAGCACTAGTGGGACCAGAGATGTTACGGGCTACCACGGAGAAGGTTCAGATCATCTAGGAGTGGATAAAGACTGCACAGAGCAGGAAGAAGTTGTATGCTGACAAGAGACAGAGACCTCTGGAGTTCAAGGATGGAGACCACGTCTTTCTACGGGTCTCACCTCGACAAGGTCTACAGAGATTTGGCAGAGACAGAAAGTTTTCTCCACGGTTCATCGGACAATTCTAGGTTCTCAACAGAGTAGGCGAGGTGGCTTACCGCTTATCTCTTCCACCTCAGTTGCACCCGGTGCACGATGTCTTGCACGTATCTCAGTTGAGGAGATACGTGCATGACTCTTCCCACATCATCGACCATGGGGAGCTGGACATCGATAATAAGGAAACTTTCACGGAGGTTCTAGTGAATATTGAGGATCGACATGAGTGGGTCCTACGTTGATGGTCGATACCTCTGGTGCGCATTCAGTAAACGTGCGAGCTGGATTTTATAACTATTGAACCGGTTCTTGGAATTGAAATATGAGGGTGTTGTTGAGCTTGCAGTGCCTGTATTTGCTTGAGAAGGCTTTCTCCCAGACGGTAGATGTACGAGAATGGATGTTAGATTTTAAGGTTTTTAATAAAGTTAAATAAAAATAAGTGTTAGATTGTTTTTGTTTTTGAGGTGGTTAAAACCTCCAACGGGTTGTTAGTGGTGGGGGCCACCACACCCTAACCTCCCATGGGAGGTTATGGTGGTGGGGCCCACCCACACATAACCTCCCTTGGGAGGATATCCTTGGTGGGGACCACACGGGCCTTGAACCCCTTAACTCCCCATAAAGTGGGAGAAAACTTTTCACCTTCCCCACCACTTAATTGAGCCAACTTCACCCATTTAATTAAGTGATATAACTCATTTAATTAAAACACCTTTTAAATTATTTTGAATATTTTGGCCAAAAAATTAAATAATGGGTTAGCTTAACCCATTATTTTTGGTTGGCAATTCATTTGGTGGAGCTTTGAGAAATGGCTTGGAAGAACTTGGAGAACCTTTGGAGAAACTAATTCTCCAACGAAGAACGATCTTCAACCATGCCAAAAGGGAAGGAGTATACCATGAAGAATTCTGTCTTCGACTTTGTCACCTCCGAATGCTCATCCTCCAATGATGGATATCCTCTTCCTTTTCCGACATTGATAAATCGACGCCGCCTTTCCGCAACTTTGTCAACGATCATCGTTATAAAAGGTAGGGGTTTTGAGTTGATTTTGTTCTCATTCTACGTCATTCAAATTATGGAATTTGAATTGCTGATTGATATCACAATAATGAGGAGGGATCGGACCGCACGAACACGGCCCGACCCTCCGCCTTGTTGTTCTCATTTGTTGACGATAGAGGCGGAGCAATGGCATCCGGCGTCGGGCCGACTGTAAAGAAAACTAGCCACAAAGAAATCAGGTCATAAAGGAACCAGCAGCGCAAGGCCGTCGGGTCACCGGAAGGGCGCATCACCGTCGTGCCGTGTGGAAGCGCAAGGGGTCGTGACTAGGCCGGGCCAAGGCGGAGGGGGCGCGGCGCCGTTGCGCCGTGCGGTGGAGTTGAGTTGCGGCCAGGCCAGGCCGCAGTAGAGGAGAAGGGGCGGCCGACGTCGGGCTGGCCGCCGGTGGTGCAGAACCGGCTTGCCGCTCAGCCAGCCGGACCAGGCGGGACCCTCATAGGTCCCGCGGCTTCCGAACCAGTTCTTAGTGCCAGTTCTGTTCGACAAGCAGGTGGCCCGGCACCCCCCCCCCCCCCCACACACACACACACGTGGCTAGCTGGGCCACGCGGGCCGCCCGCCCATCGGGCCGCCCTCGTACAGGGCCGCGCCCTCAAGCCGGGCCTCCCCCTCACACAGTGTCAGACCCGCAGACCGGGTTGGACTCCGGTTTGGAATCAGGTAAGACCGGGTCAGTCCGACCGGGTCGGACCGGACCCGGACCCTCTATGGCATGTTTTCACCTTTTTTCCCATATCTTGGGCTACAGGTGTCCGATCAATGAACTGCCTATGGTGATGGAAATCTTGGAGTGTGACGGTTCTTTTAGCATACGCCTGTTGATGTTTGGACATAGGTGGGATACAATTTTTTTAGTTTGAATCTAAAAACAAATAAAGACCCTGGAATGGAAATGTCAATAACTCACAGACCGGGCATCTGATTGATGCGCCGTCTATTGCGTTGAGACCCCTATGGTGAGGTAGAACTTTGAGATACTTCTACATGGGACTTCGTGATATTTGTAGTATCGAATAGTAGCTCATGGAGCGGATCCTCCCAGAGACGAGCGAGCGGAGTACGAAGACCTAGTAGCTTGTTGAGACCTGACGACTACTGACCTTTCGACTCAGAGTGTTTCGAATAGCCCAGTGGGAAGCATCTCTGTGTAACGCGACAGACCCATAGTGGGGAGCACATCTGTGGGACACATCAGTCGCACGGTACACAACAAGAGGAGTGCCTTAGGAGGCTACGAGGGGGAGCGCCTATGTGTGATGCGACAGACCCAGAGTGGGGAGCGCCTCTGTGTGACGCACCAGACCCACGGTACTTGACAGGAGGAGTACCACAGCTGTCCAGGATAGTGGGAAGCACCTCTGTGTGTTGTGGAAGGCTCATAGTACTCTATATAGGAGGAGTACACTAGCAGTTGAGCTTTCGACAGTTTTACTGGGAGTGTTAAATGTTACCACCCCTAGAGTAAAATCCTGGTTTTGAGATGAGTCAATGACATTAGTGTTTTCCCCATGATTGATATGGGTTAATAGATAACTTAAAGATGTGTGTGGTCATATACCTAAGTAATGGTTATCCTTTGATTTAATACCTTTTGGTTTATCCTTGTTGTATTTAGTGAGTCCTTGAGGATCTCAGGGTCCCTACTGTGTATCATTATACTTACCCCAGCATGGGATATGCCCACACCTGGTTGTGTTGGTTGCAGATGACAGGAAACCCTGACTGAGGTAGAGAGTAGCAGGACTGGACGGTACCCAGAGGAGGACCACTTGGTGAGACGGTACACGGAGCAGATGGATGGACGTGGAGTGATGAGGAGGCCATCTATACCAACCATTCTGGTAGGAACCCTGGAGGACGTCACAATGGCTGCATTACCTTTCTTATTTCACTTGTACTTTTACTTTTATATTTCCTTGTACTTTACTATTGTTCTTGTATTTCTAGCCCCTTTTACTTTCTATCACTTCATTTGTATACAGTTTTATTTAGCATTTTTCTTCCAGTTGTGAACTATGATGTGTTTGTATACAGTTATAAAGGCAATGTCTTCCTAGTTTAGGGATTTATGCCTTTGGTGCTAGTCACCAGCCCCTGGCCTATGGAAGGCGGGCTTGGGGTAGTCATGGCATGGGCCCCGAGGACGGGTCGTGACATGATTAATAGTTAAGTGTAACCTAAGGATCACAATAGAATTCAGTTAACTAAATTTTAGTGTTACCCATTTCCACCATTCCTTATAAAATATAATCCATGGTCACCCTACTTTATCATAACCTAACCTGTAATGTAATCAATGTCATGAAATGAGTTTTCTTTTGAAGGAAACTTACATGTAGTATTTTGAAATGGTATTTAACCTCACCATCTTATCTCATGTTATTTCCTTTACATGTACGCATGATTTTAATCATTTAATTTGGAATTATATTCTTTCCCCCAAACCAATATGTTCAAACCATGTTGATGTCTAACTCTTTACAGAACACATAACTTGCATTACTAACCAAAATAAAACCCACATATATTTGTACACATCAAAATGATTCCAATGAATAATTTATATGAAAACATTTCATATAAAGTATCACGACCTGACCCTACCCAGCTCGAGCCGCAACTACCCCAAGCCCGCCTCCATAGGCCATGGGCTGGCGACAAGCGCTGAAGGCTAAACAACTTGGGGAGGCCTTTTCCTGAGTACCTGTACACACACACGTAGCCCACTCAATGAAGAAGTGCAGAGTAAAAGGGAAAGTTAAGTAATAACTCCTATAAACAACCACAAAAGTGCATCAACCTCTAAATAGTAAAAAGTAAAAGCTGAAGGTAAACTGAAAAGAAAAAGGGAAAAACATGCGCCCAACCAGAAAAGTTCCACAACCTGGCAAAAGGTAAAAAAAAGTACAATAGCTGGGAGGGTCCACTACCTGGAACCTGACTACGACCGCCATATGTGGTCCAAGATCCCGAACTTCTATGCTCCTATAACATCATGATCAACCTGTCCATCTTCTTCAAGGGCACACCAAGCCCAGGCAAAGCCCAAGCAGGGGTAAGTATAAAAATACTCAGAAGGATACCCCGAAGGCTCAAGGGAGCAAAAAAGGATGTACTAAAGAGGTGAGTAGTAGATCAAACGGGGAATAATAAAGGAGAACGACAGAGGGTGAAGTAAAGAGTACAGTAGAGTTACAGCTCAACCCAACAAGAGAAAGGAAGTAGAATCGTCCAAACACAAGGAGCTAGAAACATTGAGAAGATGAAACTTCTCATAGATTCTTCTCTACCTATAGTAGGAGAGTTGACTCATCCAACCATGAAAAGATATACATGGAAATCATGTGGCATACCCCGCACATCTTCACCTCTCATGGAATGAGAGTAACTAAACCCAAGGAGTGGGTACTGGAATAAGGTATATAAATATCCATATGCTCAATCAAGAAACCCGAACAAGATCATAAGGGGATCTCCATCCTATATCTCAGCCTAAGAAACTGAGTATCCAACAGTCCAAGAAGTAAACACCATCAATGTATAGCATCCCAAATGTCTTCCCCAAACTACTAGTCAAGGGGCTCAAATCACCGCACCTCGACACTATCCGGTTTGGGAGGCACTGACTCCCCCGTAGGGTTTTAGGCCACGTCAAAAGGATGCGTCTTGGTGGGGAAAGTGCCCCCTCGTACTTGAGAGTTTTAGGGAAAGTAAAAATACACCTCGTCACTCTCACATTGTCGAGAGGTCTGCTCAATGTCAAAGTTTTCACATCAATGACTCATACAACCAAGGGTCCCACTCCGGTAATCATGGAAAAATTCACAGACTAGCCTAGTAGAAAGGATTGAGTCTGAAAGAAGTCATCAGGTAAAGCACTTCCCAGCCCCGCTGGAGGGTAAACCCTAAGAGGTCGTCGGGTAACCCACTACCCAGTCTCTACTGGAGGGTAAAACCTAAGAGGTCATCGGGTAACTCACTGCCCAGTCTCTCCTGGAGGGTAAACCCTAAGAGGTCGTCGGGTAACCCACTTTCGAGTCTCTACTGGAGGGTAAACCCTAAGAGGTCATCAGGTAACCCACTGCCTTGTCCCTACTTTAGGGTAAACCCTAAGAGGTCATTAGGTAACCCACTACCGAGTCTCTGCTGGAGGGTAAACCCTAAGAGGTCATCGGGTAACCCACTTCCCAGTCTTTGCTGGAGGGTAAACCCTAAGAGGTCATCAGTTGACCCACTACCCAGTCTCTGCTGGAGGGTAAACCCTAAGAGGTCATCGGGTAACCCACTACCCAGTCTCTGCTGGAGGGTAAACCCTAAGAAGTCAATGAGCAACCCACAACCCAGCCCCGCTAGAGGGTAAACCCGAAGGAGTCGATGAGAAACCCACTGCCCATCCCCACTGGAGGGTAAACCTGGAACTGCTCTAGACATCCATATGGGATGATACAACACTGGCCAACAGAACATGGAATGGGTATCACTCAACCACCCAACTCCATAACAATTCATCTAGTATAGGTTCAGTGATCATGTAATGTGGGTCACGCCAATACATAGAGCTCTACCTAGGGAATCCCGTCACGGTAGATCACAGAAGGAGGATATGATCTCGATACTCGGCTATGGAATCTGCACCCATGCTCACTGGGGCTCCATACCATACTGGAAACAACCTCCTGTGTAGAGGGTCGGTGCCCGCATAAAGTATTGGTCACACCGAATCCACAATAACCCTTCCAGGGAATACGAAGGGACATGATTCTGAAAGCCCACATGGCTAAAGGAACAGGGGAACCCAAACAACTCCGATGATCAAACCGTCGAGAACAGAACCAGGGGAAACCACTCCACCCTACAGGTCTAAACCATCGTTAACAGAAGGACCCTCTACATCACGAGAGGTCAAAGGTATGTAAAGTAGAACACGGTACCCACATGGGGCCCTCACAACATGTGACCCAGTCTCATCTCCAAACCACATACGCAAACATTCTCGGGTTAAAACTACAACATGTACCTCATGAAAACCCATATACTCTAAGAGTATACCACATTTCCAGCCAAAATGCTATCGTGCACACGATGTCCAACGTCAACGTAAAAAGGGTGAAAACTTAAGTTCACCCACTTACTTCCACCATAGCCCTAGAATGACTAACCACACCTCTTCAAACATTTACTTCACTCTCACAGAAGTGATCAAAATCACACACCAAGGGTTCTCTGCAAACACCGCAAGAAGAACCTCCACCCGTACTCCTTTCATGCCTCCACATTTAATGAGATCCCGAATGAGGCTCCGCATATCCAAATGGACAGTACTGTTGTAATCCTCATGGAAAAACACGTGATATAGACTATCTACTCGCCTCAAATAGATATCTAATAGAAAATTTGTCCAACACCGCTTTACGCCCGAATGGCGTCCCGTAGTCTCGAGCCTCGGTCCCGAAAAGAGTCAGGCGCATCACACCATTGTGATCCCCTTGAAAAAAACATGTCAAATTGACCGCTTACTCGTATAGAACAGATAACCAGAGAAAATTATGAATTTCATCATACCGCACAAGAGCGGTGCTACGTGGGGCCTGCATCACAGTCCCAATGCACTGCCCACGAATCACACCATTGCGATCTTCTCGAAGAAGCACCCAATATTGACTATTCACTTGTCTGAAACGGACACCCGGTGAAGAGGATAGAAAACACTGCCAATGTCCAAAACGACCCCTGTGTGGCCCACTCCACTACACTGAATTAAAGTAGTCAGATTGCTTCAATGCAATGCCCTCGGAAGAACACACAGAATTGACTGCTTGCATGCCCCGAACGGATGTCCGATGAAAAAGCTGCAAAATGATGCTCACAGCTTAAAAGACTGACCATGGGGCCCACACCTCAACTCCTGTTTCAATGCCTAAAACTGACCTGGAAATCTTATTCTCGATGTCAGGGTTGCAATGATGCTGATGACGCTCAAAATGGACACTGGATGTGATTGCACCTTCCGAAATAAGAAGATCGGGAAAAGTGCTAAACCACTTAACGAATGGGTCATGCCACCAAGCCCCTCGTATCAAGAATTAAAAATCCTTGAGACCATCTCAAAAAGTTAACATCGTTTCAAGGAATCTGTCGCCACTAACGTAATGTGAATCTGGCACCTGGTCAGCATTTTAGGAGCATTTTAAAAAAAAATTAGGACGCGAATAGGTGGGTCGGGCCGGTTTAGCCGGCCCACCCACACCCTTTGCTGGTGGTTAGCAGTTCACCGCGCGGACTGACCCGAACTGCCCGAAACGGCTCATTTGGTCCGGTCTCTAAGTGGACCCACATGGCGTGGGTCCTGTCTGCTGACTGGGGTCACGAGGACCCCAGATTATCCGCGTCAACCACCCAATTGGTCGGTTCTGTGTCGCACACCCCAGCTGGTGCCCGCATCATCACCCCCAGCTCACCCAGCCACCATGCCCGCCCGCTAACGTCTGCAGCCAGAGCCCACCCCCCCCCCCCCCCCCACTAAACCAGCTGATCCGCCACCTGCCTGAGGCCGAGCCACCGCCGCCGCGTGGGGATCCGCTGGAAAAAGAACCAAAAAACCCTCAAAACTTCATCGGAGCACTACGGTCGCCTCGGGACTTAGAAATTCGAACCAAAACAAGCATCGGAAACCCCGGAACATGTAATACGCTTTTATGGGCTTATCTCAATGATCAAACATCAATTCAATGCATATTTATGTATTCAAAGGAGGTGTAGAAATATAAATAAAAACACACAATCCTACCTCTTGGGTGTAGCCCGATGCTTCGCAATGATCCGCCGAAGCCGCGCACCACCTTGGGGAGGAGAGGATGGAGGATGGTGAGGGGCTCTCCTTGGATGAGCCTTCTTCCACCAGAGAACCAGAGGAAATAGGATAGGTTGGTGAGGTTTTTATGTAGGAAAACCCATTTATTTAATAAGTTTAATAAAGCTTAACCCCCAAATTGACCCGCATCTGAAACCCTCGACGGGGTCGAGGTTAAGACTCCCCTAGGGTAAACACCACTCTAAAGCACAATTCCGTTCACATAATTGTAATTCAAGCCTCCATTCAAAAGTTATAAAACTTAACGCCCGATGCTACTAAATTAAGAAAACGTCCCTGGGGCCATTTTCCACAGAAGGGCCGCACCCGCGAAAATTATACCCCTCCTAGGGTAAACGGCATGCTCCGGAAACAACGTTGCCCTCAGTTTTACCATCTGAGAAATCGTTTAAGAATTATTTCATTTATTTGGAATTCCATGTGTGAACACGCTGAAATTTTAATTCTGGCCACACCGAGGCTCAGAATCGAATGTCGTCTAAAGGCGCTGCTCTGGAATAACATCAAGAATATTACAAAGTCATTTATAGCAAAAACCGGGTTCTTACATCATTCCATACTTCAAGATTTTCGTCCCCAAAAAGTAAAACCATGGATCAACATAGGGTACCAAGCTCACACCTAGGTCTCCCGTACCCATGAAAACTCTTGCACAGTTCTGCGTCGTCGTGCATGGAGCAAAGGATTTGGTCTATTTATGTGGGGTATGCCCTCACTGATGATGTGCATAGGTCAATACACACTTCTTCTCAAGTGAGTCACATGGGAGATTTTATGCACCCAATCCATCCTTTGGGTTTAGGGCAAGGCGGTAGACAAACTCGCCATCCCTTCACATATTCTCAAACAGCCCGAAGGCCCTCAAGGGTAACTCTCCTCCTCGATTGAACCCCAATGTCGTACGCCGTGATTGGAATCACCGTTTGGACCTGGGACAAAGCCCGATGATTCCCTCCTTCAGAATATCCATATGGTGAAACACCCAAGGATATCTGGTTACACAAGATTTCACAGTCGATGTCCCACGACCAAGACCCTCTTAAACGCTCAAAGGCGAAGGAGTCACCACCATTAACTAAACAGAAAGGTTCCATGCCTTCTATTCCATTAACACAGGGTTACATCGACACCCTATGTCACCCTGGTAACAACTCAAGCAAGGAGAAGGGAGAAAAGCATTTCACACACAGAGTCTAACAATTATACTACAAAAAGTTGAACAATCACAAAGCATACCTCTTATCACCTCATAATTTGCAGGATCGTTGACATCCAAAGTTCGCAGCTATCCGTGGTCCCAACTGTCAGCTCCTAGAGCCTGACGCGGACTACCTAGTGGTGATGGGAAGACCTCGTAAAGTCATCCCTCACTACTAGCTCCCCCTCTCCTCTGCTAGCACCACCTCTCTGGGAACTACTCAGATCACGATGCTGCCTCTGCCGTGGTGGTGCACCTGCTGCCTGCCCGATATTCTTAGCATGCCTGGTCGGGCAGTCCCATGCCAAGTGACCTCGCTCAACGCAAGAATAAAACTGACTCTCTCCGGACTGCACTGGTGCCCTCCGGTGCCACTGTGGTGTACGACTATGCCCCTGAGTCCGGTTATCGGAAATCCACCTACGTCAATGTTCTGTCAGCCAACGACCACTAGCTGCGGTAGACGTCTTGGCTCTGTAGAGCCTGCTGCCACCACCAACTGCAGAACACGACAGGAAGTTCTCTGTCACCAGTGCTGTTGTAACACCCCGGGATAAGGGGGAATTCCCAAGGGTACTATGATAGCACGAATATCTTTGTGGAGACCATGATCTAACTTCCGCACTCGGAATTTGCCGTCATGGACCAAGTACGGGTAAAAACATGCACGGTCTGCGAAACTAGTCGCGTACTCAGTCACCATCATTCCTCCCTGCTGAAATTGATAGAGGTCTTTGATCCAAACATAGAGTAATCAAGAGGGGTAAAACTCCTCATGAAATAGTAGATGAAAGTCACCCCACGAAAGTGAAAACTCATTGGGTAACTGAGTCACCAGACCCCACCAACACCCAGCTGCTCCGTGGAAAAGGCTAGTGGCCAAAGCCACCATAAGATCTGATGGTGTCTGCACAAGCTTGAAGAGGCAAACCACTGTCTCAATCCAAACCTCTACTGCCTGAGGGTCTGGATCACCACTGAACCTCAGCGGTCTCTATCGCTAGAACTCACAGATCACGCTCATGCTCCGTATGCACTGCTGGAGCTGTCTGCTGCTCACCAGGTGGGGCTGCTGCTACTGGCCCACCTAGAGAAATGGACTCGCATGATGGGTCTTGGATTGAGGTCTTGTCTCTAACATGGTCATCGTCATGAACCAAAGCTTGTATCCTGGCTGAATATCTTTGCGGAGACATCCTGAATGTTATTAAGGAGTGTTGCGATCAGATGAGCATATATGTATATAACAGTAACAACAATGGGGAGCTGACTCAAGAAGGACAGTAAAGACTCAATCCTATATGATGCACAAACCAATTTCCCTGAAATGAGTGTCTCAGCATGCTAAGTCTACGAGCATGTTATCAGAGTCCTGGTGAATGGATACGTTGGCCGCCGCACAGTCACTGGACTCTCTGGCATGAGAGCCGCTCTCAACACATGTTGACACCGTTGCCCTAGATCCCAACCAATTCCTTTTTAGGGACGTCCAAACAATGTCCCAAGGAACGAGCCACCTTTGATACCACATTTTCATGACCCGACCCTACCCGGCTCGCTCCGAAACTACCCCGAGCCCAGCTCCATAGGCCAGGGGTTGGCGACAAGCGCCGAAGGCTAAAAAACTTGGGGAGGCCTTTTCCAAAGTACCTGTACACACACACACATGCAGCCCACTCAATGCAGAAGTGCGGAGTAAAAGGGAAAGTAAAGTACTAACTGCTATAAACAACCGTAAAAGTGCATCGACCTCTAAACAGTACATAGTAAAAGATGAAGGTAAACTAAAAAGAAAACTGAAAAAACACAGGCCCAACCAGAAAAGTGCCACAGCCCAGAAACAGGTAAACAAAAGTAAAATAGATGGGAGGGTCCCACACCTGGAACCTGACTACGACCACCATACGTGGTCCAAGCTTCTGAACTCCTAAGCTCCTCTAATGTCACGATTGACCTATCCGTCATCTATAAGGGCACACCAAGTGCGGGAAAAGCCCAAGAATGGGTGAGTATAAAAATACTCAGTAGGATACCCCGAAGGCTCGAGGGAGCAATAAAAGAGGTACTGAAGAGGTGAGTAGTAGATATAATAAGTAATTGTAAAGGAGAATGACAGAGACTACAGTAAATAGTATAATTGAGTAACAGCTCAACCCAACAAGAGAAAGGAAGTAGGCTCGTCCAAACACAAAGAGCTAGAAACTGTGGGAAGCTGAAACTTCTCATCGAGTCTTCGCTACCTATAGTAGGAGTGTAGACTCATCCGACCACGAGAAGCTAGACACAGAAAGCAAGTGGCATTACCCCCACATCTTCGTCTCTCCTGGAAGGAGAGTAACCAAACCTAAGGAGTGGGTACCTGAAAAAGGTATATACATATCCATATGCTCAATAAAGAAACCTGAACAATATCATAATGGTATCTCCATCGCGTAGCTCAGCCAAAGAAAGTGATTAGCCAACAGCCCCAGAAGTAAACACCATCGATTCCCAACATCCCGTACGTATGCCCCGAACTGTAAGTCAAGGGGATCAAATCATCGCACCTTGACACTATCCACTTTGGGTGGCACTGACTCGCCCGTACGGTTTTAGGTCACATCACAAGGACACGTCTTGGTGGGGAAAGTGCCCCTCATACTTGAGAGTTCTGGGGAAATTCAATCTACACCTCATCACTATTACACAATCGAGGGGTCTGATCAAAGTCAAAGCTGTCACATCACTGACCCGTACAACTAAGGGTCCCGGTCCGGTAGTCATGGAGAAAATCCATAGACTAGCCTAGTAGAAAGGACCGAGTCTGAAAGAAGTCATCGGGTAACCCACTGCCCAACCCCACTAGAGGGTAAACCCTAAGAGGTCATCGGGTAATCCACTGCCCAGTCTCTGCTGGAGGGTAAACCCTAAGAGGTCATCGAGTAACCCACTGCCCAGTCTCTGCTGGAGGGTAAACCCTAAGAGGTCGTTGGGTAACCCACTACCCAGTCTCTGCTGGAGGGTAAACCCTAAAAGGTCGTCGGGTAACCTACTACCCAGTCTCTGATGGAGGGTAAAAAGTAAGAGGTCATCGGGTAACCCATTGCCCAGTCTCTGCTGGAGGGTAAACCCTAAGAGGTCCTCGGGTAACCCACTACCCAGTCTCTGCTGGAGGGTAAACCCTAAGAAGTCAATGAGAAAACCACTGCCCAGCCCCGCTGGAGGGTAAACCCGAAGGAGTTGATGAGTAACTCACTACCCAGCCCCACTGGATGTTAAACCCAGAACTACTCTGGCCATCCATATTGGATGGTATATCACTGTCCAATAAAACACAAAGTGGGTATCGCGCAACCACCCAACTCTATAACAATTCATCTAGTATAGGTTCAGTGCCCGTGTAGTGTGGGTCACGTCGATACCTGGAGCTCTACCTAGGGAAACCCTTCACATTAGATCATAGAAGGAGGATACGATCTCGATACTCAGCTAGGGAATTTGCACCCAGGCTCACTGGGGCTTTGTACCCTACTAGAAACAACCTCCTGAGTAGAGGATCAGTGCCCGTGTAAATTATTGGTCGCACCGAATCCACAATAACCCTACCAGGGAACACAAAGGGATGTGATACTGAAAGCCCACAAGGCTAAAGGAACAGGGGAACCCAAACAAATCTGCCGATCAAACCTTTGAGAATAGAACCAGGGGAAACCACTCCGCCCTACTGGTCTAAACCATCATTAACATAAGGGCACTCTATGTCACGAGAGGTTAAAGGTAGGTAAAGTAGAACATGGTACGCACATGGGGCCCTCATGATGTGTGACCCCATCTCATCTCCAAACCACATACACAAACATTCTCAGGTACAAACTACAACGTGTACCTCATGAAAACCCATATACTGTTAGAGTATACCACATTTCTAGGCCAAAGGCTATCGTGCACACGATGTCCAACGTCAATGCAAAAACGGCGAAAACATAAGTTCTCCCACTTGCTTCCACCACGACCCTAGCATGACCAACCATACCTCTTAAAAAATTTACTTCACTCTCACATGAGTGCTCACAATCACACGCCATGTGTTCTTTACAAACACCGCGGGAAGAACCTCCACCCGTACACCTTTCATGCCTCCACATTTAATGAGATCTTGAATGAGGCTCCACACATACAAACGGACCATACCATTGTAATCCTTATGAAAAAACAAGAGAGATAGTATATCTACTCGCCTCAAATGGATATCTGTTGGAAATGTTATCCAACACCGCTTTATGCCTGAACGGTATCCCGTGGTCCTGAGCCTCGGTCCCGAAAACAGTCGGGCACATTGCACCATCGTGATCCCCTTGAAAAAACACATCAAATTGACTGCTTACACACATGGAACGGATAACCGGAAAAAATGATTCATTTCATCATACCGCACACGAGCGATGCTACATGGGTCCCGAATCATAGTCCCGATGTGCTGGCAGTGGATCGCACCATTGCGATCCTCTCGAAGAAGCACCCAAGATTGACTATTAACT
This sequence comes from Viscum album, assembly GCA_963277665.1. NCBI lineage: Eukaryota > Viridiplantae > Streptophyta > Magnoliopsida > Santalales > Viscaceae > Viscum > Viscum album. The sequence goes on along the minus strand of OY728122.1, from coordinate 4,187,391 downwards.
CTTCCGAAACGGACACCCGGTGAAAAGGATAAAAAAACCAACTTCCAAAACAACCACCATGGGGCCCACTCCACCGCGCTAAATTAAAGGGGGGCAGATTGCGCCATTGAAATGCCCTCATAAGAACACCTATAATCGACTACTTGCATACCCCGAATGTACATCCGATGAAAAAGATCCAAAATGCTGCTCGCAGCTTAAAAGACAGCCCATGGGGACCATGCCTCAACTCTAGTTTCAATGCGTGAAACTTCTTTTGAAATCCTCATCTCGATGCCAGGGTCGCAACTTCGCTGACAGCGCTCAAAATGGACTCCAGATGTGTTTGCGTCACCTGAAACAAGAACCTCGGGAAAAGCGCTAAACCACTTAACATACGGGTAGCACCACTGATCCCCTCGTATCATGAATTAAAAATATTTGGGACCATCTAAAAACTTTTACCTCATTTCAAGGAACATTTCACCACTGACGGCATGCAAATTCGACACCTATTCTGCATTTTAGGAGCGTTTAAAAAAGGTTAGGACGGAAATAGGTGGGTTGGGCCGGTTCGGCTGGCCCACCCACACCCTAGGCCGGCGGCCGGTGGTTCACCACGTGGACCGCCCTGAACTGCACGGACCGGCTCGGCCGGTCCGGTCTTTGAGTGCACCTTCGTGGTGCGGGTCCTATCTACCGACTGGGGTCACGAGGACCCTGAATTTTCCATGTCAACCGGCCAATCGGCCGGTTATGTGTCGCCTGCCCCAGCTGGCACCCGCATCATCGCCCCCAGCTCGCCCGACCGCCATCCTCACCCACCGACGCCCACATCCGGAGCCCCCCCTGAACCATCTAAGTTGTCGCCTTCCTGATGCCGAGTCGTCGCCGCATGGGGATCCACCGGAAAACACCAAAAAACCCTCAAAACTTCGTCGGAGCGCTGTGGTCACCTCGGGACTCAGAAATTCGAACTGAAATAAGCATCGGAAAGCTCAGAACATGTACTACGCATTTATGGGCTTATCTTGAAGATCAAATAGAAATTAAAAGCATATTTATGGATTCAAAGGAGGTGTGAAAATATAAATAAAAACGCACAATCCTACCTCTTGGGTGTAGCCCGACGCTTCGCAACGATCCGCCGAAGCCGCACACCAACGTGGGGAGGAGATGATGGAGGAGGGTTGGTGAGGGGATCTCTATGGTTGAGCCTTCTTCTTCTAGAGAGACAAGCGAAATAGGAGAGGGTGGTGAGGTGTTTATTTAGGAAAACCCATTTAATTGATAAGTTTAATTAAGCTTAACCCCCAAATTGACCAGCGTCCGAAACCCTTGACGGGGTCGAGGTTAAGCCTCCCCTAGGGTAAAAACCACCTCCTGAGCACAACGACAGTCTCAGAATTTTTATTTAGAGCCTATATTCTAATGTTCTAAAACATAACGCCTGATGCCGCTAAATTATGAAAACGCCCATGGGTCCATTTCCACAGAAGGGCCGCACCTGTGAAAATTACACCCCTCCTAGGGTAAACGACATGCTCCAGACTCAATAGTGCCCTCAGTTTTACCATCTTGGAAACCGTTTAAGAGTTATTTCATTTATTTTGCGTTCCCAGTGTGAATAGACTGAAAATTTAATTCCGGCCACACTGGGGCTCAGCATCGCATGTCGTCTAAAGGCACTTCTCTAGAATAACATCAAGAATATTACAAAGTCTTCTATAGCAAAAACCTGGTTCTTACATAAAGGCATAAAATCATATGAAATAAAAAGTTACTATAAGAGTAAGCATGGGGTGATAAATAGGTGACCCTAACTTTTATAATAAAAGCATAATCCTCAAGTCCAGTGAATAGGCAAACCCAATTTCCCTTTATCTATGCATACATTACTCCAAAGAGACCTCAACTACATTATAATTATGAAATAAAATATTTATAAACAATAATTAACTTTTTAATTCAATCTCATTACTTAATATAAACCAATGTTAAAGTAGAATAAAACTAAATCAATTATCATACAAGGAATGAAACTCCTTAGATGCATGAAAGAGAATTAATTGAAGTAGTTTTACACTTTAATCTAGATCATGTAAATATTAATACTATAAAAATTATACTCAAAATTAAATCAAAAAATAATGTAAATAGACGAACAATTCAAATATTTAAACATGAGATAATTGTTTATTAATAGTTTATAAATACAGAAATTATTATATCTTCATAATTTAAAGATGCGTTATTGATAATCCATAATAAAAATAAAAATAAATTTTTTATATTTAGATCCAATATGAACTCTATTATATTATTCTTTTATAATTACTTTTTTAAAAAAAATATTTAATATCTGAAATTTAACATTATTTATAAAAAAATATTCATATATTATTTCAATAATCAAAATATTACGTATTTAATAGTACTTAAACCATGATCATGTCACTTATAAAAACTAATTTTAATATGGTTTAAACAACTTCTAAAATATGGCCTATTAATTTGAATAATTCTATTTTATTATATATTATAAATAAATAACAATATAATGTAAACTTCTATATAATTTTCCTTATATTATAATTTATAAACAATTTACAAATTAAACTAATAATTTATATATAAACATTTTATATCCAAATTATAAGTCACACCATATAAATTTCCAAAGGTCTTCAATATTAAAATTAAATATTATAGAATATATATTTATTAAATGAGACAAAACAATCAATAATTATCTATAAAACTTTTATAGTTAATTTTATTTATAAACACTATAAATTAAATTTATATCAAAAAATACCATTTTCAATAATTTATAAAAAAATGTTAAAATTATTTAAATAAATTCATAATTGAAAATGAGGGGAAACAAATTTTTTAATAATATTGTATATAACATGCTACGTGTTGGTATTGCCTATTATATAATATGATAGATAATATAAGGGCTATGATAAATTCCCTTCATAGGATTATCATGGCGTTTGATGTCTACTACAACTTACGATATCTATCCTATGAAATATTAACTTTATGTTGTATAATATTATCTCAACACTAGAGATGGTCTATGTAAGAGTAAAATTTTGTACATGGAAATCATAATCTTAGACAAGACATGATATCATATTTATGATATGATTATATATTTTAATGTCGCATGAACATTTCCAACTAATTCCACCATAAGGTATGATTTCTTATATCGTACTATATGATATGTAAAAACGAAAATGGAAATACTGAATTGATACCTAAGATATCTCATATCATATTATGCAACTAAATCATATCCTATGATAACTTATATCATATGTCCAACCACTAAACTCAATTTCAGCAATTTTATAGGATATCGAATTTGAATTCTATGTGATATTCAATTTCATCAATTTAAAATGTGATTTCCTGAATAAAAGTAAATGGTGAGTCTTTAATATCAGGGAAGGGTTTCTATGGATATAGTTACAATCATTCAATATATATAAAAAATTATAATCCATATTTCCCAAGATCTATGTTGCATGAAACTAAAATCATGAATAAAAAAATGATGAAATTATTATTTGTATCCGATGATGGCCATGGTTGTTGTCTCTATTCAAATTATTAATGAAGAAAACAATGAGTGAACCATTGTAATCCATCCTCCATATTTTATCAAAGGGTTTAAATAATCAATCTATGCTCATAAGGGATTCTCCTTCACTCTATGACATGATGTTGCCTCACATGGTAAATAGAGAAGAAGAAATGAGCTATCTTTTAGGGAAGATTGATAAAAGGAAATGTATATATGAATGAACACCATCCCGTGGTGATATACTCCTTATATACCCCGAAATACATTTATTAGTTTTAATTATTTAACATATACATTACATAATATATGATTTAATTCTTTGGACATTCATGTATTCACTATATGAATACAGTGATCCTCCATTTCATTTCATTTTATGAAACACAACAATTTATGATTTTTAATGTATGAAATGAAAAAATTATAATTCTTATAATTCGACTACCCAAGTAATCTAGGTTCTAGACGTATTCATTGGTTGTTATTCATGAAAAATTATATAAGTAAGACAGTTTTATGTGATATCATTATATCATAGAAAATGATTTACCCTTTAAATTGTAATATGCCATTTACATCATTCATATCAACTATTTGACAACCATATCATACCTTATGATATAGGGGGTTTGGGTTATATATCCTTCAATATCATCCCATAAAATTGAACAAACTAGATAATGCATTAAGTATGAAGAATTATGGTGATCTATCCATGATGATATTTGAAAATGGTCAAATTCATAATGATATAGTAATGATGGAACTAGGAATTATGAGGCGTGGGTCAAAATTGTACCTTTTGTATATAATTTATCAGCTATATTTTTTAGATAAGATCATAGAGGAAAAAAATTATTAATTCATAAATATAATGTGGAGGTTGTAAGAAATTGGAAGTTTTTACAGATCAACATTAATGAGAATAGAGTATTATGTTTTGGAAATTGGTTGTGTGTGTTGTCAATAAAAATGTTAAAGTAATAAATTTTAGATAAGTCCAACAACATACATTTTTATATATATCTTGATATAACCAATATATATAGGGACGTTCAAAAACATTACATTTCGGATCACATGAAGTGATATATTTTTAAAAATGCAATAAGATGAATAATCCTCCAAAAACAAATGTTTGAAATAAAATTATACAAATCATGAATAAAATCTCTACCAATACCAATATGGAAGTGGGATAAGATATTTATCAGATTTGTTATTAGACACTCCTAAAAATGTAAGTTAAATAATGAAATATGGGTTATAATATCAAATTTAACATGTTTTTCGCATTTCCTTTAAATTTTGGGGGATTTATCACTCAACCATCCATCTAGATTTTAAATTAACGAATTATTGAGATTTAGTTGTACATTATTATCAGTAATATTTGATTGTGATAAAAGGTTTAAATATAAGTTATAGAGGAGTATTTAGTGGTTACTAGAGACCAAAGTAAACCTTATAATATTCTACCATCCTCAAGAGGATAATAAATATGATAGGATAATCCTAAGTTTAGAGTACATATTGAGTTCATACTCACTTGATATTCAAGGAATTTTTGAGAAGCTCCTTCCTTTGAGGGAATTCTACTAAAATTTTATTTCTATTCAATATAAAATTTTTTCATTATGAATCCTTATAATAGAAAATATTCTGAACTCTTATATGTTGGGATAATGTGGGGGAATGTAAACATTTGGGACTAAAACCATTGGATGATATAGCATTTAAATTGTAGAATATGATCTCTATCTATCTATCTATCTATTTCTATATATATCTATATCTATAGGGTTTCATCCCATATATATAATATTTTTCACCCACCTTATCATTCTTACAAATGTTTTTCATCCTTATTTCTATCTCTCATGACATTCCACATATAGTGTTATATTATACCTATCATCATCCCTTCACCTTAACCCCTTTTGTTTCCCTATTTATAGTGGAATGGGTTCCATTTTTATTTTTTTATATTTGATTTAAATGAATTTCTAATAACTAATATTCATATTAGGTTAAGTTCATCTTTATGGTATCCTCAGTGGTTCCACAAATTTCCTTCCAAAAACCCTATGCTGGAATCAACATTCCCCTTCATAGAGTTACTATAAGCATCTTAGTTTCCATATAATCAATAATTTAGTGGAATTTACTATAAATGATTCTATTCCAATGTATATTCTTCTTCATGTTCATTTTATCTATTAGTATCATCTTTATGTCATCTCTCTTATGGTGGAACAAATCTTTTTTATGTTTCTATAGATTAAAAAGTTACCACAATAGTGTTTCCCTTACAACGAATTTGATTTATTGTTATTTTATAAAATTATATTCTTTCTTACTCATACCACTTAGTGGTGAAAAACTAAAAATTTGTCCTTTAATATAATTTGTCCACCCCATTTACTCATAATGAGGTGATTCAGTCTAATTCTAGATCCGAACCCTTATTCAAACATCCCTGATGTTGTGTCCCTTAACTGATTGAAATTTGTGTAGAACCTCTCATGTTGTCCATTTATAGTGGTTATAGTTACTAGCATATTACTAAATGGTATAAATGAATTTTGTTTTTACATTATTATTGGATCCTTAGTTTATTTATTAGCCTTTAGGAATTCTATTTTCAGTGGATCTTCAAGCTATATTTCCACCTAGTTCATTTTAATTATAAATATTTTAGAAGTTTTTGTTTCAAAGATCAAGTTACGTAATATTTTTTTATTCTTAATGTTGGACTTATTAATTAAAATTTTGTTTTGGTGAAAATTAATAAATTTCAAGCCATATATAATCATATCAAGGAATAAAAACATAGGTTGAAAAGTCATTTCAATAACGAGACGGTGGGAATAGAATTCCAAATAGGGGAGTATGTATTCTTTAATATATCACCATGGAAGGGGTTATGAGATTCAGGAAGAAAGAAAATTTTAAAACATATTTATATTAGGCCTTTTTTTAAAATTGGTTAGAGTAAATCTTATGTTTTATCAATTTGAAATTCCATTGATCATCTCCTTGGTAAATGATGTCTTCCGCTTATCACTTTTATGGAATTAAATCCCAATCCTAATCCTTGAACTTATTATATATAAACTTCATCTAGATCTAGATATTTCATATAAATAAATGATATTTCAAATCATCATCTTAAAGAAGTTGGTGTTATAAAATCAAATGCCTTTTTTGGGGAAGTTTACTAGAATAAATTTAAAATTTAAAAAACATGGGAGTCTAAAGAAAAAATAAAGAATATGTATTCAAATTTATTATTTCTTTTAGGTATAATTTAAGTTTTGGGGATAAAAAATTTTAATTGGTAGAGGTTTATAAGAACAAATTCTATATATATATAATATGGATTACATCAGATTGGATATAAATCAAACATGTATATTCATTATAATCAAATAGTATAATTTAAGATATGTATCCATCATTACTACTAAAAGTAAAACCGAATACAAACTATACACGAACAAAATGACTTAGAGTTGAAATTATCTTTTCTCATTATCTTTAGAAAATATTACATCTACAAGAAACACAATATCAATGAAATATTTATATGTTGATTAATAGATGTTTTATTTAGAGAAAATAAACTTGATAAAGAAAAAGTTATTTTCAAAAAGGAATGAAGAGAGTTTAAAGGAAGTTATATTGATAGGGGAATCATTACATGACCATTAGAAAGGAATTATAAAGAAATTCACATAATTTTTATGTAGTAGGTATGTGACTTGAAAACCTATCATGGGATGGAAAAAAATTTATATATATTTTCTAATATAGAATAATGGCTAACCAGGACCATCTTTGTAACACCCTAATATTTTATATTTCCATTTAAATAATTTTAATTTCTTTGATATAATACGAGAATAAAAGAACTAAATTTAAATTAACTGAAAAACCTAGTTAAATATTATCATGATATAGTTTTCAAATTTTTGAAATAATCATGTCAATATTAACCTTTGTATAATTTTATTCGGATTTTACTAAAAAAATCCATTTTTCTGCGAATAGTGAAAATGCTAATTTTTATAAAACAATCATTCCTTTTATTCAAAACAAGTAATATAATAGTTCCACAACCTTTTTATTTGGTATTAATGTGATGAAAGATCCATTTTATTTACATTAAGATCATATTTTTACATGATCTTGACAAAAGTCAATTTTTAAGCTTAAAACACAATTTTCCAGAAAATAGTTTTTCTTCACATATTATGATTTTATTTTAAAATTAATTTATAAAACATATAGTAATTTAATTTTATAAAATGTAATCTATTTTTTAATTAGTATAATTAGACTTAGTAAATAGGAAATTTTTTTAGACATTATGAATAGTAATAGGTGAAAATGTTATCATATTAATAAAGGGTAAATCAGGAAATTAAGGTTAAAAAATTATATGATAAGGAATAAAATTCCTTAAAATGATTAAAATTGTTTATTTTTTTTACTATATTTCATCTATAATTATATAAAATTATAAAATATGAACTTTTTTCCATTTATTTTTTATTTTGACCCTTATAATATTTATGTAAAAGATATAGTAAAAAGGTAACTTTATTGATTTTAATATATGTAATGATTATTGAAAGGGATAAAAAAAATTATAAAATATTATAAATTTTTATTTGAATAAGACAATAATTTTTTTATTATTAATTTATTTTTAATTTTTTTGAGTTGAAATAATTTCCTTAAATTCTTACACAATGTCAACATAATGCTTTTGCAAACAGTTGAAAAATCATGTCAAATATTTTTTAAACTATAAAAGTAATATTTTTAAGTGGTTGATAATTACCCATGAATTATATATATAAATATATAATATTTTATATTTTTAAATTATTTATATTATAATTTCATATTTTTCAAGGTGTTGTTAAAAGCTAATTAAATTAATAGTTTCAAAAATGAAATTAATGATATTTTATGAAAATAATATTTTTTTAAATAATTTAAAAATAAAAAAAATTATGATATAGGGAAATTTGTATAATATAAGGTTTAATATTTCATCCTTTTTCCATTTATGATCCAATTTTTACTTTATAAGTAAATTATAACCCTTTAATTTTGAAATTCTTATTATCACGATAAAGGTTAAAAATGGTTAATAAAGTGGATATCAAAAAAAGATAATGTTTAAAATGATATCTAAACCATCATAAATTTTATTTTATGATTATATCATGACCATATTCTCATTATATTTTATTCCATATGTTTTTTTAGAAAAGTTTTCTTGAATGTGATTTTATTATATTTTGATATTTTAAAAAATCATAAAAGTGTGCCTCCCCACACATATAAAATGGTAACCCTTATCTATTTTATTTACACAAAATTGAACCATATTTATCAACCAAAACCTAACCATTTATATTATAAACTTCTGAAATCACTAATTATAGGTGTTTTGATTCTAAGAATACCAATAAAAACGTCCATAAAAATGGATGTAGGATAAGTCTACCAAAGAAGTAGTAATCATCATTACTGACTCTCTCAAGTTCTTTTCTTCTTCTAATTCCTAGAAATCTGTTTTGACCATTTTTAAATAATATCAAAATTATAATAAATATATTTATATATTATTATAAAAATTGGAAAACTATTTTCTATCTCTTTTCCATTATAAGATATGAGAAAACATCACTCAGGCATAAATATGGCTTACTGTATCCAGATAGTGGTTTCAATCTTTTTTCATCACCACTTTACATAAATGGTTATAAAGATCGAAATATCCACATTACGTAGATGGTTATAAATATTGAAATAATGAATATTTATTATAATTAATACATAATTATTATTCTATAATTATAATATTATATCTACCTTCTTACCTTTCAATCTGTTGGAAAACGATATCGTCATTCGTGTATATGTGTAGACTACCACATCCACGGAGCAATGTGATCTGCTTTCCATTTCCTCTTTACATGTATGGTAATGAGGATAGATTTAATAAATATATATTATATATATGATTTAAAAAATATCCTATAAATTATAATTATTATTTACATCTCTTTTGTTCCATCTATCGAAAAGTAAAAATAGAGTTCATGCGTACGTACGATCTACCATCTCCATGAACTGTGTAATTTATTTTTCTATATCTACCTCTTAGGGTATAAATATAAATATATATATATAATGAATATATATTTTATTTCTATCATTGTTAATATTTTTTAGATTATGAAACCATGATCAACAAAAAGGACCAAAAACATCGAACTGAAATTCTCATGAAAAACGACCACTTAACACCCAAAAAAATGCTATAAATAAACGTTTGTTAAAAAAAGGCTGATAAGTTATTATAAATGGATCATATAAGATATTATATATATTTATATTATTATGGTTTATATTTATAATAAATATAAAATTATTTAAAAGGAATCTATAATCACCTATGAGACAAGTGTAACTGGAGGCAAGGGATTTCATCTCAATTTTCACTCCATTGAGACATATTTGGAATTATGAACCTATTTATTTTTATGTGATATATATATGACCACTTTTATTTATCTAACATGAATATATATCTATTAATTGTTATTACTTTTTTAATTTATGTTTATTCATTCAAGGGGTTACTATTTGAAAGTTACAAAAGACGTAGGAATTTATTTTCCAATCTCATTTTTTGGGATTGCTCTTATTTTCATTAAATGAATATTATAATCTATACTATATAAGAAACATATACTTTCTTATAATTTGAAAATTTAAGGAGTTATATGTTTTCTTAAAACTTTTACTATCTTTGGAACTTCAATCATGAAAATAAATTTTTAAAATAAAATCAGATCTTATTTCTCTTTTGATCAGGTATATTTTTTTTTCTACGTCCATATTTTTCAAAATTATTTTAAATAATTCCATTTTATTTACTCATATAATTTATTAATATATTATAAGTTATTATTCAATTTATTACACGGATTTATAGGAATATTTCAGAAAAACTATGAAAGGGTCATTTTCAAGCTTCTTTTTAATATATATGAAATTATTAGATTTTAATTTCCACAATAACTATTTTAGGTTATTTTGTTTCTTATACATGTTTTAAATAGGTTTTAAAGAAATATATTTAATAAAATCTACTTTAACACCTCTCATTTATTTTTTCATTCTCTAAAAGACATGAATTTATTTCAAAACCAATATTTGTAAAGAATTTATGGTCATCTTTTATCTATTATAAATTTTTTGTTCCTTACAATTATATTGAAAAATTCACTTTGTTGTGATAATTTTTCATTAGACATTACAGTTCTATTAAACATCAATATTATTTTTTATGATGGATATAATTATTTCCTAAACCATATACCATTTAATTATATAGTTTTTTACTATAAAAGTTATATGATTGAATCTGAAAATATTAATATTAGTTATTCTTTATTGAATAAAAATATTTTTTTGATAAGGAATATTGTAAATTAAATAAATTAATCATTAAATATAAGAGTAATTAATTGTAAATGCAGTGGTGAGTGAGCCCAGTTATATATAGCCCCTTGATGCATCGTATAACAAATTGGTACAAGTCAACTAAGAATATCACCCAAGAAAGCCTGCCCATGGTAATATAAAACTTGGGGGAAGCAACTTGTATCACAATAAACCGGAATAAGTCAAACAACTTGGGTATAAAATAGAAGAAAGATAAAATATATATGAGACATACAATTTCCAGCCATATAGGCCAAAATATAAATATAAAACATAATGATTCAAAAAAATCCATGTGTGACCATCCTTCACACCAAACCATCCCACTATGAAGTTGAAGACCAATAAGATAAATTGGCATGCTACATAATTCCAATCCCTTTACATGTGTCTTATAAGACAACATATACCACTACATAATGGGAACAAAGGGTTTTGAGAAAAAATACCTATAAGACACCACCAAAGAATATATTCAAGTTATAATATCCAGAATGAATTAGGTATATATTTAAAACAAATCCTGTTTTCAAAGCATTAAAGTAAAGTAATACCAGTTTATAAAACATTCCTTTTTTCATAAAAACATACCATACTCCCCAAATCTATGAATATGTAAATTACTAATGAAAAAAGGTAATCAAAGGAAAACCAACCATCGATAGACCATAAGATAAAAATGTGAGAAAATAACAAGGAAATTTACATCTTGTGACAAACAAAACATAAATGAAAAAGTATACCATTTGGGATCTAACCTATGTTTATACATTCTAGACATGAGATAAATTCCCCAATACAGTTATAAGGTGGATCGAATCAATATAACAAATAGTTGAAGAACACACACTAAAGTAACATAAAACATTTTGTGGTATTTCACACACAAAGAGTGACAAGTCTATTCCCAAGGAACCCATGTTTACCTGTTCATCTCAGCTTTTGAAAACCCATTTAAGAAAAATTATAACATTTAATAACATATTTTCACATTTAAGACTTTCCACATTTGGACTTAAATACCAATTTGAAATCCAAAAATACCATTTAAATCATTTAATAAAACACTTGGTGCGCAGAAAATCATCTTTAAAATAAAACCCTTTTAAAACATCTATCTTTTCTATAAAATTCATTATAATTTCAAATCAATAGTTTTCAATGAATAACCAAGAGAAATTAAAAATAAATTAAGGAAATTAATGAATTAAAACCAATTTTATAGATAAACCCACCTCAATAATAGAGGAATCAAAATCTCCATTGAAAACAGATATTAGAAACAAGAAGATTGGACTCTTAAAGACGATGCACGTAGGAAAAATATAATAGATTTATAGAAACCCCAAACCAATCATAACTTGGTACACAAACACAGCCAAAGAAACTATCGTGACCAATGGTAGAAAATAAACTAGAATATCACTTACCACATAGAAGCAACATAATCACCATAGAGATCAAACACTTAATGAAGTATTCCATAAGGAAAGATATCATCCAAAATTTACCAAAATTACCCAAAGGATCAAGACAAATTCATGCATGTTGAATGGAGAGTAATTTAGGAATTCAGCGTAAAAAACGTAATGGAACTAAAGAATTCATGTCTTGAACCCATTTCACATAAAAAATATAGTGACCTCAGATTTTAATAAATAAATATTACGTCTTTTTATATTGATATTAATTATATTTCACAAACACATTTATAAAAATTATAAATTTATAATTCCTTTAGAAACATATAAACATAAAAAACTAGTTCATAAGAGTTCTGTATCATCTACCACTTAGTTCCTCATTGCTACCACTATAGAGACCCGCAGCCTGACGTACATGGATATTACATTACATTTGCGGAATACTTAGTACATAACAAAAACACACACACAAGGATCGTAATAGTTTAGTGTCTTTGGAAACTCGGAACGTAATCTTCTAATCGAGGTGAAAGATCTTCAATATCTCCCATAAAGATCTTCCCTTTTTTTTACCTAAAACCTTTCTTTATATCCTGGGGAAAATAAAACATAAAAGGGTGAGCTCAAATGCTCATTAAGGGTATACAAAAGAAAAATCAATCACATCATATTCATAAGAACATAACTTTTGGAAATCTTAACCTGCAAAAGAGAGCATAATTTCATAACATGGGATAAATCATAGTAGTGAAATGAAATCCCAATAATCATAACTTAAAACATGAAACATTGTGGAATACACACATAATCATAGAGAATCATTTCTTGTTAGTAAAGACTCATTGCCAAGACTATCTTAGTGGATAAAGTCCCTTTCTTAATCGAGTAACCCTCGTTTCAGTCCTGTTCCACTGAACCAGTATAACCTACCATTTCAGCCATGTCTATCCCATGAGATATAAAATCTTTACCCAATGCATTGGAGGGATATATAGGTCCCACCCATATTATAATGAATCCTTTCTTATGTGTGCCACATAATCATAAACCATACATCATAGCGTAACCCATGTAATAAAAAATGGGATTCTTAAACAACACGACATCATAAAACAATCCATATAAGATAAAGGAATTCATAAAAATATTTTCATCACAACATAATCAAATCCATTTAATAATAGGAATAAAACCAGAACCCTTTTATTATCTTAGATGGAAAATAATTTTGATAAAATACTTGAACTCCATTCTTGAGGAAAATATCCTTTCTACTTCAAAAACATATTTCCTTTCATAACATGTCATACGACTTTAAAATAAAAGAAGTTGATTAAAAATAAACTTGAAAACTTTTAAAGGAATCTTCTTGGAAATAAAGTTTTAAAAATCCATTCATGCCGTATAAGTTAAAAAAACATTCTTCGTACTTTTGTTGGAAAAGTCAAAAAGTACCTCGTACGAAAAACGACAAAAGATTCCTTTCGTATCTTTTACTAAAAACTCACCGAAGGGTAAAATTGGATATAAAATATTGTATAAGGATGGAAATAATATTAAATATTGAGGGAACATGGATGTGGATGATAAAATACACCCCAGTAATTACCAGAGTAAAAACAATCTCGGATAAAAGTGAGATTGTGATATTTCCCTTACCTTATATCCGACTTGCTTTGTAAGTGTCCGAACCTCCTGTATAATGATTTAAATCATGTTATTGACTTATTCCAGAATCATATTCATTGTTATTATATCATATATGGTCCACTTATGACTTTATATTACCCGTTCTTTTGTAAATTCATGTTAATGTAGCGTTTTGGGTAAAATCGTCTCATTTGTCGTTCGTGTTTTTAACTTGTAATTATTCATATGATTACTTAGATAATGATTACTTAATTCCAGAATATAAAACATGATTTATATATATATATATATATTCAGAATATACATATATAATAAATCAGTAAATGGAAAGAAATACACCGTTCATGGAGACGGTAGTCCGTACGTACGCATGAACGCTGTTTTCGTTTCCTTATTGAATTGAATGGAATTAAGTAGATGACATACATATAAATATAAATAATTCCAGTATCATTATTAGGTCATATATTTCATTAGTACTTATTATATATACTTTATAATCATTCATGAATGGTTAATTATTAAGAATGAATCTCATCGCGTCGTGGAGAGGGTAGTCCGTACGTACGCACGAGCGATGATATCATTTCCATAATTATTGAATTGAATTGGAGTGGATTATACAATATATCAGAATCAATATGATGTTGTAATAACTATGTATAGTTATTATTTACACCATTATACCCATCCATGTAAGGTGGTGGTGGAAAATAGATTACACCGCGGCGTGGAGACGGTATTCCGTACGTACGCACGCGCGGTGATTTCATTTTTCCGTAGGATGGATAGAAGGTGAATTAGGGTTGTTTCATATTTATAATAACATATAAGTATGTAAGTAATACTGATGTTATTACTTTATCATGAAACAACTAAAGAAGAAGAAGTTGAAGAAGAAAGAAATTGAAAAGATCGATAATGGATATTACCTCTTCTTTGGAACGCTTCTTTGAATCCTCCACTTAGGGAACTAATATTGGTCTTTGAAGAAGACCAGGACCTATAGGATTATTCTAGGGAAGTGGAGAGGAGAATATGGAAGGGGTTGGCCGAGCTTGAGTGCTCAATTTGGTGTGAGGAGGAGGGGGAGGAGGTACCCTTTTATAAGGGAGGAGAGGGGCACCTTAGGAATATCTCAAAATATTATTTTATATTAAAGTCAAAATCGGTTTATAATGGTTCCAAAGGGTCTTATTTAGAAGCTAAAGTGGGGATGGGTCGAAATCCTATCAACCAATAAGATTTAGACAAGTTTAGGATATTATTTTAACCTTATCAATTATATTTAACTCTAAGTTAAATAATTTAACTTTTACCGTGTATTTTTGTTTTCTTTCACTATATGGTTAATACACTTACTATAACATGCCAAAAGAACCCCAAATTGTTTATTAATAATACATATATCCTTATCTAAGTCATTTGGACGAACCTTATATTTTTAGGAATAAAATAACAATTAATAATATAATATTTGATTTAAAAACTATTTTGTGTCAATTTTGACACTATTTGATATATGATTTTTGTGAAAGTCATAACAGAATTATATGTTCTAACCAAGTTTATTAAATCAACACTAATATATCATAGTAACCTAGAAAATTATTGGAATTCATAAAAAGTCTCAAATTACATTTATTTTGGTGTTTATAACATCAATCATGTCAATATTTCATAAATAAGATAATTACTGAATCATAATTGTGTCATAAATAAATTAAATTATTTAATGTCTAAAAATTATAAATAAAATACCATAATGTAGGAAATATTTTCATCTTTCTAATGAATATTTACAATCGAATTTATCTTATGTATAACCCTATATTAAAAATGTTTTAGTAAATAAACTTTCATTTTAACTCTTTTAACTATTCTTTGAATTAAATAATAATAAATGTCCTAATCTAATCCAAGTGGGTCTAAATGATAATATTTTACACTTAAGGTTGTTTTTGGTCGAGATACACTTGTCCAATAGAATTAGGACATGTGTTAGGGTAATATCAATATCATTATTACCCTTAATTACCCTATTTACTTTTAACCGTGGTAAATAAAAGTAAAAAGTTACTATTCACCAAAAATTATTTTCATCTTATTGAACCACATTTTACTTACTGACATCAACCGTGTCTCTCGGATTTTTGAAATTCCATTCACAGAAGCGGTAAAATTATGTTTTATGAAAAAATCAGTTTTTAACTACCACTTAGTAGTTTCACTATTCATCAAAAATTGATGTTTTTCAGAAAAATGCCAAAATTTCATCCTAAGCTATATTTTATATTCCGAATTCAAAAATGAAGTCTGTTTTACCAAATTCATAACATAGAAGTTTCATTAATTAATTTTATAATTAAATCCCGCTGTTAAAACAAATAGCGTGTTTTTAAGAAACAATATCTATCAAAAGATTGACACTTGATTATGTCTGGTTTAAATGTGAAATTACAACCAATGACCAACATTGTATTAAATTGTAAAAATATATTCTTAATATACTTTAAAACCACTCAAATTAATAATTTATCATTATTAATTATTTCGATTAAAAAAGTTGTTTTTAATTATAATTTAGAAATTTTCACTATTCATCAGAATATGAAAGTTATCCGAAAAGTACCAAAATTTCACCTTAGGCTAAATTCGATATTCTGAATCTAAAAATGACTTCCATTTTGAAAAATAAAATTTACAAAATTTCAAAAAAGTGGTTATTACTATTCATAACGGCTAGTTTTAATAATATTTTAAAGCATATCGTTGTTTCGTGAAACTCAGTATTGCGTACCACACACGCTATCGAGGAAGGTTGCGATTGCGTGTAATGAAAGGCAAGTCAAGGATGCATGTTGTGCAAGCTCCTTTTGGTGTAGCGTACAACACAAGACATTAGTGAAATTAAAAAGAATATTTTTCATAAAATCTCGGGGTGTTACATTCTACCCCCCTTAAAATGAATTTCGCCCTCGAAATTCGTTGGGGTTATAAATGGTTTACTATTAGAAAGTTTATTTAATAGAAACCCACATCGTAAAAAGGAATACCAAAACCAATATTTTAAAACAAAAGTATGAAACTTAACGGTTACCCAAATAAACTAATCACTGGGTTTCCACATAGGTGAAAATATGGATATGGAAGAGAAATCTAACCATCATGTTCTGATGGAGAGTGGTAGAGAAAATGGCTATGGAAAAGCCAGTAATCACAAATCCATAGATTTGTGGTGATATAAGGTACCATCTGATTCATCAGGTATAAGAGCACTAGGACAACATTTTTGGTTTTCAAGATCGTTTCCCTAAAGTTGAAGAGTTTGAATTAGAATAAATACTTACTTTATTTTGGTACAATCTCGCTGTTGTTCGTGCCTTGAACAATTTCTACTTCATCTCTTAAATAAATGAAGTTGAATTTTTTATTTGTGAAGTGTTAGCAGATCATGTGATAGAATGACGGGTCATTCCATCTGTCTCAAACAAAAGGTTCGAAAAGTTATAAGTTCATATTATGGTTATATTAATCGTATATGGTTCAAAAAATGAACTTATACTTCGTATATCATACCGCTTAATAAAATAAAACTAGTTTCTACTAAACATGGACTTCCTATAGGCCAGTGGTAGGTGATAAAGGCCAGTCGCACTTCGGTTGTGGGTTCGATTCCCACAGCCTTGTCCGAAGCGATGGGCTGTCGCCCGTCCTGCAGGTTGTCCTTTTTCTAAAACTATAATACTATAACATCCCATTAATAATATCGAAAATCTTTTATCCTTAAACAATACTAACTTATGTCCAACATAATCCATTCTAATCTTTAGGCTTATCCATAATACTGCAGTCCACTCTCATAATATAGTGAAAACGATTACCAGAGATTTAATACTATCGTTAATCCCCATATATATGTCTTGTTGGTCACATTCCAAACATTCAAAGGCCTTAATCATGTATTCTCTTGAATACCTTAGTGAAAACATGAATTCAGTTAAAATTTAACACTTTCCACATACCAAAATCTTCAAAATTCTCAAACAATGATATCACTTAGTCATTATATCAATCATGAGCTCATGAATACTGTTAAACATTTCGTTTTCTCGTTTTCCCTTCATTATGCGCATATCATCTTATTTCCAAAAAATATCTCAATCACTTTAAATACCACATCAATAAATATTGCAATACTCAATGATACAACATTATTTTGGAATCCCATTACATAAACACTTAATCATTCCACCACATCGTTGTCATATTCAACATTGCCAATAGTGATCACATGTGACTTCCCTTTGTCCTTTACCTTCAGTGGTTGCTCATGTTGATCATCACTAACCCTTGGATTAGGGCATTTATTAGAATAATGCCCCATTTCCTTGCACTTGAAGCATTGAAGTGTTGGTGGTGCGTTCTCTGTAGTGTTTGCTTTATTCACATCATTAGAAACCCTTTTTCCATTACTTCGACACTCAGCTGCTCGATGACCTTCTTTTCCACACTTAAAACATTTTCTAGTCCCTTTAAGACAATCTCCACCATGCTTCTTTCCACACTTTGTGCATAAGGAAACATTCATCTTCTTTTAACCATTATTCTGAGATTTCTCCTTGAACTCCATCTTTCGTTTCTTATCAAAACCATGAGATGGATATGTAATACCAACTTCCATTTCTACCTTTATAGCACAACGCACAATTTCTTCATAGCTAATGAAGTCTCTTATAGCTAATGCCCTTCGAAGACTTGGTTTTAAGACACTGAAAAATCGATCAACTTTACTTTCAGGTTGGATGATAATGCCAGATGCATACCTTGCAAGTCTTGTAAAATTTGCTTCGTATATACCAACAGATTCATCATCCTTTTGCTTTAGTTCAAGAAACTCCTTCTCCATCTTTGTTCGAAGAATACGAGGGAAGTACTTATTGAAAAATAAGTTCTTGAACTCATCCCATTCCATAGACTCAATTTCATCTCTTTGCCTTTTACTCTTGATAAGATTCCACCATTGATCAGCTTCACCTTCCAAACGATATACTGCTAAGATGACTTTATCATGCTCAGAACATTGAAGAACTGAAAATATCTTTTCAATGGTACTGATCCATTGTTCAGCAACAAGTGGATCAGAAGACCCACTGAAAGAAGGTGGACGTTGCCTCATGAAGGACTCAATAGAATATTGTTCCCTCCTCTACTCATTTGGAAGTCCAGAATGATTCATAGCTTGTGTAAGTATAGCAATAAGATTTTGCACTCCATCTCCCATAACATTTGTTTGTTCAGGAGGGCAATCATTGCATTTTCCATTGCATTGATCAACACGGTTCCTTCGGGTTCCAGCCATCGTCTAAAACCCAAAAATAATAGCGTGAGAGGCAAAAATCATGCTAGGGAAAACAACATAATAAAGGGGGAGTACCTTCAATATCTAACATCTTAGGTTTAATTCTATGATCGTTAGCGTAATTCTAGTACTATAACCTATACGTATACTTAACCTTAGGGACATCCCTAGACATACCGTAGAAATATCTCTAGGGATCTCACTAACGTTTTCGCATCCTAGTTTCCAAAGGTTGACTAAACCTCCCTCTGATACCAACTGTAGAGACCTGAAGCCTGACGTACATGGATATTACATTACATTTGCGGAATACTTAGTATATAACAAAAAAACACACACAAGGATCGTAATAGTTTAGTGTCTTTGGAAACTCGGAACGTAATCTTCTAATCGAGGTGAAAGATCTTCAATATCTCCCATAAAGATCTTCCCTTTTTTTTTACCTAAAACCTTTCTTTATATCCTGGGGAAACTAAAACATAAAAGGGTGAGCTCAAATGCTCAGTAAGGGTATACAAAAGAAAAATCAATCACATCATATTCATAAGAACATAACTTTTGGAAATCTTAACCTGCAAAAGAGTTCATAATTTCATAACATGGGATAAATCATAGTAGTGAAATGAAATCCCAATAATCATAACTTAAAACATGAAACATTGTGGCATACACACATAATCATAGAGAATCATTTCTTGTTAGTCAAGACTCATTGCCAAGACTATCTTAGTGGACAAAGTCCCTTTCTGAATCGAGTAACCCTCGTTTCAGTCCTGTTTCACTGAACCGGTATAACCTACCATTTCAGCCATGTCTATCTCCTGAGATATAAAATCTTTACCCAATGCATTGGAGGGAGATATAGGTCCCACCCATCTTATAATTAATCCTTTCTTATGTGTTCCACATAATCATAAACCATACATCATAGCGTAACCCATGTAATAAAAAATGGGATTCTTAAACAACACGACATCATAAAAAAATCCATATAAGATAAAGGAATTCATAAAAATATTTTCATCACAACATAATCAAATCCATGTAATAATAGGAAGAAAAACAGAACCCTTTTATTATCTTAGATGGAAAATAATTTTGATAAAATACTTGAACTCCATTCTTGAGGAAAATATCCTTTCTACTTCAAAAACATCTTTCCTTTCATAAAATGTCATATGACTTTAAAATAAAAGAAGTTGATTAAAAATAAACTTGAAAACTTTTAAATGAATCTTCTTGGAAATAAAGTTTTAAAAATCCATTCATGCCGTATAAGTTAAAAAAAACATTCTTCGTACTTTTTTCGGAAAAGTCAAAAAGTACCTCGTACGAAAAACGACAAAAGATTCCTTTCATATCTTTTACTAAAAACTCACCGAAGGGTAAAATTGGATATAAACTATTGTAGAAGGATGGAAATAATATTACATATTGAGGGAACATGGATGTGGATGATAAAATACACCCCAGTAATTACCAAAGTAAAAACAATCTCGGATAAAAGTGAGATTGTGATATTTCCCTTACCTTATGTCCGACTTGCTTTGTAAGTGTCCGAACCTCCTGTATAATGATTTAAATCATGTTATTGACTTATTACAGAATCATATTCATTGTTATTATATCATATATGGTCCACTTATGACTTTATATTACCCGTTCTTTTGTAAATTCATGTTAATGTAGCGTTTTGGGTAAAATCGTCTCATTTGTCGTTCGTGTTTTTAACTTGTAATTATTCATATGATTACTTAGATCATGATTAATTAATTCCAGAATATAAAACATGATTTATATATATATATTCAGAATATACATATATAATAAATCAGTAAATGGAAAGAAATACACCGTTCATGGAGACGGTAGTCCGTACGTACGCATGAACGCTGTTTTCGTTTCCTTATTGAATTGAATGGAATTAAGTAGATGACATACATATAAATATAAATAATTCCAGTATCATTATTAGGTCATATATTTAATTAGTACTTATTATATATACTTTATAATCATTCATGAATGGTTAATTATTAAGAATGAATCTCGTCGCGTCGTGGAGACGGTAGTCCGTACGTACGCACGAGCGATGATATCATTTCCATATTTATTGAATTGAATTGGAGTGGATTATACAATATATCAGAATCAATATGATGTTGTAATAACTATGTATAGTTATTCTTTACACCATTATACCCATCCATGTAAGGTGGTGGTGGAAAATAGATTACACCACGGCGTGGAGACGGTATTCCGTACGTACGCACGCGCGGTGATTTCATTTTTTCGTAGGATGGATGGAAGGTGAATTAGGGTTGTTTCATATTTATAATAACATATCATTATGTAAGTAATAATGATGTTATTACTTTATCATGAAACAACTAAAGAAGAAGAAGTTGAAGAAGAAAGAAATTGAAAAGATCGGTAATGGATATTACCTCTTCTTTGGAACGCTTCTTTGAATCCTCCACTTAGGGAACTAATATTGGTCTTTGAAGAAGACCAGGACCTCTAGGATTATTATAGGGAAGTGGAGAGGAGAAAATGGCAGGGGTTGGACGAGCTTGAGTGCTCAATTTGGTGTGAGGAGGAGGGGGGGGAGGTACCCTTTTATAAGGGAGGAGAGGGGCACCTTAGGAATATCTCAAAATATTATTTTATATTAAAGTCAAAATCGGTTTATAATGGTTCCAAAGGGTCTTATTTAGAATCTAAAGTGTGTATGGGTCTAAATACTATCAAAAAATAATATTTAGACAAGTTTAGGATATTATTTTAACCTTATCAATTAGATTTAACTCTAAGTTAAATAATTTAACTTTTACCGTGTCTTTTTGTTTTCTTTCACTATATGGTTAATACACTTACTATAACATGCCAAAAGAACCTCAAATTGTTTATTACTAATACATATATCCCTATCTAAGTCATTTGGCCGAACCTTAGATTTTTAGGAATAAAATAACAATTAATAATATAATATTTTATTTAAAAACTATTTTGTGTCAATTTTGACACTATTTGATATATGATTTTTGTGAAAGTCATAACAGAATTATATGTTCGAACCAAGTTTATTAAATCAACACTAATATATCATAGTATCCTAGAAAATTATTTGAATTCATAAAAAGTCTCAAATTACATTTATTTTGGTGTTTATAACATCAATCATGTCAATATTTCATAAATAAGATAATTACTGAATCATAATTGTGTCATAAATAAATTAAATTATTTAATGTCTAAAAATTATAAATAAAATACCATCATGTAGGAAATCTTTTTAGATTTCTAATGAATATTTACAATCTAATTTATCTAATGTATAACCCTATATTAAAAATGTTTTAGTAAATAAACTTTGATTTTAACTCTTTTAACTATTCTTTGAATTAAATAATAATAAATGTCCTAATCTAATCCAAGTGGGTCTAAATGATAATATTTTACACTTAAGGTTGATTTTGGTCGAGATACACTTGTCCAATAGAATTAGGACATGTGTTAGGGTAATATCAATATCATTCTTACCCTTAATTACCCTATTTACTTTTAACCGTGGTAAATAAAAGTAAAAAGTTACTATTCACCAAAAATTATTTTCATCTTATTGAACCACATTTTACTTACTGACATCAACCGTGTCTCTCGGATTTTTGAAATTCCATTCACAGAAGCGGTAAAATTATGTTTTATGAAAAATTCAGTTTTTAACTACCACTTAGTAGTTTCACTATTCATCAAAAATTGATGTTTTTCAGAAAAATGCCAAAATTTCATCCTAAGCTATATTTCATATTCTGAATTCAAAAATGAAGTATATTTTACCAAATTCATTACATAGAAGTTGCATTAATTAATTTTATAATTAAATCCCGCTGTTAAAATAAATAGCGTGTTTTTAATAAATAATATATATCAAAAGATTGACACTTGATTATGTCTGGTTTAAATGTGAAATTACAACCAATGACCAACATTGTATTAAATTGTAAAAATATATTCTTAATATACTTTAAAACCACTCAAATTAATAATTTATCATTATTAATTATTTCGATTAAAAAAGTTGTTTTTAATTATAATTTAGAAATTTTCACTATTCATCAGAATATGAAAGTTATCCGAAAAGTACCAAAATTTCACCTTAGGCTAAATTCGATACTCCGAATCTAAAAATGAATTCAATTTTGAAAAATAAAATTTACAAAATTTCAAAAAGTGGTTATTACTATTCATAACGGCTAGTTTTAATAATATTTTAAAGCATATCGTTGTTTCGTGAAACTCAGTATTGCATACCACACACGCTATCGAGGAAGGTTGCGATTGCGTGTAATGCAAGGCAAGTCAAGGATGCGTGTTGTGAAAGCTCCTTTTGGTGTAGCGTACAACACAAAACATTAGTGAAATTAAAAAGAATATTTTTCATAAAATCTCGGGGTGTTACAACCACCCTTAGTAGACATATCACATGTAATACCAATCATCATAACCTAGGAAAAAGAAACACAAGAAAGGGTGATCTCATATTCTTAGTAATGATAAACAAGGTTAACATGTAAACATAATGTGACCATAAGGGTATGAGAACATGAGAATAAAATATGAAAACCATCACTATATATGAAAGATAAAAATATTGAGTCTTTTAATATATATTGGAATATCATAATACATGTATGATAAATATTTAAAGGAATATGATCCATGAGAGAATAAAATTGACATAAGTCTTGAAATTTGGGAAATCAGATAAGAATAGAAAATCTTATATCGAGGATATCAACTCAAACATTCGTAACATATTAATCTTGGGACAAAAACTTGAGTACCTACTTTGAGTTTGGGATTATCTCCCATGTACCCTATTTTTAGTCTTGGGATAACCTATTATATACCCTCTGATCTCATAGAATTTTAATCATTACACAATGAATTAGATATAGATATAGGTCATACCCATCACATAATCCATGAATTTGTGTGAATAAAGATCATAAAATATTAATCATATTTGAACCCATGAAATGAAATGGGTTTAATAATAATTTCATCTTATCATAACCACTAGTATATAATTTGGTTTCATAAAAAAATTCATCATGAACACAAACCATCTTTAAAAATACATAGAAAGGTATCATTGGATTATATCCCCAATAAATCTTAATTAACATCAAAGGATGTCATCTTAGATGGAAAATGATGTTGAAAAGACACTCAAACATTTCTTGAAGAAAGTTTCCATTTTTGAAAATTAATTTTTACAACTAATATTTTATAAAACATTTTCAAAATAATTTTCATTGAAAAAGACTATAGAAACTTGTAAAGGAATCTTTAATGGTCTTTTAAAACATTTTTTAATGAAAATAAAATGTTCACTTTGAAAATGAGTTTTAAAAAATAGATTACTTTTAAAACCAATTTCTTTCAAAATAATATTTTAAAAATAAGATGAATATTCAAATAAAATAATGGTCATGATGGTGGGAAATTATGTTCATGTAGTATAAGTTAAAACAAATATTCTCTTCACATTTGTTTAGTAAAATTACGATGGGAATTGTTTTGAAAAATAAATGGGGATTCCTTTGAAAACATTTTTTAAAATTATAAAAAGGATGAAAAATAATTTAAAATTTCAATTTGAACATTAAATCATTTTTATAAAACATTGATATGGAAGAAAAATGTATTCCTGACTGAAGAGATAAATAAAGATTGTTTTTCCTTAAAAACATATTTTGGAATCATTTGTAAAAAAGAGAGGAAAATGAATGGAAAACATGTATCCTTAAGAAATAACAAGAGGATAATAAACTAAATTATTTTCATAATATATATATTTTAAGACTCATCATTGGAAGCATTATCATGAACAATCCTGATAAATGGTGATATTATAACAAAAATTACATATAACTTTGGTATCATTGAATCATAAGATCCATGAAAGAATAAAATTAAAGTAAGTTTATAATATAAATGGAATTAAATATATTCATGATATTACATGTTAAAGGGGTTGTATATACACCCCATAAAAAATATAGGTGTAGAACATTACATATTTATCAAAGAAGATAAATTGTGACAAAAATCACTAACTGCTTTGGTAATCTTTTGAATCATAGGACACAATAAAGAATAAAATCAAATTTAAAATAAATTATTATGAAAATAATTATATTAATTATATTACATGTCAAAATTAATTATATAGACAACAAAAAAAAGAAAAAACTAGTTAATATGACATATGTCACCCGAAAACAAACGAGTGACTAGAGATTCATTAAATTAAGTATTGACAACATTTATACACACTAGAAACTCCTATATATTAAATATGAGTTTTTATATATTTTTTTGAAACCATACTCATATATATAATACCATATATGATTTACTTATGTCCTTTTATAAACCATTTATTATCAATTCATTATCAATATCATGTTTTGGGTAATAACAACCTTCCATGTATATTTTGATTTGATATTTTCAGTCATCTTACTTTGATCATTATCAAATAATTTCCACATATTTTAACCATGATATAAGTATCATTTATATTCTTTATATATTTATTTATATAAATCCATACTAGTTATAGATATAAATTTAAATACACTATACATGGAGACGATATTCCATATTTAAACTTGAACATTGATTCCATTTTCTCGATGGATAAAATGAAATAACTATGAATAATATAATATCATACCAAAATCATTATATATATAATATATATCACATATACTCATCAAATATACCTTCATTACCTTCCATGTTAGTGAAAAATTAATCACATTTCTTCACAATGTTGTATTCCATCGTACATGTGTAAACCGTATATTTTCGTAATTTATTTAATCCTATTCATGCCCACCATTAAAAAGTATTGGTGAAAAATATCATATTATATAATAATATTTTAATTTTATGCCATGTTTCATTAAAATGTGGTGTTCCTTATAGTATATTTTAATGTATAAATTTAATTTATTCCAAAAAAAATATTTCATAAAATCGTGAGGAGTTACATTATACCCACATTAAAATGAATTTAATCCTCAAAATTATTCACTCTGATAATGATAAGTGATAATACTGCATCCCTATTACATCCTCAAGTTCCCATATAGTTTCCTCAAGTAGTATGTTTTTCCATAAAAATTTAACCAAGTGAGTGGTCTTGTTTTGTACCACATTATCTATAAGATCCAAAATCTTAGCTGGCTTTTACTCATAAGAAAGATCATGATTTAGTGGTATGACCTCTATGTTCAGTTTATGTTAAGGTTCAATTATGTACATAGGAGATATTCATGTAACACATCACAAACTGTTTAAAGTTTTGGTGGAAGCACCAAACTATTGGCTACCATCCCTACATGATCAATAATTTCAAAGTGACTGATATACATAGGGCTTATCTTTACCTTATATAATAATAAAAATTTCATCCTTTAGTTGTGCTTCGATCAATTTTCACTTTATTTCTTACTCCGAGAAATAAAGATGAATTTTTTATGCTTGAATCACTAACAGATAACAATATCAATAATATAATGAAAATTCATCAATTCTATCTCTAGTATCATTATAACAAAATGGTTAGCACATGTTATCAAATATTTATAAATCTTCATATAGTGCAATACTAAATTTATCACTAAAACCTCATATAATGTTCAACTAAAACAATTCTGTAAATGGTAACCTATATGATCCTTCTAAAATTTAAAATTTATAAATAAGGTCACTAAATTTCCCAAAATCAACATAACATTCTTCCCTCAAATGTAATTATGTTTCTATTACTGGTCACAAACCAAAATGTGAATACCAAGATCATATATTCTCTCGAATTAAGGTAATAACTAGATTTACCATAAAACCTCGAAGAAAACATACATTCTTCCCAATTCCTTAAATAAAACTACAGATTGTTGAATAAATTCCCTAAATCCAAAAAGGATGTAAACTCCATCAATGATAATATAAACCAGTTTCTCAACTAATAATTAATTAGTTCTATAGTCATAAATAATAGCTAATTTACTGTATACATATCAAACAAATATTTACGAAAAATAAACATCATTCTCTCAACATTAAGAATATATTAAGGGTTATATTCTTTTAATCACGAGTTTTCCCTAAAATATCATCCTTCCATTAGATCACATTTCTAGGTCATCAGTATCATTCATCATATTCTTGAAAATCCTTAATGATTAACTTATACTAGAAAATAATTTTATATTTCATGATTCAAATTACATAATTCTTGAATTTTAATAGAAAACACTTCAATAAATTTACTTTATTCTTAAACTATTAACTAGGATTCATCATCTTATTCCTTAATAACTTTTTCCTAATATACGATATATGAATCATGTTTTATAATTAATCAAACTTAATTTAATCATAATTATTATATTTGACTTAAAAAATATTGTCATAATAGTCCACACTTTTTATATATAATTCATTGTAAAATCCCCATCCTGGGATCCCCTAATAGGTGCCATGAGCCGAGTCTCCACATGACCTTAGGCACACCTCCCCAAACACTAGAGTTTCCTGATTAGCATCGAGGGTCTGATAAATCACTTAGGGAGACTATAATCTCTTTAATAGAGTATTCCAAAACTGAAAACATATTTAATAAGAAAAAATAAAATAAAATATAAACATGAATTATTAACCATTTCCAAAATAGTGTACAAACACAACCAAATGATGACAATTCCATTTTAAAACTATCTTTTTGAAAGGTGAAGAGAACACAAAATAAAGAAATAAAAATGAATCCGGAAAATTGGTCTGGCCACCAAGTCCTTATCCTCATCCATGCACATACCTAGCCCAACTTAACTACCCAAAAAAGGGAATTTTCCATTTTATTCACCAGAAAAAATGAAGTCTGCTCGGCTACCCAATAGCGGCCCAAGAAGTGTGTGAGTACAACACAGTAGGCCACCACCAATGGTTTCTACAAAATATCGGCTCTAACTAGATAGTTTATGAAAATATGAATTAAATGGTAAGGTAAACAAACTAACAAATCAGGTTCCAATAGATAACAAAGTCCACTTAAACCATTTCTATCTTTATCACCATTTATATTATTTATGTCGCCTTCATTACATAATCCCTTTCCATCATGCATTCCATGGGTTGGGAATATACATCATCTACACATGGGTCTAAGGATGTCAATCACTATGAATATGGTAATAAGTCATGTCTCTATATCACTAGGGATAAAAACATCTCATCAACACATTATCCTCACCACAAAGCCTCGGTCTGGGTTGAATGCAACCATTAGGGGAATATATCTTCATCCCATTACCTAACCCATGCATTTGGGTGTGGAGTTTAGAGCCTTAATCTAACTCGGCCTATGGGCGTAGAACCTTGTGTTAATACCCTACACTATCAAACCATGTGCACATGATTATTTATCCTTTCACCAAAAACATACCTTATCACCACCATACCCAAAAAAACACACAACAATTAAAAACCATAATGATCAACATGGGATTTTTTATCATGTTATAAACCATTAACACAATTTCTATTTACATCACAAAACCCATTTATCCCATTTCCCTTTCTTATTCCTAACTCTCTAAGAATATTTCATAAATCCCATACCTTATGAAATATTCATCAATTTTGATACATTATCCCATTTAGCCCATTTATCATTTCAAAATAATTTTCCCACTTATGCATTTCATGTAAAATTCTTATATCACATAGCACAGCCACTTTATTACATTCAACCCATTAGGTATACCCTATAACTCCCATGTATTAACAGATTCCACATTTAATCAATTCCCTTAAGTAGACTCATTTACATGATATTCAATTCTCAATCCACTAACATTTAACATGTTCATCATTTCATATATACTAATCCTTCAAGGTAATTAGACATAATTCATAATCCATTCGACACAATCTCAACAAACCCAATTAACCATTTTTCATTCCATGCCAAACAAAACCTTGTACAATTATCAAAACCTATTAACAACTATAAATATTCCATTTTTAACTCATATAAACATATTTAACAAGTTCGATATGGGATCTAGGTTATCACATGTCAACTCTATAATTTACTTTACGAATTTCTAGGTTTGGGAATGTCAGTTCACCCCATGTTTGTCCATAAATCATTCTAATCATCCCCAAAGCATCCCATAAGTATAATGAGGGGTCTAAATCATTAATTAGACAAAACTTTTACCAAATCATACTCAAGGTAACAAATTAAAAACAAGAGGGAAGTAAGATCTCATCACACATGCCAAAATATATAATAAAACTATGAAATATGACTTATTGAACACATACATTGAATCTGAAAATGAAAACACTCTTAATCATGGTATTACATCTAGATTCAAACACCCTTTGAATCCCCAACCTATATTCCATTAGAAAAATAGGTATTTAGGGCTTCTGAATAAGTCAATAGAAATTACAAACCCTAAACCAGAAAAGAGAATAAAGGTGAGAATTAGACTTATACAGGGATTCAATCCATAACCAAAAACATTCTAAACATCAATGAATCAAAGGAGAACCACCCTTGGGAATATTGGTTTAATTTTTTTCATCCTTAGGGTTTAGAGGGAGAAAAATGAGGGAGAAATTGGGTTGAGATCTAAATATCCCATAATAGGAAAACTGTAAATTGTCACACTTTTATTTGGGCACACGGTTTGACTAACTCTGCATTAACCATGCATAATTACAATTTCCAATGATGCACTATTTTCCTAGGAAGGCCGCACAATTTACCTAACCATGCACCGATCATGTGTCTTGCACAGGTTGGCTCAATTTTCCTTCTTTTCATGTCTCAAACCCGCGGAACACCCCTGAGGCTCCCCTAACTCCCATGAAACATTC
Source organism: Viscum album (assembly GCA_963277665.1). Lineage (NCBI taxonomy): Eukaryota > Viridiplantae > Streptophyta > Magnoliopsida > Santalales > Viscaceae > Viscum > Viscum album. The sequence goes on along the minus strand of OY728122.1, from coordinate 4,156,871 downwards.
TATTAACCAAAAACAAGTTATTAAGACCTAAATTTAAAAAATTTCATACCTTCATGTAGAATGTAATCTTACAACCTACCCACCATATAATGGCTCGTCCTTGAGCCACGTTCGCAAGCCTCATTGAGCTTCTGTAACATAGAGATTAGGCCACTAAGGCCACCTATCCATTCCCCCATTCCAAGTTTCTCATTGAACAACAAAATGATACCAAAAAATTAAACCAATCACATATTCCTCCCCCACAATAATTCCTTACAAATACCCACTACATGAACTAGATACTCCTCAACGAATGCATCAACTTTAACCATACATCAACCACTAAAACTTCATAGGGAAATCTTAGGCAACATTGCATCATTAAGAGAACATGAAAACATTGCACAAAACATTATAGAATTATGGAAGAACCAATCAAAACCCCATAGGTCTGAGTCTATTCAAAATTCCTAACTTGAACTACTTGGTACCACTTCAATCTTATTTCAAAACTATTACGGTGTAAAATACCTGATGTCACCCAAATGAAAACACACGGTCTTTCCAATGAAATTTTATATCATATGTTGATCCATCACATGTGTCCCAAAGATCCCATTCCATAACCATACATCCATACACAACCAAAATTCTTAGGGAACTCAACAAATTAATTTTGTTTCAATGCTCTATATCAGGGCCAACTTACCCGAATAGTGATCCGTTGAGTCCCTCCAACCCGAGACTCTGATCACTTCATCGGAAAACTAGTACACCACTATAGTTCTCCCCACCATATTACATTGTTTTTAATCCCCAATAATGATTAAAGACTAAAAAAATCTCTAATCAACTTTCAAATCATACCTAACATGTTCCCAACTTACCGTGTCTGAACATCCATATTGACTTCTCCCTACACTAGCCTCTAGACTTGTGGTTGAAACTTCCTGAGAAGAAATTCCTACACTACCAATTTGATGAATAAGATCATATTGAACTCAATCAAGTATGAATTAACTTCTAAATAGAAATTTCCACTATAAACATCATACTGGAGGTGTAACAATTACCACATCCATTCCTGTTTACCATATCATGTAAGACCACCCCGACTGGCTTTTCTGAGAACACTCATATTTCACTAATGGAACACTACCCCTTTTAACCTTTAATTTGTGATTAATGAATTGAATCCTATCACTATTACAAAACACACCTACCTAGGGCATTTTTTTTTATTTCAGTTAGGACTCCTCCATCATGGTATCACTTCCCTCCAAACCATCATCGCGCTACACTGACCCCATCAACATTCCCAACACAAGAACTCATATTGTTCATACACTAACTAAATATGGCTAGGTTCTCAATCAAACCCATTTAGAAATTGAAACATAATTATCACCACAAAATATTTTGTAATGGTGACTTACAACTCTCTACATTTTCCCCCACACCTAACCAAGTGGATTTGTCCTCGACTGACTCATCATGGAAAACTTAGGCACACCATTGGCATGAATTTGCGTCACATGACCATGGTGAATTAAAACTTTAAGACATTCCAATACCATCCAAATAGACTTACCTGAGTCTAATTATGATTTCCATTAGAGTTATTGAACCCAACCATTCTTGTCACAAGTCATTGTTTTGTCTTACCACCCTTTCAACGGACTTGATGTAGGTGTCTCAAATTGTCATTTGGAACTACCCTGAGCCCAAATCCACTGATTGGTTAAATCAACCACCATAATCAAGGGCCACCTGATATCTCTCCGAAATATAGCATGCACCTCACAGGTTTCTCATTTGGCATCCTGGCTCCACAAAATCAACTCAACGTTCTCTTCTCCACATATAGGTCTACATTATCACTCCACCACTTAGAAGTGTTTTTATCATTTCTCCCCACAAGGGATTAAAACCACCATGGCCTACACTTGATTACAATAACACCCCTTAAAACATAAACATGGCTGTATAGATTTTCCCGGAATGAGAAAATGATTGTCACCCAATGCTTGTTCCCAACTTCCATAAATATCACCAATGATATTCGTTGACACTTGGTCTATCCGAAGGACCACACACAAAACCATCGATGGTACATCCCACCATCCAACTCCACACAAACCGCCTCGATGTGCATAAAATCCATGATGCCCCTCATCCAACCAATACACCTTCATCTCACTTGGCATAAAGACATAACTTCTCAATGTAACTAGGATAATGTCAAGATTTTGGGCATGATCGTCACTAGCTCAGGTATGCTAAGAAGTTTTCAAAGACAACCACCACCAACTTATCTATTGTTGATTCCATCTCCCACTATGGGACATGATGACCTACTGATGATTTTAGGATTCCTTGCTACACACATATTATTATCACTTATCCACCACCACTCATGCATGATTTCCAACCAAGACTCACCATCGCTCCATGACCATCTTCCTTGAAGCCGTGAAGCAAATTTTCATTTGGGACTCCTTCCACCACACCACTTGATTTATTCCAGCATGACCCTAGTAGTTAACAACCAATAACGATGGTCCACCACACTAATCAAAACCAATAGTCTCTCACATAGTTATGCTTATTGGTTTGGTTTCACAGATAATGATAGGTGATTATCATGAATCACCTATTTTCCAATCCTAATCAAAATCGTGTCTAGCCAACATGTGCCCACATTTTCTTATGCCAGACCCCTCAAGGATTCACACTTCCCTATGACCAGTCTTACACTAAATTTAGATCCCACAATACCACCATCACTTGAGAAAATCCCAATGCCCACTTAATCTCATAACCATTCCTCTTGGTCTGTCAACCTCATCATCCCCAATGAATTCTCAACATCTCACCCAAAAACCAAACAATTCATACAATCAAGCTCATACATGTGTCCACCCTCCCCTCGGGTGTCACCTTCAAAAAAAATCCAACCGTGCTTTAGTCACCCTTTTCTCAACCACCCGAAGGTAACATTGAGGTGTCCATTATTCATCATCCAAACAGACAGGTCAGGCATCCGCATAATACAACCCTCCAAAACTAACCTCACAACCAACCACAAACACTTTGGTTCCATTATCAAATAACTATGGCACATCCATTCAATTTATAGAAACTTTATGGTACTCTTATTCATTGATTCCACCAATGAATAATCTCCCATGATTCATATTCCAAGGAATCTATACCAATAGTTAGCCTTCCATGAGGTCACCCTTGATTTTCCAAAAACTATCAATGCGTAACCACAACTAGAGTTGCATCGCTAAACCATCAACTTTCCTACTTAATCCTCTAGTCCAAACCTACACTATAAAACACATTCCATGTAACAAACCATCCTATAGGGGCCCATCTTGTGACTACCCAAATCTGACCTCCAATAGGCCAGGGGCTGGTGACTAGCACCGAGTAGACATATCCCACAAATGTAAGGCATTATCCTAAAGCACCTATACACATGCACACATCCCACAACCATAAAATGGTGAAATGTAAAACAAATGAATGATAGTATGTATTCAACTAATATCATACAACTAGAGTACAATAGGAAGTAGATGAATAGTAAAAAGGTCCAAAATACAATCCCACCACCAAGAGACTGTACCCATGTCCAACTAAAACTAAAAAGAGTCCAACTACTCCAAGGGAGAGAACTAAATCACAGGTAATATTCTGAAAAAACACCTCAGTATTCCCAGATCCAGATATTCTCCACCCAATTTAAATCCTCCTTGGACACCATCAAAAGAGTATCTATACAAACAAGACACGACACATGCTGGTAAATCCTATGCAGGGGTGAGTATAATAATATTAAGTAGGATACCATGAAAAAAAACATAAAGCACCAAGTAATAATATCAATACAAGATGAAAATATATATGCATAATATATAAAAGCAGGTAAAGAGAACACGCAAATATACCTAGGAGAGACTTCACACCATCAGGTAGTCATAACAAACATCCATCCATAGGATTCCACTCAAGGAACACTCATTATAGGATAACTCACTCATCAATCCATGATATCATCAGATACACTCGAAAAAGAGGTATAACTCATTTGGGCCCCACCCAAAGAGAACACATTGGTATAAAAAGACAATGATACACATATAGGGGGTCACACCGAGGACTACTGGGTGATACCACGAATCCACTCTCAATCAAATTTGATACATAGATAGGGGCCATTACTAGAACCACTGCGGGACACCAAAAACCCAATATGGGTCTACCCACTATGTAGGGGATCACATATATACTATTATGAAAAACCTAGTAAGTAGGCCCTCTAGATGGAGGATCAACAACCTGCTCATGGAGGTTATACCAATTCTAAAAAATTCACTAGGATTGATAGAAGACCTCACTCCAGTATCAAGGAGGGATACCATACTATATCTAAGACTCAACCTCTAGATGGTATTATAATCTAGTGATGTAGATGTATTGCTGCAATTCACCCTCAAGGAATGAAGCAAGGGAATGAACTCAACCTACACTGGTCCCAACTAAAAACCAACTATTTGTCTCAAAAACCCATCTCAACATTAGTGTATCATTAAAACAAAATACTCATCGATTTGATTCTCTATTTAGGAGTTATGATCATTTGAAACAATTGGGTTCACTACGCCCATGGACCAAATGCCAAAGTCGGTCCACCAACTACACCGACCGACGGCTGTGGTCAACCACCGCGGTCGACTACCTGTAGTCCAGCTGCACAGTCACTGCCCCCACGGTTGATCATCGTGGTCGACTTTCATGGTCAGTGCACCCACAGAATCTCAAGATACCATGACCTCATGGTCATACACAATCGGGCTCCTCCCCAATTACCCCGAATCTGACCCAGGTCTGACCTGGGTTTGGCCCAACCCACCGACCGTACTCGACCCACCGACTCAGCCCACCAGTCTTACCCAACCCACCAACCTACTCCATATCCATTTTTTCCACTCTATATCTGCCTCCATGGTCCCACATGTCTAACCACCATTTTTCACCTTCATTGACCTCCTTCATCAGCCTTTGTCTCACACGACCACCATCGCGACTCAACTACCTGCACGTGCTCTGCCACTATGCGTCGTTTTCGGTGCCACTGCCATGCACCAGTGGCCCCTTCCGCGGACCACCACACCTCCTACAATTCATGAAAATAAATACAAACATACATCCAATATCCTTGGGACCTGATATACATTGATCCATCCTTAGTTTTCGATTTTCCTCAAATCTAAGGGTTTGATCTTGTTCAAAACAATCTGGAAACATCAAGCAGGGACCACGAGGATCTAATGGCAAAGAATGCAAAGAATAGTGGTAGGAATTCACATGAACAAGGGTTTAACATTGTTGTCCAAGTTTTCTTGGACAACATTCAATAATAGTGGATTTTGGGTCAGAGAACCAATTTAAATAAATTACGATCAACCCACAAAATAATATGATTCCGTAAATACCATCATTCTGAATGCCATTCAATTTGTGAATTAGTACACATTTTTCGTGGGAATCAATAAGGGGGAAGAATGAATTAAATCACATTCCCTACCTCGATTTGGATCATTCGCTAATGAATAACGGTCTTCACGTCATCAATGTTGGGGAGGCCGATCAAGATTGGTGTTCGCCAATCACCGATTTGAGGTCTCATCATCATTAGTCAGAAGGATCCCCTATAGGGTTTCTATCCAACATCTCCATCAAATTATAGGGTTATGTGGATAACCCTTGATCTATAAAAACTGGTCTATTAAATGATAAACCACTTCACTGTGTTAATGTTTTTTTGTTTAATTTTTTTCTCTTTTACATCTGTGATAACTTGTTCAAAAACAACCCACACTGAAAAATGTTAAATCTCACCTAGGGTAAATCCATTATTCTTCCCACAGATTTTAGATCTATAAAAAATTTTGGGAGTTATTCATCTTTTCAAGAAAACTATGCATGTATGCTATTTAATATTTTAATAATTTTCAAACATTTGTTCTGGGAACCCTGAGCCTTAGAATCGTACACCGTCTTTTCATCTGTCTCAAGAATATTACATATAATATCTAAAATTAGTATATGGAAAATATGATATGTTACATTCTTCCCACCATGAGACATTATGTCACCGAAAATCCAAAATAAGGGCTACTCACACTGATGAGGGTACTGAGCATGAATCTGAGCCTCCCACTACCAAGTTCTCTCCTAGAGATTCTCCTACTACCACTAGACACACACCAAAGGAATAGATTACCCTTGAAGTATCTTCTCATGAAAATCCTCAATATCATATGGGTACTCAAAAAAGGTCCCTCCATCATGGATGTCTATCTCTCCCTAATTGACAACATGCGATGGGTAATGCATGTATCTCCTCAGATATGATATGTGGAATATGTCATGTACCTGACCTAACTACGGTGGTATATAAAAGTGGTATTCCACATTGAACACTCTACAAAATATCTGTAAAGGGTCAATAACCCTCAAAGATAGCTTTTTCACCCCAACCAAATCTCCATAATCCCTGTCTTGGTAAAACACGAAGGAACACATGGTCTCCTTCCTCAAAATCCAAAGGACTATATCACCTGTCGGTATAATAATTATGATAGCTTTGATTAGTCATCATCTACTCATGGATGATCTACACCTTCTCGATAGTAGCTTGCACGTACTCTGAGCCCATGAGTGCTGACTCTCCAAGGTCAGTCCCGCAAAGTAGCATCCTACAGGGTCACCCCTAAAAGCCTCTAATGGTGCCATACCAATGGGAGAATGGTACCTTTTATTGTACTCAAACTCCACCAGTGGTAGGTGATCCTCCCAACTATGGCCAATGTCCAACATGAAAACCCACAACATGTCATCCAAAACCTAAATGGTTTACTTAGTCTGGTCATATGTCTGTGGGTGAAGCCCTGTTCTCAAGCATAACTAGGTCCCAAATGCATCCTGTAATCCATTCCACAACTAGGATGTAATGAAATAATCATGATCATAAACTATCATCGATGAGACTTTATGGAGTCAAACAATCTTCTAAAAATATAGGGATTCCTGGTTCTATACTAAACTTCTCTCTCATATAGCTTTGTTGTGGGATGACTTGGTGATTCAGTCAATGATCACCCAAATAGTATCATGTCCATTGGATGTATATGGTAAACCCATCACGAAGTCCATCGATATCCTATCCTCCATCAATTCTGGAACCTCAAGGAATTGAACCAAACCCACTTGAACCTGGTGCTCAAACTTTACTTGCTGATAAGTAAGGCATCGAGAATTAATCTATACAACTTCTTTCTTCATCTCTGGCCACCAAAACTAGTGTAAGAGGTCCTGGTACATCTTCACCATGTTACCGCCAAAGGGGATGTATGGAACTACATCAAAACCTCCTCCTGCAATTCCATTGGTACTGTTATGAATCCCATGAAAAGAATGATGTTCTATCTTCCATTCAAATGTCCCTCACAAGCATACCATGTGAGAATATGATAACATAGGGTATCTCAGCCGGTATCCCCATGCCTGTCCTCCCTAATTCATTGTAAGAGTGGAGTGGTGACATCCCTCGACTAGAGGTAAGTTACTACATCTCCATCTATAATGGATATATGTGATGATACAAACTGCTCTGATGCCTCATTTAGAAACTGTGATCTGGATCTCCCACAAAGATAATCTTACACCACATTCCCCTTCCTAGAAATATAAACAATCTCAAATTCATATTCATGGGGGAACTCTAGCCATCACCTCTGTCTCAATTCTATATCCTTCTAATAGAAGATATAGATGAGACTCTTGTAATCATAGTAGATCGTAAACCACTCTCCCATCAGTTAGTGCTCTCACATTTTCAATGTGACGACTACTTTTACTAACTAAAGATCATGTGTCATGTAGTTATGCTCGTGTGGTCTCAACTAGTGTGAACTATAGGCAATAAACACTTGAATCTGTAGCAGGAAATAACCATACCTGGTCTCAAATTCATTGTAGAACACCACATACTCAATAGCTTCCTCTAGTAACCTTAGGATGTGAGTGCTCGTAAACCTCTAACTTTGCCACTAAAATCTATGTTGTCACTTTTTCATCCACACAAAAGGATTCACCTTTCATGTCAAAGCTATCAAGGGTGCTTCCACTCTAGATAAATTAGGTAAAAACCTCTGATAGTAACCTACTAATCCGAGGAAACTCCACACATAAGAAACACTCTTGGTTGGTTCCCAAGTAATATTGGTGTTGTCCTGAGATGTAGATCAATGAAAAAGTCTATCTACCTATAGGGAAATAAACTTGGAACATATTCATAAAATACATCCTCAAACTCTGCCACCACTATAGAAAACAAAGGACTCATAACATCCACTACACCAAGGGTTAAGCTATCCAATTGATGAGTAATCAGCTGCACCCTCATATGTGTGAGTCCATCCTATGGTTCCTAGGTTTCCTTTTCACGAATAAGGACAACCTCATTCCACCACTGCGGACACACCACACTCTTCACCTAAAATAGTAAACCTGATCATGAATTGTGGATAACCAATCCATAAAATTAATGATGTCGTAAGGCATCGATTCCACTACCAAAATATACCATCTGAATCTCTCACCTCCAAGAGTTAGGTCACACTATTGGTACCAATGTGTGTTCATAGAGTCTCATACCATAAGAGTCTTTAAGTGTGACACTTGAGTCAACAACCCCATCATATACTCTATGTCTCTAACCAGATTCAGAGAATGAAAGTAATGAATATCACCTATTTCTATCAATATGGTAGATAAAGTAGAAAATACACATATCATAGCTCGAATCCTTTATGTATACCCTAGGTTATCGCGTCGTTGAGCACGTCAATTTTTTTTTATTTTGACTATAATTTCTACAGTATAGCAGTAACCCTAGTTCCTCTCTTGACAAAGCCTTAGATCATTAATTACAAAATTTGGTTCTAATTATGAATGTAAAAAAGGGAAATTTGGTTTTATAATACTTGGATTTTATGATTAAATAAAACAATAGAAAATGAATGCAAAAAAACAATGTATAAATAAACAAGATTAATTAAACGTGATCAACCCAGAAAAGTCACATGATGCTCATCCTTCATCAATTCAAGAGAAAGGGTATATATATTTTAATCCCTAGTTTGTAACAGCTATTATCATAATTTTCGGACTTTATTCTAGGATACCTCCTAGGGTTCAATTGAAAACAAACAATGATTCACCGGACACCGCCGATGATTGGGTGATTTGTGTTTGAAATCTTAACTGAAACTCACCAAGGAAACACATGAAGAACACGATGTGTTGTCCAGGTTTTTATATTATTTCTTTGGGATGCCATGAAATAAACTTACATGACCTTAAAATTTTTTATGTGAGTTCAATTGACCTATATGAACCACACAAACTCCACAATCGAATGAGGGTAGAAAAAGGGATGAACGGTGTGTGAAACATCACATGCAAGGGTACCCCAAAACATGATCATTTGAGTTTGAGTATAACATAATAGTATATAACTCAATTAAATAAGAAGGTAGGATGGAGAAAAAAACATATAACATGGAATTAAAAATATCATTCAACATAATACAAACCTGAAGCTCAGGATAACATCACGTTCATCCCCGGGTGATCACAATGGGTTTAGAAATCCATGGCAGGGGAGGAAGAAGAAGATATTGAAGTAGCACTTCCCATAGACTCCATACCTTCTAGGGATGAGGGGAAGAAACCTTTGGGACTCCAAAATGGTATCACCTTACCTCCTTGATGAACTCTCCAAGGGATCCCAGGGTTCCATTTTATAGGAAAATTAGAAGGTGGTTTTGGGCACACAAATTTCTTAAAACCACTTGTCCCATGAATTTAGGCCATTAGAAAATAGAATATCCCTTTTGAAAAAACTAGAAATTTGTAACCCCACTTCTTGAATATCTCTACAAAATGTCTGGCGTCATTTGGACAAGTGGATCCAAAGATATAGACAGATTACAAAACACCACTTTTGATTTCTCTCATATTCGGTGTTTTGGACTGATCTGGTTGATTGGGCCCCTTGATTGCAGAATTAGGCTTGGTTTACATCATAAACAGTGTATACCATTAAATTTAGAACCAGAAAAAAATTATGAGCCCATTTGGATGCACGTAATTCTCTAAACAGGCACAATAGTGGACATGTCTTCATGGATCCATGTAGTTTTGGCCAATTTTTCTTCCACTTCATCACGTGCCCCCTAAATCATCTCCTCCTACATTGTAATTATCAAAACAAGTATCATTAAACTTTTTAACAGTGTTAAAAAATCGAATTAAACATGGAGTTAAATTTGTTATTATACTTGTAATTTTCAATACAAAACCAGTTTAATACATTGGTATAAGGGTAAAATAAAACAGTGAATCGTGGTACGATCTCACCCCCACACCTAAATATTTTCACTCGTGGGAAAAGTATAATAACCTAATCATCTATCTTTACTAAATCATAAGTGTGAAAATGTCAAATATTTTTTTTGAAATGAAATTCATCATGTCTCATTTATGGAATCAATTTTCCTATCATTTTTCTTTTCTCACATTCATATTTGTTCAACTTCATTTGTTCACCCATGCAGTATGTCACAACCTACAACACCTTAAAATTTTCCATCCTCACATAAAGAACATATGAAAGTGGATTTATTCTCTTTTCCCAGAGTTCATGTGATATTACAATATTCTTTCCAAGAGACTCATTTCTCTGCTGGTAGAAACTAGTGAGCTACTCAAGAGGACTTCAAATAGGGTGTTCTGAGGTTCAACGGTTGGTAGGATTTAATGTTTAAAAATATGAGTTTTAATAGGAGTGTTTAATCACTTATGTACAAAAAATGTAAAAATTAAGAAAGTGTTCACAATGAATGTACACACTCAACCACTCATAAAGTGTATCACCACTAACTCACTCTCCCCATTGTCCATTTTTTTTGGTCACAACCAAGGAGTGAATTATAATGAGTAAACATCATCTTTTATCCATTTTCTTATTTTGTTCTATTTTTTGAAATGTATAGAACTATTTTTTTAATTTATTGTTTTTTGGAGATAAATAGGGAAACATGTGAAAAACAATGATTATCTCCCAAGAATTCCCATTGAAACACCCTCTCTCTAACACTTGCTAAAAATAAAATAATAATATACACAAGGGATGGGTAGGTAGGGATATATTATCTTTTAATTTCGATACAAAATAGGAATTTCATGGTATCTAAGGATTAAGAAGGATAAAATGTCATGGTGGCCAATAATATAAGTTAATTGTACAAAGGGGTTTACAATGAGTGATTGACTCTATCATGAATGTTGCATACTTGAATCTTATGGATTCAAACAGAATCAAGGAAAGTTCTAGTTTTCCAACATGACCTAAGACTCTCAATAAATTGATTAAAATTAATAATATATAATAAATGGATTAGAATATCTCTCAGGTAAGGGATTAAAATATTGGTCAGTACTGATGAGGCATGGGTTTCAAAAATCCATTAAACACCTAAGAATGATTTGAAAATAAAAATTCTAGAAAAATATTCCATATCAACATTCATTTAAAAAAAAATTCCAAAAACAATGTAATTTTCCACAAAATCCAGTCAACCATAAAAAATGATTTTGGAAATTCTTTTTAAGATCAATTTTAATATAAATTCACAAAATAATGAAAATGAAATAAAAAATGAAAATATATTTTTTTTAATTTTTTTTAATTTTTTTTTAATTTTTTTTGTTTTTTTAATCTTAACTATGAAATGTCATACTCCCCCACATATAAAAGTTACATTTTCCCCAATGAAAGTGCTTTATGTAAATAGAAATGTAAATAAAGGTAGGGAGAAGGGAAAATCTGATATGTGGTGTCATATGTGGCAACTATTAGATTGATTTCCTCCATGAGATGCTTTGGAAAATCCTTATAGAAGTGTTTGAGCCTCTTCCCAGGAACAGTAATACCCTTTCCACTATTCTCATGAAAAACTTGTATAGCACTAAAAGGGTAAACATCAGTAATGGTATAAGGACCGAGCCATCAGGAATGAAGCTTACCTAGGTAGAGCTTTAGCCTAGAATTATACATGAGAACCTTCTCACCAATAATAAACTTCTGTTGATGAATCATGATATCATAGATAGCCTTGGTATTCTATTTATAGATAATGGAGTTCTCAAAAGCATCACGCCAAATTTCTCCTAACTCTTGAATCTGCAGCTTCTTATTCTCACCTGCATCTGAGAGATTCATATTAAATTTTTTAATACCCCAATACACCCGATGTTCTACCTCCACTGGTAGGTGAAAAGCCTTTCCAAATACAATCATGTATGGTGACATTCTTATTGGAGTTTTAAAAGATGTACGGTACGCCCAAAGTGCATCATCCAAGTGAAAAGTTGAATCTTTTCTATTGGGTTATATTATTTTTCCAAGATTTTTTTAACTTCCCGATTTGAGATTTCTTCTCGTCCATTAGTTTGGGGGTGATATGAAGTGGAGACTTTATGATCAACCCCATACTTATGAAGAAAAAAATTCATGTTACGATTTCAAAAATGTGAACCCTGATCACTATTGATGATTCTCTGTAAACCAAACCTACAAAAAAATGGAGACCCCACAAAATCAACAACCACCCGAGAGTTATCAGTCATGGTGGAATTTTCTTCCACCCATTTAGATACATATTCAATAGCCAATAAGATGTACAAAACGACAAATGAATTTGGAAAAGGCCAAATGAAGTCAGTTCCCCATGCATAAAAAAATTTCACATAATAACATGGGCTGTTGGGGAATTTCATTCCCCTTAGAGATATTCCCTATTAATTGACAATGACTACATGACTTGAAAAATATATGGGTGTCCCTATACAATGTTGGCCAATAATGTCCTGAGTCAGGGACCTTTTGAGATATTTGTTGAGATCCAAGGTGGCCACAAAAAGCCAAGGTGTAGTGGAAGGTCAAAACAGAGGTGAACTCATGGTCAGGGACACACTGATGAACTACTTGGTCACCAAAAATTCTCCAAAAATATGTGTCATCCCAAATGTACCATCGAGAATCATGCTCAAGTCACTGGGATTTTGAAGTGTTGAAATCAGTGGGGACCTGAGATGTTTCTATAAAATTAAAAATGTCCATATACCAGGGGGTAAGGTCCATAATATCACAAAGGTTCTCTTGAAAGGTGATTTCTCTAATGGGGAGGGGTGAGTCAACATGATGGTCTAATGGTGGGGAAATCCTACTAATGTGGTTAGCTACCACATTTTCCACTCCTCTCTTATCCCTAATCTCAAGGACAAACTCTTGGAGGAGGAGCATTCGCTGAATGAGGCGGGGCGTAGCTTCAGGTTTCTATAGGAGGAAATGAAGGGAAGCATGATCAGAAAAGACAATGATTTTTCACCCGATAAGATATGACCAGAATTTTTCCAAGGAAAAAAATAGAAATAAGTTTTTTTTCGGTGCATGTGTAATTTTATGGGGCATGGTCAAGGGTACGTGAGGCATAAAAAATGACATGAGGATCCTTCTCAACCCTTTGTGATAAAACTGCCCCAACTGTAAAGCTATAGACATCACACATAAGCTCAAAGGGGAGATCCCACCTTGGCGGTTGGATGATGGGCAGTGTTGTGAGACTCCTTTTTTGTGAATTTAAAGCATCCTCACAATTTTTATCAATCACAAACTCTGAATCTTTTTATAAAAACTCTGAAAATGGAAGTGTGATCTTACTGAAGTCTTTAATGAATCGGTGGTAAAATCCAGCATGACCCAAGAAATATCACACCTCATGAACACATTTTGGATATGGAAAGGTTGAAATTAATTCAATTTTTGATTTATCCACTTGAATTCCCTCTTTTGAAATAACATTCCCAAGTACTATCCCCCATCCAACCATGAAATGACATTTCTTGTAATTTAATACAATTTCTTTTTCTATAAAACAGTATAGGATAGAACCTAGGTGAGCCAAATGTTCATCAATGGAATTTCCATAAACCGTGAAATCATCCATAAAAACTTCCACACAATTCTCTAGGTACTTAGAAAAAATACTCTACATACATCGCTGAAATGTACTAGGAGCATTACAGAGACCAAAAATCACCCTTCTATATGAAAATGTATCAAAAGGATAGTTAAATTTTGTCTTTTCTTAATCCTCACGGGAAATATGGATTTGAAAATAACCCTAAATCACCATCAAGGAAACAATAATTGGACTTACCAGACAATCGTTCTAGTATTTTCTCAATGAAAGGTATAGGAAAGTGGTCATTCTGTGTGGTTTGATTCAGTCGATGGTAGTCAACACAGACTCACCAACTGTTTTGCACATGTGTTGGAACCAATTCATTACTTTCATTTGACACAACTGTTATCCATGTTTTAGGCACAATTTGTACTCGGCTAACCCATTTACTATCAGATATAGTATAAATGATCCCCATAGCAAGTCATTTACTGACTTCTAATTTTACCACTTCTAGGAGAGTGGGATTCAATCAGCATTGATATTTTCTTATGGGTTTATCCTCATCATTAAAAATTCTAGGGTGCATACAAATAGATGTGATAATCATAGGAATATAAACCAATGTCCATCATATTTCCTTTTTACACTCTCTCAAAAGCTTGAGCAGTTTTGATTATTGCTATGGAGAGAGGTTATTGGAAATAATTATAGGAAGTTGGTCAATAACCTCAAGATACACATATTTTAAATTAGAAAAAAGTGGTTTTAATTCCAACACTGGGGGTTTTTTTATTGAGGGATGGTATTTAGGGTGAGTGAGGTCCATAAAACTATCTATCTGCTCATGTTTATTTTCTAATGATAGAGAATCTATTGAAATGATATTTGTAGAATCATTGACATTCATGGGTACCTAATAGTGAACACATTAATCAATTAAATCACAAAATTTACAATTTTTAGAACCCACACAACCCTCAAAACATGAACCAAAACTAAAATCATCCAAGGGAGATGAAGATGAAAAAGAGTCAGAGTATGGGTTGAGGAGAAAATTTTGTGTGTGTGCATCGTTTAAGATCTCTTCCATTGAATAGATAAGAAGAGTGGAGTGCTATTCAATGGGGTGTTTTAGATCATCAATGATTTTAAAACACACATTTTCTCCTCTGAACTCCATGGAAAACGTACCATTGTGAATGTTGATGATCTTATTTTTTATTTTGAGGAATGGATGCCCAATTATGAGAGGGGCATGCCCTTTGGTTTGGGTATCTTCCATCTCAAGAATGTGGAAATAAGAAGGGAAGAGGATATTCTCCACTCTTACAAGGATATCCTCAATCACTCCTATTGGATGCATAGTACTCTGGTCGAAAAGATGCATGATAAGTCCTGTTGGTTGAGGTTCTCCAACCATTATAGAATTATACATGGAGTGAGGCATTAAATTATTGGAAGCACATAAATCCAACATTGCATCAGAAAAGAAAGTCTCCCCTATGGTACACGTTATTTTTAATGTGTCAGGATCCTTGAATTTGGTTGGAATTTTTGGTTGAATCATGGCTAAGAAATTCCACCCTAAGTTGACTCTCTCATTCCCCTCCAGCCTTCGTCTATGGGTGCAAAGTTCATTAATAATGTTTTCTTAATGGGGAATTTTCTTAACTATATCCAATAAAGGAATATTATCATTAACTTTTTTAAATGTATCCATTATTTTATTATCAATATCATTATAATAATTTTTCATATATTGAGAGAGTTTTTGGGGGAAAGGAAGAGGAATAGATTTTTCATTAGAATCATCAAGGATAATTTGATTGCCCTTTTTATTTATTTTTTCCCTATTGGTATCTTTTATGGGTAGAGAGAGAGTTTTTTCAAGAGGGGGACATACCTGTTGTGTAGAATCGGTAGAAGAAGAAAATTATTTACCACTACGAAGTTTAATTGCACATACATTAAATTTTTCCTTCGGATTGGAAATAGGTTGGGATGGTAGTTGTCCAGAACCTTTTAGCTTAAGCTCGCTGATGGTGTTCGCCAACTGTCCCACTTGAGTTTGTAGGTCTAGAATTTCCGATTTTGTGGTTAGTTGGAACTGGAGAATCTGGGTATCCATTTTTTTCACTATATCCTAGATGTTTGGTTCAGATTTTGGAGGAGGAGGATGACTATTTTTAGATGATAAAGGAAAAGAAGGTTTCATACCTTGGCCTTGTTGATACCAATTATGCTTGGGGTATCTAGAGTTTCCTCCTTGTCAGTACTGGGGTTGTGCTTGCCACCCTTGGTTTGGATTTGGACTGAATTGTTCTTGCTTTAAGGGAGGTGTTTGTTGGGATAGATTCCTAGGGAACATGACTGCACAAGACTCAGATGAATCTTAAAGTTGTGGGCACTGGTCAGAAAAATGAGTATTGTCAGAACACATACCATAATGTAATGGAATAGGAGGAGATTGTGAGTTACCTTATACTTGAGATAATTACCTTATAAGGGTATGCATCTTGTCATGCTTTTATCCACCTTTTTTTCTAGGGATGAGTTACTTACCTCATGAACTCCTTGGGTTGGTGAAATAGATCAGGTAGAAAATTATTGTGCATTTTGAGCCATATTGGCTAATAATTCATGAGTGGAGAAAGAATTTTTATCAACCAAGGCACCCCCAGCTGCAACATAAATCATTCCATGATCCATGGGGATTAGTCCCTTGTATAAGTATTGGATTAATATTTGTTCATTAATCTAGTGGGGGGCATCTTGAGCACAGTCGTTTGAATGTATCCCAATATTCATGAATGGTCTCTCCTTGTGATTGCCTAATGCCACAAATTTATTTCCTAATTGATGAATTTCAGGAGGCAGGGAAGAAAATCTCTAAAAAGTGTCTTTTCTGGTTATTCCATACCCCAATTGTGGTAGTAAACTATTATATCCAATCTTTGGAAACACCATCAAGGGAGAAAGGGAAGGCCCTAAACTTGATTAAATCCTCCGGCAGATTTTGGGGTTTCATAGTGGAGCACACTATGTAAAACTCCTTAAGGTGTTTATGAGAGTCCTAACTAGGAAGACCTTGGACTTGAGGAAGAAGGAAGATGATTCATGATCTCAACTCAATGTTAGATGCTTCCTCAGGATATTGGATGTACGTAGGTTGGTACTCCTCATCTGGGGTGCTCAGTTCTTTTAAAGTTCAGTAATTCACTACCATGATTCATGGGGTTTGATTGGGTTCAATTTTTGAGTGGTTTAGGACCACTTGAGGTTCCAAAAGAGGTTCATCAATGTTACTTTATTGACCTACTCAATATTCCTTGATTTGTGAGTGAAGTGTCTTTTTAATTTCAAGGTCAAGTGCAAGTAGTTTTTCTTTTTTCTGATCAGGTCATGAAAATAAGTTGTGAAGTTTGTTTTTTTATGATTGAATATGGATAAAATAACTTAAGGAGGGTGAAAAGAGAATAGAATTTTATACTATAGAATTTTAGAGAGAGACATGGAGAAGAAATGAGATAGAGATAGAGAGAGAAAGAACACAAAAAAACAAAAAATAGAAATATAAAATCAAAACAAAAACAATAAAATTGGGCTATTGAAAGGAGTAATAATTATGAAGTAAACTAATTAAATAAAAGGAAATAATGAAATAATGATCTTGGATCCCCATCAATGGAACCAAAATGTGATCACGTTGTCGAGTGCGTCAAATTAGTTGTTTAATTTTGACTTGAATTTCTGCAGTATAGCAACAACCCTATGTCATCTCTCGACGGAGCCTTAGATCATTAATTAAAAAATGTGGTTCTGATTATGAAAGTAAAAAAGGGAAATGGGGTTTTATAAAATATTTTTTTTATGATTAAATGTGACAATAGAAAATGAAATTGATAAAACAAAGTAGAAATAAATAAGATTAAATAAACATGATCAACCCAAGGAAGTCTCATGATGCTCATCCTTCATCGCTTCAAGAGAAAGGGAATAGATATTTTAATACCTAGTTTGTAACACCAAGTACGATAATGTTACTGATTTTATTCTAGAATACCTCCAATGGTTCAGTAAAAAACGCAAAATGATTCACCGAACACCGACGATGATTGGGTGATTTGTGTTCGACATCATAACCAAAACTCACCAAAGAAACACACGAATAACTCAATGTGATGTCCATGTTTGTATGTTATTCCTTTGTGATACCATGAAATAAATGCACATGACCTTGACAGTTCTTATGTGAGTTCAATTGACCAATATGAACCACACAAACACCGTAATTGAATGAGGGAAGAAAAGGGATGAATGGTGTGTGAAGCATCACATGAAAGGGTACCCCCAAACATGATCATTTGAGTTTGAGTATAACATACCATTATATAACTCAATTAAATAAGAATAGAGGGTGAATAAAAACAACATAAAACCGGGAATTAAAAAATATCATTCAACATAATACAAACATGAAGCTCGGGATTACATGATGTTCCTCCCCGAGTGATCACAAGGGGTTTGGAAATCCTTGGGAGGGGAGGAAGAATAATATGTTGAAGTAGCACTTCCCATAGACTCCAGAACTTATAGGGATGATGGGAAGAAACCTTCAGAACTCAAAAATGGTAGCATCTTACCTCCTGTCTAAACTCTCCAAGGGGGATCCTAAGGTTCCATTTTATAGGAAAATTGGATGGTGGTTTTGGGCACATAGATTTCTTAAAACCACATGTCCCACACATTTTGGACATTAGAAAATCGAATATCCCTTTTGAAATAAATGTAAATTTGTAACCCCACTTCTTAAATATCTCCAAAAAATGTTTGGAATAATTTGGACAAGTGGATTCAGAGATATGGACAGATTACAGAACACCACATTTGGCTTCACATATATTCAGTGTTCCAGACAGATCAGGTTTGTTGGGCCCCTTGATGGAAAAATTGGGTTTGTGTTACTTCATAAGAGTTGTATCCCATTAAATTTCAGACCAGAACACAAAATATGATCCAATTTGGATGCACAAAATTTTATAAATAGGCACAACAGTGGATAGGTCTCCATGGATCCAGGCAATTTTGGCCTATTTTTCTTCAACATCATCACGGTCCCTCCAAATCATATCCTCCTAAAATGTAATTATAAAAACAAGTATCATTTCCATTTTTAACAGGTTTAAACCCAAAATAATTGAATTAAACATGGATTGAAATTTGTTATTATAATTTTAATTTTCGATACAAAACCATTTTAATAAATTGGTATAAGGGTAAAATAAAATAGTGAATCGGGGTACGATCACTAGGTCATATAACTCAACCACATACAGCTATTTTTGTATTTTGTTTCCTAGAAGAAACTTATTTGTACATTATAATAAACATATACTCATTTATTTTAATATTAATAAACTACTTATCACATCATGATTGTTCTTCTGCATGACAAAGAATGTAATAATGTCATAATAGTAGCTGTCGTACGAAAAGCTCATAGCAGTTCCCCTCTTTGATCAGAACATGAATTTTCTATGAAAATAATCTTGAATATATTTTATATAGCCAGATAATATCATTTAAGGGACAAAAATGATATAGTACATCAGGGTTGTGAACTCTTAGGACAT
Source organism: Viscum album (assembly GCA_963277665.1). Lineage (NCBI taxonomy): Eukaryota > Viridiplantae > Streptophyta > Magnoliopsida > Santalales > Viscaceae > Viscum > Viscum album. The sequence goes on along the minus strand of OY728122.1, from coordinate 4,137,145 downwards.
TAATGAACCTTGTCATGGTGTACTCCCTTAGTAATATCCAGTAGGATATTATGAGAACGAGACACACCAGAAGGAAATCCACATTTCAAGGGGTCATTGGATTTCCCAATCTGTAGATGTATGTATTGGTCCTAAGACTTTATGATTATTATTAATGAGTACTATGAGTCACACACTTAGATGTATTGATGAAAACTGTGACAACAGATGTTCGCGGAGTGGTAGGATATATTGGGTGCGTCAAGAATGATATTGCATTAATGAATAACACAAGAAAAGATTTATCCCTTCTGTTCTTTAATAGAATTTAAAATCTCAGACCCTTTAATGGAAATGATATAGCCTAAATAAATCCATGTTCATGGTGATCAATAGGAAAATTCCATTTCCAGAAAGTCAATGAAAGACATATCAAGCATATAGGTTGATGAAACTAGCACACAACCAACTCAATTTGAGATATTGTGATAATGGGATTATATTACACGACATGCATTCACATGAGGATATCAACATGGAATTAACTTATTTCTCTATGGATTCCTTGACATGATTCTTGAAGCTAACCTTGGACTTTAGGCTACTTCATATAATTCCACTATGAAAGAGGCCAAGAAAGTCACACACTAAATATACCCCGAATCTTAGTTAAATAAAATATTATTTTTTTATTATTTAATAGGTTGAATAAATATTATTCTTGTATGTGGTTTAATAATTATTTAGGTATGATTGATCAAATATAAATATTTAATAAATGTTTATTTTTAATTTTTTGTATATAATATTTATTAATTTATTGACGAATAATACAATGATATTTATTTAATAAATAAGTATACATTATTTAATGGCAGATAAATATTATAGAGGAATGGGAGACCAAGTTTAATGGTCTAGTGAGAAATGATATTATTGAATATTATTTAATTAAATAATATATAGGTATAATTCTCAAGATAAGAGTGTGTCGATAAGTAATAATATTATTATTATTATTTGACATGGGTATTTTCTAGGATTAAATAAAATAATCAAGGGTACTTGTGAAATTATTTTATTTTAACCCAAGAAATATAAATACCCAATTATATTATTTTATCATTTCCGTATTCGGTTGTGCACAAGAATCTTGGATAATCCTCTCAAGACTAGAGATCTCCCTTTCTCTATGAATTATCCCAAGAATGGTGAACAATCCTCCTCCACACGATCAAGGATAATGATTTGTAAGTGATTCTCAGGGAAATCAAGGTGGGTCAGATAAGCACAAGGATCTTCCAAGATAGCACCCGAAGACTCCTTCGATGAAGTTGGGAGACTCTTGGAAGACATTGGATCACCGCTAGAGGAAATCTATACTTGGTTTCTTCAAAGAAATGATGGTGCACTGCAGATCTATTGTTGATCTCATCAGTGAAGAATGAATCCCTTAGAGGCAATTATTTATCCAATTAAATTAATGATAAACATTATGGGTTGATATACACTCTCTTGATTCTGAAAAAATTCTTATTTTTCAATTTATTTCAATGAATTCGATGGATCATGGCATTAATCTTCATATAGATCTCGAATAGACCATTAATTATTGAAGAAATTAATTTTGGGCCCCACCCGTTTCACACTTCTGTTGCACCTGAAACCTACAAGTGGTATCATAGAGGGTACATAATTTTTTATAATTATTTACAAATCAATGGTGATTTACGCATTTATAATTTAGTTTATCTATTCAAGTTTAATCATTCTTTTAATATGAATTGTGATATCTATTTATTCCTCTATTTTTCATAGATCTAATTGATATGTTTAATTTAATAATTAAAATAAAATCATGGAATTCATCCAAAGGTTACAAGGATTCTGGATAGATAACATAGGAGTACACATAGTGTAATCGAAATTACACATCGTGTACTCACGGTCAATTCACCTGAATGTAATTCAGAAATTAATCGATCCATGTGCATTGATGACACATGATGTAGTTAATTCTTACACCATGTGTTGACTAAGATGGACTGGCGCATGGTCAGTTGGAGTACACATCGTGTAGCACATGTACACGATGTGTAGTCTCTTTGAGTCAATGATGGGTCCTGTATTCAATACACGGCCTTCCTGACTAGGGACTGTGTAACACAGAGTCAACATGGCATGTGGCCCATTGGACATGTCATGCACTCCAAATATTCTGAGGTAATTTTTACACATGGAGTCCTTATGCATGTACCTCAGATAGATAGTTAAGGGTGTACACATCGTGTAAATTGGATCTACACACCGTGTATTTTTACTAGTTATGCAGATTTAAAATTTATTTATTATACAGTAAAAACCATGAGAAAAGTACTTGTGTGAGGTCATCAAGATGGGACACACCATGTGATAGGTTTTAATATATATATATATATATATATATATATGTTTAATTAATATCCTCATGATTTTTAGATATGCATATCATGTATGAGTTTTATTACAAGTTGTTTCTCTAAATGTATTGAAGCATAACACATGACTGAAAAATCATGTAATGCATGTAATCATCTGTGAAGTACAAATCATGAAAGTACATGAGAAGTAATGTATTCCATATATCCCAAGAGTAAAATAGTATACAAAATAATACATTTTGGGAAGAATAATATGGGTATTCACCATGTTTTCTCCAAGGTAGATTTATTTACAAAGTTAATTTTAAATTAATTTATATAAATTTTTTAAAAGTATATTCGATGAGAATCTCATGGAAATTCAGATAAGGATTAATATAAAAGTATTTATTAATTAAATATAATAATTAATCGATTTGATCATGATTTTCCATAAATAATAACTATTAAGAATTAAACGCTAGTTTTATTAAATTCATAATTCGTTTCATGCTTGTGGATGATCATGAGACAGACCAAACCTTTTGTATGTGATTTGTTTCGTTTAAATTAAAATTATTTAATTAAATTGTTGTCATGTGTGCCTTCTCTCCCCATTATTATGTAGGTCCTACGTTCCCATGGTTTTATTTATGTAAACCCCTTTCCCCCTTACCTACATGTGAGTAAAAGGATTATGAAATTCATGGAGATCCCATACTAGTAGAGACAGTTCAAGTTAGGATCCACGGATAAACCAATCTAAGGAGATACAAACATGGATAGGTGGAAATATATAAACATGAAACTCAATTGGTTTAAGGTGATTCGCTACTAGGTAACTAGTTATTTTATCAATTAGTATATAATATAACCATTAGTATAATCTCATGATCATACCCTTTATTTTATTTTATTTTCAGTTTCATGGTTATTTCATTATGGATGTCTTATCGTGATCACATAATTAATGAATTAACAATCATTAAATATGGAACTAAAATAAATGATATTATATATAAATCTTATCTAAGACATGGTAAATAACTTATTTAATACCACTTAATATTAAAAATCTTGTAATAAAGATCATAATTGTAAATTTACGGATAAAAGGACAAAATCCATTAATAAAATTTTAAGTTGGTATATTCTTCCATTAATTTGGTTGGAATCAAACCATTGTTCAACATTCTTGGAAAATCAAAGATTTGGAGCCTTCAATTATGAGTAAATTAAAACATGAGGTTTTGGGATGACTTAAATTGGATCACATGAAGGGTTTACTTCCAAACTAGATCTAGGTGTGACTAAGAATAAAAGGTTGAGTAAATCTAAAATTAAGGATTTCAGGATTGGGGAGTCCACTCAACGGGTCAAGGAACAATGAGTTAATGCCATTAGTATTTGGAATTCCAACCCAAAACCATTCAAGTTTCATGATAAATCAAATTTGGGGTAATGATAAGGGGAATATGGATCCTTTCCACTACAATGTCTAAGAAATATGATATTCTGAATCCAATGGTGAGGGATATTGGGTTTCAATAAATTGTTGGAGACTAATAAATATAATATTTATTTATTTGTCTAAATTTTATCAAATAATGAGATAAAATTATACATATCTTATTTTGTAAAAAAATGACATTAAACATATCATTGTGATCAATAATAGAAAAAAAAACCTTCTCACCAACCCCAATTTCCAAGAGTGGAAAAGGTTCCTTCAGGTCATCCATCTCCATGATATAAAATTGTATGTACTAGAAGAACCTATACTAGTTGCACCTAGAAATGAGGAAAGTTATGAAGAGATATCTCTCTATGAGAAATATCAAAATGATGCTATAGATGGTTAGTGCTTTATTCTAGCATCCAGGTTCAATGAGATTTTAAAGAAACATGAGGATATGGATGCCTATAGAATTATGTATCACCTTTGGGATCTTTATCAAGAGTATAAAGAACAAGAGATTAATGAGATCTCTAATTATTTGTTCACAACTATGCTTTTAGATTCTATTTTATTTAGACCTTATGTAGTTAATCCCATTGGATACATTAAACACCTATACATCTTAGGGTTAATATTCCCCGATGAGTTTCATATAGATCTCATACTTTCATCACTTCATAATACCTTTTCCATCTTTATTGTGAATTATAATATGAGAAATAATGGGAAAAGCCTTTTGGGACTTCTGAACTTGATTCACCAAGTGGATAAGGACATGGGGCATGAAAAACATGTGGTCCCTATAGTGAACAAGAAAAGGAATAACATGGGAAAGGGGACCAAGAATTATAAATAACCGTAATCCCCTGAACACCATTTTTCCAAGAAGGGGATGATCCAGAGTCAGGTCAAGGAAAAGTAGGTAGTATGTTTTTTATAAGGAATGTCATTCCACTGGAAGAATAACTACACCCAAAAGCATGTGGAAGATGAAGGTGTGTTTGTTATCGAGTGAAATCTTTCCATATCTACACATTGGGTATTAGATAAACATTTTGGTGATCACATATGTATCCAAATGAAGGAACCAAGTAGATTCAAGAATATTGATAGAGGGTAGGTGGACCTTTGAGATGCCAATGGTGTGAGGTTGGATGATCTACACATTGGTTACTACGACCTTTCTTTGACAACATGAATGATTTTGGTTTTTAGATATTGTTATTTTGTATCTACAGTTACCAAGAACATAATTTTTATGTCATGTTTAGATACATATGGGTTTGTTTTTAAATTTTGAAATAAAATTTTTTATTTTATAATTACAATGTATGTTATGGTATGAATCATTAAAATAACAGTCATTCTGTATTAAATTATGAAAACCAAGTGTTGGAAATCAATAACGAATCATGTTCACATGAATCACATAACACCCAGTTATGGGGTCACTATATTGGTCATATAAATGAGTTGTTTTTGACAAATATATATCAAGATGGTAATTTAGAATATTCTAATCTAAATCCACTTGATAGATTCCAAGATTTTTTATAAGTAAAAATAACCAAACCACCATTTGAAGGAAATGGTGAAAGGTTCGAGCTACTAGTATTGGTACACACTAATGTGTGTGGATCATTTCTAGTAGAAGCTAGAGGTGGATATTAATACTTCATAACTGTTACTGATGACTTGAGTAGATATGGTTATGTCTACATAATGAGTTATAAGTCTGAGTCCCTTATGAAATTCAAGTAAATCGAGAATGAAGTAGAGAATCAACATGGTATGAAGATAAAGAAACTTCAATCTGATCAAGGTGGTGAATATCTTTGCCAAGAGTTCATCAAATTTCTAAAGTAGTTTGGGATTATATCTCAACTAACTACACCTTATACACCATAGTGTAATGGTGTTAGTGAAATGAGGAATTTTACTTTGTTATACATGGTATTTTTTATGATGAAATATGAAAATATTCCATTATCTATTTGTGGATATGCATTAAAAACAATGAAAAACATATTAAAAAGAATACCAACTAATGCAGCAAGTGGAATTCCCTTTGAGTTATCGGGTGTAAAGAAACCCATTTATTCACATACATGTCAATGGGTTTGCGATGAGTTTGTTAAGTCTTTCTCAGGAAACAAACTAGCACCCCGGGGCATGATGTGTATCTTTACAGGGTATCCCAAGGAAAAAAAAGGACACTACCTATAAAACTCTTCAGAAAAGAAAGTTAATGTTTCCAGACAAGCCATTTTTCATGATAGGGAGAACACCCACAAAAGGGATAGTTGGGGAAAGATTGAATTTTATGAAGTTAATATAGCATCCCACCTTTTTATCACATAAACTTTCATTACATTTTACAAAACTGAGGATCTTTAAGGTTTAGTGTATTGGAAACCAGGAACTTAAAACATGAAAACATAAAACATTATTCTTAAACACTTGAAAGGATTCTTCACATGTTCATCCTAGTTTCATTACTGCATCTCATAACCTGAGTATATACATCAAAAAAAAGGGTGAGCAGAAGGTCCGGTAAGGGAAACAAGAGAAACATTTTACATGTGAACTTGAGATACTTCAATAAGGTCATGAAAAGAACTTTAAGGAATGAGAAAGAAATCATGAGATATATCATAATAAAAAAACATTTTTCATAACTTGAAGATGTGGCTGCAACATTTAATATTGACAATCATTTTGTTTCACCAAGGTCCATCCCCAAGGTTTCATTAAAAATTACCAAGGTTATTCACCGAGGTATCATTCTAAAAAGTCATCTCTAGAGATTAAGTCTTTACCCAATGCATTGGAGCGCTATATGGGCGCACCCTTGACATGTCTTTATTATCATGTGAGCCACATATATCATCATCAATAATTTCATAAAAAACCCACATATCATAAAATAAATTGTTTTCATTTCATAATCATATTGTTTTAAAAACTGCTTTAATGACATGATCATTATGTCACTTTAAACCCACGGAAAGGGAAAGTGGGTTTCATGTATGTAAATCCCAGAATTTAAAATAGAACATTTTGATATATATGAGAATACCCCTGTATATGTAAGAGATTTGAGTATTCACTTAATAACATAAAATAATTTTGAGATAAAGAGGGAGGCATTTTGAGATGAAAACTATGCAGCATAACGTCTATGATACATGGTTTTAAAAAAACATTGAAAAGAGAGGGGACATGGGTCACCCACCTGAAAATGATACATAAAACAGTAGGGTAATAGAATATAAAGTATTTAAGAACATGTTAATGAAATTTGAATGATATACCATATGAAACTAAGGACTTGAAAAGAAGACAAAAAAATAAGATTTCTCTTATGAGAATTCGGCAGCCTAACGGCGTCACTTAAAACATCCAAAAATGGATTGAAGAGATCAACTAGGGTCTCTCATCATATGAACATAAATGATCAGTATTTTAGATATAGATATAATACCCCAAAATAATAAAAAGTAACTTCAAAGACTTGACAAGAAAATTGATCTTGACAACGAGAAGGGTGAAAGAACCCCTTAGAAATTCAGCAGCCTAACGGTGCCACTTAAAACTTCCAAAAATGGATTGAAGAGATAAAATAGGGTCTCTCATCATATGAACATAAATTATCAGTATGATAGATATATATATCATACCCCAACATAATAAAAAGTATCTTCAAAGACTTGATAAGAAAATAGATCTTGACAATGAGAAGGGTGAAAGAACCCCTTAGAAATTCGGCAGCCTAACGGCGCCACTTAAAACATCAAAATACTGAATTGAAGAGATAAAAATAGGGTCTCTCATCATATGATCATAAAATATCATTATGATAAATTTAGAGATCATACCCCAACATAATAAAAAGGAACTTGAAATACTTGACATGAAAGTAGAACTTGAAAACGAGAAGGGTGGAAGAACCACTTAAAAATTCGGCAGCCTAACGGCGCCACTTAAAACATCAAAATACTTAATTGAAGAGATAAAATGGGGTCTCTCATCATATTATAATAAAAGATCAGTATGGTAAATTTAGGGATCATACCCCAACATAATAAAAACGAACTTGAAAGACTTGATAAGAAAATAGAACTTGAAAATGAGAAGGGTGAAAGAATCTGTTACAAAAATTCCGGCAGCCTAACGGCGCCACTTAAACATTCAAAAAATGAAATGATGAGATTAAGAGGGGGTCTCTCATCATATGAACATAAAAAGTACATTATAATTAATATAAAAGAACATCCTCCAACATAATAACATGGATCATAAAAGAAATGACATAAAAGAGATCACTTGAAAAGAAAGAGAGAGGACGGATCCCTTACCTTAAAACGTAACTCTTAAAACTCAAAGGTTGGGCTCTTGAGGGCTTGGGGGCACCTTGGTAGGACTCCTTGGTTGGTAATGAGACCCGAGCTACGTTGGGGGAGAGTGGGGAGTCGAAAGGATGAGAGGATTGCTTGGTATTTATAGGGAAAGTGAGGGGACAAGGCATTAATGGCCAAGGGACACCTCAAAAGTGGTTTTCTCAAAAGCATGGGCCCTACCATGGTACTTACCATAGAGTTAGGCCAAATGGGGCCCCACATACAATAATTCATCACCTTTAGTTAAACATCCCTTAAAATATCTCATGACATCATCATGACAAAGTTATGATGTCATTAAACATACCAAAACCCTAAAACTGTATTTTTACTATTCACTGAAAACTCGTTTTTTTCAGAAAAATCCCCAAAAATTACCTTAACATAATATCAATACTCTGAGTTCAAAAATGAAATCCATTTTATAAAAATATTTTTCAAAATATTTTTAATTTAATTTTTAATTTAAAAACCCTATTCACCCAAAAAAAACTAATACTTGAATAATAATTTATGAAACCATTATTTAACCATTTTATTGAATCACAATACTTAATCAAGGTGCCTAGATTATATTAATACTTTCTTTAAGTGAGATTACTAATCCATTTGGACACATTACTAATCCTAACCAAGAAATCACTATTCATAATTTATTATTCATCAAAAATCAAGTTTATCTTATTAGACTCTAAATTTCTTACTGAACATAATTGTAGAAGACCATTTTTTGAAAATCATTACACATTTTTAATTATTTAAGGTTTACATAAACATTTTTAAAATATCCTTTTTCTAAAATTCATCAAAAATATGCATACTATATTTATACGTTCATTTGAAAAGTCATAAACTTCATCATAGGAAGAAATCCCGATTTTTATTTAAAACAAAGGATTACACAAGGCAGTTACGGTCTCCTTGCATAGCCCCTTATCACACTAGCATAGGACCTAAGTGTAAGGTGTGCTAAGGTGAGAGAATCCGAGGGAGGCTCGGCCAACATCGCACGAGTAGTAATTTCTATCAGTTTGAACTTCTCGCAAAGGTGATTCCGTTCTAGCTTCACACGATGAAGTTCAGCTTGGGTTTGGTCCAGAGCAAAGCCCAGTGGTGCTACCTCCTTCCCAAGTTCTGTTAGATGGGCTTCGATCGGTCCAAGACTACTGGGCGAGGCCATCGAATCTTCTTTCTATAATAATTAACCAAGATTACTTGTATTTAGATACCAAAAAAACAAAACGTTTAGTTTCCAATGGTCATATTGACCAATGGTCATATAATAGTCAAAACCCAACGGTCTCATTTTAATTATAATCATGTTATCAAATGAAACATTTTTTTGAGTATAAAAATAAAATAAAATAACACATAAAATTAGGAAATAAGATTTATTCAAAATTTTAGGTCGTTACAATATTCCCCCCTTAAGAAATTGCGTCCCTGCAATTTTCTAAAAAATTGGGTTTTAAAATTTCATTGAAAGTCCCACATCAAAAAAGGAGTTAGAAAAACTATTACTTTAAAAGAAATAAAGGGAAGTACAAAGGTCACCCGAGTTAACCCACACTAGGATTCCATGTAGGAGAACATGGATATGGAGGAGAAAACAAAGGGTCAAGTTCTGAGGGAGAGTGATAGAAAACATTATTAGGAGAAAGTTAACCATAATAAAATCCAAAACTTATGATGTGTGTAAATGGTCTTTGATTACCTAGTAGGAAATGTAAACCAACAACGTTTTTGTTTTACGTTCCTTTTCATAATTTTGAGGAATTCATTTACTACATAGAACAAAAACATAAGAAAATATACCTACCTTTATGTAGAGTTTCATCATTTAATAAGTTTCTACCAAAACTAATCTTTTCTCTAAACGATGAGCATTCAAAACTACTTGGTCTCATCAAAAAAAGGAATCATCTTTTAGAGAATCACATAATCCAAAAAAGGTTAACTATCTATTTATTCTATCTTTAAACATTATCCCAAAAACATAAATGTTAAGGTAAAACAACTCTTCAAAAAGAAATAATCCCATAGGAATGGAAACTACTTATAAATCTTCAAAATTCCATGGTACTACCCAAAGTTCATCATAGACCATTCCATAAATAACGGTCCTTTAAATTCCTCAAAATAAACCAAACTAAGATTGAAACCCAAATACACGAGGGATTTGATAACATAGTCTTCCAAAATAAACTTCATTGTTCATCTCCAAACAACATCAACCACTCCTAACATCTTATAACAAAAATATCTAACCTAAACATATTTTAACCAAGATAGGTTAATCATTCCCATAAGTAACCTAAACTACTATAAGTCCACCTTGAATTCATCGATTCTTCAAAATATAAGTCAACCTTACTCCTCAATGAAAATACCGTAGTAATATATTTACCTCGATCATATAGGGTCCCCAAAATAGTGAACGTCTTCCAAAATAATAATCATCTTTTAATCCCCTAATCATCTATGTCATATTAATACGGCAATTGTCGCATTTCCTATCACATTGGTTGTTGGGACATGTTCTTCCATTTCCCACCATTAACTAAGAATAGAATGTATAATTTGGGGCTTAAATACTTAGCTAATAATCATGAAAAGGAAACATTAAGCATAAAAGGATAAACTTGTAGAAGAATAGTATACCCTAACTTGTGATCCCCTAGGTTCCCATCTAGGTTATCCATGATCATATATTCTTATGTGAACCTTTATTTTATTTTATCTTTGTTCCTTTAACAATGGTTCATACTAAGCTTATGAATTTACCAGAGCATATCCCCCGGGAGTGTCGTAACCAAGAGTGCAACAAGGACCGTTGTCGTGTACCAGTTCTCGTTCGAGTCTAGCTTAAAGCGGTATTTTTGGGTTTTACCCCTATGTACATCTGTGCCAGAGCCACCTCTACCTGCTCGTATCCAGACAGGGATGTATTTGCTTGGCAACCCATTACTCAATACTCACCAAGATACCAGGAAGATTTCTTCTATATAAACTTTCTTATAGGATTATTCATAAAGTTTTCATATCCTAATTTCCACAAATAACTAAACCATCCTTTGATACCAACTATAGCATCTCGCCTTTTTATCACATAAACTTTCATTACATTTTACAAAACCAATGATCTTTAAGGTTTAGTGTCTTGGAAACCAGGAACTTAAAACATGAAAACATAAAACATTATTCTTAAACACTTGAAAGGCTTCTCCTCATGTTCATCCTAGGTTCATTACTGCATCTCATAACCTGGGTACATACATCAAAATAAAGGGTGAGCAGAAGGCCCAGTAAGGGAAACAATAGAAACATTTTACATGTGAACTTGAGATACTTCAATAAGGTCATTAAAAGAACTTTTAAGGAATGAGAAAGAAATCATGAGATATATCATAATAAAAAAAACATTTTTCATAACTTGAAGATGTGGCTGCAACATTTAATATTTACAATCATTTCGTTTCACCAAGGTCCATCCCCAAGGTGTCATTAAAAATTACCAAGGTTATTCACCAAGGTATCAGTCTAAAAAGTCATCTCTAGAGATTAAGTCTTTACCCAATGCATTGGAGCGCTATCTGGGCGCACCCTTGACATGTATTTATTATCATGTGATCCACATATATCATCATCAATCATTTCATAAACAACCCATATAGAATAAAATAAATGGGTTTCATTTCATAATCATAACGTTTTAAAAACTGCTTTAAGGACATGATCATTATGTCACTTTAAACCCACGGAAAGGGAAAGTGGGTTTCAAGTATGTAAACCCAGAATTTAAAATATAACATTTTGATATATATGAGAATACCCCTATAGAAGTAATAGCTTTGAGTATTCACTTTATAACATAAAATAATTTTGAGATAAATAGGGAGGCATTTTGAGACGAAAACTATGCAGCATAACGTCTTTGATACATGGTTTTAAAAAAACATTGAAAAGAGAGGGGACATGGGTCACCCACCCAAAAATGATACATAAAACAGTAGGGGAATATAATATAAAGTATTTAAGAACATGGTAATGAAATTTGAATGATATACCATATGAAACGAAGGACTTGAAAGGGAGACAAAAAAATAAGATTTCTCTTATGAGAATTCGGTAGCCTAATGGCGTCACTTAAAACTTCCAAAAATTGATTGAAGAGATCAAATAGGGTCTCTAATCATATGAACATAAATTATCAGTATGATAGATATAGATATAATACCCCAACATAATAAAAAGTATCTTCAAAGACTTGACAAGAAAATAAATCTGACAACGAGAAGGGTGAAAGAACCCCTTAGAAATTCGGTAGCCTAACGGTGCCACTTAAAACTTCCAAAAATGGATTGACAAGATCAAATAGGGTCTCTCATCATATTAAAATAAATGATAAGTATGATAGATATAGATATCATACCCCAACATAATAAAAATGAACTTCAAAGACTTGACAAGAAAATAGATCTTGACAACGAGAAGGGTGAAAGAACCCCTTAGAAATTCGGCAGCCTAACGACGCCACTTAAAACATCAAAATACTGAATTGAAGAGATAAAAATAGGGTCTCTAATCATATTATCATAAAAGATAAGTATGATAAATTTATAGATCATACCCCAACATAATAAAAAGGAACTTGAAATACTTGACATGAAAGTAGAACTTGAAAATGTGAAGGGTGGAAGAACCACTTAAAAATTCGGCAGCCTAACGGCGCCACTTAAAACTTAAAAATACTGAATTGAAGAGATAAAATGGGGTCTCTGATCATATGATCATAAAAGTTAAGTATGATAAATTTATAGATCATACCCCAACATAATAAAAAGGAGCTTGAAAGACTTTATAAGAAAATAGAACTTGAAAATGAGAAGGGTGAAAGAATCTGTTACAAAAATTTCGGCAGCCTAACGGCGCCACATAAACTTTCATAAAATGAAATAATGAGATTAAGAGGGGGTATCTCATCATATGAACATAAAAAGGACAGTATAATTAATATAAAAGAACATCCTCCAACATAAGAACATGGAGCATAAAAGAAATGACAAAAAAGAGATCACTTGAAAAGAAAGAGAGAGGACAGATCCCTTACCTTAAAACGTAACTCTTAAAACTCAAAGGTTGGGACCTTGAGGGCTTGGGGGCACCTTGGGAGGACTTCTTGGGAGGTAATGAGACCTTAACTTCGTTGTGGGAGAGTGGGGAGTCGAAAGGATGAGAGTATTGCTTGGTATTTATAGGGAAAGTGAGGGGACAAGGCATTAATGGCCAAGGGACACCTCAAAAGTGGTTTTCTGAAAAGCATGGGTCCTCCCATGGTACTTCCCATAGTGTTAGGCCACATGGGGTCCCACATACAATAATTCATCACCTTTAGTCGACCATCCCTTAAAATATCTCATGACATCATCATGAAAAAGTTATGATGTCATTAAACATACCGTAACCCTAAAACTGTATTTTTACTATTCACTAAAAATTCATTTTTTTTAGAAAAATCCCCAAAAATTACCTTAACATAATATCGATACTCTGAGTTCAAAAATGAAATCCATTTTATAAAAATAATTTTCAAAATATTTTTAATTTAATTTTTAATTAAAAACACTATTCACACAAAAAAAACTAATACTTGAATAATAATTTATGAAACCGTTATTTAACCATTTTATTAAATCACATTACTTAATCAAGGTGCCTAGATTATATTAATACATTCTTTAAGTGAGATTACTAATACATTTGGACACATTACTAATCCTAATCATAAAATCACTAATCATAATTTACTATTCATAAAAAATCAAGTTTATCTTATTAGACTTTAAATTTCTTACTGAACATAATTGTAGAAGACCATTTTTTGAAAATCATTACACATTTTTAATTATTTAAGGTTTACATAAACTTTTTTAAAATATCCTTTTTCTAAAATTCATCAAAAATATGCATACTATATTTATACGGTCATTTGAAAAGTCATAAACTTCATCATAGGAAGAAATCCCAATTTTTATTTAAAACAAAGGATTACACATGGCAGTTACGGTCTCCTTACATAGCCCCTTATCACACCAGCATAGGACCTAAGTGTAAGGTGTGCTAAGGTGAGAGAATCCGAGGGAGGCTCGGCCAACATCGCACGAGTAGTAATTTCTATCAGTTTGAACTTCTCGCAAAGGCGATTCCATTCCAGCTTTACACGGTGAAGTTCAGCTTGGGTTTGGTCCAGAGCAAAGCCAAGTGGTGCTACATCCTTCCCAAGTTCTGTTAGATGGGCTTCGATCGGTCCAAGACTACTGGGCGAGGCCATCGAATCTTCTTTCTATAATAATTAACCAAGATTACTTGTATTTAGATACAAAAAACAAAACGTTTATTTTCCAACGGTCATATTGACCAATGGTCATATAATAGTCAAAACCCAAAAATCTCATTTTAATTATAATCATGTTATCAAATGAAACATTTTTGTTGAGTATAAAAATAAAATAAAATAACACATAAAATTAGGAAACAAGATTTATTCAAAATTTCGGGTCGTTACAGTTAATGCTTAAGATACACAAGATTTTGTGTAGGAATATATTCCACATTTTTTCATGGAAGAGGTATTTCTTGAAACACAAGTACCTCATAGGATCATAATAGAGGATAGAAAACTAGAGAGATATGATTTTCTAGTCACTGAGGATGGTAAATAATAATTGTTTGAAAATGATGAACCTTTTTCCTATAAGGATGCTGTATAGAGCTTAGAATTTGCAATATACAATGAATCCATGAATTCTGAAATGTATTCAAAGTATCAAAACCAATTTCAGGTTCTATTCATGCTCTAGTTGATATAAATCCTATTGGATTCAAATAGTTATTTAAGAGGAAAATCAACATAAAATGTAAACCAAGTACCTATAAAGAAAAGATAATGGATAATGATTTTAAACAACATCAATGAATTAACTGTGATTAAACCATTTATCTAGTTTCCATGTTTAAATCCATCAGGATTATACTTTCTATAACATCTTACCATGAATATGAGATTTGTAAGATGGATGTCAAAATTTAATTCCTTAACAGGAACCTTTTGGAAGATTTCTATATGGCACAACATGAATGGTTTGTGACTCTAGGTGATGCCAAAATGATTTTCAAGTTGAAGAGATCCATTTATGAATTGAAGAAAGAATCTAGGTCATAGAACATTCGATTCAATGAACCCATAAGAGAATTTGGTTTCATTAAGAAAGAATGTGAGCTATGTGTTTACGGTATGTTTAATGGGAATGTAGTCATAATCCTAGTAGTATATGTTGATGATAAATTAATTATTGGAAATAACATATGAGTCTTAAAATATGTTAAGGAATTGTTAAATATGGGTTTCCCAGTGGAGGAAATAAGATAAGAATCCAATATTCTAGGGATCAAGATCATTAGTGATAGATCCAATAGGATTCTTTGATTAATTGAAATTACATATATTTACCATATACTAAAGAGATTTAGTATGGAACAATCCAAGGGTTCATTGGTTCTAGTGTCACATGGTTTACATCTTTCTAAAAAATGTGTCCCCATAAACAATAAGAGAATAAAAGAATGATTAAGATCCCATACTCTTCGGCGATATGATTAGTCATGTATTTCATGTTATTTACTAGACTTGATGTTTCATGAGCATGGTATGAAGATATCAAAATGATTAAGGAGAACAATGTTGGACTGCTGATAAGAATATTCTTATGTATCTGAGAACTAAGTATATGTTCTTGGTGTATGGAAGAGATGAGGATATGGTCATCAAGGGTTAAAATGATGTTGGTTTTCAAATATATAATAATGACATAATGTCACCATCAAGACATATTTTCTCACTCAATGGAGGATTTTTGAGATAGAAGAGTCTAAAGAAACCTTTTGTCCCTGATTCTACAGTGGAGTATGAATATATAGAGGCCTCTGAGGTATCTAAGTAAGCCTTTTGGATTCAAATCATTCTCCAAGAGCTTGATGTAGTACATAGTAGTACATACCCTATCACATTGTATTGTGATAATTCTGCAGCGGTGGCTCTTGAAAAAGATCCAAGGTCACACCAATAGACAAAACATATACTCTAGAAGTATCACCTCTTGAGGGATTTATATTATAGGGGTGAAGTTTCAATTATAAGAGTACCCATAAAAGATAATTTTGTGGACCATTTAACTGAAGTAGTATCTCATTTGATGCACGAATATCATGTGAGAGCAAGTAGAAAAAAGGTTTTTAGTGACTGTCTCTATGAAACTGGGAGTCTGTTGGAGTTGGTTCCAAAGAACCAACTTCTTTTTTAATATATGATAAACAAGTATTCATATATTTTATTAATAATAAACTAATTATCACATCTTGGTTGTTCTTATTCATGGAATAATATGTTATAATGTCCTAAGAGTAGCTATCTCACTAAAAGGTTATACCAGTTCCCAGCTATGATGAGAACCTGGAAGTTCTACAATGCCATTCTTGAATATATGTTATATAGATGGATGATATCATGTGAGGCACACAAATGGTATATATAATCAGGGGTGGAGGCTCATAGGACTTTGATAAAGCTTGTCACGGTGTACGCCCTTGTTATTATTGAGTAGGATATTATAAAAATGAGACCCCCAGTAGGAAATACACATTTCTATTTGTCATTGGATGTTCTCATATACATATGTATTTATTTTTACTTACACTTTAATATTATTATTAATGAGTATTATGAGTAACAAATTTATATGTATTGAAAAAATTATGATGATTGATGTTCGTGGAGAGGTAGGAAATGTTGGGTGCATCACGAGTAATATTGAATTAATGAATAATGCGAGAAAGGATTTATCCATTTTTATTATTTAATGGATATTATTATCTTAGGAACTTTGATGGAAATGATATATCCTAAATAAATCCATAGCCATTGTTGAAATGTCTCATTACCTTGATCAGGTATGTTTTTCCTTTTTCTAAGTTCTATTTTTGTTTAAAGTACTTAGAAGTGGTTTTTTGGTTTTTCAATAGGCTATAGAGTCGGTAAATGTCATGTACCTTAGGTACACATTGTGACTGGGGTCTATAGTTTGTGATTGGAAAAAAATGTCAGTTTTAACATGAGGTGATGAGTATTTCTATGTAACTTATCCAATGTGGACTTCACATCACGATCATTGGGTACACACCATGACCCAGCCCATGCCCACCTTTAAGTCACATTTTTTGAAGTTTCACTTGGATTTTTCTTTACATACTTTTTGGATCTTGAACTGGAACCCTTCCTAGGAATTTCTTAGAGGCACCCCTCCTTCTGGATCGATCCAATAATCTTTGGATCTTCGTTGCGTCTATAGTGCATCTCTTTGGGTAAGTGTTCTTTTTAGTTCTT
Organism: Viscum album; assembly: GCA_963277665.1. Lineage (NCBI taxonomy): Eukaryota > Viridiplantae > Streptophyta > Magnoliopsida > Santalales > Viscaceae > Viscum > Viscum album. The sequence continues at coordinate 4,119,469 of OY728122.1, read as the reverse complement.
CATTGTGGTTGATTGTAGTAGCTCCATATATTTAAGGTTCTATATCCATTGATATAATTTTTATTTTTCATCTTGTTTTCTTCGAGATCCGTTGTGAGATATCATTAAAGAAGCATTTTCCTTCACTGGTCATGGTGTGGTGGTCGTTCGTCATCAAGGTATGTGGGTTTCCTTTCTTCTTCCGAAATCTTGTGTTTCCATCCAACATTAACTTTTTATTAAACTTTTAAATTGGGTAGTTCCCCATACAAAAACAAGTTTAAGGCGGCCAAAAATAATGAAGTCCCAAATCATCTGCCCTAAAAAAATTACCACATGCCTGTGGAAGATATCCCAATGTAGAAAACAATAGACTTTGATCGCCAGTGGTAATCCCTGAGGCCAAAAAATCTGCCACCTTGTTCCCCTCGCGCCAAGTGTGACTAAGAATCACCTAAGAGTCCAGAAGGTGCTTACATCTGCGAACAATGTAGGCAATGGACCATGGAATGAGAAGCGTCCCACACAGTGACCCGTGAAGGATAGTCGAGTCAGTCTCCACCGACTCGAGCACAAGATTATGAGAATGACAGAGCTCAATGCCTTTCAACATTGCATACGCCTCTGCCAAAAGAGAGTCTCCCATTCCAAAATCATCACTAAAAGCCAGTAACACCGACCCTTGGGAGTCACGAACCACTCCCCCTCCTCTCATAAAACCAGACATGCAAGACCCGTCCACATTGAGCTTCAGACCACTGCTCGGAGGTTTTCACTGCACCTAACATCCCTGCTTATTCACACCCCATAAAAATGGACTACGGGAGTTACCTTCCATGAAAATTCTTAGTAGTTGAATGGCCTCCCCACCCTTAACGAGTGGGATCAGATCAGTCCTAGTACAGCGGGCGCGAAAAACCAACGCCAGCCTCGAACAGCCCGTGCCCCCATACTACCTCTGGTTGCGAGCACTCCAAAGAGTCCAGCATACCGCACTAAAAAGCACCGCCCTTGCCTTCTTCTCAGAGACATTGTCATCAGTTCCCGAGAACCACGAATGCAGAAAAGATGCAGCTGAAGCGGCCCGACCTCCTCGTCCGAAGACCTCACCAAGAAAAACCCAAACCATGGTCACCCAGTCACTGGCGAAGAAAAGGTGGTCAATCGACTCTTTGGTTGGGACTGAGCATCATAGACATTTAGATGCAAGAGGAATCCCCCTGTGCTTCACCTGTTCATCTGTAGGGACAGCCTGGTTCCGAAGGCGCCAGATAAGAAAATTATACTTTACCGGCAGATCATTACACCACAGCGCTTCCTTCCAGATATCTAGAGAGCCCTACACTCGAGTCACAGAATGATACCCCTTGGCCGAGAACAGCCCCGAGGCCGACCCGGTGAAAATGAGTTTATCCGGATCATCATTCAAGGGATTCCATCAAATACCTTCAGCTGGATGTGCGTAAGAATGGCCTGGATAAATGGTCTAAAACTGCTAGCTGGAGCAAATGAAATATCTGGAGTCTGACAGCTAGGGAAACCAAGCGTTGAACCAATCCAATTATCACTCCAAAAATTTATTTTCCCAAAACCAACCAGCCATTTGGAGTGAGAGCAAAGAACTGGTAAGTAACTAGAAATTGTGCGCCAAATATGGGAAACAATTCTTCTACCACCGGTTAAGTGAGTTCCATATCTGTTATTAATAAACCTTGCCCACAACTATTTGTTCTCCAGAAAGTCCCAAGAAAGTTTAGCTTGCATACCCTGCATTTCCCCTCTTTCACTCCGGACACTAATACCGCATTCAGAAACCTCTCTAGCCATCTTGTCCCATGAAGTCCAGTGAGTTCTACCCTCATTAATAGAATCCCATATGAAATTGTTCATCACTTTTTTAATATTAACCAGCACTGCCTTTGGAACCTTGATCACCAAGAGCACATTCATGGGAATCGAGGAAAGGACACAGTTGACCAGCGTGATACGTCCCCCAAAAGAGAGAAATCGGTTCTTCCAATTTGTAATGCGATTTGTAATTTTCCCAACAAGCCCATCAAATTGTTGAAATCTTGTGTTTAGATTTGGATCATTCCTAATATGTGAGGATTTTATTATATGACCTTCTTCAGTATTGTCGGTTTTTTTATTGGTGAAATCCATTACAGGCGTGTGCGAACCAAGTTTGAGGTAGGTGGTTCCATCCCAATTTGGCCAATTTGATAACAATTGTATGGATTTATTTATTTAAATTTCAGATTTAAAATCAAGTGCTTCATCATGCTTTAATTGAATTAATAAAACCCAATTCCAGTGAATTGATAGATTTGAAATGGTTTTGGCATGGAAACTTAAAAAAACCCCAATTCCATTGAATTGGGGTGGGTTTGTGGAAATTGGTTGATTTAAATTGTTGAATTTAAATTATGGATTTGATGGTAATGTTTTTAATTAAAATTATGAATTTAATTGTGAAAATAAATTGTGGATGGAATGGAATTGGTTTTGAATGGATTTCAAACACATAAAAATGGCTTAAAATTATTTTATAGAAACCCAGTGGTTTTATCTTGTGAAAGAGGCATGTTTTTTAATAAAACCTATTACAGTTTTAAATAGAGAGAAACTGGAGTTTTTGAAATTGAGGAATTGGATTTATTATATTTTAAGGTGTCTTAAAATAAATTTCCCATCATGTAATTGAACATGAAATCCTTAGGTAGTTGGTGAGTTATTTGGACGCACTCTACGCTATGTAAATGTTCTAAAACATAAATGCATAGGGTCACATCCTCGATGAGAGGGTGACGATTCTTTTTTGGCCAGTGTTAGGGGGACATGAGTATTCTCTTTTTTCAGTGTTAACATAGAGAGTGTGGAATCCTATAGTCGGTTAATACTATTGTACCTTTTGGCATATTACAATACCACTCACTTATTTCATTATATTTGAGATATAAATGTATTCCAATGTTGTTTGAAATTCATTACATGCCTGCTGAATTTATATAAATATTTAATAAAAATCTTTTATTTAAGTCATTGGTTTCAAAATTTTCCATATTTTGTAAAGAAAAGATTGTTTATTAAAATTAACTTTCCATAATTTTGAAAATGAATAGCATGTTTTATTTAAATATACTTTCAATTTTCTAAACCATTTTACCTTGAAAATTTGAATGTTTTTCTTTGTATAATATATAATGGGAATATATTATGGAATCTTTGGGTGTATCCTATTGGGCTTAGGCTCACACCCTAATTTTTCCTTCTAGTGTTTGTAGGCATTCTTCTTCTAGGTTTGGGAAAAGGGAAGAGATATCTTAGAGGTGGATCCACCTGCTAATCTGTGGTCTTGGTGAGTTGTTTCCTTAGGGACCTTGTGGATTTTTACAGATTTGGTACTTGGGTTGTAGTACTTTGGGATTTTATGCCTTTTGTATTCTATTACTTTACTCACAGTGGATTTTTCTTTTGATATGCATACTATATTTATTATTTTACTTCCCCTATATTTTATAGAAATTTTTTTCCCACTTACATGTTATATGATGCCAGGTTCTAGTTACCAACCCATGAGGATCAGGGACGCCCTTCAGTCCATGTCAAGGATGGTTCGATTATTAGGTTACCATGGTACCTGGGCTGGTTCATGAGAAATTGGTATTAAAGTGAGGGTCATTATCATTCCTTGATGACAATATGAATTTGAGTATCTTATTGGGACATAGGGGTAGTTTCAATTTATTTCTTGGCCAACTCTCACCACAATGAAACTTAAGTCACTATGGTTGGTTAAGGAAATATTTAGGGTGGATTTGTTCTAGTATTTTTCCTATTGAGATTTGGATATAGAGAAATACAAATCTTGTTTATTCTATCTATGGAGAATTTTTTATTCTCTCTTATTAATCTATTTGAGTGCTAATCTAATTTTTTCCATTTATCTGCTGATGTTGTGTTGCATCATGCCTCCAAGAAGATTTGAAAATCAGATGTAGGGATAGGCTGATCCTAAACCTTAGAAATCAAATCCCTTTGTTGATCCAAATCTATTTGAGGTGATCGTGTGCACTATCCAATCTCTGGGACATGTACCACCTTCAGTTCCTGCTCAGGCTCCAGCTGTGGATCCTCAGGGGGATGTTCATTAGAATCATTCTCAAGAGTTCCTTCTCTAGAAGCCACCAGTATTTAAGGGATCCATTGAACCTCAGCATGCTGATGAATGTTTGATCAAGATAAAACATTAGTTTGAGTTCTTAGAGACACCTAACATGATCAAGGTGATGTGTGACACCATCATGTTGGAAGGACAGATTAGGAGATGGTGGGGAATGATGATGATGATAGGGAAAAAGGAGGGGTTAGAGTGTAAATACTTCAAGGTTATTTTCACCAACTAGTTTTATCTAGAGTCAATGGTGTTGGATAAGGAGTTAGAGTTATTCAACCTTTAGAAGGCCAAAATAACCATGATAGAGTATTAAATTAGATTTAATGAGCTGGTGTGGATTGATCTTGAGATTGTTTCTAATTAGAGGGTGAGGTATCGATGGTTTGAATTGGTAATTTTATCGTATATCCATTCTCAGATCTTCTTACAGAATCTATCCACTCAAAATGGTGTATTGGATAGGGTGATGATGGTTGATATGGACCTGGCAGGGAAATCGGGGTTGATGAGTGTTCCTTTTCCTCAGAGTGGAAACATTGTTTCCTTCAATGGAAAAAGGAAGTGTGATGATGATCATGGTTGTTCTCATTGGTAGAATCATTTAAGACCTCCTACCAATTACTAAAGAAGTTATTTGGTTTTTTATCAGTGTGGAAATACAAGACATTCAAAGAGGGTTTGCACTGAGGCACCTAAGGACTGTAGTTTCTACGGTCATTTAGGACACTTACAAAGGTTCTCCCATAACTTCTATACTCTATGTAGTGGGATAGGATCATCAACTCCTCCTAAAACTACGGGGCAATCAAATTCTTCACGTTCAAAAGGGTTCCAGTCATAGGAATTTGGAATAAAGATTCTTCAAGTAGTAGAAGAGTCTCCAGAGGATGTAGACAGGGGTCCAACAACTATGATAGGTACCATTACTATAGAATCATCACTAGTGACTTCTCTTTTTGATATTGGTTTATATCACTCTTTTATTTCATTCCATATCATTAACATTTTTAATATTCGAATGGAGAAACTATCTTTTGCAATGCATATTACAACGCCCCTGGTACGAAGAGAGATTAAGGTATCTATAGTCCTTATTGTGTCTCCTCTATATCAGATGTCAATCTAGATTGAATTTTTTTGGTTATCGATATGAAATCTATTGATATCATATATGATATGGATTGGATCATTTCCAAGAAAGACCAAATTTATTATTATCTTTGACGAGTCTACATTTCTACACCATGTGGTGTGCCTCTTATTTTCCAAGGAGATTGGGACCTGTGGTTTAGCAGAGTCGGTACTTCTTATCTGGAATTGTGGAAAGTGATATCGGAATTTTTCTTTTGATCTAGTATGGGATTCAATGAGTGGTGATCTCCCTCCAGTCATCATTGAGTTTTCCAACGTGTTTCCTTCGGATATCTCTGGTCTTCCACCAGTGATATTGGTTGAGTTTTCTATTGACATAATGCCTAGAACTCAACTAGTATCTATTCCATCTTATTGAATGCCTCTAGCTGAATTGAAAGAGATGAAGTCCCAGATGTTCTTGAGAATGGATTTATTCACCCATGTGTGTCACCTTGGGTAGCACTGATTTTATTCACCAAGAAATCTTACGGTTATATTTTCCTATGTGTTGATTATTGAAAGATCAGTCGAGTTATGATAAATAACATATATCTATTTCCATGGATTGAATATCTATCTGATCAGATCAAAGGTGAGAAGTGGTTTTCGAAGATCTATATTTGATATGGTTACCATCAGTTGAGGATAAAATGACATGACATTCAGAAAACATACTTTCAGAGTAGGTAAGACCATTATGATTACCTTTAAATGGCCTTTGGTTTAAAAAATTATCATATAATTTTCTTGGATTTAATAAAAAATATTTTCCATGAGTATCTGGATACCTTTGTGGTAGACTTTATGGATGAAATTATTGTCTACTTCATGTCCGAGGAGGATCACATGGAACATCTGAGGGTAGTTTTGAGTCTACTGAGAAATCACCTCCTTTATGCCAAAATTTATAAGTGTGATTTCTCGATTCAGGAAGTAAAATTATTGGGACGCATGGTGTTTGAACATGGTATATAAGTTTATATTGAGAATATGAAGGCAGTCATGACTTGGTATTAACCATGAAATGTCTTCAAGATCTGGAGCTTCTTAGGCTAGCTGGATATTACCACAAGTTCATGAAAGAATTATTGAAGTTGGCTTCTCTGATGACTGCTCTAACATTGATGGGGGTAAAGTTTGCATGGAATGATAAATGTTATAGTTATTTTGTAGAGTTGAAACGTCTGTTGACATTTATGTGGAAGAAAAAATCCTATTCTTAAATGGTGACAAAAGAAATATTTAAAATTTAAAAAATTCCTTGGATCATTACGAAGAGGTTTCTATTCCAACTATTAGCTGGAACAAATATTTTTTGTTCTTCAAGAAAAGATTATCTCTCAGTTGAAAAACTATAATTATAAATAGATTAGGAATCAAAGAATGATCCTTCCCCTTAACCTATCTAGGAGTCCCCATTTTTTGGTGAAGATCGAAATCCATGTACTTTAATGCTGCTATTGACCAGGATATCAATAAACTATCCTTCTAGAAAGGTAAATCCCTCTTTATGGTGGGTAGGATTGGGTTGGTGATGTCTATGATTGTCTCTAAATTGGTTTATTCACTGATGGTCAATAAATGGCCTACCATACTTCTTAAGAAAATTAATGATTACATCAAAAACATGTTTTGGACTAACATCATTCTTGAAAGGAAGCTTGTTACCATACCCTAGTCTACCTGTTGAAAACCTTTTTAGAAATGTGGTCTTGGAATTAAAAATCTCAAACTCTTTAATGAATCTCTTCAAGCCATACTCACTTGGAGATTATTTAATAATAACTCTGATTCCATTGACTTTCTCAAAGAAAGATTCCTCATGAAGCTCAAGAAGGGTAATTTGAGCTATGTAAACTCTTCAATATGGCCATCTATTAGGCAATCTTTTTCCAACATTATGAATAAATATAGATTGATGGTTAGCTCGGATTCTTCCATGAAATTTTGGATGGACAACTGGATTGGAGCTCCCCTTTTATCAATGCTCCCTCCCAATTCCCATCCAGAAAACATCAATTTCACTATAAAGGATGTGATTCAGTCTAGCAATTGAAAATTTTATGATACCATCTTGAAAGTTGTGGATAATTATCCTTTCTCTAATATTAGTGATATTTTTATTTGAGAGCCTGACCACCATGGTGTTCTTGACTCAAAATTTTTTTACAACCATAATTTCACCAATTCAGAATCTAGCGTTGGTTGGTTGAAATATTTTGATAAACCATGGACTAAACCCTCAAAACTCAATCGTGTTTGGAACATTTCCCACAACTATATTCCTTCTGAGGTTTGCCTTAAATCTTTTGGTATCAAACTCTTCTCTAAGTTCCACTTCTGTCACAAACATAGAGAGGATACTGACTACCTTTTTTGCCTTGTTCTATGGCTTATTCTCTCTAGAATTATATTATTGACATATTTGATTACATATGGTTATTACATGACTCTATTTTCTTGCAATTAAAATGATGTGTAGAGATTGAAACTTCGAAAAAAATCAAGACCCACTTATTAGCAGCAGTTTCTGAGCTCCTTCATGTGATATGGTATGATTGAAATGACATTATTCAAAACAAATGCTCATTCAATCTTAATTATGGTTGGATGTGCATTCTCATCACCATTAAAGATGCATCCTCAAATCAGAAATCCTATTGTGAAAACACAGTTGGAGACTATGTGATCCTTCATCGACTTAGGATTGATGGTCTCTGTAGACCTCTGAGGCACACCCTTGAGGTGTTCTGGAAATCCCCACTCCCAAGATGGATCAAAATTAATATTGATGGAGCTTCCAAAGGCAACACGGGACCAGTGGGTTGTGGTGCTATCTTCAGAGACTTCATTGTCCATTTTCAAGGATACTTATTTGGCAGTGGCGGTGTCGCCTCTGCATTTTATGTGGGAATGATTGTTGTGATTCTTGCAGTCGACTTTGTAAAACAAAAGGACCGGAACAACATTTGGATTTAAAGTGACTCAACCACTATTGTCCAATCTATTTGGAATGGTATGGTGCACCTTGAATGGATGCTTACTACCTGCTGGATGAGATGCCTTACTTCGCTTCTGGAGATCAAATACATTCCCACTCATGCCTTCTATGAAGTGAACATGGTTGCTGATGGTATTTCCAATAAGTAAATCAACTCGGGCTTCACATGGATGGATGATCTGTCAGCCGATATTCTCACTCTTTATGAAAAAGATTGTAATAAAATCCCCTCCTTCAGACTTATGTAATTTATTTCTTTTTATTGAATAAATTATGTCTTGGTCATTCACTGAGGCAACGCCATTTAAAAAAACTAAGGTTTCATTAACCAGTGTTCAGTTGACATCTACCCCTCTAGAGTTGATTCTTCATGATTAACAGCTTGATGTTGATTTTCATAGAATTAGAGAATCCCTACATAGTGGAGAGACAATTTCCCTTTGGTCGTTCTCTAAAGAGGGAGTTCTATGTTATCAGAACTGATTTTTTGTGCCGTTATGAGAAAGGAAGGATATAATGGTAGATTTTCATAACTCCAAAAGGGTTGTTCACCCAAGAACCAAAAAAATGTTTCATAATTTGCAGTGGTAGTTCTGGTGGTGGGGAATCACACTTGTAGCGACCCGTATCTTGATGTACATAGACATTACATTACTTTTGCGGAATACCTAGTACATAACAAAAAAACACACACACAAGGATCGTAATAGTTTAGTGTCTTTGGAAACTCGGAATATAATCTTCTAATCGTGGTGAAAGATCTTCAAAATCTCCCATAAAGATCTTCCTTTTTTTTACCAAAAACCTTTCTTTATATCCAGGGGAAAAGAAAACATAAAAGGGTGAGCTCAAATGCTCAGTAAGGGTAAACAAAATAAATATCAATCACGTCATATACATAAGAACATAACTTTTGGAAATCTTAACCTGCAAAAGAGATCATAATTTCATAACATGGGGTAAATCATGGCAGTGAAATGTAATTACAATAATCATAACTTAAAACATGAAACTTTGTGGCATTCACACATAATCATAGAGAATCATTTCTTGTTATTCAAGACTCATTTCTAAGACTATCTTAGTGGACAAAGTCCCTTTCTGAATTGAGTAACCCTCATTTCAGTCCTGTTTCACTGAACCGGTATAACCTACCGTTCCAGCCCTGTCTATCTCATGAGATATAAAATCTTTACCCAATTAATTGGAGGGATATATAGGTCCCACCCATCTTATAATGAATCCTTTCTTATGTGTGCCACATAATCATAAATCATACATCATCGCATAACCCATGTAATAAAAATGGGATTCTTAAACAACATGACATCATAAAACAATTCATATAAGATAAATAAATTCATAAAAATATTTCCATCACAACATAATCAAATCCATGTAATAATAGGGATAAAAACAGAACCCTTTTATTATCTTAGATGGAAAATAATTTTGATAAAATACTTGAACTCCATTCTTGAGGAAAATATCCTTTCTACTTCAAAAACACTTTTCTTTTCTTAATATTTCATACAACTTTAAAATAAAAGAAGTTGATTAAAAATAAACTTGAAAACTTGTAAAGGATTTTTCTTGGAAATAATGTTTTAAAAATCCATTCATGTCGTATAAGTTAAAAAACATACTTCTCGTACTTTTGTCGGATAAGTCAAAAAAATACCTCGTACGAAAAACGCAATAAGATTCCTTTTATATCTTTTACTAAAATCTCACCGAAGGGTAAAATTTGATATAAACTATTGTAGAAGGATATAAATATTACATATTGGGGAAACATGGATGTGGATGATAAAATACACCCCAGTAAATACTAAAGTATAAACAATCTCGGATAAAAATGAGATTGTGATATTTTCCTTACCTTAGGTCCGATTTGCTTTGTACATGTCCGAATCTCCTGTATAATGGTCTAAATAATGTCATTGACTTATTACAGAATCATATTCATTGTTATGATATCATATATGGTTCACTTATGACATTATATTACCCATTCTTTTGTAAATTCCATGTTAAAGAAGCGTTTTGGGTAAAATCATTTCATTTATCGTAGGTGTTTTGACTTGTTGTTCTTGACATTATTATTACTTATATCATGATTTACTTACTTCCAGAATATAAAATATGATTTATATATCATATATATTCAGTATATATATATATATATATAATAGATAGATAAATGAAATGAAAAACACCATTCATGGAGACGGTAGTCCGTACGTACGCATGAACGCTGTTTTCCTTTCCTTATTGTCTTGAATGGAAGTAAGTAGATGACATAAATATATATATATATATATATACATAAATCCAGTAGCTTTATAATGTCATATATTTCATTATTATTTCTTATATATACTTTATAATCATTCTAAAATGGTTAACATGGAGAATGAATCTCATCGCGTCGTGGAGACGGTAGTCCGTACGTACGCACGAGCGATGATATCATTTCCATAAATATTGAATTGAATTGGAGTGGATTATACAATATATCAGAATCAATATGATGTTGTAATAACTATGTATAGTTATTCTTTACACCATTATACCCATCCATGTAAGGTGGTGGTGGAAAATAGATTACACCACGGCGTGGAGACGGTATTCCGTACGTACGCACGCGCGGTGATTTCTTTTTCCGTAGGATGGATAGATGGTGAAATAGGGTTGTTTCATACTTATAATAACATATCAGTATATGATTGATACTGATGTTATTACTTCATAATGAAACAACCTAAGAAGAAGAAGTGGAAGAAGAAATAAAGATGAAAGAATTGGTAACGGTAATTACCTCTTCTTTGAAGCGCCTTTTGGAGACCTCCTCTTAGGGAACTAAAATTGGTATTTGAGGAATACCAGAACCTCTAGGATGTTTCTAGGGAAGTGGATAAGAGATTTTGGCAGAGGTTGGCCGAGCTTGAGTGCTCAAATTGGTGTGAGGAGGAGGGGGAGGAGGTGTCCTTTTATAAGGGAGGAGAGGGGCACCTTAGGAATACCTCAAAATATTATTTTATATTAATGTCAAAATCGGTTTATAATGGTTCCAAAGGGTCTTATTTAGAAGATAAAGTTGGTATGGGTCGAAATCCTATCAACCAATAGGATTTAGACAAGTTTAGGGTATTATTTTAACCTTATCAATTAGATTTAACTCTAAGTTAAATAATTTAACTTTTACCGTGTCTTTTTGTTTTCTTTCACTATATGGTTAATACACTTACTATAACATGCCAAAATAACCCCAAATTGTTTATTATTAATATATATATCCTTATCTAAGTCATTTGGCCGAACCTTAGATTTTTAGGAATAAAATAACAATTAATAATATAATATTTGATTTAAAAACTATTTTGTGTCAATTTTGACACTATTTGATATATGATTTTTGTGAAAGTCATAACAAAATTATATGTTCGACCCAAGTTGATTAAATCAACAATAATATATCATAGTAACCTAGAAAATTATTGGAATTCATAAAAAGTCTCAAATTACATTCATTTGAGCATTTATAACATCAATTATGTTAATATTTCCTTAAAAGGGTAATTACTGCATCATCGTTGTGTCATAAATAAATTAATTTATTTAAAGTCTAAAAATTATAAATAAAATATCATTATGTATTAAATCTTGTTATATTTCTAATTAATATTTATAGTCGAATTTATCTTATGTATAACCCCATATTAAAAATGATTTACTTATTAAACTTTGATTTTAACTATTTTAACCCTTCTTTAAATAAATTAATAATAAATGTCCTAATCTAACCCAAGTGGGCCTAAATGGTCATATTTTATTCCTAAGTTTGTTTTTGGTCGAATTAAACTTATCCAATAGAATTAGGACATGTGTTAGGGTAATAGTAATATCATTTTTACCCTTAATTACCCTATTTACTATTAACCGTGGTAAAAAAAGTAAAAAGTTACTATTCACCAAAAATTTATTTTTATCTCATTGAACCACATTTTACTTACTGATATCAACCGTGTCTGTCGGATTTTCGAAATTCCATTCACAGAAGCGGTAAAATTAAGTTTTATGCAAAATTCAGTTTTTAACCTACCACTTAGTGGTTTCACTATTCATCAAAAATTGAAAGTTTTCAGAAAAATACCAAAATTTCACCCTAGGCTAATTTCGGTATTCTGAATCCAAAAATGAAGTCCATTTTGAAAAATAAAATTTATAAAATTTCAAAAAGTGGTTATTATTATTCATAACGGCTAGTTTTAATAATATTTTAATAGCATATCGTAGTTTAGTGAAACTCGGTATTGCGTACGACGCAAGCTATCGAGGAAGGTCGCAATTGCGTGTAATGCAAGGAAAGTAAAGGATGCGTGTTGTGCAAGCTCCTTTTGGTGTAGCGTACAACACAAGACATTAGTGAAATAAAAAAGAATATTTTTCATAAAATCTCGGGCTGTTACATTCTACACCCCTTAAAATGAATTTCGCCCTCGAAATTCGTCGGGGTTATAAATGGTTTACTATTCGAAAGTTTCTTTAATAGAAACCCACATCGTAAAAAGGAATATACCAAAACATGGCTTTAAAAACTAAAGTATGAAATGTAACGATTACCCAAATAAACTAATCACTGGGTTTCCACAGAGGGGAAAATATGGATATGGAAGAGAAATCTAACAATCATGTTCTGATGGAGAGTGATAGAGAACATGGATATGGAAAATCCAGTAATCACAAATCCATAAATTTGTGACGATCTAAGGTACCATCTGATTCATCAGGTATAAGATCACTAGGACAACGTTTTTGGTTTTCAAGATCATTTCCCTAAAGTTGAAAATTTGAATTAGAATAAATACTTTCTTTATTTTGGTAAAATCTCACTGTTGTTCATGCCTTGAACAATTTCCACATCATCTCTTAAATAAATGAAGTTGAATTTGTTATTCATGAAGTGTTAGTATGACAGGTCATTCCATCTGTCTCAAACAAAAGGTTAGCAAAAAATTATATACATAAGTCGATCTATAGTGAGATTAATCACATATGGTTCCTAAAATGGACTTATACTTCATATATCATACTGCTTAATATAATAAAACTAGTTTCTACTAAACAGGGACTTCCTGTAGGCCAGTGGTAGGCGATAAAGGCCAGTCTCACTTCGGTTGTGGGTTCGATTCCCACAGCCTTGTCCGAAGCGATGGGCTGTCACCCGTCCTGTAGGTTGTCCTTTTTCTAAAACTATATTACTATAACATCCCATCAATAATATCGAAAAAACTTCTATCCTTAAACAATACTAACTTATGTCCAACATAATCCATTCCAATCTTTAGGCTTATCCATAATACTGCAGTCCACTCTCATAACATAGTGAAAACGATTACCAAAGATTTAATACCATCGTTGATCCCCATATATCATAAGATATATCTTGTTGGTCACATTCCAAACATTCAAAGGCCTTAATCTTGTACTCTCTTGAATACCCATTGAACCTTATTGAAACCATTAATTCTATTAAAAGTTAACTCTTTCCACATACCAAAATCCTCAAAATTCTATATACTCAAACCATGATATCACGTAGTCCTTATATCAATCATGAGCTCATGAATACTATCAAACATTTAATTTTCTCCTTATCCCTTCATTATGCGCATATCATCTACATTCCAAAAATATCTGAATAACCTTTCATGGATACTGGTAACATTAATCAGACAACATTGTAACAATCCTTATATGTCTCTTTATTCTACAGTACCATGAGATTACTTATACAACATTACACATGATAAACATGTAATCATTCCACTACATTCTTAAACCATTGACCGAGCTTCAACAATTCTTTCATCTCACATATCATTTGTAGTCTCTTCATCATCATCCACATAAATACTTCCCATGCGACCATACTGATTATCTTCATGAGACTTTCCCTTAGGGCATTGGTTTGCATAATGCCCGCACATTCCACATTTAAAACATTTAACCATTGTTGATGTCGTAGCAATACCATTATTCTCATCCATGTTGTTAACTGAACCTTTTCCTTTGCATTTACTTGCTTTGTATCCTTCTTTTCCACACCCAAAGCATCTTCCAGTTCCTTTGAAACATTCTCCTTGATGCCTCTTCCCACATGATTTACATAGGGGAAATTGAACTTTCTTTCCTCTATGATCATCATGAAACTCCATCTTTCTCTTATTAGCCGAGTCAGGAAACTTACCAAATTTTACTTTATTGATCATATTATGAGATTGCTAATTCAGCATAATAATGATGTTTGGACTTCCAAATCCCATTTCATTATGAAGAATATCATTCCATTTTCCATCATATCCTCCATTATCGTGAATCATCTTGTTTCCAGCCATTTTCTAAAACCCAAAAAAAATAGTGTGAGAGGCAAAAATCATGATAGGGAAAACAACATAACAAAGGGGGAGTACCTTCAATATCTAACATCTTAGGTTTAATTCTATGATCGTTAGCGTAGTTCTAGTACTATAACCTATACGTATACTTATCCTTAGGGACATCCCTAGACATACCTTAGAAATATCTCTAGGGATCTCACTAATGTTTTCGCATCCTAGTTTCCAAAGGTTGACTAAACCTTTCCTCTGATACCAACTGTAGCGACCCGTATCTTGACGTACATAGACATTACATTACTTTTGCGGAATACCTAGTACATAACAAAAAAACACACACACAAGGATCGTAATAGTTTAGTGTCTTTGGAAACTCGGAATATAATCTTCTAATCGTGGTGAAAGATCTTCAAAATCTCCCATAAAGATCTTCCCTTTTTTTTACCTAAAACCTTTATTTTTATCCTGGGGAAAAGAAAACATAAAAGGGTGAGATCAAATGCTCAGTAAGGGTAAACAAAAGAAATATCAATCACATCATATACATAAGAACATAACTTTTGGAAATCTTAACCTGCAAAAGAGATCATAATTTCATAACATGGGGTAAATCATGGCAGTGAAATGTAATTACAATAATCATAACTTAAAACATGAAACTTTGTGGCATTCACACATAATCATAGAGAATCATTTCTTGTTAGTCAAGACTCATTGCCAAGACTATCTTAGTGGACAAAGTCCCTTTCTGAATCGAGTAACCCTCATTTCAGTCCAGTTTCACTGAACCGGTATAACCTACCGTTCCAGCCCTGTCTATCTCATGAGATATAAAATCTTTACCCAATGCATTGGAGGGAGATATAGGACCCACCCATCTTATAATTAATCCTTTCTTATGTGTGCCACATAATCATAAATCATACATCATCGCATAACCCATGTAATAAAAATGGGATTCTTAAACAACATGACATCATAAAACAATTCATATAAGATAAAGAAATTCATAAAAATATTTCCATCACAACATAATCAAATCCATGTAATAATAGGGATAAAAACATAACCCTTTTATTATCTTAGATGGAAAATAATTTTGATAAAATACTTGAACTCCATTCTTGAGGAAAATATACTTTCTACTTCAAAAACACTTTTCTATTCTTAATATGTCATACAACTTTAAAATAAAAGAAGTTGATTAAAAATAAACTTGAAAACTTGTAAAGGAATCTTCTTGGAAATAATGTTTTAAAAATCCATTCATGTCATATAATTTAAAAAACATTCTTCTCGTACTTTTGTCGGATAAGTCAAAAGATACCTCGTACGAAAAACGCAATAAGATTCCTTTTATATCTTTTACTAAAATCTCACCGAAGTGTAAAATTTGATATAAACTATTGTAGAAGGATATAAATATTACATATTGGGGAAACATGGATGTGGATGATAAAATACACCCCAGTAAATACTAAAGTATAAACAATCTCGGATAAAAATGAGATTGTGATATTTTCCTTACCTTAGGTCCGATTTGCTTTGTACGTGTCCGAATCTCCTGTATAATGGTTTAAATAATGTCATTGACTTATTACAGAATCATATTCATTGTTATGATATCATATATGGTTCACTTATGACATTATATTACCCGTTCTTTTGTAAATTCCATGTTAAAGAAGCGTTTTGGGTAAAATCGTTTCATTTATCGTAGGTGTTTTGACTTGTTGTTCTTGACATTATTATTACTTATATCATGATTTACTTAATTACAGAATATAAAATATGATTTATATATCATATATATTCAGTATATATATATATATAATAGATAGATAAATGAAATGAAAAACACCATTCATGGAGACGGTAGTCCATACGTACGCATGAACGCTGTTTTCCTTTCCTTATTGTCTTGAATGGAAGTAAGTAGATGACATAAATATATATATATATATATATACATAAATAAAGTAGCTTTATAATGTCATATATTTCATTATTATTTCTTATATATACTTTATAATCATTCTTAAATGGTTAACATGGAGAATGAATCTCATCGCGTCGTGGAGACGGTAGTCCGTACGTACGCACGAGCGATGATATCATTTCCATAAATATTGAATTGAATTGGAGTGGATTATACAATATATCATAATAAATATGATGTTGTAATAACTATGTATAGTTATTCTTTACACCATTATACCCATCCATGTAAGGTGGTGGTGGAAAATAGATTACACCATGGCGTGGAGACGGTATTCCGTACGTACGCACGCACGGTGATTTCTTTTTCCGTAGGATGGATAGATGGTGAAATAGGGTTGTTTCATACTTATAATAACATATAAGTATATGAGTGATACTGATGTTATTACTTCATAATGAAACAACCTAAGAAGAATAAGTGGAAGAAGAAATAAAGATGAAAGAATTGGTAACGGTAATTACCTCTTCTTTGAAGCGCCTTTTGGAGACCTCCTCTTAGGGAACTAAAATTGGTCTTTGAGGAAGACCAGAACCTCTAGGATGTTTCTAGGGAAGTGGAGAAGAGATTTTGGTAGAGGTTGGCCGAGCTTGAGTGCTCAAATTGGTGTGAGGACGAGGGGGGGGGGAGGTGTCCTTTTATAAGGGAGGAGAGGGGCACCTTAGGAATACCTCAAAATATTATTTTATATTAATGTCAAAATCGGTTTATAATGGTTCCAAAGGGTCTTATTTTGAAGCTAAAGTTGGGATGGGTCGAAATCCTATCAACCAATAGGATTTAGACAAGTTTAGGGTATTATTTTAACCTTATCAATTAGATTTAACTCTAAGTTAAATAATTTAACTTTTACCGTGTCTTTTTGTTTTCTTTCACTATATGGTTAATACACTTACTATAACATGCCAAAAGAACCCCAAATTGTTTATTATTAATATATATATCCTTATCTAAGTCATTTTGCCGAACCTTAGATTTTTAGGAATAAAATAACAATTAATAATATAATATTTGATTTAAAAACTATTTTGTGTCAATTTTGACACTATTTGATATATGATTTTTGTGAAAGTCATAAAAGAATTATATGTTCGAACCAAGTTGATTACATCAACAATAATATAGCATATTAACCTAGAAAATTAGTTTAATTCATAAAAAGTCTCAAACTACATTCATTTGAGCATTTATAACATCAATTATGTTAATATTTCCTTAAAAGGGTAATTACTGCATCATCGTTGTGTCATAAATAAATTAATTTATTTAAAGTCTAAAAATTATAAATAAAATATCATTATGTATGAAATATTTTTAGCTTTCTAATGAATATTTATAGTCGAATTTATCTTATTTATAACCCCATATTAAAAATTATTTACTTATTAAACTTTGATTTTAACTATTTTAACCCTTCTTTAAATAAATTAATAATAAATGTCCTAATCTAACCCAAGTGGGCCTAAATGGTCATATTTTATTCCTAAGTTTGTTTTTGGTCGAATTAAACTTATCCAATAGAATTAGGACATGTGTTAGGGTAATAGTAATATCATTTTTACCCTTAGTTACCCTATTTACTATTAACCGCGGTAAAAAAAGTAAAAAGTTACTATTCACCAAAAATTTATTTTTATCTCATTGAACCACATTTTACTTACTGATATCAACCGTTTCTGTCGGATTTTCGAAATTCCATTGACAGAAGCGGTAAAATTAAGTTTTATGCAAAATTCAGTTTTTAACCTACCACTTAGTGGTTTCACTACTCATCAAAAATTGAAAGTTTTCAGAAAAATACCAAAATTTCACCCTAGGCTAATTTCAGTATTCCGAATCCAAAAATGAAGTCCATTTTGAAAAATAAAATTTATAAAATTTCAAAAAGTGGTTATTATTATTCATAACGGCTAGTTTTAATAATATTTTAATAGCATATCGTTGTTTAGTGAAACTCGGTATTGCGTACGACGCAAGCTATCGAGGAAGGTCGCGATTGCGTGTAATGCAAGGCAAGTCAAGGATGCGTGTTGTGCAAGCTCCTTTTGGTGTAGCGTACAACACAAGACATTAGTGAAATAAAAAAGAATATTTTTCATAAAATCTCGGGCTGTTACAACACTGGACATTGCTGAGTTTGTATATTTTTTCTATAAGTTCCAGCAAGTTAAGGTCGAGCATCTGAAAACATTGGTTTTACTTCAGCCACTTCCAGTTCCTACTTGTAAGTGGGATGAGATCTCTATGGACATTGTGGTTGGGTTTCCATGTACCCTAAGAAAGAATAATGAAATTTGGGTTGTGATAGACTGGATAACCTAGTCGACTCACATTATACCCATTTGAGATAGAGCCAAGGTTTAGGAGTTGGGAAGTTTCTATATGAAAGAGATTTTTGTTTTCACAGAGTTCCATCTACTATAGAATCTGATAGGGATCCTTTGTTTACTTATCTATTTGGGAGAGCCCTTCAATAGCCACTAGGATCTCAACTTCATTTTAGCACAACCAACCATTTTCATAAGGATAGGCATATAGAAAGAGCTATACAGATTCATGAGAACATTCTTCATGCCTGTGTTCTCAACTTTAGTGGGAATTGGGATGATCACTTATGTCAAGTTAATTTTTCTTATAACAAAAGTTACCAGTCCATGATCAAAATGGAATGTTTCAATGCATTGTATGTCTGGCCTTGTAAATCTATATTGTGTTGGTCGGAGGTGGGTTAAAGTTATTTGGTTAGACCAATCTTGGTGCATGAGACGACAAAAAATATTTAGCTGATTAATCAGAGGATGATAACATCACATATCTAATATAAGTCTTATGATGATTAGATCCATAGACCTCTAGAGTTTTTATTTGGGGATTAGTCATTCTTGAAGGTTTCACCCTAGTTGGGTGATTGACAGATTGAGAGACAAGGGAAGCTTTATCCTCTCTTTATGGGACTATTTTATGTATTTGGGAAGGTTTATAAGGCTATGTACCATTTGGAACTTTCACCACAACTGATGTTGATACATAACGTGTTCCATGTATCATAACTAGGAAAGTATCTTTCTGATCTATCTCACGTTTTGTGCGGGAGTTATATTGAGATCGAGACAGATTTATCTTTGACTCTATAGCTAGTCATGATATTTTATTTTGTGGAAAAGGTACTTTGTGGGAGGATGATACCTTTGGTTTATGTACTATATAAGCATGGCTCTGATAGTCATGAGACATGGGAACACGGGGCACTGATGAGGGAGAAGGGACCTTATCTATTTGGAATGGAAGCTTCTTCATTGTCTTTCTGAGGGTAGAATGTTTTATGGTTTGGAGGTTGTAATATCTTGTTTCATTGATCAGGTATGTTTTCCCTTTTTCTAAGTTCCCTTTTGGTTTAATGTCCACAAAAGTGGTTTTATGGTTTTTATACAGGCTTCAGAGTAGGAACATGTCGTGACTGTGGCCCACATGATGTGACTGGAAATAAATTTCATTTTTTAACTCGAGGTGATCGGTCTTTTAGTGTAACTTATCCATCATGGACTTCACATCATGACCCTTAGGTACATATCATGACCCAGCCCATTCCCAACAATAAGCCTTGTTTCTGGTTGTTTTTCTTTGTATTTTATTTCCAGACCTCTTGTCTCTGGAACCAAAACCCTTCCTCGGAATTTTTTAGAGGTGCCCCTCCTTATAGATCGATCAGATCATCTTTGGATCTTCATTGTGTCTACAGTGCATCTCTCAGAGTACGTGTTCTTTCCAGTTCATCATTTTGGTTGATTGTAGTAGTTCCCTAGCTTTGTGGTTCCATATTCTTTGATCTATGTTGGATGTTTCATCTAGGTTTCTACAAGATCTATTGTGAGATCTCATTTTGGAAGCCTTTTCCTTTCTTGTTCATGGTGCGGCGGTAGTTCATCCTATAGGTATGTGGGTTTCCTTTCATATGCTAACCTCTTATGTTTAGATTTGGATCATTCCTAAGATGTGGGAATTTGATTCTAGGGCCTTCATTTTTGTTGCGGGTTTTCATTGTTGGTAAACTTCATTGTGGGTGTGTGCGAACCAAGCATTGAGGTAGGTGGTTCCATAACAATTTGGCCAATTTTATTACCATTGTATTACTTGATTCATTTCAATTGTTGATTTAAATTCAATTGCTTAAAATTTCATTCAATTGCTTTGACAAAACCCAATTCCAATGAATTGGAATATTTTAAATGGTTTTGGAATGAAAACATGAAAAAACCCATCAATTCTATTAAATTGGGGTGGGTTTTTGAAAATTGGTTGATTTAAATTGTGGAATTTAAATTGTGGTTTTGATGGAAATATTTTCAATTAAAATTTTGAATTTAATTGTTAAAATGGATTGTTGAAGGGATGTAATTGGTTTTGAATGTATTTCAAACTAAATAAAATAGATTAAAATGATTTTATAGAAACCCAGTGGTTTTATCTTGTGAAAGAGACATGTTTTTTTAATAAAACCTATTTTGGTTTTAATTTTTTTTTGAAATTGGTAGTTTTAAAATGGAAGAATGTGATTTATTGTATTTTGTATCGTAAAATAAATTCCCCATCATATAAGAGAACATGGAAGCCTTAGGTATTTTGTGTGTTATTTGGATCCAATCTATGTTATGAAAACATTCTAAAACATACCTGTGGTGGGTCACATACCTAATGGGAGGGTGGTGATTCGATTCTGGCTAGTGTCTGGGGGACGTGAGTATAATCATTTTGATGTGTTCACTTGGAGAGTACAGAATTCTATAGTTGGTTAGTACTATCATACCTTTAGTAAGATGACCATGTTTCACTCTTGTTTAATTATATTTGAGATATAAATGTATGCCAATTTTTTTTGAAATACTTTACATTCCTGATGAATTTATTTAAAATATTTTATATTATTTTTTTAATTAAGGCATTTTTTAAAAAAATTATATATTTTGTAAATAAAATCATGTGATTTAAATGTATCTTTCAATCATTTTGAAAATGTATTGCCTCTTTTTTTTAATATTCTTTTGATTTTCCAAACCTGTTGACCTTGAATATTTGAAATCATTTCTTTGGATAATCCATAGTTAGAATATGTTATGTAATCATTGGAGGAATCCTACAGGTTTTAGGCACACACCATAATTTTCCCTTTGGGTTTTTTTAGAATTTATTCTTCCAGGTTTGAGCATAGGGAAGGGATCTCTTGGAGGTAGATCCAACTCCTGAATCATGGTCTGGGTGAGTTATGTTCTTAGGGACCTTGGGTTTTTTTCATTTTTTGGTACTTGGGTTGTAGTACTTTGGGATTTTATGCCTTGTTGTATTCTGGAACATTACTCAAAGTGTTTTTTTATTTTGATATGAATACAGTCTTGCTTCTTTTAATTCCTCTATCTTTTGTGGAATTTTTTTTCCACCTGCATGTGGTATGATGCCAGGTGCTAGTTACCAACATATGGGGATCATGGATTCCCTTTAGGCCATGTCAGGGCATGCTTGGTTGTTGGGTTACCAGGGTACCTAGGCCGGTTTGGGACAATGGTGATCAATAGGAAAATTCTATTTATAGAAATTCAAATAAAGAGATATCAGGAATATAGGTTAATGGAACTAGCGTTCAACCTACTCGATTTGAGATATTGTGATAAATGGATTGCATTACACGAAAATAATTCGTATGAGGTGAAATTTTTTTGTGGAATTAACTTAGTTCTCTATGGGTGCCTTGGTGTGTTGGAAGACGTTAACCTTAGACTTTAGGCTGCATTTCCTAATGCCACTGAGAAAGATTCCTAGAGGGTCATACACAAAGTGTATCCAGAATATTAGTTAAATAATATATTTTTATTCATTATTTAACAGGTTGAATAAATATTATTCCCGTACATGGTTTAATAATTATTCATATATTCTTGATCACATATAAATATTTAATATTTATTTATTTTCTATTTATTGAATATAAAATTTATTTATTTATTGGAGAATAATGTAGTGATATTTATTTAATAAATAAATATACATTATTCGAGGCCTGTTTAATATTGTGAAGGAATGATAGAACATGTTTAATGGTCCATTGAGAAATGATAATATTGAATATTATTTAATTAAATAACATTTAATTATAAATACCAAGTAAAGCGTGTGTTAAAAATTAATAATATTTTTATTATTATTTGACATGGGGATTTTCTAGGATTAAATATAATAATCAAGGTCAATTGGGAAATTATTTTATTTTAACCCTAGAAATATAAACACCCAATTATATTGATTTCCCATTAGATTATTCAGTCATGAACAACAATCTTCTAGAATCCCCTCAAGATATAGAGCTTCCATTCTCTATGAATGCTCCTAAGAAGGGTGAGTAAACCCCCTACACTTGATCAAGGAGAATGCTTTGGAAGAGATTCTTGAGGTGATCGAGGCAGACAACCCAAGAGCAAATATATTCTATTCTAGCACCCGAAGACTCCTTCAGTGATATATGCAGATTCTTGGAACACATTTGGATCACCTGTAAAGGAAATATACACTTGGTTTTTACTAATAAATGACCATGAACCACAGATCTGTTTCCAGAATCATCAATGAATAATGAATTCCTTATAGGTAATTCTATATCTAATTAAATTAATTATAAACATTATGTGTTGATCTACTCTCTCTTGGTTCTGACACTATTCTTATTTTTTTTATTTCATTAATTTAATTATCTGGATCATGATGTTCATCATCTTATAGATCTCAGATTGACCATCGATTATGGAAAAAATTAAAGTTGGGTACCGTCCATCGAATGCTTCCACTCTTCCCAGAACCTATAGTTTTCCCCTCCCCTATCCTCTAGCTCCATGAACCTTGCATGGATATCCTGGGTGTGGGAGTGGTAACATGTTGAAACATCAAACACCTCTTGATTCTCTCATATCTCCTCTACCATGTCTGCTACCCTTTGGATCTACCTACTATTTTCGGTGTCTCTGCCTCATTGGTCCATGCACAGTCTCCCTATCAGTAGTACAGTTGGTTGGATAATAACGATTGAGATGTCCCCTGCCATCACATGAATAATACCTCCTTAATATAGGATAAATAGACCCAAATTGTGAGGAATGAACTATAGATTCTTTATCCTAGGACCTCCTCTTGAAATGTATCACATGTTTGAGTCACTGAGACTGACGTCAGATCCTTGCTGCTAAGGTCTCTACTACTGCTTACCAACTGTTGACTATCAGTGGTTTCATCTGCTTATTCAAGAAACTTTCGACCACCATAGATTTCTTGAGTACCCTAGAATAAGTAATAATTCTTAGAGGGATAACATAGGATCTGATATCCCTATGTAGATCTCTCTAGAAGGTCTGAGCCTTGAAGTATTGGCCATGTATCATATCCATCAAATACGTGGAAAGGTAGGCATTCCACAATGATTACTCAGATACCAACATATCTTCCTACCATAGCTATAGTGCTAATGGATACTGATATACCTTATCTTATTGGATTAGAAATACCATCTAAAAAGGTTTTAAAACTCCATACATATAAGAGTCGCCTCATTGTATGATCAGTTAATCAACCCCCCATCTCCCTTTTGAGCCATGTAGAATACTTGATGTCAGTACCATAATCTGATATGTTGGTGTCATGAACATACAAAAAACACGGGTCACATTCTCTAACCAGTCCTTAGCTACCAATGGCTAAGGGGTCTTTGCTACAGAAATTTGTGTAGCACGCTCAACCTCTTCACCTCATCTGTTTTACTGTGGGTACCATGTTCTGCTCTATAGGTGGTGGTATGGTTGGTGTACTACCTGGAGGTTCTATCTCTAGTAAAAATCCCAGTACCGATGTCTCTTCACCAGGTGGATCATCCTCGTGATCATGCGGTGGAATCCTAGAATTCTTTCTGTGAAATGAAATCCAGAAATAAAACAAGATATATTGTTGTCAATCGAGTATATCTGGGGATCAGACTCAAGAAGGACATGGAAACCACAACCCATTCTTGTATGATGCATGTGCCATTATTTTACCTACAACCATTATTCTCATGTATCGATTCGAGATGAAGGATATTAAAGTCATTGTGAATGGATACATCAGCCACCACACCAACACTAGAGTCCCTAGTCTAAAATTCAAACTTGAAACACTTACCACTATTTCCCTAAACCAATATCATAGAATCCTTGTCCTAAAGTAGAACTGAATACTCTAATACTAATCTTTCATGACCTATCCCATAAGGGAATGTTTCATGACTATCTCAATCCCACCTCTGATAGGCAAGGGGCTAGGGACAATCATTGAGTAGGAAAATCCCTCAAGTGGTATGCATTAGCCTAAAGTACATGTACAAACAGACACATCACCAAGACACCAAATGATGAAATTAAAAACAACTAAAAGGATTCATGCATACAACTAAGATCCAACAACTAGAGTATAATATAAAGTACATGAAAAATAAATAAGGCCAAAATACAAGTCTACCACAAAGAGGTTAAACACATGTCTCACTGAAACTAAAAAGATTCAAACCTATTCCAAGGGAGAGGAATATATCAAAGGTAAGCTCTTGAAAAAAGAAATCATTCTTCGTAGCTCCATCTATGATCCACTCACTCTCAGTCCTCCTAGGACACTGTCAAAAGGGTCTCCATCTACACAAGACATGACACATATGGGAAAAGCTCGTACAGGGCTGAGTATAACAATACTCAGTAGGACACCAAAAAAAACCAAACACAAATAACCAAGTAGTCATCTAAAATAAAATATTTATTAATCTATGCATAATAGATTCCAAGAGAGAAATAGAATACCTAGATATACTCAGGAGAGACTCCATGCTATTAGGTGGTCATAACCAATGACCATCAACATGATTCCACTTGAGGCATGCTCGTCCAAGTAAAACTCACTCCTCGAGCCATGATATCATCATTGACACTAATTGAATAAGTCTAACTCATTTGGTCCCCACCCAAATAGAACAAAGTTTTCTAAGAAGGCAATGATACACAAATAGGAGTCACAACCAGGACCATTGGGGGATACTACAAACCCAATCTAGACAACCTAGTTAAAAAGATAAGAGGTCATGCCCAGAACTGTGTATGGACACCATGAACCCAATCTAGATCAAACTGTTATGTAGGGGATCACATGTCTATGATTCCACAAACCCTACTGATCCAACCTGTTAGATAAATGATCAATGGAATACCCTAAGAGGTTATGCCAACTCAATAAACTCTACTAGGGGTGATAGAGGATCTCACTCAAATATCATGGAGGGATACCATACTCAATATAAGACTCGGCCTCTAGAGGAGATTACAATCTAGTGATGAGGATATAATGTCGCACTATAGACTTGAAAAACGGACCAAGGGAACTCACTCAACCTATACTAGTCCATACTAAAATCCCACCAATTGTCTCCCAAAATATTTTCTCAATGTTAAGTTCTCAACGCTATAGATGGATTTTTGATTGGATGTTATGTTTAGGAGTTATGATCATTTGAAACTGCTAGGGTCACGACACCCATGGACTGAAAACCATGTTCAGTCCTCCTATTGTGCCGATCGACTGCCGCAATCGACTGCCCACATTCCAGCTGCGTGGTCGCTACACCTGCGGTCGACCATCGTGGCCAGAGCACCCACAGAAGCTTGAGCTTCCTCAGCCCTAAGGTAGACCATCCTAGTCAACCGCAACTGGTCTCCACCCCAGTTTCCCTGAATCCAACTCGGGATCAAGCCATCCTACTGGCCTGAACTGACCTGCCAAACTGGCCAATTTGGCTCACCCTAGCCCACCAGTCTGACCCGAACCACTAGGATGCTCTGCATCTGCCACTGTCACTCTGCATCGATTGTTACAATCCCACACAGCAGCCCACTACAGTCCTCCTCTGTTGTTTTCCTCTATCATCTTTTGTCTCACGTAGCTTTCGCCCACACGTGCTATGTTGTCGTGTGCCACCGTGCACTGTCTCTAATTGTTGATGTCGCTTCCATGTGATAGTGGTCCCATCCATAGACCATCGTTCCTCCTACGATGCCCATAAATCAAAAAGATCATATATCCAAGCTCCTTGGTCCTCGATATACACTTATCCATCCTCATTTTCCAATTTTACTCAAATCTTGTGTCTGATCATGTTCAGAACTATCCGGCAATGTCAAGGTGAGACCACGATGATCCAACAATGAAGAGAGTGAAGAACAGAGGGAGTAATTCCCATGAACAAATATTTAACATCGTTGGATAAGAATTCTTGTCCAATGATCAAGAATATTGGATTTCGTGTTAGGAAACTAATTTATATAAATCGTTATAAACCCGTAAAATAATACCATTCCAAAAATATGATCGATCTGTAGGTTAATCTGTTCATGGATTATTCTGCATTCTTCGTAGGAATCAAGACTAGGGAAGAACAAATTGATTCACCCTCCCTAAATTTATTTGTATCATTCACTAATAAAGAACAACCGCTGTGTTGTCAACATTGGTGAGATCGGTCAAGATTAGTATTCATCAATCACAGAATCAAGGTTTCACTGTCGTTCATAGAAAGGATCCTCCTGCAGTTCTCACTGTAATGTCTCTAGAGAATTCCAGGTTTATGAGGAAAAACTTTTATCTCTAAAGAAAGGTTTATTAATGTATAAACCACCATGATACATCAAAAATAATTTTTTATTATGTTATTTTATTACATTTACATCCATGACATATTTTTCACAAAAAACCCGTGTCGAATAATTTTATGTCACGATTAGTATAAATACACTATTATTAATTAAATGGTGCCCTCAGATTTTTGATCTAGGCACCCATTTGGTATTTATTCAACATTTCAAGAAAAATATGTTAATGAACAAATTAATATTTTCATATTCTTAAAATATTTTTTTGGGCACCCCGGGCCTTGGAATCTCATGTCATCTCAGGTCCTGGTCTCAAAAATTATACATATAATATCTAAAAATAATATATAGAAAATCTGATATGTTAAACTCTTTGTCCCACTGCCATGTCCAAAACACCCTCCTTTGCGACACACACTCAAAAGCACTAGAAACCCCATCGAATTTCTCTCATAGGTCGCCTTTAAGGTCGAATGATACCGACCCCCTAAACCGGAGTCAAGATAAGAAAGGGCCATTGATCCTCTCTTCAAATAAAATACATCGAGTTACAAACAAATCAATGTTTGTGAACGACACTCTCACCCCAGTTCTGATACATACTATGATGAGTGCACTAAGAAACTATTTACTCTAGGTTCCACACCAATGGTAATCATAAACATACATCAAAACTAAAATCCAAACACCCTCTATGGGATCTGAGACACAAATCATGAGGTCCCTATTCTCATAGTCATGAAAACCAATGTACCATTTTTATGGTTCATCATGCACTCCGTACAGTCACAAACCATGAGAGTTTCCACACTCACATTACCGAACAATGCCTCGAGACCCAAGGTCCAAAACCCTACCAAGGTTACCTTAAGAACGTATCCTATTCCATATCATAATCAGTAAGTCCTCACAATCCAAATACAAAGTTTTATACTAGGGCACTCTCACTACCCCAAATCACCCATAAAAGGGTTAAATAATCCACATAAAGAATACCCACTACTTATTTTTCCCAAATGTTCCATCACCACACATCCTTTCATAATTAACTCCTCTATCAATGAACTCAAGAATTTAAATATTAAAATCCCGGTTCACCTCATGCTTTGAAAGTCTCTTCCTTATTCATGACCATAATCCAAAACATTTTTTTTTCAACAAACGCTTTGATGGATGATCGACGTGATTAAAACCATAGCTGGAAATGATATTATACTATCATCCTTAAACAACCCACTCCACATTCACTATTCCCATATTCATCATCACACTTATAATAATACCCTCTAATATCCATACCAAGTGTCATTTTCAGCAAGGGGTAAACCAAATTACTTAATCAAAAGTATTTCATCAACCACCTTTTTAAACCATTTCCTCTTTCACAATACACATATTTTCTCTTAGGAAAATTCCTGATTTTAAAAAATGTTACAATCATCATTTTAACTCATTTACACCTTTCATTTAGAAAAATACATTAACCATTTTACCATCACTATGAAAATCTATATCTTTTAGACACCATTAAATCTTTACAATTTATCAAAACCAACAATTTTATCCTGGTCATAACGGTTCATTATAAAAACTATTCATTAACCCATGTTTTACATTTATTTAATTTACCCACTTATAGTACCATTATTAGAACCCATTTTCTTTGAATTTTTCATGAAAGTAAAATAAACTCTACTCTCTATTCCCCCACACACCCATTCTATGTGTTCCTATGATGATGCATGCCACCCATATCCCTAGGTACTTATAATGATGCATGAATGCACAAACTCATGTCATTCCATCCATGACTAAATAAAACAGTCACATTACAAAACAAGTGCATCACCCAATAGTGAAATATCATTCATCTATAACAACTGATATCAATAACAACAATTTCCACCATGGAAACATTGGTTTTCCCACCTACATGGGTTAGATACTCCCATTAATGAGCTTATTATCAAATCCCAAAACATCCTAATCTCCCATATACCATTCGAAAATAGTAATACAAATAAAAGATCTCCTATAAAACCAATTTTTAACATCCTTGACCTGGGAGCCACTAACTGGTGCCTCAGGCGGAGTCGCCAGATGAACTCAGACGCATCTCCCCTTACTTTATAGGCTTCCAACTAGAAATGCGGGTATTATAAATCACCTGCTTAGACTATACCCTATTTAATAGAGTAAGACACAACAGAAAACATATGAAATAATGGAAATAAAAAACAAAAAACTAGAAACACACATTACTAAACATTTTCCAAATAGGGTATAAACACAACCAAACAATAAATATGCCATGTCAAAACTAATTAATCCAAAAGATAAGAAAACCCAAAATAAGGAAAAATAGATGAATCCCCAAAAGGGTCCCGAAACCATGTCTGGAACCTCATCCATGCACATCCCAAGCCCAAATCAATTCCCCAGCATATGGGATTTTCCTTTTTCCTATAATGCAACAAGGAAGTTTGTTTAGGTACCAAAAAAACGGACTGAGATGTTTCTGAGTATAACTCAGTAGGCCACCACCAATGATGTCTACAAAATACACAGTCTAAAAAGATAGTTCCTAAAATCTTAAAGTAAATGGTAGGATAAATTAAATTAAAACTCAGGTGCCAATATATATACAATTCCACTTAAACCATTTCAATCATTATTACCATTTCCATCGTTTATATAGTCTTAATTACTTAATCCCTATTCATCATGTGTTCCACGAGTTAGGCATATAAATCATGTGCACATGGGTCTAAGGAATTCTATCAATATGCATATGGGAATAAGTCACGTACCTATATCACAAAGGATAAACACATCACATCAACACATTATCCTCACCTTGAAGCCTCAGTCTGAGTGGAATACAACTGTTAGGGGAATATATTCTCCATTCTCTTCCCTAACCCATTCATTTTGGGGTGAAGTTTAGAGCCTCAATCTAACTTGACACATGGGCTTAGAACCTCATGTCAATTCCCCACACTACCAAGCCATGTTCCAATATATATTTATCCATTCACCACAGACATACCGTATCACCACCCAATGTGAAAAACCCCATAACAATCGTAAACCATAACTATCAACATGGGAATTTAAATCATTCTGTAACCCATTAACATAATTTCCTTTTACATTACATAACCTATTTTTCCCATTTCACTTTCTTATGCCTAACTCACTAAAAATACTAAATAAATCCCATAAATTATCCAATATTCATCAATTACCATATATTATGCCATTTATCCCATTTATCATTTCCCAAGAATTTTACAACTTATTAATTTCAAGTACAATTATTATATCACATAGGAAAACCACTTTATTGCATTCAATCCATTAGGTATACCCCATAATTACCATGTATTATCCTTTTCCACATTTGATCAATTCTGTTATTCAAATACATTCACATGATCTTCAATTCACAATCCATTTCTAATTTAATAAGTTCATAATTTCATATATATTAATCCTTATAGTTATTTCAATAGAATTCATAATCCATTAGACATAATCTTAGTTAACCCAATTAACCCTTTTTAGGGCATGCGAGACAACCCCTTATTCTATTGTCATAAACTAGCCACAAATATAAAAATTAAATTTGAAGCTCCACTAAACGTACTCAACTATTTCAATATGGGCTCTACATTATCACAAGCCATCTCTACACTTAACATTACCAATTTCTAGGTTTAGGAATGTCGGCGCACCCCATGGGTGGCCCTAAATAATTATAATCATTTTCAACACATCCAAAGGGGGTCATGAGGGGTATAAATCATTAATTATCCAACCTTTTTACCAAATATTACTCAAGATAACAATGTCACAACAAGAGGGAAGTATGATCTCAATACACATGCAGAAATATATAATAAAACTATGGGATAGAACTTGTAGACAACCTACATTGAATATGATGATGAACACACTTTTAATCGTGACCTTAGATATGGATTCAAACACCCTTTTAATTTCAAACAAAGATTACATTGTAAAAGAGTGTTTTAGTGCTTCATAAGAAGATGGGAGAAACTAAAAAACCCTAATCTAGAAAAGAGAAGCAAGTTGATTGTTAGACTTACCATAGGCATTGATCTAAAACCAATGACACTCCAAAATGGCGAAGAATGAGAGGAGAACCACCCTTGTGAAGTTTGGGTTGATTTGGATATTCATTAGATTTGAGAGGGAGAAAAATGAGGGATAAATCAGATGGGGATATAAATCTTCTATATTGAAAAAACTATAAATCCTCCAACATTTATTGGGTTGAACGGTTTGTCCGCATAGTTTTACAAACTGTGTGCATGCTATGGTCTAAAGGGAAAATGATGAAAAATTAATTTGGATGCTCCAAATTATTTTAATCACTATGTTTCAACTATGTGTAATGATACTATCCAAGGTTTCATGGTTTTCCTAGAAAGGTCACACGGTTTTCTTAATTGTGTGATGACCATGTGCCTTGCACGGGTTGGCCCGATTTTCCTTATTTTCATGTATGGAACACCTCCAAGGCCCCCTACTCATATGAAAGATTTCATTGAACATAAATAAGAGATTAAAACCAAAATTTAAATAAGGGAATGTAACTCCCCAACCCTACTTACCCAGATTCAGTGCATTATTACATAACATTGGCATGAACACAAAAGATCAAGTCTCGAAATACTGATTAGTTTAGTACCATTGGAAATACTAGATACATTCATAAGTTTTACATTATATTATAAAATGAAAAAATACAATAACATAGTCTCTATATACCATACTCATATCCCTTAGACTATCCCTACTGGTCAATCATAATATACTTCTTTTCATCCTAGTAAAAATAAAACATAGAAAGGGGTGATCTCAGATGCTCAGTCAGGATAACAATATAGAAGAAACTTTCATAAATAAGCATAAACATTTAAGGAAATGGTCGAATAGAAAAAAATATTTTTAAACATGAACTTAAAAATAATATGGCAATTATAAAATAAAATATTTCCATTTACTTATTCACATAGATATTCTACTAGTTGAATAATCACATGTAATATCAATACCCACATTCATAATGATGGAATGCATAATCCCAGACTTCATAACCACATTATCAAGGCCTTGTTCCAAGAATACAAATAAGATTTCTTCAAGGCCTTGTTCCAAGAAACTAGTTTGTTTCATGAGACCTATCGATTCATCGAGGAGCTATAGCGGGCTCCACCCATCACTTACTAAGTCCAATGCATTCCTCATATGAAAAGGATCAAACATAAAATAAACATTCGTATTAAAACTAGCATACGAAATGTAAATACTTTATCCATAAACCATGAATGGTGTGAAAATAACACATCCACAATCCAACATATATCACAAAACCTTCAATACAATATGGAAGTTTTGTATCATAATATATCAACTTCAATTAATCTTAAAATCCATCAAAGGATATTGACATAAATGAAATAAATTTTTTTTAAAGAAATATCTCTTTCTTTTTTGAAATCATTTAAAATTAATGTAATTATAAAAGAAAATATATATTTTGAAAATAATCTTATAAGCTTGTAATGGATGCTTCGATGATGTTATAATGACAGAAAATAGCTGCACCTTCCATATAAGTTAAAAAAACATTTTTACCTTAATTTTGTCGAAAAGGCCATAAGGTACCTTGTTTGGAAAACGACGGAAAGATTACTTTCAAACCATTTTATAAAAATTAAAAAAATGGTATAAATGAATTTAACCCATAGTATAGTAAATAGTAAAAATGTTTTGGAATACATTTTTAAGAAACATGGATGTGGATGAAAAAGAGGTCCCAGTAGATACTAACGTAAAAACAACCTCAGATAATAAAGAGATTGTGAAATTAACCCTTAACTTGTACTTTTCCTTGGATGAGGGTAGGTTAACCTCATATATAATGGTTAAATAATTGTTATTTAATTATAAAATAACCATATACATTAATATGATATCATATATGATCTTATAATATTTCATTGTTAATGATATTTCAGTTGTGTCATCGTTTCGGGTGTTAACTAATTCGTTTTCCTTTATATGCTTTGTTACGTAAGTAATGTTTGTTATGGATAGGATGTATCTTATTCATATTCAGAATTATATTAAGTCTTTAAACATTATTTTTAGTCATCAAATGAAAATTAGTCTTGAATGGATATTAGGGGGAATGAATCTCTTCGAGTTGGTGGAGACAGTAATCCGTACAGACGGACGAGCGATGATATCATTTTTTTGATATTAAAATCATATATAATTGGATTTTATATCATATATAAAGAATAATTACCATATTATATTTATTATTTATATCATTTATACTCATTATTATACCCATATAAATGATTAAGTGTTTGAATAACAAACTACACCACGACGTGGAGACAGTAATTCGTATGTACACACGTATGGTGACTTTGTCATTTATAGGATGGATATAATAATGAATATGGTTGTAAAATTTTTATAATAACATCATAGTATATATAAGATACTGGTTTTAGTATTTTATAATGGAAACAACAAAGAAATATGATGTGGAAGAAGAAAAGAACATGGAAGAGGTGATGAAATATTTACCTCTTCTTTTGGTTCTTCCTATTGATTTGATCAAAAGGGCTCCTTAGAATGGATTTCTGACTAAAGGAAGACATCTAGGATAAAGGGAGGACAGTTGGGAGGATATTTTTTCAGGTTTTGGCCGATACAAATGGATTTGAAGGTGTGAATTTGAGAGAAGGGAAAGTGACCTTTTATAAGAGGGGTGGGGGCACCTTAGGAAAAGATTTAAATATTATTTTATAATAAAATAATTTTCAGATTCTAATGGATCCAAAATGAATTATTTAAAGGATAAGGTGGGTATGGGTCTAAAAACTATCAACCAATAGGTTTTAGACATATTTGGGTTACTATATTATCCTTATCGCTTACATTTAACTCTTAGTTAAATAGATTGACATTTAACTTGTCTCTTTGTATTTTTATATTATATGGTTAATAAACTTAGAATAAACTTCAAAGATAACCCCAAGTGGTTCACTAATGATACAAATATTATTATATAAGTCTTTTGGCTGAACCATGTATTTTTAGGATTATTATATAAACAAATAATATTGTATTTGTTTTAAAAATGCATTTATGTCAATTTTGACATTATTTAATAATTGATTTTTGTTAAATTCCTAAAAACTTTATTACTTCAAAATAAATACATTTAATCAACTCTAATATGTCATATTAACCTAGGAAATTAGTTTAATTCTTTAAAATTATAAAATTATATTTATTTTTATATTTATAATATTAATTATTTTAATCTTTCATTAATATGGTAATTACTACATCATCATTGTGTCATAAATAAATTTAATTATTTGAAGTCTAAAAATAATAAATAAAATAATATTATGTAATAAATATTCTTTACCTTTCTAATGAATATTTATAGTCTAATTTATATTGTGTATAACCCTATATTAAAATTGGATTAGTTATTAAACTTTGAATTTAACACTTTTAACTCTTCTTTGAATTAAATAACAATAAATGTCCTAATCTAATCCAGGTGCACCTAAAGGATAATATTTTTTCTAATGTTGTTTTTAGTCGAATTAAACTTATCAAATAGAATTAGGACATGTGTTAGTGTAATAATAATATCATTTTTACGCTTAATTTCCCTATTTACTTTTAACTGTGGTAAATAAAAGTAAAAAGTTTCTATTCACCAAAAATTATTTTCATCTTATTGAACCACATTTTACTTACTGATATCCACCATTTCTCTCATATTTTTGAAATTTAACTCATATAAGTGGTAAAATTAAGTTTTATACAAATTTGGAAATGCTCCTAGGAGGTGGGTAAAAGACGGTAAAAAGTTCGATAAAATGTTATATATCTAATCTCATTATAAAATGAATCCAATGAATTAAATTGAACATAAATAGGTATTATGTATCTATTTTGACCTAAAATAACTTTAAATAAAATAAATAATTATTTAAATAAAAATTCGGTTTTAAACAATAACTTAGTGTTTTTCACTATTCATCAAAAATACAATGTTTTCAGAAAAATACCAAAAATTAAACCTAAGATAATTTAGACATTTGGAATCCAAAAGTGAAGTCTATTTTGAAAGATAAAATTAATAAAATTTTAAAAAGAGGGTATTACAATTCATAACAGCTAGTTTGATTGGTCGCGGTGTGTTAGAATCTTGAAGTTAGGTACAACGCAATATATTGCATTATTCCAAGGGAAACATACCATAGAAGCTTGGGGTGTTACATTCTTCCCTCTTTCAAATAATTTCATCCTCAAAATGTTTAGAATTTTATTTCATGAAAAGTTTCGGGTGGTTCTTCATCATAAGTTCCTTAGGTTCCAACATTGCCTCTTCCATCTTATGTTTTCTCCATTGAACTTTTACCAGACGAGTTGTCCGTTTTCTCAGCACTTGTTCTCTGGTATCAGGAATTTTGATAAGCTCTTCACAATAATATAGATCCGGTTCTAGTTCAATTTCCTCGTAGGTGAGTACACGCGTTGGGTCAGGCATGTATTTTCTGAACAGTGATACGTGGAACACATCATGAACTTTGGAGAGACTTGGTGGCATTGCCAACTGGTAAGCTACAACCCCAATTAGTTCTAGAATTTCAAAAGGTCCAATGTACCTGGGACATATTTTACCCTTCTTACCGAATCATATAACTCCCTTCCATGGAGATACCTTTAAGAAAACCTAATCTCCTACCTAAAATTCCAAATCCTTCCTTCAGTTATCGGTATAACTCTTCTGACTACATTGTGCTGTTTTGATGTGGGTTTGGATAACCTTCACATTTTCCATTGTTTCCTCAATAAGTTATGGACCTACGAGTTTTATTTCACCAACACCATCCCAAAAAGTTGGTGTCTGAAATCTCTCTATGTACAACACTTCATTTGGTTCCATATGAATACTTGAATGGAAGATATTGTTATAGGAAAATTCTACCATAGGTAAATATTGATCCCACATACCTTGAAAGTCAAGTGATCAATATATCAACATGTCTTATAAGGTTTGAATAGTCCATTTTGATTGTCCATCAGTTTGAGGGTGGTAGGCAGTGCTCAAACAAAGTTCAGTATCCATGAATTTCTAATGTCATTTCCAGAATCTTGATGTAAAATGGGGATCACGATCAGAAACAGTCAATTGGGGTACACCATGGAATCATAAAAATTCATTAATATATAGTATTGCTAAATGTTCAAGTGGTAAATATTTTCTTATATCAAGAAAATTTGCTGACTTGGTAAGACAATCAACAATGTCCCATATTGCATCATTCCATCTAAGTGTCTTTGGTAGCCCCATGACAAAGTCCATCATAATATTATCCCATTTCCAATCAGTTATGGGAAGAGGTTGCATGACTCTTCCATGTCGTTGCCTTCAAGATTTTACTTATTGAAAAACCATACATCATGAAACAAAATCAGAAATCTCCCTCTTCATGTTGTCCCACCAAAAATGTTCCCTCAAATATCTATACATCTTAGTGCTACCAGGGTGTATAGAGAAATTGGAGATATGAGCATCATCCAACAATTACCTTTTTAGATCAGGTATGGTAGAAACATAAAGTCTCTTCCCAAATATCAAAATTCCATCTTCATATATGAAGTCACTCAATATCCCATCATTCATAGAATTAATTTTATTTTGAAACTCCTAATCATCAGCCTGAGAACATTTTATCTTTTCTAGTAAATATGGTTTGGAAACCTTTTGAAAAAGTATTTATGTTTCACCTTCCATGATTATTCCTATATCCATTTTCACTAGATCCAAGAAAATAAGATCCCTTTAAATTATCATCTTGTTTAAAACCCCATGATCCTTTTTGCTCAAATCATCTACCACATTATTTTCCTTCCCAGGATGGTAGTGTATTGTGCAATCATAATCCTTGAGTAGTTCAAGCCATCTTCTTTTCTTCATGTAGAGTTCTTTCTATAAGAAAATATACTTCAAACTCTTGTGATTGGTATATATATCACATTATTCACCATAGAGATAATGTCTCCATATCTTTAAAGCAAATATTACATCTGCTAACTCAAGACCATGAGTTGGATAGTTTTTCTCATGTATTTTTAGCTGTCGTGATGCATAGGAAATAACTCTATCATTCTACAAAAGGACACAAACAAGTCCTTTCTTTGAACTATCACTATAAATAACAAACCCATCATTCCCTGATGGTAGATTCAAGAGAGGAGAATTGAATAATATTATCTTCAGTTCTTCAAAACATTCTTCACACTCTTTTTTTCCAAACAAATTTAACCCCTTTACGGGTGAGCTTTGTTAATGGGTTATCCAACCGGGCAAAATTCTGGACGAAATGTTGATAATAACCTGCTAAACCAATAAAACTGCATACCTCAGTTATACTCATCGGTACTGGCCATTCTTGGATTGGCTTCGTATTTTAAGGATCAACAGAGATTCCATCCTTAGAGACAATATGGCCAAGAAAATAAATCTCTTGAATCCATAATTCACACATGCTAAATTTCCATATAATTCATTTCTTTTAAGAGTCTTTAGAATAATTTTCAAGTGATTTTCATGATCTTTGTAGATTTTAGAATATACCCAGATATCATTAATAAATACCACTACAAATTCATTAAAATATTCCTTGAAAAATCTATTCATTAGATCCATGAAGACCAAGGGTGGATTAGTCAATCCAAAAGGCATTACTGTAAACTCGTAATGCCCGTACCTAGTTCAAAATGCTATTTTTGGAATGTATTCCTTTTTCACACACAACTGATGATATACAGATCAAAGGTCAATCTTTTAAAAATATTGAGCTCCATGAAGTTAGTCAAATAAATCATCAAAGCAAGATAGGGGATACTTGTTCTTTATTATTATAGCATTGATCTCCCTGTATTCAATGCACAACCTCATAGATCCATCTTTCTTGTTAACAAAAAGATTAGGGGCTCCCCATGGAGAAACACTAGGGTGAATAAATCCCTTACTACTCAATTTCTCTAGTTGTTTCTTTAGTTCCACTAATTCTACAGTGGCCATTATATAAGGGTTCTTCGATATGGGACTTGAAACAGGAATTAAATCAATAGAAAACTCAATTTATTGTTCTAGAGGATGTCCAGGTAAATATTCTGGAAACACATCAATATATTCTTTCACAATAGGTACGTCATCTATTTGAACATTCCTTTCCTCACCCACAGTTATTTCATTCTCATCCTCCCCAATAATTGAATTTAGTTGAGCTACTGGCGGTAGATCTAGATAAGAATTAGGTGGTGACGTTTCTTCTCTAAAGATAAGGTACTCCTTATCATCATTGAGAATTGTAACCCTCTTCTCCTTACAATAAATTTTTGCATCATGGTCCAAAATCCAATCCATACTAAGGAGTATATCAAAATCAATCATGGGTATGACGATGAGATCAGAAGATAAAGAATATTTATATGCCCTAATGGGAACTAATTCAAAAAACATTGTTGCAATGATACTTCCCTTAGGTGTTTTTACTGACAACTCCCTTGTTTAGTCAAATGGAAAATATCTAATTTTCTTAGCAAACTGTGAAGATATGAAACAATGCAATGATCTAGAATCAAATAAATCATTTTCTAAACTTGAGGAAGCCATTAAATTACCTACCACCACTTCTTTCAGAGCTTCAACCTCTGCAGTAGTGATAGAATAAGCTTGGCCTTTATCCCTTGGCCTTTTTTGAGGTATGTTTCCTTGGTGCTTAGGACATTCATTTTCATAATTTCCCCTTTCTCTACAATTGTAGCATTCAACATTGACATCCTCTTTCTTCCCCTTACTATCACGAGCATGATTTCCTTTTTTGCCACACTTTTAAGAGACTCCCATTCCCTTCAGACAAGTACCGGGGTGTTTCTTACCACATTTACATAAATATGGATATTAAACTTTTCCCTTAATCCCCTTATTTCCATTTCGAGAGTGTTCAGCAGTTCTCTTATTCTCTTTCTTTTCTTTTAAGTCATAAGACTTAGAGAATTAATTTTCTATCCTGATAGCACATGAGAAAATATCTTCGTATGAAAAGAAGTATTGTGAGACTAATGCACGCTGGAGAAATGGTTTTAAACCATAAAATAATAGATAAATCTTACTCCTTGGGTTACATATATAATCTCTTGAATGCCTTGATAACCTTGTAAAGTTAGCCTCATACTTCGTGACATTCTTATCCTCCGTTTTCCTCAGACTCAGAAATTTCCTTCCATATCTGTTTAATGGTCATACGGAAAGTATTTTTCTATGAAAATATCTTTAGACTCCCTCTATTCCATATTTGATACTTCATCATCTTCCTTTGTGTTTTGAATCAATTACCACCATTGATCTACATCTCTTGTGAGGCGATAAACTTCCATGACAACTTTTTCTCTTTCGCTACTCCCCAAAGCGTGAAATATTTTCTCAAAGGAATTTATCCATTTCTTAGCTACTAATGGATTTGTACACCCATTGGATTTTGGTGGTTGTTTCCTCATGAAGCGGTCTAACATTGATCCTCCACGTTGTGGATCAGGGTGCTCCATACGGGTAAGGTTATTATTCATAACCCTAGTGAGTTTTCCCAGTATGGTGATAAGCTGATCAGCACCAGTTTCTTCACCAGCTCCACTATAATTATCTTGAGTTAGAAGAAAATCCCTACATGGATTACATTCATTGATACAGATTCCATTCCTTCCACTAGGCGTCATTTCTAAACAATGGCATACACAAGATTAGTTTATGAATCACAATACATAATTCCAAACTTGTAAAACAGTTAACATAAATTGAACAGTTTATGGATATAATCCATAATCATAAAAATATTTTCATTGAGGAAGTATATAATCTTAAACCCTTCATAATAGTTTGTAAATAAAATGATAATTAACCTAAGCATATCCACCAGGAGTGTCGTAACCAAGAGTGCAGCAAGGCCTGTTGTTGTGCACCAGTTCTCGTTCAAGTCTAGCTCAAAGTGGTGTTTTCAGGTTTTATCCCTAGGTACATATGTTCTAGAGCTGCCTCTACCTGCTCATATCAATACAGGGATGTATTTCTTATAAAACTCACAAAATCTCTATAATACCAAAATTCTCGGAAGTTCTTCTATACCAATCCTCAAAGTCTATCTTAGGATAATGTGCTCTAGTCAGAGTTTTTCTAAATATAACTTCCATGGTTTGTAATAAACTTCCTCTGATACCAACTATAATTCCTCGACCCTATTTACCTAGATTTAGTGCATTATTACATAACATTTTCATGATCACAAAAGATCAAGTCTCGAAATACCGATTAGTTTAGTAGCCTTAGAAATATTAGATACATTCATAAGTTTTAAATTACATTATAAAATGAAAAACTAAAACAACATAGTCTCCATAGGCCATACTCATATCCCTTAGACTATCCCTGTAAGTCAGTCATAATATAATTCTTTACATCTTAGGAAAAATAAAACAAAGAAAGGGGTGAGCTCAGATGCTCATTAAGGATAACAATATAGCAGAAACTTTCATAAATAATCATAAAAATTTAAGGCAATGTAAGACTAGAACAAAAGCCTTTTAAACTTGAACTTTAGAATAATATGGAAAAGATAAAATCAAATAATTCCATTTAATTATTCACATTCATATTCTATTTTTCTAATAATCACATGCAATATCAATAACCACTTTAATAATGATGGAATTCCCAATGCCAGGCTCCATAACCACATAGTCAAGGCCATGTTCCAAGACTACAAATAATGTTTTTTCAAGTCCTTATGCCAAGACACTAGTTTATCTCATGAGACATACCAATTCATCAGGGGGCTATAGCAGGCTCCACCTGTCACTTACTAACTCCAACGCATTCCTCATATGAAAAGGTTCAAACATAACATAAACATTCGTATTAAAACTAGCATAAAAAATGTCAATTATTTATCCATAAACAATGAATGGTGTGAAAATAACACATACACAGTCAAACATATCACAAAACCTTCAATACAATATGGATGTTTTGTATCATAATAAATCAACTTCAATTAAGCTTAAAATCCATCAAAGGATGTTGACATAGATGAAATCAA
Source organism: Viscum album (assembly GCA_963277665.1). Lineage (NCBI taxonomy): Eukaryota > Viridiplantae > Streptophyta > Magnoliopsida > Santalales > Viscaceae > Viscum > Viscum album. The sequence goes on along the minus strand of OY728122.1, from coordinate 4,077,844 downwards.
AACATTTTTTAGAGAAATATCTCTTTATATATTGAAATCATTTAAAATTTATATAATTATAAAAGAAAACCTTTATTCTGAAAATATTCTTATAAAATTGTAAGGGAATCTTCGACGATGTTATAATGGCATAAAATAGACAAACCCTCCATATAAGTTAAAAATCATTCTTACCTTAATTTTATTTAAAAGGCCATAAGGTACCTTGTTTGGAAAACGACGGAAATATTCCTTTCAAAAAATTTAATAAAAAGTAAAAAACGGTATAAATGACATTAACACATAGTCTAGTAAATAGTAAAAATGTTTTGGATTACATTTTTATGAAACATGGATGTGGATGATAAAGAGGTCCCAATAGATACTTAGTAAAAACAACCTCAGATAATATAGAGATTGTAAAATTAACTCTTACCTTTTACTATTACTCGGTCGAGGGTAGGTTAACCTCCTGTATAATGGTGAAATAATTGTTTTCTCATTTTGCATGAACCATATAAATCAGTATTATATCATATATTATCTTCTAATATTTCTTTGTTATGATATTTCAGTAGTATCATCATTTCAGGTGTTAACTGATTCGTTTTCCTTTATATGATTTGTTACGTAAGTAATTATTTTTATGGATAGAATGTATCTTATTCATATTTTTAATGATATTAAGTCTTTAAACATTATTTTTAATCATCAAATGAAAATTAGTCTTGAATGGATATGATGGGAAATGAATCTCATCGCGTTCGTGGATACGGTAATCCGTACATACGCAGGAGTGATAATATCATTATTTTGATATTAAAATCATATATAATTGGATGGTATATCATATATACATAATAATTATCATATAATATTTATTATTTAAATCGTTTATACTCATAATTATACCCATCTAAATGATGAAGTGTTTGAATAACAAACTACACCACGACGTGGAGACGGTAATCTGTACGTACACGCCTATGGTGACTTTTTCATTTATAGGGTGGATAGAATAATGAATATGGTTGTACCATTTTAATAATAATATCATTGTATATATAATATACTAGTTTTATTATTTTATAATGCAAACAACAAAGAAAGAGGAAGTGGAAGAAGAAAAGATCTTGAAAGAGGTGATGAATATTTACCTCTTCTTCGGGTTCTTCCTTTTGATTTGATCAAAAGAGATCCATAGGATGGATTTTTGACTAATAGAAGGCCTCTAGGATTAAGGGAAGACATTTGGGAGGATATTTGGGTAGGGGTTGGCCAAGAAAAATGGCTTTTAAGGTGTGAAGTTTAGAGAAGGGGAAGTTCCCTTTTATAAGAGGGGTGAGGGGCACCTTAGGAAAATATTGAAATATTATTTTATAATAAAATTACTTTCGGTTTATAATGGCTCCATAATGAATTATTTAAATTATATGGTGGGGATGGGTCTAAAAACTCTCAAAAAATAGGTTTTAGATAGGTTTGAGCCACTATATTAAACTTATCTTTTAGATTTAACTCTTAGTTAAATAGATTGACATTTACAACGTCTCTTTGTATTTTTATATTATATGCTTAATAAACATACTATAAACTTCCAAGAGAACCCCAAGTGATTCATTAATGAAACAAATATCATTATATAAGTCTTTTGGCTGAACCATATATTTTTAGTATTATTATATAAACCAATAATATTGTATTTCGTTTAAAAACTCATTTATGTCAATTTTGACATTATTTAATAATTGATTTTTTTAAAGTCCTAAAAAGTTTATTACCTCAAACTATATACATTTAATCAACAATAAATGTCATATTAACCTAAAAAATAATTTTAATTCATTAAAATTCTCAAATTATATTTATTTGGATATTTATAATATCAATTATTTAAATCATTCATTAATATGGTAATTACAGCATCATCATTGTGTCGTAAATAAATTTAATTATTTAATGTCTAAAAATTATAAATAAAATACCGTTATGTATGAAATTGTTTTATATTTCTAATTAATATTTACATTCGAATTTATATTGTGTGTAACCATATATTAAAAATGGTTTGGTAATTAAACATTGAATTTAATACTTTTAACTCTTCTTTGAATTAAATAATAATAAATGTCCTAATCTAATCCAAGTGGACTGAAAGGAACATATTTTATTCCTTAGGTTTTTTTGGTCGAATTACACTTATCCAATAGAATTAGTACATGTTTTAGGGTAATATTAATATCATTTTTACCCTTAATTACCCTATTTACATTTAACCGTGGTAAATAAAAGTAAAAATTTACTATTCACAAAAAATTATTTTCATCTTATTAAACCAAATTTTAATTACTGATATCAACCGTGTCTCTCATATTTTTGAAATTCAACTCACAGAAGCGGAAAAATTATGTTTTATACAAATTTAGAAATGCTCCTAGGAGTTGGGTAAAAGACGGTAAAAAGTTCGACAGAATTTTATATATCTAAACTCATTACAAAATGACTCCAATGAATTAAATTGAACATATATAGGTATTATGTATCTATTTTGACCAAAAATAAATTTAAATAAAATAATTAATTATTTAAATAAAAAGTTGGTTTTAAAGAATAACTCATAGTTTTTCACTATTCATTAAAAATTGAAAGTTTTCAGAAAAATACCAAAAATTCACCCTAAGCTAATTTCGATATAAAAAATCCAAAAATGAAGTCCATTTTGAATGATAAAATTTATAAAATTTCAAAAAGTGGGTATTACTACTCATAACTACTAGTTTGATTGGTCGTGATGTGTTAGAATCTTCAATTTGCGTACAATGCAAGCTATTGCATTATTCAAAGGGAAATGTAATAGGGAAGCTTGGGGTGTTATAGGGAATACCTTCATGAAGATTAGAATCTTAAATTAATACTCTTTTCATCATTATTAGTATAACCATTACTCATAACACCTTACTGATTCTCTTCATGATATCCCCCCCCCCAATGACATTAATTTGTATAATACCCATACTCACCACATTTAAAACAATCAAAATTTTATCATATATTATAGAGACCATTATTCTCATCCATTTTATTAACTAAACTTATCATTTTCTCTCAATAACTACTTTCTCGTTGTGGTTATTCTTCACACATGAAATATCATCTTGTTCTTTTGAGACATTACCTAGAGTGATTCTTCCAACATTTCAACAAATAGGAAACTGAGTATTATGGACTCCATCAACTAATCTCTCAGTGAACTCTATACTTCTCTTCTTTGGTGAGTCTAAGAGTTGGATCATGTGAAATTTCATAATCATATATCATGATAACTGATTATGAATAATCAAAATAACCTTCACTCTATTAATCACCCCTTTGGGTTTCTCATAAACACATTTTATATCCCATTAAACAATAATCTAGTTAATTTTGATTCCAAATATTGACTAAAACCAAGAAGTATAGTGTGAGAAACAATATTTATAGTGAAATATCACATAATCATGAAATATCACTTATATAATATCTAAATATTTATACCTTATTTTCAATGTATTACACCACAAGATTAACCTAGGTCATTCATGGTCATTATTTGAATCCTTCATGATGGTTCGTAAAGTGTTTTTAAAGTTCTAAATCATATCCCTTTGGAGTTTAAAACTAGGATCATAGTAAGTCCCATTTTCATGTACCATGTAATGTTCGAATCAAGCCCAATGCATCTTTTATGAAATTTACCCCATGGTGCATCTGTTTTGGAACCACGTCAACTTTTTTTATTCAAGAAAGGATGTACTTATAGGAAACCACATTCTCTATATTTCACCAATATTCCAGGACATTTTACTGTATGTATAATTATACATAGAATTATAATTATAAATATCCCAAGACATATCCTTAGACATATCCCTATGTATCTTTTTAAATTTTTCTCATCCTTATTTCCAAATGTTTACAAAACCCTTCCTCTAATACCAACTATAACGAGAAAATATTTTCATATATAGATATTATATATTTTTAGATGAATATTCACTACATTACATAGAAACATGTCTAGGGATGGTAATTTCATAGTGCCTTTAAAAACATCGAAGCATAATCAAATGGTTCATAAGAGTTATACATAGTATCCCACTTAGTTCCTCGTAATTAGCACCGTTCATAGGCATATCAAATGTAATTCCTATCATCATTACTAAGGTAAAATAAACAAATGAAAGGGTCAGATTAGATGCTCATTAAGGATAAATAAGCTAAATATGTAAACATAATGTGAGAATAATGGTATGATAACATGGTAATAGAATATGAAAACCATAAAATGAATATCATAGATCAAAATATTGAGTAAAGAAATAAATATTGGAAGTTAATAATACATGATTCATAAGAAAATAGATTAACATGATTCATGAGAGCATAAAATTGACATAAGAAATGGAATTGTGGCTTATACATATGTAAAGAAAATATTATATAAAGGATATCCATGCAAACATTCATAATATGTTAGGCTTTGGATAACCACATCTACAACTTTTTTAGGCTTGGGATAACCTCCAGAGTCCCCTATTAAAAGGTTTAGGATAACCTCATGTGTATCCTAAAATCTCAAAGAACATTAACAATTAACAAATTATTTGGAGGGATATATTGGTCCCACTAATCACATAATCCATACATTTATGCAGTAAAAGATCATAAAGTATTCATCATATCAGATCCCATGAAATTAAATATGTTTCATAAAACATTCATCATATAATAATAGGTGGTAATGGAATGGGTTTCATAAACATTTCATCATTATAAACACAAACCATTAATATAAAGACAATTAATAGTATCATTGGATCATATCCCCATTAAAACCTAATTAATATAAAAGGATTCCATCCAAGATTTAAAATGATTTTGAAAATATACTAAGAACATTTCTTTAGGAAAATAACCTTTCTCTGAAATTCACTTTTTTAAAACTAAAATATTATAAAAATTATTCAATTTTTTTTTGTAAAAATAACTTTGAAAAACATATAAAGGAAAAAATTAAATATTATTTAAATATTTTCTTATAGAAAATAACATTTTCACTTTGAAAAACATTTTTAAAGAAAAAAATATAAATATATTTCATTGAAAGTACCCTTGGAAAATTATAAAGGAATAATTAATTTAAATAATAGTCATGATAATGGTAAATTATATTCGTGAATTATAAATTAAAGCAAATATCACATTCACATTTTTAGTAAAATAAAAATGGGCCTTGTTTTTGAAAATTATGAAAAGATTCCTTTTAATTTTTTTTATAAAAATAAAAAAGGGTAAAAATCACATGAAACAATCCTAGAGAAACATTAAAAAATATGTAAACTATTTTTAGAAAACTAGGATATGGAATAAAAATTTTTTCAACCGAACATATAAATAATGTTTGTATTCTTTAAAAACATTAATTTAGAATCATGAGTAAATATAGAGAGGAGAATAAAGGGAACAATTTTATTCTCAAAAAATAAACATAGTATAATAAAATATTTTATTTTCTTTAGAAATAGTTCATAAGATTAATAATTGGAATCATAATCATGAACAATCCAGCTAAATAATTAGATTGTAACATAAAACCCTTACAAATTTGGTAACATTGAATCGTAATCCCCATGAAATAATAACATTAAATGAATCTTAGAATATAATGGGATTAAATAAATTCATGATATTACACATAAAAGGGTATTTATATACACTTCATAAAAAAATATAGATACATAACATAACATATTCCCCGAAGAACATAAATTTAGATAAAAATCTCTTATCGCTTTGGTAGTAGTTCGAATTATAAGCACCAAAAAATAATAAATTAAAATAAAAAACTAAATCTCCTGAAAATGAGGATATTAATTATATATATTGTCAATGGGGATGTATATACACCACCAAACAGAAACAAGTGGTGAATATGACATGTGTCTCCCAAAAATAAAAGAGTGAATAAAAATGCATTACCTTAAGTAATGATTTCCTTCAAAAACATTCAATAATCTTGTATAATAAATATAAGTTTATTATAAATATATTTAATAACCATAGAAATATTTTAATGCCATATTTTATTTACTTATGAAATTTTATTATCCATTTTTTAACAATTCCTTGTTAAAATCACGTTTCAGGTAATAACTATTTTGTTTTTGTGTGTATATGTTTTGATTTAAAAAAATTTATCCTATAAATTTGATAATTATTACATAATATCCAGAATTTTAACCTTGATAAAAATATTATAAATATTCATTATATATTTATTTATATAAATCCATAAAATTTAGATATAGAAAATGAAATACATCATTCAGGGAGACTATAGGCCATATATATGACTGAAAGTGGATTCCATTTTCATGAAGGATGAAATGAAATAAAGGTAAATGATATATTAAATTTAAAGAATAGTTTTTATGTCTTATATATTATATATATTTATTAAATTTACCCACATTACATTCCATTCAAAGAATTAGTAAAAAATGAATCACATCCCTTCACGAGGTGGTTGTCTGTCATACAGACAAATGATTTTATCATAGCCCCCACAGAATGGGAAGTAAGAAGTTTTACGTGATATAATGATTAAATACAAATAATTATATTAAAAGGATCATATATATTAAATTAATCTATTCCTATCACTATCCATGTAAAATTGAAATAAAAAACACATCACATTTGTGCGCGAGGCCATATTTCATCGTACACATGAGTGATGTTATTTTTTACCTACATGCCAGATAGAAAGAATTTATTGGTTATATTATAATTAAAAATGAATAATAATATCATAATTATATTATATAAATATTAAATCCATCATTATATCCATCCATGAGAGGTGGTGATGAAAAATAAATAACATCAATTCGCAAGACGGTAGTCCACTGTACAGACGATCAATGATTTTATTACCAATTTGTTAGAAGTGGATATATAAATTGGTTATTATATTAACATAATAAAATCTAATTTTATGTTAAATTTTTGTGTTATCATATCATTATAGTTGACCAATAATTTATGTAGTTATTGGATGAAATAAAATGATAAAGCAAGTTTAAGGACTATACATCTTTTTCAAAGAACCTCTTTAGTTTTACACACAAAACCTTATTATAAGATATTCATAATAAATATAAGGAATATAGGATTTGTTAAGGGTATTAATTATTATATTTTGATAGTTATTGTAAGTGTGCATAAGAGAGGGTATGAGGTGACCATTTATAAGTGGGAGAGAGTGACACACATGGAATTTTTGACAAGAATAAAGTGTTTCCACATTTATCACATAACACATGGCTCCAAAATGGGTCATTATAAATAATTATAGGATATAAGGTCTAAATATCTCAATAAAATGGATTTTTGAAAAGTTTCTCGGTTATTTTTCTCCTCTCCATTTTAGTTTTACCCCCAAGTACAACTATTTTAACCTTAACCGTAGTAATTATTTTTTATTGGTTTTACTATGAAAAAATATTATATTGACATTATTATATATTTCGAATTATTATAATTATTAATATTTTATCCAATTTTCTAAATTTAAATCATATAAGTGGCCAAATGTATTTTAAAATCAAACTTGTAGATGGGATGAGAAAATAGTTTTCCAAAGAGAAAATATTCAGAGGATTAAAAAGTTTTTATATAAAAATTGAATACGAAATTGATTACAATAAACTAAATTAGATTAAAAAAACTATAATTTTACTAATTTAAATTTTAAAATAATATTAAAAAATCTATCTTGTAAATTCACAAAAAAAAAATTAATTCATTAAGGCAAAACGTAGTAGTACGCTGAAAAATAGTTCTTCATAAAAAGATTTAATTTATTTTAAAATATTTATTATTTTAATTTCAAATTAATTGGTAACCAAATAATTAATTTTATATATATGTGTAAACCAATTATTTTCATAATTTATTTAATCATATTTATTACTTCCATTCCAACAAGTAGGAGATAATTATCATATTAAATAATAGTTTTGAAATTTTATATTGTTATCATTAGTAATCGTTGTTGCATGTAACCCAATATATTGAAAAATTTATATTTATTTGAAAGAAATATTTTATAAAATCTGAGGGTGTTAAATTGAATTCCACGATTTTACAAATATGCTGAAAAATATGTTTCTTTAGGTTGAATTAATATTGATCAACCCATTAACAATGTGAAAAAGATTACATGGCTTATTATTTTTATTTATATCAACATGACTATGAGTATGTACTTAGTAATGGATTCACATAATGTAAAAATTTCATGACATGAATATTTCTAGAAGGTAGTTGACTGTTCAATATATTTCAAAACCAAGAACCCTCTCTGATGATTTCCAAACCCCATGAGAATCCCCCAAAATCCTTGGAAATATTTATTCCCAAAATCCATTAATTAAAACAAACATTAATCTATATAATTTAGATCAAAAAGGGTTAATAATTAACTAAAAAAATGGGATGTTACAATTCTCCACACCATACAAGCTTTATGTCACATGAAATTCAACAATATCTTGGTCTCGTAGAAAGTGAATGGAACTAATGCCTCATCAACAACTCCAGTTCCAATGTCTGATGTCTATCCCATCCACAATTTCATAGTATGAAAATAAATGGAATTTTTTTACTTCACTATATCTTCTCTCAATGATCTATAATCTGAACTAGTTTCTCAACCCTAGTTTTCAGGCTTAAGATCAACATTATTCTACTATATCACATGGGAAGGATCCATTTGATACCTCCTTAGTTGGGAAACATCAAAAACATCAAGGATGGATGTCAAAAAATATGGTTAGTATGAATGATATTCCACCTTCCTAGGATGATATATAATCCCAGAGGGACCAAAAAACATTGGTGCCACTATACCATATCTACCCATCCAATGGTGTCCCAAGAATGTTGAAAATATGAGAAAAACCTAATCAGCAATGTAAAGATCTAGTGGCTGATGATGATGGAATGCATATGATTTATGATGACTATGTGCTGAGATAAATCTCTTCCAGATCAACTCCACAATTTTCATCATTTTTAAAATAAGACTCATCCCAACCTAGGACCACTATCCCTACTCTTCCCAACATAAGGTAGATATAAAGGTCCTCCCATAAAAATCCTCAATGGGAAAAATATAAATCTAATCTTGATAACAATTTTTATAGGAAATCTCTACTAAAGGAAAATGATTTTCCTAAGAATGATTGAAATCAAGAACACATTCCCAGAGGATATCCTAAAGAACCTGGATAGACCTCTATGTCTATCCATCCATCTATGGATGATATCCTCTTATAAGTTTTATCTAGGAACCAATCACCACTTTCAATCCTTTCCCAAATATTAATGTGAACCTGGGGTCCCTATTAGAAACAATTAAAGAGTGAACCCCATTAAGAATCACAAGATATTGAACATAAAAGTCCTGAAGATATTCCACATTCATTTTCACATAGAAAATATGGAAATGTGTCGATTTCATGAGTCAATCAATGATATCAAAAGTCATATCCTTCCCAATAGGATACTATGGTAAAATAATAAATATTTCCTTGGAAATATCATCCCACTTCCATATCAGAATGGTTAAGGGCTGTAACAAACTAGAAAAACTACGATGTTCTTCTTTAATTCATTGAAATGTAAGACCACATGATAAAAAATCTATAATCGACCACCACATACCTAGACATCAATATTAATGTCTCCAGTCCTGATACATATTGGTATTCCCATGGTTTACAAATCAACAAAAAAAGTTTCCAATGTCCAACAACTCTTGCCTTAGAGAAAAAGAACAGCCAAAATTCTTTAGAAACTCAAATCATAATTGGGAGACCAAGATCACTCACTCAATGTCTCTCCACCATTTAGGATTTAACTAATGTTTTTTCACTTAGTATCGGGTTCTTTCATGATCTAATCCAACTCATCAAATTATTATTCATCCTTTTAAAATACAAGCACACCGACCCATCAGCTTATTCTACTCCCAAGATCTTCTTAGAAAAAAAAACTCCTCATATTCCACTCTTCTACTGATTTATCCAAGGATTGTGTCTGTTATTTATTACTAAACACATTAGAAACCACATTCTTTCCTCTGAGTGTATAAAAAATATCAAAATCAATAGTTTCAAGATACTCAACTAGGAATCTGTATCTCATGTTTAAATCCCTCTGAGTTAAAATATAATTTAGGCTCTCACGATGATAATATATCATAAAGAACTACCCAAATATGTGATTCCATATTTTTAGAGCATGTATAACAACTTCCAACTCAAGACCATGGGTAGGGTAGTTATTATCATAAGGGTGTTAGTGGTGAGATCCAAAGGACACTACCTATTTTCCCAGCATCAAGACACTCCCAAAACCCATACCAAAAGTATTATAGAAAACATCATAACCCAAGCCTGGTTTTGGAAAAATAAAACTAGATCCAAATTCAATGTCACCTTCAGTTCTTCAAAATATCCCTAATATTTGTCATTCCACCCCAAATTTTCACCCTTATAGGTCTATCTTTGAAGATTCAAGATTGGATAAATCCTGAAAAAAACACCTATAGCAACCAACCAACACTAAAAAACATCATATCCCAAACACGTTTTTGGTCCTCTCCTAAGACATAATAACCTATACTATTTCAGGATCCACTCAGAATCCTTTCTCTCAAATATAAAATTCCCTATAAATTTTACTTCATTAATCCAAAACTCACATTTGGAAATGTTACCATACAAGAGATTTTCCCTCAAGGTTAAGAGAATGATATCCAAATGGTCCCTGTTCTCCTATTTTGAATACAAGTAAACCAAAATATCATCCATGAAAATGGTAATAAATGTGTCTAAAAACCGATGAAGGATTTGATTCATCATCAAAAATACAACAGGAGGGTTAGTGAGACTGAATGTCATAACTGTAAACATGAAATGACCATACCGACTCCAAACTTTTTTCTTAGGTATATCATCTTCTCAGAATCACAAAAAATTTTACCCTAATCAAATTTGAATCTTTTAAAACCATCAAGCCTCTATATAATGATCAAAGAGATTATAAATCTTAGGAAAGGTATATTTTTTCTTGACAATAACCTGATTTAACATTCGATAATCAATATAATGGATGAGGTTCCCATATTCCTTTTTAATATTGAGGACAGAAAAATCCCATAGTGGCACACTAGGATGAATAACTCCATTACCCTTAAGGACGAAAAGCTTGAACTTAATTTACATCAACTAACTAGGCTCCAAAAAATAATTTTTCATAGAAATGGGAATCGTAGTAGGTAGTAGGTCTATGGTAATATCAACCTCTCTCAGTGGTGATATATTAGAAAAATACTCTAGGAATATTTCAGTGTATACACACACCATTATAAGAAGTGGACTACCCAAAAAAGGGTCAAATACAACCCATAATTGTTTCTACAACTAACATGATATCACCCCAGCATAAAGGAAAGTAGGCCCCACTCTCTCAAACCTAGAATCCCACTGACCATAAAATACATGAGTGAATCCATCCAAAGAAAAAACCATAAATCAGTTGCTATTGCAGTTTATATGGGGCTTAATGTTTATCATATAATATATTCCAACAATAAAGATGGTTATATCATGGTAAAGTACCAAGAAGGACCCATATTTGTCGAGGTAGTATATTCTCCCTCATCATGTAGAACAATTGAAAACTTGTTCAGAAATCATTCCCTAAGGCATGGAATAATCCAAAAATAATGGCATAAGATCTGAATTCTAGCCCAATACTCCAAAAAAAATTTAATATAAAACATAATGAGTATATCCTATATCAAACTATTCTAGAACCATAGAATATGAAACAAACATTTTACCTCAAACAGTATTTTGGCCCTACTCGAGATTTCTCTAGTGTATATTCCACTGCATAAAGACATCTGGTACCAACTCTTCCCTAATCATTCTTAGAAACAAGAACAAACCACATAGCCTAATTATAAGTCTCACCACACTTAGAAGTATCAGCACAAACCTACAAAACCTTTTTGAGAGTGGATCTAACCATACTTCCTTGGGATATCCTTTCACAAAAACACCTCAAATAGACTAATTGTCCAAAACGATGAAAAGTATTGGAAGCCTATCTAAAATTAGTATTTTTATGATCAGTTCTTTATCAATAATAGAAAGAATCATAATTTTCTCATAATGAAGCCTCCAAAATGTTCCTAAAGAAAACTGGATACATTTTCACTTCCTTTTCTAGCTATAAGATACACCATGGATAATGACAATACCAACTAAAAATATGCCCAAAACTTTTTTCAATTTATTTTAGAATATTCCAAAGATGCCTTATTTTCTATCTCTATAAAGGTCAGAAGGAATATGATAATAATCATTGACTAAATATCATCCCTCAATCAAAACTCAAACCTTCAAGCCTTTAGGTAATAATTGGTGACTTTCTCCCGTGCCAAATTCACTGACTCAACAAAATGGGTGGAATACTCCAGAAAGGTATGCTCCTATTTATCTATGGTTAGAAACTCTTGGTGATTTTCTATATTGACGCATAAATTTAATAAATAGATATTACATCTAAAAATATTATTATTTATTACATAACTTGTAAAAACCACACCAATACTATATTGGTTTAGTTTTATTGTAAACTTTAAGAAATAAACTTGTTTATAAATCGTCTACATTGTCTCCCACTTATACCTTCATAACTGAAACCATTTTGAAAATTAATACTTAATATCTTCCTTTATATCCTATAGAAAATAAAAATAATAAAATGGTGAGATATTTTGCTCAGTAAGGGTAAACTATAGAGACATCAACCATAACATAAGAATAAGGGTATAAGAACATGAACATTGCATTTCATAATTATACCCTGCATATCAAATATCATAGTTTTGGGTCATATAATAAATCATTGAAGTTAATAATACATGAATAATAAAATCATACAAGAGTAAAATCTACAATATGATAACATTAATATGAAACATGAGATTTTGGCATATAAATAAATCGGTAACAATGTGAACATGTATAAATAGAAATAGGTTCATTCATTATGTTAAGGACCTGAAACCAGACCCATGAATAAACTTATGGAAATGAATTAAGGACCATGAAAAATATAATGGACATGAATGTTATGTCCATGCATAATAATGTGAAAATTTAATCCATTTCACACATAATAATGTGAACATGTCATCAGGTTCACACATAACATTTTTGAATATGTGATCAAGTTCATACATAACATTTGTGAACATGTTATCAGATTCATGCATAAAATTTTTACCCATGAGTTATAAATCATTACCCAATTCATTACAGGGAGATATAGGTCCCACTCTTCACATAATGTAAATCATACATACGTATTCCATAAAAACATAAATCATTCATTATATCATAAATCATGACCAGAAATGTGTTTCATAGCATATCACATGGAAATGTAATGAGATTAATAATCATTATTCCATCATAAAAATTTACCGACAATAAAGATAATAAGGATTTTATCATTTAATAAATTACCAAGAAAATCATAAAGAACATAAAATATTGTTATCTAATATGGAAAATGATTTTAAAATATCACATGGAATAATTCTTGAAAAGAAAACAACATTTCTATTTAAAATCATTTCTTTCTAATTTTTTTTCAAAATTATGAAGGAAAAAATTTTATTTGAAAATAAAACATTAATTTTTTTAAAAGATTGGTGCTGAAGCCTCATTTTTATTATTGAAACAAAGCAAAGACCTCTTTAACTGGGTAGAGGGAGACCCATTACATAGTCCGAAGGCCCAGTGGGAAATTATCCCATTACATAGCCTGTAGGCCCAATTTTTTGGCCCAAGGCCCAATCTGTTAATAAATAATTTTTTAAAGAATTTCCTCATAAATATTATATGATTAATGTGGGCATTAATAAAATGAATGAATTATGTGTTCCCAATATAAATATAGATAAAAAAAGTGGAAATAAAATTTATGGTAATCAACATTTTCCCTAAACATAATTAGGGAATGACGTAATCAATGAATTTGAAGTTTAACCCAAAGAATTGAAATTCGGTTAAGAATATCCTTACCAAATTGTGATAGGTAGAATCGTATTCCCCATAAAAGTAATAATAATCTAATGAAAAATTGAATACCTTGAATATTGAGAGATTAATGATAGGATATATCAAAGGGAAATATATAAACACCACACACAAGAAATATGTGGTGAATAAAGCATATATCCCTTTGAAGTAAAAGTGAGACGATAAATCCTTACATCATGATTCCCTTTAGTACAACATACTTTAAACTCCTATATAATGGTTTAAAGAATGTTATTAATTTATTATAAAACAATATTAATATTTATAATTCCATATATGATACTTTTATAACATATTACCACCCATTTATTAAAATATTCTTGATTTTTATTGTTTTGTGTTTTTCATTTCATGGTTTTCAGGGTCCGTTCATTTATATATAATTATGGATTTTTTTAATAGAAAAACACAACAAAAGTGAAATCATATTGTATTAATGAACTTACATATTCTTAAATAGTCCCATATATCATTTTTCTTTCTAATATGAGGATGATTCAATTGATAAAATGTTAATGATAAATGTTTAGTTTAATTTGGCGATTTTTCTAACCCTCACGAATTTGTTTGATTTTATTAAATATTATTAATATATATTAGTTCCAAAACATGAAATTGGTAATAATATAAAAATTTAAATATGATTTAACTATAATAATACTTTTATGTCCATACCAGAAGGTGCTAATGGAAAAAGAACAAAATAATTATTCAAGGAGATAATTCACTACAATAATTCAGAAAATAGTTTTGTTTCTTTGAATAAATGGAGGTAATAAAAGGGATTGATATATGATATTAAATTATAAAAATAAAATTATAGAATATAAATGATTATGGTGTTATTATTCATTGATGGATGAATTATTTGGGGAGAATCTAGAATAATAAAATAAAATAAGATAGGTGGATTGAGAAAATTACCTCTTGAATATCACCTCCATAGAGGATCCCTTAAAGACGTCGAAATTGGTTTTTCAAGAAAAAAAAGCACTTTCACATTGGGGGAGTTGGTGGAATAGGGGTTTTTTGATATTTTAGTATGTTTAATGATATTTATGGAAAATGTGGGGTGTTGGGTGGTATGTATACTTGATGTGGTGTGGTTTTATGTGATTAAATAATGATTTTTTTTTTGAAAAACCAACCACTTTTGGATGGCATTAATTTCCAATAATTTGGATGATAATTAATGTTTTATTTAATATTTTTGGGTCTACAAATACTATAAATAACCATTTATTTTTATATTATTTATTAATTATATGATTTTACCTTTTAACTTTTACCCATTACTTTATTTTACCTGTACTGCGGTAAATATTTTTTTTACCATGGTATCTTTTTTATGACTACAAATGAGAAGAAACATGAAAAATAATTTTTAAATTATAATTTTAGATATAGAATCCTTTTTAATAAATTTAGTTCTTGGAATTTTTAAAATGATATTTTAAATTAACCCAATAGATGAGACGACAAAGCGAGTTTTTAAAGAGAAAATGTTTAAAATGATGTAATGTTTTTATATACAAATTCAATATAAAAATGATTTAAATAACACATATTGTATTAATAAATTTATAATTTATCTATTTTTTTCATTAAAACCAATTTAAAATATAAATTTACATTGTAAATTATTTAGTTGAAAATTCTGTTTTCAATTAAAATTCAGTATTTTTACTATTCCTAAAAAATGAAAATTCTTAGAAAAATACCCAAAAAATCACTATAATATATATTTGATATTAAAATTTCAAAATTTAAGTTTATCTTTTAAAATAAAATATATAGGATTGGAAAAAAATTATTTTTAAAATAGGATCACCATTAAAAGTCAGTAATATTACCTATTAGAAAAATATTACTTCTTATGATTAAAATTTGATTTATTCTCATCTAAAGACAATAAAACTTATTGAATGAATTTAAAACATTTGATTGAATCTAAAAAATATAAATTTTAATAATATCTTTCATTGATAGTGATTAATTTAATTTATTAAGATAAATTAAAATTGAGTATATAAATATAGTTTTTTATAAAAACAAATATTTATGTTCAATTTGTTTTTATTTTCTTTTCTAATTAATTATTAACCAATGATTTAATTTTATCAAAATATATAAGCTATATTTTCATAATTTTGTTAATATCATTAATTCCATCCATTCCAATGGCAATGTGATAAGATTTCTGTCAAGATACAATTATTTTGGAGTTCGTTTAACCTCTATGTTTTTTTAAAAAGTATGTTATCTAAGCGATTAAATTTATTTTTCAAAGGGACATACCATAAAATCATGAGGAGTTAAATTATCCCCTCGTAATGTCTCACGGAAAAATTTATAATCACATATTTTCTAGAAATTTGTCTAAGGAATATACACATGGAACTTAGCTTTCACAATAGAGTCCCACCATCTTCTTTATGATCCCTTGAACACATATATGAAAAAACAATGCTCATAGTCTTCCAGAGTTTTCAATAAGATGAAGATACTCTCAATTTTCTCAATGCATTCTACAAATTCCTAGGGTCATTTGTCACCACAGAAGATAGGCAGATAATTCTTATTAAAATTTGAGTGATATGCTACTAATCTTGGGTTCCTGGTACCCACATAGCCCAAAGTCGAAAGAGTTTGGATTATAGATTCAACCAAAGAAGGGCCCACCACAAGATTTACCAATGGAATGTATCTCAAAGCTTTCTCTCTAGTATTTATAAGATTCCTTCCCAGAGGAATTATCTAACAAACATAAGAAAAAACCCCATTAGTCATGAGCATAATCGCAAATTCTTGGACCACATACAGGTATCCATATCCATGCTTAAAAAACAATTTAAAGAAGTAATGGATTTTATAAAAAATTGATTTCATAAAAAGAGGAATGTTTCCCTTTAAATAAAACATATAGCTAGTTAATTAAAATAACCCCAACCACCAATTTGGAATCATGGAAAAAATCCCTCACCACCATTGGTAATTCAGATTCAAACATGGAAGTGAACTAACCAAGATTAAATTTCTACACTTACTATCTGGATTTAGTCTATCTAAACTATTATCTACCAAATACCATGAAAAAACCATAGTAGTATCACCACACTTTAGGATTTATATTCCATTTGAAACCAATTTATAATGAACCATCCTAAGTAAAATAAATAAACCAATCTAAATGGAATTCCACATGGTAAAGTAAAATAAAATAGAAGCAACATGTCTCATAATAAACCTGAATAAGAAAAATGACCAAGATAAAATGTGGAATAAATGTAACATATCCAAGAGACATATAATGTTAATCCCAAAAAACCAAACCAAAAATATAAATCTTGATGAGTTAAAATAATTCCATGTGTAACCATCCATCACAACCAAACCATCCTTCATTGAATATGATGAACAATAATAGAAAATGGAATTATAAACAATGGTTTTACCTTTACACGAGTCCAAAAAAACTACATAAATAACCAATTAATGGAAAATTAGGGTGTTAGTAAAAATTTTAGTAGCATAGCACCAAATATTCTATGAAATTTATAATATCATTAATTAATTAGAACAAGTATTAAAACAAATCTAGTTTACAAAACATTTACATAAAATAAAACCATTTTATAAACCATTCATTTTGTTTTCATAAAAACATACCATATTCACCATATAAAGGAATATGTTAATTATGAAAGAAAATAGGTAATCATAGGAAAACCAACCATGGATACACCATAGGATAAGCATGTGAGAAAGTAAAAAATGAAAATAAAATCATGTGATAACCCAATCATAAATTAAAAGTAACACCATATGTGCTTTAACCTATAGATGTATATTCTAGAAATGAATGAAAACCCCCAGTCAAAACATAAGTAGAATCTCACTATTATAACCTCTAGTGTCACAAAACACACTAATTCCACATAAAATATCATATTCTAGTACATAAACAATGAGTGAAAAATCTATTCCCAATGCACCCAAGGTTACATAATGTGATCAAATTAAAAAAACATTTAAAACAATTCATAAAATTATTAAAAAAAATTCACTTTTAGTCATTTATACTACTGGGCTTGAATATCTTTTTCAAAACCAAAACCACAATTTAAAGAATTTAATCGAACACTTTGTGTTAGCAAAACCATTTTTAAAGGCAATCCATTTCAAAATATGTATCATTTCCAAAAAAATCAACTAAAATGTCAAATTGATCAATTTCAATGAACAAACTAATGTAATTGATGATAAATTACTGAAATTCAGGAATTAGAACCAATTTTATATATACACCTGTGTCAAGAATGGAGGAAACCTAACCGCCTTTAACAATGGAGATTGGAAACAAATAGATTATCCTCAAAATGATAAGGCATGTGGGAAAAATAAAAATTAATGATATAAAACCCAAAATTATCACAACACAAAACAAAAACATATAATAATCCACTTTTGTGACCAAAGTCAGAGAAGAAATAGGAAGGTTTCATACCATGGAGAAGGGATACAACCGCTATGGATATCAAACATTGAATAGAGCAATCTGAAGGGAGGGAGATCACCAAAAATTATTGTAAGGTTTATAAGTAATAATTATACATTTAATGGAGAATAGGTCAATCATAAAACACAATAAAAACTACCAAAACTGAATAATTCATATCATGTACCTCTTTCACATTGTTAATTCAACGATTTAACAAATACAATGAAAAAGGAATCACCATTGGTATAATTAATCCTAATAAAATCATTCAAAAAATGAAAATATTACATGTATTGTAATTTTTTGTGATAATAAAAGGACTAATTTTATCTTCCTTATAATGGATTCACATCGTTTAACTGGTGCATGATGTGAATATTTCCAACAAGTATTCCTCTGTCCATATTCTACTGTAAAAAACTCAAAACAAATTTGAATCCTTTCCAACCCAAGGATAACCACCCTTAAACCTTGGACAAATTTATTCTTAGACTCCATTAATTCAATAGAAACATACATTCATTAATTTTAGATCAACATGGGTAAATAAATTCCTGAAAGAACATGATATTACAGTTTTCCCAATCGGTGTCACCCAGCCTTGTCGGGTTTCTCTTCTACAGTTTTCCTGTAACGCCTCTTTTGGGATTTTTAACACTTTTCAAGTGGTTCAAAGCCATTTAAATCCCATAATTAATATCCAAAATTCCTGAGGAACCTCCCAAATGGGGATATAAAATAATAATTAATCTCGTCGTATGTAACCACCCAACAACGTGGGGAACCACGATCCAAATTTAAAGCTGATCAAATCCACATATCCCGTAACCACGGGATCTTATCTATATATCGCATGGGGATTTATTCTTCCTTCTTCTTCCTCTTGGCTGGATTCCTTTTCTTCTTAGTGTGTTTGGAGTTCCCGACGTCCCTCCCCTCAAAGTCACGCCTTCCCCTATTCTTGGCACATGGAGAAGAACTTTGATCTTTGATCAATCAAGTAGGGTTTTACTTCATCTTTCCTTACTGTGAATCATGTCAGGCGGGTATACTTTTGTTTCTGTGGGGTTTGATGAAACCAAACATAAAGAATATAATAAACGAACCTTCAGGAATGGAGGGGGTGTGATCGATGTTTTTCTGTACTCTTATATGTTGATATGTGTTGGTAATTGTGCGGGATTCTGCTCACTGAAAATCACGGCCATTAGTGGTATTTCATTTTGAACTAATGAACCATGTCTTCTGTGAGGATTAAATGTTTTTAACATAGAAATTGGTTATCCACCTAAACTCATATGGTTTAAATGGATGTTTAGTAAAACAAGAATCCCTATGTGACTACCCCGGTTAGTAAAAAGAAAGAAGAACCTAATGAATTATGTGCTTGAACCTGGGAGTTTACCAATCTGTTTGGTAGTAGGTTTGTTGTCTGCTTGGTGATTATGGGAAGATGTGGATGGGGATGGGATCCTCTATTGTGGTACGGTTGTTGGTTTTGAATCTGAAGCTGTGTGGTTGCTCTGCTATGACATGATCTCAGGTGGGATCCTCTATTGTTGAGAAACCATTGGTTTTGGGGACATGGGGATATGTCTCAGGCTTGTTTTGTTTCTAGTACTTTGCGGGATCTCACTTATCCCTTTGTTGTCGTGACTTCACAAGAGAACTGGGTGTGAATGCTTAAAATTTTTGTTTTGCTGTTTCACTTTTCCAAGCTTGTGGTTATGCCTGTTAGTTTCCTAGTAGTGTAGAATCCACCTAAATGAGATCACTTGAACATGAAAGCAAGAATGTTTTAAAGGGGGTATTGGTTTTGGTAAATGAGTTGTGACTCGGCCGTGTGTGTTGTGTTGTTCTTTTATGAATGAATAGTAATAAGGGTGTTTGTGCTTAGATTATGGAACCCTAGGTTTGGATGAGTTCTTGTTACCTATACATATATCTGTAGATTTTACATTTCTTCTTCGTGCCCAACCCAAGTTGAGAACTTAGTGTCGAACACCCCCATTTCATGGGGGAGGGTGTTTTCCCCAACACTCCTCTGAGTGGATATTTATTGGCTCCTTTTCTGCTCCCTTTACCGAATAGCCCAAGACTCTTCGGGCAGGCTGTGATGTCCTGAAGTCCATTATTATCCCAAGAATCTTCGAGAAGGGTAGTTGTGGTGGTTGGCTCAGGTGTCTGTGGGAAGGTTATTTCCCAAGTGTCTTCAGGATGAGTCCCAGTTGTCTTCGGGCGTGGCAGTAGTTGTTCTGGCCCAGGAGTTTGTGGGTCTGGTCACATGTGGTGGTTGTGGCCCAGGTGTCTGCGGCCAGGATGGCGTTTATGTCCCAAGTGTGTTTGGGTGGGGTTTGGTCGTGGTACTGTGGTGAGGTTATGGCCTAGGTGTGTGCGGGCAGGGTTTGGCAGTGGGACTGTGCTGAGAATGGTGGGATTGGTTCGATGCATAGGATGTCTTCAATATCTAGTGGGAAAGTGGCATGGGGTACCCAAATATCGATGTGTTATTACTATACATTATGTGACTTGTGTTATTTAGGGAGTTTTCCTTGGTGAGGCTTTGGTAGATAGTTTACCTTGATATATGTTTTGGTTATATCCTTTCTCATAGGGCATTAGAATGTCCCTCCACTTGTGCATGAGAGCTTTTGTTTTTCCCTACTGAGTATGCTTGTATGATCACCCAACGTATATAAAACTACCTTCAGGTTTCTAGGAGGACTTCAGGGATCATGCGAGACCATACTAGCTTGGACCTTGGGGCAGTTTTTGTCATCATTTTCCTTTTCTTCTTGGTTCTTTACCTCTGGAGTTTTTGTGGCTTGTATCTTTTACTTTTGAACATGCATGTGGGAATGGTTTACTTTGGGTTTTACCTTTACCTCCATCTTTGGTACTGTTGGTATTTGCTATCTTATCTCCCGATCTTATTAAAATAAAAGGGTATTTCCTTCCTTTTGTGTGAGATTCTATACCCTTTGTGCAGGTCTCCACATCGGGACCTATTGAAGGCAGGTTTCAGGGGTCATTATCTCTCCTTCAACTTAAAGATGGAAGGGCTTGGCAATCTGTTGTCCCTTCCCACCTTTTGGTGAAGGAGGGTCGTGACAGAATGGTATAGTTATGTATAATTGAATATGTCATTAGTAAATAAGACATAATTAATATGGTAATGTAAATATATCATGATGTCTGAGATCATGACATCCAATGTTAAGAATTTCCTTCATTGAGAATTTAATTATTTTTATCAATGAGATTACATCATTGATATTATTCATGGATGAATTTTTGTGATCAATTTGTTGTTTAAATTGAATGTATTTTTCATTTAATTACATTACCATATTGATTATGTCATATTTACTCATGACATATTCAATTATACATAACTATAACTAAGAATATAAGACCACCCTTTATTTTTTATCCTTTACCAAGGATATGAAGAAGGATAATATGAATAATTTAAAGGTTATAAGAATGATTCTTATGGTAGGTATTTTATATTTCCAATGTAATATGAAAAAATGTATGTATCTGGTTATTCAAGAATAATAAACTAATTGATCATGTGTGGTGTGATCCCTTTTATCTTATACGAATGTAATAAAGGAGACACCATCTTTGGGCTACTTGAGTTGGAGTTTCTATAGTATGTATAAGAGTATGTTGAGTAGAAACATTTAGAACAATATTTTAAATGAACATGGTTAACATGAGAATTATGATAATACCAACCAGAATATTATAACCTTTTCCATTATATGGGTTTTTATTTTAGGGATCAATATAAGGGTGATTATGAGATAACTCGTTGTTTTTCATTATTTAGTGATGGAACCTAAAGGAAGAAATGGAATAAATATCCATAGTAATGTTGGGATTAACTTACTGAGAAAGCCAATACATATATTGTTGGAACTGAATAGAACATGGCCATATTATGGAAGATGATCTAGGTTATGATGATTTACCTTGCCTGTATAGAGTAATGTTTTGTTCCATACAATGATTTTCCTATATTTTATCACATCAGGTGGTATAATCCTCTATATTTTAATGGAACTAATAATCCATTGGTAGCTAAATAATAGATTACATCTCAAAAAAATATATTCTTGTCTTTGGGATGTAATGAAAGTGAAATGGTCATTCTAGAATTTTATTGTTTAAAAGTAGATACTTATAAATAGTGGTCATTGAACTTGAACAATGATGTTGTAGAAGAAATAGAAATCATGGAATAAATAAATTTTAAAGAGATATTATTTGATAACAACATCTCTCGAGAATGGTGAGATAGAGTGAGGAGGAAGTTATGCACCTTAAAGTAAAAGTATTAAGAATTTGTGTTATAGTGTGAGGAATTATTCACAAAATTATTCAGGAATTATTTATACTACATACGTAATCTGAAAATTAATATTTATTATTTCATTAATGGGATTAAATAATGTCTCTGAAAGATACAAGTTTCTCAAACATTTTTATCATATAATGATACAGTATCAAGTGCCATTAATATGGAGAAGAAACTATCTATATCCTATGTCATGAAAGTAAATTAAGAGAAGAAGAGGTTGACTGAACCCCACGAAAAAGTAAACACATAAAAGAAGAGTAAGGGGGTGATTTAATTACTATTATAAAAAAATTATGGAAAAAACCTTATAAAACTATTAAAGGGAATGGTATTTTTTTACAAATATAGAGAAAAAATTTATCTAGCTATTACTATAAGTAAAATAAAGAAACCAATATTATCTAGTGCTTAAATTATAAGGATATGGGAAATTATTTAAAATAGTTCCCTAATAAACAACAGAAATTTCCACAGAGGAATAAAATTTGAGAATGCCAAGCATGTGGAATTGTAATAGCTGAAGTGGAAGTTCCAAGTGATATGATGAATGGTGAACATATCATAAACTCTAGAAGTGAAAATATTTTATTTGATTCTAGTTATTACCACCTTGATGTTTAGATTTTGACTTGGTAGTGAAAACTTCTAATGGTTGGATGATCACATACCACGTCTATATCACCTATTTGATATACATTTATGGTAGTGTCTTTCTAAAAAATATTTTTATTCTTCCCATAGTTATATTTTATATAATTTTTGTAGTGGATTTTCTCTTTAAATATAAAGACCATATCAATTATTGAGTAAGGGATGTAAAATTTTACATTCTAAATGAACCTTGATAGTCTTTCAGTGTGAGGATGATCTAAACTCCCAATGGAAATTACATCCATCATATGGGTTTTACAACATATTCATTAGGGATATTTATCTCGGATGGTTAGGTAGAAAGTCAACATTTAAGATATTACTATTGTAAAAAAGTTTATTGATGTCTTTCTAGATGAGTTTCTCAATATTACATTGAATCATGTAGTTGAATTTTCAATAGAACTCATACCTGGTGTAACACCAATTTCAATGACTCAATATTGAATGTCCCCAATTTCATTTCAAGAACTGAATAAGAAACTCTAGTTTAATTTAGATAAGTGATTTTTTTCATCTGAATGCTTTAACATGGAGTGCACTAGTTATTCTTATGAGGAAGAATGATGGGTCAATGTGTCTTTTCAATGATTATTAGGAACGTCAAAAAATAATTATTATGAAAAAGTATCCTCTATTGTGTATAGATTTTTTGTTTGATCAATTATGGGGAGCTCAATATTTTTCCAGGATTGATATAAAATTTGGATATTTTGATCTAAGGGTAAAGAATGAGGATAAAACAAAGATAGACTTTCGTAGGAGGTATGGTCCTTATAAATTTATAGGAATTCCAATTGGACTTACTAATTTCCTACAGTCCTTAAGGATTTTAAGAATGTAATTGTTAAAGATTACCTTGATTAGTTTATGGTAGCCTTTACAGATGATATTATTATATATTCAAAAACCCAGTGAGAGCATGGACCAGTTTTTTCAATTTTTCAAAAGACCCCGTGGAAGGAAAAATTGTGTGCTAAATTCACCAGGTGTGATTTTTGTCTTTAGAAAGTTTCATTCATGGGTTATATAATTTCAAGTGAAGGTAAATTGGTGGATCCATAAAAGATATATTTGTTGATAAATATACTAGAACATATTAACAAATATCTATAGTTTTCTTGGTTTTGATGGATACTACATTTTCTTTTTGAGGCATTTATCATGACTATCTAATCCACTAAAAAATTGACTCGGATGGGAGGGGGGATTAAGTTTTTATATATATATGAATGTGAAGAAAATTTCAGAAAATTGTAGTGAAGGTTTGTTATAACACCTATGCTCACAAAACCATGAAATAAAGATAGGTTTTTGATATATAGTGATACATCAATGAATATATTGGGATTCTTCTACATGAATAATGATATGGAAAAATATTTTTCCTCTCTCCAATTGTAAATTCATGATAAAAATTTCCCAACTCATGATTTCAAACCGTTTGTTATAATTTTTTTCATAAAATATATAGATTCATTATATTTATAGTGAAATATTTTATACATATACTGATCAAAAAGTTGAAAGAATATATTTACCCTAAATGTATTGAATGTTTTCCATATAAGATGGTTAGACTCGATCAAATATTATAACTATTTAATACATTACAAACCTGGGTTAATGAAAAAGTGGATAATTATATGATTTAGAAATACCATGCTAGAATTTAAATGATGATGATTGAATGAGATCAAATATTTATAGACTTGAAGAAGTTGGATTCTAAAATCACATTAAAATTGGAAAAATATCATCTTTTTCTAGATGAATGTTCAACCATCCATACATGAGTTTATTAAGAAGTAATATAAGTATAATGTAGAATTAAAAAAGAATGTGAGGAATAATCCTATGTTAAGCCATTATCATGCTGAAATGATAAGTTTTAGGAACTAAGTATGTGTTCTATCAATACCAGAGTTGAGGAAATAGGTATTGGATGAATCTCATAGTTCATCGTTATGTATTCATCATGGAAGTCAAAAGATGTATAGATATATGAGAGAATATTTTAGGTGGGATAACATAAAATTGGATATCTCTGAGTATATATAATGATGAATGGTGTGTCATTAAGTTAAAGCTGGGATATAGAATTCTAAGGGGATGTTATAATCATTACCCATACCAGAATGGAAATGGAAAAACACTACCATGGATATCATCATATGACTCCCAAAAACATCCACTACTGGAAATGTGACCTTTCCCAACACTTCTATACCCCCTTTCCCAACGGTTTGGCCAAAAAATTGGGAAAGCCCACTTTGTGGCCACTTTTCCCAATGGTTTACCAAAACCGTTGGGAAAGTGTAGGCTTTCCCAACGGTTTGGCCAAACAGTTGGGAAAAGTCCACTTTGTGGCCACTTTTCCCAACGGTTGTTCCAAACTGTTGGGAAAGGGTAGTCTTTCCCAACGGTTTGGCAAAACCGTTGGGAAAGTGTCATGACCCGTCCTTGGGGCTCATGCCGTGACTACCCCAAGCCCGCCTTCCATAGGCCAGGGGCTGGCGACTAGCACCAAGGCGTAAATCCCGGAAAAAGGAAAGGCATTGCCTTTAAAAAGTAACAAGCACCACAGAGTAAACAAGCAGAAAAGTAAACACTAAGTAAAAACTGTAACAAGCTGTGCTGAAAGTAAAAGGGGCCGGAAATACAAGCCCAACTATAAAGTACAACTGAAAGGGAAAAACAGCAATTGAAAGAAAATCCGCAGCGTCGAGCCGTCCTCTGAAGGTCCCACCTGAAGGGTGGGTACAGATAGCCTCCACAGCTCCTTGGTCCAGTCGTCCGCTCCGAGTACGTCCCGCCCAGTGGTCCACCTCCAGGTACCATTCTGCTCCGCACGTCTCCACCACGATCAGCGTTGTCCGTCGTCTGCAACCAACACAACGAAGTGCGGGCATAGCCCGTGCAGGGGTGAGTATAAGCTACTCAGTAGAGACCCCGAGACCCCCGAAGGTCTCCCAAAATCCACAAAGGATAATCCACAAAGGAAAGATACAATCACGAAGTAACATATGACACGGCTTAGGTATATGCCCATACATATACCTAAGTCATCGATTCCCGTTCGGCTCCAACGTTCGAGCCCAAGCACAACCCAGTCCACACAGGAAATCAAACGTAAATCCACACAGGATAGCACAACACACTCTACAAAGGAGAGCAAAACGTAAATCCACACAAGATAGCATGACACAATCCACAAAGGAAAGAAAAATGGAAT
Organism: Viscum album; assembly: GCA_963277665.1. Lineage (NCBI taxonomy): Eukaryota > Viridiplantae > Streptophyta > Magnoliopsida > Santalales > Viscaceae > Viscum > Viscum album. The sequence continues at coordinate 4,050,881 of OY728122.1, read as the reverse complement.
CCACACAGGATAGCACAACACAATCCACAAAGGAGAGTAAACAGTAATTCAGCTCACACAGGTATACATCGTCGAAAAGATGAAAGGGATGATCAGATATAGATACTGAATCATCTAAGCTGGGACCCACAAAGGATACAAGACCAGTTGTCTTTATTGATTCATTTATGTTGGGACCCACATAGGATACAAGACCAGCACTTAATCATCAAAGTTGGCACTCACATAGGATACAAGACCAGCACAGCTAGGACCCACATTGGATACAAGACCAGCTGTCTTCATTGATTCATCTACACTGGGACCCACATAGGATACAAGACCAGTATTGAATCATCTAAGCTGGGACCCACATAGGATACAAGACCAGCACGGCTGGGACCCACATAGGATACAAGACCAGCTGTCTTCATTGATTTATCTATACTGGGACCCACATAGGATACAAGACCAGTATTGAATCATCTAAGCTGGGACCCACATACGATACAAGACCAGCACGGCTGGGACCCACATAGGATACAAGACCAGCTGTCTTCATCGTCGCAGTCCATTGAGGATCTCTGCACAGTCATCATCGTCGAAGTCACAGCCAGCTCTAGGGTTCCTGCACACAGCAAGCTCGTTCGGGAGGGTCCGCTCCACGAGCCGAAAGGCTGATACATCAACTGTCACAAAGTCCGAAGTTGATGTATCCAAAAGTTCCGTATCGACAATAGGAACTCAACGTCGTAGAAGGCGCGTCAATCGGACGCCCGGTCTGAGAGTTATTGGCTTTTTCGTCCCAGGGGTCCGGTTGATTTTTAAGGCAAAACCAACCCGACCGTACTCCACCTGCGTCCAAACCTCGGGCGGAGTGAGCCAAAATATCCGTCTCACTTAGAGGAATTCAACGAAGTCGACGCCATGTCAATGGGACGTCCGTAGCTCAAGATATGAGCATTTCCGCTCCGAAGGCCCGGTTGGTTTCGTGTACGAACCAACCCAGCCGAACTCAAAGTATTCCGAAACCTTGAGTGCAATATACCGAAACGCCTGTCTCGATCCAAGGATCGCATTTCCACTGACGGTGAGTCGTTTGGAGGCCCGTAGCTCAAGTTATGGGCATTTGACCGAAAATGGTTCGAAGACGGGGGGTCCGGGCCCGGGGCGACCCGGCCCTACCCCCCCCCCCCCCCCCCCTGGGTCGGCCGGACCGGGTCGACCTGACCCGGTCCGTCCTGGCTCTGTTCGGTCGAGCGGCCGAGTGGCTGAGCGCCGCGGGGCGCTGCCCCCACGGTCTGGAGGTGTCGCGGCCCTCAAAGCGCCGCGCTGATTGAACGGACGCGGCATGTCGTCGTGGCGGCTCTGTCCGGCGGCGCGCCGGGGTGCCGCCGCTTCTGCGGGCGACCAGAGTCGCTCTGGTGGTCCGTTTTCCTTCCCGTCTGCGCCATTGTTCCTCCCGGGTTCTGTTCTTCACTGCGGGATCACTAAATCGCCCTTGCATCACGATTTTCCATCGCCCGCCAAATCCGCATAACCACGAAGAATGGCGGAGGGTTGTCGGGCCATGTTCGTTTGGCCCGCACCTTCCGCGTTAGAATAATAACAACGGGAGAATTATGCAACACTTGAAACAAAAATTTTAACAAATTAAAATTTTTCATATTAATCCGGTTCTTTAATTTTTTTAAGAAACGTTCAAGGGAATATAAAATATTCACAACAGCCCCTACCTCGTCAAGTCGTCGCCTGCTGGTTCTTCACAGATTTGATCGTCGCGGAAGGAGGGGTTCGTCGCGTCGTCGCGGTATCTGGCGTTGCGTCGACGAACTCCGACGTCCAAGAAACAACAGATTTAATTATAAATAATTAAATTTGTGTGTTGTTATAAACCACAAAGAAGTTTTTAAAAGAAACTCGAGATCTCTTACCTCAAACAGAAGATCGAAGATTTCGTTGTGGATGAAGGATCGTCGTAGAAGAACGTCGCAGAAGAGGAAACGTCGGTGTCGCGGCACACGGCGTCGCGTCGTCGATTTCTGCAGTTTCAGCGTTCTTCGTCGGAGGCCGGCGTTCTTCGCGTTCTTCGTGTTCTTCGCGTTCCTCGCGAAGAAGGGTGAAGGCACAAGAACTTCTGTCAAAAGTCTCTCAACGTGTAATCCTCCAAAAGACGGTGTTGGTATTATTTTATTATTACGCCAACAAACGAATAAGGGGTAAGTAACGACCCATTAATTCGTAGAATTAATTCAACGAAAGAAACTGCCCATTTAATTCACGAACAAAACTGCCCAATTAAATGGTGCGTTAAGAAATTAAGAAAACGCGTCAGTTGACTTTCATAATGACGGGTTTTCGCGGGTGCGTTACTTAGCGGAAAAGAAACGGCGGGGATCATACAGGACCCACCCCACAAATATCCTACCAAGGGGGTAGGATATTTTTGGATAGCACCCTATCCATATCAACTCAGCTTAAGCCGCTTTAAGTGGCTTCAAGTGGCTTAGGTGAAATAAAATAAAGTTTGTCATACAATTATTTTATTTCTTAACTTTAAGCCCGAAAATTAAAAACCCCAACCGAGCAAACGCAACTCCGAAAGAGGCATTTCTAAGAAAATACCGGCGTTGCGATTCCATCAGTGCCCTCAGAATTCGATTCCGGGCACTGGTTCAAAAGTTAGAAAAACCCGCTTGTCCGTTCACTGAACGTACCCGAGCCAAACTTCGGAAAATTATTCCGGGCACACCGGGGCTCGGAATTAGGTGCCGTCAGAAACTGCGTTCTTGTAAAATTCCAAAGAAAATTAAGAAAAAAAATTCATTGGAATTTACGGGTCTTTACATTACTTCCACCATAGGGATTTATGTCCCCGTAAAGCTTCACCACAAACTTAGGGATACAAAGGCGTTACTGAGCACGCATCTGAGCCTTCCGCTCCCATGTGCTCACCTGGAGGTTCCCATGCTACCAAAGAAATTGCACCAGAGGAATCGATCGTCCACGTAGGACCCGCTCCTGTCGATCCTCGATCTCCACTAGGACCTCCGCAAAAGTCGTCCCATCATCAAAGACTAGCTCTCCATGGTCAAATATTTGCATCGGGTCATGCACGTATCTCCTCAGCTGAGATACGTGGAAGACGTCGTGCACCCGGTGCAACTGAGGTGGTAGAGCCAGGCGATAAGCCACCTCGCCAATCCTGCTGAGGACCTGGAAGGGTCCGATGAAGCATGGAGACAACTTGCCGCCTCGGCCAAATCTCCGTAATCCACGTCGAGGTGAGACACCCAAGAAGATGTGATCGCCATCCTCGAACTCAAGTGGCCTCCGCCTCCTGTCAGCAAAAGACTTCTACCGGCTCTGAGCTATCCTCATCCGCTCCTGGATGACCTGGACCTTCTCTGGTCCTACAAGAGCTGCTGTGATTTCTTCTTTGCTGATAAGAGAAATCTGGTCTTATCCTCTGGATGAACCACTTTCTTTTCCTAATACAGTCAATCCCGACATGGATGATACTAATCCATACCAAGGATGACGTCGTAAGGCCTCGACGCTACTACCAAGAGATCCAACCATTACTCTCGCCTCCAATGGTTGAGTCACACTGTCGGCATCAGTGTGTGGTAACTGGGTCTCCTCCAGTAGATGTCTCACAAGTGAGGGTCAAGTCAACAGTCAAAACTGGAACCTCTTAGTAACAACACAAAATAGGACAGGAATGAAAACATCACAAGGGTATGTGTCTTTTATTATTACAGCTCATAATACAAAGACGTTGCACAATAGCAACAAGGAACTAGAAGTACAAAGGGCGTATCCACTAGTTCTGATCCTGTCCATTTGCTCCCAGAGCTCCATGATCGAAGGCCTCAACTTCCTGAAGCTGAGCTCTCCCATGTCCACCAACTCCCTACGGTCGGGGCGGACCTCCTAGTGGCGGTGGTGGCAACACCTCGAAGTGTCTCCCACCATCTGCTACTCGGCCAGCTCCACTGCCTCGTCCGCCTGTACCCTGTGGACCACCATGGACGAATCTCTGTCTGGGAGGTCCCTCTACCACCTACTGCTCATCAGTAAGACGAGTCGGGAAGTCTCGATCCATGTGACCTCGCCCGCTTCATGCGTAGAAATGCTTTCCCCTCGTGTAACTGGCTCTCCTTCGGGTGCCCCGCACAACTGAATCTTCATCCTGAGACTGCCCATCTGATGGTCTGGCCGTTTGGACCTCTGCGTCACCTGTCTACTGCCAGCTGCAGAAGACCCTGCTATGGGACGTCCTGCGGAGGGCCCTGTCACTGGAGCCTGCTCGGCGAGAAAACTCTCCACTAGAAGGGCTCTCTCCAACACCTCTGCATGCGTCGGAATGTTGAGGGAGATCATCGAAGCCCTGATCTCATGCCTCAGTCCCTGCTCGAAGGTCCGGGCCCGGAAGAATGGGTCTCGTACCATATCTGTGGAGTAGCGCGAAAGATTAGTAAATCTCACCGAGTACTGGGCCACTTTCATGATGCCATGTCGTAGCTGTAACATCTCTTGGGTGCGCACCGCACGAAGTGTGGCTGTGACGAACTCAGAGCGGAAAAGGCTCTCGAAGTCCGTCCAGAGAAGAGAGGCCTCATCGTGCACCTGGAGCATCAAGCTCCACCATCGTCCTGCTGCTGCGTGCAGTAGGATCGCCGCGAGGATCACCATGAGGTCTGCTGGTGTCCTCACTAGCCTGAAAACTCGAACGACCGCCTCTAGCCAGTCCTTGGCTGCCTGGGGGTCCGTCTCCCCATGAAACTTGGGTCGTCGCTGATGCTGAAACTCGTGCAATGCACTAATGCGACGTGCATCGTCAGCAGCTGGGGCTGGTAGCATCGGTGGCCCGGCGGGTAAAGGTACCACCGGTGCCTCTGCTGACAAGGAGCCCTACACCGAGGCCTCATCGCTAGGTGGGTTGTCATCACGCTCCACTCTCGGAACCCTAGCTGGCTGCCGTCGTGGGGCCATCTTGAAAAGGAAACGAGTGCGCCACGGTCAGAACGGTATACCTGGTGAGCTGACACAAGTAATCACAAAGAAAACTTAAACACACATGCAATCAGTGTTTTCATACATTATGTCAGAGATCAGAAGTCAGGGTCCTGGTGTACAGATACGTCGGCTGCCGCACCAACACTGGACTCCCTGGACTGATAACCACACCCAATACGCTAAACACTATTTCTTCACATAGAAGAAAGATCAGAGTCTGCGGTAGAACCGAACTCCTCTGATACCAATTTGTCACGACCCGTCCTCGAGGCCCGTGTCATGACTACCCCAATCCCGCCTTCCATAGGCCAGGGGCTGGCGACTAGCACCAAGACGTAAATCCCAGAAAAAGGGAAGGCATTGCCTTTGAAAATTAACAAGCACCACAGAGTAAACAAGCGGAAAAGTAAACACTAAGTAAAAACTTTAACAAGCTGTGCTGAAAGTAAAAGGGGTCGGAAATACAAGCTCAACTGTAAAGTACAACTGAAAGGGAAAAATAGCAACTGAAAGAAAAGTCGCAGCGTCAAGCCGTCCTCTGAAGGTCCCACCTGAAGGGTGGGTACAGATAGCCTCCACAGCTCCTTGGTCCAGTCGTCCGCTCCGAGTACGTCCCGCCCAGTGGTCCACCTCCAGGTACCGTCCTGCTCCGCACGCCTCCACCAAGATCAGCGATGTCCGTCGTCTGCAACCAACACAACGAAGTGCGAGCATAGCCCGTGCAGGGGTGAGTATAAGCTACTTAGTAGGGACCCCGAGACCCCCGAAGGTCTCCCAAAATCCACAAAGGATAATCCACAAAGGAAAGATACAATCACGAAGTAACATCCGACACGGCTTAGGTATATGCCCATACATATACCTAAGTCATCGATTCTCGTTCGGCTCCAACGTCCGAGCCCAAGCACAACCCAGTCCACACAGGAAAGCAAACGTAAATCCACACAGGATAGCACAACACACTCCACAAAAGAGAGAAAAACGTAAATCCACACAGGATAGCATGACACAATCCACAAAGGAAAGCAAAACGGAATCCACACAGGATAGCACAACACAATCCACAAAGGAGAGTAAACAGTAATTCAGCTCACACAGGTATACATCATCGAAAAGGTGAAAGGGATGATAAGATATAGATACTGAATCATCTAATATGGGACCCACATATAATACAAGACCAGCTGTCTTCATTGATTCATTTATGCTTGGACCCACATAGGATAGAAGACCAGCACTGAATCATCAAAGTTGGGACCCACATAGGATACAAGACCAGCACAGCTAGGACCCACATAGGATACAAGACCAGTTGTCTTCATTGATTCATCTACACTTGGACCCACATAGGATACAAGACCAGTATTGAATCATCTAAGCTGGGACCCACATAGGATACAAGACCAGCACAGCTGGGACCCACATAGGATACAAGACCAGCTGTCTTCATTGATTTATCTATACTGGGACCCACATAGGATACAAGACCAGTATTGAATCATCAATGCTGGGACCCACATAGGATACAAGACCAGCACGGCTGGGACCCACATAGGATACATGACCAGCTGTCTTCATCGTCGCAGTCCACTGAGGATCTCTGCATAGTCGTCGCCGTCGAAGTCGCAGCCAGCTCTAGGGTTCCTGCACACAGCAAGCTCGTTCGGGAGGGTCCGCTCCACGAGACGAAAGGCTGATACATCAACTGTCACAAAGTCTGATGTTGATGTATCCAAAAGTTCTGTATCGACAACAGGAACTCAACGTTGCAGACGGCGCGTTAATCGGACGCCCGGTCTGATAGTTATTGGCTTTTTCGTCCTAGGGGCCCGGTTGGTTTTTAAGCCAAACCCAACCCAACCGTACTCCACCTGCGTCCAAACCTTGGGCGGAGTGAGCCAAAAGATCCGTCTCACTTAGAGGAATTCAACGAAGTCGACGGCAGGTCAATCAGGCATCCGTAGCTCAAGATATGAGCGTTTCCGTTCCGAAGGCCCGGTTGGTTTCGTGTACGAACCAACCCAGCCGAACTCAAAGTATTCTGAAACCTTGAGTTCAATATACCTAAACGACCGTCTCGATCCAAGGATCGCGTTTCCACGGACGGTGAGTCGTTTGGAGGCCCGTAGCTCAAGTTACGGGCATTTGACCAAAAACGGTCCGAAGACGGGGGGTCCGGGCCCGAGGCGACCCGGCCTGACCCCCCCTGGGGTGGCCGAACCGGGTCGACCTGACCCGGTCCGACCCGGTCCGGTCCGTCCAGGGTGCGGCCCGGCCGGTCGGACCGGCCTGGCTCAGTTCGGCCGAGCGGCCGAGTGGCCGAGCGCCGCGGGGCGCTGCCCCCGCGGTCTGGAGGTGTCGCGGCCCTCGAAGGGCCGTGCTGATTGAACGGACGCGGCATGTCGCCACGTCCCATGCGGAGAGCTAGACCCGCGCGGCCACGGGTCCGCTGGCAGACCGCCGTCGCGGCTGAAGCCGCGGCGGCTCTGTCCGGCGGCACGCCGGGGCACCGCCGGCCGCTTCCGCGGGCCACCAGAGTCGTTTCGGTGGTCCGTTTTCCTTCCCGTTTGCGCCATTGTTCCTCCCGGGTTCCGTTCTTGACTGTGGGATCACCAAATCGCCCTTGCGTCACGATTTTCCATCGCCCTCCAAATCCGCATAACCACAAAGAACGGCGGAGTGTTGTCGGGCCGTGTTCGTTTGGCCCGCACCCTCCGCATTGGAATAATAACAATGGGAGAATTATGAAACACTTGAAACAACAATTTTAATAAATTAAAATTGTTCATATGAATTCGGTTCTTTAATTTTTTGAAGAAATGTTCACGGGAATATAAAATATTCACAACAACCCCTACCTCGTCAAGTCATCGCCCGCGGGCTTTTCGCAGATTTGATCGTCGCGGAAGGAGGGGTTCGTCGCGTCGTCGCGGTATCCGGAGTTGCACCGACGAACTCTGAGGTCCAAGAAACAACAGATTTAATTATAAATAATTAAATCAGTGTGTTGTTATAAACCACAAAGAAGTTTTTAAAAGAAACCCGAGATCTCTTACCTCAAACAGAAGATCGAAGATTTCGTTGCGGACGAAGGATCGTCGCAAAAGAACGTCGCGGAAGAGGAAACGTCGGTGTTGTGGCACACGGCGTCACGTCGTCGATTTCTGCGGTTTTGGCATTCTTCTTCGGAGGCCGGAGTTCTTCACGTTCTTCGCGTTCTTCGTGTTCTTCGCGAAGAAGGGTGAAGGAACAAGAACTTCTATCAAAAGTCTCTCAACGTGTAATCCTCCAAAAGACGGCGTTGGTCTTATTTTATTATTACGCCAACAAACGAATAAGGGGTAAATAACGACCCATTAATTCGTAGAATTAATTCAAAGAAAGAAACTGCCCATTTAATTCACGAACAAAACTGCCCAATTAAATGGTGCGTTAAGAAATTAAGAAAACGCGTCAGTTGACTTTCATAATGACGGGTTTTCGCGGGTGCGTTACTTAGCGGAAAAGAAACGGAAGGGCTCATGCAGGCCCCACCCCAAAAATATCCTACCAAGGGGGTAGGATATTTTTGGATAGCACCCTATCCGTATCAACTCAGCTTAAGCCGCTTTAAGTGGCTTCAAGTGGCTTAGGTGAAATAAAATAAAGTTTATCATACAATTATTTTATTTCTTAACTTTAAGCCCGAAAATTAAAAACCAAAACTAAGCAAACACAACTCCGGAAGAGGCGTTTCTAAGCAAATACCGGCGTTTCGATTCCATCGGTGCCCTCAGAATTCGATTCCGGGAACCGGTTCAAAAGTTAGAAAAACCTGCTCGTCCGTTCACTGAACGTACCTGAGCCAGACTTCGGAAAATGATTCCGGGCACACCGGGCCTCGGAATCAGGTGCCGTAAGAAACTGTGTTCTTGTAAAATTCCAAAGAAAATTAAGAAAAAAAATTTCCTTTGAATTTACGGGTCTTTACATTACTTCCACCACAGGGCTTTACGTCCCCGTAAAGCTTCACCACAAACTTAGGGATACAAAGGCGTTACTGAGCACGCATCTGAGCCTTCCACTCCCATGTGCTCACCTAGAGGTTCCCGTGCTGCTAAAGAAATTGCACAAGAGGAATCGATCGTCCACGTAGGACCTGATCCTGTCGATCCTCGATCTCCACTGGGACCTCCGCAAAAGTCGTTCCATCATCAAAGAATAGCTCTCCATGGTCAAAGATTTGCGTCGGGTCGTGCACGTATCTCCTCAGCTGAGATACGTGGAAGACGTCGTGCACCTGGTGCAACTGAGGTGGTAGAGCCGGGCGACAAGCCACCTCGGCAATCCTACTGAGGACCTGGAAGGGTTCGATGAAGCGTGGAGACAAATTGTCACCTCGACCAAATCTCCGTAATCCACGTCGAGGTGAGACACGCAAGAAGACGTGATCGCCATCCTCGAACTCAAGTGGCCTCCGCCTCCTGTCAGCAAAAGACTTCTGCCGGCTTTGAGCTATCCTCATCCGCTCCTAGATGACCTGGACCTTCTCTGGTCCTACAAGAGATGTTGTGATTTCTTCTTTGCTGATAAGAGAAATATGGTCTCATCCTCTGGATGAACCACTTTCATTGCCTAATACAATAAATCCCGACATGGATGATACTAATCCATACCAAGGATGACGTCGTAAGGCCTCGACGCTACTACCAAGAGATCCAACCATTACTCTCGCCTCCAAGGGTTGAGTCACACTGTCCGCATCAGTGTGTGGTTACTGGGTCTCCTCCAGTAGATATCTCACAAGTGAGGGTCAAGTCAACAGTCAAAACTGGAACCTCTTAGTAACAACACAAAAGAGGACAGGAATGAAAACATCACAAGGGTATGTGTCTTTTATTATTGCAGCTCATAATACAAAGATGTTGCACAATAGCAACAAGGAACTAGAAGTACAAAGGACTTATCCACTAGTTCTGCTTCTGTCCATTTGCTCCCAGAGCTCTATGATCGAAGGCCTCAGCTGCCTGAAGCTGAGCTCTCCCATGTCCACCAACTCCCTGCGGTCGGGGCGGACCTCCTGGTGGCGGTGGTGGAAACACCTTGAAGTGTCGCCCACCATCTGCTACTCGGCCAGCTCCACTGCCTCGTCCGTCTACACCCTGCGGACCACCGTGGCCGAATCTCTGTCTGGGAGGTCCCTCTACCACCTGCTGCTCATCAGTAAGACAATTCGGGCAGTCTCGAGCCATGTGACCTCGCCCGCTGCATGCGTAGCAATGCTTGCCCCTCGTGTAGCTGGCTCTCCTTCGGGTGCCCCGCACAACCGAATCTTCATCCTGAGACTGCCCATCTGATGGTCTGGCCTGTTTGGACCTCTGCGTCACCTGTCTACTGCCAGCTGCAGAAGACCCTACTTCGGGCCGTCCTGCGGAGGGCCCTGTCACTGGAGCCTGCTCGGCGAGAAAACTCTCCACTAGAAGGGCTCTCTCCAACACCTCTTCCTGCGTCGGAATGTTGAGGGAGATCATCGAAGCCCTAATCTCGTGCCTCAGTCCCTGCTCGAAGGTCCGGGCCCAGAAGAATGGGTCATGTACCATATCTGTGGAGTAGCGCGAGAGATCAGTAAATCTCGTCGAGTACTGGGCCACTTTCATGCTGCCCTGTCGTAGCTGTAACATCTCTTGGATGCACACCGCACGGAGGGTGGTTGGGACGAACTCGGAGCAGAAAAGGCTCTCAAAGTCCATCCAGAGAAGAGAGGCCTCATCGTGCACCTGGAGCATCAACCTCCGCCATCGTCCTGTTGCTGCGTGTAGTAGGCTCGCCGCGAGGATCACCATGAGGTCTGCTAGTGTCCTCACTATCCTGAAAAATCGAATGACTGCCTCTAGCCAGTCCCCGGCTGCCTGGGGGTATGTCTCCCCATGAAACCTGGGTGGTCGTTGACGCTAAAACACATGCAGCGCGCTAAGGCGATGTGCATCGTCAGCAGCTGGGGCTGGTAGCATCGGTGGCACGGCGGGTAAAGGTACCGTCGGTGCCTCTACTGACAAGGAGTCCTGCACCGAGGCCTCGTCGCTCGGTGGGCTGTCATCACGCTCCACTCTCGGAACCCTAGCTGGCTGCTGTCGTGGAGCCATCCTGAAAAGGAAACGAGTGCACCACGGTCAGAACAGTATACCTAGTGAGCTGACACAAGTAATCACAAAGAAAACTTGAACACACATGCAATCAGTGTTTTCATGCATTATGTCAGAAATCAGAAGTCAGGGTCCTGGTGTACAGATACGTTGGTCGCCGCACCAACACTGGACTCCCTAGACTGATAACCACACCCAATATGCTAAACACTATTGCTTCACGTAGAAGAAAGATCAGAGTCTGTGGTAGAACCGAACTCCTCTGATACCAATTTGTCACGACTCGTCCTCGGGGCCCGTGTCGTGACTACCCCAAGCCCGCCTTCCATAGGCCAGGGGCTAGAGACTAGCACCAAGGCGTAAATCCTAGAAAAAGGGAATCCATTGCCTTTGAAAAGTAACAAGCACCACAGAGTAAACAAGCAGAAAATTAAACACTAAGTAAAAACTGTAACAAGCTATGCTGAAAGTAAAAGGGGCCGGAAATACAAGCCCAACTGTAAAGTACAACTGAAAAGGAAAAACAGAAACTGAAAGAAAAGCTGCAGTGTCGATCCGTCCTCTGAAGGTCCCACCTGAAGGGTGGGTACAGATAGCCTCCACAGCTCCTTGGTCCAGTCGTCCGCTCCGAGTACGTCCCGCCCAGTGGTCCACCTCCAGGTACCGTCCTGCTCCGCACGCCTCCACCACGATCAGCAGTGTTCGTCGTCTGCAACCAACACAACAATGTGCAAGCATAGCCCGTGCAGGAGTGAGTATAAGCTACTCAGTAGGGACCCCGAGACCCCCGAAGGTCTCCCAAAATCTACAAAGGATAATCCACAAAGGAAAGATACAATCACGAAGTAACATCCGACACGGCTTAGGTATATGCCCATACATATACCAAAGTCATCGATTCCCGTTCGGCTCCAACGTCCGAGCCCAAGCACAACTCAGTCCACACAGGAAATCAAACGTAAATCCACACAGGATAGCACAACACACTCCACAAATGAGAGAAAAATGTAAATCCACACAGGATAGCATGACACAATCCACAAATGAAAGCAAAACGGAATCCACACAGGATAGCACAACACAATCCACAAAGGAGAGTAAACAGTAATTCAGCTCACACAGGTATACATCATCGAAAAGGTGAAAGGGATGATAAGATATAGATACTGAATCATCTAATATGGGACCCACATATAATACAAGACCAGCTGTCTTCATTGATTCATTTATGCTTGGACCCACATAGGATACAAGACCAGCACTGAATCATCAAAGTTGGGACCCACATAGGATACAAGACCAGCACAGCTAGGACCCACATAGGATACAAGACCAGTTGTATTCATTGATTCATCTACACTTGGACCCACATAGGATACAAGACCAGTATTGAATCATCTAAGCTGGGACCCACATAGGATACAAGACCAGCTGTCTTCATTGATTTATCTATACTTGGACCCACATAGGATACAAGACCAGTATTGAATCATCTAAGCTGGGACCCACATAGGATACAAGACCAGCACTGCTGGGACCCACATAGGATACATGACCAGTTGTCTTCATCGTCGCAGTCCACTGAAGATCTCTGCATAGTCGTCGTCGTCGAAGTCGCAGCCAGCTCTAGGGTTCCCACACACAGCAAGCTCGTTCGGGAGGGTCCGCTCCATGAGCCGAAAGGCTGATACATCAACTGTCACAAAGTCTGATGTTGATGTATCCAAAAGTTCTGTATCGACAACAGGAACTCAACGTCGCAGACGGCGCGTCAATCGGACGCCCGGTCTGAGAGTTATTGGCTTTTTCGTCCCAGGGGCCCGGTTGGTTTTTAAGCCAAACCCAACCCGACCGTACTCCACCTGCGTCCAAACCTCGGGCGGAGTGAGCCAAAATATCCGTCTCACTTAGAGGAATTCAACGAAGTCGACGGCAGGTCAATCGGACATCCGTAGCTCAAGATATGAGCGTTTCCGCTCCGAAGGCCCAGTTGGTTTCGTGTACGAACCAACCCAGCCGAACTCAAAGTATTCCGAAACCTTGAGTTCAATATACCTAAACGACCGTCTTGATCCAAGGATCGCATTTCCGCTGACGGCGAGTCGTTTGGAGGCCCGTAGCTCAAGTTACGGGCATTTGACCAAAAACGGTCCGAAGACGGGGGGTCCGGGCCCGGGGCGACCCGGCCTGACCCCCCCTGGGTCGGCCGAACCGGTTCGACCTGACCTGGTCCGACCCGTTCCGGTCCGGCCAGGGTACGGCCCGGCCGGTCGGACCGGCCTGGCTCAGTTCGGCCGAGCGGCCGAGTGGCCGAGCGCCGCGGGGCGCTGCCCCCGCGGTCTGGAGGTGTCGCGGCCCTCGAAGGGCCGCGCTGATTGAACGGACGTGGCATGTCGCAGCGTCCCATGCAGAGATCTGGACCCGCGCGGCCACGGGTCCGCTGGCAGACCGCCGTCGCGGCTGAAGCCGCGGCGGCTCTGTCCGGCGGCGCGCCGGGGCACCGCCGGCCGCTTCCAGGGGCCACCGGAGTCGCTTCGGAGGTCCGTTTTCCTTCCCATCTGCGCTATTGTTCCTCCTGGGTTCCGTTCTTGACTTTGGGATCACCAAATCGCCCTTGCGTCATGATTTTCCATCACCCTCCAAATCCGCATAACCACGAAGAACGGCGGAGGGTTGTCGGGCCGTGTTCGTTTGGCCCGCACCCTCCGCGTTAGAATAATAACAATGGGAGAATTATGAAACACTTGAACCAAAAATTTTAATAAATTAAAATTGTTCATATGAATCCGGTTCTTTAATTTTTTGAAGAAATGTTCACGGGAATATAAAATATTCACAACAACCCCTACCTCGTCAAGTCATCGCCCGCGGGTTTTTCGCATATTTGATCGTCACGGAAGGAGGGGTTCGTCGCGTCGTCGCGGTATCCGGAGTTGCACCGACGAACTCTGAGGTCCAAGAAACAACAGATTTAATTATAAATAATTAAATCTGTGTGTTGTTATAAACCACAAAGAAGTTTTTAAAAGAAACCCGAGATCTCTTACCTCAAACAGAAGATCGAAGATTTCGTTGCGGACGAAGGATCGTCGTAGAAGAACGTCGCGGAAGAGGAAAAGTCGGTGTCGTGGCACACGGCGTTGCGTCGTCGATTTCTGCGGTTTTGGCGTTCTTCTTCGGAGGCCGGAGTTCTTCACGTTCTTCGCGTTCTTCGCGTTCTTTGCGTTCTTCGCGAAGAAGGGTGAAGGAACAAGAACTTCTATCAAAAGTCTCTCAACGTGTAATCCTCCAAAAGACGGTGTTGGTATTATTTTATTATTACGCCAACAAACGAATAAGGGGTAAGTAACGACCCATTAACTCGTAGAATTAATTCAACGAAAGAAACTGCCCATTTAATTCACGAACAAAACTGCCCAATTAAATGGTACGTTAAAAAATTAAGAAAACGCGTCATTTGACTTTCATAATGACGGGTTTTCGCGGGTGCGTTACTTAGCGGAAAAGAAACGGAAGGGATCATGCAGGCCCCACCCCAAAAATATCCTACCAAGGGGGTAGGATATTTTTGGATAGCACCCTATCCGTATCAACTCAGCTTAAGCCGCTTTAAGTGGCTTCAAGTGGATTAGGTGAAATAAAATAAAGTTTTTCATACAATTATTTTATTTCTTAACTTTAAGCCCGAAAATTAAAAACCACAACTAAGAAAACACAACTCCGGAAGAGGCGTTTCTAAGAAAATACCGGCGTTGCGATTCCATCGGTGCCCTTAGAATTCGATTCTGGGAACCAGTTCAAAAGTTAGAAAAACCTGCTCGTCCGTTCACTGAACGTACCTCAGCCAGACTTCGGAAAATGATTCCGGGCACAACGGGCCTCGGAATCAGGTGCCGTCAGAAACTGTGTTCCTGTAAAATTCCAAAGAAAATTAAGAAAAAAAAATTCCTTTGAATTTATGGGTCTTTACATTACTTCCACCACAGGGATTTACGTCCTCGAAAAGCTTCACCACAAACTTAGGGATACAAAGGCGTTACTGAGCACGCATCTGAGCCTTCCACTCCCATGTGCTCACCTGGAGGTTCCCGTGCTGCTAAAGAAATTGCACAAGAGGAATCGATCGTCCATGTAGGACCCGCTCCTGTCGATCCTCGATCTCCACTGGGACCTCCGCAAAAGTCGTTCCATCATCAAAGACCAGCTCTCCATGGTCAAAGATTTACGTCGGGTTGTGCACGTATCTCCTCAGCTTAGATACGTGGAAGACGGCGTGCACCCGGTGCAAATGAGGTGGTAGAGCCAGGTGACAAGCCACCTGGGCAATCCTGCTGAGGACCTGGAAGGGTTCGATGAAGCGTGGAGACAACTTTCCACCTCGGCCAAATCTTCGTAATCCACGTCGAGGTGAGACACGCAAGAAGACGTGATCGCCATCCTCGAACTCAAGTGGCCTCCGCCTCCTGTCAGCAAAAGACTTCTGCCGGCTCTGAGCTATCCTCATCTTCTCCTAGATGACCTGGACCTTCTCTGTTCCTACAAGAGCTGCTGTGATTTCTTCTTTTCCGATAAGAGAAATCTGGTCTCATCCTCTGGATGAACCACTTTCATTGCCTAATACAGTAAATCCAGACATGGATGATACTAATCCATACCAAGGATGACGTTGTAAGGCCTCGACGCTACTACCAAGAGATCCAACCGTTACTCTCGCCTCCAAGGGTTGAGTCACACTGTCGGCATCAGTGTGTGGTTACTGGGTCTCCTCCAGTAGATGTCTCACAAGTGAGGGTCAAGTCAACAGTCAAAACTAGAACCTCTTAGTAACAACACAAAAGAGGACAGGAATGAAAACATCACAAGGGTATGTGTCTTTTATTATTGCAGCTCATAATACAAAGACGCTACACAATAGAAACAAGGAACTAGATGTACAAAGGACGTATCCACTAGTTCCGCTTCTGTCCATTTTCCCCTAGAGCTCTATGATCGAAGGCCTCAGCTGCCTGAAGCTGAGCTCTCCCATGTCCACCAACTCCCTGCGGTCGGGATGGACCTCCTGGTGGCGGTGGTGGAAACACCTTGAAGTGTCGCCCACCATCTGCTACTCGGCCCGCTCCACTGCCTCGTCCGCCTACACCCTGTGGACCACCGTGGCCGAATCTCCGTCTGGGAGGTCCCTCTACCACCTGCTGCTCATCAGTAAGACGATTCGGGCAGTCTCGAGCCATGTGACCTCACCCGCTGCATGTGTAGCAATGCTTGCCCCTCGTGTAGCTGGCTCTCCTTCGGGTGCCCCGCACAACCGAATCTTCATCCTGAGACTGCCCATCTGATGGTCTGGCCTGTTTGGACTTCTGTGTCACCTGTCTACTGCCAGCTGCAGAAGACCCTACTTCGGGCCCTCCTGCAGAGGGCCCTGTCACTGGAGCCTGCTCGGCGAGAAAACTCTCCACTAGAAGGGATCTCTCCAACACCTCTGCCTGCGTCGGAATGTTGAGGGAGATCATTGAAGCCCTGATCTCGTGCCTCAGTCCCTGCTCGAAGGTCCGGGCCCGGAAGAATGGGTCCCTTACCATATCTGTGGAGTAGCGCGAGAGATTAGTAAATCTCGCCGAGTACTGGGCCACTTTCATGTTGCCCTGCCGTAGCTGTAACATCTCTTGGATGCACACTGCACGGAGGGTGGCTGGGACGAACTCGGAGAGGAAAAGGCTCTCAAAGTCCGTCCAGAGAAGAGAGGCCTCATCGTGAACCTGGAGCATCAAGCTCCGCCATCGTCCTATTGCTGCGTGCAGTAGGCTCGCCGCGAGGATCACCATGAGGTCTGCTAGTGTCCTCACTAGCCTGAAAAATCGAACGACTGCCTCTAGCCAGTCCTCGGCTGCCTGGGGGTATGTCTCCCCACGAAACCTGGGTGGTCGCTGACGCTGAAACTCGTGCAGCGTGCTAAGGCGATGTGCATCGTCAGCAGCTGGGGCTGGTAGCATCGGTGGCCCGGCGGGTAAAGGTACCGCCGGTGCCTCTGCTGACAAGGAGCCCTGCAGCGAGGCCTCGTCACTTGGTGGGCTGTCATCACGCTCCACTCTCGGAACCCTAGCTGGTTGCTGTCGTGGAGCCATCCTGAAAAGGAAACGAGTGCGCCACGGTCAGAACAGTATACCTAGTGAGCTGACACAAGTAATCACAAAGAAAACTTGAACACACATGCAATCAGTGTTTTCGTGCATTATGTCAGAAATCAGAAGTCAGGGTCCTGGTGTACAGATACGTTGGCCGCCGCACCAACACTGGACTCCCTGGACTGATAACCACACCCAATATGCTAAACACTATTGCTTCACGTAGAAGAAAGATCAGAGTCTGTGGTAGAACCGAACTCCTCTGATACCAATTTGTCACGACTCGTCCTCGGGGCCCGTGTCGTGACTACCCCAAGCCCGCCTTCCATAGGCCAGGGGCTGGCGACTAGCACCCAGGCGTAAATCCCGGAAAAAGGGAATCCATTGCCTTTGAAAAGTAACAAGCACCACAGAGTAAACAAGCGGAAAAGTAAACACTAAGTAAAAACTGTAACAAGTTGTGCTGAAAGTAAAAGGGGCCGGAAATACAAGCCCAACTGTAAAGTACAACTGAAAGGGAAAAACAGCAACTGAAAGAAAAGCTGCAGTGTCGAGCCGTCCTCTGAAGGTCCCACCTGAAGGGTGGGTGCAGATAGCCTCCACTGCTCCTTGGTCCAGTCGTCCGCTCCGAGTACGTCCCGCCCAGTGGTCCACCTCCAGGTACCGTCCTGCTTCGCACGCCTCCACCACGATCAGCAGTGTCCGTCGTCTGCAACCAACACAACAAAGTGCAGGCATAGCCCGTGCAGGGGTGAGTATAAGCTACTCAGTAGGGACCCCGAGACCCCCAAAGGTCTCCCAAAATCCACAAATGATAATCCATAAAGGAAAGATACAATCACGAAGTAACATCTGACACTGCTTAGGTATATGCCCATACATATACCAAAGTCATCGATTCCCGTTCGGCTCCAACGTCCGAGCCCAAGCACAACTCAGTCCACACAGGAAATCAAAAGTAAATCCACACAGGATAGCACAACACACTCCACAAACGAGAGCAAAACGTAAATCCACACAGGATAGCATGACACAATCCACAAAGGAAAGAAAAACGGAATCCACACAAGATAGCACAACACAATCCACAAAGGAGAGTAAACAGTAATTCAGCTCACACAGGTATACATCATCGAAAAGGTGAAAAGGATGATCAGATATAGATACTGAATCATCTAAGCTGGGACCCACATAGGATACAAGACCAGCTGTCTTCATTGATTCATTTATGATGGGACCCACATAGGATACAAGACCAGCACTGAATCATCAAAGCTGGGACCCACATAGGATACAAGACCAGCACGGCTAGGACCCACATAGGATACAAGACCAGCTGTCTTCATTGATTTATCTACACTGGGACCCACATAGGATTCAAGACCAGTATTGAATCATCTAAGCTGGGACCCACATAGGATACAAGACGAGCACGGCTGGGACCCACATAGGATACAAGACCAGTTGTCTTCATTGATTTATCTATACTGGGACCCACATAGGATGCAAGACCAGTATTGAATCATCTAAGCTGGGACCCACATAGGATACAAGACCAGCACGGCTGGGACCCACATAGGATACAAGACCAGCTGTTTTCATCGTCGTAGTCCACTGAGGATCTCTGCACAGTCGTCGTCGTCGAAGTCGCAGCCAGCTCTAGGGTTCCCGCACATAGCAAGCTCGTTCAGGAGGGTCCGCTCCACGAGCCGAAAGGATGATACATCAACTGTCACAAAGTCCGAAGTTGATGTATACAGAAGTTCCGTATCGACAACAGGAACTCAACGTCGCAGACGGCGCGTCAATCGGACGCCCGGTCTGAGGGTTATTGGCTTTTTCGTCCCAGGGGCCCGGTTGGTTTTTAAGGCAAAACCAACCCGACCATACTCCACATGTGTCCAAACCTCGGGCGGAGTGAGCCAAAAGATCCGTCTCACTTAGAGGAATTCAACTAAGTCGGCGACACGTCAATCGGACATCCATAGCTCAAGATATGAGCGTTTCCGCTCCGAAGGCCCGGTTGGTTTCGTGTACGAACCAACCCATCCGAACTCAAAGTATTCTGAAACCTTGAGTGCGATATACCGAAACGACCATCTCGATCCAAGGATCGTGTTGCCGCTGACAGCGAGTCGTTTGGAGGCTCGTAGCTCAAGTTACGGGCATTTGACCGAAAACGGTCCGAAGACGGGGGGTCCGGGCCCGGGGCGACCCGGCCCGACACCCCTGGGTTGGCCGAACCGGGTCGACCCGACCCGGTCCGACCCGGTCCGGTCCGTCCAGGGCGCGGCCCTGCCGGTCGGACCGGCCTGGCTCAGTTCGGCCGAGTGGCTGAGCGCCGCGGGGCGCTGCCCCCGCGGTCTGGAGGTGTCGTGGCCCTCGAAGGGCCGCGCTGATTGAACGGACGCGGCATGTCGCCTCGTCCGGTGCGGCGAGCAGGACCCGCACGGTCGCGGGTCCGCTGGCCACCGCAGCCGCGGCTGAATCCGCGGCGGCTCTGTTTGGCGGCGCGCCGGGGCGCCGCCGAACGCTTCCGCGGGCCACCGGAGTCGCTTCGGTGGTCCGTTTTCCTTCCCGTCTGCGCCATTGTTCCTCCCGGGTTCCGTACTTCACAGCGGGATCACTAAATCGCCCTTGCATCACGATTTTCCATCTCCCTCCAAATCCTCATAACCACGAAGAACGGTGGAGGGTTGTCGGGCCGTGTTCGTTTGGCCCGCACCCTCCGCATTAGAATAATAACAACGGGAGAATTATGCAACACTTGAAACAACAATTTTAATAAATTAAAATTGTTCATATGAATCCGGTTCTTTAATTTTTTTAAGAAACGTTCACGGGAATATAAAATATTCACAACAACCCCTACCTCGTCAAGTCGTCGCCCGAGGGTTCTTCGCAGATTTGATCGTCGCGGAAGGAGGGGTTCGTCGCGTCGTCGCGGTATCCGGCGTTGCGTCGACAAAATCAGAGGTCCAAGAAACAATAGATTTAATTATAAATAATTAAATTTGTGTGTTGTTATAAACCACAAAGAAGTTTTTAAAAGAAACCCGAGATCTCTTACCTCAAACAGAAGATCGAAGATTTCGTTGCGGACGAAGGATCGTCGCAAAAGAACATCGCGGAAGAGGAAACGTCAGTGTCGCGGCACACGGTATCGCGTCGTCGATTTCTGCGGTTTCAACATTCTTCGTCGGAGGCTAGCATTCTTCGCGTTCTTCGCGTTCTTCGCATTCTTCGCGAAGAAGGTTGAAGGCACAAGAACTTCTGTCAAAAGTCTCTCAACATGTAATCCTCCAAAAGACGGTGTTGGTATTATTTTATTATTACGCCAACAAACGAATAAGGGGTAAGTAACGACCCATTAATTCGTAGAATTAATTCAACGAAAGAAAGTGCCCATTTAATTCATGAACAAAACTTCCCAATTAAATGGTGCATTAAGAAATTAAGAAAACGCATCAGTTGACTTTCATAATGACGGGTTTTCGCGGGTGCGTTACTTAGCGGAAAAGAAACAGCGGGGCTCATGCGGGTCCCACCCCACAAATATCCTACCACGGGGGTAGGATATTTTTGGATAGCACCGTATCCGTATCAACTCAGCTTAAGCTGCTTTAAGTGGCTTCAAGTGGCTTCGGTGAAATAAAATAAAGTTTGTCATACAATTATTTTATTTCTTAACTTTAAGCCCGAAAATTAAAAACCACAACCGAGAAAACTCAACTCCGGAAGAGGCGTTTCTAAGGAAATATCGGCATTTCGATTCCATCGGTGCACTCAGAATTCGATTCCGGGCACCGGTTCAAAAGTTAGAAAAACCCGCTCGTTCGTTCACTGAGCGTACCAGAGCCAGACTTCGGAAAATGATTTCGGGCACACCGAGCCTCGGAATCAGGTGCCGTCAGAAACTGCATTCTTGTAAAATTCCAAAGAAAATTAAGAAAAAAAATTCCTTGGAATTTACGGGTCTTTACATTACTTCCACCACAGGGCTTTACGTCCCTGTAAAGCTTCACCACAAACTTAGGGATACAAAGGCGTTACTGAGCACGCATCTGAGCCTTCCTCTCCCATGTGCTCACCTGGAGGTTCTCGTGCTGCCAAAGAAAGTGCACCAGAGGAATAGATCATCCACGTAGGACCCGCTTTTGTCGATCCTCGATCTCCACTAGGACCTCCGCAAAAGTCGTCCCATCATCAAAGACCAGCTCCCCATGGTCAAAGATTTGCGTCGGGTCGTGCACGTATCTCCTCAGCTGAGATACGTGGAAGACGTCGTGCACCCGGTGCAACTGAGGTGGTAGAGCCAGGCGATAAGCCACCTCGCCAATCCTGCTGAGGACCTGGAAGGGGCCGATGAAGCGTGGAGACAACTTGCCGCCTCGTCCAAATCTCCGTAATCCACATCGAGGTGAGACACGCAAGAAGACGTGATCGCCATCCTCGAACTCAAGTGGCCTCCGCCTCCTGTCAGCAAAAGACTTCTGCCAGCTCTGAGCTATCCTCGTCCGCTCCTGGATGACCTGGACCTTCTCTGGTCCTACAAGAGCTGCTGTGATTTCTTCTTTGCCGATAAGAGAGATCTGGTCTCATCCTCTGGATGAACCACTTTCTTTGCCTAATAAATTCAATCCCGACATGGATGATACTAATCCAAACCAATTATGGCGTCGTAAGGCCTCGACTCTACTACCAAGAGATCCAACCGTTACTCTCGCCTACAAGGGTTGAGTCACACTGTCGGCATCAGTGTGTGGTAACTAGGTCTCCTCCAGTAGATGTCTCACAAGTGAGGGTCAAGTCAACAGTCAAAACTGGAACCTCTTAGTAACAACACAAAAGAGGACAGGAATGAAAACATCACAAGGGTGTGTGTCTTTTATTATTGCAGCTCATAATACAAAGATGCTGCACAATAGCAACAAGGAACTAGAAGTACAAAAGATGTATCCACTAGTTCCGCTCCTGTCCATTTTCTCCCAGAGCTCCACGATCGAAGGCCTCAGCTTCCTGAAGCTGAGCTCTCCCATGTCCACCAACTCCCTGTGGTCAGGGCGGACCTCCTGGTGGCGGTGGTGGAAACACCTCGAAGTGTCGACCACCATCTGCTACTCGGCCAGCTCCACTGCCTCGTCCGCCTGCACCCTGCGGACCACCGTCGCCGAATCTCTGTCTGGGAGGTCCCTCTACCACCTGCTGCTCATCAGTAAGATGAGTCAGGCAGTCTTGAGCCATGTGACATCGCCTGCTGCATGCGTAGCAATGCTTGCCCCTCGTGTAGCTGGCTCTCCTTCGGGTGCCCCACACAACCGAATCTTCATCCTGAGACTGCCCCTCTGATGGTCTGGCCCGTTTGGACCTCTGCGTCACCTGTCTACTGCCAGCTGCAGAAGTCCCTACTACGGGCCGTCCTGCGGAGGGCCCTGTCACTGGAGCCTGCTCGGCGAGAAAACTCTCCACTGAAGGGCTCTCTCCAACACCTCTGCCTGCGTTGGAATGTTGAGGGAGATCATCGAAGCCCTGATCTCGTGCCTCAGTCCCTGCTCGAAGGTCCGGGACCGGAAGAATGGGTACCGTACCATATCTGTGGAGTAGCGTGAGAGATCAGTAAATCTCGCCGAATATTGGGCCATTGTCATGCTTCCCTGCCGTAGCTGTAACATCTCTTGGATGCGCACCGCACGGAGGGTGGCTGGGACGAACTCGGAGCGGAAAAGGCTCTCGATGTCCGTCCAGAGAAGAGAGGCCTCATCGTGCACCTGGAGCATCAAGCTCCACCATCGTCCTGCTACTGCGTGCAGTAGGCTTGCCGCGAGAATCACCATGAGGTCTGCTGGTGTCCTCACTAGCCTGAAAACTCGAACGACCGCCTCTAGCCAGTCCTCGGCTACCTGGGGGTCCATCTCCCCATGAAACCTGGGTGGTCACTGACGCTGAAACTCGTGCAGCGCGCTAAGGCGACGTGCATTGTCAGCAGCTGGGGCTGGTAGCATCGGTGGCCCGGTGGGTAAAGGTACCGCCGGTGCCTCTGTTGACAAGGAGCCCTGCACCGAGGCCTCGTCGCTCGGTGGGCTATCATCACGCTCCACTCTCGGAACCCTAGATGGCTGCCGTCGTGGGGCCATCCTGAAAAGGAAACGAGTGCGCCACGGTCAGAACAGTATACCTGGTGAGCTTACACAAGTAATCACAAAGAAAACTTGAACACACATACAATCAGTGTTTTTGTGCATTATGTCAGAAATCAGAAGTCAGGGTCCTGGTGTACGGATACGTCGGTCGCCACACCAACACTAGACTCCCTGGACAGATAACCACACCCAATATGCTAAACACTATTTCTTCACATAGAAGAAATATCAGAGTCTGCAGTAGAACTGAACTCCTCTGATACCAATTTGTCACGACCCGTCCTCGGGGCCCGTGTCGTGACTACCCCAAGCCCGCCTTCCATAGGCCAAGGGCTGGAGACTAGCACCAAGGCGTAAATCCCAGAAAAATGGAAGTCATTGCCTTTGAAAAGTAACAAGCACCACAGAGTAAACAAGAGGAAAAGTAAACACTAAGAAAAAATTGTAACAAGCTGTGATGAAAGTAAAAGGGGCCGGAAATACAAGCCCAACTGTAAAGTACAACTGAAATGGAAAAACAGCAACTGAAAGAAAAGCTGCAGCGTCGAGCCGTCCTCTGAAGGTCCCACCTGAAGGGTGGGTACAGATAGCCTCCACAGCTCCTTGGTCCAGTCGTCCGCTCCGAGTACATCCCGCCCAGTGGTCCACCTCCAGGTACCGTCCTACTCCGCATGCCTCCACCACGATCAGCGTTGTCCGTCGCCTGCAACCAACACGACGAAGTGCGGGCATAGCCCGTGCAGGGGTGAGTATAAGCTACTCAGTAGGGACCCCGAGACCCCCAAAGGTCTCCCAAAATCCACAAAGGAAAGATACAATCACGAAGTAACATCCGACACGGCTTAGGTATATGCCCATACATATACCTAAGTCATAGATTCCTGTTCGGCTCCAATGTCCGAGCCCAAACACATCCCAGTCCACACAGGAAAGCAAACGTAAATCCACACAGGATAGCACAACACACTCCACAAAGGAGAGCAAAACGTAAATCCACACAGGATAGCATGACACAATCCACAAAGGAAAGCAAAACGGAATCCACACAGGATAGCACAACACAATCCACAAAGGAGAGTAAACAGTAATTCAGCTCACACAGGTATACATCGTCGAAAAGGTGAAAGGGATGATCAGATATAGATACTGAATCATCTAAGCTGGGACCCACATAGGATACAAGACCAGCTGTCTTCATTGATTCATTTATGCTGGGACCCACATAGGATACAAGACCAGCACTGAATCATCAAAGCTGGGACCCACATAGGATACAAGACCAGCACAGCTAGGACACACATAGGATACAAGACCAGCTGTCTTCATTGATTCATCTACAATGGGACCCACATAGGATACAAGACCAGTATTGAATCATCTAAGCTGGGACCCACATCGGATACAAGACCAGCACGGCTGGGACCCACATAGGATACAAGACCAGCACGGCTGGGACCCACATAGGATACAAGACCAGCTGTCTTCATTGATTTATCTATACTGGGACCCACATAGGATACAAGACCAGTATTGAATCATCTAAGCTGGGACCCACCTAGGATACAAGACCAGCACGGTTGGGACCCACATAGGATACAGGACCAGCTGTCTTCATCGTCGCAGTCCACTGAGGATCTCTGCACAGTCGTCGTCGTCGAAGTCACAGCCAGCTCTAGGGTTCCCGCACACAGCAAGCTCGTTCGGGAGGGTCCGCTCCACGAGCCGAAAGGCTGATAGATCAACTGTCACAAATTCCGAAGTTGATGTATCCAAAAGTTCCGTATCGACAACAGGAACTCAACGTCGCAGACGGCGCGTCAATCGGACGCCCGGTCTGAGAGTTATTGGCTTTTTCGTCCCAGGGGCCCGGTTGGTTTTTAAGGCAAAACCAACCCAACCGTACTCCACCTGCGTCCAAACCTCGGGCGGAGTGAGCCAAAAGATCCGTCTCACTTAGAGGAATTCAACGAAGTCGACGGCACGCCAATCGGACGTCCGTAGCTCAAGATATGAGTGTTTCCGCTCTGAATGCCCGGTTGGTTTTTGTACGAACCAACAGAGCCGAACTCAAAGTATTCCGAAACCTTGAGTGCGATATACCAAAACGACCGTCTTTATCCAAGGATCGCGTTTCCGCTGACGGCGAGTTGTTTAGAGGCCCGTAACTCAAGTTACGGGCATTTGACCGAAAATGGTCCGAAGACGGGGGGTCCGGGCCCGGGGCGACTCGGCCCGACCCCCCCTGGGTCGGCCGAACTGGGTCAACCCAACCCGGTCCGGTTCGGCCAGCGCACGGCCCGGCCGGTCGGACCGGCCTGGCTCAGTTCGGCCGAGCGGCCGAGTGGCCGAGCACTGCGGGGCGCTGCCCCCGCGGTCTGGAGGTGTCGCGACCCTCGAAGGGCCGCGCTGATTGAACAGACGCGGCATGTCACCGCGTCCCGTACGGCGAGCTGGACCCGCACGGCCGCGGGTCCGATGGCCGCCGCCGCGGCTGATGCCACGGCGGCTCTGTCCGGCGGCACGCCGGGGCGCCGCCGGCCGCTTCCGCGGGCCACCAGAGTCGCTCTGGTGGTCCGTTTTCCTTCCCGTCTGCGCCATTGTCCCTCCTGGGTTCCGTTCTTCACTGCGGGATCTCCAAATCTCCCTTGCGTCACAATTTTCCGTCGCCCGCCAAATCCGCATAACCATGAAGAACGGAGGAGGTTTGTCGGGCCGTGTTCATTTGGCCTGCACCCTCCGCGTTAGAATAATAACAACGGGAGAATTATGCAACACTTGAAACAACAATTTTAATAAATTAAAATTGTTCATATGAATCCGGTTCTTTAATTTTTTTAAGAAATGTTCACGGGAATATAAAATATTCACAAAAACCCCTACCTCGTCAAATCGTCTCCCGCGGGTTCTTCGCAGATTTGATCGTCGCGGAAGGAGGGGTTCGTTGCATCGTCGCGGTATACGGCGTTGCGTCCACGAACTCCGAGGTCCAAGAAACAATAGATTTAATTATAAATAATTAAATCTGTGTGTTGTTATAAACCGCAAAGAAGTTTTTAAAAGAAACCCGAGATATCTTACCTCAAACTGAAGATCGAAGATTTCGTTGCGGACGAAGGATCGTAGCATAAGAACATCGCTGAAGAGGAAACGTCGGTGTCACGGAACACGGCGTCGCGTCGTCGATTTCTACGTTTTCAGCGTTCTTCATCGGAGGTCGGTGTTCTTCACGTTCTTCGCATTCTTCGCGAAGAAGGGTGAAGGCACAAGAACTTCTGTCAAAAGTCTCTCAACGTGTAATCCTCCAAAAGACGGTGTTGGTCTTATTTTATTATTACGCCAACAAACGAATAAGGGGTAAGTAACGACCCATTAATTCGTAGTATTAATTCAATGAAAGAAACTACCCATTTAATTCACGAACAAAACTGCCCAATTAAATGGTGCGTTAAGAAATTAAGAAAACGCGTCAGTTGACTTTCATAATGACGGGTTTTCGCGGATGCGTTACTTAGCAGAAAAGAAACAGCGGGGCTCATACAGGCCCCACCCCACAAATATCCTACCAAGTGGGTAGGATATTTTTGGATAGCACCCTATCCCTATCAACTCAGCTTAAGACGCTTTAAATGGCTTCAAGTGGCTTCGGTGAAATAAAATAAAGTTTGTCATACAATTATTTTATTTCTTAACTTTAAGCCCGAAAATTAAAAACCACAACCGAGCAAACGCAACTCCGGAAGAGGAATTTCCAAGCAAATACCGGCATTTCGATTCCATTGGTTCCCTCAGAATTCGATTCCGGGCACCGGTTCAAAAGATATAAAAACCCGCTTGTCCGTTCACTGAACGTACCCGAGCCAGACTTCGAAAAATGATTATGGGCACACCGAGCCTCGGAATCAGGTGCCGTCAGAAACTGCGTTCTTGTAAAATTCCAAAGAAAATTAAGAAAAAAAATTTCCTTGGAATTTATGGGTCTTTACATTACTTACACCACAGGGCTTTACGTCCCCGTAAAGCTTCACCACAAACTTAGGGATACAAAGGCGTTACTGAGCACGCATCTGAGCCTTCCGCTCCCATGTGCTCACCAGGAGGTTCCCGTGCTACCAAAGAAATTGCACCAGAGGAATCGATCATCCACATAGGACCCGCTTCTGTCGATCCTCGATCTCCACTGGAACCTCCGCAAAAGTCGTCCCATCATCAAAGACCAGCTCTCCATGTTCAAAGATTTGCGTCGGGTCGTGCACGCATCTCCTCAGCTGAGATACGTGGAAGACGTCGTGCACCTGGTGCAACTGAGGTGGTAGAGACAGGCGATAAGCCACCTCGCCAATCCTACTGAGGACCTGGAAGGGTCTGATGAAGCGTGGAGACAACTTGCCGCCTCGGCCAAATCTCCGTAATCCACGTCTAGGTGAGACACGCAAGAAGACGTGATCGCCATCCTCGAACTCAAGTAGCCTCCGCCTCCTGTCAGCAAAAGACTTCTGCCGTCTCGGAGCTATCCTCATCCGCTCCTGGATGACCTGGACCTTCTCTGGTCCTACAAGAGCTGCTGTGATTTCTTCTTTGCGGATAAGAGAAATCTGGTCTCATCCTCTGGATGAACCACTTTCTTTGCATAATACAGTCAATCGCGACATGGATAATACTAATCCATACCAAGGATGACGTCGTAAGGCCTCGACGCTACTACCAAGAGATCCAACCATTACTCTCGCCTCCAAGGGTTGAGTCACACTGTCGGCATCAGTGTGTGGTAACTGGGTCTCCTCCAGTAGATGTCTCACAAGTGAGGGTCAAGTCAACAGTCAAAACTGGAACCTCTTAGTAACAACACAAAAGAGGACAGGAATGAAAACATCACAAGGGTATGTGTCTTTTATTATTGCAGCTCATAATACAAAGACGTTGCACAATAGCAACAAGGAACTAGAAGTACAAAGGACATATCCACTAGTTCCGCTCCTGTCTATTTGCTCCCAGAGCTCCATGATCGAAGGCCTCAGCTACCTGAAGCTGAGCTCTCCCATGTCCACCAACTCCCTGCGGTCGGGGCGGACCTCCTGGTGGCAGTGGTGGCAACACCTCGAAGTGTCGCCCACCATCTGCTACTCGGCCAGCTCCACTGCCTCGTCCGCCTGCACCCTGTGGACCACCGTGGCCGAATCTCTGTCTGGGAGGTCCCTCTACCACCTGCTGCTCATCAGTAAGACGAGTCGGGCAGTCTCGAGCCATGTGACCTCGCCCGCTGCATGCGTAGAAATGCTTGCCCCTCGTGTAGCTGGCTCTCCTTCGGGTGCCCCGCACAACCGAATCTTCATCCTGAGACTGCCCATTTCATGGTCTGGCCCGTTTGGACCTCTGCGTCACCTGTCTACTGCCAGCTGCAGAAGACCCTGTTACGGGCCGT
The DNA here is from genome assembly GCA_963277665.1 of Viscum album. Taxonomy (NCBI): domain Eukaryota; kingdom Viridiplantae; phylum Streptophyta; class Magnoliopsida; order Santalales; family Viscaceae; genus Viscum; species Viscum album. Next base: position 4,022,077 of record OY728122.1, on the reverse strand, counting down.
CCTGCGGAGGGCCCTGTCACTGGAGCCTGCTCGGCGAGAAAACTCTCCACTATAAGGGCTCTCTCTAACACCTCTGCCTGCGTCGGAATGTTGAGGGAGATCATCGAAGCCCTGATCTCGTGCCTCAGTCCCTGCTCGAAGGTCTGGGCCCGGAAGAATGGGTCCCGTACCATATCTGTGGAGTAGCGCGAGAGATTAGTAAATCTCGCCGAGTACTGGGCCACTGTCATGCTGCCCTGCTGTAGCTGTAACATCTCTTGGATGCGCACCGCACGGAGGGTGGCTGGGACGAACTCGGAGCGGAAAAGGCTCTCGAAGTCCGTCCAGAGAAGAGAGGCATCATCGTGCACCTGGAGCATCAAGCTCCACTATCGTTCTACTGTTGCGTGCAGTAGGCTCGCCGCGAGGATCACCATGAGGTCTGCTGGTGTCCTCACTAGCCTGAAAACTCGAACGACCGCCTCTAGCCAGTCCTCGGCTGCCTGGGGGTCCATCTCCCCACAAAACCTGGGTGGTCGCTGACGCTAAAACTCGTGCAGCGCGCTAAGGCGACGTGCATCGTCAGCAGTTGGGGCTGGTAGCATCGGTGGCCCGACGGGTAAAGGTACTGCCGGTGCCTCTGCTGACAAGGAGCCCTACACCGAGGCCTCGTCGCTCGGTGGGTTGTCAACACGCTCCACTCTCGGAACCCTAGTTGACTGCCATAGTGGGGTCATCCTGAAAAGGAAACGAGTGCGCCACGGTCAGAATAGTATACCTGGTGAGCTGACACAAGTAATCACAAAGAAAACTTGAACACACATGCAATCAGTTTTTTCGTGCATTGTGTCAGAAATCAGAAGTCAGGGTCCTGGTGTACGGATACGTCAGTCGCCGCACCAACACTGGACTCCCTAGACTGATAACCACACCCAATACGCTAAACACTATTGCTTCACACAGAAGAAAGATCAGAGTCTGTGGTATAACCGAACTCCTCTGATACCAATTTGTCACGACCCGTCCTCGGGGCCCGTGTCGTGACTACCCCAAGCCCGCCTTCTATAGGCCAGGGGCTGGCGACTAGCACCAAGGCGTAAATCCCAGAAAAAGGGAAGGCATTGCCTTTGAAAAGTAACAAGCACCACAGAGTAAACAAGCAAAAAAGTAAACACTAAGTAAAAACTGTAACAAGCTGTGCTGAAAGTAAAAGGGGCCGGAAATACAAGCCCAACTATAAAGTACAACTGAAAGGGAAAAACAGAAACTGATAGAAAAGCCGCAGCGTTGAGCCGTCCTCTGAAGGTCCCACCTGAAGGGTGGGTACAGATAGCCTCCACAACTCCTTGGTCCAGTCGTCCGTTCCGAGTACGTCCCGCCCAGTGGTCCACCTCCAGGTATCGTCCTGCTCTGCACGCCTCCACCACGATCATCACTGTCCGTCATCTGCAACCAACACAACGAAGTGCGGTCATAGCCCGTGCAGGGGTGAGTATAAGCTACTCAGTAGGGACCCCGAGACCCCCGAAGGTCTCCCAAAATCGACAAAGGATAATCCACAAAGGAAAGATACAATCACGAAGTAACATCTGACACGGATTAGGTATATGCCCATACATATACCTAAGTCATCGATTCCCGTTCAGCTCCAACGTCCGAGCCCAAGCACAACCCAGTCCACACAGGAAAGCAAACGTAAATCCACACAGGATAGCACAACACACTCCACAAAGGAGAGAAAAACGTAAATCCACAGAGGATAGCATGACACAATCCACAAAGGAAAGCAAAACGAAATCCACACAGGATAGCACAACACAATCCACAAAGGAGAGTAAACAGTAATTCAGCTCACACAGGTATACATCGTCGAAAAGGTGAAAGGGATGATTAGATATAGATACTGAATCATCTAAGCTGGGACCCACATAGGATACAAGACCAGTTGTCTTCATTGATTCATTTATGCTGGGACCCACATAGGATACAAGACCAGCACTGAATCATCAAAGCTGGGACCCACATAGGATACAAGACCAGCACAGTTGGGACCCACATAGGATACAAGACCAGCTGTCTTCATTGATTCCTCTACACTGGGACCCACATAGGATACAAGACCAGTATTGAATCATCTATGCTGGGACCCACATAGGATACAAGACCAGTACAGCTGGGACCCACATAGGATACAAGACCAGCTGTCTTCATTGATTTATCTATACTGGGACCCACATAGGATACAAGACCGGTATTGAATCATCTAAGCTGGGACCCACATGGGATACAAGACCAGCACGGCAGGGACCCACATAGGATACAAGACCAGCTGTCTTCATCGTCGCAGTCCACTGAGGATCTCTGCACAGTCGTCGTCATCGAAGTCACAACCAGCTCTAAGGTTCCCGCACACAGCAAGCTCGTTCGGGAGGGTCCGCTCCACGAGCCGAAAGGCTGATACATCAACTATCACAAATTCCGAAGTTGATGTATCCAAAAGTTCCGTATCGACAACAGGAACTCAATGTCGCAGACGGCGCGTCAATCGGACGCCCAGTCTGAGAGTTTTTGGCTTTTTCGTCCCAGGGGCCCGGTTGGTTTTTAAGGCAAAACCAACCCGACCGTACTCCACCTGCGTCCAAACCTCGGGCGGAGTGAGCCAAAAGATCTGTCTCACTTAGAGGAATTCAACGAAGTCGACGGCACGTCAATCGGATGTCCGTAGCTCAAGATATGAGTGTTTCCACTCTGAAGGCCCGGTTGGTTTCGTGTACGAACCAACCCATCCAAACTCAAAGTATTCTGAAACTTTGAGTTCCATATACCGAAACGACTGTCTCGATCCAAGAATCGTGTTTCCGCTGACGGCGAGTGGTTTGGAGGCCCGTAGCTCAAGTTACGGGCATTTGACCGAAAACGGTCCGAAGACGGGGGGTCCGGGCCCGGGGCGACCCGGCTCGACCCCCCCTGGGTCGGCCAAACCGGGTCGACCTGACCTGGTCCGACCCGGTCCGGTCCGGCCAGGGCGCGGCCCGGCCGGTCGGACCGGCCTGGCTCGGTTCGGCCGAGTGGCCGAGCACCGCGGGGCGCTGCCCCCGCGGTCTGAAGGTGTCGCGACCCTCGAAGGGCCGCGCTGATTGAACGGACGCGGAATGTCGCCGCGTCCCGTGCGGCGAGCTGGACCCGCGTGGCCGCGGGTCCACTGGCCGCCGCCTCCGGCGACCCGTGCTGCCGTCCGCTTCCGCGGGCCACCGGAGTCGCTACGGTGGTCCGTTTTCCTTCCCGTCTACGCCATTGTTCCTCCCGGGTTCCGTTATTCACTGCGGGATCACCAAATCGCCCTTGCGTCATGATTTTCTATCTCCCGCCAAATCCGCATAACCACGAAGAACGGAGGAGGGTTGTCGGACCGTGTTCGTTTGGCCCGCACCCTCCGCGTTATAATAATAACAACGGGAGAATTATGCAACACTTGAAACAACAATTTTAATAAATTAAAATTGTTCATATGAATCCGGTTCTTTAATTTTTTTAAGAAACTTTCACGGGAATATAAAATATTCACAACAACCCCTACCTCATCAAGTCGTCGCTCGCAGGTTCTTCGCAGATTTGATCACCGCGGAAGGAGGGGTTCGTCGCGTCGTCGCGGTATCCGGCATTGCGTCGACGAACTCCGAGGTCCAAGAAAAAACAGATTTAATTATAAATAATTAAATCTGTGTGTTGTTATAAACCACAAAGAAGTTTTTAAAAGAAACCTGAGATCTCTTACCTCAAACAGAAGATCGAAGATTTCGTTGCAGATGAAGGATCATCGCAGAAGAACGTCACGGAAGAGGAAACGTCGGCGTCACGGCACACGGTGTCGCGTCGTCGATTTCTGCGGTTTCGGCGTTCTTCGTCGGAGGCGGGCGTTCTTCGCGTTCTTCGCGTTCTTCGCGTTCTTCGCGTTCTTCACGTTCTTCGCGAAGAAGGGTGAAGGCACAAGAACTTCTGTCAAAAGTCTCTCAACGTGTAATCCTCTAAAAGACGGTGTTGGTCTTATTTTATTATTACTCCAACAAACGAATAAGGGGTAAGTAACGACCCATTAATTCGTAGAATTAATTCAACGAAAGAAACTGTCCATTTAATTCATGAACAAAACTGCCCAATTAAATGGTGCGTTAAGAAATTAAGAAAACACGTCACTTGACTTTCATAATGACGGGTTTTCGCGGGTGCGTTACATAGCGGAAAAGAAACGGCAGGGCTCGTGCGGGCCCCACCCCACAAATATCCTACCAAGGGGGTAGGATATTTTTGGATATCACCCTATCTATATCAACTCAGCTTAAGCTGCTTTAAGTGGCTTCAAGTGGCTTAGGTGAAATAAAATAAAGTTTGTAATACAATTATTTTATTTCTTAACTTTAAGCCCGAAAATTAAAAACCACAACCAAGAAAACGCAACTCCGGAAGAGGAGTTTCTAAGAAAATAACGGCGTTGTGATTCCATCGGTGCCCTCAGAATTCGATTCCAGGAACCAGTTCAAAAGTTAGAAAAACCCACTCGTCCGTTCATTGAACGTACCCGAGCCAAACTTCGGAAAATGATTCCGGGCACACCGGGCCTTGGAATCAGGTTCCGTCAGAAACCGCATTCTTGTAAAATTCCAAAGAAAATTAAGAAAAAAAAAATTTCCTTTTAATTTATGGGTCTTTACAGAAAGGTCCAATTTGTGGCCACTTTTCCCAACGGTTTTGGCCAAACCGTTGGGAAAGGTCCAATTTGTGGCCACTTTTCCAAACGGTTTGGCCAAACCGTTAGGAAAGCCTACCCTTTCCCAACGGTTTGGCTAAACCATTGGGAAAGGTCCCCAATATTTCAACATCCCTTCCAAGATTCCAGGGACCTATACCAATGGTTGTCAAAACCGTTGGTATAGTTCCTTTGATTTTTTATCGGATCCTCTTAACCAGAACATTCTATAAATCAAAATTTAAAATAATTATGATAATACATATATATATTTATGAAATTATGTTCAAAAAATTCATGTTAGGTTAGTGGTTAGGTCGTTAAATGATAAACTGGAGGTCGCGGGATCAAATCCCAGCGAATGTTTTTTTAGAAATACATATACCAATGGTTTTAAGGAACTGTTGGTATAGATTTTCATATTACTTATACCAACGGTTTTCAAAACCGTTGGTATAGACCTATCCCAATGGCTTACTTGCCTACGGTTCTCCAAACCGTTGGTATAGGCTATACCAACGGTTTAGAGGCCTATACCAACGGTTCCAAACCGTTGGTATAGGTTAGTTTTCCTGTAGTGATCTTAAGGTCACAATATTATTTTGGTTGTAGATGATCACATTATGAAATAAATACATTTTATCACTATTAGATAATATTTTACATTTTATAAGCATACATAGTTATAAAATATGTAAATTTTGAGATTTTATGGAGTAACACTCTTAATCATATATGATGATGATATGGGGTTTACCTCGAGATTCAAAAAGCAGCATTCATTAGTATCTATATATAGAGTTGATATTCAGTACTCTTTATCATCCGTAGATATATGGTCTATATGATAGGAACATTAAAACTCTAAAATACATGTTAATATATTTCTCTATGGATTTTAAAGGTTGTAGGGATCAACACCTTCCTTTGCAATAATTTTCATACAACAATAACTTTCACCCAGGAATTCAGATAGATCCTTATGAATCAATATATGGAAATAATTTCATAACTACAATGTGTTGGGATTAACTTGGGGAGATAAATTTATGGGATCCAAATCTAGAAAAATAAATGGTAGAGAAGGATAGATCTGCAAGACCTTGATATTTTAAAAGAACACTATGATTGATAATCTATACAACACACAACCATGATATTAAGAGAATAGTTATAACCATGTTATTAAATTGGAATGTATTAATAGGATTAAATAACTTATGAAATATATATAAATTTTATAATCATTATAAATTAATTTATAAACACTAAATAAATAAACACTCGATTTTAAATAAAACAATTAATCTCAAAAAATATTTTAATTTCATTTCGTTAGAAAATATTATAGTTAATTTTTAAATATTTTATAAATATTATTTTATAAAATTAACATAATTTTTTAAATTATCACATAAATATAAAAAAAATTCAAAATTTGTGATATTTTTGGGAAATATTGATTTTTCAGTGAACAGTGAAAATAACAATTCTTATAGAACTGCCATTTATTTTTCTAAATTAATTAATTTAAAGTTCCATTATTATTTAAATTTTAATACCAATTTTCATAAGTATTATTTATTTATATATAATATAATTAGTTTCATTTAAATAACTTTTATATTTTATTTTAGTATAAATTTATTTTTAGCCTTAAAAACATATTTATCTAAAAACTGTTTTAAAGTGTGTAATGTTGCTCCAATTTAATTAAATAAATTAACCTCTAATTAAGAATGATTTAAATGAAATTATAGATTAAAAATATATTAATATGAATTTAAATTCATATAATTGTGATTTCTATTCATATAGTTAATATTAAAACATTTATTTCTTGAAAATGCATTACTTGAAAAATTGTTTTACAACACGTTTAATAGGTTTAATTTTAAATTGAATTTTTTCACTTATATAATTACAATTTTATAAAATGGATCCTATATTTTTAATGATAACAATTTATATTAACTAATAACTTCAACATAATTTTTTATCATAATAAATTGTAAAAACAATAAAAAACTTAATACTCTGAAAAAAAATTAAAATTTTCAAAAGTGAGTGGACTTAGAGGTAAATAGAATAAAAAGTTTAAAACTTGTTTATTTTGTAATTTTGGAGGTTTTTATTGAACATATAACCCATTTAATCCATTATTTATGTACTTTTTATGAACTTTTTATGAGAGTGACTTCCCATTATTGAATATTTTTGGGTATTTTCGAAAATGTCACTCCTACTCAATTGTAAAAGGGCACCCCCACCTCACTTATTCACACCCCTAAAGAAATTTAGATTAAAAAACATGAAACATTTTCTCCCAAAAATCCTTAAAAAAATATTGAGTTTTTGTATTCCCAAACTTCCAATTTCAGGGTTCTTAATAAGAGATCTAAAGGAGGTTTTTCTAAGCGAAGGTAATTGTCTTCACTGAGTTCCTTCATTTTACTTCATATTTTTACAAATTCAATTACATATTAATGATTATAATATAATAAAACCATTATATCTTATAGAATTATATTTTATTATTTCTATATCATAAAATTTACTCGTCTCCACTTCCAACAAATGTGAAAATAAGTCATTGTTTGTGAGTATGGTGGACTACTGCCTTAGGAACTATTATTATTTGTTTTCAATAATAGTATCTCATAGATGTTCATGGTGATAGATTTAATATTTATATATTATATTTAATAAATATTAATTTTTTTTTAAATTTATATATCATATACTTTCTTACCTTACCATCCATGGAGAAATGATAACTTCGTTCGTGTGTACAACACACTACTTCCTTATAAAATGATGTGATTCAATTTTTATTGCCTCATCACATGGATGGTATACATAAGTATATTTAAGTAATAAATATCATATTTATGATATTATTATCATTAAATAAATAAAAAATAACACTTACCTTCTTTCCATAATTATCATTAAAAAATGAAAAAGTTATATATGTGTACATATGAATTATTGTTACCATGATTGTAACGTATTTCTTTTTTGATAACGAAAATTCTTGGTTATTATTAAAAGTATTTTTTTGGTAAAAAAATGACAATTATTTCATGATTTTTATTCTTGATATTATTGAATTATTACCCCTGTGACCATGGTCAACACACTGATGTCGTTTTGAAATTTTGAACAGAGTGTCCTCAAAATACCCAATGTGGACATAACTAATTATGTAATTAAACATATCATTAAAATAAATGAACTAAATGGTTTAACTATAAAGTATTAAACCAAAAAGGTATTAATAAAACAAATAATTGATATATTTTTATTATTCAGGATATAAAATAAATACATGATAAATCCTAGAGTTGAGATAAGGGTTTAGTCTCAAATCATCCTTCTTTGAGAAAAATGTTCTTTTATGTGCCTAATTTATTTTAATTGGTTTATATACTTCCCATTTATATATTATATAATGAATCATATATAATTAATTATATTTTAATTTAAAATTTATATTCTTCATTCCTGAGAGATATGATTCAAAAGTTACCAAAGTAGTAATGGTTTTTGTTTCTATATTATTTTTATCGGGTGTGTCTATGTTTGAATTTACATTCTATGAAATTATATGATTATTGACTAATAAACCTAATTAAATTTATTATAATATGGTTATTCATTAAATTTTAATTCAATGGTTCTATTTTCATCTCATTGGTATTAAAATAATTGAGAATTGTTTTTAAGAAATGTTGACTTCATATCTCTCTTCGGTTGAAAATATTTTTCAAGCATATCCATTTTTTCTAAAACAAATCAAGAATATTTTTAACATTTCACAAAGGAATTATTAAATACACTTATACCCATGTTTTAATTTTTTAAAAATGGTTTTAATTGAATCTTATTTTCATTTTTCAAAAGATTAAATTTTTTAATCTTTTTATAACAGTGTGAATATAATGTTTCTTTTAACTTACACAACATATATGAAATTACCCGCCATCTTGAAAAATAAACTATTTTAATTTTCCATTTTATGTTTCCATAATTATTATTAATGAAAATGTTTTATATAATATTTTGTAATTTTGTTAGTTTTTGTAGAAATGGTATCAAAGTGAAAAGGGTATTTTTACCAAGAAATATTCCATGTAATGTCTTAATGAAATTTTCATTAACAACGACAACCTTTGATGTTATGGATTGATTCTAAATTCTGTATATATGTATCTAACATATATAATTAGCTTATTCTCCTTTAATCTTAAGTAGTAATAATGCCTTTTTTCATCTCTCAAATTCCATTATTATGAGATTTCTTTGATTATGGTATGAGATAATATTATGCTGCCAATTTATTTCCATGGGAAATTCTTAGGTTAAAGACCTATTATTGAATTCATTTTCGTGGAACATAAAATCATGAAAATGTCATTATTGGTGCACACATATAGTTCTCTAATGAATTGAGTAATTTTTTTAGTCTCATGAGATATCATGTATGGGACTAGGGGTAACCCTATTCCCATATGGGAATTTTTGTACCATATGATATTGTCTATGTCGTTAGCATTGAATCATGATTATGTCATGTTATATATTTCAGTCACATTTCCTATGATGTCATGATATAAGGATACCATGTTCTTTATATTATTTCCCATGTGATTACTCATATGAATTATCTTTTTTTATATCATGTTATACATTTGAATCACACGTTATGTTTCCTTGTCATATTTATTCCCTTACTGGGTTTTTTTAGCTCACCCCTTTTCTCTACGTACCCCAAAGTTATACCGTGAATTTTTTGGATCTTGTAGATCATTATAGAGAATAAAATAAAGTAGTTTTATTTTATCATTTATTTTATGTATTATGAACCTAGTTTTCTAATGATTCTCAGCTTCACGATCATTGGGTTGTAATTAATAGATGCATATGTTAAAAATCAATTAATAATATATGTAAAAGGTTGTGGTCACTATAGTTGGTATCAGAGAAAGGTCTAGTTTTTATGGAGGTATTAAGAATAAAATAATTTAGTGGTAACCCAATGGATAAGTGTAAGGATAATGTTATGTATAAAAAATATCCTTTAATTTTTGTAAAGTATAGAGAGGGTGGATTCCATGAAATTACATCTCGATATCAATACTACATGTGGACGTGGATATAACACAGTTGTACCTAAGGGTAATAAATTAAAAAAATGGAATATTGATCTAGAATTTATCATCACTTGGTGCATAAAAAAGAGCCATGTTGCATATTTATATTGACACACTTTAAGGATATGCTTTTTAAAACTCACAAAAGTCGTTATGAATCATTATGAAGGACTTAAAAAAATTGTTCAGTTAGAAAAACTAATAGGAAACATTACCATGGAAAACCTAGATTTAAACTTAGAGACTCATAAATCAGGATATACTGTCATTTATATGTTATTTCTTTTCGGATTATAAGTTTCCCATTTTTATGTATATACATTCTCATCTTCACTATGGGAATATTGGATATTCATGATGGTTTATTTGTAATGGTCTATAGACCTGTCACAAATAGTCCAATATATTCACTTCTTTTTTATGAGAAATTATTTCCCATCACATATAATTATTTTTGTTAATTATTTACAATATAAAATCACTTTTTTCAAAATTACTTTTTTTTAATGTTCGTCATGCTATTTGAAGAATTTTTTGCGATGGAAGTGATTCCCCATCATAAATAATTATTCATATCTCAGATTCTTAATTAATTTCAATGTTTTTCATGATGGGTATACTTCCAAAAAACATTATTGTCAATGGGGCTCGTCGCAAATAACTCGTTATTGGAAATGGGCCCATTGAGAAAAATATATCGGTAGATTTTATTGGTGATGGTTCCTATTGAAAATTGTTTCATATCACCACCATAAGTATTAATGGTAGGAACTGTTTCTGATGAAACCCATCAAAAATAACTTTTTTTACAATGGGAATTCAATCCAAAATTTTGTGTCATAACAAATCTAAACTATGTAGGCCAAATCCATTTTTTGTATTTACTTAATAAAGCCACTTTCAGGGTAAGCGTGAACTGCACATTCCAAATATGAATTACAAGAAAACATTTGCATTCAAAAACCCAAAACTATCAGTCCTAATCCAAATTCAAAAAACAAAAGAACTCCCAAATCAACCCAAATCCATATTCAAATTTTGAAAAATAAACCTCGATCCCACCACACCTCGGACCGCAGATTCTGAGCCTCAAGTCACCTCAATCATTGATGAAAGGCACGTAGAATCAATGTCCACTGCGTTATCATCCCAATCAAAAGACATTGTTGACATCCTCACATACTCAACATTATCAGGTCAGTGGCTTACCACACCGACAACCAGAAAAACCATAACGAACGCCATCCAAACTATCAAACCAGACCAAACCTTCACAGGATAAACACTTACCAGAATCAACAAAACAAACATGAAGCAACAAACCACATCTGAAATATGACAAAACCCTGTCGAAGAAGATTCAAAAAAAACCTGAAGAATAAGCCCAGCGGGGACCCATGGACTGAGTCGAAACCACTACGAGAGTCATCTGAAGTAATTTTATCGTCTGCTCGAACTGCACAACCCAATACACCATGGAAAACACTTTGTAATTCTGATTGGGAGAAGTGAAATGGAATCCTAGAGCAAGAGTGGAGAAAGAAGCGGACCGAGGACTTGACAGTGAGCTTCAATCAATACTTGGATCACCGAACCCTGCCTTCAAAGCCAGCACAAAGAGAACCACAACCGAAGAGGAACGAAATAATACAGGCCTAGAACACCAAGAAATAAATAGAAGGACCACAGCCAAGAAGGGAGATCGCAACCAAGTGATTCAAAGCATAAGGCATATAAAAAGTTCACCGGAATCCACCACCAACAAAAACCCCAGTCGCCGGTGTAGCATCAAGTCAAACCGAGTGGGGTTTGTTCATGATAGAACCAACAACAAGAGCAATGGTCATAGAAAATGAGGGCCGGGAGGAAAGCAAGGGAAAGAGAAGGAGAGTATAGGAGGAACGTCAAAGAAGGGGATATCACTACAAGGGAGTGACGAGGAGGGAGCATAGGTGATGGGAAAACCCTAGCGTGAGGGGAGAGCCAAGACCCAGAGAGTGGGGGCCATCTTTTGAAGGAGAAATCTAACTTGTGTATAGGATCCTTTTCTGAATTTTTCGGAAATCTTCCTTCATTCCCCTCCTTCCACTCCCCCCTTTAATGCTCTCTATTTTCCTTCTCTATTTTTTTGTTTTTTAGAGATCCGGTGCTATCAAAAATTCAATGTTGTTTTAATTTATTTTAAAGTGTCACTTTTTTGGTTCTTAGAATTTTATTTTTTATTTTTAATTATTTTATTTTATTTTATACTAGAAATATTTAGCAATAATTAATTATAAGCAGCTTTAATTGATATTAATTATAGATAATTGATAAATGATCAATAAATAATAATTGATAATTATTAAAAAATTGTTGATAATTAGTAAAACAATTAAAATAACTGCAATTAATTTGTACTAATAAGCTATAAATTAAAATAAATAATGATAATTAGAAAAAATTAGTTGTCATTAGAAAAAAAAAGTTATAATTAGAAAAAATTTACTATAATTAGAAAATATTAGAAATAATTGGAAATAATTAGCTTTAATTAGAAATAATAAATGGTAATTATTAAAAATTAGCAATAATTGGAAATGATTAGCAGAAATTGGAAAAAATTAGTGGTAATTGGAAAAAGTTAGCAGTAAATAGCGGTAATTATTAGAAATTAGCAGTAAATAGTAAATATTAGTGGTAATTAGTGGAAATTAGAGGTTATTAGAAATAATTAGAATTAATTAAAAAAGTTTACTGTCAATTAGTGGTAATTTGTTAAAATTAGAATTAATTTGTAAAAATTAGGGATAATTAGGGGTAATTAGTAAAAAATAGTGGTAATTAGAAACTATTATCAATTAGTAATAATTAGTGGTAATTACTAAAAAGTAGGTTTGATTAATAAAAAGTAGCAGTGAATAGTAAAAAACAATTATGACTAGTAAAAATTGGTGGTAAATAGTAAAAAGTAGATTTTCTTAGTAAAAATTAGCACTAATTAGTAAAAATTAGTGGTAATTAGTAAAAAATAGCGGTAATTATTAATAATTATGGGTAATTAGGGAAAATTATCGATAATTAGGAAAAATTAGTTGTAATTTGATTTAATTAGTGATGATTAGTAAAAAATATAATTAATTAGTAAAAATTATTGATAACAAAAAAAATTATCATTAATTATGAAATTTTTGTAGTAATTGGTGATATTTTGTGATAATTTGTTCAAATTTGTGGTAAATAGTAAAAATCAGTAGAATTAACTAGAAATTAGTGGTAATTAGTAAACATTAGCATTAATTTTTAGTAATTACTAAAAATTAATGGTAATTGGTGGTAATTAGATAAAATTAGTGGTAAATATTAATGCCAATTATCCAAAATTACCCATAATTAATCAAAATTATTAATAGATGGCCTACTAATGGGTATCAAGGAATCGTAGATCCTAGGGGATAAAGGTGATGATTGAGTGAAATAATTTTGGCACCTTTGAGATCAGACTATTTAGGGAAGAGATAACCATTGATAAACCTATGACTGATGGAAGGGGAAACATATGAGAGGGGTAAAAATGGCATGCTTTGTTATCTTTTCCTATTGTTGGTTAAATCTCTCTTTTTGAGTAAATAATGTTTTACTGATAATCAAAATGTAAATTCTAAATTAATGGTAAACCATTATTTTATCATGATGATATATATAATTGATAAAGAGAAATAATTCACTAAGAGTTTCATTTTTATCTATCACATTTACTTCCTATTCCATCACTCACAAGATTAATCATGAATGTATCTTCTCTAATTATTATGAACCAAAGGGAGCCAAAACTTTTTCAATTGATTGTCACCTTCATCCCTTCTTATCCCTACATCCCTTGAGGGAAGTACGGATTAGAGGTGATTAAGGTAACGATGGAGTAAATGAGTTCTAGTGCCCTTGTGTTCATACCATTTGAAGGGAAGGTGGTCATGAGTAAACATGTGATTTTACCCATGGATACCTCTCCTCAAAATCGTCTAAACATAGGGGCACCAGAATTATATCACTCTGTCATTGTCGTTTTCTCCTCTTCTCTCTACTTCCCTCACACTCATTGATCATCCTTCTATTTATATTAATGGTAATCAGTATTAAATAGAAATAAGTAGTTTTAATTAGAAATAATTAGTTGTAATTAGAAAAAATTAGTAATAATTACATAGAGTTTTTCCTATTTACAAATAATTTGTAATTTATTGATTTTATAATTTTTTTGGATTATATCTTACTTATACTATATTAATTATATGAAATATTGTTATTTTCTATTTTTTGAAAAATATGGAACACGGATGTAGGGAGAACTATTTATTACAAGATCATGATTAGATAAATCATCGCATAAATCAAAATTGATTTGGTATAAATCATGTATATATAGAGGGTGTTAAATATTTTTTATTACTTAAATCATCAAAAAAAGAATTTATTTTAAAACATATAATTATGTTTATATGTTTTAAATGTGGTATGAGGATATTGGAAATATTTGAGGTTGTTGGGGGTTATCTATTTCATTTTGGGTTTTAGAAATATTATTTTTGTTTTTAGTATCAACATGGTGAATGAAAATCTAAAGAAGCCACTAATAATTTGGTTCTAGAACCATCACTATTTTAAAATATAGTAAATGATTTTTTTGGTCCATCTTTTAAATAGACATTGACTCTGAATGATATCAATTTAAATCTTGAGTTAAAACCATCTTAATTTTATCAGTTTCTAAATTCTGTTAGGTATTCCTTATATTATATTTGAAGGATAATAAAATTTTAAGTGGCTTAAAACTTTATGGATATTAAATAAGATAGTGTGATGTCATATTGTAGTTTTTATCAAGTAATATCTTCTGTTAAATAACTTTTACCTAAAGTAAATGTATTGCATACAAACTTCTATGAGAAAAAGAGACTATATCATAATTTGGGTCTTGGTTATTAGATGATTCATGCATGTTTAAATGATTACATCCTATATTATAGTGAAAATAATTCATTATCTAATTTTCCTACAAGTGGAAAATAAAGGTACAAATAGAATCAACAAGGGATGTGTGGATTGGTTCCCATGAAATAGTTGAGGTATTTTTTCCTACACCCAAATTGTAGCATTTATTTATGTATCTAAACACTGTTTCATTGATTTATGGCACAAATTAAATATTTAAACTGGTTAAAGATCAAATAATCCTTATGATTGTGATTTATGGTAACATTTTGACTTGAAATATTCATTTTTACTTCATAAGATTTTAACATGAGATTAAGTCTTTTTATTGATGGTTCATGTCCATTTTGTTTTTATAGTTGTCAAAAAATTTGTTGGTTCATTATTATTACTCTGTACAACTTACCACTTAGGATGTTGGTTATTGAACCATATATCATTTTAACAATTTCAATTACATGAAAGGAAAAAAATAATATTGATGTTCATTTGAATTCATTAATTGATTATTTAATTTCCTTATATAGTAATGGTGTTAGTAAATATGATGTTGTTGCAAAACCTAACGTCTTAATCAAATTTTCTATAATATTAGAAATTAATGACTTATTAGTGTGTGGAATATAATCTAGATAGAGTATACATGGTATAAAATCATGTCCATAATATATGATGGATAATAAAGAATTTATGTTAGTAAATGGAAGAAAACCTTGTTTTTTTACTGTAGTTATAGAATTATTCCTACTGATCATCCTATCCAAAGGAACATAAATTATTTTAGTAAAGGTCAAATTTAAATATATGGAACTATTACAATGATATAAGGTGTTGATTTTAAATATATTTTCTATTAATTACCTCCAATTACCTTTGGACTAACTATAATCCAATAAAAAATATATGGATTTGGGAAAGATCACAACTAGATCAAATGATGTATTTTTTGGGATCTTCCATAGTGGTTTGATCTATTATTCAATCACATGTTGGATTTCATCCATATTGAGAAGAATTATTTTAATAATATATTTTATACACTTTTTTACAATTATAGTAAGAAAAAAGATAATGAAAAGTCATGATTAGATCTTCACCAAATTTGTTGGTAACTACAACTTGAATTATTGGATAATGATAGATCAAAATGGTAATGAAACCAAAAAATAATTATATAGTTTCCTAAGAAAATAATTTATCATTTTTTCAGTAAATTGTGGATTTGAGGCTACTAGATATTTATGTTTCCTATTTTTCTATATTTCATAGAAATATTTATATTTTGAATTATAAAAGTCATGGTTTAAATTTTATATTGGAAATAATTACAACAATTAGATTTAGTGGTTTGTTGAATTCTTCAATTTGGGATACGATAACATAAATATTGTATTTTTTATGAGACATTTGTGTGAAGATAACAAATTATGATGAACTTGGTAGAATGAAAGAAGTTGTTTTCATTTTTTGTAAACTAGAAAAATATTCCACTAGCTTTATTGGATTCAATTGAACATTTTATATTACTTTTTCATAAGATCAGAAATTTAGAGGGGCGGTAAATTTTTTATAGATATACCCATATGAGTGATGCATGAAGAAATTAAAGAAAAATGTACATAAAAATGCATTAGTGTATGGGTCAATTTTAGAATGTTATTTAAATAAGGACATTTATTTTTTCATGTCCCGTTATTTCCAACTTGAATATCCTTAAAACATTGCTGAAAAGGCCATAATGAAGGAATTTTTGATAATGTAATAAAAATTCAATTGTAATTTTCCAGTCATTATGAACATGTCTTTAGAGGAGTTCATTAATGAGGAATTTTAGATTATGAGCATCATAGGGCTCATATATATGTTCTTATCATCTATGATGATATGAACCTATTTCTACAGTGAGTGATATTATAAAATATTCTTAGATTTTTTAAATGTAAATTAATATTATTTTATTTTTATATTTCATGATGATCATATCAAGAAAAAGTTTTTATATAATACACCAACTTCTCTTTATGAATGTTAAAACATAATTTTTCCAACATGTTTCAAATACTGTTAAAGTATTTTTTTTTTTTTTATAATATTTGAAATCAATTTATTATTTTTTATACTGAAATTTGTTTTTAAAATTTTCAGCTATTGCAACATGCTAATAAAATTGATAATAGATTGTGTATATTGAGTAACATGAAATCCAAAATGGTTAAATATTTTAATTCATATGTGGTGAATAGTATTAGATTTCATACACATGTATATGGTGAATCAAAAAAATTAATAGTGGTGTTTTCTTGAGAGGACATCATTATAGAGAATGTGAAGGTGAATTTTATGTCATTTTGGATGAAATTATTGAGTTGTGTTATCTGGGAAAAAATTATTTAATGATGTTTAAATTCCATTAATATGGTTCTAATAGAGGGTTTCAAGTTCATCTATATTATAGAATTATTGAAATTAAATATAAAAAGGATTATTTTTGTAAATGAAACATTTTGGTTGGATTTTCAAGCACATAATTTTTCTTATGAAAATTATTATGTTACTTTAAGTGAGTTAATTGATTAGTATAGAATTATAAAAATGATATATCATGAATATTATATAATGAATAGTGAATATGGTTCAACTAGAGTGAAAGGAATTTAAATTTTTCAACTGAAAGCTCCAAATACAACATTTCCATGAAGAGACATAAATAACAATGATGAAACACCATAGTTATGGGTCAATGGTGATGATGATGTGGATGATGTAAAAAAATGGATATGAAATAAAAAGAGATGATGAAGTTGAAACTCCTATGGAAATTGATGATATCAAAGAGGTAAATAAAGATATTGTCACCATCAATTATGAAAATGAGGATGAAGATGAAGAATGAAACAATTATATGTCAGTTATAATAATAATTAATATATATATATATATATAATACCCTCTTTTAATTATTTTCTGATAACATTATTTTTAGGTTTTAGATTGCTGATAATGATTTAGCTATGATTTTTATAGCCCTGATGAGTTTATGCTTCTTGGTGATGATCTTAAAGCTTCCTCATATGTCCCTTAGGTTTTTTGCAGTTCACTGTTGACTTAGAGGGGTCATGGTCTTGTGAGATTGATGATTCTCGACCCTTTTATTGATTGTCGTACACATCATTATTTTCATCCACTTATGTTGAGGTATATTCAGTTTTTTATTTTAGTTAATTTTCAATAATTATTATTAATATTCATTAATTTATTTATATACTAATTATTTTATTATTTTTTCAATTTTCCCATTGTTTTTCGCATATAGCTATTGTAAATGGGAGTTCTATTTTATGGAATTATTTTTGGAGAATGGATAATGTGAGATCAGATTCCAATTGATGTTTAGCACCTCATGTTTGATCATTGGATTGTATATAAATAAATAATAGCTATTTTGAAATTTAAATAGCTATTAAATTTATATTATTAATTATTTGTATGGTTTATGGTATCCAATTAAAGATAGCATGAGAACCTATATTTCTGAGTCCCATGATGCCTATTTGTGTGAATTTTGTCATCAATTTTTGCACAATCAGAGGAAGAGATCTATGAAGTTTACTAGAGCGACATTTTTTATCAATATTTTTTTAATAATCGACCTAATTAAATATCATATAAGGTTTTTTAGATTGTATTAATACTAGATAAGTGATAGTTTTCAGAGGATATCATCATCAAAATGATAGAACTGGGGGGGAAGGTGGTTATGCATATAGATAGTAGTCATATATTCAGTACCCATTGATTACATATGGTAAGTACTTTTATTTGATAATTTATAAAACCTAAAAATGTAAATTAATTATTTTTTATTCATATTGGATTCTCAGTATCCCAATATTACAAAGTTCAATGTTGATAAGAGGATTTAAAATAATTTTATCACAAGAGAGACTATTTTTGGTCAACATCATCAGAATGGTGTTAGTATTATTTTTTTAGTATTCAAATTAACTGAAGTTAATATTTTAAAAATTTTATTTTTAAATTTCATTTGAAGGAGTCATACAAGGCCGTGAATTCTCACACACATGATGAGACTCAAAATGAGACTGAGGTTCAAGCCATTAGTGCATCATGATTTGATGACACTACATAGATATAGGTAACACAATATGATTTTGATGAAGGTTATGTTTTTTGTATTAGTTCTCAGTTGACGTAGGGATTTTTTTATGGTAATGATGTGTGATCATCTTCTAACTTGAGGGGAGATCATGGAGAGTCTCCATAATCAAAAGAGGAGTATTAGGAGAAGTTGTAAACTTATAATTTCATTATAGAGACCCTACATAGGGAGTAGGAAGAGCATCATCCACACCACCACTGGTAGCATGATGAGTAGCATCGATGAAAGGACCAGCAATATGAGCATATGATAGAGTACATGCAATGACTAGAACAAGGTATATGGATGAAGTTCCCTCTACAACCTCCTCCAGATGTCCCTCCCCCTCCACAATGATTGGTTTATTTTATTGAAACTTTTATTATGATAAAAATTAAATTAAAAAATTATGTTCTTTATTGTTATTAATTTAAGTGTTTATAGTTTTATATAGTTCATTTTTTTTAAATTATTTTTATTTTTTTACATTTTTATTTTTTTATTTTTTATAATTTTTAATATTTTAGTTTTTTTTTTAAATTATTTTTTATAATTATTTTTGATGGATTTTTTATTCCACCAAAAATTTCCATCTGAATATAATTGGTGAAACACTTTTTCCAGTAAAAGAATTAACCATTGAAAAAAATGTAATGGACCATTGCAAAAAAAATATATGTTGCATCGCATTTTTCAACCACAGGATATTTAAAATGATATACCATCAAAAATAATCCATTTTATAGTAATACATGATTCTTTTTTTATTTTTATTTAATGATGGGAAATAATAGAAAGAATTCTAACAACGATTGTGATTGACAATGTGATGATTTCCCTAACGATTTGCCTAACTTAACATGAAGGTATGTTAGACATCTTAAGATCATTAAAAATTATCTATATAGAATTATAATTAACAAATACAACATAATAGAATTTATAATCACATTAAATAATATAATGATGGATTATCATTAATGTTCAAGTGTTAAAGATGATAAAGAAAATAAGATTCAATTCCATACATGTAAAATATATGGGAATAGAAACCATGGAAAATGCCTTAAATGAACTATAATATTCACTATATGTTATAAAGGTGGTCACAAAGTTTCTAATTACTGAATAAAAATGAAGATTCCAACTAACATGACATATTTAAATAATGTTCATCTTAAGGAACCACTAATAGTTCAAGAGAATAGATGTGGGGAACTTTTCCATTATCGAAGTCAATGACCTAATACAATGGTAAATTTTTAAGGGCCTATGTTATCAAAATTATTGAAGTAGAATGATTGAATTTCATCGGTGTTTAAACACAAGATTCATCTTATTGAAGTATTTTTATCAAAGGTATTATAGTTAAAATAATCTTGTAACTTATAAGGATTGTTCTATGGTAGTTTTTCTTTAGGTATTTTTAATAATATGATTAATGCAAAAAATGAACTAGAAAGATGATTTAATAGTATGGTGGAATTTTATGGAAAACACATGATTTAGGAAAGGATAATCATTAATATTTTCTTTATGTTGAGGTAAATATATTGAACTAAAATTATTTTATTTTTTTGAAAAAAAATAAGTTTGTAGAAAATAATTTAGTGGTTAAAATTGATTTAATGTTTAATTTTATTTTGATAATGTTCATCATGTTTTTAGGAATTTTATAGGAATTATATTATTATATTTTTAGAGAAATAACAACCTATATGTTGGGAGAAAACTCATTTTATTTGGAAAATCAACAGTGCTTGAACCCCGAACTGAAGGATGATAAGTGTCTAGTCCCTAACATAAGCCTATGTAATGTACTCGAAAGTCTAAAATTTATTTTACCTAAATGATTTGGTGGATAAATTTTAAGTTAAGTTTCAGAAACATATTATAGGATAAAATCTTTTGGAATTTTTATAATTTTTAGACAATTAATTTTATTTATGGAAACATGTTATTAGGTTAAGATATATATAAAATGTTTAGGATTAACGTAATGGATTATTTAGGCGGAATTTTATTATTATTTTCAAGATTTAAGTTGAATGGTATGGAATAATATTTTAAGTTAAAACCATCTTTCATGTTGAGTTTATTGATGTTATTTGTGATATAAGGTTAATTATTTCAGGAATGATCTATGTTTAACCTTTGGTTTTATTGTTTAATTTTGGATATTTATATATATATATGTATATGTATATTCATTTTTAGGTATTATATCACATTATACGAACCATATTGGTTTTAAAAAATATAGATGAAATATATTGTTACTCTTTTTTATATCTTATAATCCATTAAATTTTAATTTTATTACTTTAGGAATAAAAAATATATTGGATATTCATTCCTTTGTGTAATAGGTGAAGTGGAAATTGATCGAATCACAATGAAAGGATAAATTTTTGTTTATGAAATTAAAAGGTATCAGTTAAGTATATTTTCTTGTGTTTTATATCTTGATAGTAAAATAATCCCTCAACTCTAAGAAAAGGGTCCATAAACAAAAAATTTATCTAATTACCTTAAAATATGATGAATAAATGTCTTTTAATTCATCACATATTTATGGTTTTATAGTTGTTAACATTCCCTTGACCACTCACATTCTTGTAATCAATGGTATTTATCACTCTCCATATTTATTTATGATTTTCTTCCATGCCTATATTCTCACTTTCCACCAACATTATCCTACTTGTAAAACTATTCATGTGTTATTCCATGTGACCTTAGAATTTTCCTTTCCATCTTTTAAAAAGAAGTTATATTAACCCTTTTTACAATGAGTATTTCTCGTAATGGGAATTTTAAAATTTCAAAACCATGATTATGGATAAAATTATAAAATTGTGAGGAAATAATTTATTTCAGGGGTAGAATATAACACCACAATTTTTACAACAACACTATGTTCGATAACGTATTCAACACACAACACAAATATTAAATGAACCATGAAATATTCTAAAAATATTTTTATTTAAATATGACTGTTATAACATATCCATTAAATTTTTGGGTACTAATAGGATTAAAAAATTTATGAATTAGATATAATTTTTATGATCAATATATGTATATTTCTAAATTCTTAGTAAAAAAGCACAATATTTTTTATAAAAATATTTATTTCTAAAATGATTTTTATTGTTTTTTTGTGAGAAAATATTATTATTAATTTTTGGATATTTTATAAATTTTATTTTATAAAATTATCACAATTTTTAGAATCATAATATTTATATTAACTTAAGGTTAATTTTTTTTATTTTTCTTACAATGTTGATTTTTCAGTGAAAAGTGAGAAATAAAGATTTTTGTAAAGATACAATTTACTGTATTAAATTAAATATTTTAAATGTACCATTATTATTTTGATTTTATTTAAAAGTAACATAAGTGTCATTTTTAAATATATAAAATAAATTAAATTAAATTTTAATCATCATTATACTGAATTTTTTTATGATTTTATTTTTAGGCTTGAAAACACATTTTTTGAAGACTTTTTTAAAGTGCATAATGGTCATCAATTTTAAATATTTAAAATATCCCACAATGAGGAATTATTTAAATGAAATTTAGAGATTATATATCTATAAATATTATTTTATATTCATATTATTATTGTGATTATTTATATAGTTAATATAAGATCAAATTTTTCTTAAAAAGTATATTTCTTGAAAACACATTTTTCGATACGTTTTACTGGTTTAATGTTAAATTTAATTATACCAATTAGGATATTTTTATTTGATAAAATAGATTAAATTTTTATAATAAACCTAAATAAAATTATTTAATAAGGAAAACATTAATTTTTGGTCATTATTAATATTAAAACTACTAAAAAAATTATTATCATGGTGAAAATTTAAAATAGTAAAAACGGAGTATCCCTAGTGGTAAATTGAAAAATATGGTTAAAAAATTTCTTTGTTTTAATTTTGGAGGTGATTATATAACATATAACCCCTACAATACATTATTTATTAATTTAAGAGGCACTTTTCTTATGAGTGGCTTCCCATTATTGAATAGTTTTTAGGTATTTAAAAAAAATATCACTCCACCTCAATTATAAAAGGGCACCCCTCCCCACACTTATTCACATATCTCATGAAATTTGGCTAAAAAATACCCTAAAAAATATATACCCAACATCCTTATACACATTCTATACATTATTTTCTTCCGAAAATCCCATCCTTGGGGTCCTTAATAAAATATCCATTGGATGTTCTTCTAAGTAAAGGTAATTGTCTTCACTGAGCTCCTTTCTTTTACTTATTCTTTTTTTACATTAAATTATGTATTAAAATTTATAATTTAATAACACCAGTATATAATATAGATTTATATGTTATTATTTTGATGTTATAATATTTTTCTTTCTCCTATTCCATCAAATAGGAAATGAAACCATCGTTCGTATGTACGGAGGACTACCGCCTCGTGAACCGAAATAATTCATTTTCCATCATCATCTCTCAAATATTAGCATGATGATGGATTTAATATTTATATATTATATTCAAGTAAAATTAATAATTATATAAAATAAATATATGATATAGTTTCTTACCATAACAACCATTGAAAAATTATTACGTTGTTCGTGTGTATGGCGGATAACCACCTCATGAAATGATGTGATTTGTTTTTTATTATTATAAGGACCCGACCTTATTAAATACATAATATTGAATTTAGTCAAGAAAAAAACTTCCTTTTACATTGAAGATCTTTTCAATTTTAGAGATTTATATAATTAGGACAATACATTCATAAAATTACACATTATTACAGAGTGGATACCATAAAAACAGTTCCCATTTTTTTTAAAATATAAAACATTAAAACATAAAACAAGACTCCTTGACAATTATTCAACATTTAACATGGATTACTTCCTTTTCTTACACATCCATTAACCTGTAAAAATCATTTAAAAACCTGGGATTAGCACAAAAGCTTAGTAAGGGATGGTAAATAAGGAAAGATCACATTAGTCCATGAATACTCATAACATGTGAAAGCATTTTCAAAAGACATTATTATCACCCATATATACTTACTTTGTGTAACATGATATTTACACAAGATCCACAAAAAAAATTAGAATATAAATATAATCATAAATGTATATTGGGGAATTACTTACATAATCTTGTAACCATTCTTGGATACCTTATAATTTGTAACCCTCACGGCTACCTTACTTTTTGTAACCATCGGAATTACACTTGGAGTAACCATACAGACAACCTCCATCTTACTCATACCCAATGAATTGTAGAGAGATATAGGTCCTAAAATTTGTCATAAATAATTCCCAAGAACCAAAAACATAATCATACAACATGAATAATTCCATAAAAACATTACTTTGGAATTTCGTAAAACTGAATTAAAAAAAAGGATTTTTAAAGAAAATCCCCTTATAAATATAATACAATTGAAGAGAGACATAATAGAGTTGATGGAGTATGTATATATACTTTAAATACACATAATGAAACATAATATAAATATATTCCATCACACATACAATTTTAATAGAACATAAATAAAGAAGTAGAAGGTTAACCCAAAGAATGGAAATCGGGTGAAGAATTCCCTTACCTTGGGTTTGTCTTACTTCCATCTAGTTTAAACCTCCAGTATTATGATAAAAAGAGTGTTATTATTATTTTAAAGTTACATGTTCATGTTTATAACATGTTATATTATCATTTCATAACATCATTTCACCCGTTAATTGTTAGTATCTTGCTCCTTGCACCGTTTTTGGGTGAGTTCTTCACATGATTACTATGATTGGTTCATGGTGGACATTTTTTTCGATTGGAGGTGAAAATCCAGAATTGGAATGGAGCAGTATTTACATATATCCAGTAACATGAATTATTTCATTTATCATTTTTAATTCTTTAATGAGGATGATTCATAAGTTATAACATTAATGATGTTCATTTTGATCATTTTAGTGGTTCTTTGATAATAACAACCTCGTTTTGTCTTATAAATTAGAACCATGATTACAAAATAATTACCGAACCATGTATGAGATATAATAACTATATTATAACCTGGTTCAATCATAAAAATTCTTTGATGACCATACTTGAAGGAATTAATGCAAATTAAAATCACATCGTCCACGATGTCGGTAATTCGACACATCACAGAAAATATTTTAATTCCTTGAATAAGTGGGGGAGGAGAAAATTAATGATGATGAATTTTATAGGAACATTATAGCATCTAGAATATTCAATAATCTGTATGTTTCATTCTTATTGGTTAAGAGGAAGTGATTAAAGAAGAATAAAATAAAGGAATTTTAAAATAAAAGAAAACTTGATAATTTTTATCACGAAAATTCAGCAGCCTAACGACGTCTCTTAAAATTTCATAAAAATAGTTTTATGAGTGGAAGGGGATATCTCATAAATCATAAATAATATGGGTAGTAAGGGGGAATATTTAATGAAATATCTCATCATAATCCAAAGGTAATGGAATACAAAAACATAAAATGAAAGAAAATAAAGAAAATAAAAGAGGATGTTTACCTCTTGATCTCTTCTCCTTGAGAACCTCTTTAAGGGCTTTGGTTTTGGTCTTTTGGTGAGACCATAAGCTCTATGAAGTGTGGAAGAAGATTTGGGAGGGAATTTGGTAGAAATTAGACAATTATCAAGGCTTGAGAGGTGTGGGAGGAAGAGGGAAGTGAGGGTGGTATTTATAGTGGAGGAGAGGAGGTATTTTTCATTATTTTAATCATTGTTATAATATTTTTGCTCAAGACTATGAATAATATTAATTCATGTGACCCCAAATAGTAAAAATGTCATGTGAGTTCTAACCAAGTGGGAATACATCATCCTTGAATTACCTATGATGTAGTAAATCAAGTATTTAGCATTTATCGTATTTTATCGTATTTTATTATTCATAAAAAAATTCTTGAATTTCAGAAAAATCCCAAATATTTACCCTGAACATTTTTTGATGTGTATAATTCAAAAATGAAGTCCATTTTTGAAAAATAATTTTTTAAATATTATTAATTTAATTTTTAAATAAAAGCATACTAAATTAAAAATTAATAGTTCTAATTCTACAACTACTTCTTTATCACAATGAAAAATAAACCTAGATTCTATTATCTTAAAGCCTTAATAAAATAAAATAATAACAAATTTTACTATTCATTAGGGTCATATTACTATGCATATTACTGTTTATAAGGGTATGTTACTATTCACCAAAAAACTAGTTGTTTTTAATAGACTCCAAATAACATACTGAACACAATTGTAGATGATAGTTTCTTGAAGTTCAAAACATAGAAGTGCAAAAATTATGTTTTAAAGGCTAGTTATAAATATATACTTTAAAAAAAATTCATTCATTTCAATTCACTTTTTTTAAAACTGGGATGTTACATTATCCCCACCTTTTGGAAATTGCGTCCTTGCAATTTTATTTACTTAATAAATAAGTCAGGGTACCTTGATCATGGGGTCCACCTGATCGCATCATCATCTTGCTCACATAAATAAAAGGTCCATGAATTGCAAAAATGATTTAGAGATCCTTTAAAATAATTTTCTTCCTTTATCCAAATACACCTTGTACAAGTTGGTTCATCAGGGTGTTCACAGAAAAATAGTTTTGGAAAATAATCATGTAAGACATATAATTTCAAAACATCTGATAAAACTTGATTTTTATAAAATATTAGAAATGAGTTTGAGTTGAAACTTTCAATCAATGGTTATTTTAAAAAACCATTAGTATGTACTGAAAGAGTATATTGTAAAATCAAATATAAATAGGTTGCACAAGGGTCTCCTTCTTCAGCACCACTTTCAAAATCATAATATGCTTCAAAATCTCTTGATAAGGTAAAATATTTAAAAAATCCTTGATAATATTTACCTTTCTTGAAAATATGAGAATATTGAGAAATTATGATTTGATTAAATATAACCCATGATCCACGATGGTATCGAGGTATAGTGGAGGTGTTTGATATCTCAAACAATTTCTTGCGAGTGAGTTGTATGTTAGAAAATGTTTCCAAGTCGTCTCAACGTGACATTGCAATAATTATTACAAGCAAGTCATCTAGAAGAGATATGAATGTCATTTGAGATCCACCTCCTTCCATTTGTAACTAAATTTTATTAATCTGAAAAGTTATAAAACAAGGATTCAACATAAATAATAGACATACAGACTAACCATATGATTAACGAAAACTCATAATCCCTAAAGTTTTCTAAACCTTTCCTTTGATACCAACTTTAAGGACCTGGCCTTATTATATACATAATCTTGAATTTATTCAAGAAAAAAACATCCTTTTACATTGAGGATATTTTCATGTTTAGAGATTTAGAGAATTAGGACAATACATTCATAACATTACACATTATTATAGAGTGGATACCATAAAAACAATTCCCATTTTTTTAAAATATAATACATTAAAAATTAAAATAAGACTCCTTGACAAATCTTCAACATTTAAAATGGATTATTTCCTTGTCATATACATCCATTAACCTATGAAAATAATTTAAAAACATGGGATGATCACAAAAGCTCAGTAAGGGATGGAAAATAAGGAAAGATCACATTAGTCCATGAATACTCGTAACATGTGAAAGCATTTTCAAAAGACATTATTGTCACCCATATATAATTACTTTGAGTAACATGATATTTACACAAGATCCACAAAAAACATGAGAATATAAATATAATCATAAAGGTATCATGGGGCGTTACTTAAATTATCTAGTAACCATTCTTTTCTACCTTATAATTTGTAACCCTCACGACTACCTTACTTTGTGTAACCACCGCAGTTACACTTGGAGTAACCATACGGTCGACCTCCATCTTACTCATACCCAAGGAATTGTAGGGATATATAGGTCCTTACCTTCATCCTAAATAATTCCCAAGAACCAGAAAAATAATCATACAACACGAATAATTCCATAAAAACATTACTTTGGAATTTCGTAAAAAACAATTAAAAAAAGGATTTTTAAAGAAAATCCCCTATTAAATATCATAAAATTGAGGAGAGACATAATAGAGTGGATAGAGTATGTCTATATACTATAAATACACATAATGAAACATAATATAAATAGAACCCATCACACAAACAATTTAAATAGGACATAAATAAAGAAGTAGAAGGTTAAACCAAAGAATGGAAATCGGGTCAAGAATTCCCTTACCTCAGGTTTGGCTTACTTACAACTTGTTTAAACCACCTGTATAATGGTTAAAAGAGTGTTATTAGTATTTTACAGAAACATTTTCATGTTTATAACATCTTATATTATCATTTCATAACATCATTTCACCCTTTAATTGTTAGTATCTTGCTCCTTGCACCATTTTTGGGTGAGTTCTTCACATGATTTCTATGATTGGTTCATGGTGGACATTCTTGTCAATTGGAGGTGAAACTCCAGAATTGGAATGGAGTAGTATTTAAATATATCTTGTAACATAAATTATTCTATTTATAATTTTGAATTCTTACATGAGGATGATTCATAAGTTAGAATATTAATGATGTTCGTTTAGATCATTTTAGTGGTTCTTTGATAATAACAACCTCGTTTTTTCTTATAAATTAGAACAATGAGTACAAAAAGAATTCCATAACCATGTATGAGATATAATACATATATTATAAACTGTTTCACTCATAAAAATGGTTTTATGACCAGACTTGAAGGAATTAATGCAAATTGAAATCACATCATCCACGATGTCGGTAATTCGACACATCATGGACAATATTTTAATTCCTTGAATAAGTGGGGGAGGAGAATAATAATGATGATGAATTTTCCATGAACATGAGAAAATCCAGAATATACAAGATTCTGGATCTTTCATGCCTATTGGTTGAGATGAGGTGATGAAATAAGAAGAAAAGAAAGGAATCTTAAAATAAAAGAAAACTTTATAAATTTCTCACAAAAATTCGGCAGCCCAACGTCGTCTCCTAAAATTTCATAAAAATAGTTTGATGAGAGTAAGGGGATATCTCGTAATTCATACATAATATGGGTATTAAGGGGTAATGTTTAATTAAATATCCCATCATAATCCAAATGGAATGGAAGATAATAACATAAAATTAAAGAAAATAAAGAAAATAAAAGAGGATGTTTACCTCTTGATCTTTTCTCCTTGAGATCCTCCTTAAATGATTTGGTTTTGGTCTTTTGGTGAGACCAGAATCTCTAGGACGTGGGGAAGAAGATTTTTGAGGGAATTGGTCAGAAATTAGACAATGATCAAGGCTTGATAGGTGTGGGAGGAAGAGGGGAGTGAGGGCAGTATTTATAGTGGAGGAGAGGGGGTATTTTTCATTATTTCAATCATTATTATAATATTTCTACTCAACACTATGAATAATCTTAATTCATGTGACCCCAAATAGTAAAAATGGAATGTGAGTTCGAAAAAAGTGGGATTACATCATCCTTTCATCACCTATGATGTAGTAAATCAAGTATTTAGCATTTATCATATTTTATTGTATTTTACTATTCATAAAAAATTCTTGAATCTAAGAAAAATCCAAAAAATATACCCTAACCATTTTTTGACGAGTAGAATTCAAAAATGAAGTCCATTTTTGAAAAATAATTTTCTAAATGTTATTAATTAAATTTTTAAATAAAAGCATACTTAATTAAAAAATTAACAGTTCTAATTCTACAACTACTTCTTTATCACAATTAAAAATTAACCTAGATTCTATTATCTTAAATCATTAACAAAATAAAATAATAACAAAATTTACTTTTCATTAGGGTAATATTACTATTCATAAGGGTATGTTACTATTCATCAAAAAAATAGTTGGTTCCAATAGACTCCAAATAACATACTGAACATAATTATAGATGATAGTTTCTTGAAATTCAATACATAGAAGTGGACAAATTATGTTTTAAAGGCTAGTTATAAATATATACATACAACAAAGTTTCATTGATTTCAATTCATTTTTTTTTAAAAACCGGGATGTTACAATTATTGAATCACATTTATGGTTTTTGTAAGTGTATTTAAACATATAATATGATATTTATGATATTTTTATCATTCCTCTAAGATAAAATAACAGTTACTTTCTTTCAATCATGATCGTTGAGAAATGTAAGTGTTGCAAATGCGTATGTACAACCTATAATCTCTATGATTGTAAAAAAGTTCATTTTTAATATACATAACTACTTAATTTATTAAATTATATTATATGTATAAAAATGACAATTATGTCCTTATTATTATTCTGTAGATTATGGAGTAATGACCCCTTTGACCATGGTCAACATGCCAACGACGTTTTGGATTTATGAACCGAGCATCCTCAAAACACCTGACGTGAAAAAAACATATTATGTGATTAAACACATAATTACACTAAATTATATACATTTTTTCAGTATAAATGATTAAATCATGGAAATTATCTTAATAAAAAACTTATTTAGATAAATTTATTATACAGGAGAAAAAAGTCACACATGATGAAGCATGTACTAGTGGTCATAGTTTCCCCTAAAAATTTCCTTCTTTGAGTCACATATTTTTATAAACATAATTTATTACAAAGGGTGTATATAATCAACCTTTAAATATTATATGATAAATAATTCTTAATTATTGATATTTTAAGATAAAATAAATAAAATTAATTCTTGGGAATTTCGATTGAAAATTTACCAAAGTTGTAAGGGTTTATGTTTCAATATCATTTTCATCGGAATTTTTTATGCTTGAATTTATGTTATAAGAAATTATTTTATCATTTTCTAATAAAATCATTTCATTTTCATATCCTTTATTTATTCTAGAAATTTTAAAATAATGCTGAAATTTTCCTCTCTTTGGAACATGAAATGATTAAGATTTTGTTAAATAAATGTCAACTTTATTTCCCTCATTGATTGAAAATCCTTTTTCTTAAATATACTCATTTTATAAAATTATTTTCAATAATGTCATTAACATTCCTAAAAATATTTATCAATGAAATTTTTTACCGTGTTTATATTTTTAGAAAATATTTTTAAAGGAAACATCTTTTAATTTTCTAAATGTGTCACTTTTTATTTTTTTGTAATAGTGTAAATGGAATGTTTCTTTTAACTTTTAAATAATGTATTGAATCACCCACTATCATGACCACTAAACTCAATGAGGATTCTTTAATATGTTTTGATGGTTCTTTATAATGAATTTTTTTAATAATTTTTTGTAATTTTTTTATATTCCAAAGGAGTGATTTCAAAGTTAATAGGGTATTTGTCTCAAGAAATATTGATTGTAATATTTTAAGGAAATTTTCATCAATGATGAAAAACTTTTTATGTTATGGATCTATTCTAAATTATAAATACAGGTCTCTAGAATATATACCAATCTTATTTTACCTTAATTTGAATAGGTAATACATTTTTTATGTTCATCTCTCAAATTTGATCATTATGAAATTTATTTGACTATGATATGAGACAAGATTATACAACCCATTTATTTTTATGGGTAATTCTTATGATTATTACTTATGATTGAATTCCTTTTTATGGAACATATAATCATGAACATGTTATGATGGGTGCACTCAGATAGCACTCTAATGCATTGAGTGTTATTTTTAATCTCATGAGATTTCATATATGGGATTATGGAGTAAACATAATCCATTATGAGACTTCATCTACCATATTATATTGTCATGGAAGTTTCCCTTGACTCATTTTTATGTCATGTTATATGTTGTTGTCACATTTCCTATGATACCACGATCTTATGATACCATGTCCTATATGTTATTCTCTCATGTCATTATGATTTAGAATTCTCTTTTATGATATACTTTATATCATTGACTCAAACATTATGTTTTCTTTATCATGTTTACTCCCTTACTAGGTTTTTTAGCTCACCCTTTTTGTCTATGTATTTCCTAGGTTATCTGATACATTTTAAGAGCTCAGATCTCATTAGGAATAATAAAATAAAGAAGTTTTATTTCATACTCACTTTGATGTATTATGAACCTGGTCTTCCAAATACACTAGGACTCATGATATTTTGGGTTGTTATTAATGGATTATTATGTTAAAAATCATATAATAATTTATGTAAAAGGATAAGGTCACTATAGATCCATTCAAAAACACATAAGGGAAGCTAAAAGTTGAAAAATAATTACACTAAAAATCATCTATGTTCTCTATAATTTTAAGACAATGAAAATGAAATCTTATTAATATATCCTTCAAATAATGTTATTATATTTGTAAATAAGGGAAATTTGGGCCTTAGATATATCAGTCCCTTTGAAATTCATGGTCATATCGGGATGGTATCTTATCTCATGGTACTTCCACTAAATATATCTCATATACACATTATGTTCCATGTATCTCTCTTGCAAAATTGAATAACTAATCATTTACATATACTGAACTCATAGGTTGTACCGCTGGAGAAATATATATCTTATATGGAACAATCATGGGATATTTTGGATCGTAGAGAGAAATTTCTATAAAACAAGACCACTAATCTTGTCAATGAATTATAGAGAAATAAAAAATGGGTATGATACATGGGAATATGAGGATGTGATGAATCATAATTATCCTATATTTGTTTTTATTAGAGTGAAAAAATTTCTAGATATAAATTCTTATAAGGGTGGTAAAATGTAACACCCCAATATTTTATATTTATCGTTAAATAAATTTAATTTAATTTATAGATTTTGATACTCAAAATACTCAATTTAAAAAAACTAAGAAAGCATATTTAAATACTATTACGAGATTGTTTTATCATATTTTAAATCAACATGTTAATATTATATTAATTTGAATATTCCTCGATTTTTCAAAAAATAATTTTTTTCAGAGAATAGTGAAAATACCAATATTTGTAAATCTAACATTAATTTTGATAAAATAAAAAAATTTAAAAGTTACATTATATTTTAGATTTCATATTAAAGTCATATAAGATCCATTTTTTTAAATTAGGATTAATATTTTATAAGATATTGATATAAGACACTCGATAGGCCTAAAAACACAATTTTATGGAAAAACAATTTTCATCATATTTTAAATGGATATTTTTAAATTAATTTCTTCAAAATATTGGAATTTCATTTGATAAAATTAATTATATTTTTTTGAAATAGGATAATCAAATTTATTTAATAGGTATCTTTAATTTTTATACATTATTAATAGTAATTGTGGAAATTCTTATCATCTCGACGAAGGCATAATCAGGTATTTAAAGTTAAAAACTAATGTGTAAAGGCTTAAAATTCATTCCAAAACATGAATTAATTTCATTATATGATTATATTTCATCCATAATCAAATATACATAGAAAAATTACCATTTTTTCATTAATCATTGATTTTTAACTTTATAATATTTAAGTAAATGATAAATTCCAAAATTCCACTTTTTTAATTTTCTATAATATTTATTTATTGGTATAAAAAACCGATGTATAGTTATAAATGGTTATTTTAAATATTAATATATTATTTAATTGTAAATTTTAAATTTTTTATAGGTGAAATAATTACCTTAAATGTTTACACAACATTGACACAATGCTTCTGTATGCAGTAGAAAAATCATTTTATAAAGACCCAAAAATTCCCTATAATTTTTTTCATTATATAAGAATTTTAAGAGTCCGCAAAAATTGATGGCGCATGATTACGAGGCCCAGTGTTCCCAGAATTAATTTCTGAACTTTTTTCTCGTATGTTCAGTAAAAATGTGAGTAGGTTTTTGTAACTTTTAAACCGGTGCTCAGAATTTAAAACTGAGGACATTGTTGAACTCGCATCGCCGATATTCACTTAAGGATACATTTACCTCAACCGCAGTGGGTCAGGGGTGAAAGATAGTTTTTCACTTTTTCGTGGAAATAAAAATAAAATAAAATAAACATCTATTTTCTTTTTTGTTGAAACCTCCAATTTAAATGTTATAGAGGTTGGTACCACCGAGCCTACAACCCCAAATTTTGAATTTAATGGAAGGGACCACCCAAAACCTCTTAATGGTGGAGAAACCTCTCAACTCCCAATTAATTCATTCATCCCATTAAATTTAGCAAATTAATTATGCCAACGTGGTACAATTATTTGTGCTAAAAATTAATTGTGCCAACAATTAAATTGATAGACTTAATTTAAATTATCGTCACCTTTTTTCTTTTGAGTATTGGTTGGTGAAGTGTAGAGAATTGGGAGAAAGCTGTGGAGAAATCCTACCTTTCCAACGAAGAACTTTTCCTCCAAATGAAGAATGCCATCGAATAACGTTCTTCGGAATCCAGAAAGAGGACGATGCACAAAACGACTTCGGAAGCATGATTGCCGAAGTAACAAACATTGGCACCTTCTTCGCCTTTACTATTTTCATCTCGCAACATAACAACAAACCTTCAAGGTAGGGTTTCATTTTTTAAATACCTCCCTTATATGTTCTTTATGTTCTTTGTGATTCAAAAGTTGGGAACTACTTGCTACCGCTCTAACGCGGAGGGTGCGGGCCAAACTAACATGGCCCGACCCCTCCGTAATCCCTTGTGGTTTTTTATGAAATTTTTGCGACGGAGGAAGACGGAAACAGGACATCGGCCACACGACGGGGGCGGTGGTGCGCGTCCGCACCGCCCGGAAAACAAGGGGTCGCGGCTTGTGTCGCAGTGTCGAAGGGAGGAAAGATGGCCGAGCCAGCCATCGGTGAAGGCGTAGCATGTGACCGCACCACGCAAAGAGGATAGCCAGCCATCCGGCCAGCCACGGCGGACCGCTGCCCCATGGCCGCCCCACCCCACTCAGGCCGCCCCACCGCACCGCGGGCACCCCGTCACACCGCGGTGCCCCGCCGCACCTCGTCTGCCCCACCGCACACGCGGCCGCCCCGCCCCACCGTGGGCGCCCCACCCCACCGCGGTCACCCCACCCCACCGCAGCCACCCCACCCCACTGCGGCCACCCCTCTGCGTCGCGGCCACCCCGCCGCAGCGCGGCCACCCCGCACCTCGGGCCGCCTAGGCCGGGCTGCCCAGTGCGGGCCAAGCTGAACCCAGTAGGCCTGCCTGACCTGAACCGGACCAGGTCGGCCCAGGCTAGGTCGGGCCTTGTCGGTCTGACCAGGTCGGACCAATCCAGAACCAGTTTCGACCCTATATGTTATTTTGGCCCTAACTTTCGCACCAGACATCCGTTTGACGAACTGTATGCAGCTCTGGAATCCTTGAAGTGAGACAGTCCTTTTGGTATTCCCCACTAGAGTTTTGGATAAATTTGGGGTATGGTCGGGTTTGATCAAGCACGAATCAAACTAGGACCTCAGGACTAAAAGGAAAATAACTTACAGACCAGGTGTCTAATTGATGCACCGTCTATTCCATTGAGACCCCTATGACATGGCGGTCCTTTGGGATACTTCTTTTTGGGACTTTGTGGTAGTTGGTGTACTGACCAGTCACTTAAAGAGCAGACTCTCCTGGAGAGGATCAAGCTATGTTTGGGTACCCTGTAGCTGGCTGTGATGATGTACTAGGATCTTGTGTGGGTCTGACGATGTACTAACGATGTTATAGAATCCTGTGTGGGTCTGACGTTGTACTGCCAATGTACAAGGATCCTGTGTGGGTCTGACGATGTATTGATGATGTACTAGGATCTTGTATCTATCTGATGATGTACTGAAGATGTACTAGGATCCTGTGCATGTCTGATGATGTACTGATGATGTACTCGGATCCAGTGTAGGTTTGACATTGTACTAATGATGTACTATGATCCTGTGTGGGTCTGACGATGTACTGACGATGTACTAGGATCATGTGTGGGTATGACGATGTACTAGGATCCTATGTGGGTCTACAATTTGGGATCCTTCATGGGTCTGCCTCTTAATAGAGTAAGATGATTCAGTGGTAACATCTAGTCATCTCTACTACTGTACCTATGTTATACCTAGTGTGAGCTGAGTTCGTACCTATGTGGTACTTTCCTTCGTGGTAATAGCTTAGTGGTATTCTTCTGTGTGGCGCACCTGTGTGGTACTTACCTTTTTGGTATTCTTTCCTTTGTGGAATAGTCGAGTTTTGGGATTTTGGTTTGGACCCTGTGTTTCTTCATGATTGATATGGGTATACTTGATAACTTATGTATATGTATGGGCATATGCCTAAGTAGGGTTTTCAGTTGATTTCATGATTTGTGGTTTATTCTTTATGGATTTTGTGAGACCTTGAGGGTCTCAGGGTCCCTACTGAGTATCGTTATACTCACCCCTATATGGGCTATTCCCACACCTTGTTGTGTTTGGTGCAGGCGATGGACAACGCTAATCAAGGATGAGGGTACCAGGACTGAACGGTGCCCAAAGGTAGACCATACGGTGTGTCGGTACGAAGAGGAGACGGGCAGACGTGGAGTGCTGAAGAGGCGATCTATACCTACCCTTCAGGTAGGAACCTCAAGGGTGACCCAATAGTTTTCTTTCTATTTCTTCAATTGTATTGTATTTCAGTTTTACTTGTACCTCTACTATTGGTCTTATATTTCGACCCCTCTTACTTTAAACACTATTTTTTCTATACAGTTTACTTGTGTTCGTATCTTGTTGGATGCTTAGTTATGTGTTTTTACAGGATTTAAAGGCAATGCCTTCCTGGTTTTGGGGAATATTCCTTTCGATGCTAGTCGCCAGCCCCTAGCCTATGGAAGGCATCCCTGGGGTAGTCACAGCACGGGCCTCGGGGGACGTTTCGTGACAAATTGGTATCAGAGGAGTCAGTTCTACCATAGAACATTTGACTCTGATATTATTTTTAACAGTAACAGTGTTAAGTGTAGTAACGGTGGTTATTGGTTTAGGGAATCTAGTGTTGGTGCAGTGGTCGATGTATCCATGCACCAGGACTCTGACTTCTGATTTCAAAATCAGTGCACAAAATCACTGATTGTGTGTGTGTTTTCAAGATTTTTTCTTTGTTATCTCTTTTAGTCAGCTCACTAGGTATAACTTATTGACCTTGGTGCACCTGTTTCCTTTCATGATGCCTCCACACAGATAGCCAGCAAAGGTTCTGGGTACAGTAAGCACTGATATCCCACTAAGAAACAAGGCCTCGGTGCAGGGCCCTGTTCAAGTAGAGGCACCAACAGAGGCACCACTAGGACCATTACCCATTGGGACACCGATGCTAGCAGCTCCATCAGTAGAGGGTGCATTCCGCTTGAGTTAATTTCACGAGTTCCAAAGCTAGAGGCCACCCAGGTTCAGGGGAGAGATGGACCCACAGGCGCCTGAGGATTGGCTGGAGGTTGTTGTGAGAGTCTTTTGACTGGTAGGGACACCATCTGCTCTCATAGCGATCCTTGATTCCAGCCTTCTACAAGAAGTAGCATGCAGATGGTGGAGCTTGATGCTCCAGGTTCACGATGAGGTGATGCTTCTATGGGTAGACTTTGAGAGCCTCTTTCGAGCAGAGTTAGTCCCAGTGACTCTTTTCCCAGGGCGCATACAGGATCATCTTCATCTACACCAGGGCAGCATGACTGTGGCTCAGTACTCAGTGAGGTTCACCGACCTCTCACGATACTCCACATATATGGTACGAGACCCATTCTTCAGGTCCCAAACCATCGAGCATGGACTGAGGTGGGATATCATTGCATTGATGATCTCACTCAGTATTCTGATGCAGGAGGGGGTGTTAGAGAGAGCCCTCTTAGTGGAGAGTTTTCTTGCTGAGTAGTCACCAGTAGTGAGACCCACCACCAATCATCATGTAGCGGAGTCTTCTGCAGCTGGAAGTAGAAAGATGTCACAGAGGTCCAAGAGGACTAGACATATAGGTGGACGATGACATGACTTAGGATCGGTTGTGTGGGGTACCAGAGACAGAGCGAGTCATGCGAGGAACATGCAGTGTTTAACATGCGGCGGGCAGGGTCACCTGGCTCGTGACTATCCGACCCACCATACAGATGATCAATAAACGGTCAAAGGACCGTCCATGCAGAGACAAAGGTTCGACCGAGGAGGTATGAAGGGAGCAGGAAAACATAGAAGATGAGCTATCCGTGCAGCAGGCGGTGGGTGATGATTCGAGATGTTGCCGCCACTACCACCTGGTGGTCCAGCCTGACTACAAGGAGTAGGTGGGAAGGGGCGAGCTCAGCTCCAGGTAGTTGAGGCCTACGAACATGGCGCTCTGAACATGATATGAGGTACGATCTGTGTCTAATCCACCTTAGCTACAGTTCTTATAGACACAGGTTCCAGTCATTCTTTTATTTCCATGACCCTTGTTCGGAGCTCGGAGATTCCTACAGAGTCATTGGCTCGATCCTTACAGCTAGAGACTCCTATGGGAGAGGATTCGACAATTAAAAACTGGTGCCGGTAGTGTGATCTTATTCTAGGAGGTGAGTGCTTCAGATGAGATCTCTTATTAGCGACGTCGAGGCCTTACGACACCATCTTGGGTATGGATTGGTTATCTATATTCCATGATCATATTGACTGTATTAAGAACAAAGTGCATTGTGTTCACATGGATGAGACCAGGTTTACCTTCACCAGTGATAAGGGAGCCTTTGCAGGACAGGATGGACTTACTCGGAGGAGAGTGAAACCGATCACTCATCAGTTGGCTAGCCTTACTCTCAGAGAGGTTGATGTGGAGAGTCTGAGCTATCTGGTAGTGGTGGACCAGTATGCGAATGTTTTCCCTAATGATATTATGGGTATACCTCCTCATAGATAGGTGGAATTTTACATTGACTTGTACCCCAGGACAACATTGATATCCACACCAGCATATCGGGTGGCTCCCACAGAGCTTTGTGAGCTGCAAGTACAGCTAGAGGAATTCTAGGGGAATGGATTCATTCAGCCCAATTTTTCTCCTTGGGAAGCTCCAATTTTGTTTCCCAAGAAGTTGGATGGGAGCTTGAGGCTTTGTGTTGACTATTGGCGCTTGAACCAAGAAACCGTGAATAACAAGTTCCCACTCTCGAGGATTGATGACCTCTTTGATTAGCTGAAGAGAGCATGGTGGTTCTCAAAGATAGACCTGAGATCAGGATATCACCAGCTTAGAGTGCGAGATGAGGATGTGCAGAAGATGGTTTTCAGATGTTGGTATGGCCATTATAAGTTCTTAGTTATTCCATTGGGTGTAACCAATGCCCCAGCAGTCTTCATCGGACTCATTAACTAGATCTTTCAACCATACCTTGATCGATTTGTGGTGGTCTTCATTGACGAAATTCTGATCTACTTGGCTACTAAGGAGGAGCATGTCTATCATTTGCAGAATGTTCTAGACACACTCCGAGAGCACCAGCTTTATGGTAAGCTCTCAAAGTT
The DNA here is from genome assembly GCA_963277665.1 of Viscum album. Taxonomy (NCBI): domain Eukaryota; kingdom Viridiplantae; phylum Streptophyta; class Magnoliopsida; order Santalales; family Viscaceae; genus Viscum; species Viscum album. The sequence goes on along the minus strand of OY728122.1, from coordinate 3,982,554 downwards.
CCAATTCTAGATTCAAGAGGTTCACTTTCTAGGACATGTCATATCGAAGGCTGGAGTTGCAGTATATCCAGTGAAGATTGTGGAAAAACTTTATTGGGATCCATCTAGGAGTGTGATGGAGGTATGAAATTTATTGGGTTTGGATGGATACTACCGGAGGTTTTTTCCGTATTTCTCTAGAGTTGAGACAAATTTATCAGCATTGACGAAGAAGGGGAAACCCTTAGTTTGGTCAGAGAGATGCCAGCGGAGTTTTCAGGAGCTGAGTAAGAGGCTGAGAAGGGCCCCAATCTTGAGGCTACTAGAGGAGAGTGTAGGGTACGTATTCATCTACGACGCATCAGGGACCGGACTAAGATGTGTCCTGATGCCCGAGCGAGAAGTGATTGCATATGGTTATCGACAGCTGAGACAACATGAGCAGAATTATGCTACCCATTACTTGGAGTTAGATGAAGTGGCCTTCTCCTTGAAGATGTGGTGACATTACTTGATGGCCGAGTGTTTTACAGTCTACTCGGATCACAAGAGTCTCAATTATATCTTCTCATAGAAGGACCTGAACTTGAGACAACGACGTTGGATCGAGTTCCTCCAAGACTATGACTTCAAGATAGTCTATTATCTTGGGAAGTGGAACGTTGTAGCAGATGCACTCAGCATGTGATCTGGTATAAACTGCTTGGTGAAGCGACAGAGCAGCTGGCCGCTTTGCAGATATCCTTTGTGGATCGAGATGGAGTTGTTTTTCTTCAGTCTCTTGCAGTCACTCCTCCACTTCTTCAGTGAGTAAGGGAGGTGAAACATGGGGAAGATAACTGTGAGGCTCGACGTGCTGAAATATCCACATGATAGGCACCTGATGGATTTTCTAAAGGTGGGGATCACGTCATCCTTTTCATAGAATGTACCATGGTACGAGTGTCACTTCGTGAAGAAGTGTTGAGGGAGTTCCACACATCCACTCTAGCGGTACATCCAGGAGTGGCGAAGATGTGCCAGGATCTCCGATAATAGCACTGGTAGACGGGAATTAATAAAGAAGTAACAGAGTTTGTCTCTTGGTTCCTCACTTGTCAGCAAGTAAAAGTTGAGCATCAGGTACCAGTAGGCTTAGTTCAGCCTTTAGAGGTCCCAAAGTGGGAGTGGGATGAGATATCCATGGACATCGTGATGGTAATTCCACGTACATTCAGGGGTCATGATTCTATCTGGGTGATCATCGACTGACTCACCATGTTGGCCCACTTACTACTAATGAGAGTGTACGGTTCAGTAGAGAGCTTGGGATGCCTCTATGTGAAGGAGATTGTGCAGCTCTATGGAGTACCCTCGATGATTGTCTTCGATCGTCATACACGATTCACATCCCGGCTATAGATGGGGTTGCAGGAGGATTTCGGGATGCAGCTTCCTTTGAGCATTGCCTTCCATTCTCAGACGAATGGCCAGACTGAGCAGACCTTTTATACCCTCAAGGACATGCTACATGCTTGCACTATTGACTTCAGTTGTAGTTGGGAGGATGAATTTTCCTTGGTGTAGTTTTCATACAACAACCGCTATCACTCCACCATTGGTATGGAACCTTTTGAGGCGTCATACGAGCGACCTTGCATATCACCTTTGTGCTGGACTGACCCAGGGGAGTCATCCCTAATGGGACCTGATATGGTACGGGCTACCACGGAGAAGGTACAGGTCATTCGAAAGGGGATGAAGACTGCACATAGCAGGCAGAAGTCTTATGCCGATGATAGAAAGAGACCTTTGGAGTTCTAGGATGGTGACCATGTCTTTCTATAGTTCTCACCTCGATGGGGTTTGCGTAGATTTTTCTAGGGTGGAAAGTTATCTCCGAGGTTCATCGGACTATTCTAGGTCCTCATCAGAGTTGGTGAGGTGGCTTACCACCTGGCTCTTCCACCTTAGTTGCACCGGGTGCACGACATCTTCCAAGTATCCCATCTGAGGAGATACGTGCATGACCCTTCTCACATCATCGACTATGACATGTTGGACTTTGATGATGGAGCAACGTTTACGGAGGTTCTAGTAGAGATTGAGGATCGACCGGAGCGGGTACTTCATGGGTGGTTGATACCTCTGGTGCGCATTCGTTGGCAGCACGAGAACCTCAAGGAGAGCACATGGGAGAGGGAGTCTCAGATTCATGCTCAGTATCCCCCACTTGTTTCCTTATTTTGAGTTGTGGCTTATGAGGATGTAAAGTCCTGAGGTGGGGAGAATATAACGACCCAAAAATTCCAAGTATTTTTTTTAATTACATGGGAATTTTACAGGACCACGAAATTGACGGCGTGGGATTCTGAGGCCCAGTGTTCCCGGAATGAATTTCTAAACGTTTTTTCAGGTACGTTCAGTATACGTGAAAGTGGGTTTTTGTAACTTTTAAACTGGTGTATGAAATTGAAATCTGAAGATACTGCTGAAATCGCGGTGCCAATATTCTCTTAACGAGACCTTTACCTCGACCATAGTGGGTGGAGGGTGAAAGATAGTTTTTCGCTTTTTTGTGGAAATAAAAATAAAATAAACTTTAATTTTTTTTGAAACTTCTCATGTAAATGTTATGGATGTGGGGACCACTGAGCCTAAAACCTCTAATTTTGAATTTAATTGCGGGGACCACCTAAACCCTCTTAATGGGGGAGAAACCTCTCAACTCCCCATTAATTCATTCCTCCTATTAAATTGAGCCAATTAATTATGCCAATGTGGTACAATTAATTGTGCCAACAATTAAATTGGTAGACTTAATTTAAATTATTGGCACCTCTTTTATTTTGAGGATTGGTTGGAGAAGTTTGGATAATTGGGAGAAATATTTGGAAAAATCCTACCTCTCTAATGAAGAACTTTTCCTCCAAACGAAGAACGTCATCTAAGAATGTTCTTTGGATTCAAGAAAGAGGACGACGCACGAGCCGACCTTAGAAGCATGATTAGGGAAGCAAAAAATGTTTGAACCTTCTTAGCCTTCACCTTTTTCATCTCTCAACACAAAAAAAAACATTTAAGGTAGGTTTTGATGTTTTAAATACTTACCTTACCTGTTCTTGATGTTCTTCGTGATTCAAAAGGTGCGAACCGATTGCTACCGCTCTAACGTGGAGGGTGCGGGCCAAAAAAATATGGCCCGACCTCTCTGCAATCTCTTGTGGTTTTTGATGAAATATTTGAGATTGAGGAAGAAAACAATTAGAGTTCGGTCGCACGACGGGGGCGGCGGTGTGGGTCCATGCCCCCAGAAAACAAGGGGTCGTGGATTGTACCGCAGCGATGAAGGGAGGACGGCCAGCCGAGCCCGCTGCCGGTGAAGGCATGGCGCGAGACCGTGCTGCACAGAGAGGCAGTCGCCCCGCCACACTGTGGACGCCCCACTACACCACAGCCACCCCACACCACGGGCCTCCAAGGTGGGCCACCCAGTGCGGGCCGGGATGCCCAGCGCAGTTCGGGCCGGGCTGGGTCGGGCCGACCAGGTCGGACCGGACCCCGACCAGTTTCGACCCTATACCTTCTTTTTCCCGTAACTTTGGCACCAAGAATCCGTTTGAAGAACCATCTATAGTGCCGGAAACCATGGAGTTAAAAGGTCATTTTGGTATACCTGATGTTTGGATATATTTGGTGTATGGTCTGGTTGGATCAAGCACAAATCCAACCAGGCCCTCGGGACTAAAAGGATAATAACTTACAGACCAGGTGTCCGATTGACGCACTGTCTATTTTATTGAGACCCCTATGAAGTGTCAATATTTTTGGAAACTTCTTATTCGGACATCATGGTAGTTGTAGTATCAACCAATCGCTTGAGGAGAATACTCTCCTGGAGACAAGCATGCTTAGTGAGGGTACCCTGTAGCTTGTTGTGATTATGTACTAGGATCATGTGTGGGTCTGATGATGTACAGACGATGTACTAGGATCCTATGTGGGTTTGAAAATGTACTAGGATCCTGTGTGGGTCTATAATTTGGGATCCATCATGGGTATTCCTCTTAATAGAGTAAGATGACTTAGTGGTTCCATCTAATTATCTCTACTACTGTACCAATGTTATACCTGGTGTGAGATGAGTTCATTCCTGTGTGGTACTTTCCTTCATGGTAATACCTTAGTGGTATTCTTCTGTGTGGAATACCTATGTGGTACTTACCTTTGTGGTGTTCCTTCCTTTGTGAAATAGTTGAGCTTTGGGATTTTGGGTTAGACCTTGTGTTTCCTCTTGATTGAGATGGGTATACTTGATAACATAGGTATATGTATGGGCATATACCTAAGTAGTGTTGTCAGTTGATTTCATACTTTTTGGTTTATCCTTTGTGGATTTTTTGAGACCTTGATGGTCTCGGGGTCCCTATATATTATCCTTATACTCACCCCTACATGGGATATTCCCACACCTTGTTTTGTTTGGTGTAGCCAACAGACAATGCTGATCGAGGCTGAGGGTACCAGGACTGGATGGTGCCCAGAGGTGGACCATACGGTGTGTCAGTACGCAGAGGAGACGGGCGGACATGGAGTGATAAGGATGGATCTATACCTACCCTTCAGGTAGGAACATCGGAGGAAGACCCAGTAGCTATCTTTCTGTTTCATTAGTTGTATTTTATTTCAGTTGTACTTGTACCTTTACTGTTGGTCATGTATTCTGACCCTCTTACTTTCAGCACTCTTTTTTCTATACAGTTTACTTGTGTTTGTATCTTGCAGTGTGATTGGTTGCATGTGTTTACAGGATATAAATACAATGCCTTCCTAGTTTTGGGGAATACGCCTTTCGGTGCTAGTCACTAGCCCATGTCCTATGGAAGACAGGCTTGGGTAGTCACGGCACAGGCCCCGGGGGATAGGTCGTGACACATTTAAATTATTTTAAAATATCATAAACTATTATATTTTAAGTGAGTTATATTGACCTAAAAATTCAAAAGATAAATATAACATATTATGGATTATTTAAATATTCATATTTTAATTTCATATTTTTTTGGTAACCTTAAATCCAAATTAAATAAAAAGTGTCAAAAATGACATTAATAATATATTATGAAAATGATATGATGTTAAATTATTTAAAATTATTAAAAGTATTAAAATAGGACTAGGGGATAATATATGGTCAAAAATTTCTTCTATTTTCTATTTATGATACAATTTTCACCTTATAATTCCAATTATAACCCTTTAATATTGAAATAGTTGTTATTGTGGTTAAGGATAAAGTGGTTAACAAAGGGGTTAATAAAGAAAGATAAGGGTAAAAATGATATCAAAACACTCATAAATTTTATTGGATGATTATATTAAGACCATATCCTCTTAATATTATAATCTATTTCATTTTGTAATGACTTTTACTTGAATGTGAGTTTATTGTATTTAGATGTTTTTTAAAATTACAAGATTTCTCTTCCCATTACATATAAAAGGATACCCCTTATCTCTTTTCATTACACAACATTGAGCTATATAGATCATCCAAACCATTAGAAATTATCTTTTAAATTTTCCTTTACATTAATTATATGTTTTGGTATTCTTAAAATACAATTATAATAGTCCTTATGAAGGAATATAAAAGATGTCTTTTGAAAAAGAGGTTAGCATATTTACCAACTCATTGATGTTTATTTATTCTTGTACTTAATGTAAATCTATTGTTACCATTGTAAAATAATAAATCCAGAGTCATAAATATTCTGATATTTTATTATAATTATGGGGAAATAATTTTTCATATCTTTTCCATCTAATTGATACTGAAAACATTGCTCATGCATATATAGGGTTTACCCTCCCCACGTAGCGGTACAATTCATTTTTCATCACCATGTTTCTTGGATAGTTAAAATGAAGTAACTAATGAATATATATGTTAGATATGAAATAATAATTCCTATATATTTTTAATATCATATCTACCTTATTTCCTTTCAATCCATTGGAAAATGATAACGTCACTAGTGTGTATCTGTGTACCACCACCTCCATGAAGTTTTGTTATCCATTTTTCATTTCAATTTTACATGGACGGTAATAATAATATATTTAATAAATATATATTATATATATGATATAAAAATGATCATATAAATTTTTATTTTTATTTATCTTTTTTTCCTTATATCCATTTAGAAGTGAAAACATCGTCAATGCATACGTATGACCCACCTTCTTAATGAATAGTTTAATTCATTTTTCCTATAACTTTTATGGGATCACTATATATATATATAATGAATATATATGATATTTATATCATTATTAAATTTTTTTAGATTATTTAATCATAACCAATATACATGTACTGGAACTACGAAACCAAAATTCTCATTAATAACAATGTAGTTAATAATAGAAATATTGATAGTAATAAATGATTCCTAAAAAACAAGTGATAAGATGTTATAAATGGATAATATATGATATTATAGATATATTTAAATATATAGTTCTAGTATGTATTTATAATAAATTTTAAATTATTATAATATAAGTTACAAGCACTTCTGAAACAATTGAAACTCTAGGCAAGGGATTTTTTCTCAATTTCCACTCCATTAGGACATATTTTGTATTTACACCTATTATTTTTCTATGGTGTATATTCTACCCATTTGGTGGATTTAAAATGTATAAATATTTATTAATTATTAATAAATATGAAATTCAATTTTATTATTTTAGGAGTTTAGAATTTGAAAGTTACCAAAGAGGAGAAAATTTATTTTACAATCTCATTTTTTTGGGAATGTTATTATATTCATTAAAGGAATATTACAATATTTCTTTCATAAACTCTATATATTTTATTATTCTGTGTATATCTTAATATTTTAAATGTTTTACTCCATATTTTCCTCTCTTAGAAACTTAAATCAAGAAAATGAATGTTTAACAAAATGGTGATCTTATTTCTCTTTAATTGGGTATATTTTTCATCTATGTCAATATTTTAAAAATTATTTTACAAAGGTCATTTTTACTTTAAAAAATGATTTATTAGCTAATTTTTAGTTATCCTTGACTTTTTTATAGGGTTGGAAAATAATATTTCTATATTTTTCTAAATGTTCATATTCGATATTATTTTCAAAAAGTCAAAAGGATTGTTTGTTTTTAATGTATACAGATTTGATGGATGTTTCGGGTGAGATAACAATTTTATTCTATTTATCTTCTTCAAAAAGATTTCAATTGATTTAAATATAATGTTATTTAATGAAATCTATTTATATTTTTTTCTTCCATTTTATTTCACTCTCTAAATCACAAGAATTTATTTCAATACTTATTTTTCTGAGGAATTAATAGTCATTTTCTAACTATTATAGAATTTTTGTCATTAATTTTCTATTGAAACATTAAATTTATTGTGATCATTTTTCATTGGGCATTTTGTTTCTCATCAAATACATATTTTTTGTATCATGTATATTATTATTTCATTACATGTTAACCATTTATATATATATATATATATATATTATGAAAGTTATTGATTGATTGGGAAAATCTTAATATTTGATATTCTTTAATCAATGTAAATATTTTTAAAAAAGGCATATTATTGTATTTCTATTATCCATGGATGGATTTTCATGCTCATGTTATTGATTAAATGGAAAGTTTTTTTCTATTATTTACCTTTCCATATTTATTATTCCTTATTTAATCGAGATATATTCCACTATAAGTAACCCTTATTGATCATCTGGGATGATCCTTTATTTGTTTTAATTTCTCCATGACATAATTATGGATATTATTAATAATTTCAAGGATGAAAAAAATTTTGTTATTCTTTTTATTTTTTATTTCCATTGTAATATGTAATTCATGAATGTATCAGGATCTCCAAAACTGCTAAACTTATCAATATTTCATAGTGTTATATCTTGTATCATTTACTAATTTAATAAAGAAAAAACCATCACTAGGTTACTGGTATTTGAGTTTCTACCATCTCTCTTGAGGAACTTTTACATTTAATCACTTACTATTCCTAATTCACTTAAAATATTTATTTATTTTTATCAAAATGAAAAATAGGAAACTAAATTGGGGATTTTTAATTGGAATTAATGTCTTGAGTGAAAACATATGTATGAAAATGTACATATAATTAAGTTGGCATGATATAACTTGGTCCTAGGGGTTGGATATTTTGGTTCCTTTATTATTTATTATTTATTATTTAAAATCTATTTGATATTCTATCCCATCATACATGGAATACTACTCCATAATTTGTGTGTGAAAATTATCATTCCTAGTATATCTCCTTATAACATCAAGCATAACCTACTATAATGGTTATTTATGATGATCACACCTCAATCGAGAGTGTGACACCTTCAATGATCTGACTTCATCATATGTAATTCCATCCCTTTAACACTTTCAACAACACCATATGAAGATAATAACTAAGATAAAGGATATAATGGTTATTTTTTATAAAATATAATTATATTTAGAGTCGTTCAAAGGAGTATTGGATGATTTCCACACTAACTCTTATGAAATATCGCTCCCTCACCAAAAATAGAAGAAAAATGTGAGGAATTATAAAATAAAAAAATCAAAAATACTAAGAAAAAAATCTCTAAGGAAAATACTTGGATCATTTTCTCACCATTATGAGTGTAATAGATAATAGGGAAGATATTTTAAGGAAGAGAAACTATTAGATAAGGAGAGAGAGAGAGAGAGCGAAACTAGAGAAATAGATAAACAAAAGAGAAAAGGGGGATTATTAAAAACCATAAATAATTCTAATATAGTATAAAATAAAATAAATAAAAGAAACCATTGTAATGTTTCATCATAAAAAAATCATCCAACAAAATCCATTTTCAAATCCCCCCTCCAATGGTTAATAATATACATTTATAGAGTGGGGGGAGGCTAGGTTTGTAAAAGTTTTAAAATAAAATATAAAAAATGGATTCAAAGTAAATCCTTATTATTTTTTTAACATAATTTACTGTGAAAACTACTAAAATATATGTGGATTTTTTTGGGTGAAATATAAATATTTGAGTCTTCTAACATCTGTGAAAATTCCAGGCTGATCCGAACAACTATTTAAATGTTGTGGTCCAAAAATTCAGGTGATATCCAGATTTATTAACCAAGTCCATCATTGAATTAAGGTCCAATTAACTCCATGATAAATTGTGGTCAAAATCTTGGTATTCAAAGAAAATATATAGCACAATATATTTCATATTCTATAAAAAAATTCAAAATAAATTTCACATAGAATATTTTAAGATAAAAATACTAGAGTACAATTAAATGGAAAAAACATAAATTTAAAATAAATTCTCAAATTCATGCTCTAATTAGATATGAATATCAAATCATCACATAAAATCAAAAGAATTTATTTAACAAGTCATATCTAAGGTGAATAAAAACACTTAAAATCAATAATTTATCCATTTTATGAGTTTAATCGATATTATTATTATTATCAAAACATGTAACAATAGCCCTTAAATTAAGAAATTTGTGGGATTTAAAACATAGAAACTCAAAGTAAACATAATGAAACAAAATATCTATAAATTCACCTATACATAAACATTTCAAACTAGGGTAATATAGAGAATAGAATTAGTAAAAATAATAATCATTCCTAGGTAAAATCTCACAAAAATGAAAAGAATATAATCAATATTTCATTTATTATTAAAAATATAATGTGACCTCTATAATTATTATCCAATTCCACAAATTTAATTAAATCCAAATTACAAGTTCTTTTTTGGGTAATATAATATAATTTAGTAGAATTAATATTATAATAGGTGGTATTATCATAAATTTTTCTTTCCCAAGATTATTATACCAAATATCCATTTTTCTATTCCTTAATAAAATCCAAATGAAATTATTATAAGCCAATTTTACTATTATTCATTTGGTGTTAAGTATTACCCTCACCTAGATCTGTTCCTTTGTTATAATTAGACATTTCTACAATTTTATTTCCTTTTTTATGTGTGATAAAATGATTCAAAAATTCATGTGGCATATCAATTGCACATTTTACTCCAATTTAAATGGAATTATATAAATTTTTTTTGATTTATATACCTAAGGTTTTATTTTTTCATAATTTCAATGTAACCTAAGTTATAATTCAATAATATAGTTCCTTAATTTTACATTTTTAATTCCACTAAATCTAACTCCATTTACAAATATATTAATAGTTTTAAAAATAAAATTGTAATTAAATAAGTTGAAAATATCACTTAGAAATCATATAAGTTCAAAAATTTCAAAATTAGTGAAACCTTTGAAACTAGAAATGTGACATCCCAGACCTGCACTCCCAAATATAGTTCTTAAATAAAAACTCTTTTATATAGAATCTCTAATAACAAAGAAGCTAACCAAATTTAACAATTCAATGATTCAAAAAACATTATTTAATATTTAGTCACTATATACCTGAGATCCTTTTAGATATATATCATTAGATATTTATGAATTATATTAAATATCATAACCCATATTATTTTAATTAAATGTTAATTTTTTATATTAATAAAAACTCTTTAAATACTATGCTAGCTTCACTCAAGCTAAACCTTATAATTAATACATGACGCCATATTAGTACCTACTCATAAAAAATCCATTTAAAAACATTTGAAAATATTGGGTGAATATATAATTTTGGTGATCAGGTTTTAAATAATAAGAAACCCCATTTGGTTTATCAAATTCATGAAAACTAATTAAAATTATTTCCTTTAAAACAAAATACTCTAAGCTTAATAAAACATTAATTTAATCATAAAATCACATTTTAATATCAAACGGGGGTTTCATAAAACAAATTTCATACACCTTCATAAAGAAAAAGGATGATTCCAAAAACATTCATTAAGATGAAATACAACATTAAAGACCACATTCTTAATAAAATCACTAAAAACTTTTCAAAAAAAAATCATTTTCTAATATAAAAATTTAATATTAAATATTATCACTATATTTCATTATAAAATAAAATTAGATGATTTTTAGAATAACTCTTTATAAGAGTAGAAAAAAATATAATAAGAAACTAAGAAAAATGATTTTTATATGGGAAAAAACTATAATATAAAGGAAAACTTACCTTGATGGGTTTGGTTCACTCCCAATCCCTTATCATCATTTTCAGTTACCATTTTACAAATTTTAAAAAAATAGTTACAGATTTCTTTCATCATCAATTACTTCAAAAATTTCTTTTCAAATACATAAAATTAGTGTTAATGATTAGTTCATAAAAAGTAAAATAGTAAAAATAAATTCATAGTTATTCAATGAAAAATCAATAAATGATTTTTATGGTAAGTACACATTTTTAGAAAAGAATTCTATGGATTAGAGAAACCATTCCTAGAAAAATCCTTTAAATAAATATTTAAATTAATTCATGAAGAGAATAATTTTCTCAATTATCATGGATCATTGATGAATATGTATATGAAAAAGAGTTTATAAACCTGAAATATTTTATATATGAGTGATTACTACGAAAGAATCAAATGAAGAGACTTTTTTTCAAGAAAATCATTATTTCATTAAAAAATATAGAGGTTATAAGTATTTTAAATAAAATTATTTAAATATAAAATTATAATTTTAAAAGTATTAATACCTTACATAATTTCCACTAATTCTAACCAAAACCTATGGAACAACCCTTTAAGGTTATTCCTTATAAATGTATCTCTTACAACTTACTATCCTTCCCTTATTATTTTTCATACAAATGTAAAGTAATGAAAGATTTTGTTTCTCTTCTGAAGGAGTTTTAGGAGAGAGTATATACATATGTATAGTTATAAGGGGACATATCCTTTAATTTCAAACCCTAAATACACTAAATAGATGAATAATACCAAGGGATAATGAAGAATACATGTAGAGGCTTCTATACAGGAGTGGTTTCTTCTGCCACTGATCTAAACACCACTGCTTGTAGAACCTTTAATTCACTAACATGGAATAGTAAGTCATTTAACACTATGCATACTACCATCTTCAAACCATTTATATATCCTAATTTCTTTATATAATCTCACTATGTGTGGTTCCTAAGATATAAAGTATTTATATAGATACAACCTACTGACATCTATGAATCAATCACTTTCTAAGAAGAAGTTGAAAACATATCATGGAATCAGTTAGAATTTTATATTATCATTTACAAAAAATTAACCATGTAATCATGTAAAAATTTATCTATAATGATCCCTCTGAGTGTTATTTTTATTACTATCAAAGGAAATGAATATGTGAGTTTTATGATAAAATGATATTTTTAACAGTTTCCTCAAAATGGGGTACCATAGGTGAGGTTGAAGATAATGAATTCCATATCCTTCATAGTTTATCATTTTACTTTTTCCCTTCTAGAATAATTTCTCATTATTTTAAGAATGATTCACTAGCTTGATATCCATTATATATATATGTGTGTGTGTGTCCCTGTATACATAGATATATACCCTATCAATAATCATCTATAATCGCATGTTGGGGAAGATGGTTATAAGGCCCCAATCTTAAACATTACATAATCCCATGTTAATTAATTAATTAACATTGTGGATCTTTTAAAGTTTAGATTTTTAGATAAATAGGCCATAACTGTTACATAACAAGTCAAATATTATAATGTAGGCACTTCTACTCACTATCCATTTTTTAAAAAGATAAAACTCTTTAAAACATGATTTGTTTGTTTTATAGAAATATTCATAACATTCATCCTAAATTCATCCTTTTTTATACCCATCATTATACCCTATGGGAAATATTTCAAAAACATGGAATAATCAAAAAAATCTTAGTAAGGGATATAAAATAAGGAATGAAACAGTTAGTCTTAGAATATTTTACACTCATGAAAAAGTTTTCACAAAATCATAATTCTCTACCATAAAACATAAGTTCTTTTGCATGCTTGAGGAAATCATAAGATTCCTGGAAAACACCTTTGTAATCATAAATCATAAAGGTAACTTGAGGCATCCATAACATTCTTACATTTTATCTTTCATAGCAACATAGGGAGTAACCTTAATGGTTACAATTGGAATACCCAACAAAGTATATTTTTTAAATCACTTAAGAGAAACCTTATCTTTTATGTTCATCTCATTACCCAATGCATCAAAGATCAATCACAAGCTCAAAAACCCTCATGTTATCATAGAACAACCCCTGTAAATAAGAAATTTCCAAGAACCATAACATAACCATAACAAATAAAATAAGCATAAAGGAAAAATAACATTTCCACTTCTAAATCAAAAGATACAATTTCAAGATATTGATAAAATCAAACCATTTTCAACACCAAAATACTTGAAAAGGTAATATGGGTTTTTTTAACTTTATATCTTGTAGAGGGATCCAAATACCGAATAATGGTCATGATGGTGGAATGTTCATTATCGCTACATACATTAAAAAATTAATTTTTTACATTTAGTAAAACACTTCATATAAAAATATTCTTTTTATAAACCGTTTAATGAAATTAAAATTAAAAGGTTCTGATTATACACTATACAAATAAAGGTGGTGTATATTATCAAAATAAGTCTCAATGAAATGAGATCGATACGAAGTCCCTAACCTTGAGTTCGGCCTGTGTCATACGTACATTATTTTTATGAATAACAATATTAGATTAATATATACTTTATTTATATCCTTTTTCAATTTTATTATTCATTTTATATCACTTATTACCATGTTATAACAATTACATAATTATTTATGTTCACATCAAACATTTTGTAGATATTTAGTACATGAGTTAAAAATGAACATGGTATGATGACAATAGTCCATGTGGTCATAAGTCTATTATCTCCAAAATAATATTCGTGAAATTATTATAATTTTTATAAATAAATATTACTTTTAGATCAAAACATTGTGTATTGTTATGAAAAATGAACAACTTTATAATCATAGAGATGATAGGTCGTATGTACACAAGAGTAACATTTTTGTTTTTCATTGATCATTATGAATATAAGGTAATTATTATTTTATATTTACATAATGATAATAATATTATTAATATCATAATAATCATTTAAATATACTTATATTTATCATAAAAGTGATGTGTTGAAAAAAAAACGATTCATATCGGTTTGTGGATGTGATAGTTCACACGTACGCATGAAAGAAATTATCATTCTTATGTGCCTTTAAAGTAAGAAAATAATTGATATATTATTCTATAATAATGATAAACATGTCATTAATATACTATAAAAATATTAAATCCATCATTATGACAAGTCTTGAGAGATGCTAATGGAAAACAAACTACATCGGTTGGTGTGGAAGTAATCCGCCTTACTCCTAAACAAAATGTTCATTTTCCATTTGATATAATTGAAGAAAGATTTGGATTGAGTTATTAACATAATAAAATATCATTATATTTATCATACTAGAGTAATTATTTCATCATGGGTGTAATAGATTTGATGGAAGTGGAAGAAGAAATAAAATGTAAATATATAAGGAAAACAATACCTCTTCTTCGGTTGATCACCTTTGAAGAACACCTTAACACCTCTAAAGAGGGTTTTATACCTACAATAAGGCCTAAATAATATGAGGATAAATTTTTTTAAGGTTTTGGGGATATATTGGGGGGGAAATGGTTCTTTAAGTGATAGTAACTGATAAGATGGGTATCTTTATATATGAGAGGGATGGGCAACCTTGGAAACTCTTAAACTATTAAACTAATATAAATTAATTATTAAATAAAAATGAATCCAAATTGAGTTATGTAAAATCTAATATGAGTATGGTTCTAAATTCTCTCATCCAATAATTTTTATATATGTTTTTATTTTATTTTAAACATTATCTTTTGGGTTTACCCTTAGTTAATATATTTTAATTTTAATTATGGTAACAAAATTTTAAATATTAAGAGGATATAAATTATACTTATGTGGGGTAAATTTCCCATTAATAGAAATTTTATAAACTTTTGGACCTTATAATATTCACTTTTTAAGTTTAAAATATATTTTATGTCTTTTAATAAATTTAATAAAATATTAATTTTATAAAATATCAAGTTTCAATTTTCACACTACTCATTTTATTGAATTTAAATAATATTTAAATATAGATATAACTTACAAAAAACCATTTAATAGACATTTATTATGTAATAGTCAACTATAATATTCATGGAGTACCCAAATTAAATATAATTATATTTATTTTAATAATTTTCATATCATTCATTTGATATTTATACTGATAAAATAATTATGGTATCATTGTTTCGTCCGTATTTATGGTAATTATTTGACCTATCAAATTTTAGAAAAATTCCCATAATGTATATAATTAAATTACCTTTCTGTATACTATTTATCATCTATGTTTTATCACATTTATCCCCAATTTAAAATTATTGTACTTATAAGAAATAAGAGGGTTATATGTTGTTACTTTCTCTTGTTTTGATAATATTTATATCACGTTCATGGAAAAATGTCCATTAAATGAGTTAATTTTGATCCATAGGTGTTATGAGAAGACTTATATTAATTAAATAGTATTTTAGTAGGTGTTAGGCTAATTATATTATCAATAGAATATTATTTATTACCCTAATTAACATAATTTACCTTTAACTATGGAAAATAAAAATTACTAAAGTTCATGTTCCTAAAATACATAAAAAATGGAACATATTTAAAAAAATGGTTCTTAATTATTCCAAATATAGAATAAATTTTTAAAAATTTAATTCAAGTACATTACAATATTTAATTTAAAGAAATACCCATTGTAAAATTTAGAAATCGAGTTTTTAAAAGTAAAACCATCAAAATATTGACATGCATTTATATGTAATTTCAATGAAAAATTACTTACAATGACCAAAATTGGATTAAATGATAAAAATATAATCTAATTATACTTTATAACTAATTAAAAGGATAATATAATATTAAAAATAAATTAGATTAAAAAGTAGTTTTGAATTTAAATGCAGTATTTTTCAATATTCATTAGAATATGAAAGTTAATAGAAAAATAACAAAAATATATCCAAAAAAATGTTGATGTCCCAAATATAAATAATAACTTTATTTTTTTAAAATAGAACTTATAAAACTAAAAAAAACTAAATTTAAAATGTGTTCGCCATCAAAAGACGGTTAAATTTCCATTTTTGAAAAATACTTATTTTATTCTTAAAATCATATTTGTTCTTATATTAGGTATAAAATATAAATAAGTTGAATTTTAAAAATTAAATTAACTATATTTAATTTAAATTTCATTATTATAATCAAACAAGAGTGATTTTATTATTTTAGAAACACAATTATTCGTACTTAAATAATTTTTCATAAAAACACATTCTTTAAATTCAACTTGTTTTTATTTTCATTTATAATTAATTTTTTAACCAAGTAATCATTATATAAACATGTGTACCCCTATTTTCATAATTTAATTAATATTATTCATTAAAGTTATTCTAATATCTAGGTTTTATTGGTAAAATTTAAATAATAATATTGAGTTATTCATTTAAACTGGATGTGGTGTATTATATATACTATCGAATATAGTCTTTCTATTAAAAATTTAGGATGTTAAATTATCCCCACCCTTTGGAAATTGTGTCCTCAAAATATTTAATACGAGTTTGTAAAATATGGTATGACTTTTCAAAATACCTTTATTGCAACCCGATATTAGAAAAAGGATTAATAAAACATTACCTTTAAAAGAAAGAATGAAAATTTCAAAGGTCACTTGAGATAAAACAAACTAGGATTAAATGTAGGAAAACATGGATATATAATAAAAACTAACTATCAAGTTATAATAGATAGTGATTGAAAAAATGATCCTAAGAAAGTTAATAATCACAAAACCCTAAGTTTTTGATTAGTTAGAAGTCATTGATTCCCTTGTAAGAAAAGTAAACAGATAACATATTTTTTGTTAAATCATTTTCATAGAGTTGAGGAATTATATTACTAATTGGACTAATATCATAAGGAAGTATACTTATATGGAATGCATACTTTGATATTTTTTTGTAAATTTCCACAATAAACTCATCTTTTTCTCTAAACAATGAGTATTTAAGATGATTTTTTTCATGCCTGAAGCTCTAGAATAAAATTCTATAGAATCACCTAATCCATAAAAGATTAAATACCTATTCATAATATCTTGAAACATTAACCAAAACAAAAAAATTTAGGACAAAATAATATAATTATGAAAATATAATAACCACTAATAGAATAATGGATACTTTTAATCTCCAAAATTCAAAAGTAATACCAAAAGTCCAATATAGACCATTTGATAAATAAATGTCCTTTAAATTTATCAAAATAATCAAAACTATGATTTAAACACAAAATTAAGAAGGATTTGATCATATAGTCTTCCAAGATAAATTTTAACATTTATCTCAAAATATCATCAATCACTCTTAATGTGTCATACAAAAAATGAAATTTCAAAAATCACATATTCTCGAGGATACGTTAATCATTCTTATAAATAACCAAAATCTCTATAACTCCTCAATAAAAACAAATATTCTTAAAAAATAAAATTCAAACATTACTCATCAAAAAAATCCCATAGTATTCTATTTTCCTTATCCATATAGGGTTCACAAAATAGTGAACGTCTTCCAAAATAACATTTATCACTTGATCCCCAAATCATTTTCCAATACCAAGGATATCCATTTGATAAAACAAAAGTTCACAAAATAAACTTATTATTATCCCATCAAGTAATTTAACTAAAAATAAAAATTCATACTAACCAAGGACTTCATGTAGGCCAGTGGTAGGTAATTCACCCTTACCATTTTTCATTTGTGCGTTCTATCCCCATGGCCTTGCTAGATGTGACGGGTTTTCACCCATAATGTAGGTTGTATATTTTTATAAAACTCAGAAATAACCATAACATGTTTTAAACTAAAAGGTTTTATTACACCTCTCATTTCTATAAAAACTCATAATTATCTCAAAATCTTAATTCATAAAGTCATATATATATTGACATTTTTTTATTTTACCTCCATATGAATTAATGAAACTTTTCAAATAAGAAATAATGATTTACCTTGAACATGGTATCCACATGGTTTCATTATAATTTTGTTCACATAGATAGATGGTCCATGCATTACAACAATGATTTAGAGATTAACCAAAATCACTTGCCTCATTTTTTCAAATACACTTTGTATAACTTGGGTCATATGGGTGTTTGCATAGAAATAGTTTTGGAAAATAATCTTATATAAAATATAATTTCAAAACATCAGATAAGACTTGTTTTTTATAAAACATTTAGACTTAGTTTGTCTTGAAACATTAAATCAAGGGTCCTTTTAAAATAACATATTTATGTTCTAAATTACTATATTTTAAAAGAAAGTACAAATAGGACGTGCATGGGTCTCCATCAACAACGTTTTCAAAATAATAATATGCTTCCAAATATTATGATAAGATAAAATATCTGAAAATGAAAATATAATATTTTTCTTTTTTGAAAATAAGATAATTTTGAGAAATTAGGATGTGGTAGAAATGATCCCATGATCCATGATGGTATTGAGTTATATAGGAGATGTTTGATATCTCAAACAACTGTTTACAATAGATTTATATTTTATAAAAAGTTTTAGAATCATCTAGACAATACATTGCAATAATTACTATAAGCAAGTCAATATGAATAGAAAAAAATGTTGTGAGATCCTCCACCATTTATTTGTAATTGAATTTCTATGATCTAAAAAAGGTATAGAATAAGGATTTAACTAAAATAATAGACATAGAAACTTACCATATGTTTGACCAAAACACTTTATCTCTAAATGTGTATAAACCATTCCTATGATACCAACTATAAAGACCCAACCATAAAAATTATATAATCATGAGTAACACAATAATAAAAATTGATGATATTTTCTGGTTTAGATTTATAGATAATTACGCCATAACTATTACATAACAACTCCAATATTACAAAGTAGACACTTCTACTCACTATCCATTTTTTGACAAGATAAAACTATTTTTAAAATGTTTTTTTCTTGAAAAATCTTCATAACATTCATCTTAACTTATTCCTTTCTCTTACCCATCCTTATACCTTGTGTCAAACATTTCAAATACATGGGATGAACTCAAAAATCTCAGCAAGGGATATAAAATAAATAATCAAACCGTTAGTTTAAGAAAAATTTATAATCATAATTTTCTTCACAAAATCATACATTTGTACCATAAAACATATGTTATTTAAAATAACTCATAAATAATAATATTCCTGAAAAACATATTAGAAATCCTAAATCATAAATGTATCTTGTGGCCTCCAAAAAAATCTCACATTTTATCTTTGACAACTACAAAGGGAGTAACCTTCATGGTTACATTTGGAATACCCATCACCGTATATTCTATAAATGTATAATGAGAAACCTTATCATTTATCAGAGTCTCATTACCTATTTCATTGAGAATCTATCATAGCCTCACCAGCCCTTGGTTAATCATAGAACCACCTGTATACATAATAAATTTCCAAGAACCATAACAGAATCATAACACATAAATCATGTATAATGGAAAAATTAACATTTACACTTTGAAATCATAAGATATAATTTAATGATAACGATAAAATAAAACCATTATAAAACCCATTTTCAATACCAAAATACCTCAAAATGGAAGGTGGTGTTTTTTTTAAACTTTATGGCTTGTATAAGAAGCCAAATACGAAATAATAGTCACAACGGAGAAAAAGTAATTGCCTCTATATACATTAAAAAACATTCATTTTTCATTTATTTAAATTATTTTTATAAAAATATTACTTTTGAAAAACATTGAATTAAATTAAAACTCAAAGTGGTTGATTATAAACTCTATAGAAAAAGGTGGTGTATATTATCAAAATATGCCTCAATGAAAGGAGATTGAGACGAAGTCCCTTACCTTGAGATCAACATGTATAATACATTATTTTTCTTCATGAATAATAAAATTTAGTTAATTTTTAATTGATTCATAAAACCTTTAAAGTTTAATATTCATTTTATATCAATTATTACCATGTTATAAATTTACATAAGTATTTAAGTTCACATCGGATGTTTTTTCGATATTCGGTACATGAGTGGAAAATGAAATTGGTATGATGAAAATATTCCATGTGGTCATAAGTACATAATCTAAAGAATAATTTTCATGAAATTATTATAATTTTTATACATTAATTACACTTTTAAATCAAACAATTAAGTATTTTTATGAAAAATGAACAACTTTAAAACCATTGATATGGTGGGTCGTATGTACACATGAGTAACATTTCTATTTTTCATTTTTCATTATGAATTTATGGTAATCATTATTTTATCATTAAATAATGATCTTTATATTAATAATATCATAATAATCATTTAAATATACTTATTTATATCATACAAGTTATGTGGTGAATCAAAACAATTCACATCATTTCATGGAGGTGATAGTTCACCCGTACGCACGAACGTCGTTATCATTTTTATGTGCATGAAAATTAATAACATAACTGGATATATTATTCTATTATAATGATAAATATGTCATTAAAATAATATAAAAACATTAATTTCATCATTGTTACCATTCTTGAGAGGCGGTAATGAAAAATGTACTATATCGGTTCGCGAGATGTTTGTCAGTCGTAAACAGGAATGAAAAGTTCATTTCACATTTGATGAAATTAGAGATGGGTTTAGGTGATTATATTAACATAATAACATCTCAATATATTTATGATACATTATTTATTATTTCATCATGGTTGGAGGAGATTTTAAGGGAGTGGAAGATGAAATAAAATATAAATACTTAAGTGAAATGATTCCTCTTCTTCAGATGATCACCTTCAAAAAACAACTTAACACATCTAAGAAGGGTTTTATACCTAAAATAAGGCCTCAATAATACGGGGAGTGATTTTAGAAACGTTTTTGGATAGATCTTGTCTGAAAAAATGGTTCTTTAAGAGTGAGTATTAGAGAAGGGTGGGAACCTTTTTATAAGAGAGGGTAGGGGAACCCTTGAAAACTTTTGAAATATTAAATTAATATAAATTAATTTTTAACTTTAAATTACTCCAACATGAGTTATGTAGAATATGATATGAATATGTTTATAAATCCTCTAATTAAAAAAAATTTATGCATGTATTGATTTTATTTTAAATCTTATCGTTTCAGTTTACCTTGAGTTAATCTATTTTAATTTTAATTGTGGTAACAACGTTTCAATATTAAGAGGCTATAAATTTTACTCATATGGGTTTAAATTCCTATAAATGGAAACTTTACCAAATTTAATAAATTTTTATATTAACTTTGTAATTTTAAAATTTTTATATGTATTTTAGATAATATAATAAAGTATTATTTTTATAAAAGATCAATAGAATCAATTTTGACACTATTCATTTTATTGGATTTAAATAAAATCCAAATAGAGATATATCTTCAAAAGAACTATTTAATATACTTTTTAATATGTAATTTTAATCTATAAAATTCATGGAGTTCCCTAATTAATTATAATTATATTTATTTTAATAATTTTCATATCATATATTTGATATTTCTATTAAACAAATAATTATTGAATCACTGTTGTGTCAGTATATATGGTAATTATTTGATCTCTAAAAATTATAAATGAATTCTCATGATGTATATAATTTCATTATATTTTTGTAGAATATTTATTATCAATGTTTTATCATTATTATCCTTATATTAAAATTATTATATTTATAATAAATAAGAGGGTGATATGTTGTCACTTTCTTTTGTATTAATAATATTTATATCACTTTCATAGAAAAAAAGTCCATTAAATGAGTAAATTATGATAATTAGGTTTCAAGGGTATACTTTAATTAATAAAATATGATCCTAATAGGATTTACATAATTTAGACCCATATATTCCAAATATGGTATCCATTTCTCAAAATTTAAATCAAAAAAATTTCAGAAATTAATTGAATGTTATTCCCCTTCGTCAAAACGAGAAAACAAGTTTTTAAATGTAAACCCCATCAAAATATTGACATGCATTTATATCTATTTTCAATGTAAAATTACTTACAATGAACAAAATTGGATTAAATGATAAAAATATAATCTAATTATACTTTAAATCCAATTAAATGGATATTTTAAAAGTGTTAATAAATTAGAAAAAAATGTAGTTTTGTATTAAAATGCAGTATTTTTCACTATTCATTAAAATATTAATGTTATCAAAAAATAACAAAAAATTATCCACACTCTTTATTGATTAACCTCTTCAAAATAAGAAGTTTATTTTTTAAAATAGAACTTATTAAAGTTTCAAAACAAAATTTAATATGGGTTCACCATCAAAAGGCATTGAAACTACCTTTTTTGAAAATACTTATTTTATTCATAAAATCAGATTTTTTGTTATATTAGGACTAAAAAATAAGTGAGATGAATTTTGAAAATTAAATTAAAAATATTTCATATATATATAATTAATATTATCAACCAAGAGTGATATTGTTGTTTTAAAAACAGAATTATTCATACTTAAATAGATTTTCATAAAAACACATCCTTCATATTCAATTCTTTTTTATTTTCATTTTAAATAAATTTGGTAACCAATGAATCATTATATAATCATTTTTACCCCCTACTTTAATAATTTAATCAATACTATTCATTCATATTATTCTAATAGCTAGGTTATAACAGTAACATTTAAATAATAATTTTTAGTTATTTATTTAAACTTGATGTGGTGTATCATATATGCTATTGAACATAGTCTTTATTTTCAAAAACATCGTATGTTACATAGATGATAGATATAGTGGTTTAATTTTAAAATAAATGAATTATTTTTATTCTTTGAACAATACCCATGAATATATAATCCAACATTGGGTTTTTAGATGACTTTATGGTTTTTCAAATATTGAGATGCAACATTAGACCCTAGATAAGTCTCTTAGGCACTGGTTCAGGCCAGAAATCGATATTATCCCTTATTATGGATTTAAAACCATGAAATACTTGTATCCTTAATACAATACACGTCAAGGAAGTAAACATGGGTCACCTATGCATATGTTGGTGGCCAACTGTAAAGAGTATTTTTAATTTTAGTTTTTTTATTATAATTCCCATTTCAATTTTTTAAATATTTTCAACATAATTCTCTCATGAATATCATTATAATATATTTTTTCATTTAAAATTAATATAAGTTATCAAATAATATTAAAATTTATAGTTTCTTTTAAATTTATCCACTTCATATTAATATAATTCACCTAAAATTAAATTTTATTACATATATATACATATATATTCAATTCAAATTAAAATTTTACATACCATAATAATTATATTTCTCAAAAAAGGATACATTACTATTGAAATTTACCTTCTCATTCACTATCATTTACAATTTAATAATTAAAAAACAATAATATTCAATTTCATTTTCATATTACCCATAAACATTCAACCACATGATATCTTTTGAAAATAATTTCAAATATAGTTAAATTGTAAAATTTTAATATAATCATATTAAATTTAACATAATTTATAATAAAAATTTATCTACATATTATTTCAAAAATAAATATAAATATATTAAAAGTATTATTTTTATAATATAAATATTTTGAATTAATCTATTCTAATTATATATTTCATTTTCTAATAAAAATATTACTGATTTAATATAATATTTCTGGCTCTGTTTCATAATCTTTATCCACATTAAATAATACACTAATGATTATAAATCTTCAAAATAAAAAATAATGAAACCTTAGATATTTTATAGAATCCTCCATTATATCATCAAGCCTCTCTAATCTATATAACCCTTTTCTTCAGAATTTCCATAAAATATAATAACTAAAACATCGAAATAATGTTTCCAACTTTTAAACTGTCCTCATCTGATAAAATTTAAATCTATAATGTTATCTAAACTATTCTATGATACAAAGAGTGATTCCCTAGACCCACACTCATGAATATCGTGCTTAAATACAAAATCGTTTACATATAGTCTTTGATACCAAAGTAGTATCCTGAATTTATCAATTTAAAATTTTATAAATAAAAATTAATATTGACTCACTATATACCCAAGATCCTTTTATTTCTAGATATTTAGCTATTTGGGAATTATATTACATAAATGAAACCACTCCATTTATCTTAAATGCTAAATTTTCAATTTATTAAAAAAATCAATGAATACTACTATAACATCTAGAAGTCTAAACCTCATAATCACAAATTAACTCCATAATATATCATACTCATCAACAATCCCTATGAAAAAAATGTGGAAACATAAAGTGATAAAAAAATCTTGATAAGGGGGTTTTAAAGAACAATAAAACCCATTTGGTTTTTGAAATTATTTAAAAATTCATAGAAATAATTTCATTATAATATATTCTTTAATGTTAATGAATAATTATTTTATGGTTAAAATCCCCTGTTAATTTTAAAAATGTTTTAATAAAAAAATTAATATAATTACATGTGGTAAATGTATTCATTTCAAAACATTATTTTTGAATACCTAAAATATTTAACACCTCTTTATTTAAAAACAAAACCCTTCAAATCCTTTTAAAATCAAGAATTCGATCATGACCCATCCCCCGTGGCTCATACCGTGACTACCCCAAGCCAGCCTCCCGAAGGCCAGGGGCTAGAGACTACTACCAAAGGCGTCAACCTGCAAGTGGGAGGCATTATTCTGGATACCTATGTGAACACACATGCCGAACCAAGTACCAAATCACAAAAGTGAAACAGAATACCACTGAATAAACTGAGTGCAATTACAGCTGAAAGGAAGTGGGCCAGAATACAAACCCAAGAAAAAGTACTAAAAGTGTAATGTATGAAAAGTGTTCTGATGGCCATCTGTAGTAAACCCCACCTAATCATGAGTGTAGTGAAGCTAATTGAAGTTGAAGTTGTATGTCCTATTTTCCTGGTCCTACTGGGCCCCGCCTTGTCCTAGGCCACTAAGTCCACTGTTGTGGTGTTCGTCCATCCCATCTCTCTGAGCACCCATTTCGAAACATCGGTCATATGCACCAGACACAACACCTATGGGTGAAGACTGTACAGGGTTGATTAACAGAATACTCATTAGGGAACCCAAAATAAAAATGAAAAGACCACAAAACAATTCATAAAATTAAATCATGAAACACAATACAACTCACACTAGGTATTTTCTAGTGTAAAAATAGTAGCATCATCAATCAAAAACGTCGAACTCCTTGACCGCTAGAGAACTCCTATTCTATTGAGTATAGTGGGCTTGCTGGGTAACAAAGAGACGCTTCCCATGAACCTTTAACCACTGTGGTACTCATCCCTGATGATTACCATGGGTATGCTGGGTTACATAGAGTCACTCCCCACCATGGGCCTGCTGGGTCACACAGATATGCTTCCCACCTTGGTCAAACTGAGGTGCTCCTCATGTTGAGTATCATTTCTCTGCAGGGTCACATAGAGTCGATCCTCACCATGGGCCTACTAGGTCAAATAGATCCGCTTCACATTGGTCCATCATTGATTAGTCTCTAGGTCACAGCGAACCGTAGGGTTCCATACATAGTGCTGTTGGGGGAACCACTCTGCATGCCATTATTTGATTCTTGGCATCCCTGAAGGTCCACACAAGTCAATCAAAAAGATCCTCCTCCTCAAGAGGGTTCGAAATACTAAAACTAATCGTCAATCGGACGTGCGATTTGCAAGATATGAGCATTTTAGTAACTAGGAGTCCGGTTGAAAGGAGACCTGGTCCGACCCGATCGGACTGACCCGACGAACTCGGCTCAGGGGTTCCACAAATCCCGGTTCATTCTGATAGACCCAACCTGACCTAGTATGGGTCGGTATCGGTCTAGTCCAGCCTGGCCAGTGGGCCAGGCCCAATAGGCCTCACAGGACATGGAATGATTTGGCCGAGGGTCCATCCCGCCGGGTCACCCAGCGACCCGGTCTAGTTCGGCCTGGCCAAAGGGGAGTGGGTCTTGCCTGTTGGTGTGGTTCTGGCCCGCCAGTGCGGATTCGACCCACCAGGTAGCAGGGCCATCTGGGCCTACTGGCTGCTCAGCCCGCTAATAAGGGGATCGACCGTTCAGTACGACTGGTTTGATCCCTTGGTAGGTGGCAGCTATCCACCTCTCCTCCCATTTAAATGCAATCTAAAAGGGTGGGCCACCCCTCTAGCGCGACACACTCCATGCACCACGTCTGAATCCTACTGCGGCTGATAGGCCACGATACATCTGACCTACTGGGTGTCCCAGACATGGTCCATCCCTCCACGCGGTGCCCACCTAGAAAATATTTCTCCCATGTGCCTTAAGGGATGACGAGTCACGACCTCTCGGTCAATACGGCCCGCCGGTGCGGGTCACCACCACCACGCAGCCGGTGAGGCCGGTCGCCGCTACTGCTGCCAGCGCAGGTGCACCGACATAATATTTTTCGGGCCACCGGACATGCTCCAATGGTATGTTCCTTGCACCACTTGTGCCAATGGTCTATGGGCAAGGATTTATTTACCAGTAAGCCTTCAAAACAACCTTGTCATCGCTTTGAGAATGCAGCCACCAAGAACACATGAGCGGATGTGCATGGTCCATGTTCATGTTGGCCTAGGCCCTCTATGTTAAATGGTTTTATAGGGGGCTCAGGGAGTTTTTCGTTCAATCATTCATTCCAACTTTTAATCTAGAATAATCACCCCAAAAGAAAATTCACCCTCCCATTATAATGCACGATCTGCGGATCAACCGGTTTATGGTTTGATCCACATTTAACTTTTTTTAGGAAAGGAATGGGTAATAACATTTAAAATTAAAAACACCTACTTATTTTAAGTTCATTGTTTCATATTCTTCCTTGAGGGTTTTAGATGTCAACGTCGCTTCTTGGCTCTGATCCTCAAAAGGCGTGACTAAGAAGATGAAGTTCCACCAATGTTCTTCATTCTTCACTGTGGTGAATGTCTGTCATAGGTTCTCTAGAGAATCCTACAATTTTTTTCATCCATATTTCCCAAACTCGTTAAAAAATAAATAGGAGCACGGCGCAACGTTCCCATTAAGATGCGACGTCACGTCATTATGATTTTTTATTTAAAAAATAGTGTCGTTGTTACCCATCATTAAAGCACTGTTATGCTGCAAGTTTAATGATAATTTAATGAGCCTCATTGATTCGCATCATCTCCATCCTGTCACCACCCCATAGCATCATCATCCACTGCTCAAAAATGAGAAAGAAAATAAAAAAATCTTTTATATTATTTTATTATTTTTCTCAAAAAAGTCCTAGAAATAACTTTTCTGCTCAGCCATTATTGTCCAAAGTTAAGTCATTTCTAGTAGAATACCTATATTTTAAATTCAATGGTGCCCTTGGATTTTTGATCTGAGCAGTGGTTCAAAATATAGAAAATACGGCTCACACGTTTACTTAATGTACCATAAAAAAAAGTTCATAATTCCATTTTGGGATCTCAGGACCTCGGAATCAGGCATCATCAAATTTTTTGGTCATGAAATAATTCCATATAAATAACAAAATTACACATAAATTCCAAGATTTTAAATTCTCCCCAATTTAGGGCTTTACATCCACAAAATCCAAAACAACAACTAAACAAAAAGATGGGGGTACTGAGCATGAATCTGAGCCTCCCACTCCCATGTCGTCTCCTAGAGATTCTCGTGCTACCATCTGACGTGCACTAGAGTAATCGACCGTCCACATAGGACCCACTCCTATCGATCCTTTATCTCCACTAGGAACTCTGCAAACGTTGTCCCATCATCAATGCCCAGATTTCCCCAGTCAATGATGTGCGATGGATCATGAAGATACCTTCTTATCTATGACACATGGAAAACATCATTCACCCGATGCATCTTTGGGGGAAGATTTAGGTGGTATGCCACCTCACCAACTTAGCTCAGGATCGGAAAAAGACTGATGAACCTCAGAGATAGGTTACCTCCCTAGAAAAATCTCTTTAATCCTCTTCGGGATGAAACTCAAAGGAACACATGGTCTCTCTCCTCTAATTCCAAGGGTCTTCATCTTCTATCAACATACGATTTATGCCTTCTCTGTGTAGTCTTCATTTGCTCGTGATGATATTCATTTTTTTTGTGGTAGCCCGCACCCACTCTGGACCCATGAGTTCCAACTCCCTTGGGTCTTTCCAGTATATGGGTGATCTGTAAGGCCACCCGTACAAGGCCTCAAATGGTTCCATGTGAATGGTGGAGTGATAGATATTGTTGTATACAAACTCCACTAGTGGTAGGTGGTCATCCCAACTACAACCAAAGTCAAGGACGCAATCCAGAAGAATGACCTCCAAGGCATGTATGGTCCGCTCTATCTTACCATCCGACTGGGGATAAAAAGATATGATCAAACACATCTACATCTCGAACGCCTTCGGTAATCCCTTCCAAAATTGGTATTTAAATAGGGCATTGCAATCTGAGATGATAATCGAATTCACCCCGTGAATCCAGACTATCTATTGGACATAGAGGAATCTCATGCCCTCTACCATTCCCTACTCTCAGATGGGTAGGAAGTGAGCCTACATGGTGAGTTAGTCAATGATCACCCAAATAGAGTCATGTCCTCTAGAAGTACAGGGTAAAACCATCACAAAGTCCATCGAGATACCATCTCATTTCCTCTCTGGTACCTTGAGTGGATGATTCAAGCATTCCGAAACTGGGTGCTCGGCCTCCACATGCAAACAAGTGAGGCATCGTGAAACACACTTGGCCACTGTATTCCTCATCTCTGGCCACCGTTACTAATGCCATAGGTCCTCGTACATATTTTCCACTATAGGATGTATTTCTAGAGGGAAATAATGGTACTCCCTAAACACCTCCTATCACAATAGAACTACTAATAAGGTGCGCCATTTGAAAAAAATGATGTGCTCCCCACTTTCAGAAAAATCCTTCAGGATCCCATCCTGAGGATATCTGAGCAAGTCGGGTCTCAAAGTCAATGTCCCCATGTTGTGACACTTATACTCGCTGAAGGAGTGGGGGAGTGACAGTCATGGACTGGAGGTAAATAGCTTCACCATCCTCCACGAGGTATATCTGAATCGTGGCTAACTACTATGTCGCCTCACTCAGCAACTAAAACCCGGTCCTCCTATTGAGCACATCTTCCACCACGTTCCACTTTCCGGGAGTATAGACTATCTCAAAATCATAGTCCTAGAGGAACTCTTCCATCTTCACTATATCAGGTTCAGTTCCTTCTGGGAGAAGATATACCTGAGTCTCTTGTGGTTGGACTAAATGGTGATCCGCTCACCCATATAGTAGTATCTCCATGTCTACAAAGCAAAGACCGCTTATACTAACTTCAGGTCATGGGTCGCGTAGTTTTGGTCATACTACCTCAACTCTCATGAGCCATAGGCGATCCCCGATCGCTCCTACATCAAGACACAACCTAGTCTGGTCCCTGATGCGTCGTATTAAACTACTTACCCTACGCCCTCCTCAGGTAGTCTCAAGATGGGGGCCCCATTCATTCTCCCCCTCAGCTCCTGGAAACTCTACTGGCACTTCTCCATCCACACAATGGTTTGTCCCCTCCAAGTCAATGCTGAAAAGGGTGATGCTACTATGGAGAATTTGGGCACGAACCTCTGATAGTATCCATCAATCCCCAAGAACCTCCACTCCTTAGTCACGCTCCTGGGAATCTCCCAAGAAAGTACCGCCTCTATTTTCTCCAAATCTACTGCAACTCCAGCCTCTGAGATGATGTGTCCCAGAAAGTGGGCATCCCATATCTAGAACTAACACTTTGAGATCTTTCCATAAATTCAGTGCTCTCATAGTGTATTCAGTACTATCCACTGGTGTGTAGTGTGCTTCTCTTCTGATGCTGAATACACTAAAATTTCATCGATGAATACCACGATGAACCAGTCGAGGTGGGACTGGAAGATCCTGTTCATGAGGACCATGAACACTGATGGGGTGTTTTTCACGCTGAAAGGCATCACCAGGAACTCATAGTGGTCATAACGGAACTTGAAGTCCATCTTCAGTACATCCTCATCCCATACCCAAAGCCGGTGGTCTCCTGATCTAAGTTTTATCTTGGAGGAACACTTCTCCCCCTTTAGTTGGTCTATATGGTCATCAATTCTCAAGAGTGGGTACTTGTTCTTCATGGTCACTTGGTTTAGGCATCATAAGTCCATGAAAAACCTCAAACTATCATATGACTTCTTGGAAAAAAGAATTGGGGCTGCCCATGGTGAAACACTGGGTCTTACGAACCCCTCATCCTAAAAGTCCTCCAGCTTTACCCTCATCTTGCGAAGCTCTACGGGAGACATTCGATATGCTAGTGTAGATATCAGTGTCGTTCAGGGGTACAGGTTGATACAGAATCCTACCTTTCTACGAGGAGGTAGTCCTAGAACATTTTCAGGAAAAACAACCTCATACTTATCCAATACTACAGGAAAACATAGACTCATCTCATCCATTGCATCGAGGATGAGGCTAGTCAACTGGTGAGTGATCGGCTGCACCCTCCTCCATAAGATTTTGTCATGTTCTGTAAGGGTTTCCTTTTCATCGATGAAGGAGAACATGGTCCCATATGTGTGTAAATACCGCACTGTATGCCTAAAATTGTCAATCTAAGCATGGAATGTCGATAACCAGTCCATACCCAAGATGAAATGTAAGGCCTCGACGCTGCTACTAGGAGATCCCAGTCGAAGCTCTCACCTCCTAGAGAAAGCTCACACTATCATCACCTGTGCATAATTGTAAACTCATCTCCCGTAGGATTCTCTAGCCATAAGTATTGAGCCAATGTCTCCACTGGAATCTCCGAGCACCGAAAGGGAGCCATGGTATGGAAGTAGTGACAAACACCTATGTCTATAAGTACATCAGCTAGTATGGAGAAGAAATAGATCATACCTTGGATCATCTCTGGAGTAACATGGTCGTAATCCTCTACTTCCTAGATCTGAGTTGTCCCCTATCCCCCTTCTCACTATTGTTGGGGTGGACCACCTAGTGGTGGTGGCAGTAACCTCTCAAACTGTCACCCACCGCCTACCGCTCAGCTAGCTCCCCTGCCATGTCTGCCTCCCTACAGACCTCCTTGCTCGAACTGCTACCTCTGCCTCGGAGGCTCCTCGACTGTCTACTGGTCATCTGTACGGTAGGTCGGGTAGTCACATTCCATGTGTCCCTACCCGCTGCACACGTAGCATTGTCTGGCTCCCTATTGACTCCCTCCGGACTGGGTTCCCCACACCACCAAACCTGAGTCATGGGGTTATCCCCTGAAAGATCTTGCCGCTTAACACCCATATTTGTTATTTTCTACCCATCGAAGACTCTACCACCTGGGGGTATACTGGTGGCTCTAGCTATCGGCACTTGCTACACCAAGAATCTCTCCACAAGAAGGGCTCACTCCATCACCCCGGCCTAGGTAGGGATGCTGAGAGACAACATTAATGCCCCGATCTCCTTCCCGATTCCATGCTCGAAGGCTCGAGGCTTGAAGAAAGGGTCTCATACCATGTCTGTGGAGTAACAGGAAAGCTCTATGAACCTTGTCGAGTACTTGGCCAATGTAAAGTTTCCCTACTATAGGTGAAGAAGATCCGAAATGCACACAGAGCACAACATCGTGAGGAAAAACTCCTCCTAGAAAGCCTCTTGAATTCAACCCAAGTGAGGGTCGACTCATCGTGAGTCTTGATGGTCAAGCTACGCCATCTCCCTACAGAGACCTATAGAAGAGTTTTCCATCTAGATCTCCATATGGTCAGGTAGTGCTCTCACTAAGTGGAAGACCTGTGTCACAACCTCCTACCATTCCTCAACGACCTGGGGATCCGTCTCTCCCATAAACAGGGGAGGTGTCTTTCTATGAAACTCATGTAGGGAACTGAGCCTATGAACGTACTCTTCTGGAATATCCACCAGTATATGCCAACCATCGGGTGGTGGTAGCACTGGAATATCACCCTGTGGGGCCATATCTAAAAATGGTCCCTCAATGGACACCTCGTCGCTAGGCGGGCTGTCCTCATGACCACTTATCGGGATCCTGGCTGGTCGTCCACGTGGAGGCATCCTGAGATAGATCAAGATGTACCATGGTTACAAGGTTATATATGGTGATCTGATTCTAATTAAAAAATATAAGGAGTCACTTATGCAACCATTGTTTTCATGTATTGAGCTAAAAACAGAATTCAAGTCCCTGGTGTATGGATACGTTAGTTGCTGCACCAACCCTGGACTCTCCGAATCTGAAAGTCAAACCCACAACACTTAACATTGTTTCCCAAAAACAAAACAATAGACTCTCGGTCTTTGAGGGGGAACTGATCTCCCTTTGATACAACTATTTCAAGACCCATACCCCGGGGCCCATTCCATGACTACCCCAAGCCCGCCTCCCGACGGCCCAGGGCTAGCGACTAGCGCCAGAGGCGTCAACCTTCAAGTGGGAGACATTATCCTGGATACCTGTACACACACACATGCCCAACCAAGTCCTAACTCACAAAAGGGAAACAAAATACCACTAAATAAACTGAGTGCAAGTACATCTTAAAGGAAGTGGGTTAGAATACAAACCCAAGAA
Source organism: Viscum album (assembly GCA_963277665.1). Classification (NCBI taxonomy): domain Eukaryota; kingdom Viridiplantae; phylum Streptophyta; class Magnoliopsida; order Santalales; family Viscaceae; genus Viscum; species Viscum album. Next base: position 3,949,617 of record OY728122.1, on the reverse strand, counting down.
AAAGTACTGAAAACTTTAAAGTACAAAAAGAGCTATGATGGACATCTATAGTAAACCCCACCTAATCATGAGAGTAGTGATGAAACTGGATGATGAAGTTGTAATTCATGTTCTCTCGGTCTTACTGGTACCCTCCTGGTCCTAGGACACCAAGTCCACCATCGTAGAGATCACCTGTCCCATCTCCCTGAGCACCCCTATCGAAACGTCGGTCGTCTGCACCAGACACAACATGTGTGGGTGAAGCCCGTTCAGGGGTTAGTAACACAATACTCATTAGGGACCCCAAAATAAAAATGGAAAGACCACACAAAAATTCCTCAAAATAAATAATGAAACACAAGATAGCTCAGACTAGGTATTTTCTAGGGTAGTAACTGTATCATCATTAGTCACAAACATTGAACTATTTGGCCACTGGAGAACTCCTCCTCTATCGAGTACAGTGGGCCTGTAGGGTCACACAGAGCTTCTTACCACTAACCTAGAACTACTGTGTTACTCATCCTGGATGAGTATCATGGGTATTTTGGGTCATATAGAGTTGGTCCCAATCGTGGGCCTACTGGGTCACACAGAGCCGCTTCCCACCATGGCTGAACTAAGTTACTCTTCCTATCAAGTATCATGGGTCTAAAGGGTCACACAGAGCCACTCCGTACTGTGGGCCTACTGGGTCACACAGATCTTCTTCCCACTAGGTCATCGTCGAGTAGTCTTCAGGTCTCAGCCAACCATAGGGTTTTGTATGTAGCGCACTTGGGAGAACCACTCCTCAAGCCATTCGTCGCTTCTCAGATTCCATGGAATTCACCACAAGGCATTCCTAAAGTTCCAAATCCTCTAGAGGGTACCCACACTCCAAATGAATCGTCAATTCGATGTACGGTTTTCATGATACGACCGTTTTAGTAACTAGGGGGGTGATTGAGATGGGGCCCGGTCCGACCCGGTCGGACCGTGCCGACCAACCCGGCTTGAGGGTTCCACATATCCCAATTCATTCTAATGAACCTGACCTGACCTCGTGTCGGTCATGGTCGATCTGGTGTGGCCTGGCATGTGGCCCAGGCCCAATAGGACTCACTAGACCTTGCCCGATTTGGCCGAGGGTCCAGCCCGTCGGGTCACCTGGCGACCCGGTCTAATCCAGCCCAGCCCAAAGGGGCGCAGTTCCAGCCTGCCATTGCGGGTTCGGCCTGTCGGCATGGGTCTGACCCGCCGGCGTGGGTCCGGCCCACCAGACATCGGGACCGGCCTGGCCCACTGGGGGCTCGGCCCACCAGAAAGGGGATCGACTACACAGTGTGGCCTGTGTAAGCCCCTGGGACGCGACAGCCAGCCGTTTCCCTTCCGATCCGAATGCGGCTCGCAAGGGTGGTTCAAACCTCCAGCACATCTCCCTCCTCACACTGTGTCCGACTCCTACCACAGCCAATGGTCCCTGGAACCTTAGGCCTGCTAGGTGGATCGAACGCGGGCCACAACTCCACGCAGCGGCCACCTAGTGTCACGTCCTCCGGCACACCGCTACAGCTGATGTGTCATGGACTCCCAGTCAACATGGCCCATTGGTGCGGGCTCCCGCCTCCACACAGCCTGTGAGGCCGGCCGTCACTACTACTGCCGATATTGGCATGCCGGCAGGATCTTCAGTGGGCCACCGGACGGGCTCTGGTCACCTATTCCTTGCACCTCTTGCGCCAACGGTCTCGGAGCGAGGATGTATTTACCGCAAACCCTTCTAATTAGCCTTGTAATCACTTTGAAAATGCAGGCACCAAGAACACATGAGTGGAGGTGCTCGGGCCTTGTTCGTTTCAACCCGATCCCTCTGCATTAGAGTTTTTAACAAGGGGGATGCTTGGGGGGTTTTGCGTTCAATCATTTATGCCAAGGTTTAATCCCGAATAATCACCCATAAGAAAAGTCACCCTCCCGTTATAACGCACGATCTGCGGATCAACCTATTCGTGGGTTGATCTGTGTTCGTCATTTTTCAGAGAACGAATTGGTAAGAAAATTTAAAATTAAAACCCCATACTTCTTTGAAGTTTGTTGTTGCACGTTATTCATTGAGTGGTTAAGATTTTGTCTTTGCTTCTCGGCTCTGATCATCGAAATGTGTGATGTAAAAGATGAAGTTCCACCGCCATTCTTCATTCTTCACTGGGGTGGATGTCCATTAGTGGTTCACCAGAGAATCCTCTAAATTTTTAATCCATATTTCCCTAGCATGTCAAACTATAAATTGGAGCATGTCACAGCGTTCCAATTATGACGCGACATCACATCGTAAAACTGTTTTATTTAAGAAAAAATGTTGCTATTACACGTCATTAAATAGTCATTACGCTATGAGTTTAACAAGCCATTAATGATACTAATTGATGCGCATCGTCACCTCCCTATATTTGCCCCGTAGCATCACCGTCTGCCACTCAAAAGTGAGACAGAAAAAAAAATATTTTAAATTATTTTATTACTTTTCTTGAAAAAGTAAGAGAAATAACTTTTCTGTTTGGTCCTTTCCAGCCAAAGTAAAGTCATTTCTAGGTGAATCCTGACATTTTGAATTCAACGGTTCCCTGTAATGTTTGATCTGAGCGATGGATCAAAAGATATGAAATCTCGCTCGCACATTTACTAAACATACATTAAAAAAGTTCACAATTTTTCTTCAGGCTCTCAAGACCACGAAATCACGTACTGACGAATTTTGTGATCTCAAAATAATTCTATATAAATAAAATCATTACAAAGAAATTGTGAGATGTTAAAAATTCCCATTCAAGTAAAACAATTAATTTTTGAATAATATCACTCTATATTAATAAAAAATTAAATATAATGATTTCTAGTGAAACTATTTTTTATCATAGAAAACATTCATCATGTTTTAGGTCCACTCATTATCCCTCATCAACATTTACAATTCCAAAGTTTTGTATTTTAACAAAATACTTTGTAGCATTATTTTTCATTATAAATTAGTTTAAAACATTCTTTCAAAATCCTTAACACCAACGTTTAAAATTAATTCACTAAATGGAAAGGAATAAAAATAAATGCATATTTAGTCATTAAATAATAAAAAAATCATGTTTTCCAAAGAAGTATACATTTTAAAATAAATAAAGTTAAGGATTAAATGAAACAGGTAATTCATGGAAAATTCATTTAAATAGATAATTAATTTGAATCATAAGGGGATTAACTTTTTAAATTATCATGGTTCTTTAAATAATATTCAAATACAAAGAGTTTTTTTCACTAAAATATTTTATATATGAGTGATAATAATTAAATAATCTAATTAATGGAAATTCATTTTCCAGAAAAACCCATTTTAATGAAAAAATACAAAGGGTGGTAGTTTTTTAAATAAAATGATTAAAAAATAAAATGATATTTTTGATAAGAGTAACCCATTATGTAATTCCCACTAATGTTAAATGGTCTTATGGAACTATCCTTTATAGGAATTCCTCCAGAAGGTAACTCCTAAAACATATTGTCCTTCCCTAATCATATTTAGTGAAATTTAATAGTAAGGTAAGAATTGTTTTCCCTTATAAAGGAGTTTTAGGAAATAATCTGTTGATGTATACTCATAATGGGAGGCCTCATTTAATTTCCACCCTCATGAATTATGTTATTTAATATTAGAAAATGATATCGAAATATACATGTAGAGATCTACTTTTAAGAGCGGTTTCATCTGTTACTAATCTAAGCATCATATCTTGCATATCCTTTAATGAATAAACATAGAATAGTATGTAATTTACTCCAATTAAGATTTTTATCTTCCAACCATTCATGCATAAAAATATCTTTATACAATCTTATTTTGTGTGTTTCCCATGAGGTAATTTAAATATTTCTATATAGCCTATTTAGGACTATGAAAATGTTTCATGCTAGGAGGAAGATCATGATGTCACACAATGTCAGTTAACATTTAATTTAATATATTACCAAAACTAGAACCCATTACCACATAAAAATATCTCTATTCAGATCCCTCTAAGTGGGATTTTTATTACTATCAGACGAAACTGAGACCCAAGTTGTATGTTGTAATGATAACATAAACAACCTTCAAAAAATTACATACTCTGTGCGAGGTTAATGATGATGGCACTTATGTCATTTATAGTTTAATATTTTAATTTATCACATACCTTACAATATGCCCTTATTTCATGATGGATCCATATCTATGTTTATATACATATATACCTAGCTGATAATCTTTTATAGTCACGGGTGGAGGAAGAAGAAAGCAACTACAATGGTATAATTTTAAAATATGAACATTATTTTTGACTTGAGATTAATATCCACGAAAATAGGACCCTAAATTTTTTTGTTAAATTTCCCCTCACTCATTAATATATGTGGATGAAATGTTAGACACTGGATAAGTCTCTTATATACTAACCCATATCAGCAATTTCCCTTATACCTTGTTTTGTATATCGACTTATGCACTCTATGGTACCTTGATACAACGTCTCATGTCGAACCACTCTAGGGTCACATTCTCTTATTTAATTTACCTATCTTAAAGTGGATTTTTTTATTTATATTTTGTTTTTTATTATTATTTAATTCATTTATCTATTTAAAAAATATTTTCATTATAAATCGCTTATAAATATCATTATATTATATATATTCATTTCAAATTAATATTCAAAAATATATACTTTTAAATTTTATAATTATCATAAAATATATTCATTTTATATTAGTATTATTCCCCTGTAATAATATTATTATTGAACATATATATTCATTTAATATTAATATTTTATATACTTTAATATTTATATTTTTTAAAAATGTTACATTAATATTGAAATTTAAATTTATCATTGACTGTCATTTACCATCAAATAATTTCAAATTGCAAATATTTAATCTCATGACCATATTACCCATAAATATTCAACTGCATAATATCGTTTGAAAATAATTTCAAATATGGTTAAAGTATATATTTTTTAATAAAAAACTTATTGAATCTAACTTCTTGTATTATAAAGATATATATACATATCGTTTCAATAATAAATAACAAAATAGTTAAAATAGTATTTTTATAACATTATTATTTTGAACTAATATATTCCATATCCTTCCAAATGATATATTTGAAATTCTAAGATGAGATATTATATTTCCAAATCCATGTTATCATTTTCTCCTAAAAAAATTTCTTGGTTAATTTAGTAAACTGTCGTTATATTTATTTTAAGAAAAAAAGTATATACTAAGACTCTAGATATTTCAAGAATGTCAATTTTAAATAGGAAAGATGTCATTTAAGACTCAATTTCAAAAATTAAAAATAAACCAAAAATATAAATAATAAAAAAACATGTGAATCCTAAATAGATTGGTGTCACTCCCAAACACATAAACTGTTTCTAACCCTTTTTATTCAAAAATGGTATAATCATCATTACATATTGAATTTTATTAGATATTAAATATGATAAGGGATTATGTAATGAAAAATCCTTACTAGAATTGGTTACATTCAGTTATGATTCTCTCTAATACCCACTGAGAACCTATAAATAAAAGAAATAATGAAAACATTAGAAATTTACTAAAATAAAAAAATTAAAAGGAAAAGGAAAAGAGTCAGGATAAATCTTGGTCTGGACCCCCTATTTAAGTATTAGGGTTTTATTCCGCCTAGACAATTAATTCCACCTACAATGCATATTTTTATAGTCGATGAGGTTTATTTTATTTGAACCAACACATGTTTTTATTTAGATATCTCTTCATCATGAAATTAATATTAAAGATCTCATTGATAGAGTATAGTATATCCATCCACTTTTCAGTAAGGTATTGCCTACATGGTGGGGTCAAGAAAAAATATGGATTTTCATTCTTTTCTCTGACAACATATTCTTTAGAAACTTCTTCAACATCTGATGCTTTCTTGTAGTGTACTTCATTAAAATATTTAGATATAGAATCAGTAAAAACAATAAATTAAATGAAATAATAAAAAGATGAATTTATATTAATATTTTCTCCTTTAAATTTGGAAACATTAAAATTGGTATCTTCTTGCAAAGGTATTGGAAATTATTCATTTACTCCCATATGTATATTTTTAATGGGTTCCGAGAGATTTATGTGATCCTCATCAGGATTATTTTCCTTCCCATCCTCATTATCTGAAGTGAACCATGACATGGATGAATCAGAAATATTAAAATTATAATGAATAATCTTCCATTCATTTTAAATAAAATTAAATGGAAATTAGTTTAAGAAAATATTTTCTCCCTACATTGGTTCATAGTTATGTTCTTTCTTATTAATAGGTTCCCCACTTAGTTGAGTTTTCATATATGGAAGTTGGTAGTCAACCTCCTCCATATTCTCTTCAAATTACAAAACTTGGGTAGGTTTACCATCCAAATTAATAGAAAAAACAAAGGTTCCAATTGTGATTCTTCAAAGATGGTGTATTTTGTGACATGTCAATTCTTTTGAATACATTAAAAAATTTATTGAAATATTATTTATCTTCCACAAGTGTATCAGCATGAAAATTTTACTAATGAATATCTTATAGACATGGATGAGTGTGGTCTGGTGTAAAATATTCAACTAATTCCTTTCATCCTTCTTAGGTTCTTCAATTTGAAAAATTAGTGGGGAAATACCTTCCTCCACTAATTTTGGTTCTTGGTTTAGTTTCTACTCCTCAAATAAAAAGATATATTCAGGTAGATATTTGTCTTGGTTACTCTCAAATGATATTTATGATCTAATACCTTATAATAGGGGTTCATTATTATCAATTTGTATCCCACTTATTGCACATAATATTATTTAGTCCATATAAAATTATCTAAATTTAAATTCAACATGGAAAATGATTTTTTTTTGTTTTTTAATAGAATTGGAAGAATTATTTATAAAATCTAAAATAGTAGTAATAAAAATGTTACATAGATCCTTATAAATGGTGAAAATTTATGAAACAAGTATCATTGGGTGGTATAAAATAATATTTATATTTTCTAATGCAATAAGTTGGATGGCCTGGGTCATCTCTCTTGAGGAGACTCTATAATCAATCACCAACTATTTTAAATTCAATTAATTTTTTTTATATTTATCAAATTAATATGGAAGGAAGTGGGTTTGGTTAATTGGAATGAAATAGACAAAAATAAACATGAAGATAATAATATATATAGAATGAACTTATTCATAGGGGTTTCTTACTTGGGTTCCTTCATTATTAATTAATTATTGTTTAAATAAAATTTAATAGTCTATCACATCACACATGGACTATTATCTCTACTTTTAGTGTAAATTTTAGCATTCTTAGGAAAAATATTCATAACCCCAATCCTCTCCTTCTTTTATGTTCAATAATAATAAATTTTCCTCAATCAAGAGCCCGAGACCTTCTAATACTTGACTTTATCGTATGTTATTTCATCCCTCGAACACAATAAACACTATCTTATGAAGATAATAGATGATAGAAGATAGAGAATGTTGATTTAAAAAATAATATAGTTTTTTGGAGATTTATTCTATGTAGTGGTGGATGATCATTACACTAACGCCTAACACTTCTCTCTCCCAAACCCAAATATAAACATAATGTCAAGAATTATAATGGTGGAATCCAAGAACACTAAAAAACATCTCTCATGGCCAATCCATGGGTCAACCACTAAACCTTTTGAATATTATAGATAAGGGTAAAGAAAATGTTAGGAATATATATATAAATATATATAGATTGAGAGACCAAACAAATAGAGAAACAAAGTAGAGAAGACGATTTATTAAAATCGATGCAAAATTTGAATACAGTGAAAGAGAAAACAAAAAAAGTAACTATTCTAAATTTTTAGTAGAACTGAAATTCTAAAAAGCACACTGATAATATCCCCCCCCCCCACTAAATATGATTAATACATATTGAGTGGGGGTGGATAGGGTTAAAAAAGTTTTAAAATAAATGAATATTAATTCTTATTTTTAAAATTTATATTTTAATAAAAAGTGGGAAACCTCAAAAGATCAGAATATAGTTTCATAAAAAACCATAATGAATCAAAAAAATAATTTAAGGTTATTTTATGACTATTAGAAAAACTTTCACTATCTAATATCCAATAATGGTAAGTTTACTTTGTATATAGGACTTCATTGAGAAGATCTTCAAAATAACAGGCTATCTTGTCCCAATTTTGAATATACTCCTCCAAGGTGATATTCTTTTCGTTGAATCATTCGGTAAAAATGTGATCTTGTTTGTTGATCCATACCCTTTATTAATCAATAATATCAACTTTAATCATTTTCTCATTCATCCTGCTATCATATTCCTATGAATAATTGATCTCGAAAGCTTCCTCCAATATTTCCTCCTAAGAGTGTATAATCAGCCCCCCCAAAAAATTATTTTTCTATTGTCTCCTTCCCTGCCACCCACTTCAAATCATTAGCAAGAACTGATCTCTGAGAATCTAAGATGATATTATTGATCTCAAGAATTTTAGGACCGACATACCTGTTAGAATATTATTTTATGATAGAAATTCCTTGAATACGAACTAGAGATTCCATATTATCATCAACATGATCTTTTTTCTTGGAATTACAATACTCAACCATTTGACATTTTTTTTAAATGAAATATTGAAAATCGAGTCAATATAAATATCTAATATTGTAATGAATAATTTTCTACCTAAAATTATGATGTAGATGTAGATCTATTTTAATGAAATCATTTGTTTCAAGTGTTATAACTTGTGTAAAAATTTCATCTTAATCTGAGCAAGGATTTAAATGTTATGGTCTGAACAATAAAGTGGTATCTAGACTGAATAATCCAATATAGCATTGAATTCAGGGTTTATCATCTCCCTGAAAAGATATGATCCATACCTTGGCATTCAAATAAAATATATATACCAACATATTTACTATTCGTTAAAAAAATTCAAATTAATATTTGAAACCCATAACATTTTAGGATAAAAATTCTAAATTGGAATTGAAAGGGGGAAACTGTAATTTCCATGAAAATTCCAAAATCATGCTCTAATTAAATCACCTAAATTAAAAAGTCTAAAATTACCAAAACATATAAAGGATGAATAAAAAATATTAAAAATATATAATTAAGTTATTTCCAAAATTCAACACAAATTATTATTATAATCTAAAAATGTAAAAATCACCCTTAAATTAACAAATTTGTGGGATTTAAAACATTTATATTCAATGTAAAATTACTAAAGATATAGTCAATGTCAATTTTTAGTATGGATCACTGGATATATTCATCATTTGACCATTAAAATACCTAATTACCATTAGAAATAGTATTAAATTAATATGAAAATATAAATTATTAATCTAAAAAACTGTGGAATTTTTTATTTTCTCCTCTAGAAATTACATACATTATTAACTAAAAAATTATGAATTTATATCACACATAGAGTTTTTAAAAATATTTTAATTTCATGCAAATTGGTATTTAACTTTTCAAAAAAATTAAAAATTTTGATTTGATATTTCAAAATTTATTAGGGGTGTAGTTTTTTTAATTTTTAGAGATACTAGAATATGGATGTGAATAGTGAAATGTAGTAAAATATTATATATAATATAATTGATCCCACATATGAGTAAAGACATTATACATAAGGTAATAATTTTTTTTAGGATTACATAAATTTAATATATTACATACTCATGAAAATAAGTACTATTGTGTGTTTTGAGTAATAGTTTTAATTTAATTTAATTTTTTCAAAAATTTAACCCCAACCATCCATAAATATTCACCACTAAAACACATTTTATAATGAAAAATTCATATTTTTACTTGTTATTTCATTCAATATTTAAATTTTTTATTTATCACTCAAATTTATATTTTATAAATATCTCAAATGGTTAGTTTTAATGTTAGGAAGTAAAGAAAGGGAAAAAATTCTATCATTTCTCTCTTTTATGTTTTCTTACGAGTTATTTTCTTTTTATAATACATTTTATTCATTTTGTTTTTAGGATCTATATTACTTATTTCATAATTAAAATGTGTTTTTATTGACATTTATGATATTATTTTTATGTAAATTTTAAGAGGATTATTTTTTATAATGTGATTTCAACTGTACATAGTTCAAATTCATTTAGATATTTGGGTGTACACTTAGTTTGGGGAAAAAGTGAACCTATTCAGTATAAATAGATATCAAAAGAATAATTTATCAATAAAATTATATACATCATTATTCTACATGATATATATATATATGAATATTCATTCCTTTCAAGATATTATGTTTAATCTATACCTTAGTAACTCATTATTTGATCCTTTAAAAACACATATTCATAGGGTTTACTTTTATCGAGCACTCTATATCATAAAAATAGAATTTTCTATTCTATTTAATGGAAATAACGTTTTTATAAATTATTTTACATTTAATTGAGAAAACATTAACATATTTAAGTAACATTTGATTATATGTTTGTTAAATTTGTAAACTAATCACTGTTCAAAATTATTTCAATTATTGTCAATCCATTCACTATTGAGCATTATGCCAAGAATTTTTAAGAAAAATATTCTGGATAGTATGATTTATAATTAAATTCACTTTTCAAAAAATTATATATTCCCCCTATGAATTGGTATGTATAATCAAAAAATTCTGATATGATGTGGATAGAATGCTTACCCTTGAAGTTATCTTTTTTGGGAATATGGTCTTGACTGTAATTTTTACAGGACCATAATTTTTTAATCTGTCATCATAATAGGAAATAATATTTTTTATTAAATAAAATCAAATTTTTATTTAAATTATATATCATATATTTTATGATAATGATTTTTAAATGTTGAATTTTTTTTGATGTGATAACCCTTATTGAGAATCTGATCATACGACCTTATTTATGAATCCATGTTTCCCTAGTATATCATCATTTAAATTTCCATGGAAATTATTTCTAATGATAAAGAGAAGGAAGAATTATATTGTGTTTATAAATTTTTAAAAATCATGTACACCATGATGAAAATATAGTTTCAATGTATAAATCTTATCATTTATGCATTCTCAGTTTTGGATCTTGTGAGTGGTTTTTCATTAGCCAATCCCATAGAGACCACACATAGATCAATGGAGACACTAGGAATGACACCCCAATCCCTCCTTTGATGGGTTAGGGATTGATAACTAGTATCAATGGAATAAATTCTGAAATGTAATGAGTTTACATTTAAATAAAACTTATTAAAACATCATATGTAAATCCCATGATATTAATCAATGGAAAAATTAATGATAAATAATAATAATGTATAGAAAAATTATTGAATGTTATAAAACACCACAAAAATCCAAAGTGAATAATAGTAATAAAATAGTCATAAATAATTATATACCTCAAATGAGAATAAAATAAAATATAAAACTCTAACTCATATGAATATCATTATACTTAATATAATGATTGTTGAAATCTCCTTGAACATGATATTGTATCTTTACAAAAATATATAAAATAAGAGTGAGTATTGAACACTCAGTAGTTTCTTCATATGAACCCTCAAGTTTCTCTATGAGTAGTGAATATGAATTCATTCCTAAATGAAATAGATAAAGTGGGTTGACCAACCAACCCATGGTAAGTTCACAATGTTTGGTATATGCCTATAAATCAAATAAAAACACTCTTCAAGCCAAATAATATATATAAATATTAAAAATTCAACAAAAATATATCAATAGGGACTTGTGAACAAATCAATAATTTTTTAATTTCGATAAATATCCAACATCAAATTTCATATATCTCAGTAATTAACACATATTCCATATATTACAAACCATCCACATCCTCTCTAACTACAAAAAACATCATAATGGATAGCGGATAGATAAATCAGTAAATCATCAATTAATCACACATTAATTATATTTCAGATGAATGTTGTATGAAAAGTATTAGATTATTGTGTATGTCACCACCCAAATAATTTAAATATAATATATTCATAACTCTAATTAATCATTTTCAAATTATATATCTATCATCAATCAACATCTCCTAACTCTAGCATAATATGAACTCATTTCATATACTATAAACATTTTCTTGTTATAAAGTATAAAATATATCACAAATAAAAACCTCATTATCAACATGTAAAACACCTAATCACTTAAATTGTGAGTACCATTCAAAATCATTCAATACTCTAAAATAATTATCATACTACCCTAAACCAAGACTTTCCTCTACATAGATCTCATGGGAAATAAATGAACATCCTATAAATATCCTTATATCCTAGGAAATCTCATATAATAATTTCAAACATAAATCACAAGTTACACCACATATCTATCATAATCAATTCATCAATAAATATCATTTATATAAATACATTCATGATTAATTATCCATCAATATAGCTTTCCAATAATTTTCATAAAGAACATATTCATTGATTTTAGAGAGATATCAAAATCCAAAATATAATTTTTCATGCCCTTATATTATGTAGTTCATATTTTTTCTAAAATCCATCTAATGGCCCAAAGCCCTTAATTTTATTATTATTATGAAAACCCCCTTTTAATGGAGGAAGGGGGAAACTCAACAGACTTCATGGACTAAGAAAAATCACACCCAAAGTAAATAACCGTAAAACCAGATTGAAAACATGGAGCTGCCCCTCTCAGCAGAAAAACATATTTTTTCTAACAGATAATTAAATAATAATTAATACAATAATTGTAATACCTCTCATATTTATCAATCATTGTACTCGTGATAATCTTAGGATGAATATGGAATCAAGTGCAGTGGTTGGAACTACAAACATGGTCTATGGAATAACCCTATGTCAAACACCATAACTCAAGAATTAATAGTAGTATAATAAATAAATGCATTTGGATTATAATAAACCATTTTCATGCCATCATTTGAACTAGCATGCGAGCGTTTCAACTATCATACCACCATGACATCATATCAAATTTGAATATTTAAATTATCTTAAATTAAAATGTATTAGACACAATATTTTATCCCTAACAATATATCATAAAATATTTAGTATACCCAAATTACACTCTTCCATAGTTGAAATAATTTTAATTATGTTCTTATATAATCAAAATCCACTCTTACCTCATCAATACTTGAATAAACTATGATTTTTTTTAAAAATTTATAAAAAAACCACTCGAAAAAAAATTTACCAAATTTTATTGACCATGATCTATTTTCTTGTTGAACATATTATTCATATTTTCATATTATAATGATATAGATAATCATCTAAAAAATATATAACCTAGATTTAAACATGTAGATTAAACAGATAAAGATTTAGAGTCTCCCATGAAAACCACTTTGATTGATCACCGTTAATCATTCAACTTTCTTCATTTGAATTATTCATCACATAATAAAAGATCAATATAGTCTCAAAGGGAGAAAATATAGGTGATGTTTCTAATTTTCTATAAATTTAAGTGTTGTCTCCCTCATTTTATATATGAAAACCCACCTCCAATATTAAATTACTTATATGTAGCAACCCATAAATGTCATCATAACCTTCCCTTCAAATTATTAAAATGAATAAACTATAATAATGATATTTTGACCAAATGAAACATCCATATGCCAATAAATTTTTTCATCTCTATCCATCACTTAATAATAATTATTATTATTATCATTATTATTACTATTATTAATTAATAAATAAATAATAATTTCTAATCAACTCAAATTTTCCAAAATATTCATTAGTGTTATAATTAAAATTAAATTAAATCCAAATTTGAGATCGATTATGAACTCAAAATTTTATTCTATGAATGTTTACGAGGTCAAATTTTCTATTTTACCAATAAAATTTAAAAATTCCAAAATAACTTAAACCATTTTTACAAAATCTAAGAAAAAAATTTATAGGTATCTACATCCTCCCCACATTAAAAACTATTCATCCTTTAAAAGGTTAAACATACACATAAAAATGAATGAATAAGGAATAGTCTTACAAAACCTTTTCATTACATAAATAATAAAAATTAAAATATGAATCTCACATCCTAATATAGATGAAATAATAAAATATTCAGGGTATTAAAATCTCATCTGAGAATACATTTACCATAATATTCCCAAAATCACCATATCTCCAAATAACTAAAACCATAGAAATAACTCACCCATGAAAAAAATTATCATTGTGAACATGAAACCCCATAAAATACTCTACAACTATTGAATCATCGTAAAAATCAATCACACACCAACCAATCACATGTGATGGATCATGATTTTATTTTCAAATTTAAGATACATGATAAATTTTGTGTATTAATTTCAACTAGTGAGGAATAAGTAAATGAAAAACTACTTCACTAGCTCTATCAGATACATCAAAATACCAATAAACTATGGTAATAACTTGTTTCCCCTAATATAATATGTTATATTTTCCATTATTTGTAGGGTACATGAAGGGATTAATTAAGAGAGAGTATCATGATACTCATGTATGAATATGACTACACATGCCCTCAGTGAAAATTAAGGTCATAAGAGGGATATATTCACATAAAGATTCAATGATAATGATAGGTTGATTAAACTTCATGTTGGGAATGGATGGGGTTTGACACATGGATTATAGTGAAATTCATTCAGGCTTCATTCACGTGGATGGTGATCTTTAGGATTTTATATCTTTAAATATTAATGGAGTTTATTATAAAATATTTTTTAGGGAAGCCTTGATTCATAGTGGTTGGGTAACTCTCTTCTCATATAGGTATTTTCCAAAAATGGGCCTCTAATACATTTAAATATGTTTTCTAAGTCATAGAATCCCATTTCTAGGTCTTTAAACCACTATTTTTTTCTCATCTTATGAAATTATTTGTACCAATGGGATTTTGAGCTACTCTCTCATGTAATAGACCATTAGGGATTCACACATAAAAAACATACTTACCCTATCAAATATATGTTTTCTCCACCAAAAAATAATAAAAATACACAATATTCATCCATGACCTCTAATGTATATATCTATCATTCATATAAATTTCTTTTATACTAAATGTATTCCTTATATTAATATATATAATTTAAACACAATATATCATATTCTCTACCATATCTAGAACAATAATATTTAACTCTCTGATTTCATCCCAATATAGTGGTAAATGATAAGGTCATCCATAAAACACCATGTATGGAATCATTATAATAAATTAATGAATATTTTTTTATAATAAAAATATATCAAAAGGAAATAGTTGGCCCTATGAACCACTAAAATATAATAGGAATGTATTAATCATATATTCCAATGTTTAATTTTTCCACTCATTTTGACCAACAATATATTGATTAAATATTGTACTTATACACAATTGGGTTTAAAAATCATGTTATATAACCTATAAACATATGCTAATTAACAAAAAATCAGGACTATATGGTGGGATAAATTTATATATACCTAATAATCACAAATTAATTCAATCCCATAGTTCTAAGAGAATATTATTTTATTTTCATGATGGAATAATAAATGATCAAAACATCCTAACTATAAATCAAAAATCAATTATCACCTTCTTATAGATAGGGAATATAACTACAATTTTTTCACCAATATCATATTTTCTGACCACTAAAATGACATCTTCATATAATGATACATTTTGTATACATTGATACTTTGTCAAAGAAATGTATCCCACCTTCTATAAAACTATCTAAAACATATTTGTGAGTGATATAGTCTACCCATACATATTCCTCAAGATATTCCATCTAAGGAAAACCCAATTTCAGTACCATTCATGATTCAACCATAATATAGTATTAAAAATATCCACCTTCTAACTCTTCAATGATAAGTTATGAAGCCTAAATAACACCAATGTAAAACATTCAAGGAACCCCAAATTCAAAATTGATACAAATATTAATAAATTGTATGCAAAGGAAAAGACTTATATTATTCTTAATATTATCTATTTTTTACCAATAAAATACAATATAGTTACTACTAATACATTTTTATTATGACACACTAGTTTCATCCTTGAAAATATGTATCCTCACAATTGATTGCAGGGGGTTGAATTCTATATAATCATTCATATCAGGCTCCCTATTTTCTGATGGTTTTCAATGGGTTTTTTTCATGGAACCATAAATTACCAATGGATCAATATTTTTGTTAACTCATGGACCTTCTCTCTTAACACAGGTTCTCATGGGACGCTTGTCCAATGATACTTGAGAACACTAATTAGTAACGAGGATGGTAGGTCAGTATCATCACACCCTTTTGGGGGGATGTTTGCCTACTATAGGGCTCTCTTATTGATTTAAGATATTTTAGAGATTCCTTAATTAATTCCCAAGTATTACGTAGGTCACCCTTGAATTAACAATCAATTATTAACATGTATGGAAGATAGAATCATCTATATATATCAAAGGATCTTCATCAATTGAGATATCTATATGTTATTGTGGTTATCCATCAATAGTATCCTCTTATGTACTAATTAGAAATTCCTTGGTTGTTATTACGTTGATTCTGGTTTTCTACTACATATTGGGGCACTCTGGAGTGTATCGTTATCTAGAGATACATGAGTTGTTTTGATGTCGGTATCGGACCCATAAATGGAATTCCTACATATCATTTTGAATGGAGTCAAAATCCATGTAGTTCAGTCCCACTTAATATGAATTATCATACTTTTATATTCATGTGATAAATAATAAACTCTATAGTTTAATATCATATGTCAAAGAAGTCAAATAAGAAGGTTCCTAGTCAAATTTTTGTGTTGGAATTATGTCGAAGTATCCTAAAGAACCTTAAAGGGATTTGGATTCCTAGGATGGATTATACCCTGCTAAGAATGTTACCTAGAGATAATAGGGTTGATTTGGGTTGTTGTTTTGGGAACTCATGGAGGCTTCCAATGTATCTCATTTGGAAGATAACTAAAGTATTCATAGTTTGGTTGTGAGGACCTATGATAATGGAGGACCTCTGAAAGTTTTTATCTCAAGGGAGTATAGCCCTTTGTGTAGAGTAAGTTGGGGATTAGTATTGAAAAATATTCCTTGGGAAATGGGTCATGAAAGATTTCTTTAATCATGGGAATTTGTAGGGTTTATTGGGGATTACACCTATGGAGGAGGCCCATTGATGAGTATGGTGATATGGTTGGGGAATATATAGAGTGAGAGGGAAAAATGATAGATTTTTTGGGTTATTCTTGAGGTACAAGACCTTAATTTGTTAAGTTTGACACTTTGAATGATCCATGTATAGTTTGGATAGGGACTATACATGGAATGATTCCATTAGGAAGTATTTTGGGTTTTATGCCTAGTGAGGATGCCCTGGTAAGATGTTGGGTCTTATACCATGTAAGAGGCCCAAAATTTTCAATTGGGAATTACACTTGGAATGATGCCCATAGGTTTTGTTTTGGGGATTATTGAAGAATAGGATTCCCAGGAAATACTTTGGGTCTTATATAAATTAATATTCCAAAAAGGTTCATTTGGGACTTAAACATGGAATGATGCCCATAGGTTGGGTTTTGTGGCTCATTACTAAAGAGTATTCCCTAATGATGGGATCGTGTGGATTTCAAGATCATGGATAACCTATAAGCCCATGTGATTCTTGGTCAGTGTGAGAAATAAGAATATTTCAAAGATCTAGAACACCACATTATCCTTCTTCTATTGGTGGAAGAGGTTTTGGATACGAGATAAGAAGAATTGGATTTGATGTGCCTATTCCCTCTCTAATTTCGTATCCAGGATATTCACTTCAGACTACCCATCTAATTAAAACCCAAGAGGTGAAGAGGTGCAATGAAACCTTCTTTAATATTTTCTAGGGGATTACTAAAAGAGGTATTCCCTGGTGATTTGATGTTTTTTTGGGGATTACTCTTGAGGTGTTTTCCCTGGTGAATGCACATTGTGATTGAGGTTTACTCCTAAGGTGGATTCCTTTGATTGGATGAGTTGGGACTTTCATTTGAAAGGTTTCCCAATGGATGGATATTGTGATTGGGTATTATACACAATCATAGTCCTAACAATTTGGATTTTTTTTATTATACTATTTAATAGGATGCCCTAGTGATTTGAGGTTTGGTAAGGGATTACTCCTAAGGGGGATTACCTGGGGAATGGTATTCGTGATTGGGGATTAATATTAAGGAGTATTACAATTATTTTTTGAGTTAGGTCATTCACAATAATGGTTTTCCAAAGGGTAGAGATTGTGATTAGGGATTATACTGAATAGGAGGCTCAAAAGGTGGGATTTAGGGTCTTATATGATATAGGGGGATTCCCTAGAGCTGGGATCATGTGGATGTAAATATCATAGCTAACCTCTAAGTACACATGATTCATGATCGGTGTGAGAAACAAGAGGAAGTAAATATTCTATAAAACCGCATAAACCTTCTTACACTGGAGGAAGAGGTCATGGATTTGGCACATCCCTCTTGTTTTTGTACCCTGGACCCAAAGGGAGAGAGAAAGGGACTTAAACGGCCAATCTTCCCTCTTATTTTGGTAACCGGGATAGTGAAATTTGGGGATCTATTTGGCTATGGCCCATGGGTATTGATGAGGAATAAATGAAGTGGGAGAGGTCCCAAAAGAAATGCTATGGATTTCCATAAAATTGGATCATGGGGAATAGAGGGGGATCTCATTCCATGTCTCCCTGCATGGAACTAAAGGCTTCAGGTCTTAGAGACAACTAGGTAATGACATGTTCCTGAACCTATAAATCATGAATGGAGGTTCCATAACACCATCCCTAGGTTGGGGATCCCATGACCATGGGAATACATACCTGCATTCACCCACAAGACCCTACCCTTTAGGAAGGAAAAGTGTGGGACACCTCTGACCGAAGGAATGCATATCCAAATGGGAGACACACTCGTGTACCTCTTTCCATGGTTTTTCATGTTTGAAGGATTTGGTGGAGGTTTCAATTTCATCCCCATCAGATGAGGGATCCAAAATAAGATGCAATATTCCATTTGTGGCTTCGAAGAGGGCACAATGGGAGCCACGCATAGTTCCTAGATTTGAGAGAGAAGGTGATTTACGAAGGGCCTGGGAGGAACTTAAGGAGCTTTAAACTAGGGGTTATGGGCCTGAGTGAGCTGTATATGACTTGGGAAATGAACCTCCTAGGAAAAACCACTTGTGAATATCATTATACTAGTCACCATAGGTATCCTCATGTGTGATTGGATGGGTCTTTTTTAGGTCCCTGATTAGGGAAGTGGCCTTTATTTAAGTGGTTATCCACTCATGGTAAAAGGATTCCTCCCATATATGTCTTGTGTTTCAGACCCTATAGGGGATTTTATCACTCTATATACCTCAATTCCCTCTTAACATGGGTTTCAAAGGGATACATGAGTGGTTTTGGAGGACCCAACTGAAGGGGATGTGTGATTATAGCTTTAGGGATTCATCCAACATTCTAGTTCTTCAAATGTGGTTTCCAATGGTCCTATTTATAGGAAAATAGGGAATCCTGATCGAAGGAGTTACCCCATGTAGGTTCATGGTGCCAGAATCTGATGCAGGTATCTCACATAGGGTAGCATGTCTTTTAATGCCGCACAGCGGGCTAGGCACATGACATCTTGGGAAAGTCCCTTTTATTCTTCTTAGGGTTCGTAACCTCTTCAATATTCATGTGGTACTCATCATAGTATTTTTATCCCACATAAAAAATGGAGTTTAAACAAAATCACCCACTAAAAATTGGATCTGATCAAAAGAATAGGGACTAGTCCAGAGGTATAACGGGGAAAAGATTATGAAGGTGGCACTAGTTTACCACACAGGACACCCATGAAGGTCTGCGATATAGGCCTAGTGTGCAAGTCCAGTGCATAAGTCCATGAAGAAGATCCATGGAATAGGTCTGTTGTGGAAGACCGTGGCATCTATAAATACCACTGGACCCTTTTCTAATTTCTCTCATTTTTTATTGAAATTTTTTTCTCTCATTGTATAGGTCATCCATCCATCCTTATTGTGCTTCTCCTTTCGCAATTGTCCCCCGAATATTTTCTTATAGTACAACCACATGAGTGACCATGATGTGTATATTATTCTTTTTGAGGAGATAAGGAAATCCATCTGGTCGGTGATATTTCAAGAGAATCTTGGTCGAGAGGGTTATATGTGGAACCTGATCAAAATGGAATTCCTAAGTCCTTTCATTTGCCAAAATTTTGAATTCATCCAAGTCAAAATCTAAACCTATATAAAATCAATAATTTAACTTAATGTGAAAATTCGATTCCTTATTATAGGTTTTCAATGGATCCTTTTAGGTATTCTCTAGAGAACGTTGTTGCACGTGCATCAAAGATGATCAATGATGTTGTAAAAGACTACTATAACATGGGTTATCCTACTATTCTAGATCTTGTGAATTATTTAGTACCTTATAAATGTGAGTACGCATGAAGTTATTACATTACCTTTTATGATCCCAAACTTTTGAGGTACACCTTTATCCCTGGGACCTAAAGTTACTTCCCAATGTCTTTCTTTGTGAGACATACAAACTTATCTTCCTCCAATGTTTCTTTGAAGGGAGATTATATTAATAAAGTAATGGTTCCCACTGTCTATTTTTTGAATAAAAATAGATACACTGTAAATATTAATCCATATATCCAGAAATTAAATCCTCATTTTTAGTAATCAAATTTCCGCACTTTACAAAAAAATTAGATGTAAGGTTGGAAGGAAGACTGGGATTTCCTTTCAGGAGGGGGAGTTAGGCCTAATTGGATTTGGACATACTGGGTGCACTATACTTGTACAGAATTAAAAAAAGAACTATAAAAAATTCATATCTATAAGGCTATTTGGGTTGGAAAACTTATGATTACAAGAACTCAGAGATCATCCCCGAGAAGCTCAGCCAATGGAGTCCTCATACAAATTCCTTTCACCTAACACATGGTAAAGTTGGAATTATCCTATGGTATGTTTATAAAATTTCTAGAGCTTCCATTCTAGGGGATATGTATGATGATTTTATCCCACTAAAGACAACATGGAATGATGCAGAAAGGACACCGCCCTTGGACCACACGCTTTTTAAGGTGGTGAAGAGATTTCAGAAGAATGATCTTAAACCCAATGGTGAAATCCATCCTGGAATATGGATAAAGTATTTTCTCAAGCTAGATAGAGAAGTTCCGCCATGTAGGTTCCCTATAGGATTCCCCACTTCAGAAAATTGAGGAGCTCCTAGCTGATTCTAGCCTACACGAGAGAAGGGACAGTATACCCATTTGGGTTATAAGGTCAATCATAAATTTTCTGTGAATACTCATGTGGATGGAAACCTCACAATGCGGCTAATAATTTACCTACTTATATCCTACAAATACAATGGCAGTTTGAGGCCAGAGACTTATTTTATTGTAGCCATACTTTCAGAAATGAGGTATATAGGGTCGGTTTCACCTTTACTGGTGAGAATTTACCTGTCCTTACAAAAAATGTATGATGGGAAAGCTCTATTTAGAATTTCAGGGTTGTTTTAGGTGATGTGGGGGTGGATTACATGACACATCAGTTCTTATTCTATTATGAGCCTAGTAAAAGTTACTAATCTGTAATTTCACCTATTTATCTAGGAGGTATTTTGAATACAATCTTTATCTCTGAAGTATGATGAAGTGATTAAGATTTTTAACATTTCAAGATAATTCAACTTCTTCCATTATGTAAGTCCATTGGAAGGTTTGATTATTGATGACAGTAAGGAAATTGATCACGAACTGAGGTCTTAAATGATATCATTTATAAACAGCATACTGGCGGCTCACATTTACTATGAGAGAATCTGTGAGGCCAATACTCTATTTGATTTTAATCATCGGTTCTAATTTTTGTAACATTCAAGAATATTTACTCATATGAATGTTATTATTTAGAAACATCTGATGGAATCCCAAAATTTTAGGATCCTAATGGTCATGGAGGTGTCCAAAATGTCAATTACGCTACCTTCATTGGATGCATCAATTGTGTTAGAGACTGGGTATGCTAGCGTGTGTACCTCTTCATACCCTCAAGGGTTATAGATGAAAGGAATTTATGAGTTCCCAGACACAAAAATTTGGTTCTTTGAATTCAT
The DNA here is from genome assembly GCA_963277665.1 of Viscum album. Lineage (NCBI taxonomy): Eukaryota > Viridiplantae > Streptophyta > Magnoliopsida > Santalales > Viscaceae > Viscum > Viscum album. The sequence continues at coordinate 3,927,275 of OY728122.1, read as the reverse complement.
GGTAAAAATGTTCAATCCCAAGGTTGAACTGTAGAATTATTAGAGTCATTGAGGCAATCTTGGGAAAAGGCCACCAAGCTGGCCAGGGTTGAGAAACCCGCACCTCCTGCACCAAGGCGGTCTAGTATTTACTATCTAGAGGAAACTAATGTTTTGGAAACTCACACTTCCATGAGATAAAAGTCACATGAAGAGGATTCTAAGTCGGAAGGTGTTGGGTCTTCCTCATAGTCAGCCACATCAGAGACAAATTACATGTGGCCCTTAGCGATTCGAGCTTGGCTTGGCATAACTTTCCATATCGGGGATGCATGGGTGTTTCCCCAGGTTTTCATGCACATCACAGAGCTAGAAGATATCATATAACCCTCTAATATTCACCTAGATAATGATTTGGATGGGTTGGGGAGGTATATTTAGGATCTATGGGATTTGATATATACAACTGATGATAAGATCCCAATCACAAAGTGAGTTTCTGATAAGGTGGATCGAGGAGTTCTTGAGGGGGTAGGTAGTCATCCTGAAAAGGATTGGAACAACTACTTTGAACATACTGATGGTTTTTTATTTTATCACTTCCCTTTTCTATTATTTCATATTCTATGATTAATCTTTATTGGATTTATTTATCATCTCGTAGGAGAAGAAGAAGAATATAGAGAAGAATGAACAACAATATAGGTGCTTTAGTTGTCAAGGTATGGGCCCACAATCACCCCCATTGTGGAAGTGGATGAGGCCCTTGGGTACCCAAAACTATCCCAAGGATGAAGGATCATGATAGAGGAGATGGTGGTAGGAATTCATTAACCATTACCTCGTGTATCTATTTCCAAGGGGAATGATATGGTTCTTTATCTGTCTCTATAGAGGTAGTGAAAAGGGATATAAAATTTCCTTAGTGTATGCACCCTAGTAAGTATTTGTGTAGTCATTTGATATAATTACTTCCTCAATATACTATTCTTACCATGATTTCATTTTATAAAATCTTCATTAGTTTCCTCCCTTAAGGGATATGATGTTGATCCTTCTAGGATTGAGGGGGGGCTGTGGGGGCGGTATAGACCCATGAAGATGAATCCATCATCTTGAAGAATGCGACTTCAAGAGATGCATCTGTGTATTACCACATTCATTCATAGATGGGAGAGGTCCAAATTAATATTAAATGAACTCCCTAAGGTTTCATGTGTTTTTTATAACATTATTATCCTCATGATATTTCATATATGTTTCCTACACTAGAGGACCATGCAGTAGTCAATGTTGGTCCCATTGTCACTCTGGAAGGGGGTGATTGGGATCTCGGGTAGTTTAATGAAGGTTTTGATGCTGACCCTAACCTTGTAGGTCCTGATGATGTTATGCTCATTGAGAATCTGGTAGAGGATATAGATGGAATTTCCAATTTGGGTCATGTTAAATGCATCTCAGATACCCCGAATGGTGATGATTCTATGAGAAATGTCTCCATGTATCATGAAATTATGGATCTATTTAATCCAAACATTGATTTCTCAAGATCCCCCAAGGAGTTCAAGGATTTCAGTAGGTAATTGAATGGATTATAATTTTCTTGTACCTTCATTTTCCAAACATAGTTGACTTTATTTCTCCTGACTATTTACATCAAAGTTCAACTTATGCAGCTTTTATTATAGAGAACATTACCAAGGAACTTTACAAACAAAACATCAAAAGACACCCTAATCCCATTACTGAGGGAGTGAAAAAATGGGAATCAGGACAAGGTTGATGCTCGAGATCCTTTTATCCCATTTTCTAAGAAATATCAGGAGTATTTTCTTTGTTATGAGGTTCTTTCACCAAAAACCGAGGGTGACAAAAATGTAGAGGTATCAATTCCAATAGTCGACCCTATAACAGGTGAGTTTTTTCAACTGTTTTGGTCACCTCATTGAATTTTCTCTCAATTAACCTTTTTTGGTTGATGAGAAGTGTCACTTTCTATTCAGTACCATCGGGTTCATTGACTTGGCTTGAGAGGGGGGATTTCATACTAGTTTAACAGACATCAGTAAGTGAAACTGAGGCTATTTAGAGGGATTAGAACAAGGTGTCTCATTAAGAGTAGTAATACCAGACTATGTATTTCCATCTAAGAGAATTTATGAATCTAATCTGGAGATGTAGGAGTCTTTTCACACTACATGCTATATTATCTGGTAGGATATTTGGAAGATGATCAAAGAGATTCTTCTTAAAGACATGAATTTTAAACTGCACCAACTTTCGTTCAATATTTCCATGTTGTGATATGGTGGATTTGGTTTCCATGAGATCCATGATCTATTGAAGACAATCATTCTGTAATGGGAGGAGGATATAAGATTACAGTAAGCTAAGGCATAGCTGGTGGGATAGTTTGAGGAACATAGAGCTATCGTGACCCATACTGAGATCATACGTACCAAGAAGGTGATGGAGTATCAAGACCATATCAATGATAAATATCTCTAAATGCTCCCCCTTAAATAATAATTAAATGTTTTAAATTAATATGTATTCCAACTCTATCAATCCTTGGTAAGGGATTTGGAACAAAGAATAGATGTTGTTACTGTGGAGAAGAAGAATCTCCCTGATGTTAGGGAGGCTTCTGCTACACAATTGACCGAGATCTCGAATGTTGGGGATAATTATTAAGCTAAAAATCATCTTCTCAAATCCTATATTGAGGAAAAACAATAAAATTTAGTAGAGAGGCTCCAGCATGTGGAAGTTCCCTTGTGTGCTGGAACATTAATGAAAATGATTTTTGTTTCCAGTCACATATTATTGTCATATTTTCCTCATTATAATCATAACACAACACTAAAAATAGGTCATTTGATTTAATGTCATCACATTATAATTACAATGAAAAGGGTGAAAAAGTGATCTAATTTCTTCTTAAGCCATGGGGCATGGTGAGCATAATTCGACTATTATTAAGGTTAAATGAAAAACCTTAAAAACTATAGGACTTTTTCATCATCATAAAAAAATTTCCAAAGTCTAATATTAATATGACATAGAAGGCGAGACTTGGATTTTTCATAGTTTTCTCTTTTTGGGTTTTCATCCTAACAAGTTCTATGAATTTTATCATTTCATTACCCAATTTTTTCATAAACCATGCATAGAAAAGTTATAGCAAGGTGATTCAAAACTTTTTTCCAGAGTTCCCTCAGTGGGTTTTCAACCTAGTGAGTATTGTATCTCATTTTATGGGTAGTTTATAGACTTGAACATTGGACTAGTGAGACTGGAGTTTTAGGTCAAACACCTTTGACCATAATTTTTAAAATGATTGACCAAACATGTCCTGTTGATTAATAATGTTTCAATGTTCATCAAATGCCAATGAATAATTTTGATTCATGATTTTTTAGTTCCCAAATCTAAAAAATGATATTTGGGAATAGAGGATTTCTCTGCTATGGACAAAGTTATAGTTGGTTAAAACCCCCATTTTGGGACTATTTTCTGAAAATCCAATTGGGGCGTGTTATTTCATAGTCATATAGTGGAATCCTCTGACTAGAAGGCCTTTAAATTTGGTGATATAATTATGAAAACAAAAAATGGGGCATGTAACGACCCAAATTTTCATTAATGGAAATCCATATTGATCTAATTAAATGTCTCTTTATGTTTATATAAAATGTCAACTTCCTTGGTTTTATGTTAAGAATTTTGACCGTTGCTAATATATCCATTGAACAGTGATCACATGATTAGTATAAATATAGGACTTTAACAAATCCAATTTACTCAAACATAGGAAGCGATGGCCTCATCCAGTAGAATTGCCTCATACGAAGCCCATTTGTCAGAGCTCGGAAAAGAGGTGGCATCTTTGGGCTTCTCTCTTGACCAAGCCCAAGCTGAGCTTCATCATGTCAAGCTCGAACATGACCGTCTACGGGAAAAGTGCAAGTTGATTGAAATTACCACTCGAGCGATGTTATCCGAGCCACCCTAAGAGTCTGTCACCATCACACACCTTACCCTTAGGTCTTATGTGTCTTTTTTAAGGGGTTATGTAACAAATAAGTAGTACTATGTTCATGTACATTATTTTTGTATATAATAATGAATATAATTTCTAGTCATTTTTGATACATTGTAAATAGTTTTTAAAGTACAAATGGTGTTTTTAGTTATTATTTAATTAAGAAATATATTTTATTAAATTAAGGGATTTTTTAATTAAATAATATATTAATAAAATAATAATATTATTATTAAATTGTTTTTTATTAAATATAAATGTTCTTATAATTTTATGAATGCAATTAAAATTTTTATTAAGGTTTGAAAGCCATTTTTGTCAAAACCCGTGAATTTTCGATAAATGTCAGTTTTTATTTTAAAAGTGAAAATTAACATATTTAGAAAATTATTTAGATAAAATAAATGTTATTTATGGAATCGGGACGTCGAAATTATCCAACGGTTAATTTTTCATAATTTTCTGAGACAGTCAAATTTTTTGGTACAAATTAAATACAGTTTAAATATATAATGTGTTTTATGACATCATAATGACCCAATGGTGATGAAATAAAATACTATAATCTTTATGTTCAGCCAATATATGTTTTACCATTAAAATAAGGTGATTTTGGGTTTGTTTGACTTACTTTTCAAATCATTAATGGACCCCTCAAAACATATTCAACACGTTGCCTTTTTAAATTAATTTCCATGGGAGTGTGACTCACCTCCACATAAGCAACCCTAATATTTTAAGAATTTAGGACTTTAGACTTATAAAATATTGTTTTACTATTCCCTTTTCCAAAAATCATGATCAAAAACCATGGGATGGTTTGTGTTTTGGATTAATTAAATGTAAGGGGACCCAAACCTAAATAATAAAGAATTCTCTCACCTTTCCTATATAAACCCACACAAGCTCCCACTTCCTCCCCACTCAAAGCCTTTGTAGTTCGTCCAACCTCTGCCCAACTCTCTCTATAATCCTCCCAAGGTGCCCCAAGCTCCCAAGAAGCCTCTCACAAGCCTCTCTCTAGCCTTTAGAAGCACACTTCCAAGTAAGGGTTTTCTCTTCCTTTCTCATTTTTGTCAATATTCTTTAAGTTGTATTTCCCTTTTAATTTCAATTATGAATGTTGGGGTATGGTTTCACACCTCCCCCATAATACCCTCTTATTTTTTTTAATGATGGGAGACCCCTTTCTCTCTCATTAAATGCCTCCCATTTACACCCGTTACTATGCCGAAATTCCGAAAGGAACTTCTCTCTCTTCTTTTACATTCAAGCAATAATTTTGTATCATGAATCTAAATTCCATTACAATTGTTGGTACATATATCTATATGATCTCCTTACATTCCATTACATTTAAATATGATGAGTAACCACTTTCTCTCTCATCAACCATTTTTTATGAATTCTTATGTCACGCTGTTATGCTGCCGAAATCGCACCGATTTTCTAAGCCAATGCCATTGTGTAGTGGATACCATGCCCATTTCTCCATCAAGGGTATCCACCTTTATGAACCTTTACTTATTGATTACAAAGTTTCATTTATGAATTCCACATTCCTTTATCTTGGAATAAATGATTATGTTTTATGAATCCATGTTTTATGATCCATGTGGCACACTTATGCATGAAATGAAATGTTTAAGAAGGGTGTGCCCTTATAGTGCTCCAATGCATTGGGTAAAGTATAGTATCATGATACGTCATGTGCAATGAGTGTTGACTCATGCTAATTCAAGTGCAACGAGGTTTTACTCTTTCTTTATGTGCAATGAGGATTTACTCATGCTCTATGTGAAATGAGCCTTGGCTCATGCTAATTCCATGATAAGTGTTGTTGCCACATTTCCATGTTATGATTATCATGCTTTATCATGCCTTTATGCTCATGTTTCTTTTATGATCTATTGATATGCCTATTTTCTAACATGTATTGTACTCCTCATGTTATTCCATGTGTACTCCCTTACTGGGCTTTATAGCTCACCATTTTCTTATGCATGTCCTCAGGTTACCCCATGCAATGCTAAGTACGAGGGAATGTAGTGGTTATGTAAAGGAAGTTTTCAATAAAGATGTTGTATTTCATGTTTTAAGTTTTTATGTAATGATCCTAAGCCCCAAAGACACTAAACCTCTCGATCTTCTTTGTTGCATCAAGTGAAGTTTTATGTAATAAATCATGTTTAAGTTGTAATAAAAAGAAGGGTTGTCATAGTTGGTATCAGAGGATAGGTTTAGTTATTTTTGGGATTAGGAAACCCTAGTAAAGACTTAGATACAAGACTAAGTATAATAAACATCCCTAAGTTTTGGTAAGTACTGGGTAAGTGGTTTATCAAACAAATACATCCCTTTCTGGATACGAGCAGGTAGAGGCGGCTCTGGCACAGATGTATCCTAGGGGTAAAACCCAAAAACACCGCTTTGAGCTAGACTCGAACGGGAACTGGTGAACGACAACGGGCCTTGCTGCACTCTTGGTTACGACACTCCCGGGGGATATGTTTTGATAAATTCAAAAGCTTAGTATGAACCCTTATTAAGGGAATTAAAAAAATTCCCCTACGAATATATGTTAGAAAGTAGATCATGAAAATCCTAGATTGAAGCCTATAGACTCATGAGTAAGGAAATAAAAGTTTATTTATAAGTCATCAACTTTTGTCTTTGGATTACCCTTTATGTGTTAGCCCTAACTTTCCTTTTATTTCAGCCAATGGCTGGTAATATGAGGACTCGGGCTAACAACCGTTGTGAAGATCAGTGTGATGACTGTACTAATGAGATACCCAATCCAATGGGAGTGGGAATCGTGAACTTTGTCACGCTTCTCTCTCAGGTAACTCAAGTTTTGAATAGAAACACGGGTCAAGAGGAATGTTCAACCCCCCTAAGAAAGAACAAGTTTCTATCGAGAGATTCATGAGACAAAGGCCTCCTACTTTTAGTGGATCATCTGATCCCACGATCGCTGAAAAATGGATCAACTCAATTGAAAAGATCTTCTCCATCCTTCAATGTTCTGAACAAGAGAAGGTTATCCTGGCGGCTTATCGTATGGAGGGTGAAGCTGGTCAATGGTGGACGTTGATTAAAAATACGAAGCCCGAGGAGGAGATCGAGGCATTGGAATGGAAGGATTTCCGGAAGATGTTTTTTGATAAATATTTTCCGCACACCCTCCAGCTTAAGATAGAAAGGGACTTCCTTTCCCTCAAGAAAAAAGATGAAGAATTTATTGGAGCGTATGAGGCAAACTTCACAAGGCTTGCAAGATATGCTTCTGGATTTGTCGTTACCCCCAAATGAAAAGTTGACTGCTTCTTTGGTGGGCTGAAGCCTAGCCTACAGAAAGCATTAGCGATCCGTGACATCGACAACTATGAGGAGATTGTCCGATGTGCCCTCAAGGTCGAAATGGAGATCGGGGAATCACAGGGGTATCATGGGGACAAGAAGCGTAAGGTGGACTTCAATGTTGGTGGTCCGATGGATAAATCCAATAGTGCTAAGACGATCCATCACCCCACTTGCCAAAAGTGCGGAAAGAAGCACCCTGGAAATTACCTTAAGGGGACAAGAAAATTCTTCAGACGTGGAAGAGAAGGGCACCTAGCTGTTAACTATCGGCAAGAAAGACCCACGGCTGCGACAGAGGAGAGGAATGCTTTGTTTTGAACCTCAATGCGTTGTTCAATGCTAAAAATGCAAAGAACCGGGTCATTTTACAAATCAGTACCCTAATCCAAGGGTTTTCGGAGACAACCAACAACCTCCAAGGCAACAAGGAAGAGCTTTAGCCATCACTTCTGCCGAAGTGAACCCCAACAATGAAGTGGTGACAGGTATGCTAGTTATTTATTCAAGAATAGTGAACGTACTTTTTGATTCATGTTCTACGCATTCTTTTATATCTCGAAAGTTTAGTAGAACAATCCTATCACCACCACAAATCATGGAAGTAAAGATGTCGGTGAGTACGGAAAATGGGGCAATCATTACATCCCATGAATATAAGTCCTCCCCTATTATAATCTGTGGATTGAATTTCTCGGTGAACCTCATCATACTCCCTCTAGTGGAATTTGATGCAATTCTTGGCATGTATTGGCTTTCCTTATATAGAGCCAACATAAATTTTTGGGAGAGGGAAATCACACTCCATATGGAGAATCGACCCCCGATTCTTTACAAGTGTCAGGAGGAAGATGAATCTCCTTTAGCTTCATCATCTCAAGAATGGATATTACTGCCTTATGAGCACGCGTATCTGGCTCAGATGATTGAGTCCAAGGAAGAAACCATCTAGGAAGAAATGCCTATTGTGAGGGAATTCGCTGAAGTGTTTCCCGAGGAACTGCCTGGTCTTCCTCCAAGAAGAGATGTTGAGTTCTCAATTGAACTTATACCTGGGGCACTACCAATATCCAAGACTCCATATATAATGGATGTTTTTGAGCTTTAAGAGCTGAAGAAACAACTACAGGAGAATCTGGATAAAGGGTTTATACGCTCCAGTGCTTCACCATGGGGTGCACCAGTCCTCTTCGTCAAGAAGAAGGATGGGTCAATGCGGATTTGCATCAATTATTGTGAACTTAAGAAAATCATGATAAAGAAAAAGTATCCTCTTCCAAGAATCGATGACTTGTTTGATCAGCTGCGTAGAGTACAATACTTCTCCAAGGTGGATTTGCGGTCGGGATATTATCAAGTAAGGGTGAAGAAGGAAGATGTCCCCAAGACTGCTTTTCGTACAAGATACAGGCACTATGAATTCATAGTAATTCCTTTCGGACTCACCAGTGCTCCAGTAATATTCATGGACTTGATGAATAGAGTCTTTAGATATTACCTTGAAAAATTTGTGGTAGTCTTTATAGATGATATTCTAATATACTTCAAAACCAAGGAGGATCATGAGGAGCATTTAAAAACTGTACTAGAGACTTTGTGCAAGGAGAAGATCTATGAAAATTACAGCAAGTGTGATTTCTAGTTGAAGGAGGTATCATTCTTGGGCTATATCATCACAAGCAATGGGATATCTGTGGACCCCTCTAAAACAGATGCAATTGAGGGATGGCTGAGGCCAACATCGGTAACGGATATTCGTAGCTTCTTGGGGTTAGCTGGATATTATCGATGATTTGTGAGTAATTTCTCACGATTGTCCAACCCTCTTACCAAGCTAACTCGAAAGGGAGTAAAGTTTGCTTGGAGTGATGAATGCGAAGAAAGCTTCAAGGAGTTGAAAAGGAGGCTTATCACTGCACTCGTGCTCACTTTACCCACAAGTGGGGAACTTTTTGTGGTATTCAGTGATGCTTAAAAGAAGGGCTTAGGCTGTGTGCTGATGCAGAATGATAAAGTGATATCCTATACCTCAAGGTAGTTGAAAATCCATGAGTGAAACTATCCAATGCATGATCTGGAGTTGGCGGCGGTGATCTTTACCTTGAAAATCTGGCGGCATTATCTCTATGGAGAGAAATGTGAGATATATACTGACCACAAGAGTCTTAAATATATATTCACACAGAAAGAGCTTAATATGCACTAGAGAAGATGGATAGAGCTCATCGAGGATTATGACTATTCAATACATTACCACCCTAGGAAAGCGAACAAGGTGGCAGATGCCCTAAGTAGAAAGGACCCAGCAATTCTATCAATGATGAGAATTGAGAAGGATCCAATCTTTTTAGACTTGATAAAGATGGATGTGGGAATCATAAAGAAGGGAACATCATCAATCCTTTCACAAATTATTGCTCAACCATATCTTTTGGAAAGGTTAAAGGATGCTTAAAAGGATGATGTGGGAATTCAGGAAAAAGTGGAAGCTATCAAAAAAGGGAAATCCTAGGAGTTTAATGTTAATGAAGAAGGTATTGTATGGTTTGCGAAAATACTATGTGTTCCATCAAGTCCAGAGATGAACAAGGAACTTTTGGATGACGCACATAGTTCAAATTTCTCTATTCACCCAGGGAGCACAAAGATGTTTCGAGATCTCCGAGAAAGCTTTTGGTGGGATAATATTAAGAAAGAGATCACTGAATATACATCAAAGTGCCTAGTGTGTCAGAAAGTGAAGGCAGAAAGTTAGAAGTCTAAGGGGATGATGCAATCATTGACCATACCAGAATAGAAATGGGAGAACATCACCATGGACTTTGTCACCGGACGTTCGAGGACATCCAAAGGCAACAATGCAATCTGGGTTATTGTGGATCGTCTTACAAAGACTACACACTTCATTACTATTCGGGAGGATTTTTCATTGGATCAACTGGCACAGATATATATCAGGGAAGTGGTAAGGTTGCATGGAGTACCACTATCTATTATGTCTGACCGAGATCCAAGATTCACCTCTATGTTTTGGAAGAGTCTTCAACATGCTCTGAATACTGAACTGAACTTCAGTACGTCCTATCATCCTCAAACTTATGGCCAATCCGAGTGGACTATCCAAACAATTGAGGATATGTTGAGAGAGTGCTCAATGGACTTTAAAGGAGGATGGGATCAAAATCTTCCTCTGGTTGAGTTCTCTTATAACAATAGTTTCCACTCAAGCATCCAAATAGCACCATATGAAGCCCTGTATGGGAAAAGGTGCAGAACACTGGCATGTTGGGATGAGGTCGGTGAATGTAAGATACTTGGACCAGAAATGGTCGAGGAAATGGTGGAGAAGGTAAAAACCATTCAGAAGCATATCAAGGAAGCTCAGAGTCAACAGAAGAGTTGTGCAGATAATCGTCGATGAGACCTTGAGTTTAAAGTTGGAGACATGGTGTTTCTATGCATATCTTCATGTAAGAAGGTCATGAGGTTTGGAAGGAAAGGGAAGTTAAGTCCAAGGTACATCGGCCCCTTCGATATTCTTGATCGTGTCAGGTCTGTGGCCTATCGACTAGCACTTCCACCTGCCATGTCCAAAGTACATGATTTCTTTCATGTATCCCTCTTAAGGAAGTAAATACTGGACCCTTCACATGTACTCTCTTATGATGTGGTACAATTGGAAGATGATATTTCTTATGAGGAGCAACCAGTGAAGATCTTAGATCGTAGAGAAAAAGTTCTACGAAATAAGACAATGCCCCTCGTCAAGGTGTTGTGGAGAAACCACAAGTTTGAAGAAGCGACTTGGGAATCAGAGGAAATGATGAAGATGACTTACCCACATCTGTTTTATTATGGGAAAAGACAAATTTCGAGGGCGAAATTTCTTAAGGGGGGAATATTGTAACGACCCAAAGATTCATTAATGGAAATCCCTCTTGATCTAATTAAATGTCTCTTTATGTTTATATAAAATGTAAACTTACTTGGTTTTATGTTAAGAATTTTGACCGTTTCTAATATAGTTGTTGAATAGTGATCACATTATTAGTATAAATATAGGACTTTAACAAATCCAATTTACTCAGACAAAGGAAGTGATGGCCACATCCAGTAGAATTGACCCATACGAAGCCCATTTGTTGGAGCTAGGAAAAGAGGTGGCATCTTTGGGCTTCACTCTTGACCAAGCCCAAGCTGAGCTTCATCATGTCAAGCTCGAACGTGACCGTCTACGGGAAAAGTGCAAGTTGATTGAAATTACCACTCGAGCGATGTTATCCGAGCCACCCTAAGAGTCTGTCACCATCACACACCTTACCCTTAGGTCTTATGCGTCTTTTTTAAGGTTTTATGTAACAAATAAGTTGTACTATGTTCATGAACATTATTTTTGTATATAATAATGAATATAATTTCTAGTCATTTTTGATACATTGTAAATAGTTTTTAAAGTACAAATGGTGTTTTTAGTTATTATTTAATTAAGAAATCTATTTTATTAAATTCAGGAATTTTTGAATTAAATAATATTTTAATAAAATAATATTATTATTATTAAATTGTTTTTTATTAAATATAAATTATCTTATAATTTTATGAATGCAGTTAAATTTTTTATTAAGGTTTGAAAGCCATTTTTGTCAAAACCCATGAATTTTCGATAAATATCAATTTTTATTTTAAAAGTGAAAATTAACATATTTAGAAAATTATTTAGATAAAATAAATGTTATTTATGGAATCAGGATGTCGAAATTATCCAACGGTGAATTTTTCATAATTTTCTGAGACAGTCAAATTTTTGGGTAAAAATTAAATACCGTTTAAATATATAATGTGTTTTATGACATCATAATGACCCAATGGTGATGTAATAAAATACTATAATCCTTATGTTAGGCCAATATATGTTTTACCATTAAAATAAAGTGATTTTGTGTTTGTTTGACTTACTTTTCAAAGCATTAATGGACCCCTCAAGACATATTCAACACCTTGCCTTTTTAAATTAATTTCCATGGGAGTATGACTCACCTCCACATAAGCAACCCTAATATTTTAAGAAGTTCGGAATTTAGCCTTATAAAATCATTTTTTCCTCTTCCCTTTGCAAAAAACCATGGGAAAAAACCGTGGTATGGTTTGTGGTTTGGATTAATTTAATGTAAGGGGACCCAAACCTAAATAATAAAGAATTCTCTCACCTTTCCTATATAAAACCACCCAAGCTCTCACTTCATCCACACTCAAAGCCTTTGTAGTTCATCCAACCTCTACCCAACTCTCTCTATAATCCTCCCAAGGTTCCCCAAGCTCCCAAGAATCCTCTCACAAGCCTCTCTCTAGCCTTTGGAAGCACACTTCCAAGTAAGGGTTTTTTCTTCCTTTCTCATTTTTTTCAATTTTCTTTAAGTTGTATTTCCCTTTTAATTTCAATTATGAATGTTGGGGTATGGTTTATCACATCCCCCATACTTCCCTATTATTGTTTTAATGATATTATACCCCTTTCTCTCTCATTAAATGCCTCCCATGTACACTCGTTACTATGCCGAAATTCCGAAAGGAACTTCTCACTCTTCTTTTAATTTCAAGAAATAATTTTGTATCATGAATCTAAATTCCATTACAATTGTTGGGACATGTATATATATGACCTCCTTACTTTCCAATACATGTAAATATGATGAGGAACCCCTTTCTCTCTCATCAACCATTTTTTATGAATTCTTATGTCACGCTGTTACGCTGCCGAAATCACACCGATTTTCTAAGCCAATGCCATTGTGTAGTGGATACCATGCCCATTTCTCCATAAAGGGTATACACATTTATGCACCTTTACTTATTGATTAAAAAGTTTCATGTATTAATTCCACATTCCTTTATCGTGGAATAAATTATTATGTTTTATGAATCCATGTTTTATGATCCATGTGGCACACTTATGCATGAAATGAAATGTTTAAGAAGGGTGCACCCTTATAGCGCTCCAATGCATTGGGTAAAGTATAGTATCATTATACGTCAGGTGCAATGAGTTTTGACTCATGATAATTCAAGTGCAACGAGGGTTTTCTCGTACTTTATGTGCAATGAGGATTTACTCATGCTCTATGTTCAATGAGCTTTGGCTCATGCTAATTCCATGATAAGTGTTGTTGCCACATTTCCATGTTATGATTATCATTATTTATCATGACTTTATGATCATGTTTCTTTTATGCTCTATTGATATGCCTATTGTATAACATATATTTTAATCCTCATGTTATTCCATGTGTACTCCCTTACTGGGCTTTATAACTCACCCTTTTCTTATGCATGTCCTCAGGTTACCCCATGAAATGCTAAGTACGAGGGAATAGTGGTCATGTAAAGGAAGTTTTCAATAAAGATGTGATATTTCATGTTTTATGTTTTTATGTAATGATCCTAATCCCCAATGACACTAAACCTCTTGATCTTATTTGTTGTATCAAGTGAAGTTTTATGTAATAAATCATGTTTAAGTTGTAATAAAAAGTAGGGTTGTCATAGGGCATGTGAAAATATAGTTAGGAAAATAAGTTCTAAATAATTTTGAAATTCTATTACTGGTATCCAAATGATGTTTACAATGATTTGGATTTCCCATGATGACAATGGGTGGTTTTCCAGAGGAATATGTCTGAGAATGAAGAGAGTATTTGTATTGGAATTTTCCATGAATGGGAAACCATTGCTACATGAAATTTGTTTGTTTGAAGAAGGAAACATTTTTTATATGACTGATGTTATTGGGAATTCCCCTTTCTAAAAAGAGATGAATAATCATGTAGTTTAATTTAATTTGACCAAGACACTGACCGTGTAGTTTAACAACTTATGGTGGGGATGTTTTTGTATAGTTAACATATTATTACTAGGATTTTATACTATATAATTTAATTTCGTACAAATTGGAAATTATTCTCTGTAGTTTAAGGTCATACAAAAAATATATTATGCTATATTTTAATTTAATACAGCAAAGAAATTAAGGCGCTAAAATTTATGGTCTTTTCTTTGACTGAAAGGTTAATAATTCTCTATTATCATTTAAATATACCATAGAATGTTCTATAACATTCATGTATTATGAGATGAATGTTGTAAGCTATAATATGGGGATTCTCAGATCTAAAGAGTAAAATTTTAAAAACTTATGGTGGTGATAGAGGATGTCTCTATGGAGGATGAAGTTACCACTTGTTGACAAACCCGTTTTGTGGGATTCTATTGGGAAAGCCAACTGGGGAGTGTTACTACACAGTCAAATACTGGAATCTTTGTCTTAAAGACCTTTAAATTTCATGGGTGACTTATACTAATCCAAATGGTCCATGTTACAACATATTCAAGAAAATGAGTTCTTAAAATTTTTGACATTCTATTATTGATAGATGAAGGAAGTTTGTGAAGATTTAGATTTCCCCAGACACATAGTCTAATTTTGTAAATGGAAAGTACCTGAAAATGGAAGGACCATTTCACGTCAAATTTACCATTGAATTAGGGGAATGGGTCCACAATAAAGGTCTAACCCAAGCACATAAAATATAGTTATTGTAATTTTAGGTCATACTACTAGTACCATATCATTATAGAAATGACTGGTGATTTGTGGCCTATTGGGCCATGGTCATTTCAGTATACTTCATACATGAGGGGGGAAATTGAAAACCACGGTCTTGGGGGTTCTCATATTAGGAGAAAGTATATGGGACAAATATTTGAGGTATGTTCACAGAATGATTCTAATAATGAGACCAAACATAATGTCTTCAAAGCTTATGATGACAGAAGAGGTTTCTCCTGAGCATGAAGTTTTTGCTGGTTGAAAAATCATTTTGTGGGATACTTATGTAATTCCATCTAGGGAATGTTACTTTATATAAAATAGTGGAATCCTTGGGTTGACAAACCCATTTTTTGGGTGAATTTTGAAATAGGAAACTGTGGTGTGTTATAGTTTAGTTAGGAAAAGTATTCATCTGGTATCGAACATTCTATCACCAGAAAGTAGAGAATGATTATAAAGATATGAAACTAACCAATATAAAGATTATGATCTGTATAAGGGATATGTCCAAGAATAAAGGAAATGTTTGTTCTGATATTTTCCATGTAGTGTGGAGTCCCTTGTATGGATCTGACTCGTATGTAGAAGGGGGAATCATTGTTTCCTTGGTGGACCCTCTGATGAGGGGATACAAATTAATAGTTCCTATATAGATCTTTTTTTTGTAAATAGAAGAGGGGGTATTTTTCTTTACCCCATGGCTAGGACTTGGATATAAGGCCCATATGCCACAATGTATCTCACTGTAATGATAATCAAACTGCATGTAGTTCTTGAGGTACCATGTAGTTTAAAGACATGAGGTGAGGAAAATAGCCATGCAGTTTAAAGTAATGTGGTAAGGATGTTATGCATGCAGTTTAAAGTCATGTAGTAAGGACTTTATGTGACTTGACATAAAAAATTAATATTATGGATGGACTAGGGTACAGGACCTGAGCATCACTATTTATCTTGTTTAATAAAGAATCAAGCCACAGGTAGTTCTAGAAAGGATTCCCCATACAAATTGAATTTTTGTATGAAGAATAGAGGATTTTTTTAATACAGGATCACACATGGGGTGACACACCATATTGAATCTTGTTGTGTATATCTAACTCGTACAAAGGAGAGTATTGAAATTTCCAATATTATATTGCATCTGGGTACAAGATTGAATATTCTGACATCATTATGTATCTCATTGGAATGAGAATCAATCCACATATATTTCTTGACAAAATCATGTAGTTTATTTTCATGTGGTGAGGAAATCTGGTGTAACTTTTCAAGTCCTATAACCAGGACCATAATAACCCTGATGAAAATTGATATTCCTTACTCATGTAGGTAACTCCTTTACCAAAACTCCTAAACCCATGTGAGATACACTTGGTGTGATAACCAAGAAGTGGTAAAATATTCTTTGATGACATAAAGGCAAAAAAATGAAGGGTTGGGGAATATTTTTTTTTAGGATAGTCCAATATGTATTATTCAGGTGTTGCTAAATATACCATTTTAATGAGAATCAGGCCATATATAGTTCTCAAAATCACATTTAGTTTAACATCATGCCATGTGGATGAAGATTAACCAACATAATAGAGACAGAATTATGCAGCTGGGCCCAAGGATGGAAATATGGGAATCACTAAATATCATGTTATGGAAGGAATCAATCCACATGTCATTATTGGAAGCTTCCCCATGTATGTATGACTCATACCCAGAGATTGGGGTTTTTTTGCTGGACCTGAGATTAGAGATCTGGGAATCACTATGTATCTCATTAGAATGAGAATCAATCAATATGTAGTTCTAGAAATATTGTGTAGTTTATATTCATGAAACAAGGACATTGGATGTGCAGTTTAACATCTTACAGTAAGGACGTGGGTAAACCGATGTTGAAAAAAATATTGTAGCTGTACTTGGGGATAGGAGCCGGATGTCACTATGTATGTTTCCAGAGAAACAATCCATCAATATGTGGTTATTAAAAATATTTCCCAACATCAATCAACTTTTCATGTCGGGAAAAATTAGTCTTTGGCATTTTCTATAATGATGGTTGGCCCAGAGACATGAGGTTTAGTCATCACTATGTATCTCATTGGTATGGAAATCAAGCCACATGTAGTTCGTGAAAAGAACAGGAAATATATCATCATGCATTGAGGATTTAACCATTTAGTTTTATGTCATGAAGTAAGGAAGTGATAATGTTTGCTCTTATACCTATAAATGGGGCTGATGTTCCACCATGGAGTAGAAATTATGTGAGTGGGGATTGCACATGGGAGATGCACATATTTTCTTCCTCATGCCTGGCCAAAAGGGAATCTCAACCCACTGAGGGGTTAGAGGGATGTGATTGGGACTTATACATGAGATGGAGTCCCATATTTAAGGGACCATGAGGAGTGTCTCAGATTATGGTATTTCATGGTTTTCTTAACATCTAATGAGAGGGATGTTAACCACACAATTTAATGTCCTATAGTGAGTATGAATTGTTTCATTAAATTTCGTCTCATATGACTAGGGCCATATGTCGTGCAATTTATCATCATGTGACAAGGATGTTGATTCCATGTAGTTTAATGTCATGCATCATGGACATTATTTCATGCCTTTTAAGGTCATGTGGAAAAGACCAACTACGATTTTTAATTTCTTGTACTTGAGATGAATGTGGTGTGATTACATGAAATATTTCCTTAGGAACCTTGCATTGTTTGGGGTTGTATGATATATTTATCGATTGATATTAAGTAATACGATATATTATAATGGACATTAGGTATGGATTAAGGTCCCTACCAATTTGGTTCAAGATTTTTAAGTTTATATCCTTGTATCATTGGATTCATAAGGACCAAAACCAATTCCCCTTGGAGGAATGAGTGGAGGAAGACCTTCTTATTAAAGGATCACGCTATCTGATTTTGATAAACTTCAAAGTGATTTAAGGTACGCAGTATTTTCTCACCTATACTCTCTAATTAATCCACTCATTATTTGGATTTCTAATGTTTGGATAACTAGTCAAAGATGGCATTATGGGGTGATGGTAATTGAACCTTAATAGACAGAACGACTTATATTTTGTATACCAGTGAGTACGGGGTCACTCGTGTGGCAGTATGGGTTATAGTCTGGTAATCCCATAAGGCATGAAAGAGTTTATCAAGTTAGGAATTATTATCCTTATCAACTATCTTTTGGAATATGTTTGATGTGGTCTTTTTAAAGGCCTCTATCTATCCATTAGGCACTACATGATTGTAGGATGAGTGGTAAGATTTGATATTGTACTTCTAATACATCTTTTCCACCTTATAAACATAGAATTTGGTTTCATTGTACATTAGTACTATATGAGGGAAAGTAAATATGGTAATGTTTCTGGCCTTCGCAAAGATGCCAATGTTTTTTGTCCAAACATTATTGAGGGGTATTTACTCAACCCATTTATAGAAGAAATCAATATCATTTAAGATGTATTTGAAATACTTAGTCACAACTAGAGGTTACGGCCCCACAACATTCATTCCCCACATGGAGAATGGGTTGGAGTATTTAGTGGTATATAAAAACTCTTGGGTTTGATGGATGAAGTTGGCATACACTTGGAAGGAATGAAATATCTTGATGAATTCTATATAATCCCTGACTATTGGACATCGAAGGCTCCCAAGTGTAAATATTTTAGGATAGTAGAAGACCCCTCTTCATCAATACATCTAGGATTTGGTCCATCATAATGAGTGAAGTTGGATGATCACCATCAGATCTACTCCTCCCCAACTCTATCTGGTGGGAGTACTCTATCTCAAAGGTAGTCCATGATTGGTATCATCCACCTAGTGGTAGGACCATATCACTTTTGTATAGGACTAAATTCCTTAATATTTTTTGCTCCAACCATCGCAGAAGGTGAGACCACTCATTGATGGAAAGAGTTTATTACTTTTTCATCCAAATTTGTATATTCCAAATCCATCTATGCATTTTATAATGAATATTACTAGGAATTCATTGATCATGGGACATGAGTAATTGTTATCTCTAAGGAGAACTCTACCATTAACCCTTGTACATTGTCAAGTAGGGGAATTATTTCTATTTTTTGATACAGTAATCCCCATTAATATGTTTGATTACCAACTCTGAATTGTCTTTCAATTCTAGGTGGTCCACTAGTATTTGGAGTAATAGTTCAAGGAATACAATGAAGGGTGTTATTCTGCCTCATTTTTAGTACATCCATCTGATTACAGGAAAGATTATGGTACAACTGCCTTCACTGGGGAAATGAACATGATCCCTAACCTAACTTTTTTGATCTTTGGGTCTTCCATTATCCTCCTTGTTGGGCTCCAAGATGAATTTTCAAAATACATTTCTCATGATTGGGGGATTACTTTAATAGATAACACATCCATATCATGAAGTTTAGTATTAAATAAAATTGTTTCTACTAATGGTTTTTTCAATTAAATATTCCAATGCCGAATCTTTCGCTACTTTCTAAGGCACAAATTGTAAACCAAGATGATGCAGAATAACTATCCACTGTTCCAGATATCCTGTCAACATATGAAGAATGATGATATATTTGAGTGTGTTATTTCAAGAGACCAAATGAACCTTTTTGTGCTTTAGGTAGTTCTTCAGTTTCTTAAAAATGAATATTAATACCATAAAACTCTTCTCGATATCATAATAACAAGTCTCAGCATCGATCATTGTTTGACTATGATAATAAAGGATGTTTCTATTCCTATATTTGTTATTATTCATAAGGAATTTTCCCAATGATCATTACTAGTCTTCAACAAATAGAATGAGCATTGTTCCCCCAATATGTGGCATTGATACTATTGGGATCAAGAGGTATTTATTGAGGTTTTCAAATTCTTTCTCACATTCACTATTCTACTTATATGTGACCCCCTTCTTCATTAATTTGGTGAAGGGAAGACACTTGTCTACAAGTTTGTCTATAAATCCCCCAATGTAGGAAAGGTGTCCTTGAAGTCCTATAAACACTTTAATGTTTCAATAACGTGATATTCTATGTATTGATTTTGTTTTCTTAGGGTCAACATTGATGATGCGATGGAATAAAATGTAGCTGCGAAACATTCATGAGGTTACACTAAAAGCACATTTTAGGGGGTTTATATTTTTTCTATGTTATAATCACTTATTTAATATGGTCACCATTGCAGCCTTGTGGTTATAACATTGTCAATAATTAACTATCAGATCCTCAATGAAACATTAAAAAAATTTCCCAAAAAATGGTTTGAAGATGTGATGCATGACACATTGGAATGTGGAACCAACATTATTCATGTCAAATGGAATTACCTGATTGAATAATTATCTATGGGGGCTATAAATGTTGTAGATTATTCATCTTCTAGGGCTATCCAAATTTGGTTATACCCTGAATAGCCATCGATGAAGGATAGGGCATGATAACCAGTCATCGCATCAATAAATTGTTATGTGATTAGAACCTTGAGTTCATATTTTTGAGAGTTTTGGTTGAGATCTCTGAATTCGATGCAAACCATAATTATCACATTTTTCTTCTTTATTGGAACAATGTTGGATAGAAATTTTGGATATTGTACCTCCTATAGAAATTCATCATTGATTATCCTATCCACTTTATAGACAATTTTGGAGGTTTGAGTTGGGTGATTCCATCTGACTACTTACTTGTATCCATAATGGTCTTCTAGGAAGCCTAAGTGGTGGGTGGATACATCGGGATCGAGGCTTGGGATCTCTATGGAATTCTAGGAAAATAAGACACAATGTTGCTTTAGGAAGAAAGTATAAACCTGTTACTCTTCATAAGTCATGGATCCACTAATCAAATTCATTCATGGATCTTTATCCATACCCAAATTTATTTCTCTTAGTTCATCAATAGTGGTGGATAAATATCCCTCAAATACTAGAGGTTCATCCCCGAGGTATTCCTCCTCTTCCTCTTCCTCATGTTTTACCTCTTCCTTCTCTTCCTAGGAAGTAGGTGGTCAAGTAAGCTTCTTGAAGTTTGGATAGGAGTCAACATTTGGACATCCTGAACAAGAAGAAACCATTTCTTGATCAATTTATGGCATGTGGCCTTTTTGGAGCCCCAAAGGGGATATGTGGGATAAAAAATTAGAATCTTCATTTTCTCCCATTGATAAGAAAACTTATTATAATATAGATGATGGTGTAGGGATTTGTAAAATGTTGGGGACAGAATATAGATTCTTTCATTTGGAATTTCATTACTTCTTAGATAGTTGAAAACTTCTCCTGCATTATCGGGCTCAATTGTGTCGACTGACCTCACTAAAGTTGCTGGATGTGTTCCCTAATTCGAACCCATATCTAATTTTTTTGATGGTTAGTACATACTCTAAAATGTGATGGATGAAAGGGTTAACTAGAATCTTTTCAAAAATCATTTGAGGTATTTATTAGAGTGATATCACTAGTCATGGATCGCTTCCCTTACCATTTATATAATCTTGTTTCAAGATATTGTGATTCACTATATTTAAATAGGGATTCTTGACCATTGAATGTCATATTTATTATGATGATATAATATTTGGGGTATTGGTTGTATGAGGAGGGGATGGAAGCATGCTGTTGTAACCAAGGTCTTCCCAGCAAAACGTTGAAGATTTTTACGTACCCAACAACCATGAATTCTAATTTAGACATGAGATCCATGAAATGAGGCCTATTCTTTATTTTTCCAAGAGTATTTCACTAATTATTGTCATAACCATGTAACATTAGAGTGGTAGGGGAAAATTGATATTAATTTAAACCTAGTTAATGAATTGTTTAGATTGGAATGAGGTTGACTCTTGAGACATTTTCAATGAAGGTCCATCAGATATCAGTGTAATTTTTCCTGCCAGATATATACAATAGTTTGATGTGTCCTTGTATAACAGAATCCTCATCATAGTATGTGAAAGAGAAGACTATGTAGAATTTTGTAAGATCATTCTCTACATGATACACTTTGGTAGTAGCAATCCCAACTTCAAATTCCTAAGGTCTAGACAAGTACTGTATGAGTGCTTCTCATATTCATTAAACATTGTATTTTTATTAAAGATAGAGGAAAAACTACAACAAAGAGAAATTCAACTAGGAAGAAAATAAAGAAAACCTAACTAGGGGGGCCTAAATTAATGGAGACCCAACTGACCCCCCTAATCAAAATAACCCCCTCCAAATCCAATTGCAAAGAACTAGAAAAACAAATAACATGATTACCTTGACACGACACCGCCAAAGAAGCAAGACAATCAGCCACTTTTTTGCCCTCCCACCACACATGAGAAATAAAAATATTGTTGTTGTTGAGGATAGATTTGAACTTCTTTAAAAGGTAGGAAATTGACCAAGGAGCTAGAATTTTACCAAGAATTACATCATGAACACTTAAGGAATCAGTTTCTACCTGACTGAGAATAATATTTTTCTGGCCACATAAAACAAGACCCATCTTCATAGCTTTGGATTCTACTTGAATTGAATTTACCCTCCCAAAAAATGCATAATATGCAAGAAGGACACTCCCTCATGTATCCCGAACAACCCCTCCACCTCGCATATTACCTAGTAAGCAAGAACCATCAAAATTAAACTTCAAACCTGTGTTTGGAGCCATCCACTGAACCCAATTCTCTCTTATCGCATTAACAAGCTGTTGAATCATAGAACCATTCCCCTGCAAGAATCTCAAAGAAAGAGCATCATTACATTTATTAATACCATTAACCAGATCAATCAGCAGTGATCTCGTCCTCATAATAATGGACCATTCTGTGGCAATAATACCTTCAGGCCTGGCTCTGTTCCTTACCCAACAGATGCACCAACAATCTGCGCTTAATATTATAACTCTGGCCAATTTTTCTAGTCCCTCACCTTTAATACCATGGAACCATCTTTCCATTAAAGAATTTTCAGCAAGACCATTGGAAAAAATACCAGTAAACCCTCCAAAAAATCTCCATACTGCTTTGGCCCAATCACTCTAAAAGAAAAGGTGATTAGTGTCTTCCTCCTTGTATAACTTACAACAATGACATTTAGAATCCAGGTTAATTCCTATCTTCCTCACATTCTCATCTGTAGGAATAGCCTATTTTCTTATCCTCCATACAAGAAAGTTGAACTTATTAGGAATACATCTACACCATACCTTTTATGTGAGGATGTGTCCTCTAAAATATGTTCTAGGATGATCATGTTAGGGAAGACCCTTTCATGTGTGGGAGAAATTCCATGACCCTAATAAGCTCATTGAAGAGATCCCCCATGTTTTTCGACCACATAAATGGTTTGAGCAGAGTTGTAGTTAGAGTAGTGACTCCTAGAATGATTGTATCTTCCCCCATATAGTCAACTTTGATGACCTATTCCCTTAATTCTCCAATAAAATGTAACGAAATTTGGTTCATATTCATGATCATAATCACATAAGGGATCCATTATGTAAATAACATTAATGGAACCAAAGATCAAATTCTCTTCTGAAGGAGATTCTTTATGTTGGGTTGAACATTATTGTGACGCTGGGTGGGGTGATGCCCGTGCTTCTAGGACTATAGGTATGATGTTATCTAAATTTAAGGACAACATCAACCTTAGAATAGGATTTTCTTCTTGTGTTTTCTATCAAATTGTCTGGACATTTGATTTTTTAGAAGATAGTCCCTTGAGGATTGTGACACCAAAGGGGTTTCCTATGTCATAGAGGAAGTAATTGAGGGCACAATTGGGTTTTTCAATTGTGTTTGGTGGATAGCATGAGTAAGGTTAATAGTTTTTTTGACCCATCAGTCACTAATATTCTACACTGTCTTTCTATTAAATTCCTACAATTTACTCTCCTCTTAATAAATGGTAGAAATCATTCTACCTAATCAAGTTTCCTCCCTAGCTTAACTTTCCCGGTGTCTACCATATTTTGTATCATTTAATGAAGAAAAAACACTCCTGGATGTTATGCCCCAATACATAATGGAAGTGGAAATAGTTTGGGGGATATTAATCACTATATTTTTTTAGACTCCTTAACTTTGGAAACATGATAAATTTATTCTCTAATACCTAGAGGAAGTAGTTATGGACTTGGTCACTCAAAAAGAATAGAACATGCTCTTCATATACTCAAACTTTTTTTCCTCTTCTCTCTTGGATCATCCTGATAAGAAAGGCACTATTTTTTATTATTATGAGGTGGAACCACAGGATATAGTGTGGTATTTATAGTGGGAGTGGGTACAAGATCTTTCTTAAGTGTAATAGTATAGGTCTCTTATTTCCCCATTATCTTTCCTTGAGCTTATGGAATTACTGAAGACGTATATTTGGTCTCTGCGATAGAGTCTTCCACTCCTTGAGTGATTGTGGAAAAGTCTTGAAACCCTCATATATATTTTATAGGGATAAGGGGCATGAAAAACTCATCCCAAAGATTCACTATACAGATTGGAAACAAGTCTTCTTGGGGTAGCAGTAGGTTTAAAGAAGTATGTAAATACATTCCAACAAGAAATAAAATCTGAGACCCATTTATTATTCTACTATTTTAAGTTTGAAATTTTGAGGACTATTATCTTCTATAATTATGATTTTAACTGGAAGAGAAACATCTAACGGTGGTCTTCACACTCTAAAATTTATTGATCCTACAAGCTAGTGTACCATATAAAGGCTGGTCCCTCCAGTGATTACCTGAATTTTACTACCTCTTATTGTTTGGTAGTCCCCATACCAAGATACCAACAAGAAAATAAATGAATAAAATGATTCTATGGGTCTCCCAAGACATTAAAAATTGGAAATGTGGGATTCCAAAGGTATTCAGGGGAAGATTCAAATCTACCCAGTCCAGGTAAGGATTTTTTTCTGGTTGTATCAGTGCGTGTTGTACCTCCATGGATTCCAATTGATCATTTTGGAACTCAAATGTATTCAATATCCATTAGGGAATGTCCAGTTGAGCTGAATCCTGAATGGATGTAGTAGTTGGTAGAGATTTATGTGGAATTACTACTAGTATCTTTCATGGGTAGCCTATAGGGGAAGGCTATTAAAGATGCACAGGGACCTGTTTTGGTTGTGCACCCAGTAGAGGGAACTCCCAATATGAATCTTTGATAACCAAGTATATTGGTGGTTGGTATCCTGAGTTGACCAAATGTTCCAAATCCACTTTAGTCACTATGGCGAACCCTCTTTGTTGAGGTACGCTGGTTGGGAGTGTGGGTTGAGGATCTACTTTTAGAACATATCTAGTTGTAAGGCTACCTCGAATTATTAATGCATTGAGTATCCTTTATTATTTCATTTCTTCCTCTTATTGAGAAAATATTTCTTCAATAGAAAAGGGATAAATATCTCCATGAGGTAGGTGAGAAAAAGTATTACCCTTACCATCTTTCTAAATGGATGCATTTCAAGGAGTTATTGGTAGAGTGATTGGGGGTATGCCCAAATTCTTAGAAAGCCTATAGTTATGGGTATGCACAACCCCTCAAATTGTTTTAGTTTGAACCATATTTTGAAAAAATTCATCCTCTAATTCCACCAATGAATTGAACTAGGGTTGTGTTGGGTCAGTAGGGGTAGTGTTACTAACATTCTCTAATTCAAAATTTATTTTAGGCATTATATTAGTGTATTTTTTAGACTACCTTTTTCAATTCCATCCATGAGGTCTCTTCCTCTACTTCACTGATTCTATAGGAGCTATTTGGCGGATAGTAATCATAAGTGAATCTCTAGATATTTCATTTTTCCACATTCTGAATGAAAATATTGAATCATGAGACAAGATAAACTAGGAGGATTCATTATGTGGAATTCCACCTTATTAGGGGAAGACTAAAATTCTCTAGGGATAATTTTATTGATCTAAAAAATCCCCATAACCTGTTGGTTAGGGTTATTCCCATTTCACTTTCACAACTCTTCGGGCCTGGTTTTCTAACCTCGAATGTTTTGATTAAAAATCCCCCAACCCTGTGGGAGGGGTTTCTACTATACTATCATGGCTACTGTTATCATGGTTTTCCATCAGATTTGATGGATTTTATTTCAAACTTGTGTTGGTTGAATCATTTGGTATGATACTGAATCACCCACATCTGAATATCATTATGATATTTCCAACATTTGGGATATTAAGAAACTGACTTCCCCTAAGTGGGAGTCTTTCTCAATATTCTCATATGTCTGACACAAAATTTTCTCAATAGCCTTATATATTCTGTCCTGACATCAGTGAGAGTCATTCGAGGCCTATTTTTTTGAGCATATCATCAGTTGTGAACATAGTCCATTTATCGGAGCTGTCCTAATACTATGACATTACATGATACCACTTATGGTGGGATTTACTAGTTGGGGATCATGTTGAAAGGTAATTATCCATGTTCACCCAATCCTCTAATATAAACACTATATGGGGAATTATCGATCATCTATCAGAATCATTCTAATGTTTTTAGGCATGCACGTTAATGGGATCTTTTCCATTTATTGAGCTTTGGATGTCATGTATTCAGAAGAACTTCCAAGTCAATTTGGTGTTCCACCCCTTCTATTACATTGAAGTTACTTTAATACTCATCATTGGGAAATAATTTTTATCTCATGTGACAAAGAGTTTTCCATATATTTATGCATGTTTTGTGTACACAATATTCTGAAAACACTTTTATAATTCATAATTGAGGGATGGATAATATACAAAACATGATAGGTATCTCATCGTTATCCAGCTACTTTCTGATGTTACCATTTCATCTTCATCTTTTTTCAGAAGTTACTCATCCTCATATGACCAAAGTGTACATTTTCTCACTGGTTTATCATAAACAACATTATTGGTAGGGGCTTCCTCTGTTATATTGAAAGGCAAGAGATCCAAGGGGGGTTCTGAGAATGACTATTTCCCTATGTTGATTTCCAATTGAGAAAAAATTTCAATTCTCAATGATAAGGAATTAAACATGATTGTCCCTATTTTCCCATGTGCCTTATAGTAGAAGGGATTTCTCATTACTACATCACCACGGGGAGGACCCTTATAGAAAAATTAAACACAACTACAGAGAGAACTTTTTCAGTGAATGCCATCATTGGGAGTACTTCCATGGTTCATTACAGCAAGGGTAAGAACCTCTTAATATTTGATCTTATGTGCATACGAAGGGTTGTTATTAGTCTATTTGGGAGATAGTCGCTTGAGACCAATTAGATTGATGTCATGAAAAAAGAATTAATTATAAAGTGTCCAAAGAGGACCTCTAATATTACTGTCATTGATCCTGTAATTTGGTAATGGGAGAGTAGGATCTTGATCTATCACAAATAAATACTTGAGGGATTCAATAACTCCATAATTAAGTAGATAAAGATCATAGATCAGCTCTTCATTATCCAATTGTATTTGGTGAGGCTTCTTTCTCAATTCCTTCTTTCGAGTGACTAGGGCCACTTGCTGGGGGAAGTGGTTTTCAGGTATAAAAGTTTCTTTATTGGCTCCTCTTTTGATATAGGAATTTCCTAGAAGGCTCCTACAATTTTTGTAAGGGTTTTTTCCTACCTATGAGTGGCCATTATAATGACCTAATTACCTCTTATTTTATTGGATGTATGCTCCTAATCCATTTTTTATATAGTTATGCAGTTTTATCCATGACCCTCCTGGATGGGATCATAGGTGTGTGTCTACTCTAGGGTGACATATTGACGATCCACCCCATTTGTGGGGATAGAGCTATGTTTCCATCAGTCTGGAATGACTATTGTCACTATTACGATGTCCTGGAAGGTCGGTAAGATGTGGACAAGGATATTAATCTTCCCTTTCACCATTTTCCAGATATGCATGGAAACTTTAGCGACTATAATAGGGATACATAGCCATTCCAAATCTTTAGGAGTGGTATGAGAGTATCCTATTATAACACCCTTGGAATTTAAAATATTTTTCTTTATAATTTTAATATATTCTATAGCTCATAATACCTGAAACATTGAGTTAGCTTGTGTCACACATAAGAGAAACTTTCTTTGATTGCTTGAGTTATATGCAAGGCTGAGTTTTACAAAACAACTATATATTATGAAAATATTATTATTTAATATAATAATATATAACCTAGCCATTAAATAAATTTTTTGAATAGTATTCACTGACATATGAAAATATATGATTTATAAAAATATAATTTTAATTTATTGGTTACAAATTAATTAAAAATGAAAATATAAACCAATTGAATATAAATGAAATATTTTTATTTTTATGCTCCCAAAGGAATTTTGTCTTAATAAATTAAATTAATTACAATTTTTGAATGATATTAATTAAAAATATATATTATTTATTCAATAAAATATTTTTTATATTCATCAGGTAGATTCTATAGGCATAATATATGAAAAACCCAATTTTTTGTATAAAACCCAATATTTTTCAAAAGGTAGTTCTACCACCTTTTAATGGAGAACATATTTCAAATCCAATTTTTGACACATTTATATATTCAATTTTACAAAATAAACATCTTATTTTAAATTAGATTATAAAAATATACATTGGTTGAATTTTTGATATTTTTATGATAAGTTTCATGTTTTGATGAATAGTGAAAAATACTAATTTTGAATTGAAACCAAAATTTTTCATCAAAATAATTTATAGTGTGAAATTATATTATGGAATATGATTAAATTATAAATAGATTATTATTTTAACAATTTTAAAAAAAATTAGTGTATTGGTATCAATTTTACATTAGATTTAGATATAAAAAAATTTCAATATTTTGCGTGTTTAAACTTTAATAACACGATTTCTCTACCCGTCAATGAGATTAAATTTAAATTAATTAATAAATAATATATGTTTTTAATTTTAAAAAATTGATTCCATGATTTCAATTGGTGGTTTTAAACTATTTAAATAATATTCTTTTATTTTTTGGAATATGAATAGAATTATTTTATTTTATTTTAATTACCACAGTTAAGGTTAAATCGGGTAATTATGTGAAAAAAAAATATTATAAAGACTATAAAATTACCATAACACATGTCCTAATTTCATTTTATGTGTTTTTTTCAACCTAATGTTTCATTTTCTAAAATTATAACATTTTTATGCCACTTGTCAAAGAATATGACATTTATTATATTTTTTTAAATAAGAGTTAAAGATTTCATACTCAAATTTTAATAACTATACCAATTTTAATAAATTGTTATATAGAAGATAAATTATACTATATATTTTAATTTTAAATATAATAAATTAACCTTCATCATGATGATTTATTTTTAATTTTTATAGAATAAATAGTTTAATTAATGGCTTGTACAATAATGATGCATTAATTGTTTAATCAATGGAAATATCAAATAAATGATATTAAAATTATTAAAAAAAATATAATTTGACCTACTTAATGACATCCATGGTTTTTATATATAAATTAGACATTATATAGATATATTTTATGTTTTTTTCTAAGTTATCATGTTGTTATGGAAATTTTAAAAAAATAAATAATGAATAGTCTCAAAATTGACATAAATGATACTTACAATTAAATAATATCTTATTAAATGATATAAAATTCATAAAAATATAAAATTCTTCTAAATAACTATTATAAGGTTAAATATTTTATCCATGAACCATTTTTGGTTCTTTTTTAATTTTATTGTAACTATATTAACCCTAATGAATTGAAAATCCATGTTTTCATGGTAA
This sequence comes from Viscum album, assembly GCA_963277665.1. Classification (NCBI taxonomy): domain Eukaryota; kingdom Viridiplantae; phylum Streptophyta; class Magnoliopsida; order Santalales; family Viscaceae; genus Viscum; species Viscum album. The sequence goes on along the minus strand of OY728122.1, from coordinate 3,897,461 downwards.
TAGTTAATGAGTTTAACTAAGGGTAAAATCCAAAATACAAAGTTAATATTGTGAAATAATCATCTCTAAAAAATATTATTAGATATTATTTCATCACATAATCTTTTGATATTAAAAATAAATCAATTTGGAGCTATTTTAAATAGAAAATTAATTTATATAAATTTAATATTTTAAAAGATTCCAAGAGTTCCCCTCCCCTCTCTTATAAAATGTACCTCTTCCCTCACATCCTCACGCCACATTAATACCTCTAGAACACTACCTATTTATCCTCCCAAAATTCTTATTTATTTTATGGGTGTCCTGGGCTTCTAAAAATACCAACCCAAGTGTCCTTAATAGGTGATCAAAAGGATGTCCACAGAAGAAGATGTAATTGTTTTACCAATTCATTGAAGTTCATTTCTTCTTCTATGCCCTCTTACTATTTTGTTTAAATAATTAAGTAATAAATCTACAATAATACATATTATGAGATGTTATTATGATTATTGTAAGACCATATTCCTTGTTTTATCCTTCCTAAGAAAAACAGTATCAATATGTGTGCATACGTACAACTTACCGTCTCCAAGTTGTGGTGTAATTTATTTTTCCTGAACACTTTATTTGGATTGGTATAATGATGTATATAGTGGATAAAATAATAAATAATATATGATATTGAATATTTATAATTAATATAACATCCAATTAATTACCACATTACTATAAAGGTAATGATATCGTCACCCATGTGTACGTACAACCTACCGTATCCACAACACGATGAGATTCATTCTCTATGTTAACCATTCAAGAATGACTATAAAAAATATATATGATGAGTAAAATATAATATTTAGGAAAATAATATCTTTATTAATAATAATAAAATATATCATATTCATATGAAACTATACTTACATGACAAAATAAACATATAAAATGAAGCAGTTAACACCTGAAATAGTTGTAAAAATAAAATATTATCAACAAAATGATATAAGAGGATCATATATGATATCATAAATATGGATATGTTTATTCTATAATTTAATAAAATTATTTAACCATTATATAAAAGGTTAAAACGCCCTCAATTAAAGGAAATTGTGAGTTAAGGGTAAGTTTCATAACATCATTATTATATGGGATTGTTTATACATAACTATTTACTGGGACCTATTTATCATATGTGTCCATGTTTCTTAAAAATGTTTTCCAAAATATTTTTACTATTATCCTAAAAATGTTTAAATTATTTTAACTATGTTTTAATTTTTATAAAATTGTTTAAAAGGATTTTTTTTCCTTTTCCTAATGAGATACTTTATAACTTTTTTGATGGAAGGAATTTTTTTTACTTATGTGCTGTGAGCAGATTTTTCTACCATCATGATGCCAAAATGTTTTACAGCTTCCACTACAAGATAACCTGGTTATTTTCAAATTAAAATTTTTTATTTTATAATTGATATTCTTTTAAATAAAATATTTCAAAATAAAAAATTTGTATTTCTCTCAATATATTTTTAATAATTTTATTAAAGTATTTTCATCTATGTTAATATCCATTGGTGGATATTATACTTGATTGAGGATGATCTTTTATGATATCATTTACCATATTTCATTTAATGGTTTATGATTTAGATTGAATGTAGAAGTGTTACCATTATGGTTTTATGGTTTATTTATTCACATTTCATATGATAATTTTAAAACTAATGTTTATATTGATTATGTTTCATCAGCCCTTTCATACGAGGAATGCATTGGAGTTAGTAAGTGATGGAAATGGCCTATTATAACCCCTCAATTCCTTAGTAGGTCTCACGAGAAAAACTTTTTGGGTTTTTACCCATTTATTTATAGTTCGTTGGTTGAAGCCTTGACATTATTTTTATGATATACGGAAATATGAATTCTCTCATTATGAGATTAGTTATTGATATTCCATGTAATTATTTAATTATAAGAATTTTGTGGTTATGATTTATAGATAATGAGATTAGTATATATAGTGTTATTTATTATTTCTGTATTATGTTCAAGATTATATTTAAAGGTATTTTTTTAGTTATACACTTTTACTAAAGGTTTATTATTATTTATTCATAATAGATTACACTGTACGCTTAGCCTTAATGAGCATCTGATTTCACTCCTTTATTATGTTTTAGTTTCCTAGGATTCCAAGATATGTATTATGACAAATATAAAGGGTTAAGCTAGGAGAATAATGGAATTATGATAGGATTATTTATATTTTATTTTATGTTTTGAATTATAATATAAGGTTCAAGTTTGTAATTAGGCTTCCAAGGTAGCTAAACTGATGGATCCTTTAGGTTTCAAGTATTTTATCTATTCCAATGTAATAATGTAAGGCATTGGTTATATGCTACTAGGGTCAGGGATTTTATAGTTTGTATCAAAAAAAGATCAGTAGAAACCATGGAAACTATATTTAGTAAACATAGAAAGGGGAACATAACCCTAATATAGAATTTTAGGATAAGTATAGAAGAAAGTCCTAGAATTTTGGTAATGTAAAGATTTTGTGGTTATTACTTGAAATACATACATGTCTGGATATTACAAGTAGATGTGATTTTGGAATAGATATACCTATGAGTAATAACTCTGACAAGGTGCACTAGGCCGGTCTAAACATAACGTGTTAACCAACAATGAGACTTACAGTGCACTTGGTATGACACTCCCGAGGGATATTCTTAGGATAATTGATATTTTATTTACAATCCATTATGAAGGATTTAAAAGTAAATATTTTTCCAAATAAACTAATTTTATGATTATGAGATTAACTATTCATAAATTTTCAATTTATGTTAAATTTTTTTCTAGTTTGAAATTGTACATTATGATTAATAACCCAATTTAGTATATGCCATTGTTTAGAAATAGATCCTAGTAGAAAGAATGTGAAGATCACTAATGAACATGATTCAAATAGTTATAAGGATCATATTATTCATGGTATTAATCCAAATGTCGAAGGGAAATAATCTTCCAAACATTCTCATCATATGTGGAAATGGTATCATGGGATAACAAGATGGGAGAATAATAATTTAAGTGTTATGGATTTAGGGGTAAGAAAAATAATAATAGAACAGCTGGAATAAATATAGGTAGATGTAAGAATGGAAAGAAGTATTTTCCCACATGTAATAATTGTGGAAATAATCAAACTGGTTCTTGCTTAAAAGGAATGGGAGTTTTCTATATGTTTGGAGGTAAAAGCCACCATTTTTTGGATTGTAATGATAAGAAAAAGGCTTATATTGAACAATTATTAAACTTTAAGGATATGGTACAATATAAAAATCAATTTCTCATATGTCAAAGGAGTGTACCCCAAAAGAGGTTAATGTATCATTGAAGAAATTATGATACTACCATTAATATAGAGGAATTATTAATGCACTTATGTTGGAATTCAAGAATTATTTCATTTGATGATATTATCAATGATGTACTGGTTATAAGAATTATGGACTATAAAAGGATTTTACAATAGTACTATTTAATTAAATATTTGAGAATGTATGTTTAATGGTACCAAGAAAAGTGACTAAGTAGCAATTTAAAATATTTGGATAACATATGGTTGAGGGAAATATAACCCTTAATATGTTCCTAATACTGAGATAATTATATAGAATAATGAGATGATTGATTTGGATAAATTAAAATGGATATTACTAACTACCTTTGATCTAATTAATGGGTTTTTGAAAAAGTGGTTTATTCCATCATTGATGGAGTTTACACAATTTTTGGATTTAAGAAATATAACCAATAATCTATGATATATTTAAGGAATAATAAAGCATTCATTTTTTTAAGAAAGTTTTCTGTTTCAAGGGAATACATGATGAAGGTATTCACACATTTGGAAGGTGACAAATAAAAGATGTGTCATGTTTTGGAATGATTAACAATATGTTAACTTTAGAAAAGTTTACCATTTATGAAATGGTTTTAGTTTATCTTTCTAAAAAAATTTAGAGGTTAGTGTATTACTTCACCCTATGATGCAAATTGTGCTATGAAATGAAGTATCAATAGTTCAAGGCACAACCAAAGTAAAAATTGTGTTTATATATATGTATCAAGTTATTATATTTCAATACATTCTTATAGAGTTAAATAATTCCTCAACCCAAGGAAAAATATATAAAAATTTGTTAATATTTATTGAACTAATGATATTTTTAATCATCATAGATTTTTGGCTATGAGGCCCTCAGTTTTCCATTGATCATTCACTTGTTTGTGATTAATGACTTAAATCACTCCCTACAAATATTTAATCTTTTCCTCCATGTATGTATCTATAATTTGAACTAATGTTATCTTATTTGAAAGACTATATTTGTGGTGAGCTTCACATTTATCTCTCCTGGTTGTTAGGAATATGTTTTGTTAACCCTTTTTAAGATGTGGGTTGTTCAACAAAAGTATTTTCAAATATCAAAATCTTGATTATTGGAATTATGTTTAAATTGCGAGGATGAATTTTAATGAAGGTGGGGAGAAAATAACACCCCAATATTTTAAATTTTTTTAATTTTAATATATTTTATATATTGTAATGCACACAACACTGAGTTATCTTGTGTTACATGCAAGATTGAATTTCTTCTATGACTTGTGTTATACGCAAGACTGAATTTTTCTAAACAAAATTATATTATTAAAATTTAATTATTTAATATAATGAGATATAACCTAGCAGTTAAATAACATTTATGAATAGTATCGACTAACTTAGAAAAATATAATTTTTATAAAAATATAATATTAATTCATTGGTTACTTATTAATTAGAAATGAAAATATAATCCAATTGAATATAAAATAATTTTTTTTATTTTTATTCTTATAAATGAATTTTTTTCTTAATAAATTAAACTAACTACAATAATAAAGTGATATTAATGAAATATATATGTCATGTATTTAATCAAATATTTATTATATTCATCCAATAGATTTTATTGGAATAAGATATGAACAAACACAATTTTATGCATAAAAACCTATATTTTCTAAAGGAAGTTTTACCACCAAATAATTGAAAACCTATTTTAAATCCAAATTTTGGAAATTTTATATATTATATATGAAAATATAAATATCTTATTTTAAATCAGAATATAAAAATATACTTTGGAATAATTTTTTTAATTTTTCTAATAAGTTTCATGTTTTGATGAATAGTGAAGAATACAAATTTTTAATTGAAAACAACATTTTTCATAAAAATAATTTATAGTGTAAAATTATATTATTGAACTATTTTAAATTATAAATAGAATTTTTTATCCTTTAATACAATTTAATTAATTTTTATCAATTTTTCATTTAATTAAGATATAAAAATGTTTCAAACTTTTGCATGTTTAATCATTAATAACCAGATTTTTCACGCTGACAATGAGATTTATTTTAAATTAATTACTAATTTTTTTTGTTTATAATTTTGAAAAATGGATTCCATATTTGTAATCAATGGTTCAAAATTATGTAAATAGGTTTCTATTATTTTTTGAAAAATGAATAGTAAAATTTAGTAATATTTTAATTACCACACTTAAGAGTAAATTAAGTAATTATGTGTATAAATAATATTATAAAGAATATAAAATTACCCTATCACATGTCCTACTTTCGTAGGATGAGTTTTTAGACCAATTAGATCCTTTGGCCAAAATTATACCACTTTTGAGCCACTTTTGTGAGAATATGACATTTGTTGTATTTTATTTAAACAAGAGTTAAAGATGTCATACTCATATTTTAATAAAAATAATAATTTTAATATATTTCTATACAAAATAAAAATTAGAAAATAAAGAGTAATTTGAAATCTAATAAATTTATCTTCATCTTGATAATTTATTTTTAATTTTTTAGAATAAATAATTTAATTAAATGCTTATATAATAATGATGCAATAATTTTTTAATTAAGGGGAATATCAAATAAATGGTATAAAAAATATTAATATATATATAATTCAACATAATTAATTACATCCATGAATTTTATAGATAAATTATACATGTTATAAGTGTTGGTTTTATGTTTTCATGTTGTTATGATATTTAAAAAAATAATGAATTATGTAAAATTTGATATAAATGATACTTTAAAATTAATAATTTTTATTAAAAGATATAAAATTAATGAAAATATAAAATTAGGCCAAATTACTAGAATAATGTAAAATATTTTATCATCAATCCATTTGGGGTTCTTTTGAAATTTTATAATAATTATATTAATCCTAAAGAGTAAAAAATCCAAGTTATCATGATGAGGGTTAAATAGTTTAACAAAGGGTGAAATCCAAAACATAAGGTTAATATTGTGACTTAAACATGTATAAAAATTATTAGTGTAGATGCTTTCGTCCCATCATAATATTATCTTTAAAATAACTCACTTTAGAGGTATTTGAAATTAAAAATCAATTTATATTAATTTAATCTTTTTCAAGGATTCCAAGAATGCCCCACCCCTCTCTTATAAAAAGACATCTCCTACCTCACTTAATCAAACCACATTGAGCCTTCTAGCTCGACCAAACCCTACAATTTTATCCCCCCAAAATTTTTATTTAAGTTCTAGAGGTCCTGGTATTCTAAAAATACCAAACCTAGTGTCTATAAGAGGAGATCCAACGGAAGTTCACCGAAGAAGAGGTAAATGGTTTACCGATTCATTTAAGATTGTTTCTTCTTCTACATGCACATACTATATTGTTTCTATAATAAATTAATAAATCTATTATCATATATATGCTTATATTTTTTTATTATTATGGGACAACCATATTCCTCTTTTGATCCATCCTTTGAAAAACAATATCACCATGTGTGCGTTTGTATAGCTTACCGTCTCCATGTTATGGTGAATTTTTTCTTCATCACCCCATTATTTAGATGGGTATAATGATGAATATAATGGATAAAATAATAATAATGACATAATATTGACTATGTATAATCAATATAACATCCAATTCATCACCACTTTACTATATTGTGAATGATAGTGTCCGCCATGCGTACGTCCGACCTACCATCTCCAGGACGTGATAAGATTCATTATCTACGTTAACCATTCAAGAATGACAATTAGAAACATATATTATCATTAAATATAATATTAATGAACTTAATATCAATCTAGATATGATGAAAATATATCCTATTCATAATAAACATTACTTAAATGAAAAAAAAAACATAAGAAAACAAAGGAGTTAACACCCGAAAAAATGGTTGTAATGAAATATTATTAACAAAACCATACAAGAGGATCATATATGATATAATAAATATGAATATAATTTAGTTATAATTTAATAACATGATTTAAATTTTATACCAGAGGTTAAAAAACCTCAACTAAAGGAAATAGTGAGGTATGGGTTAATTTCACGATCTCATTATTATTCGAGATTGTTTATATGTATGTATTTATGGGGACATATCTATCATCAATGTCTATGTTTATTAGAAACGTTTTCCAAAATATTTTTCACTATTATCCTAAAAATGTATAAAGTCCTTTACCCAAGTTTCAATTTTTATAAAATGGTTTAAAATAATCTTTTTTCATTTTCCAAACTAGGTACTTTATGGATTTTTCGATAAAAGGAATGTTTTTTAACTTATACAGCATGAGAAGATTTTTCTATCATCATGATGCCTTATAATTTTCAATATTCCATTAAAATATTACAATGTTATTTTCAAATGAAGTGTTTTATTTTATAATTGAACATCTTTTAAATAAATGATTTCAATGTAAAAAATATTGTATTTCTCTCAAGATATTTTTAATGATTGTATTAGAGTATTTTTTATCAATGTCAACATCCAGTGTTGGATTTTATGCTTGATTGAGGATAATATCTTATGATATCATTTACCATATTTCATTGAATGGTTTATGATTTAGTTTGACTATAGATGTACTCTTTTGATACCTTTCATGATTTATGGTTTAAGTATTCAGTTTTCCTATATGTGTTTTAATAAGAATGTTTATATTGATTATGTTTCTTCACCCATTTCATATGAGGAATGAATTAGACTTAGTAAGTGATGGGTGGGCTTCACTATGTCCCATCAATTCATCGGTATGTCTCACAATACAAACTAGTTCATATTTTTAACCCTTTATGTACGGTGCCCTATCCAAAGCCTTGAAGGTATGTTTATGATGTCTAACATTATGCATCCCATAATTATAAGATTAGTTATTTATATTCCATGTTATTATTCGACTAGTAGAATATAAATGGTTATGCTTTCTATGTCATGTCATTATTTTACATTGAATTATTTATTCTTTCCATGTTATGCTCAAGATTATGCTTAAAGGTCTTGTGTTTCAGTTATACACCATGCCTTAAGGTTTGTGATTATTTATTCATAATATCTTCTTATGTACCCTTACCCGTACTAGGCATATGAGCTCACCCATTTTGATTTTTTATTTTCCCAAGATTCTAATATGTGTATTATGACTGATATTCATGGTTAATCTAGTATAATAATGGATTTATCAAAGGTTTTTTTATTTTAGGTTTTGAATTATAATTTAAGGTTCATATGTGTAATCAGGATTCCAAAACTACTAAACTAATTGATCCTTTAGATTTTGAATTGTGTTTCTATGCCAATGTATTAATGTAAGGAACCATCTCTGGGCTACTGGGTTTGTGTATGTTACACCTATCCTCTATTTCTTTCCATTAGATACTAGAAGTACTCATGTGTGAGGGAAGAGTGTTGGGTCTAACCCTATTCATCATCAAGACTTTCAAACTGACTTCTCTAGGTACTCCCATATGAATGTACTAGAATGATTAATGAATGAAGGCTGGTGTTTTATCCAACTTATTGTTTTCCACCAAACTTTTTTGGCTGTCATCTTTGAGTTTTTTCAAATGATTATGCTGAAAGGTTTGATTAGTGTGGGTATATGTAAGTTCCATCTTATGATTTCCTGCTAGATTTGAATGATTAGCTTCCTTGGATGCTTCCAGATGAGTTTGTTGGATAGTTTAATTAGGGTTGGTGGGTGTATATTCCCGCTCATAGTTTTCTGCATAATTTGATTGGTGGGATACTCCATAGGGGGTAGAGGTTTGGTCCTGCTCATTGTTTCCCTATTGATACTCCCAGTAGGCTGTCTTGAGTGCCTAGTTCTAGAAGATCAAGGTGGTACTACCAAGGATGGCACCCTCATCATGTTGAGGGTCCACTACCATGTGGTGTTGGCGGCGACGACTGCTGGCATGATTCCTTTAGAATTACCCCTGTGTCATATGGATGATGTTGTCTATAGCCTCTTGATCCAACTCCCTAAGACAAAGGAGGGACTAGTTGTCATTTTATAGGTATAAATTCATGAAATATTTGAAGATGTTGGGTGATTTTGTCTGGTTAGGAACCAACGAATTCTACTGGTTGGGTGATAGGTGGGGCCTTGTGAGATGGAGGGTGTGCCAGATAGCCTTCATGTTTGGGATAGTACCATTCTGCTAAAACTCTAGAACCAGTGCATTTGAGACCAAGAGTTGAATACGATGTGTTGGTAACATCGTACTCTCCTTATATGAAAAAAAATTAATATAATCTATGGAATACATTTTTTGAAGTTGGAAGGATGCCACTAGATTGAAGGGAGTTCTGAGAGAGTGTTCCTAAAAAATAAATGACGGACACAAACCATAAACCCCACCAAAGTATTATCTTATTTAAGAAAACACATGCATGATTTATTATATTGTTTAAAATCATTAATTTTAAGATAAAAGGGTATAACAGGTGGGTGACACCATCATCTTGGTTAAAGATTCACATTGGGTTCACAATTGTGGTTTTGTCCCTGAAAATCAGTCGCCCAAAGATTGATTGTAGGGGGCTGAATTCTGTAAAATCATCCATATCGGGCTCACTATTTTTTGAATAGTTTACAATGTTTTTTATCCTAAAATAAGAAATTACCAATAGTTATATACCTGTGTTGACTCATGGTCATACTTTCCAATGGTAGTCACTCGTTGGTAGGTTTGGACGACAATACTTAATAACTCACATTGGTTGAGAGGATGAGAGGTTGGGCTCATCACACACTTTTGTGTTGAATATTTTCCTACTCCAGTTCTCCATTAAATATTTAAGATATATTCATGAAACTTTCATTAATTCTCAAGTATGAATTAATTCATTGTTGAATTAACAACCAATTATTAGCATGTGTGTAATTTATAATCATATATATGTATTTTAGGTTCTTCATCAATGGATACATCTATATGTATCCAAGTTTATTCATCAATGGTGTCCTCTTATGGACTGACTAGTGATTATTTGGTCCTTATTATGACTATTCTGATTTTTATCCACAGAGTGGAGCACTCAAGAGTGTATCATTATCTAGGGAGACATGAGTTATTTTGACGTTAGGATTGGACCCATGAATGGGATTCCTATGTATCATTGTGAAAGGAATAAGAACCCAAGTATTTTGGTTCGACTTAATGGAAAACATAATACCATTTAGGGTAATGTGATAAGGACCAAAATATGCAATCTAATGTCAAGCATTGAGAACATCTAGGTGGAAGGTGCCGAGTCGATGTTTAGTGTGAGAATTATGATGAAGAAGACCAAGGAAACTAAAAGGGATATGGATTCATAGGTTGAATAAGACCCTCTTGGGAATGTGTTCTACATATAATAGGGTTGATTTGGGGTGTTCGGTTTTGACCTCATAGAGTATTCATATGTATCCCATTTGGATGGGAATCAAATACCACATGGTTTAGTTGTGAGGAACCGCACCTATGGAGGCCCTATAAAAGTTTTTCCCACAGGCTAGTATATCCATTTGATAGGATTAAGTTAGATATTTTTCTTGAAAAGGATTCCTTGCAAAAGACGACATGGAGGATATCTCACCTCATGGTGATTTGGTGGCTTGTTCGTGGTTACACCTAAAGTGGATTCCCATGGATGAGTATGGTGATATGGTTGTGGGTTATACTGAGTAGGAGGCCCAAATGTTAGATTTTAGGGCAAATTATAGAAGAGAATTCCCTTAATTGGATGTTTATTACACTTTGAATGGGTCCAATAAGGTTTGGTTAGGACATAAACATGCATTGATACACTTAGGTTGGATTTCGAAGATTATTCATGAGGAGGATTCCCTAGTAAGATGTTAGGAATTATACAATATAGGAGGCCCAAAAGGCTCGGTTGGGACTTACACTTGGAATGATGACCATATGATGGATTTCACAGATTATTCTTGAGTTGGATTCCATGGTAGTATGTTGGCACTTATACCAAGTTGGAGGCCCAAAGCATCCGTTGAGACATACACTTGGAATGATTCCCACAGGTTGGGTTGCAAGGATTATTCCTGAGGAGGATCTCCTAGTGCTCAATCTTTTGGATGTTAGGATCGTGGATAACCTATAATCCCTTATGAGTCATGCTCAGTGTGAGAAACGAGAGGAATTCAAAGATCAATCAAACCACACGATCCTTCTTCCATTGGTGGATGATGTTGGGGATACGAGAGAAGATGAAAGAGCTTTGATGTGCCCATTCACTCTCCCATTTTGTATTTAGGTTTTTCACATTGGACTACAAATCCCGGTACAAACTGGGATTTGAAGAGGAGAAAGCGCAGAACCTCCTACATGAAAGGATTAGGGATTACTCCTGGAGGGTTTCCCTAAAAAATTTAGGTTTGGTAGGTGCTTACTCTTGAGGAGGATTCCCTAGTGAATGGGACTAGTGATTGAGGATTAATCATGAGGAGGGTTTCCTTTATTGGTTGAGTTGGTACTTATAATTGAAAGTTTTCCCAAAGTTTATAGATTTATATTTTGGATTATACCAAATAGAAGGCCCAAAAGGTTGAATTTCGAGGCTAATTTCATATATAAGGATGCCTTAGTGATTTGAGGTTTGGTTGGAGCTTACGCCGGAGGAGGATGCCCTATTGAATAGATGTTGTTATTGGGGATTAATCCTAATGATGATTCCAGTTATTGGTTGAGTCGGGTCTTATACTAGAAAGGTTTACAAAATATTGGAGATCATAATTGGGGATTACACCAAATAGGAGGCCCAAAAGGATGGATTTCGGGGGTTATACCGTATAGGAGGATGCCTCAGTGCGGGGATCATATGGATGTGAAGATCATAGCTAAACTATAAACCCATGTGCATCATGATCAGTGTGAGAAACAAAAGGAAGTCAACGATCTAGAAAACTGCATGATCATTCTTCCAATGTTGTATAGGATTGGGGATATGACACATCTCTCTCATCATTGTACCCTGGACCCAAAGGGAGAGATTAAGGGTTTTGAAGTTCCCATATCCCCTCTTGTTTTGGTAATTAGGACAGTTGTATTTTGTGATCTTTCTACCTCTATCCCATGGTTATGTATGAGAAATGATTGAAGTGAGAGAGGATCTATAATAAAGGCTAGGGGATTGCATAAAAATTGGTTCTAGTGGGAATAGAGTAGGATTTCATTCCAAATCACCCCACTTAAAACCACAGGATATAGTTTTCATAGGCAGCTACAGAAGGGAATGGTCCTATTGAAATAGTGGGTGCCCTAGACCCAACTACAAGTAATTTTGATTACGACATCATGTGTACAGTTATTTATTCATGATGGCATCTTACCATTATAGTGTATAATTTTTTACGTCCACTATTATAATGGTAATTTCCAAAGATTTATTTTTCTATCGAGAGGTTATAGTAGATCACATGCTATAATGAGAACCTCGAGATACCATGACATTAATCTTAAAAATATATTCTATAGTCTAGATAGAACTTAATGATTGGACAAAGTAGATATTTGACTATCAGGTGTTGGTGCCTCATAAGCCTTGAGACTTCTTCTCATAAAGTTCGCACATGGTGATCTCTGGTGGTGAGATCATGGGGACAGACCCACCAATAGGAACACCACATGTATTGGGTGTCATTGGTCGTTCCTATCTACAGACATGTGTATTGGTCTCCTGACTTGATATCATTACCAGTGTGTACCATTTGATGGCATACTTTGATTCAAGGAAAAAACTATGGTATTGAAATCTTGGCGAGGTAGCTTTTTTTGGGTGCATCGTTGGTGGTAAGACTTTGGTAGAATGGTCAAGATTGGACTTATCACATCCAAGTTCATGAAGTTGTATATCTTAGGTCTGGTTGATCAGGGTGGTGCTGCCTTCATAAGTCTTTGGCCAAAGTAGTACAAAGGTAAATCAATCCAGATTGATCAACAAATAATAAATCATGAAAAGGGAGATGACACAAGTGTGCATCCTGAATTATGAGATATTTAATGAAAAAGAGATTATAGTACATAGCCAGTGTTCATAGGTTGGTTGTCGTTGCTATGACAATCCTTATCTATTTAGGTTTCGTGATGGGTTTCTAGACTCTGCTCTTGGTCTGTGGATTTTATTCACTGTTATTGTGATAAGGGCCTAGAGGGTCCCACACAATAGCATATTCATGAATCCTCCCTATTAAGGTGAATAGGTATATGGACATGGTGGGCCGTCCGAGTGTTGTCTAATGTACCGATCACCAAAAGAATTAAATAAATTCATTAATATTAAAGTTATGAATATTTGGGATTGAATTTATTTAATGTATTTACATGGTTAGTAAATACGAGAAAATATTAATTGAATGAATATTATTTTAATATTCAAGGTTTGTTTAATATTAAGTGGGAAAACGAGTCGTGTTAAATGGATCATATTTTATCACATAATATATTAAATATATATTATAAGTATGTGAAAAAATAATAAATATTATTGATGTAGTTGAATTCGTCAAAATTATTTATTTAGTGGATGTTGAAATAAACGGGGGCCAGCGAACCCAACCAGGTATTTACCAATTCCACTATAAATAAAGAGGAGGCTCTCTCTCATGGGTTTCCATTCTCACTATTCATTCATTTTCATGGAATGATGATGAGAGCCTCTCTGTCCTCCCACTTCCTATAAAGAAAAACTCTCTATCCAAAAAGCTCAGGTCAAGATCTCGCTTTAGCATCGAAGGCATATCGATGTGGTTATTTTCAAAATGTTGAAAGCATCATCATATCTCCGCACTAGCACTCGAAATTTTAAGATTGATGCTCCTGTGGGTTTTTCAGGCACATGTGGATGATCTAGAGGGTTACTGCTATAGATCCTTCAGGAAAATATCGTCATCGACTAGTTACAGTCGACCGCAGCTTCAGATTTAAAATGGGTATGTTTTCTATTTATGTTTTTGTGCTCTTTCTAATTTACACATGATCTTTGGACCATTCTGGGGCTCATATCATTGGTGTCGACAAGTCCCGTCGATTCGTTGATAATTTTTTTAAAAATCCTTAGCCCACCGGCTTCGGCTGTGGGCCCCGAAACCATTCAGTGGTATCAGAGAGAGTGCATAGATTTTTTGAGCCAAATAAAATTAATTTTCATAAAATGAAGTATAGGGTTAAAAAACGGTCACAGCGGTTCAAACCGCACATCGATACGATCTCGAATGGCAAGTTATGACCATTTTAAATTTTTAGATTGGATTGTATATGCGGTTTATTTTCGGATTCTAAACTTTTATTTCATCCTGCTAAACCGATCATGTTTTGATCGATTCATCAGAAATAACCTTAATTGTGAAAATTATAAATTTTATAATTTAATAATTTGAAGAATAATTATATTATTATAATAATATTCATTTTATTATTAAAATAATAATACAGTAAAAAAATATTATTTTATTATAATAAATTTATTATTATTAAATATAAAGGCTATTAAGTTGCCTTAGAAAGTTGGAGGTGGACTTGACCTTATAAAAGGGAGGGGTGGCAAAAAAAAGAGAAAAAGAATTCAAAAGAAGTCCGACAGAAAAAGAAGCAAAGACAAAAAATATTTATTGGACCAACAAGGGGTCCGAGCGGACCCCTTCCACTATCTTCATCGCGGTGCACAACATACCACCATCCCCTCTCCTTCGTAGGCGCCATCCTATCTCCTCTCCCAGGTTGCCTTCTCACGCGCCGCCCAGTCCCATACCTTGTCTCTACCACCCTGTGCGCCTCCCGGTGAACCAGGCGGCAGCTCGACGACTCCTGGTTAACTCTGCCCCTCCCTGATCGCGCTCGCGCTCTGTCCAGGCCAGTCATGGTCTGTCGTCCAGCCTACCATGCCGCAGTACTTGCCTCGTTGCCGCCCAGCCCTGAGCAGTCTCAGCGCGCAGCCCTGGCCTATCCCGGCTGTCCTCCCCTGTTGGCCGGTAGTACGCCGCAACATCATAGTTCCTCCGCTGCCTGGACCGCCCATGGCCTAGCCTCCGTCCGACCTTCCCACTTCCTTCCAACAGTTGCAGCCATGTCACTGGTGCCTGACTTCCGACCTGCCCCAGGTCCCGCCAATGCCCCTTTTGCCAGACCAAAGCCGTGCAACCAGCTTCCCATTCTCCACTCGGTCTCGCAGTCCCGGCCACCAACCTCCTCCCCTACGCCGTAGTGGTGCTGCACCTATCTCCCCCGACCGGTCCGCACCAGACAGGACCGAGCGAATACATGGTACCTCTTTTTCCTGTAAATTATTTTTTTCAGGGAAAAATTGGCCCCAAAACTGTACGGACAAGATCTGCCAACCCGAAAGGAGTTTGGACAGATCGGCCCAGTCAGTTTGGCCATGCATGACCCTGCACGTGTTAGGCCCGACCTGTACAGGGCGTCCAGTGATGTTTCGCGGACCGACCATTTAAATTAATCTAAAATAATTAATTTAATTTAAGAATCTAAATTAAATTAATTAAAATTAATTTTCGTTAATTATTTTAATATCCGGGATATAAATTAATCTAATTTTTCAATGAAATTAAAACAATTAATCTATTAATTTAATTTTGGGCTTAAAAATGAAATTAAGTAAAGGAACGATAATTAATTAAATTATTTTAATTATTTAGTTCATTTAATTTAATTTAGATATCCCTTGTACTTATTTAATGCATTTTAATTTTATCGTACTTTATTATACCCGCATTTAGGTATTGAGCATCGACCCATGTATATTGCGTTTTATTTAATTAATTATTTTAATTTCATGTGATACTTGTAATTAATTAAATAGACAGTATGCACGTCTTCTTTAATTTTTGGTTAAAATGTATAAGGGCATGCATGCCCAAATTTTACCCGATGTATATTTATCCCACAAGTCCCCCTCATCTACGCATGAGTATTTTTGTACCTCAGACGAAGATGATGCAAGACGAGGTGGTACTCCAAGACGACATGTGGATCCCGCTAAGATGAGGTGGTACTCCAAGACGTGATGTGGACCCCACCAAGATGAGGTGACACTCCAGATTATATGTGAACGTACAAGATGGGGGAAAGCTGCATCAAGAGTCAAGTTTCGACTCAGGTATGATGTCCTTTGATCAGTTAGATGCTAAAGACCAATCAATTAGTAGTTTACCTTTATGCATTTATATATTATTTTATTCATTTTATAACAACTGTAAAATACATAAAACAATAGATAATAAAATACATAAAGAAGCAGAGTATGTTTTTCTATTAAAGTTTAGTTGGGTGCGCGACAACATATATGACAAGTTTAATTGAAATGGATCGCATTTGTAGAGAGAAAAACACAAAACCTTTAAAGAAATATTAAGTCAGCACAACCTTCCATCATTCAAGTTTGAACAAAACCGAGTGTTTGGGGTGCCGGTCATTCCATAGATGAGCGTGTATCTTACTACCAGGGTGTTCTTATTAGGATGGTGGGTTGAATTAACTAAAATTGTAGAAAATAAATATCCATAGCTTGCTTGTTATAATTTTAGAGGCAGACATTGAGTAAATTACTAAATGATTTTTGAATTTGGGAGTTCACTCAACAGATCAAGGAACCACGAGTTAATGCATTTGACTAGTCAAAATCCTACCTTGGACCCTCCAAGTAGTGGTGTAGCCATATCTTGTAGACTATGAGGGATGTTCAGGGATCCTTCCTACTATAATATTCATGATTATTCCAATTCTTGTACAGAGTGTTCCTAGAAATCAAAAAATTAGTGGTAGACATTTAATGATTAATTTAATCAGTAATGTCAGATTTTTTAATCAACATTAAAAGTACAATATGCTAGAGTTTATTTGTAGAGAATTTCTAGCAATACCACATGTAAAATTGGAATAAATATTGAACAATGTTAATTTAAAATCAAGCACAAAATTCCAAGTGTAGTATAGGCGCTTTCACATATTACTACTATAACAGAAATTCAAGGTGCTTGTTTCCCAACCTGTTAAGACTCTTCAAGAAGTGAGTGTGTAAAATTGCATATAAGAGACTCATGAATTAAGAATATGATGGTTCTATCGTAATTGTATCATCAACGTCTGATGTTATTTGAGGTCGCTACATCATGACATGGATGATGTCACACGTAGTCTCATCTCTAAGAAGATTCCAAGGAGAATGATAAGCATGATTAGAATGTGATGATTGCACTCGCTTTGTGTAAATTGAAAGACAGTTCACAATCTTTCATGTGATCCCGTTGTTATACGTTTTACACCCAATTACTATAGTTTCATTTATGGATACAATCAGAGTTAAGCGCTTCATTACCTTTAAGGTAAAATTCTCCAAGTAATAAGAATATTAAAGAAAGTATCATCTTTTGTTATTATGGAGAATATATTGAAAGACAAAGAAAAAAGGCCAATGGAAAGTTACTCCAAAGCCACCTTTTTTATATCCTTCAATGAAAAGAGGATAGTTATTTAATATAAGGTTATTTGCATCACATATTGAATTAAATTTATGGATGTTTAAAAAATGTAATGAACTGAAATACAAGAAGCGAGTACCCGATTTTTGTTCAGGTAATATTTATCAAATAAAATTAATGTTTCTAAGATACTTCTTGGGTATTGAATAAAATATGCCAATAACATATTTGTATTTAAATACATTAACCATGTATGTATAGTAACATTATAAGAAGTAAGGTGTCTTCTCCAAGCAGTAGAGAAATGGTGATTCCTAAGTCAACGGTGAGAAACACATAACTTTTATTTTCCAAGTGATTGATTCAAATTGAAAGTTTTTGTGAATAACCAAAACATTTATCTCACATGCCCTTTTGGAAATAATAAGAAATTATTCCAAGTTTAGGAATTAATGTTGTTTTTGGTGTAACATACTCAAAAAATAGTCCAGACATACTTGAATCAAAGGCCATAAGTGATGAATATAAAATATAAGACATATCTAGTTATGGAAAGAAGATTATTTATCAAGTAAAACTAAAAGTAGAAGTCAAGAATATACCCATTATAGTATTTAGGCTTAGAATAGCTAAACACCTTTGGTATTATTGACATACTTAGTTTAGACAAAAAACCATTAGAGATAAAGGTATGCCACAAAGCTTCCGGGATTAGTTCAACAAGAGAGTGTGGACTATTCCAAAGAAAGCTAGAGGTAAATATACTTCATAAGATTCCTTTATGTCATTAAGAAATTAACTAGTGATGTATATGTACAGTCAAAATATATGAGTTTCTTTAGATCGACATTCCGAAGAATATCTGGAAAAAACATTCATCGATCATGATAATGTAGTGTGGAGTAATTCGTAAACACATGTTACCATATCTACATCACCATGTTGATGTTCATAAGGAGGATCAATGAAAAAGACTTACATGTATACATTGATCAACAAAATGCAGCATGGAGAAATTCCTAAACGAAAATTTTATACATTAGAGTTATAATGTATGGAGTATCAATGTTACAACCTACAGTAACTTCAATCCTATTTCAAGATGTGCTTTGCAAATAACGGTGTAAACCCATAACCAATATGCCAGATAAAATGAAAAATGGATATCATACGAGTCCTACTATTATGAAAATCCATTACATTACAGGACATGTGTTTGGATGCAAAGCATTTGTTAAGATATAAATATGCATGCATCAAACTAAACACATGGTGCATCTAAGGTAATTATCCTAATAGTTTTTCAGGATATTACATTAATCCCTAAGATAGAAAATATGTATTTAAGTATTAGACTACATATATATATATAAGGGTACACATCTCAAATAGAGATAGTGGGAGATGAATTGATTTGAATTTAGTCAATGCTCGAGATGCTCAAATGGTTGAAATAGAATCAAGTTCCACAAATACATGTGGAATAGGAATGTTCCAGTAAAACATACTATGTAGAAAGGGTGAAACAATGGTGATGGGTTTATATTCACCATGACCGGTGATAAATTATTCATTCAGAATAACAAATACTACAAGTAAGTAGTACATGACAATTAGCTAATATTGAAAAGACAAATTAAAATTCATCAATGGATTCCATTTATCAAATTTCAAAGGAATATATAAATTGAATATTGCGGTGGGTATTCAAATGAAATGATTCATGGATGGTACAAGTCTGGTAACAATAAGGATCAATTGGTTATACCAAGTCGGTACGCATAAATCCATTTGAATTTTATATGTCATATCTAACTTCTATGATCATTATATTGGTCATTGGATGTCAAGATTATCTTTCATGGAAGGTGTCTATTCGACGCAACCAGAAAGGGATGATGACACCATCAGATTCTAATAAGGTTTGAAAGTTATTGAAATTCAGTTATGGATTAAAGTAAGCAACAAGATCTTAGAGAATTCATTTCAAATGAATGTTTTCATTGTGTCTACCAAAGGTTAGTGGGAGCGTCAATGTATTCTATGTGAAATATGTTCAGCGCCATATGGAAATCAGATATTGGTCTTACATTTAGTTAAGACCTAAATAAAATTAATTCTCCAATGATTGAATTAAAGTAGCAACAAATGTTATAGGGAACAGGATCTACTAAAGTAGATCTAATGGTTGCTTGGACCAGGTCAATCATACATAAAGTGACATTGTAATGAAAAATACAAGATGTAACAATTCATATTCAGATTTTTTGTCAATGTCACATGACTTGATCTCTTCAGGTTGACATGTTGGGAACATTGGAAGAGATTAAAATTGTGAGTTGAGTACAATACACTTCAGTGATAGATCAATCACATATGCCAGGTTATGTACAATAATTGATGCTTCTAGAATAAACTTTATTTTAGGTAGATATCAGTTATATCAAGGAGCACTGCAATTGATGCAGTCAGAACTATCATCATGCACTTTGGAAAGTGAAAATGATATGTACCAGGTATGTGGAGAATAAGGTATACTAGTTTTTGTGGGACACAAACTAGTAATCCTTAGATCAATTTGATCTAGTATTGTAGTTTGGAAAAAGAAATGAGAGAGTCAAGCTCATAAAATCTATTGGTAGCCATACCTACAAATACTGAGTACATTTTAGTATCTAAGGTAGCTAAGAAGTAGTTATCAATCGCAATGATTTGTTCTAATTCTTGGATTCACACCTAGTGAGAAAAGTATTATTATAATGTAAAATATGATATTCATACTCACCAAATTTTCAAGTTATAAAAATGTATAAAATCGATATACTTGGGGATACCTTATCTTGAGAAGTTTTACTCAAGGAGATGATGTCACATACAACAGATATTCCATGTGGTGAAAACGTGGCAGACCCAGTAGTTAAATCCATTACTCAGCAGAAACATGATCTTTATCATGTGAGTAGCTAACAAATTTGGTTAGCAAGTTGGTTCTAGTGCTAGTGGGAGTGCTGAAATAGTGGGTTCCTAAGACCCAACTATGTAGTACTTTTTATTACCACATCATGTATACATTTAGTTATGCATGATGTCATATTACCATTATAGTGTTGAATTTTCTGTGTCCACTATTATAATGGTAATGTCCACAGATTAATTGTCGTATTGAGATGTTATAGAAGATACCAGGCTATAATGAGAACCTAGAGATACTATGACACTAATCTTAAATATATGTTCTATAGTATCGATATATCTAACTGATTAGACACAATAGATGGTATACTATCAGGTGATGGGGGCTCATAAGCATTGAGACTTCTTCTCACGAAGTTCGCACTTGGTGATCTCTAGTAGTAAGATCATAAGGAAAGATCCGCCAAAAGTAACACCACATGTTTTGGGTGTCATTGGTCATTCCTATCTACAGACATGTACATTTGTCTCCTGAATTGAGATCATTAACATTGTGTACCATTTGAAAGAGTATATTGATGCAAGGAAAAAAACATTGTATTGAAATCGTGATGAGGTAGATTTTGTTGGGTGTGTTTTTATTGGTATTACTTTGGTTGAATAGTCAAGAAAGGATTTTTCACTTCCATTTTTAGGAAGTTATATATCTCAAGCATGGTTGATCAGGATGGTGATGCCTTCATACGTCTTTGGTCAAATTAGTAAAAAGGTAAATCCATCTGGATAGATCAACAAATAATAAATCATGAAAATAGCGATGGAAAAATTGTGCATCCTGCATTATGAGATATTTAATTACAAAGGGATTATATTACACAGTCATTGTTTGTTGGTTGGTTTTCGTTTCTATGACAATCCTTCTCTCTTTAAGGGTATTGATGGGTTGCTAGACTCTTCTCTTCGTCTGTGGATTTTATTTACTGCTATTGAGATAAGGTCCTAGAGGGTCACATGCAACAACATATTCAAGAATCCACCCTATTTAGTTGAATAGGTATATAGACATGGTGGCCCCGCCCCACAGGGTCTGAGTATTGTCCAAAGTATCGATCACCAAAATAATTAAATAAATCAATTAATATTCAAGTTATTAATATTTGGGATTGAATTTATTTAATTTATTTACATGTTTAGTAAATACAAGAAAATATTAATCGAATGAATATTATTTTAATATTCAAGGTTTGTTTAATATTAAGCAGGATAGCGAGTTGAGTTAAGTGGGTCAGATTTTATCACTTAATATATTTTATATATATGACAAGCATGTGATAAAATAATAAATAATATTGACGTAGTTTAATTCATCAAAATTATTTATTTAGTGGATGTAGAAATAAAATGGGGTCGGGAACACAACTGGGTATGTACCAACTCCACTATAAATAAAGAGGATGCGCTCTCTCATGGGTGTCCATTATCACTATTCATTCACTTTCATGGAATGAAGATGAGGGTATCTCTCTCCTGCCACTTCCTAGAGAGAGAATCTCTTGAACCAAGAAGCTCGAATCAAGATTTCTCTTCAGCATCGAAGGAATATCAAAGCGGTGATCATCGGGACATCGAAAGTGCCATCAGATCTCTGTGCTAGCACCCGGAATTCGATGGTCGATGCTCCTGCCAGGTTTTGAAGCTTGTGTGGATGATCTTGAGGGTTCCTGTTATGGATCTTTCAAGAGACAGTCTCCATCGACTTGTTTTAGTATACTGCAATATTGGATTTGAAATGGGTACATTTTTTGTTTAAGTTTTTGTGCATTTTATAATTTACCCGATCTCCACGGACCTTTCCGGGGCTCAGATTATTGGCGTCAAAAATCCCATTGACCTGTCGATGAGATTTTTTAAAATCCATGGCCCACTGGCTTCCGCTGCGGCCCCCGAACCTTTCATGTATTAACCCTAGAATCCATGCACTAGAGTTTTCTAACACCACCCCCCAAGGTTGGGTTCCTCATGACCATGGGAATACATATCTTTATAAAACCCGAGGACCCTACCCATCTTGGAGGACATGTGCGGGAAACCTCTAGCTGATGGAATGAATATCCAGATGGGATACATAAAAGTGTGCCTCTTTCTACGGATCATTAAGTCTGAAGGATTTTATAGAGGTTTCAATTTTTCCCCCTCGTATGTAGGATCAAAAAGAAGAGGATCCCTTTAATTTTTGTTTTAGAAGAGGGATCAGGGGGGATCATGCGGGTCCTAGCTTATAGAGAAAAGGTGATTCATGTAAGGCCGAGAGGAATTGGAGGTGCTTCACGTTGGATGTATAAGCCTACATGAGCTTAATATTCCTTGGGAAATGGATAACCAGGGAAAAAACACTTGGTAGAGGATTTATCATAGGCACTATGGGTCTCCCCAGGTGTCTTTGGATGGGTCTTGTGTAGGTCCCTCTTTAGAGAATGGGTCTTCTCAGAAGTGGTTGTCGAATGAGGGGAAATGAAGTTCTCCCATAGGTGTCTTTTGTTTCAGACCATGGAGGGACTAATAAATCACACTCTCCCTCAATTTCCTCTTCTCTTGGGTTGTAAAGGGCTACCTAAGGGGATTTGGAGGACCTGGGAAATGGGGATGCGCGATCAGAGCTTCAGGGATTATTTCAATTTTCTAGTTGTGAAAATGAGGATTCTAAAGATCCTATTTATAAAAAAATAGGGAACCCTGGTCAATGGAGTTACCCCACATAGGTCCATGGTGCAGGAACATGATGCGGGTGTCTTGTGTAGGGGTGTATTGTCATTCATTGCCACACAGAGGGCTACATGAGCATGTTGATGTGCACGTGGCTCTGTACAATCTGGCCTAGGAAAGCCCCTTTAACTCTTCTTTGGTTTCTTCACCTATTTAACATTATTTAGGTAAATTTCATAATATTTTCAACCCACTTGAAAAAAAAGAGTGTCAATAACTCTAGTCATAACAACTAGAACTATAAAATTTAGTCAACATTATTAAAGAAACTCTCAACCAAAATTAAAATAATGGATATCTATAAATTCAAATCCATAAACTAAAATTTATAATAAAAATTTATCTTCCCAAAATTAAACTCATCCCAAACACATAATTAAATTAATATCATAAGAAAATATCTCAATTAACACTAGGCATAATACTTCAACCTTCAAAAATATTAAATCTATTATGTAATGAGATAGATTCCTAATAAAATGAAAAACCCACTTCAATTAAAAACAAAATATATTAAATTCAAATAAAACTAAAGAATCCACTATAATTTTTTTAAACTACATATTTTCTAATAATTCCAAAAAAAGGAAAACACGTATCTAATATAACCACCAACTTCAAAAATTTTAACAACCACCACGAAAAAATAATAAACCATGATCAAAAGAGATCCCATAATGGAATGATTATATCTAAAACATACTACACAAACTAGATAGATACCCACAACCTAATCAACACATTAGAGAAATAAACAACATTATTTCCTATAGATGTAGAAAATTGTTCTGTTCCTTTTTTTACTCCCAAATTTTTAATTTAGACACTACCCATAAGAATCCTTACATCAACCCAAAAAGAAGTTAAAAAACAAGTATTATTTTAATAACTAATTGGTGGATGGGATGAACTGGTGATTCCCTCTTTTAAATGTATTCAAATTATTTTTACTGACCTCTATTACCCATTACGGTATTCAAATGAGATTGTTGCAAAAATATCATAATAAAATATTCAATTCTCAAAGAATGAACTATGGAGGTAATTGTGGGTTTTATCTCAAGGGGAATCCCTAATAAATGAAATATTCTAATTGTAACTTTTTTATTTTTTTATTTCAAAAATAAAAAAAAAATAAAAAAATAGAGTTTAAAAAGAAGAATTTAATGAAATGAATGAAATACAAATTTGGGATACAAGATTTAATCCTCAAAATAATTTACTTGGATTATTATATAATTATTATATTAAAGTGTTTACCTTATCTTATTATCACTCAATAGTGTTATTAAATATCATTCATCACAAAATCCCTAAAATTTTAAAACTCTGATCACTAACAGACTAAAATTTCCAATGTGAGTTCATATTTCTTCTTGTTTTAAGTAATAAATAAAATTCCTAAAATTAAGTATATGAAACCTTGAATCCTCTACCAATATGATCAAATGAATGATATAATCCCATGGAGCATGGTCAATTATTGTGAAACGACTCATTACTATCACAATCAACACCATCATATTATGAGTGAGATAATAAGGAGAACCAATGGTCATTCGTGATTGTAAGAAGGGAATATAAGTGTTTACGGTAAAAGGGACCACATCCTCACCCAACCAATTTAAGTTCATGTAAAAAATACATAGATTGAAAATGGATTAATAAAACAAAAAAATACACAAAACTCAAGAATAACTATATCGGTTTATTCACCCATAGATCAAGATTTATGGTTAACCCTCCATAGGAATGCATTTTTTTAAGATGG
The DNA here is from genome assembly GCA_963277665.1 of Viscum album. Lineage (NCBI taxonomy): Eukaryota > Viridiplantae > Streptophyta > Magnoliopsida > Santalales > Viscaceae > Viscum > Viscum album. Next base: position 3,872,155 of record OY728122.1, on the reverse strand, counting down.
AACACGATATAAATAGAATGAAAATAAAAAATGTAAAATAAAAGAAATATATTTTTGTGTTAAAAAGTGTTGCGATGTATAATAAATTTAAGATCTGTATGATTTATAATATCTATCATCTCTATAACAAAAAAATTTCAATTTTGGTTATTTAATTGGATGCTTATTGGTTATGGAATTTAATTTGAGTTTTGGGTAATTTTTTTTATGTTTTTAGGGTTTTTCTAGCATGAATTGGTTGGGAAAATGCATGTGGATGAGATAGTGTAGTTTAATAGTGAAAAAGGGTGTTCTTTATTGGGGGTAGTGAGTCATTATGTCAACATAAAATGGATCCCTACTCATGTTTAATGCTTATTCATATTTTAAATACTTAAACTTTTGTTTTTCTACAATCTAAATTTAAGATGTATTCCAAATTTTTTTATCTAAAACACATATGGGTTTACATAATCCTATCCATATTTCAAACCCTTTATTACCCTCTACTCTTTAGATTTCATCAAAATAAATTAGGGGGTTTATGTAAGATCTTCCTCTTGTTTTCTAAGTGTTTGGTCTCACTTCATCAAATAGAAAAATATCGACTGGTGGGGAAACATAATTTTATGGTATGTGTTATTGTGAAACTTATTATATTTGACATTTCTTATTGTTATTTATATTTTCATACCTACTATTAATCAATATTATGACTATATGTGATATATTTGAATAAATCATAAATTTAGTTTCTCATACTTGTGTTTTCTATTATAAAAAAGGTGGATTTGAAGGTTTCCAATCTTTATACCTTCAATAACTAGTTTCATGCACCCCATGTGCTTATAAAAAGGGTCTAAGATACATTTTTCAAAAAAATTTGATAATTTATGTAATGTTTTAGTTTACAATGGATCTTATAAAAATTTATTTCATGCATACAATGATTTTATTTAAAATTAAGGGTGTGTTTGGTATGCATTAATTTTTATGGGTTTTCGTTATTAATTTTCATTGTTTTTGTAATGCCCTGACCCTAGAAACCCGGAGCCGGTGAATTATGTTAATAAATTTGACATTATTACAAGGAATCAAGTCTCAAAGGACCGATCAGTTTAGTAGTCTTGGAAAATAGATTACATACAGGAACGTTACATTAAACATTCATACATAAAACAAAACATAAATAATCCTTTTCTAATTCCATTATTCCCCATGATTAACCCTTCATATCAATCATAATACACTTATTGTAATCCTGAGAAAACAAAACATAAGAAAGGGGTGATCTCAGATGCTTAGTAAGTGTAAATAATTTAGTGGAAGCTATAAACATTGAAGGCAATATGTGTAATAAAAACAATATCCTTTCTAAAAATAAACTTGAACATAATATGGAAAAAATTAATCAAAAATTACCATATAAACATACACATTGATATTCTACTAGTCGAATAATCACATGTAATAACTAATTTTATAACGAGGGAATGCATAATGTCCGACATCATAACCACATAGTCAAGGCCTCATGAAAAGTCTACAAATAATTTTTTTTTCAAGACCTTGTTCCAAGACACTAATTTGTCTCATGAGACCTACAGATACATCGAGGAGCTATAGCAGGCTTCACCCGTCACTTACTAAGTCCAATGCATTCCTCATATAAAAATTTTGAAACATAACATAAACATTCATATTAAAACATTCATACAAAATGTCAATACTTTAACCATAAACCATGAATGGTATAAAAATAGCACAACCATACTCAAACATATCATAACTCATTCAATACATTATGGGAGATTGTATTATAATAAATCAACCTCAATCAAGAATAATATCCAGTAAAGGATGTTGACATAGTTGAAAATGATCAGTAAAACTGTTTGAGAGAAATAACCCTATTGTGAAATCATTTAAAAGTCACACATAGATAAAAGAATACATTTAAAATATATTTTTGAGTCAAAGTGCCCCATACCACTTTGAAACATATGATAGGAATTAAAAATTTAAAATAATCATGTCCATATGAATATATCCTTAAAACCAATTAGAAAACATGGTCATTAATGAGAAAGGTTTAGAAGAATAAATATTTAAAACATTTAAGATGAAGTTTTAGTTAAAGCATACCTTAAAATGAATAATTTTTTAAAAATCTTTTATTAAACATATACATGGAAGATAAATATGTCCTAGTACATAATTATATATAAACAATCTCAGATAACAAAGAGATTGAGAAATTAACCCCTACCTTATTCTTTCCTTTAGTTGAGGCTACATTTAACCTCTTGTATATTGACCATAGTGTGTTATTAAAATATACCAGAACCATATTAAATTTATGATATCATATATAATTCATTTATGACTTTATACTACCCATTTAATAATAATTTCCATGTTAAACTAACATTTTGGGTAATAATCGCTTTCTCTATCGTACACGTTTTAACTTATTATTCTTGATCGTATCACTTACATCATGATTTAATTACTTCTAGAATATAAAACATTATTTATGTATCATATATATTAAGAACATAAATATGTATAATAGATAGATATATGAAATGGAAAACACCATTTATGGAGACAGTAGGCCTTACGTACGCAAAAACACTGTATCCGTTTTCATATCATGTTGAACAGAAGTAAGTGAATGAGATTTATGTAAATACATACACACACACACACAAACACACACACACACACACACACACACACACATATATATATATATATTTCTAGTAGAATTATTATGTCATATATTACATACATATTACATACATATTAATAATATATATATTTATAATCATCGTTGAATGATGAACGTGGAAATGAATCTCATCCTGTCGTGGAGACAATAAGCCGACAATATCATTATATTGATGGTTAAATTGTAGGTAATTGGATGGTATAATATATATACAGAATCATTAAAATTTAAAATTATTATTTACATAAATTATACTCATTATTATTCCCATCCAAATAATGAAGTGTTGAATAACAAACTACACCATGGCGTGGAGACGGTAAGTCTTACGTACACACGTATGGTGAATTTTTCATTCATAGGATGGGTAGAATAATGAATATGGTAGTACAATATTTATAATTACATCTGATTATGTTGAATTTACTGGAGTTATTATTTTATTATGGAAAAAATCAAAGAAAGAGGAAGTGGAAGAAGAAAAGAACATTGAAAGAGGTGATTAAGTAATTACCTCTTCTTCAGGTTATTCCTTTTGATTTGATCAAAAGGGCTTCTTAGGTTGGATTATGATAGAAGTAATGCCTCTAGGATTAATTGAGTGTAGTTTATAGGATTTTTTAATAGGTTTTGGCTGTGCCAAATGGCTTTGGAGGTGTGATTTTGAGAGAAGGGTAAGTACCCTTTTATAAGAGAGGTGAGGATCACTTTAAGAAAATCTTGAAATATTATTCTATTATTAAATAATTTTCATTTTATAATGTCTTAAAATGAATTTATTTCGAGGGTAAAGTGGGGATGGGTCTAAATCCTATAAACCAAAAGGTTTTAGACATGTTTAAGTCACCATATTAACCTTATCATTTAGATTTAACTCTTAGTTAAATAGTTTAACTTTTACAATGTATTTTTATATTTTTATATTAAATGGTTAATAAACTTACTATAAAATTCCAAGTGAACCTGAAATGGTTCATTAATGACATATATATCATTATATAATTCCTTTGGCCGAACCTTATATTTTTAGGAATATTATATCATTTAATAATATAGTATTTGTTTTAAAAACCCATTTATTTCAATTTGGTCACTATTTTGTATTTGGTTTTTGTGAAAGTTAAAAAAACTTGATTACCTTGAAAAAAATATATTAAATCAAGCCTTACATGTCTTATTAACCTATAAATATCATTTAATGCATCAAAAGTCTCAATTAAAATTTATTTGGATATTTATAATATCAATTAATTTAATCTTTCATTAATAAGGCAACTACTGCATCATTATTATGTCACAAATAAATTTAACTATTTAATGTCTAAAAATTCTAAATAGAATCACATGATGTAGGAAATCTTTGAATATTTATAGTCACATTTCTGTTATGTATAACCCAATATCAAAAATGATTTTGTTATTAAACATTGAATCTATCACTTTTAATTGTTCTTTAAATAAAATAATAATAAATATCCTAATCTATTCCAATTGGATCAAAAAGGATCATATTTTATTCCTCAGGTTGATTTAGTTCGAAATATACTTATCCAATAGAAGTTGGACATGTGTTATGGTAATTATAATATCATTTTTACCTTTAATTACCCTATTTACTTTTAACCGTGGTAAATAAAATTCAAAAGTTACTATTCACCGAAAATTATTTTCATCCTATTGAACCAAATTTTACTTACTGATTTCAACTGTGTCTCTTGGATTCTTGAAATTCAATTTCAAAAATGGGTAAAATTACGTTTTATGCAAATTTACAAATGTGCCTTGAAGGTGGGTAAAAGACGTTAAAAAGTTCAATAAAATTTTATATTTATAATCTTATTATAAGATGACTCTAATAAATTACATTGAACTTATATAGGAATTATGTATATATTTTGACATTAAATTAAACTTAAATAAAATAAATATTTATTTAAAAATATGTCAATTTTAGACAATAACACACTGTTTTTCACAATTCATCAAAAATTGGATGTTTTCAGAAAAATACCAAAAATTCACTCTAAGACAATTTTGATATTATGAATTCAAAAATGAATTATATTTTAACAAATTCAAAATATATAAGTTTCATTAATTAATTTAAAATTAATTTCCATTGTCAAAACCAAAATACATGATTCTAAAAAGTAAAAATTATCAAAAGATTGACATGTGTTTATGTCCAATTTAAATGTGAAATTACATATAATTACCTAAATTATATTAGATGATAAAAAAATAATCTAATTATAATTTAAAACCACTCAAATTCAAAATTTAACACTATAAATTTTTTTTATTAAAAAAGTTGTTTTCATTTAAAATTTAGTATTTTTCACTATTCATGAATATATGGAAGTTATCAAAAAATTACAAAAATTTTATCAAAACTAAATTTTTATGTAATTATTCTAAAAAATAATTTAATTTCACTATATTGAATTTATAAAAGTGTCAAATATTGGATTTAAAAATGTTTTTCCATTAAAAGGTTGAAAACATCATTTTTTTTAAAAATAATTCTTTTATCTGAAAATTGATATTTTCCTTATATTATTTATATGAAACACAAAAGTTTAATGTTAAAATTATATGATATATATATATATAATTCAAAATGTGGTTAATATTGTTCATAACTGCCTTTTGAACAGATAGTTTGGTAAGTTGTGGTGCGCTCGAACTCGGTGTTGTGTGGAGCGCAAGCTACAGAATTACTTTAAAGAGATAACGTAATACAAAATCTTGGGGTGTTACAATATACCCTCCTTTAATAAACTTCATCCTCGTAATTTAAAATTGTTTTTTGAAAATAAAATGTTGAAAATAGAAAATACCATTGTGAAAAACCCAAATCAGAAATAGGGTTTCTAAAATATATTCCTAATAAGAGGGAAAGGGAAATGAAAACGTCACCACCAAATTAGGGTTTATAATTAGAGAACATTGGTGAAAATTATAGACATATAATGGGATGGAAAATGTAAATATTTTTTGGGAGTGATTGATGTCATTAATCACAAACAAATGAACAATAAAGTGAAAAATTGAGGGCCTCAAAGCCATGAATCTATGATGAATTAAAATATCATTGGTTCAACAAAACACAAGGTATTATTATAGCACATTTTTTAGATACTTTATTTTTTCAAGAGGAGGGATTAATTTACTATAAAGATAATAAATCAAGAAAATATACTTGATTCCATTACTATTCTTAGTCATAATCTCATCATTTGGTTGTGCTTCAATCTATTTTCACTTCATCCCTTATACTAGGGAATGAAAAATGAATTTTGTATGCCTAATGTGCATTTTATAAATCATAAGGTCAAAAATTATTTCCTTAATCCCTTATATGTTTACTGAAATCTAAAATGTTAGGTCAGAGCATCTAATAAATTTTACTTTAACTTCATACAAAATATCTAGTTCTCAACTTACACTATTCCAACCTTAAGACTTAACCAAAAATACTTATGTACAATCTCACAGTCTAAAAATATATATGGGAAGTAAGTATAATGAATATCACTTTTGTCCACATAATGACATATTATTTCCTTCATCATGTATTTTCTTAAAATATGGTAACACCCTGAATTACCATAAAACCTTATTGAATATGTTCATTCTCCCTTATTCTTTATAGAATGCCAGATATACTCCTTAAATCCAAAAATGTTGTAAAATCCAAAAATGATGGAATAAACAAACAATTAATTAGTTCCAAGGTAGAAAATAATATCCCATATACTTTATCCAACCTAATTATATCTTATTCTGAAATCATTATCTTTGTTTTAGGAATAAATTAAGGGTTATATTTCCCCAAACCATATATTTCCCAATTTTTTTTGCTTGAAACCATGTCACATTACTTGGTACTATAAAATATAAAATAGTTAATGAAAACGTACTGCATTACAATCCTTATATATATTATAATTATAATAACTTGTACTCAAATGACACAATTCTTTAATAACAACTTAAGAAAACTAATCATTCCTCTTCATCTGTGGTAGTTTCATAACATGATTATTATCCAATAGTATCATTTGGGGTATACTCTGATGATTGGGACATTGATTCACGTATTGTCCCAACTCATTACAGATGAAGCATTATACATTTGAAACCATTTTCATACCCTTGCAATCATGAACATGGTGTCCTTTTTTCTCCACACTTATAAAAAACTTCCATTCCTTTTAAGCACTTCCCATAGTGATTTTTTCCATAGTTATCATATATGGTAAAATCCTTCTTTTCCTTCTTCCCTATATCTATCTTTTTCTCTACCATCCTCTTCTTCTCTAGCTTCCCTTAAAATCCACAAGACTCAGATAATTCATTACTTCTCTTATTAACACATGATACTATTTCTTCATATGATGAGAATACCTGGGAGAATATTATCCTTCTAAATGTTGGCTTAAGACCATGAAATATATTATCGTTATCACTCTTTGGATAGTGTGTATTGTTGGAGTTATCATTCCTTATACTGGGAACCATTTCTAAATAATGTAATAGATGAGGATAGTTTATGAATCACAATTCATAATTCCAAACTTGTAAAATACCTAACATAAATTTAACAGTTTATGTATATAATCCATAATAATAATAAAAAATGTTTTCTTTGAGGAGTTATTTACTCATAAATACTTTATAGTAGTTTGTAAAAAATGTGAATTATCCTAAGCATATCCATAAGGAGTGTCATAACCAAGAGTGCAACAAGGCCTGTTTTCGTGTACCAGGATACCCCAGGTCAAGCCGTAAACTCCTTGTCGGAGTTTTTTCAATCCTTGGTACATCTATGCTAGAGCCTCCTCTTCCTTCTCATATTGAGACAAGGATTTTTTCCATGGAAAATTCACAAAATCACTACATTACCAAAATTCTATGAAGTTATTCTATACAAATCTCCAAAGTCTATCTTAGGGTAATGTTTCAAAATCAAATTTTATCTAAATTTATTTCCAAGGATGTTTCTAAACTTCCTCTGATACCAACTGTAACGCCCCTGCTCCAGAAGCCCAGAGCTAGTGCATTATTTTAATACATTGGAATTATGACAAGGAATCATGTCCCGAAGGACCGATTAGTTTAGAATTCTTTGAAAATAGATTACATACATGAACGTTACATTAAAAATTCAAACATTAAACACAAAATAAATAATCCTTTGAGAATTCCATTATTCCCATAGCTTAACCCTACATATCAATAATAATACACTTCTTGGAATCCTGGGAAAAATATATAAGAAAGGGGTGAGCTCATATACTCAGTAAGGGTAAATAATTTAATGGAAACAATAATCTTTTAAGGAATTATTTTTAATAAAAACAAAAGCCTTTTTAGACATAAAAATGTACGTAATATAGAAAAAATAAATCATACATTACCATATAAACATGCACAAGGATATTCTACTAGTCGAATAATCACATGTAATAACTAATTTCATAATGGGGGAATGCATAATGTCATACATCATAACCACATAGTCAAGGCCTCGTGCCCAGACTACAAATAAAGACTTTGTAAAGTCCTTGTTCCAAGACACTAATTTTTCTCATGAGACCTACCGATGCATCGAGGAGAAATAGCGGGCTCCACCCGTCACTTACTAAGTCCAATGCATTCCTTATATGAAAATGTTGAAACATAACATAAACATTCGTATTAAGACTAGGATAAAAAATGTCAATAATTTAACCATAAACCATGAATGGTATAAAAATAATACATACACATTCAATCATATCATAACTCATTCAACACAATATGGAAGATTTTATTATAACAAATCAACCTCAATCAAGAATAATATCCAGTAAAGGATGTTGACATAGTTGAAAATGATCAATAAAAATCATTGAGGGAAATAGCCCTTTTTGTGGAATAATTTAAAAGTCAATTGTTTATAAAGAAATTCATTTGAAAGACATTTTTGAATCAAATTGTCCCATACCACTTTGAATGTTTTGAAAGGAATTATGATTTTAAATCAATCTTGTCCATACGAATAAATCCTTAAAACCATTTTGAAAACATGGACTTTAATGAGAAAGGATTATAAGAATAAATATTTAAAACATTTAAGATGATGTTTTAGTTAAGAAGTACCATAAAAAAATCCTTTTGAAAATGATTTTTTGAAACATGGACATGGATTCTAAATATGTCGCAGTACATACTTATATATAAATAATATCGGATAATAATGGGATTGATAAATTAACCCTTACCTTGTTCTTTCCTTTAGAAAAGGGTATGTTTAACCTCATATATAATGACCATAGTATGTTATTAAATTATACCAGAACCATATTAATATTTATGATATCATATATGATTCATTTATGACTTTATATGACCCATTTAATAATAATTTCCATGTTTACGTAACTTTTTGGGTAATAATCGCTTTCTCTATCATACATGTTTTAACTTGTTATTATTGATAGTATCACTTATATCATGATTTAATTTAATCCATAATATAAAACATTATTTATGTATCGTATATATTAAGAACATAAATATGTATAATAGATAGATATATGAAATGGAAAACACCGTTTATGGAGACGGTAGGCCGTACGTATGCAAAAACGTTGTTTCCGTTTTCATATCGTATTGAATGAAAGTAAGTGAATGAGATTTATATTAACACACACACACACACACATATATATTTAAAGTATCATTATTATGTCATATATTACATACTTATTAATAATATATATTTTTATAATCATCGTTGAATGGTGAACGTGGAAATGAATCTCATCGCGTCGTGGAGATGGTAAGCTGTACGTATGTACGAGGGAAGATATCATTCTATTGATGGTGAAATAATATGTAATTGGATGGTATATTATATATACATAATCATTAACATTTTATATTTATTATTTACATCAATTATATTCATTATTATACCTATCCAAATAATGAAGCGTTGAATAACAAACTACACCACGACGTGGAGACGGTAAGCCGTACATACCCACATATAGTGACTTTGTCATTCATAGGATTGATAGTATAATGAATATGGTTGTAACATATTTATAATAACTTTTATGTATTTATAAGGTACTGGAGTTGTTATTTTATTATGGAAAAAATCAAAGAAAGAGGAAGTGGAAGAAGAAAAGAACTTTGAAAGAGGTGATAAAGTAATTACCTCTTCTTCAGGTTCTTCCATTTTATTTGATCAAAAGGGTTACTTAGGATATATTCTGATAAAATTAGGGCATTTAGGAGAAATTTAGTGAAGTTTTGAGGATATTTGAGTAGGGTTTGGCCTATCCAAATGGCTTTGTAGGTGTTATTTTGAGAGAATGGGAAGTAGTTTTTTATAAGAGAGGTGATGGTCATTTTAAGAAAATCTTGGAATATTATTTTATTATAAAATCATTTTCGGTTTATAATGGATTCAAATGGATGTATTTCGAGTATAAGGTGGGTAGGGGTCTAAATACTCCCAACCAGTAGGTTTTAGACAAGTTTAGGTCACCATATTAACCTTATCTTTTAGATTTAACTTTTAGTTAAATTGTTTAACTTTTACAATGTCTTCTTGTATTTTTATATTACATGGTTAGTAAACATACTATAAAATTCCAAAAGAACCTAAAGTGGTTAATTATTAACATATCTATCATTATATATGTCCTTTTACAGAACATTAGATTTTTTGGAATATTATATCATTTAATAATATAGTATTTGTTTTACAAACTCATTTTTGTCAATTTGGACACTATTTAGTATTTGGTGTTTGTGAAAGTCAAAAAAAATTATTAATTAGAAACAAATAAATTAAATCAAATATAACTTGTAATAATAACCTATAAAATTCTTTGAATGTATCAAAAGTCTCAATTTACATTTATTTGGATATTTATAATATCAATTATTTTAATCATTCATTAATAAGGTAATTGCTGCATCATCATTGTGTCACATAAAAATTTAGTTATTTAATGTCTAAAAATTATAAATAAAATACCATGATGTAGGAAATCCTTTAATATTTATAATGAATATTTATAGTCAAATTTATCTTATGTATAACCCTATATTAAAAATGGGTTAGTTATTAAACTTTGAATTTTACACTTTTAACTCTTCTTTAAATAAAAGAAGTATAAATGTCCTAATATATTCAAAGTGGATAAAAAATGATCATATTTTATTCCTAAGGATGATTTAGGTCGATATAAACTTATCCAATAGAATTAGGACATGTGTTAGGGTAATTATAATAACATTTTTACCTTTAATTACCATATTTACTTTTAACCGTGGTAAATAAAATTCAAAAGTTACTATTCACCAAAAATTATTTTCATCCAATTGAATCACATTTTAATTACTGATGTCAACCGTGTCTTTAAAATTTTTGAAATTCAATTACCAGAAGCGGTAAAAGTACATTTTATGCAAATTTTCAAATGTGCCTAGAAGGTGGGTGAAAGCCGTTAAAAAGTTCTATAAAATTTTATATATCTAATCTTATTAGAAACTGAATCCAACGAATTACATTGGAATAATATAGGAACTATTTATATATTTATAATTTCAAATAAATTTAAATAAAAATATTAATTATTTAAGTAAAAGCCAGTTTTAAATAATAACGCAGTGTTTTTCAGTATTCATCAAAAATTGAATGTTTTCAGAAAAATATAAAAAATTCACCCTAATATAATTTTGATATTCAGAATTTAAAAATGAATTCTATTTTACCAAATTAAAAACATATAATTTTCATTAATTAATTTAAAATTAATTCCCGTTGTCAAAACCAAAAAAGTGGATTTTTAAAAGTAAAAACTATCAAAAGATTGACATGTGTTTATGTCCAATTTCAATGTGAAATTACATACAATGACCTACATTATATGAAATGATAAAAATATAATATAATTATAATTTAAAACCACTCAAATGAAAAATTTAACACTATATATTATTTCGATTAAAAAAGTTGTATTCAATTAAAATTTTGTATTTTCACTATTCATCAAAATATGAATGTTATTTGAAAAGTAACAAAAATTATCCAAACTAAATTTTTATGATACTATTATAAATATGAATTTAATTTCACTAAAGTTAATTTATAAAATTGTCAAATATTGAATTCAAAAAGGCTTCGCCATTAAAATTCATAAAAACTATTTTTTTTTGAAAAATATTATTTTATTTGAAAAAATAAATTTTCCATTATATTATATCTATGAAACCCAAAATATGGATGTTAAAATTATATAAGATATATATAAAATTCAAAATGTAGTTAATACTTTTCATAACCTCTTTTTTAATGGCTAGTTTGGTAAGTCGTGGTGCACTCGAACTCGATATTGTGTGTAGCACAAGCTATTTAATTACTTTAAAGAGATAACATTATATGAAATATTAGGGTGTCACTATTTTAGTGTCATTTATATAGTGGTTTGACCTCACAATTATCTATATGATGTTGTGATTAATTTTATGGTCCATAAATTCTTTACAAAGGATGTTTTCATGACATTAATTTCCATATATGATTTAAAATCCTATTTTGAAAAATAGTACATGGATTTTGATTGAATACTTTACACCCTTGATATTGTAGTCGCAGTATATGTATTTTTGTATATAAATTTCTATGATGTGATAAGAATTATTATTAATATATATATAAATATTTGAAGGGATGATAATTTTTATGGATGGTTAAAGGTGATATTAGGAGTTTGTTTGGGTGTTTTCACTAATATTATGATTTGTTATATGACATGTTTTCTCACCTCCATTATATAAACTTGTGATAACCCTTATTAACTTGGTGGGAAATCAATATAAGGTTGTTATGATTGTTATTTTTATAAATAGAGAGTATAGATTAGTGCACAATGAGACTATGAATATAGGGAGTGATGATTGGTGATGCTGGGTAAGTGTAAACTGAAGGTTATTCTATTTTGAATGCATTGATAGGCTGATAGATGGTTTCACCCATGTACCTCTTGGATTATCTCACTTGGAGCTAAGGAGTTTCCCATGACCAAAATTATTTAACATAGATTTCAATATTACCAAGTCTTGATTGTGTTCATGGTTTTATTCTTTTTTATCATTGATTATTGATTTTTTTAAATTGTATTATGTATTTTTCCATTTAATGTTGATGTTGATTACATTATATTTTTTACATTAATTAAATTTTCCTTATTTAAATTTAAATTATAGTGCTATTAATTTTTCTGTTATTTAATATTATATCTCATAAATGTTTTTTTATTTTTATATTCATCATACACTTAGTTTTATTGTATATTTCCTACATGGAATTATTTGAAACTATCTATATTGGGATTTTTTTTTATTTATTATGCACATGGATTGATCCACCTCTTTAACACTTTTAAATAAATATTTTAAATATTGTTTGGATGTTACTTATGATGTCATGTAAAAGTGATATTCTTATTTTAAAAAGGGGAATATAATGTGGGTTGATTTTTTTTAAATAATAAAAGGAAATTTTAATAAATTTATTTTCAAACTAGAATTTTTTAATTGTCTCATAAAATGAATTTCTTGAATTATTTATTGAAATTTTATTAACAAAGTTTATCTCACACCTTATATACACATCATATTTTATTTTCGGTATTCCACATATGGCCTCTAGGTTTTTAGCATAAATTATTACATTGTATATGGAGGTGGATTTGGGTCTCCAAAAAAATCCATTGTTCTATTTTGTGTCATATGGATATTGTAATATTTCACTTGTATCGACCACACTGATATTCTTTAGTTTCTTTTTTATAGTGATATGTTATATATTGTATCATCTACACATTTGGTAGAACATTATATATTTATTTGAGTATGGTTATGTCCTCTATGGTAAGTTTATATTTAATAAAAAAAATTATTTGATGAGAATAAGAATCCATCATATGGATACGTCAAGTAATAGTGAACATAATAGTACAAGGTTTATTTATTTACATTTTAGAGTTATATCATTCCCAAGGTCTGAGTTTAATACCATCATCACTTGTCTCCATCCCATGGAAAATGTAGCGACCCAACCCAATAGATCCCAAAACTGGTGTATATTTCCATTACATTGGAATGATTACAAAGAATAAAATCCCAAAGGACTAAAGAGTTTAGTAGTCTTAGTAATCTAGATAAATACACAAGTATTTTATTACAAATTGAATAGAATAGTTACAATATAATTTTTTCTTTCGAGGATAACTTTATTCTATCTAGTACATCCCTACATATCTTTCATAGATTGCTTATTGGATTCATAGGGAAAGGAAACTAAGTAAGAGTGAGATTAAATTATCAATAAGGGTAGAGTATAGTAGAATAAATAATAAATCAATGAGAATAATAATTATGGAATGGTAAATAACTGAACACACATACCACGAAATTAAAAAACTAAGAAGGAAGTTTATAAAAAACATGGAAAGGTAATAACTAGAACCACATTCTATTAAAATAAAAAGATATGGAAAAATGAATATGGCAAGGTAATACACTAAAACACATTCCATTTAATCAATGAAGTTAGAATGAAATGCATCCATAGATATATCAATTCCAATTATAATGGATAAATAATAATTGAATAAAAATGAATGAAATGATTAATTATTAAATTTCATGTATTTGTAACATAAACCCTTATATCGTTAAGATATATCCTCAAGATAGTTTCAGTCTATGGGTAGAAACTCGTCTATTATTCTTGTAAACTGTAACATCCCAGATCTGGTGGCCTCCCAAAGGTGTCCCATACCCAGTTGTCCACATGGCCTCAACCACATTCACCCAAAGACCAGAGGCTTCCTACTAGTAGTGAGGGACTACGGTGTTATTTTAGGGAAACTATGCCCTCATTTCCAGAGTAAACACAATTAAAATCAAATAATAACAACAACAGAAGCAGTAATACCACAAAAGTAAACTGTGGAAGATAGAAAGTATGTCCAACAAAAGCCACAATATATATATATATATATATATATATGAATCATGGTATATGTTTCTATGAAAATACCCAAACAAGTAAAAATGGTGGAATGCAATACGGAAACAAAATTAAAAAAGAAACAGTAAACTTTAGCATCATCGCAAGCCTCAGCTTAGTCCCATGATCTCCAGCTCCAACAATAATCGAGTACCTGATGAAGAAGGGTGATTTACCATATCTAAAATTGTAATAATATAATATTCTTAGGTCCAAAACATGACCCAAACAGGTTGTGAGTTTAATAAAATTAGGAAACCACCCAAATATCTGTGCCTAATTGATAATGAATATATATATATATATATATATATATAACATGTAATTTGAAAAATGAAGCAATAAACTCGGAAGTACTCAAAGGTAAAAAAATCCAATAGTTTTCAATTACATTCATTTACATTTATTATTCAATCCATTGAATCATGTAATCTCAGGATCTATCCTATGCTCTATATCCCCCTATGAAATAGTAACAAAACAGATGTCTCAGAATTCCATCCAAACGATCAAGAAATATTGAGTCCAAGCTTGTGCTTTGGCTTGGAAGAATCGTCACAATAATTAAATAATTCATAAAAAACCCTTTGAGAAATATCTTATGGTCTATCCCCTTTGGTTTAACATAGCAGCAATTCCTTAAATAACGACCTATTGGGAATCTCTCATGGTCAAACCCCTTTGGTCAAACATAGCATTAATCATTTACAAAAGGCCACCTGGTCAGCTCTCATGGTCAATTACCCTATGTCAACATGGAATAAATAAAATATAAATGACCTCCTGGGTAGCTCTCACAGTCGATTCCAATGGGTCGACATAACTTCAATAAATTTTAAAAGACCTTCTGGGTAGCTCTCACGGTCAATTCCCCTGGGTCAACATGGAATCAAAAAAATATAAAAGACCTCCTGGGTAGCTCTCATGGTCAATACCCCTGGGTCAACACAACATCAATAAATTATAAACAACATCTTGGGTATCTCTCATAGTCAATACCCCTGGGTCAATCATCTACACCAAGGCTCTCACAGTCCTATTTAAATAAAGTGGAAGTACCTACAGTCTTCCTTGTCTAAGGCTCTCACGGTCCATTGAAAAAATAGTGTGCATATAATAACAAAATCAGCTCATGTAATATTTAACTACTACATTTCTAATAATTCACAAGCATATCACATTCATTACATATAATCAATCAAACTCTATCCTAATAAACCAAGTCATGGAAGACAAGTCTATCCTAACAAGAATTCTAGACCAAATGACCATAAACAACCAAACAAAGGAAACACACCCACAGGGTGTCCCATAAACAAGCTATCCAACCTTACACATATGAAACTACCCTTTACCAATCAACCAAACCATAACAGCTAATAAATAGGTATTAATTCAAAAACACATAATACCCCAAATGTGGGTATGTGCTAATTTTGTCATATATAATCCAAATACGAACAACAAAATACACATACCACCTACCTTAATTTCATATGATCGATATACTATCATGCCGGCCTTTGAATCGACCTAAATTGGCGTAGATCTAAAAAAAGATTAAAAATTATCAACCTTGAATAACCCATGAGAGTGGAGGA
Source organism: Viscum album (assembly GCA_963277665.1). Classification (NCBI taxonomy): domain Eukaryota; kingdom Viridiplantae; phylum Streptophyta; class Magnoliopsida; order Santalales; family Viscaceae; genus Viscum; species Viscum album. The sequence goes on along the minus strand of OY728122.1, from coordinate 3,855,756 downwards.
ATCAGGATGAAAGGCTCTAGGGGTTTTGAGAACTCACTGGTGGGATTCGAACCCATCTAACTGTGTCTCAATCGGATCTTGGATGGAGAATCAGAAGGGGTTCTAAGTTAATTTTTTATTTAGTCACTCTCCTGTGTGAACCACATGGAGAAAAAGATGTTTATGGACATAATATGTGACCCCACTCCATTATATCAAATAATAAAAGTACACGACATGTTCATTAATAGTACACGCCTTGTATTAGCCACAATTTCCCCCTGACTTGTCATTTAGGTCATCACATAGCCATGTAATCAGCTATTACATAGTAAGCACGTGGTTGTGCATGGCTACAGGGTACACAGTGTGTAAATGGAAATACACGATGATTACTTAGAAATCCCTATTTCTTCCTTTTCCCCCAAAACAACCCGAAATTAAGATCCATACCTAAAATGAAGATATGGATTCTTACACACTTCCCCCTTAAAGAAATATGTCCCTAAATTTCCCTTCCAAGGGTGGTGAAGAAGAATCCATGAACAACTCTGGCCACTACAATCGTACATTAGCCTCCCTCTCCCATGTCTCATCTTGCACTTTCCTGTGCTTCCATAACACCCACACCAGAGGAACTGACATGCCATAGATAACCTTCATGATTCCATCCACAATCTGAACAGGGTTCTCCTCGAAGGATGCATCCACCTCCAACATAACCTGTTCAGGTTGAAAACATGATATGGGTCCGAAAAGTAACATCTTAGCTTAGAAACATGAAGGATATCGTGCATTGCCCGATACCTATGAGGTAATTGAAACCGATATGCAACCATACCAACTATCTCCAAAACCTGAAACAACCCTACATATCTCGATGAAAGCTTCCCCTTTATTCTAATCATCCTGTGCCCCAACCTCGGTGTGACACACAGGAAAACCTGATCGCCAAACTCGAACTCTAGGTGTCATCTTCATCGATCAACATAATATTTCTAGTGAGAATGTGGAGTAGAAATCCTCTTGCAAATGAACTCCACCTGCTAAGTGGTCTCCTGGACAAGATGAGGTCACATCATAGCCGCCTCTCATAACTCTATACACATAGGGGTGTTCAGAATGGACTACCATACAAAGCCTCATAAGGTTCCATTTGAATCATTTCTTGACAACTAATGTTGTATGGAAACTCCACTTGGGGTATGTGTCTCTCCCAAGAGCCCCTCAAATCCATGATGTTTGCTCAAATTATGTCTTTGAAAACCTTAATCGTGCTCTCGGATTGGCCATCTGTCTGAGGATGGTAAGCTATACTCAGAAGTACCTGTCTACCCAAAGCCCTCTATAGTCTGTGCCAGACATGAAAAGTAAACTGAGAGTCCCTATCTGAAATGATAGAGTGCAGAAACCCATGAAAATGAACTATCTCTCGGATATACAACTTTCCAATCTCATCAAAACAGAAGGTTTCCTTGATCGGTAGGAAATTTGCAACCTTCATGAGTCTATAAACAATAACCTAGAAAAAATTATTTTATCTAGGAAATCTTGGTAAACCTTCCATGAAATCCATCATGAACTCATTCCACTTACACTCGTGAATGGAAAACTACTGTAACAGCCCTGCCGATCGCTGATGCTCTGTCTTCACCTGCTGACATGTGGAACTTATCATAAACAAACCAGCTACATCCCTCTTCATTCCTGGACACCAATACTGACGATTTATATCTTGATACATCTTGGTGAAACCAAGATGAACTACCCTACTGTGGAATGAAAATATCACAATATCTCCTTGAGTATGTCTGTTCACACTCATACACACCCATGGAAACACAAAACCTTATCCTCACCTACAGTCTACCTAGGAGTAGGGTCCTTTCCTGACACACTCTATCGCAGGACTAGGACTTTAGAATTTTATAGCTTCCTCATTCGAACCTGATCTAGTAGAGTAGAGGTAACAACCATTGATGAAATAAATTTATGCCCTTGTTGGTCATGCACCTCCATATGCATCTCAGAGAACATATCCATAGGCTGCCACTCAATGCTAGCCTCTTGAACTGCCTGTATCTGAGTTCTCCTGATCAATGTATGAACCAATGATTTTCCTTTTCCATGCGTGTAAGCAAGCTCAAATTCAAAATACTAATGGTACTCAACCCACCTTCACTGTCTCAAATTCAGATCACGTTTAGTAAATATATATTTGAGGCTTTTTTAGTCATTTTATACCACAAAATGCTCTCCCCAAATGTAAAGACCCATAAAATTCAAGGGAAATTTTTTTTCTTAATTTTATTTGGGATTTTACAAGAACGCAGTTTCTGACGGAACTTGATTCCGAGGCCCGGTGTGCTCGGAATTTCTATCCGAAGTTTAGATCGGGTACGTTCAGTGAACGAACGAGCGTGAATTTCTAACTTTTGAACCAGTGCTTGGAATCGAATTCTGAGGGCACTGATGGAACCATAGCGCCGGTAATTACTTAGGAATTCCTTTTTTGAAGTTGTGTTTTCTCGTTATGAATTGTTTAAATTTGTGGATTAAGTGTTAGTGAAATAAAATTTTCGTTAAGAATTTTATTTCACTTCTCCATGAGTTAGAACCTAAGTGTAGGAGTTAGGGTGGGACCCACTATTTGTTAGTTTTTCTTGAGTGGATTAATGGTGAGGTGGGTCCCACATGAGCCCCCACCTTTTCAAATCCCTTAACTCCCTAACTCTTCTTAACCCCCCCACTTAAGTTGTGTAACTCTTATAACTTTTTAACTTCCCATTAATTGGGTGACTTTACCTCTCCTCTCATTAAGTATGCCAACACCCAATTCAATTATTTAATTTAAGTTTTGAATTTTTGAATTGTGGATTAAGTTAATAAAATAAGGGCGAGCCTTATTTTATTTTGGTTGGATGTTGTGTGTGGACAATTGAGGAGAGAGCTCTTCATCTTCATCACGAAGAACACCAAGACTTTGACGAAGAACACTAAGACTTCGATGAAGAACGTCGTCACCGTAAGAAGAGATCGACGTGCCATCTCTTCTCCTCTTTGCAGCCAGTGTGTTTCCGAAGATCAAAGATGCAACCTATTTCGATCTTCTTCCCATGTCAACGAAAAGGAGACGCCACTTCCTCCTCGGGCGTTCTCTGTCAACTTACGGAGCTTCACCTCGCGACGTCGTTTTCCGCGACGAACCCCCGTTCTAGCTACGCTCAAGGTAGGGGTTTATTTAATTATCTTAATTCGTGAATTCTACTTTGTCGTCCTTCGTGAAATTACGACCAGTTGCTATTGATTAACGAGAGGGGGCTGGACCGCACAAACACGGCCGACCCTCCTCCAATTTGAAAGTTGTTTCTAATATGGTTGGGACGGAAAGGCGTGGTGCCGTCACACCACACGGGATCATACGAAAAGTAATGCGCAGCGCCGTCGCGCCGCGCCGTGAAGTTGAACAAGGACGCGATGCCGTCGCGCCGCGTCGAAGAAAACCGAAGACGCCGCGGCCGGAGTGGGGCCGCGGCGGAGGGGCGCGGTGCCATCGCACCGCGCCGGATGAACCAGGCCGCGGCCGGTTCCGAGCCGCGGCGGAGCAGGGTGACCGGCAGCCGGTTCTGGGCTTCCGGTGTCGGCGAAGGAGGAAGGACCAGCCGTCGCTGGTCCTTGTTGGCAGAACCGGCCGGCCGGCCAGACAAAAGGGAAACCGGGGGAATTAATTCCCCCGACCGGCCAGCACAAAACGACCCCCATTTTAATGGGGGGCCGCGGTTACACCAGGGGTGCTGGCGCCCCCCCCCCTTGCCAAACGGCTCGACCAGTTGGCCGAGCGCCTGGCCAGCACATTGGGCGCGCTGTGCCCAGGCCGGGCCGCGCCCAAGAGGTCCGGACCTGGACCCGGTTCGGGTCGACCCCGGGGGTATCGGGCCGGGTCGGACCGGGCCCGAACCCTTTAATACCGAACCTTTTTCGGTCGGACGCCCATAACTTGTGATGAGGGTCTCCGATCGACATACCGTCAATTGAAATGTGATCCTTGGATCGAGACGGTCATTTCAGTATATCGCACTCAAGGTTTCGGAATACTTTGTGTTAGGCTGGGTTGGTTCGTACACGAAACCAACCGGGCCCTCGGAGCGGAAACGCTCATATCTTGAGCTTCGGACGTCCGATTGATGTGCCATCGACTTTGTTGTTTTCCTCTAAGTGAGACAGATCTTTTGGCTTACTCCGCCCGAGGTTTGGACGCAGGTGGAGTACGGTCAGGTTGGTTTTGCCTTAAAAACCAACCGGGCCCCTGGGATGAAAAAGCCAATAACTCTCAGACCGAGCATCCGATTGACGCGCCGTCTGCGACGTTGAGTTCCTGTTGATGATACAGAACTTTTGGATACATCAACTCTGGACTATGTGTTAGTTGATGTATCAGACTCTCGGCTCGTGGAGCGGACCCTCCCGAACGAGCTTGCTGTGTGCGGGAACCCTAGAGCTAGCTGCAATTGCTACTGTGACGACGACGACTGTACAGAGATCCTCAATGGATTCGACGGCGACGACTACAACACTCAGCGATCCTACGTGGATCAGTGCTACCGATCCTGTGTGGGTCTGATCCTGTGTGGGTCTGATCCTGTGTGGGTCAGCGCTCAGCAGTTCTGTGTGAGCCAGCGCCTACAGATCCTGTGTGGGTCCGATCCTGTGTGGGTCATTGCGGGGGTTAGTACCTATCGATCCTTTGTGGGTCTGATGACTTAGATGGCTCAGTGATCATCTCTATCGTCTTTCGAGGAAGTATACCTGTGTGAGCTGAATCATGTTTGCTTTCCTATGTGGATTGTGTTGTGCTATCCTGTGTGGATTACGTTTTGCTTTCCTGTGTGGAATACGTTTGCTTTCCTGTGTGGACTGGGTTTTACTTGGGCTCGGAGGTTGAAGCGTGTTTGAATTGATGACTTAGGTATATGTATGGGCATATACCTAAGCCATGTCGGATGTTAATTTGTGATTGTATCTTTCCTTTTTGGATTATCCTTTGTGGATTTTGGGAGACCTTCGGGGGTCTCGGGGTCCCTACTGAGTAGCTTATACTCACCCCTGCACGGGCTATGCCCGCACTACGTTGTGTTGGTTACAGACGACGGACAACGCTGATCGTGGTTGAGGCTTGAGGAGCAGGACGGTACCTGGAGGTGGACCACTAGGTGGGACGTACTCAGAGCGGTCGGCTGGACCCGAGGAGCAGTGGAGGCTATCTGTACCCACCCTTCAGGTGAGACTTCCAGTGGACGGCTCGACGTTGCGGCTTTACTTTTCAGTTGCTGTTTTTCCTTTTCGAGTTGTACTTTACTTTCAGTTTGGGTTTGTATTCTGGCCCGCTTACTTTCCACACTTACTATTGTACCAACTTTTACTTAGTGTTTACCTTTTCTGCTTTCTTGCTCTGTGGTGTTTGTTTACTTTACAAAGGCAATGCCTTCCCTTTTTATCGGGAATTTACGTCTTGGTGCTAGTCACCAGCCCCTGGCCTATGGAAGGTGGTCTTGAGGTAGTCATGGCACGGGCCCCGAGGACGGGTCGTGACACCAAAGATAATGTCTCCAACAACGTAAATCATGAACAAATACAACTAACTCTAGATCAAGCATCAGTTAGTTCCTCTCATGTGGCCTCAACTATCGAGACCTGTACACAAAGACACCTTCCCCCTGCAGAAGCACTTCTCTCAGCCTGATACCTAATGTATCATAGTAAATGGTGTAACTCTTTCCCAACTCCAGAAAAATAAGTATCGGTGCTGAAGTAAATTTCCATTTAATATCATAAAAGGATGAATTTAAGGAATCTTTCCACATGTACTTCTCACCCTACTTAGTTAGGTCTGTTAGTGGTGCTTCTAAGCATGTAAAGTCTTAAATAAAGTGCATGTAGTAACCATCTAGACCATGAAAACTCGGTACCTCAATTATTTTCTTAGGCTTCTACTATAAAAATACCGCTCTCACCTTCTCAAGGTCTACTGATACTTCTGTCTTTGAGTTTACATGACCCAAGAAATGAATCTAATTCATCCAAAAGTGTCACTTTGAGTGCTTATCATATAACGAATGATCTCTTAATATAATCAATATGATCTAAATATATATGTCATGGTTGTGTTGAGTATGAGAGTACACCAAGATATAGATCATGAATACTACCACAAAATAATCCATGTAAGGAAGGAACAATTGGTTCATTAGTTCCATAAAAACTGTAGGAGCGTTTGTGAGACCGAACGACATAACCAGATATGTGTATTGACCAAACCTACCCTGAAAGGATGTAAGAGGTATATCTGATGGTATAATGTGCAACTGATAATAACCAAATATTAATTCAATCTTAGAGAACTCTTGGGCTCCTCGAATCTGGTCAAAGATATCATCAATCCTCGTTAAGGGGTATTAGTTCTTGAGTGTCAACTGGTTCAGCTTCTGATAATCCACACAAAGTCTAAGGATAATGTCTTCCATCTTTGCAAAAAGGACATGAAAACCCTAAGGAGAGGTATTGGGTCAAATAAAACCCTTTTCCTACAACTCCTCTAACTACCAATTGATCTCTTGTTACTCTGGTGTAGCCATCTAATAAGATGGAATGGACACCGATTCCACTCCTGGAACAAGCTCAATAGAGAAATACACCTCCATATATTTTGTGGTAAACCTAAAAATTCATCTTCAAAGACATATCTGAAATGATCCACCACTAGGAGGAAAGTCCATCTGTGAAGTCCCCTGGTCATCTAGATATAAAATAGAAATCCAGGCTATTATTCCTCCCAACCCATGATGATTGAGTCTAGCTCTAATTTCATAGAAATCCCATTCTCCCTTGTGTAGAAAAGATCCACCCTCTTGTGATGTGAAACTCACCCTATGGTGATAACAGTAAAAAAGGCCTCAAAGGAGACCAACCAATCCATTCTGAGAATGAATTTGAATCCTGTCACCTCTAGGACATAGAGGTACCATAATAAGTGACACCCACCAACCTCAAGAGGGCACTCCATTCACTGACGTACACTAGCGGTCCTAATTCTCAATGAAGTATCTAGCATCATAACATCATTATAAGTAAAGATACAGAGCTGAAGAATCCCCACAATGAAAAAATAAATAAAACAATGGGAATCCCCCATATCTAAAATAGAAGAATCTAAAACTGAGGCAACTAGAATATTACCTCTTACCGTAGATGGTCTGGAGTCCTCTTATTGCTGGGTCGGTTCCATCGCAAAAGTTTGACCTGTATCGCGTCCCTGTGACCCTACCTAGCTACACTGAGCTGATCCACCTTACTATCACTGAAAACCTATCATCTGACTACTGTTTCCATGACCACCTCATCATCCTGATGAACCCCAATTCACTAAATAATGAGGAACCAGTGGTCTTGATCCTGAATGTACGGTCATTATAGATCCCCTATCACTCCCTGCTGGTGATAATATCCTAAAAAAATGATTCAGATGAGCCATCTTTCCACAAGATCGGCACTCAACTGGGTCTCTCGGGCACTATAATCTTGTATGCCCATTCTTCCTGCACAATTATCACACCACTTAGATACTTGAAGAAACATCCCTATTACTGGACGAACCACCACATGTAAACTCCCAACGGTAGTTCCTTCTACCTATTGAAAGAGTACCAACACTGGATAGTGAACCGCCCTAGCTCACTGCTCCAAACTCCCTCAGATTGCACTTGGTAATTAGTGATTGGTTTACTTTATAACTCACTTAATTCATCCTGGAAACATTCACCTATGATCAGATGTCATACATGAAACCATCCTCAAATCGCCTAGCCAGTGATAAGTCATCACCTCCCAAAACAGGTGTGAATCCCTAAAGCTCTGTAAAGCGAAAAGAATAATCCATCACTGAAGAAGAACCCTACTCCAAATGCATGAACTATCAAGCTTATTTTCACCTTAATGTATTGGGGTAGAAATAATCATATAAGGTCCAATGAAACTATTCCCAATCCATATCCCAATGATTTCCCACTTGTGAGAAAACATCCTGCTATATTTTGGCAGAATCACATAGCATGTATGTTGCGAGCTTCACCCACATCTCAAGAGGCATATCCAGGTGCTCAAAGATAGAAAAAATTGACTCTAACCATTACTCTATAACATGTGGTCCTCCATCCTCTGAAAAAAGTGAGAGGATGCTGCTACTAGAACACCTGCATCACCTCTTCCATAATCAGGGCCGAATGTGGTGCTCCCTGAAAAGTCCGCATTATCCTCATAAAGCCTTAGAAGAACTATGCATCAGAACCTATGTCCATTATAATAGCTGGTTCCAAGACAGGAATGACAGGAGGATCTGCTGGTATTCCCAGATCTACCATTTTTGGTGTCTGATCATCAACCTATACCCAACGTACAACCAGAGGATGTCTTGGTGGCATGACTATAAAAGGTCCAGTGCATAACTCAGTTCAGGATTATCAAGGACTGAAATTTAAAATCAAAAGAATGGAACAAGAGAAATAAATCATTCAAGTGTTATTAAAAATGGTTACATGGCTTGTATGACCACTACACGATGTGTTCCCTTAAGCCTTAACATATACGTGTACTCCTTACATCCTTGTCATGAAACACCCCATAAACACATCATGTTTCTCCTATGACATGGCTTGTACCTGAATATTCCCCCACCTAGGTAATTCTACATGGCTAGAACTAAATGGTTCTATTGGTGTAACACTGCACGATGTGTACAATCTAGACACGAAATGTACCACAAATGTTTCATCCACTCGTGGAGTTAGTCACACGGTTGGATAGACAGTCGATTACAACATAGTGTGTACCCCTAGTACATGACATGTTCTACATAAGTTTACCAAACCCCATGTATCTTCTCACAATGTTAATCACATGGTCAAGAACTACATGGAACGTACATAGGTTACACAAAATTTACATAATAAAAGTCATTTCTTCTAGAATAGAAGAACTTGTGGTGTGTGTTGATAACATCACATGTCGTGTTGTCTGTGTTTCTAGATAGTAAACCTCTAAAACTTCTCTAGAACATCAAAAACATAAAATATGGACAAGACATTCCATGTTCTGATCTATGAAATCCAATAATTACCATGAATCAATGTTTGTAATCCTTATTCATATCAAATTTTAACAGAATTGAATTATAGTTCAAACATGATCCACCAAATTCCAATCCAAGAGGGCCCATAACACCTCAGGGGACAAATCTTGGTATCCATCCAAGTGAAACTTTACATATAACAATACCCTATCAAAATAGTAGGTATTTCTATCACAAAATATATCAAAAAAAACATTCATATCGAGTACAACATCTATCACAACAACATGCAATCAGTAATACACCCTAAATGGCATGAAAAAGAATGGATGAAATGTGATCTCTATTAAGTGCCTATACGATGCATGATATGGAATATCCTCATCTCATCGGTATGTAACAGAAATAGAACCACGATGATCAAAATCATAACAACACAAAATAATTGAATCACCCAATGATGAAATCAAATAAACTATACCAATTTCAAAAGTAGAAAAAATGAAGTATTCGAGGTAATTAGGCTATTCCCAATACACGGGATAGCTACTGTCGAGAAAAACTTAATACAAACTTCTTATTTATTCATATCCCCATATATAGGTTAAAAATAGTAAGGCAAAGTAGAAAATATTCTTCCCCTAACACCACTTTGTAATGTCCCAGATCTAGGTGCCACCCAAAGGTGCCCCGTAACTAGTTAGCTATATGGATTCAAGTGAATTTCCCCAAACACCATAGGATAACGACTAGCAGTGGGGGACTAGGGTGTGATAGTGGGAAACCTATTCCCTCATTGGAAGAGTAAACATAGTTGAAATCAAATAGTAACAATAGCAGAAGTAGTAATACGACAAAGTTAAATAGCATAACACTAAAACTAAATCCCACAGAAGCCAATATATATATATATATATTATGCATGGTGTATGTATCTAAGAAAACATCCAAACAAGTCAAAATTCTGGAAAGAAATATAGAAACCCAAGTATAAAAGAAACAGTAAACTCCAACAACATCCCAAGCCTCAGCTTTGTCCCATGCTCTCCAGCTCCAACAACAATCAAGTACCTGATAAAGCATGATGTTTCCATTAATTACACCTGCAATAATATAATATTCTTGGGTCCAAAACATGACCCTAATAGGGTGTGAGACTAATCCCAATAGTCAACCACTAAATGATATGTGCCTAACTATCAGTGAATATATATATATAGAAGGTAATATGGAAAATGAAGCAATAAACAATGAATTACTCAAAGGTAAACAATCCTACAGTTTCCAATTACATTCATTTACATTTATTATTGAGTCTATTGAATCATGTAATATAGGGATCTAGCCTAAGATCTATATCCCATTATATAATAGTAACAAAATAGATACCTCATAATACCATCTAAAAAATCAAGTAAGATCAAGTTCAAGATTCTGCTTAGGATTGATAGACTCGTCACAATTATTCAATCATTCATAAACAACCATCTGGGAAAGCTCTCACGGTCTAACTCCTTTGGTTTAAAATTTCACCAATTCAATGAATAATGACCCTTTGGTAATCTCTCACGGTCTAACCCCTTTGGTATTACATAGCACTAATTATTTACAAATGACCACCTAGGCAGCTCTCACGAACAATACCCCTAGGTCAACATGGAATCAATAAAATATAAATGACCTCTTAGGTTGCTCTCACAGTCAATACCCACAGTTCAACAAAACTTCAATAAATTATAAATGACCCCCTGGGTAGCTCTCATAGTCAATACCCCTAGGTCAACATGACATCAATAAAATATAAACAAACTCCTAGGTAGCTCTCACGGTCAATACCCCTGGGTCAACATAACATAAATAAATTATAAATGACCTTCTGGGTAGCTCTCACATTAAATACCCCTAGGACAATGATCAATACCAAGGCTCTCACGGTCCTGTGTAAATAAAGTGGATGTCCCTGCAATCATCCTGGTCCAAGAATCTCATAGTCCATTGAGAAAATAGTGCACATATAATATCAAAGAAGCTCATGTAATCTATAAATAATACATGGATAATCATTCAAAATAAAATAAAATGTATTACATATAATCAATCAAACTCCATCTTAATAAAACAAGTCATGGAAAATAAGTCAATCTTAATAGGAATTCTAGACTAAAAGTCCATACACAACCAAATAAGGGAAACGCGCCCACGAGGTGTCCCATAAACAAGGTATCTAACCTTAAACATATGTAACCTCCATTTATCAATAAACCAAACCATAATAGGTAATAATTAGGGATTAATTTCAAAACACACATACCCAAAATGTGGGTATTCATCACTTTTAGCATATATACTCTAAATACGAACAGCGAAAGGCACAAACCACCGACCTTGATGTCGTACGATCGATATACTTGAACATTGGCCCTTGAATCAGCCTAAATCAGTGTAGCTCTACAAAAATGTGAAAAAATAAATCCCTAAATAACCCATGAGAGAGAAGGAATCAAGAAGAAATTCTCTTGGGATTTGGATAACTCACCAGTGGGATTCCAACGCACTTGATGATCTCTCAATTGGAGCTTGGACGGAGAATCAGGAGGGGTGCGATGTTTGTTGGTTGTTACATCACTCTCCTATAAAAAACATGGGGAAAATAAGAAGATTATGGACATAAGATGAGACCCCTATCAATTGTATCAAATAAAAAAAGAAAATTACATTGTGCGTTCATTAACAGTACATGTCATGTATTAGCTTCAACCATCCCCTGACTTAAGCAGGTCAGCCAGGTCATCACACAACCATGTACTCGAACGTTACACGGTGAGTACGTATATGTTCACAACTACTGGTTACACATAGTTTACATGTAAGTACACAATATGTCCTCATAAAATCCCCATTTCTTCTTTTTTTTCTTAAAAAACAACCTGAAATCAACATCCATACCTAAAATGAAGATTCGGGTTCTTACAGAAAAAAATTGAATGGTTTCTCTCCAAATAAAATCATCTCATGCGACTAATGACTCATTGAGGGGATTTCATTAACCAGTCCCCAACCCATATGGTATTACCTTAAATGGTCCCCAACCTATGGCTTTCATTTCCCAAGAATTCCTCAAATATAATAAACAACATTCCTTATCAAATATCCGAATTGAACAAAGGATATGGATTTATTAATATTTTCCCAAATAATGAAATAACTATCAAAGTAAAAACCATATGAAAATTGGTATATGGTTTAGTAAATAATCATATCCATGTAAAATGATATGGATAATTATGGGAAATTCAATGTCTAATAATCACTAGAAACTGAATATTTCAATGGGACTATCCAAGGAATCAAGGAAGTTAATGTGAATACTATCCTTTTCCAAATAAATAATAAACCATATAAGGTAATAATAAGTAAGGTATCAATGAAACATATCCCAAGTGAAGTAGAAATAAAGGTTTGCTGTTGTTGATTAATATAAATACTATAAAATATATTTTAAAATCATTCTTCAGGAAAATATCCTTTTTATTTTGGAAAAAATTTTAAAATATTTTTCATTTAAATAACATTTAAAGACATTTTATTTAAAAATAATCCTTTTAAACATAAAATATAAGATTATATGAAATAAAATATGGTAAATCTATACATGTTGTATGATGTAAAAAGAATATTCCCTTTTCATAGTAAAAGGTTTGAGAAATTCCTTATTCGGAAAGCGACCCAAAGATTTCATTGAAAACATGGGTAAACAAAAAAAGGGTAAAAATTTATTCAATAAATAATTTTGTAAAGGATAAAACCCTTTTTTAAAACTTCATATTAAAATGGAGTTTTTTGAAGAAATCAGGTTCTCCGACTAAGTAGTGAACGAAGTCGGATTTTCAAAAAAATAATTTCTAAACAGATTGAGGACCAAAGAGTGGGATAATGGTAATATTACTTGATAAGTGTCATGAATAACCACAAGAGGATATAATTAATGGTGTTTTTATAAAATTATAAAATAATTTCCTTTAATGGGAATCTAGGTGTAAATAATCCCGAACCAAATGAGATTATAATGTAATCCTTTAAAAAGATTTTAATGTTGGAGTGAGAATCAATAAATGATTAGATTATGTGTATATACTTTAAATAAACATATATAAGTGTAAAGACATAAATATATATTAAAATTCATTATACTCATAATCATATAATATTAATGATAATGGGGAAGTAATATAACCCAAAGAATGAAATCGGGTTATGAAATTATTTACCACTTCATAAACTTTTATTCAAACCCCATTAGATAAAATAATTAATATTTGCACTAAAAATATCATTAATATAAATTAATTCATGATATAATATATAAAAATGAGCAGTATATACATTGAACAACATAAGTAAGGGGCGAACATGACATTTATCTCACAAATGTAAAAAGTGAGATGAAAATACCTTACATTGAGTCTGACGTGTCTTGTGTGTATTTACATTCCTGAATAATAAATATATGTAAATTATTTACTCACTTAATAATATTATTCATGTTTATTATTAAATTTATTTCACTTATTATCAAGTTTTATACAACAACTTAAAATATTAAGTTTACATCAAGTGTTTTGACCACAATCGTTTTATGTGTCAAAACAACTTTGGTAGGTCAATTATGGTCAAAGAGGTCATTATATAACAACTAAAAAATTAAATAAAATAATATTTATACATAAATTATAATGTTACATTCAGTCATCAAATATGGTTAGGTAAAATTAACCAATGTTAAAATCTTGAGACGGTAGGTCGTACACACGCATGAATAATGATCCTATTTTTCAATGATCTTTATGGAAAGAAGGTAAGTGATGTTAATCTTTCAAAAATTATAATTATATCATAAATACAATAATATTTAATCATATATAGTTATATATATTATTCTTTTCATGAAAAAGGAATCACACCATGTCTAGGTGGTGGTGGTCCCCATGTCCATTAAAGACGTTATCACTTTTTAGGCATCTGAAAGGGTAACACAAAAAATGATATAAATTGTATTTAAAAAAAGATAATTGCGTGAATAATAATATATATGTTTTTTATGTCACATATTATTAATTAATACCATCCTTTATACATTCCATGTATAATGTGAACAAATCACATTGCTTTTAGGAGGCAGTAGTTCACACTTCCACAAACGATGTTATCATATTTACAAAAAATGGAATGCATAAAGTTATATTCTATATAAAAATTAAAGATGAATAATAAAATTATAAATATAATATATATCATATATAAATAGCGTGACAATCATAATTCCCTCCATGATAGGTGGTAAAGGAGGAATGAACAATCATCGTTTCGTTAGGTGGTAGTTCTTTGTACACATAAACGGTAAGTTCGTTACCTGTTAGATGGTAGTTTGTGTAAGTGTTGGTTGAAACCATATCATAATAAAATATAAGTATATTTAAGATAATTTTGTTTCCATATAATCATGTATTAATTATATTTGAGTTGATGGATAATTGAAATAATACTAAAGAGCTTGAAGAAATATGTTACCTCTTGTTTGGGTAACTCCTTTTGGATTGAACCCAACGGCTTCCATGGATGGATTTATGAACATGTTTTGGATTCTATGATGAGTTTAGGTATTTTTATGAAATATTTTTTCATGTATTTTGTGATAAATTTTTTTTAGATGTGTTAGGAAGTGGTAAGGGTGAGTGACTTTTTATAGTGGAGAGGAGTGCCACTCTTGTAAATTTTTGGAAAAGTAATTCCACCAATATTTTCCCTCGTAAAGTGGATCCAATATTGGTAAAAATTAGATCCAATCAAGGATAGGTTAGAAATATGACCATAATGTAACTTTTGGATAAATTTCTAGGTCATTTTGGCCCTTAAGATTAAGGTTTAGTCCCTTGTTAAGCCTAATTTCATCTAAATGATGGTAATTGCGTTTTATTACATTCACTAATTGTTTGGTCAAAAACTAAGTTGAAATTATTAGAAATTATAAAATTTGATTATTCAAAATATGGAATCCATTTTTAAAAATTCCAATCATAGTATTTTCAGAAATTAATTTAAATTTAATCTCACGGACGGGATAACATTGTGGGTTTTTAAAGTAAAAATGTTCCAAAGTTTGTTATGTGTTAATATCCAATTTAAAAAGAAAAATTGACTATAATGACATAAATTGGATTAAATTATATAAAATATTTATAATTAATATTTAAAATCAATAAAAAATATTATTTTACCTTATAAATAAATTAGATGAAAAATTAGTTTTGAGTTAAAATTTAGTATTTTTCACTATTTATCAAAAAATGAAAGTTCCCAAAAAAATACAAAAAAAAAATCCTAACCAAATTGTTATTTATTATTTCAAATATTAAGATTATTTTGACATGTAATATATTTAAGGGTTCTAAAAATTGTAAATAAAATCAGTTCGTCATTAAAATGTGGTAAAAATTTATTTATAAAAATATAGGTTTTTATGAAAAATATTGGGTTTGTTCTTATCTTATGTCTATCCAATCTATTAGATGAATATAAAAAATATTTTATTTAATATATAATAAATATATTACATTATTATCACTCACTAATTGAAATTAATTTAATTTTTTAGGACAAAACATCTTTGTGAGAATAAGAATATTTTTCTATAAAAATATCATCTTTATATTAAATTAGTTCTTATATTCATTTCTAATTAATTAGTAACCAGTGAATTAATTTTATATTTTTATAAAACATATATTTTAATAAGTTAGATAATAGTATTTATAACCAATAATTTAATTTTTACATTATATCTTATTATATTAAATAGCAATATTTTAAAAATATATTCTTATTCGCTAAAATTTGATATTGTGTGTATCGAAGAAAGACTTTTTTGCATATAATGAAAGCTAAATCAGTATTGTGTGAATTTCAAGATGTATCAATGATTAAATTTTTCTAAAATAGTAAATGTATTGTAAAGTATCATGATATTATATCCTCTTATAGGATTTGTGTTGTGTTCCACACATATTATCTAATATAATGTTATTAATTTAGAATTTCGGGGCATTACATTCTCCCCACTTTAATTAAATTGCATCCTCATAATTTATACTCAATATTGGTGATATATATTTTTATTTTTCTTCTATTTTAAATACCACATTTTGGGAAGGGTTTATAAGAAATCCATTAGAAATGAGAGAAAGGGAAGTACAAAGGTCAAATGGAATATCATAAAACTAGGTCTCTCAATAAGAGATCATTAGTGGCATATAGAGATACGTACATAGTGGAAAATCATAAATTTTTTTAGTGAGTGATTGAGGTTATTTATCACAAACAAGTGAATGATAAATGTAAAGTTTATGGTATGTAATCTATAAATATTTGATGATTTAGAAAACCATCTGTTCAACAAATATTATGTTATTAGGATAACATTTTTGGATTGTTTTCCTAATGTTGGGTAATTATTTTTCCACCTATGAATTTATTTTAATGCCTATGAATATATATAAATATACTTAATTAATATATTTCTATAAACATAATTTCATCCTTTGGTAGTAATTAGGTGAATTTTTAATTCACCCACCACTTCAAGAAAAGGATATCAAAAAAATAACTTTGATTTCCAAAGTAATAAAATATCATTTTAATGGATGTTAAAGCCCATAAAAGAGTGAAAATTCTAAATATTTTTCTATAACTATTCTCCAAAGTAAATATGGTTATTCCATTAATCTCTAAATTAAAAATTAACACTACTGGTTCATCATTAATATTTATTCAACAATCCTTATAAGTGAAGACAATAAAAATTTAACCATGAAATCACATAGGATAGTTGTAGATGTGAAACCCTTATATTCCTTCAGTCATGGGTTAAATCCCCACATCCATTATGTACATGATAGTTTGTTACCTTGCATACAATTTTCCACTTTATAAAACCATATTAACACAATTTTAAAAAAAAATATGACGGACACCCTTGAAATAAAGTTAGTCATTAAATATCCTTTTAACTAAGGTTTTTAATGCAACCTCAATACATAAATACTTTATCCATTTTATTTCCATATATGTCCCCCATTGGTCGAGTGTTTATCCTATAGAGGAGGGTATTTCCTATAACCTAAAACCATAGTGTGATCATCAATTATCATATTTGAAAAACCATATAATAATTTTTAGGATGTCTAAATCATGGAATATTATTTCCAATATAAGACACCTCAGGTTCGACCTAGTTCATTCATTGTCATTATCTATAGAAATCATTCACAAAGTTTTTTAAATAAAATGTGAATTATATTAAGCGTATTCCTCATGAGTGTCAAACTAGGTTCACAATAATGTTCTTTGTCATGTACTATGTTATGCTGAGTCAGGCCTAATGCACCTTGTCAGAGTTGTTACCCCACGGTATATTTGTGCTAGAACCATATCCCCATTTAGTATCCACACAAGGATGTATTGCTATGAATACCCACATAATATCAAATTTTAAAATATTCTATGGTGTTCTTCTATAATAATCCTAAAATTCTACTTTAGGGTTTCTTTTTAATCTTTTTTTCCTAAATCTTGTTCTCATGGTTGCTACTAAAATTAATTTGATACCAAATAATGTGACCAAACCCTAGAGATCTCAGAGCCAATTTCTACTACCATTACATTGACATGATTATAGGGAATCAAATGTCAAAGAATTTAAGAGTTTAGTAGACTTGGTAAACCATATACATAAATGAGTATTATTTCAAAAATGAATACCCTAATTACATCATAGTTTTTTTTATTTAAAGGATAAATTTATTCCATTTAGAATATCATTAAATATAATTCATTGTATGTTTCTCAGTTTCCTATGGAAGGGAAAAAAATAATTTTGATCTCAAATGCTTAGTAAGGGTAAATTATAGTAGAATCTATACTGAATTAGTAATAATAATAAGTATGGAATGGTAAATAACTGAAAACACATACAATGAAATTAAAAAACTGTGAAGGAAGTTCATAAATAATATTACAAGGTAATAAATGGAAACAAATTCCATTCAAATAACTAGATAAGGAAAAATCAATAAGGAACAGTAAGAAATTGAAGCACATCCATTTAATCAATGAAATGAGAACTAAATGAATCCATATATATGTCAATAAAAAATCTCATGGATAAATAATAACTAAATTAAAAAGAAAAAATTTCTAAACTATTGTATGTCATGTGTCCAAAACATGAAAAATTATACCATCAAGATATATCCTCAAGATAATTTAAGTCTACTGGTATAAACTCATCTTTCTACTTGGAAAAAGAATCTAAGGGTTTTTCTCCAATTAATTTCATTTCATGAGACTATCAATGAATCTACAACATTTCATTAACTAGTCCCAGACTTGTAGGGATTATCTTAAATGGTCCCAAACCCATGCCTTTTGTGTCCCAAGAATTCCCCATATCGAACAAACAATATTCCTTATCAAATATCAATATTGAATAAAGGATACAGATTTATCAATATTTCCCCAAATAATCATACAAATTTCAATATAAACACCATATGAAAAATTGTATATAGTTCATGAAATAATAATATCCATGAAAAATGATATGGATAATTAGGGGAAATTCAATTTATAATGATCGTAGAAAATTGAATATTTCAAAGGGACTAACAAAGTAATCAAATAAGTGAATGTGAATACTATCTATTTCCAAATCTATCATAAACCATAAAGAGTAAGATTAATGAGTGCATCAATAAAATATATCTCAAGTGAAGTAAAAATAAAGGGTTGTTTTTGTTGATTAATTGAAATAATATAAAATATATTTTAAAAACATTATTGAGGAGAAAATTCTTTTTATTTGGGGAATTTTTTTTAAAATATTTTTATTTTGAAATTAATTTTAAACAAATAATTTAAAAATTGACCATTTTAACTTGAAAAGGATGCTTCAAATAAATGATGGGGGGTAAATCCATACATGTTTTATGAGGTAAAAAGAACATTCTTTTTGCATAGTAAATGGTTAGAAAAATTCATTACTTGGAAAGAGACAAGAAGATTAATTTTTAAACATTAGTAAAAGAAAAAAAGAGTAAAAATGTATTTAATAAATAATTTTTGAAAGGAAAAAAATAATTTTTGGAAATAATTTTTAGAAAATGGGTTTTTTTTGAAGAAAATATGTTCTCTGGATAAAGAGAGAATGAAGTCAGATTTTCTTAAAAATATTTTCCAAAACATTTTTTGTACAAAAGAGTTGAAAAATTGTACAATTACCTAAAAAAAATTCACGAATAAACATAATAGAATAGAATTAAAGGTTTTATTAGGAAATTATCAAATAATTTCCTTTGATATAAATTCAAGTATAGTCAATCCCAACAAAAAGAGAATGTTAAGTAGACCCTTGTGATGATTATAATGTTTGATGAGAATAAATAAAAGAGTATATTATGTTTATATACTAAAAATTCACATATATAAGTGTAAATGCATCAATATATAGTCCAATTAATTATAGGCTTAATCATAGAACATTGACGACAACGAGGAAATAATATAACCCAAATAAAGAAATCAGGTTATGGAATTATTTTCCTCATGGTAACTTTTAATTCAAATCCCCATAGAAGATATAATTACAATTTATACCCAAAATATAATGAAGATAAATTAAGTAAGGATATAACATATATAAATGTGTAGTATATACACAACACAAAAGAAGTAAGTGGTGATCATGGAATTTATCTTACAGATGTAAAAAGTTAGATGAAAATCCCTTAACATGAGTCAGACTTGTCATGTGTGTATTTATATTTCTGAATAATAAACTTATTTTAATTATTTACCTACTTCATAACCTTTTTCATGTTTATCATTAATTTTATTTCACTTATTAACATGTTTTATACAAAAATTTAATCATAAGTGTACATCAAGTGTTTTGACCAAATGTAAGAACCCGGTTCTTATTCTTCAGGTACGAGTTTCTTATTTTCCTTTTTCCATTAGTGTTTTTTGTAAAATAAATAAAATGGGGAAAATCCCAAATTTTTTGGGTACACGCCGTGTAATTTTCCAAATGTTGTGTACTTTTCCATGTGGGATGAGTACACAGGGCACATAGGCCTGTTGGCAATTAAAGGTGTAAAAACCGACTACACACTGTGTACTAGATATTTACACACTGTGTAATCAGTCGGCAGGTGAACAATAAGGTGGTCGAAGTAGCCACCAGCTGAGGGACAGTACACGCTGTGTATTCATAAGTACACACCGTGTACCCATGTCAACAGATGAACAATACGCGTGGTGAAAAGTAACCGCCATAGAAACAGTTCAAAAATAAAAAAGTACACGCTGTGTACTTGAGAGTACACGCCGTGTAGTTTGTTTTCCTCGCTTAAAATGGGCAGTAGCCTCCTATGATGACAGAGGAATCTTAGAAAGTTATAGGAGAGCGGGAGAGACGACAGGATCTTGGATGATCTCCCGACCTCACACCGGGAACCCGAATCCTACGTCGTCGATCTCCTTGGAACCGAACAGGTAAGCTCTTCCTTCCCCAAGATCCTTTCTTACCAATTACTTCCTGAGGGAATGTTATTTGAGTCTGAAATATATTATGTTTATCTTAGATCTAAGTCATTTTTGGAAGATTCAAGAGGTGTCGTTCACCTATACCGATCAGAGACGATCGTGGTAGGGGGTCTAGTGTTTTTTTCCCACCGTTTAGTTGAATTTGTGTACCATTGTGCTATGAACCCATGTTTGGGGTGTCATATGGCTTTGGAATTTTATAAAAGATATCTAGAATTTCATAGATAAACATTGATGAGTTATAACTACTATTTTGGATCACTACTTGGATCTAGGACCACCCTAGGGGTGCATTCCTCTATTTAACCATTTGGCTAGGATACCTGTTCGTATACCGTGAATTTTAGCATGCTTTGAATTTTCATGAGAGTAATCGTATATCATTGCTTTCTTATGTGTTGGGCTTGGCCCGGTTACTTTTATAGTCTGTGGGCAGTGTTTTGTTTAGCCTTCGGGCAACCCTTCTGTGCCCATGGGTAGTAGATTCTATACCTGTGGGCGACACCTCGTACGCCTGCGGGCAATATTCATTATGCATGTGGGAAGTCACCTGTGGGTATTTGTTTCGGTTACCTGAGGGTAAGGATAGTATGTATGAGGACACAGTTATTTAGAATATTCACTGTGGTGATTTTCTATGTTATACCTGCTAAGATAAAGAACAAGCTTGGGGGTGATAAGTAATAATTAAAATGAAAATGAAACTAGTAGTGATAGTTACTTTTGAGTACTTACTAGTTTACTATATTTACTTTAGCACACTGTTGTTTCATATCTTCCCTGATAGTTGGGCATGGGCCTTCGGTGGGTGCCTACTGGTATTTATTTCTCACACCCTATTTGGGTCATGTCTTGGTCCCAAACAGATTATATTGCTACAAGTGTCGATAAGGGAAAGGGTACCTATACAGGCACTTGATTGTTCCAGAGGAGTTGGAGAGAATGGGACCGAGCTTAGACTTGCGATGCTGCAGATTTCTTGCTGCACTGTTTTACTTTGTTTTTCTTTATTTGTCCCTTGTATTGTGTTGTTTTGATTGCAGGGTATCCTGTTTGGATGCTTTATTAGACTTAGGGAAATATTCCATCCTTATATATATGATTATTGTTCTTTATTTTACTTAGGTTGTCCATTTCAGTTGTATATTTTTTACTGCTTCCACTGTTGTATGTTATTTTCTTTTCGGCTGCACTACACTTTGAAAAATGAGGGAATAGTTTCCCCACTATTAGTATTGGGCCCTCACTTCTAGTCGGTAGCCTTTTCCATTTGGGTAAATGCACTTGAGGTCATGTGACCAACTAGGTTCGGGGCACCCGTTGTGTGGATTCCAAATCCGGAACGTTAGAAAGTGGTATCAGAGGATTTCTTCTCTCTTGAATTACTATTTTGCGCCTATAGCCGGGGATAGGATGGAATAGGTACTTGGTAATAAGCTGTGCCTGGGAGTATCTAACCTGTGTACAGGAAAAATCCAATTCACCTTGTGTTTCAATTTTTCTGATTTTTCAATTTTATGGTTGATTTTATTTTCACCATTGGGTGATTCACTTGTGGTGTGCTATTATATTTTTATATTTGGGTTCTATTTAGTTGCAACCCGATGAGATGATGGTATTCCATCTCATGCATCATTTAGGAACATGTTATAATCACATGCCATGAAAAGTTTCCATTCCATATAGGTTCATTAGAAATTGCATGTTGTTGTGATAGTGGATGTGCTAGAAAAGCATGCTATTGTGATAGCTTCTTTGATAAATACCTGTGAAATTTTGATAGAATGAATTCCAAACTTTGTTTCTTGAGGAGTTTGGTCCCTCATTAACCAAAATTTGGTGGATCATCAACTTGTTATAACATGTATAAGATGATGAGATTTGATTCACGGGGAGTATGGGACCTCACAGATTGGAATTTGGCACTTAGGTGTTTGTTCCGTGTTTTTCTGGGTTCCAGAGTATTTTATGAGGATTATTGTCTGGAAAACCGAGCATATAGGTTGTGTAGTTCTATGGAAACACGCCGTGTGTTCTTCTATTTGGGAAGAAGTAGAAAAAAATTAAATACACGCTGTGTACCCTAAGTACACGCCGTGTAGTAGCTACCCGTGTCATAGGCCCTGTGGGCAGGGACACATGGTAGAACATGGCTTGGTAAAACACGTCATGTACCAGTTATACACGTTGTGTAGTGTTGACGTGGTGTCCACCCGTGTAACTAACAACACAGACGGAGGAAACCTTAAGACATATATGCCGTGTCTACCTTGAACACATCGTGTAGTCTGACCCAGGTACCCGACCATGTCACGAATTGCATGGGTCAGTGTTATCTTTCCTAATACACGTCATGTCTTCCTAGAACACACCGTGTAGTGTCAGCCGTGTAGCCGGCCATCTAGCGAGCAACATGGGTCAGTTAGGGGCTTCTTTGAACATGCTGTGTCTTTTTTTGAACATGTCGTGTAGTGTGACCTGAGTACATAGGCCGAGTGATGAACAACATGGGCCGATGAAATCTGGTTAAGTAAACGCTGTGTACATGTGGGACATGCCATGTAGTTTTGGTTTAGGAGAGTCGTGTGTCTTAGCCGTGCAGAAGGAATCAGGTAGGGAAGGAGGGTTCACATACACCTCGTTTATTTAGAAGACATGCCATGTGTTTGGGGTGTTACACGACTTGTTTTAGCTGGAGTACATGCCCATATGGATGGCCTATGAAAATACGCCGTGTCGTATTTATACTCCCCATGTAGTCAAGTTTTGTAAATATTGAATACTTTATTTCTCCTTTTTCTTTCTTTGTCTCCTCATTTTGGATCATTGATAATCTTGATCTAAGGTGTGTGTTTGACCTTGTAGAGTCATGCCACCGAGACAACCACCCGTTGTTCACCAAGAGAGCGGTGATGATTTTACTCCAGAGGTGGTAGGACATGGGCTACCGATGGAACCTCTGGTAGTTCCAGATGCGGCACCAGACTTTATACCAGACACAGGCATGGATTCTTAGTTTTGTGAAGGGTTCATGCGGTTCATAGAGACCTTCCAAGGAGCACCGCCGGTTTCCACATCTATGGAAGAGATCACGTGTATCTTCCCATATCAGCATCCGCCTATGTTTTCAAGGGATGGTAGACCGCATACTACAGAGTCTTGGATGGGTTCTATGAAGACTATTTTCAAGAATTTAGAGATACCTTCAGGGAGGAGGGTCAAGCTCGCTACCTACATGCTGCGTGATTCCGCTAAGAGATGGTGGGATGTTACCACCCAGTCTGAGCATCACCGAGACATGGCGTGGGGATATTTTCAGGCATCCTTCTATAAATTTTTCTTCCCGGAGACACTCCGAGAAGATCGAGCTTGAGAGTTCATGAATCTGCAGCAGGGCACCATGTCAGTGATGGATTATTCTGCCTACTTCACTGAGCTTCAGCATTTTGCACCCATTCTGGTGGGTGATGAGGCTTTGAGGGCTAGACGCTTTGAGTATGGTCTTTGGTATGACATCTGAGCGCTGGTGAACATTTTGAGGTTGCCTACAATACATGCCATTGTGAACTAGACACTGATTACCGAGAGGAATTTGCGGGAAGCTAGTGGTGCATGCCAAGACGGTTCAACACTAGTTTCTGGTACTATTTATACCAATAAGAGGAAGAGGCATATGGATTTCTCTCACAGTGGCAGTACTAGACAGAATAATCCTTCAGGTGGCCAGGTCATGTTCTACCAGTGTGGTAAAGAGGGGCACAAGAGACCACATTGTCCATGTGACCTAGTGGAGTGCTGAGCTTGCTGCAGGATGGGTCATCTCCAGCGTTATTGTAAGGCATTTCCACCAGTGGTAAGTGAGAGGGGTTCTGTGCAGACTCCATGTGCGGGAGCAGGGCCAACAACTTCTTTTTACTCAGGAAATTGGGAAATGTCAGAATGTACAGGAAGAGGTGGTGGTCGTGGTCGTGGTAGCCAGACACCAGGATCTTAGAGACAACAGGGTGGGTCAGCTCAGGGTAGACAGGTTGTGTTATAGGGCCGCGACACTGGGCAGGCATATGCAGTGCAACAGACCCAACAGGATCAGGATCACAGACCTTACACTGTCAGAGGTAATATTCTAGTTTATTTTGTCTTATCTTCTGCACTTTTCGATAGGGGCGCTACACATAACTTTATATCTATTCCCATTGCGGAGAACCTTGGGCTCTGTGTTTATTTTTCTTCTGATATTATGACTCTAGAAACTCCATTGGGGACTAAAACGACTGGTGTGCATCAGTTCATGGAGTTTCCCCTAGAGGTTGGTGGGTGTCACATTCTATGGGACCTCTATGTCTTAGAGATGACGAGCTATGATGTCATTATAGGGATGGACTGGTTGGTACCATTTTGAGCCTTTGTATATTTCTATAGTCTTAGGGTGAGTTTCAAATCACCAGAGGGTAGATAGTTTCTATAAAAAGGTGAATGGGATGTCCAGGCAAGCTGAGCTGGACCTGAGCATCATGGGCGAGGTGGTGTGACAGCCCAGATTGTGAGTTTATATTTGGATGACCAGGGAACTTGTCCGATGGATTTCCCTATAGTTGTTGATCGTTTCAGGGATGTCTTCCCAGATGACTTTTCAGGTATTCCTCTAGAGTGAGAGGTGTATTTCTCTATTGAGCTTGTTTCAGGAGTGGTAACGGTGTCCATTCCTCCTTATAGGATGGATACACCTGAGTTTCAGGAGCTCAATATGCAGTTAGAGAAGTTTTAGGCAAAGGGTTTCATCCGAACCAGTACTTATCCTTGGGGATCGCTAGTCCTTTTTGCGAAGAAGGCGGATAGTACCCTTAGACTTTGTTTGGATTATCAGAAGCTGAACCAGTTGATGGTTAAGAACCAATATCCCTTGCCAAGGATTGATGATATTTTTGATTGTCTTTATGGAGAACGAGTGTTCTCAAAGACTGACTTGAGATCCAGATATCATCAGTTATGCATTAGACCATCGGACATACTGCTTATAGCTTTTCGTAGTAGATATGGTCTATACGAGTACTTGGTTATACCGTTTGGACTAAAAAAAACACCAGCGTTTTTCGTGGCTCTGATGAATCATGTGTTCCACCCTTATCTGGATTCTTTTGTGGTAGTCTTCGTGGACGATATCTTGGTGTACTCTCACACTCGACACGACCATGCCACCCATCTTGATATCATTTTTAGTACATTGAGAGAGAATCAGCTATATGCTAAGCTCTCAAAATTTCACTTTTGGATGGACCAGATACACTTCCTGGGTCATATCATCTCAAAGGCAGGAGTTGCGGTAGAACCAAAGAAAGTGAGAGTAGTAGTTTCTTAGGAGAATCCTAAGAACGTTTTTGAGATACAGAGTTTCTTGGGGATGGCTGGTTACTACAAGAATTTTATATAGGACTTCTCCCGCTTAGCAGAGCTGTTGATGGGTTTGACTAAGAAGGGTGTGAAGTTCGTTTGGTTAGAAGCTTGCGAGACAGCCTTTCTGGAGATGAAGGGATAGTTGACATCCGCACCAGTCCTGATACTTCCAGAACAAGGGAAGAGCTATAAAGTTTACTGTGATGCATCAGGTATTGGCCTGGGAGTAGTGTTGATGCAGGGTGATCAAGTTGTTGCGTATGGGTCTCGGAAGTTGAGGCCACATGAGAGGAATTACCCGACACATGATCTCGAGTTAGCTGCAGTAGTTCATGCGTTGCGTTGTTGGATACATTATTTCTTAGGAGAACATTTTGTGGTTTTAACCAACCAAAAAAGTCTCAAATATATCTTTACCTAGCATGACCTAAATCTGAGACAGTGAAGGTGTGTTTAATACCTCAAGTCCTTCGACTTTGAGCTTGCCTATACACCTGGTAAGGGTAATGCAGTAGCTGACGCACTGAGCATGAGGAATCAGATACAAGTTGTGCAGGAGGCCAGTGGTGAGTGTTAACTTATGGATTTGTTCCCTGATATGCATTTGGAGGTGGAAAACAGTCATGGGAAAACATGTCTTTCATCCTTATCTGTGACTTGTACCCTCCGGGATAGAGTGAGGATGAGTCAACTATCAGATTCAGAAGGCCTAGTTCTACGGGAGTTGGTGGTAAGTGAGGACCCTCCTCTTAGTTGGACGATGGGTGATGATGTGGTACTTCATGTCCATGGAAGAGTGTAGGTTCCATGGGACATACACAAGGAGCTGATGTTAGAGTTTCATGCTTCAGCTTGGGTTGTACATCCCGGGGTTACAAAAATGTACCGTAACTTGAGACGTCAGTATTGGTGGCAGGGTATGAAGAGAAAGATAGCTGGTTTTGTCACTAGATGTTCCACCTATCAACAGGTGAAGGTGGAGCATCAGAGGCCAGTCAGACTGTTACAAAAGTTTTCCATTCCAGAGTGGAAATGGGATGATGTCGCGATGGATTTCATGACCGGGATGCCGAGGTCACCTAGAGGCAATGATTCCCTGTGGGTTGTTGTGGACAGACTCATGAAGGTATATCACTTTTTTCCGATCAAGGAAACCTTCAGTGTTGACGAGCTCGGGAATTTGTATATCCGAGAGGTAGTGCGTCTTCATGGGGTCCCTCGTTCTATCGTTTCAGATAGGGACACCCACTTTATGACCAATTTCTGGAAGAGTTTTCAAAGGGCACTGGGTACATAGGTGCTTCTGAGCACATCTTACCACCCTCAGACCAATGGCCAGTCAGAGCATATGATACAGGTTCTTGAGGACATGCTACATGAATGCGTTTTGTAATTTGGGGGCTCTTGGGAGAAGCACATACCCCTGGTCGAGTTTTCCTACAATAACATTTTTCAATAAGCTATTCAGATGGCACCTTATGAGGATTTATATGGTATTCCATGAAGATCACCCTTATGCTGGTTAGAGGTAGGTGAGGAAGCTTTTCTTGGACCATGTCTTGTACAGGAGACTTCAGAGCAGGTCCAGTTGATTCAGAAGCAGATGGCTACCACATAGTCTTGACAGAAATCTTATGATGATCACTAAAGACGAACCTTGGAGTTCATTGTCAGGGATCATGTTTTCTTGTTTGTTTCTCCGAGGTTGGGACACAAGTGGATCAGGAGATAGGGTAAACATTCAAAGAGGTATGTGGGGCCGTTTGAGATTCTGGAGAGATTCGGGCTGGTTGCCTATTGGTTGCATTTACCACAGAGGTATCGGTCCATGCACAACGTCTTCCATGTATCTCAGGTACGCTATTATCATTCATACCAATCTCACATTTTTCATCCTGAGGAGGTTGAGCTTCAGATCGATGCGTCCTTTGAGGAGCATCTGATACATATCATTGATAGGAGAACGAAGGTTCTCTGAGGCCGGTCAGTTCCTCTCATACGGGTGCTATGGTTGCATGGCCGAGTGCAGGACGAAACCTGGGAGCAGGAGACCGATGTATGTGTCCAGTGTCTAGAGTTGTTCTTATCTTATCTTCACCACCCTTGGATGGAAAATTCAGGGATGAATTACTTTATGGGGGGAAGGTTGTAAGAACCCATTTCTTATTCTTGAGGTACGGGTTTCTTATTTTCCTCTTTCCTTTAGTGTTTTTGGTAAAATAAGGAAAATGGGGAAAAATCCCAAATTTTGTTGGTACACGCTGTGTACTTTTACACATGTTGGGTATGTTGGCCGTGTGGGATGAGTACACAGGGCATGTAGGCTTGTCGGCAATGAAAGGTGTGAAAATCGACTAAAATCCATGTACTAGGTATTTACACGCTGTTTAATCAGTCGGCAGGTGAATAGTAAGGCGGTGGAAGTAGCCTCCAGCTGAGCGACAGTACACATCGTGTATTCAGAAGTACACATTGTGTACCCATGTCGACAGATGAATAGTAAGTACGAAGAAAAGTAGCTGCCAGAGAAATAGTTAAAAAATGAAAATTACACGTCGTGTACTTGACAGTACACATCATGTAGTTTGTTGATTATGCTTAAAATAGACAGTACCCTCCTCTGTTGAAAGAAGAAGCTTAGAACGCTAGAGGAGAGTGGGAGAGACGGCCGAAGCTTGGAAGATCTCCCGACCGCACACCAGGAACCCAAATCCTACACCTTTGATCTCCTTGGAACTGCATGGGTAAGATCTTCCTTCTCCTAGAGCCTTTCTTACCAATTCATTCCCGAGGTAATTTTTTTTAGTTTGAACGATATTATGTTTATCTCAGATCTAAGTTGTTCTTGGACGATTCGGGAGGCATCGTTCTCGTATATCGATTAGAGACGATCGAGGTAGGTGGTCTGGTGTTTTCTTTTCAACTGTTGAGTTGAATTGGTGTACCGTTGTGCTACGAACCCTTTTTTGGGGTGTCGTATGGTTGTGGAATTTACTGAAAGATATCTAGAATTTCATAGATAAACTTTGATGAGTTATAACTACTGTTTGGGATCACTGCTTGGATCCAGGACCACCCTGGGGGTGCGTTCCTTTGTTTAGCAGTTTGGCTAGGATACCTGTGGGTATACCATGAATTTTATCATGCTTTGAATTTCCTTGAGAGGAATCATATATCATTTCTTTCTTATGTTTTTGGATTGGCCCTGTCACTTGTATATCCTTAGGGTAGTGTTTTGTTTAGCCTACGGGCAACCCTTTTGTTCCCATGGGCAGTAGATTCTATGCCTATGGGCGACACCTCGTATTCTTGCGGGTAATATTCATTATGCATATGGGAAGTCACCTATGGGTATTTGTTTCTGTTACCTGATGGTATAGAGAGTATGTCTGAGGACACGACTATTTAGAATATTCACTGTGGTGATTTTTTATGTTATACATGCCAAGATAAAGTACAAGCTTGGAGATGATAAGTAATAATTAAAATGACAATTAAACTGGTAGTGATAGTTACTTTTGAGTACTTACTAGTTTACTGCATTTACTTTAGCACACCGCTGTAGCATATCTTCACTAACAGTTAGGCATGGGCCTTCAGTGGGTGCCTACAGGGATTTATTTCTCACACCCTGTTTGGGTCATGTATTGGGTAGAAATAGATTATATTGCTATAGTTGTGGATAAGGGAAAAGGTCCCAATATAGGTACATGATTGTTGTAGAGGAGTAGGAGAGCATGATACCAAGCTTAGGCTTGCGATACTGCGGAGTTCCTACTGCACTGTTTTACTTTGCTTTGTTGTATTTATCCCTTGTATTATATTGTTCTGATTGCAGTGTAACATGTTTGGCTTCTTTATTAGACTTATAGACATATTGCATCATTATATATATGACTGTTGGTTTTTCTTTTACTTCATTTGTCCATTTCAGTTGTATATTGTTTATTGCTTCCTTTGTTGTATGTTATTTTCTTTTCCTCTACGCTACACTTCGACAAATGAGTGCATAGTTTCCCCACTATCAGACCTGGGCCCTCCCTACTAGTCGACAGCCTCTAGTGTTTGGGGAAATGTGCTTGAGTTCATGTGACCAACAAGGTTTGGGGCACCCGTTGTGTGGCTTCCGGATCCGGGACGTTACACCAAATGTCGTTTATATGTCAAAAAAACTTGGGTAGGTCAACTATGGCCAAGTACATCATTATATAACATATCCTCAATAATAAAATTTAAATAATTATAATATTTATAAATAAATTAAACTTTTAAAACTAATAATTAAATAAGGTTATGAAAAATGAACCAACATTACAATCATGTAGACGGTAAGTCGTATATACGCATGAGTAACATTCCCATTTTTCAATGATCATTATGGAAATAAGGTAAATAACACCAATATTTATAGTATAATAATTATATCATAAATACCATATTATTTATTCATGTATATTTTTATATATATAATTATTATTATTTAAAAGGAATCACATTGTGTCGAGGAAGTGGTAGTCCACACACCCACAGATGACGTTATCACTTTTTATGTGTGTGAAAGGGTAATAAAGAAAATAATATATATTATTTTACCATAAATTTAATTATTTCATGAATTTAATATAGATTTTTTATAGGTTACATATTTTTAATTAAAACCATACTTTAAACATTCCATGTATCATGTGAACGAATCACATCGCTTAAAGGAGGTGAAAGTCCACATTTCCACAAACGATGTTATCATATTTACACAAAATGGAATGTATAAAGGTATGTTCTATATAAAAATTAAATAAGAATAAAAAAATTATAAATATAATATATATCATATATAAACATTCTTTACATCATAATTCCCACCACGAGAGGTGGTAAAGTAAGAATGAACAATCATCATTTTGTGAGGCAGTAGTTCACCGTAAACATAAATGGTAAGTTTGTTTCCCATTAGATGGTAGTGTGTGTAAGTGTAGACTGAAACCTTAAAATAAAAATATATAAGTATATTTTGGATAATTTGGTTTTTATATAATCATGGAATAATGAGATTTTAGGTGATGGAGAGTGGAAATAAAACTGAAAAGATTGAGGAAAGATGTTACCTCTTCTTTGGGTAACTCCTTTTGGTTTGAACCAAAAAGCTACATTGGATGGATTTAATCCCAAGAAGAGGATTATAGGATGATGGGATGGATTTTGAGGAGCTATTTGGGTAGATATTTTTCAAGCCAAAGTATCTTGAGATATTTGATGATGTAGGAGGGATGAGTTCCTTTATATAGTGGAGAGGAGTGGCACTCTTGTAACTTTTTTGAAATGGAATTCTAGCCACATTTTCCCATGTCATGTGGATAAAATAATCCTCCAATTAGATAAAAGGTATTATAGGGACGAAATATTTCCTAATAATTACTTTCTATAGGTTTATAGGACATTGTGGCCCATAATTTTATGTTTTAATCCCTTGTTTAGCATAATTTCACCTTAATCGTTGTAATTAATTTAATTAATTTCACTAATATTTTTGGTCAAAAAATAATTTTAACTTATTAGGAATTATAAATTATTCTTCATACATATATTTATTTCATTTTACAAAATTAAAATTCAAAAATTAGTGGATATGAATTTTAATTTAATCCTACGGACAAGATGACAATGCTGGTTTTTAAAGTAAAACTTTTCAAAAGTTTGAGATGTGTTTCTATGAAATTTCAAAGAAAAATTTATTATGGTGACCTAAATTGAATTAATTTATATAAACATTATCTAATAATGTTTTATAACCAATAAAAATATAATTCAACCTTATAAATAAAATATATGAAAAGTAGATTTGAGTTAAAATTCAGTATTTTTCACTATTCATAAAAAAATTAAACCTCATAGGGAAAATACCAAAAAAATAACACTAGCCTAATAATTTTATTCTTAATTCAAATATTAAGTTTATTTTTACAAATTTTATTTATAAAAGTTCCAATAATTCTATTTAAATGTTTTTTCCATTAAACGGTGGAAAAAGTGTCTTTATAAAAATATGAGATTTTATGCGAAACATTGGGTTTTTTTTCTGATCCTATGTCTATAGAAACTATTATTTCAATATAAAAAATATTTTATTAAATATAATATATATATATATTACATTAATAT
This sequence comes from Viscum album, assembly GCA_963277665.1. Classification (NCBI taxonomy): domain Eukaryota; kingdom Viridiplantae; phylum Streptophyta; class Magnoliopsida; order Santalales; family Viscaceae; genus Viscum; species Viscum album. Next base: position 3,823,448 of record OY728122.1, on the reverse strand, counting down.
TACTCACTAATTTTAATTAATTTATTCTGTTAAGATAAAATAGCTTTTGTGAGAAAAAGAAAAGTTTTCTATAAAAATATTCCCTTTATACTCAATTAATTATTATATTAATTTCAAATTAATTTGTAACCAAGGAATTCATTTTATATTTTTATAAAAAATATATTTTCCTAAGTTATTTAAAACTATTTATTACCACTAATTTAATAACTAGGATAAGTCTTATTATATTAAATAATAATATTTTAATAATATTTTGTTGATTGGTAAAATTCGGTCTTACGTGTAGCGTAAGATATAGGAGAAAGTATCTGTTGCATTTAATGTAATATAACTTGGTATTTCATGAATTTTAAACTATATAATAGATTGAATTTATCTAAAATTGTAAATATATTGTAATGTCTTGGGATCTTATATCCCATTACGTGCATGGTGTTGGGTGTCACCCACGCTATCGAATATAATGTTCTTACTTTAGAATTTATTGGCATTATAGAAATCAAGAATGCACTTTGGACATTGTGGTCGGCTGAATTGATTGGAATAGAAGAGAGTCTTGGGTTGTTTAATTAAAAAATGGTTTAAATTCCTCTTGTTATTTTGGGTAAAATAAAGGTAGAATTGATATAGGATTGTCAAAACTCAATAGGTAGGTACAATGAAGTGTCTATTAAACACCTTTAGTGTTAAACCTGGAGTTAACATGGGTTATTGAGTATGAAAAACTTTTTATTCAGTAAACATAAAATTCCTTTATAGTGATTTTTTCTTCATATTGATCCTAAAATTTTCTTGTATTATGGTTTTTAAAAAAAATTGATGCTGAATACTTGATTTTAAATGAATTTCAATGCTTAATTATACATCTTTGGTATTTTTCATTTTATTTAGAATATTATGTTATAATTTTTAGGATTATTTTTCAATGTAAAGTGTATGTTTATGTTTTGATATTTGAAGTTAATCAACACTCTTTTCAAATTATCATAAATTTAATTTAAAAAGGTTACAATTTGGTTTCATAAAAAGGAATCTAAATGTTTTATTTCTAAAATGGATTAATTTATACTGGATAACTATGTGAGATTTAATATTTCTTGATCCTGAGTAATATTTTAATTAAGGTTACAATTTCATTTTCATTTTTTATAACTATCGAAATGTGTTTCATTGTAAAAAGTATGATTTATATAAAAAATTTTCTTGTCACATGTAAATAATATTTTCATGGTCAATGATTATTATAAAGTCTCATAAAAATAAAAAAACCTATAAAAATTATCATTAAATATTTTGCTAAGTGATTTTGATTTTATAAAATAAAATATTCATTATAATTTATATAAGTATTTATAGAGTTATCTAGTTTTTTATTGGTTTGTGATTATTGGATTTTATTTTGGTATTGTGGGAACTTTTATATAATATGTGTATGAAATTATTGAGTTCATTGACTTGTGTGTTATAGATTTTGAAATGTAAATTTTTTAAGATCTATATATCATATTAATTTAGATTAGTGCCATTAGAAATGTGTAAGTGAATCAATAGAAAAATGTTTTCATGGATGGTATACAATCTCGTCCTTCTAATTAACTAGTTAGGATTTTTCTAGTTATTGATTCTACCAAAACTCAAAATAGAGTGGTGCGATAGAATTAACATAAATTTATGTATTATATTTAAGAATTTATCAAGTTCTAAGAGGTTATATTTTATGGTAATAATTCTACAAAAGTGGTGTCATAGTTTATATAGAATATTTATATAATATTCCATTCTTTAGAGGCTCCTACAACCTCTTAAATGCAAACCACCATGGTCATTTTTAGGCGTTGAGTAGGTAAAAGTGGGAAGCCATTACTCAAGATATTTCACATTCTTACTTTTATTGAGTGTATTTTAAGGATATTTTTATTCAATGGAATTATTTATATAATTTTAATAAAGATAAGGTTATGGGATTTATGAGCCTCTGGTAAGGTGATCGAATGATAAAAGATCATATTGACTGTTTCAATGAATTGATGTATTTCTCTCCAAGTATAGTCATTAATTAATCCATGGAAGCTTATTTATATGAAAGATGTATAAATATAGACCTCAATTTGGAAGTGTACTTATCTAACCAAAATTATTATATAGAAGTGGTTAATAAGAACATATTGGTGGAAGTGGATTTACTAGATTAACCGAATTCAAGTCATGACCCTTTACCATATGGAGACAATAAAAGTGATCTATCTAGTTAAAAGAGGATAAAAGTATTCCTTGATCATGAATGTGATAGTAGTTAGGATCAAAAATCTTATCTTGTTCCCATTTAACTGATAAATATATTATCCATGATGTTTTTATAGAGTAGTAAACTAGTGAATTCCAAACCATCTTGTAGAAAAGATTCAAAATAATTTTTTAGGTGTGGTCAGCTAGGATGTAATACCTCTATATGTAAACTACCCTTTTTCATGGAAAAGGATCTATACATTTCCTTATGTGAACCTCCCAGTATACCAGAGACCAATGGCTATTGATGAGAGTTTATAACCAATATGGGGATAATATACTAATATTATCATCACATACAATAACATGTAAATAACTAAAACAATATCCAAAATTAGAGTAAGTGTAAGTATCTATAGTGAATATCCAAACATCAAGCAACCCCAACCAGATCTCCAATATAACTTGTACCATGAAATTGAAACATGAAGTTCTTTACATGCACCAGGAATCTTTTGTTGGGTTTGAGAAATAAATTCAATAGGGCAGCACCAATAGGGTTCCTCAGATATACCACTATATTATGTTGTTTTAATAATGGAAAATAAATAAATAACACACAAGAATATATTTTGGGTCATCATGTGTTAATTATACCACTATGACACCTGGCCTTGCTAGCATCAACCAATGATACTGGGAGAATTCATCTCATGAAACAACTAATTCTTAAGACCCATCTATAAGAGAAAGGACTGAAAATAAATTCACGACCACTACCCTCTCACTCAGGGTAGTGTCCCATATCAAGTCTGATTTTATGTATCTTCTCATACTACTACCCGATCACTAAGGGCGAGGTCTCATATCACATATCATATCATAACACTCTCACTCAGGGTGATTTCTATGTCCACATCTCATACCATTACTCTCTCACTCAGGGTGAGGTCTCATATCTTGTATCATACCACTATCCTCTCACTCTGGATGAGGTATCATAAAAACATTGTGTATAGATACCCTCCCACTCAAGGAAACCTATTAAAATTACCTCATACTTTGGTTTAGGCCTCATATCAAGTATCATCATAAATACTATGCACTCAATTTGGGAATACAATAAACCTATTAACATTTCCAATTTAACCCTCATCTAGTCCCCAAACCTCACCTAATGCACCACTAAGGGATAATCTACTGCAGAACTCACCATCAATAGTACAAACTAGTATCACTATAATTAATAAAACAAATACAAATCCATGGACATGAAAATTAACATAATAATTCTGAATAATTATATCTATAATCCATCCAAACCACATCTCATTAATCACACTTAGGTACACCCATTCCTAACAACCCTCTTCATAATCAACCAACTTCTGAGGCCACAAAGAACCCATATCACCAATTCCCACTTACATAACTAGTTCCTAAATTGATAATCCATGGAGTAAAAAATCCTTTAGGACACTTATATCACTTCCAATGCACTATACCCAAAAGGGATCAAGGAGATTCCACACATTTTTTTTACCAATAGTCATCACTACATGTAGGATATTTGAGTTAATCTAAATATAAATCTTAACATACCCTGAGAAAATAGGAAACCCATAAATATCCAATTCATCTGTCCTTCATAAGTCATACTATCATTTTCATCTACCAAGAAACACCCATGTAAGACTTTATTGGACAACCCCCAAAACTTCTACAATGTGGAATAACCATTTTCCATCATAAAAGTATGGTATAAACAAAAAAATTCCATAAAACTACAACTAAACTCTTATCAAGGATGTTATAAGGTTCACATGTCACCCTGAGCCCATCCCAATATCGTTCTAAAAGAACTTTACAAATAAGAACCTCTACCGAAGGTCCTCATCACTTGAGAGACCACAATCCCACTCACATGTCCTCAACATATGACATTATTCAAAAATTACATTATTTATAATCACCATATGGTCTTTTGGACCTGATTAAATGGCACAACCCTTCGTGGTATAGCCACTTGAGTTCTCAAAAATCAGACAAATATGTGTGCTAGAATTAATTAATAGTAAATTGGATCTACCCTAGCCTATCATAAACCTCAAGAATTCCCTTCCCCCTTTCTATAAATCTCATACCTTGAGACCAACACACACACATGAAAAATATATACAAACATGTTGAATATGGAGAAATATAGAACCAAACACCAATCAGAAGCTCATATGAGTTGACTAACCCAATATCAAATATCAGTTTGACCTCAATTTCATAAATCAAGAAAGCATACAAATAAACCAAAAATTGAATTTACCTAGAAACAATTTTGATAATGGATAATCAGTAGGTAATACCATGGGGATTACCTTCGACTCACCAATAGGAGCCTCTTTATTTATAAGAAACTTGTATCCATTGATATATGGTGATATAAGATCATTTGGAATGGGGATAGGGAATGGATAAGGAATGTGATAGGGGGAGAGGTGTGTTGAATTGAGAAGCTAAAGGGTGGGGTGGGGTTCCCACAATAAACAAAAAAATAATATAAAAAATAAAATAGACATCCACTAAGAATCTGGTTCGAGGCCACTAGGTTCCTTATGTCCTTCTAGAGGTTCCTAGATTTTAATGTTCATATCAAGTATATGGTGTACCCTGACCAGGTACTAAGTAGGTATTCTATTTTAATAGAGAAATCCCAACACACCTCAAATACCTTTTGGATTCACCGAAGAACAATTTGAGAACCTAAATATATGAAAAAAATTTCTTAGAGGTTTCATAACTCTCATATTTATAATTTGAGAACCATTTCTCAAAATTCCAACTTCTTCGAGACTCAAAAGAAAATTCTCACAAAATTTTCTAACATGTAACATTGTAAGTCATTAAAAACTTATTACCACAGGGCTTAGCATCTACAAAAGTATCAAAGACGATGCCTAGATTCAATATCAATCCATTATAACCTAATTACACTATTAATTTTTGATTTTATAATAGATTCCAAAAAAAAATTCATGTGACACCAAATATTTTATATGAATTTCATTTGAAATAAACTTTATGTATTTTATATCTTACTTTACACGAAGCACTAAATTCAAACGAACAACATTATACTATTAAATTATTATTATTTAATGTGACAATTATTTCCTTGACATTGGATTGTCGATATGAATAATATTTACTAAATTATGAAAACAAATATTATTTAAACATGTATAGAATTACTTCATTGGTTATGAGTTGATAAAATAATTTTCATGTAAAAAAAGGAGAGTTGTTTCTCTAGAAAAATATTTGTATGCGTGGAATGTGTATTTATATTAATAAATCACTAATAATGATTGATTTTAATATAATTTAAAGATTATATATTAAATAAAATTATTTAAAATTTATCTAATGGTTTTTACTAGGCATGGGATATTCATAAATATAGGTTTATTCTTAAAAATAATTTTTTTCTAGAAATGGTTTTTGTTTTGATTTGCACACTTATATTTTAATGGATTTATTTCACATCTATAAATGTTATATTGAAAAATTTATTTCATGTTTTCAATATAATTTCCAAATTTGGTAAATATTTATACTTTATCTTTTCACCATTATGAATATTAACTGTAATAAATATTTTTCACCTCGGTAAGGGTAAATCGGTTGATTAAGGTTAAAAATAATGTCATAAGGCATTAAAATTTTATATTAAACCCACCTTAATGATATTTTATGAGTTTATATTTAAAATACTCATCCAATATTTTAATATATAGATAAATGATTCCATTTTTCTTTTATAATGACCTTAATATTAGTTTATGTAAAGGAAAATTCAAAAATGTGAGCCTCTTGATTTTCATTTCTTTTATAAGTTATCATAGCTATAAGAATATTTTATGAATTAATATAAAAATTTATTGTTGAGATAATTAATTTAGTTTTATATAAGTAATTTATTTTTAATTTTTAGTGATGGTATAATTACCAGAAATGTTACACATTATAGAAACATTTCTTGTACAATGGGAAAAAAAATAAAAGTAAATTATTTATAAAAACATAAAAAGTAATATTTTTCAGATGAATTAGTGTTTCACATGAATTTTATGGTTAATAATATATATATATATATATATAAAATAGATTATATTTTAATTCCATTCCTATTATTATGTATTTAAATTCAAAATAAGTGAATAATTCTTAAAATGTCAATAATTATATTTTATGTTATATAATATATTATTAAAGGATTTAAAACAAGTATTTAAATTGTACAAGGTATATTTTACAAGGTTCAAAATGTCATATATTGGACTTTTTTATTCAATTTCTTCCTTATAAGTAAATTTATAACCTTTTAGTATAGAAAATTTGTTACAATTGTTAAGGTTAAAATTAGTTAATCAAGGGTTTAAAATAAAACATAAAGTTTAAAATGCCACATAAACCTATATATAATTTTTTGGTTAATGTTATTTTAACAATTACCTATATAATATATTAAATTTTTTCATCTTGGTTTCACTTTTATTGGAAAAATAATTTATTTTTCAAAATACTTTAAGTATTTCCCAATGTGTCATTTCCTTCACTATAAAAGGATACCACATATCCTCTATAGTTTACACAAAATTGATCCACTTGGATCAAACAAAAAATAAAAAAACTATTCTAAAACCCTTTTCCATGTTTTGGAGTTGATTTTCTCCCAAAAATATTATCCCAATGGTACATGAAAAGATATCCACAGGAGGTTTCCCATGGAGAAGGTAATCGTCTTACGGATCTCTTTTATTTTACTTATTTTACCTCTTTCAGTTATATCCTAAAAATTGCAATATTTTAACATCATTATATCCCATACAATATTTTTTTATGTTTATTTCATAACATATATCCATCTCCTTTCCCTCAGGTAGAAAATGAAAGTATCGCTCATATGTACGTGTAGACTACTGCCTCCATGAAGTGATATAAATAATTTCCATTAATATATTTTATGGATGGTCATTATTAGGGATTTAATTTTTATATATTATCTTTATAATACAATAATTATCCTATAAATTTGAATTATTATTTTCCTTTATTTAGTTTCATCTATAAAAAAGTGGAAACACCAGTCGTGCATAAGTACGGACTACCATCTCCACGAAGTGATTTAAATTATTTTTCATCACTAATTTATATAAATTGATATAAAACTTAATATAATGGTTAATTATGATACATTTAAATTATTAAAATTCTGTAGATGATTTGACCAAAATCAATGTACATGCACTTAAACTTCTGAACTAAAAATTTCCTGAAAAATGAAACAATTAACCAAAAGAAATGATGATTCTAATAATGATTTATTAATAAATGGGTGTTGAAATATTATAAGTATATCATATATGAAATTATAAATTTTAATATGGTTATTTTTTATAATTATATTAAATATAAATTTATAATTTATGAGCTAGATCACTTACCACGAAATTTAAACATGAGGTATGGGTTTCTTGTTACACTTTTATTTTTGGGATACATATTCCATATTCACCATTTGATTCCTTTGTGTGGTGTATATAATTAAAATTATGGTATTTTATAATTATTTTCAAAAACAATTATAGGGATTATAAATCCATAAATTTATCTCTCTTTACTAAGGTTTTGTTTCAGATATTTCCAAAGATATAAGGGCTTATCGTCTCAAATTGTCATTTTTGGAAATTTCTTATGTTATAAACCCAAATTATTTTATGATTTCTATCTACATTACCTTTGATATGTTGTATCATGAATAACATTATTTTATATATTATAATGTTTTCTTTTAATTTATTTCTTTCATAGATGTTATCATTCAAATGTTACCAAAATAGTAAGGGTTTTACATAACAATGTAATTTTTACGGGGATTGATTAAGTTATAATATTAGATGATAAAATTATATGATCTATATCTCATAAATATATTTTTTTATCTTATCCTATTTTTATTTATATAGATTATTTTTTCCCCTTTAATTATACTATCTTAAGGTAATCAGGGGACTAAAATAATGTTTTTATGGATTATCTATTTTGTTTTACTTTTTAGTCGAGAATATTTGTCTTTCATATCTATATTTCCTTTAAAATGTTTTCAATAATTTTTTACAAATATTCTATGATTATTAGAATTAATTATTGAACATTTTTTTATTTATATAAAAATATTTAAAATAATATCATTATCATATTTTCAATGAGGTAATTTTCAATTTTTATAAAAAAATTTGAAAGGAATCTTTATTTTTATGTAAATAGTATGAACCAAATTTCATACCATTATGACTACTCAATTATTTAAAGTTTACATTTAAAATTTCAGTATTTCTTTTCAAATAAAATGTTTTCCTTAATATTTTGTAAATTTTTTATTTTAATTTTTTTTTCAAAATGAAAAGGGTATTTTCCCCATGAAATGGTCTAGTGATCATTAGATCAATTTGTATTTTATTTTATCATTTACATAAACTTCACCATGTTATCATGTCAAAATATATCTATACAGATCCCTCAAAGTGTGATTTTTCATAATATAAAAAGGAAATAAGGGCTCATATTTCATGAAAACAACAATATTGTGAATAATGTCATGAAAATGGCATATCACAGGTGAGGTTAAGGACAACGGTATCTGCATCATTCATAGTTTATCATTTTATTTTTACCCCTATAGTAGTATTTCTCATTATTTAATGAAGGATTCACTATCTTGATATTAATTATATGTATATTTTTATGTTTGTGTGTGTGTGTATACACATATATATACCCTATAAATAATCATCTACAATCGCATGCAGAGGAAGAAGATTAGGGATATAGTGGTTTAATTTTAAAATACATACATTTTTTTTTCTGAATAAAACCCATGAAAACATGATCCCACATCGGGTTTTTTAAATGACCTTATGGTCCATCAAATATTGATATGCAACATTATACCCTATATAAGTCTCTTGGGAACTAGTCCAAGGAAAATATCCTTGTTCTCCCTTATTATGTGCACCAACCCATGAACTCCTTTACTCCTTAATACAATGCATCTCAAGGAACGAAACCATAATCACCTCTACTTATGTCTATATCATACCATAAAGTAACCTTTTTTTGATTTTTTGTTTCTTTATTATAATTACTATATACATTTCCTAAATATTTTCAACATAAATCTCTTACAAATATTATTATAACATATGTATTCATTTTAAATTAATACATGTTGACAAATAATATTAAAATTTATAATTTCCATTAAATGTATCCATTTTATATTAATATAAATCACATAAAACTAAATTTTATTATATATATATATATATTCAATTAAAATTAATATTTTATATTCCATAATATTTATATTTCTCATCAATGGTTACATTACAATTGAAATTTACATTATCATTCACTACAATTTACAATTAAATAATTAAATGTCAATAATATTCAATTTCATTAACATATTACCCATAAAAATTCAACTACATAATATCTTTTGAAAATAATTTAAAATATAGTTAGATTATAAATTTTTTAATATAAAATTATTAAATTTAAAAACATTTATAATAATCATATATATATACATTATTTCAAAAATAAAAATAAATATAGTTAATATAGTATTTTTATAATATAAATATTCTGAATTAATATATTCCAAATCCTTATTAATGATAGACTATCTATTCTAGGAAGGGATATTATATGTCTAAATCCAGGTTCTCATTTTCTATTAATAATATGTTTTTTGGTTAATTAATTAAAATAATATAGCTGTTATTTAATTAATAGAAATAAATGAAGAACCGAGATGTTACATTATAAAACGTTATGTAGATTTCATCCTTGTAATTTTAATTATCTCTTGCATTATCTAGTAAAAATGTTACTAAATTACTATAATATTTTTGGATCTATTGCATAATTTTTATCCATATCAAATAACACAATAATGATTCTTATTCTTGAAAATAAAAAACAATGAAAACCTAGAAAATTTATAGAATCATCACTTAGATCAACAAGCCTCTCTAAAATCTATATAACCCTTTTCATATGAATTTCCATAAAATCTAATCACTGAAACCTCAAAAGGTATTTCATAACTTTTAAACTATCCTCAACTGATATAATTCCAATATCTAATGTTATCTAAACTATTATATGATACAAAGAGAGATTCCCAATACCCACACTCCTAAATATGGTTCTTAAATACAAATGTTTTTACATACAATATTTTATACTAAAGATGTATCCTGAATTTAAAAAATAAAATTTTAAACATAATTAATTAATATTTAGTAATTAAATAACCAAGATCTTATTTTTTCAAGATATTTTGAGATTTAAGACTTATATTACTCATTTAAACCCACTATATTTTTCTTAAATGTTAATATTTCAAATTAATAAAATATTTATGAATACTACTATAACTTCAGTAAGTATAAACCTCATAATCATTTCCTAACTCTATAATATCTAAAACTAATCAACAAGAACTATGTAAGAACTTTTAAAACATGGGGTGAGCACAAAATCTCGATAAGGGTATTTTCAAGAACAAGAAAACCCATTTGGTTTTTTAAATGATCTAAAAATTCATAAAATTAATTTCATTATAAAAAAAATCATTTGATCTTAATGAATAATTATTTTATGTATAAAATCCAATTTTAATATGAAAAAGGTTTTAAGAAAACAAATTTCATATACCTATATTAGTAAAAATTATTCCTTCCAAACTTTCATTAAGAATACATGAAATATTGAAGACCTATTTATTTAAAAACACAACCCTTAAAATCCTTTGAAAATCAAGAATCCAATTTCAAATAAAACATTCAATTTTTTTGAAAATATCACTATATTTCATTATAAAATGAAATATTATTATTTATAGTAAACCTATTTGATATGTTAGAAAAAATACATCAGTTTTTAGGTCCACTCTTAATCCCTCATCATCATTTACAATTCCCAAATGTTGTATTTTTACAAAACACTTTGTAGATTTATTTTTCACTATAAATTAATTTAAAATTTACTTCCAAATCCATAACAAAAATGTAAAAAATTAATTAACTAAATGGAATGGAATAAAAATAAATGATTTTTTAGTCATTGAATACTCAATAAAGAATTAGTTCCTAATATGTACACTTTTTTAAAATAAATAACGTTAAGGATCAAAATAAACTAAGAATATATGAAACAAATCATTAAATTCAATCATGATGGGAGTAATTTTGTAAATGATCATGGTTCATTTAAGAATATTCATATAAAAATAGTTCTTTTCAATGAAATATTTTATATATGAGTGATAATTGTGAAAGAATATAATGAAGGGAAATTCATTTCAATTAAAACATGTTTTCATTAAAAAATGATAGGGTGGTAGTTTTTTAAATAACATGATAATTTTGAAAAGATAAACCCATTACATCACTCCCACTAAGGTTAAATGGTCTTATGGAACTCTCCTTTTTAGGAATTACCCATTAATGAAACTCCTAAAACATACTCGCTTTCCTACACTATATCTATTGAAACTAATGAGTAAGCTAAGAATGTGTTTCCCTTATGAAGGTGTTTTTAAAAGAATATATTGATGTATTATCATAAGAGGGAAGAATATGTTTATTTAAAACCCTTTTGCATTATTTTACTTAATATAATAAAAAGATAGTGAATTTGACATGTAGTTACCTACTTACAAGAGTGGTTTTATATGTTACTAATCTAATAACTGTTTCATGTAGATCCTTTAATGCACTAACATAGATTGGTAAGTTATTTAACCCAAATTCATATTTCTATCTTTAAAACATTCATGCATCAAAATATTTTTATAAAATGTAATTTCTTTTGGTTCCCATAATGTAATTTATATATATCTATATAACCTATTGATGACTATAAAACTGTTTCATGCAAGGAGGAATATGATTATGTCATACAACATCAGTAAGAATTTTATTTTATCTATGACCCAAACTGAAACCTACTACCACATCAAAAAATATATATTCAGATCCCTCTAAGTGTTATTATTCTTACCGTCAAAGGAAACAATGATCCAAATTATATGTCGAAATGATAGTTTAAGCAACTACCAAAAGATTACATACTATGGGTGAGGTTAAAGATGATGGAACCTATTTCATTTATAGTTTAACATTTTAATTTATCCCTTCCCTCACTTTTTCCTTCAATTTCATGAAGGTTCCCCTACTTTGATATATATGTTTACATACATATATACTCGATCGATAATCTATTACAATCACACGTAGAGGAAGAAGACAACAACTACAATGGAATAATTTTAAAATATGGACATTATTTTTGAGTTGATAATAGTATCAATGAATACATGATCTCAAATTAGTTTCAGAGATGACTCCATACTCCTTTATATATAGGGATGCAACATTAGACCCTTGACAAGTATCTTATCCACCAACCCATATCATCAAGTTCCCTTATCACTTTTATCGTTTACCAACTTATGCACTCTATAGTTCCTTAATATAATATCTCATGTTGACCCAAATTAGGATCACATGTTCTTGTTTCATTTTCCATTCATAAAGTGGATATATTTTTTATTTTTTATTTTAAATTTTTATTTAATTCCTTTACCCATTTAAAAAATATTACCAACATAAGCCTCTTATAAATATCATTATATTATATATATTCATTTCAATTTAATATCACAAAATAAATACTTTTAAATATAATAATTATAGTAAAATATATTCATTTGAAATTAATAGTATTCCCCTTCAATTATCTTCTCATTACATATATATATTCATTTCAAATTAATATTTTACATACTAAAATATTTCAATTTTTAAAAAAAGTTACATTACTATTGAAATATTTATTTTTCATTAGCTATCATTTACCATCAAATAATTGAAAATCACTAATATTTAATATCATTAACTTATTACCCATAAACAATAAACTAAATAATATCATTTTAAAATAATTTTAACTATGTTTAAAGTATATATTTTTTAATAAAAACTTATTAAATCTAACATCATGAATTATAAACATCAACATACATATCATTTTAGAGATAAATAAGAAGATAGTTAAAATATTATTTTTATAACATGATTATTTTTAATTAATATATTCCATATCCTTTCTAATGATACATTTCTAATTCTAGTAAGTGATATTATATGATCAAATAGAGTTTATAATTTTCTCTTAAAAAAATTTTCTTGGTTAATTTAGTAAACTATCATTGTATTTATTTTCAGAAAAAAATATATACTAAAAATATATATGTTATAAGAATGGAAAATTTATATATGAAAGATGAAATTTAAAGCTAAATTTTAGAACCTAAAAAAACAATAATATAAAGAACAAAATAAAACATGTGAATAGTAAATAGATTAGTGTGACTCCCAAACACATAAACTACTACTATCCCTTTTTATTCAAAAATGATCTAATCATATTTACATATAAAATTTGATTAGGTATTAAATGTAATAAGCGGGAAAGGAATGATAAAACCATACTTACTAGAAGTGGTAGCCTTAAGTTATTCTTCTATCGGCTACACATTAAGAACCTATAAATTAAATAAAGAATATATACATAAGAAATGTTCTAAAATCAAAATCAAAATAAATTGAAAGGAAATGGAAAAGAGACATTATAAATCTTGTTTTGTAACCCTATGTGGTTATTATGTTTTTATTCCCCCTAGACACATAAATATAGCTATTATCAAAAATTTTATGGTGGATAATGTTTCATTTATTTTAACTACCACATGTGGTTTTTTAAATATCTATTCATCTTAAACTGTATGTTAAATATCTCATTTATAGAGTATAGAAGATCCATCCCTTTGTAATAAGGTATAGCTTACATGGTAGGTACAGGAAAAAATATGGGTCTTCCTTATTTTCTCTGAAAACATATTATTTTGAAAACTTCTTCAATATCTGAGGAATTATCAGAGTGTACTTCATTAAAAAATTCATAGATGGAATCAGTGAAAATTTAAAATTGAATGTAATAACAAAAATATGAATTTATATCAACATATTCCCCTTTAAGGTTGGAAACATTTAATTTTTTTATCTTCCTGCAAAGGTATAGAAAATTATTCTTTACTCCCTCTAGAAAATATTCAATGGGTTTAGATAGATTCATGTGATCCCACTCAAGTTTATTTTCCTTATCATCTTCATTCTCTGAAATGAATCATGACATGGAATAATCACAAATATTAAAATTAAAATAGATAATGCTCAATTCAATTTCAATGAAATTAAATGGAAATAATTTTAATAAAATATTATCTCTCTACATTGGTTCATCTTCAAGTCATTTATTATTGACAGGTTCCCCATTGAGTTATGTTTTTATAGATGGAATTTTGTAATAAATCTCCTCCATATTCCCTTAAAATCCCACAACATGGGTAGTTTTCTATTCCAAATTCATAGAAATATACAAATGTTCCAATTGTGATTATTCAAAGATGGTGGATCGTGTTACATTTCAACTCTTAAAAATACATTCCAAAATTTATTGAAATATTATTGATCTCCTAAAACTATATCAACCAGAAATTTTAACTCATGAATGTCCTATAGACATGTATGAGTGTGATATGGTATCAAATCTTCAACCAATTCCTTTATACCTCCTTAGGTTTTCAATTTGAAAAATGAGTGGGGAAAGATCTTCTTCTATTTAATTTGGTTATTGGTATAGTTTTTTCTCTTGAGATACAAAGATATATTTAGGTAGCTATTTAATTTGGTTAATCACAACCTATATTTTTTATTTAATCTATTACAAGATGGGTTCCCTGTCATCAATTGTTTTTCCACTTATTAAAACTAAGAGTAGTTAGTCTATGTAGAATAATCTAAATTAAAATTCATCATGGTAAACTATTTTTATGTATTTTTAATAGAATGTGAAAAATAATTTATAAAATATGAAATAATAGTAATAATAATGTAACTTGGATCATCATAAATGGTTCCAAATTTTGAAACATGTATTGTGGGATAGTATATAATATTATTTATATTTTTGAATGTAACAAATTGAATGGATAGGGTCATATCTCTTGAGGAGACTCTATAATCAACCACGAACTATTTGTTATTCAGTTAAAATATTTTTGTTTTTTATATTTATGAAATAAATATGGGAATAAGGGGGGCTTAATAATTGGAATAAAAGACTCAAAAATAAAGATTAATATACAGATGTAGATATAATTAAGTTATTAAGAAAGAACATAGTCTTAGGGGGTGGATAATTGGGTTCCTTCATTATTAATTATTTTCATATATAAATAATATTTGATAGTCCATCACATCATACATGGACTATTATCCATAATTTTAGTGTGAAATTTATAATTCATCGGATAAATTTTCAGAACCCCAAACCTCACCTCATTTTATGGTCAATAATAATAAATACTCCTCAATCAAGTGTGTGAAACCTTCCAATACCCAACCCTATCATATGTTGTTTCATCCCAAGAATAGAATAAACTTTATATTATGAAGGGAGTAACTAAGATAATATATATAATATTTATTTGAGAGAGAATATAATTTTTTTGATCCATTCTCGGGATTGGTGGATGATCACAACACCAACCCACAACACTTCTCTCTCCCACACCCCAAATAGAAAATTAATATGATTAATTTTAAAGGAAGAATCTTAGAACACTAAAAAAACTATTCCTAAGGACAATACTTTGGTCAAACACTAAAAATTTTGAGTATTATAGATCAGGTTGAAGATAATGATAATAATATATAGAGAGAGAGATAGAGAGAGACCATAAAAATAGAGAAACAAAATATAGAAGACGTTTTATTAAAAACCATGTAAAATTCAAATACAGTGAAAGAGAAAAAAAATAAAAGAAACCATTATAAATTTTTAATAAAACAAAACTTCTAAAAAACTCGCCACAAATATCCCCCACACCTCTAAATATTAGTAATACAAATTTATAGAGTGGGGTGGATAGGGTTAATTTTTTAAAAAAATGACTAAAAATTAATTTTTATTTTTAAAAAGAACTTTTTCAGAAAAAGTGGAAAACCTCAAAATATCAAAACATAATTTCATAAAACACTATAAATAATAAAAAAATCATTTAAGGTGATATTAAGAATAATAAGAAAAAAATTCCCTATATTTTCTCCAATGAAGTGAAGTTACCATTGTATCTGGGCCGTCCATGATAATATATTCAAAATGATAGTCTATCTTATCCCAATTATGAATATATTCTTCAAGGGTGATATTCATTTCATCGAAGCCACGTGTACAAATTTTATCTTGTTTGTTGATCCAAAAAATTTACTCTCTATTAGTATGAAATTAAATAATTCTCTCAGTTATCCTATTAACATCCTCTTTTGAAGCATCAATCTCAAAATCCTCCCCCAATATTTCCTCGTAAGAGTGGATAATCTGCCCCAAAACAATTTATTTTTCTATTTTCTCCTTCTATTCCACTAACTTCAAATCATTAGAAAGTTCTAATCATTAAAAATCTAATATTATACTATTGATCTCAATAATTTCAGGTCTGACAACCTTGTTAGAATATTACATTACCATAGAACATCATTTCAATTGAACAAGTACTTTTATCTTATCATCAACAAGCTCTTGTTTCTTGTAATAACAACACTCATCCATTTTATAAAAATGCTTTAAAATCGATTATTCAAAATCAAGTCAATATAAATATCTATTATTATGATTCATAATTTAATATTTAAATTTATTTACTAGATGTAGACCCATTTTAATTAAATCTTAGGTTTCAAGTGTTCTAACATGTGTTAAAATTTCATCTCAGTCTGATTAAGGATTTAAATGTTATGGTCTGAACAATAATGTGATATCTAGATTGAAGAATCTAATCTGGAATTGAATTTAGGGCTCATTATCACCATGAAAATTATGATCCATCCCTTGGCATTCAAATAAAATATATATCCCAATATATTTACTATTTAAAAAAACAAATTAATATTGGAAACATATAACAATTTAAGATAAAAATAATAGATTGGAATTAAAAGGGGAAAACTATAATCACCATAAAATATAAAAATTCATGTTCTAATTACACGACATAAAATATAGTCTAGTAGAACCAATACATATAAAATAGGAATAAAAATATTAAAAATCAACAATTAAATCATTTTCACAATTCAACCAAAATTATTATTATAATCTAAAAATTTGAAAACAACCATTAAAATTAAAAATTAGAGGGATTTAAAAAATTGAAATTTAAAGTCAAATTAATGAAAATATAAGTTATGTCAATGTCAAGTATGAATCAATAGATATATTGATAATTTTATAATTAAAATTCCTAATTACCACTATAAATAGTTTATTATTTATATGAAATTATAAATTATTAATCTAAAAATAATTGCGGGCTTTTGAATTTTCTCCCCAAGAAAATAAATACTTTATTAACTTTAAACATATGAATTTATAACCCATATATATTTTTTGTTAAATATTTTAATTTTATATAAATTTATATTTATCTTTTCAGAATGTATTTAAAATCTTGATTCAATATTTTAAAATTTATTAGGGGTGAATTTTTGGGAATTTTCAAAGATACTAGAATAAGACAGTGAACGGTGAAATATGGTAAAATATTATATATATAAAATAATTGGCCAAATATTTGAGTAGAAAATTATAAATAAGGTAATATTTTTTTGCTTAGGATTCCATTAATATAATATCTTCCATACTTATGAAAATAACAACTGTTGTGCGTTTTGGGAAATAATTTTAATTTTTTTTCAAATATTTAACCCCCAACATCCATGAATACTCACCAAAAAACTCATTTATCATGAAAAATTCATATTTTTTACTTTATATTTTTCTCAATATTTATATTTATTAGTTATCTCTCAAATTTATAAAATATAAATATATCAAATGGTTGGTTTTTGAAGTTAGGAAGTGAAGAAATGTAAAACATTTCTACCATTTCCCTCTTTGAAATTTTATTACAAGTTATTTTCTTTTCATAATATATCTTATTAATAATTTTTTATGCTCTATATTACTTATTTAAAAATTCCTATATGTTTTTTATTTATATTTATGATATTACTTTTATGTAAATTTCAAGAGGATTTTCTTTTATAATGATATGTCAATAATACATATTTAAAATTTATTTATATATTTGGGTGTACACTTAGTTTCATATTAAAGTGAACCTATGGTGTATAAATAGTTATCCACATAATAATTTCTCAAATACTTTATATACATAATTATTCAACTTATATATATATTCATTCCTTTTAAGATATTATGTTTAATCTCTACCTTAATAAATCATTAAGTGATCCTTTAAAAAACACATATTCATCAGCTTTACTTTTTGTTGAGCACTCTATATTGTGAAAACTCATTTTTTTATTATATTTAATGGAAATAATCTTTTTTATATATTCTATTACATTGAATTGTGAAAAAATTAACATATTTATATAACTTTTGATTCTAGGTATGTTAACATTGCAAACTAATCACTTAGGAAAGTTATGCCAATTATTGTTAATCTATTCACTAGTGAAAATTATGCCAAGTATTTTTTAAGGAAAATATTTTTTATAGTATAATTTATAATTAAAATAACTTGTAATAAAATTACATATTTTCCCTGTGTATTGGTATGTATCATGAAGAAATTAGGATAGGGTTTTGATCGGATATTTTTCATTTAATTTAAGTTTTCTAGGGATAAGGTCTTGACTATATGTTTATGATACCCATAATTTTTTAATCCATCATCATATTAGGATCTAATATTTTTTATTTCATAAAATGAACTATTTATTTCTTCTCTATATCATATATGTCATGATTATGATTTTTGAAATGTAGAATTTTTTTTAATATGCTAACCCTTATTAATAATCTGATCATAGAAACTTATTTATGATTCCATATTTACCTTGTATATCATGATGTAAATTTCCCGGAAAATTCAAACTAATGATATCGAGAAGGAAGAATGATAATGTATTTATAAATTTTTAAATACCATGTACTCTATGATGAAAATATAATTTCCATGTGCATATATTATCACTTATGTATGCTCAATTTTGGATCTTGGGAGTGATCTGTTCATGACTCAATCCCATCGAGACCATGCAAAGATCATTGGAGAGACAATGAATGACACCCCAATCCCCCTTAAATGTGTTTGGGATTGATAACTAGTATCAATTGCATAAATACACAAATTGAAATAATTTCCCTTTAATTTGAACTCCTTACAACATCATATGTAAATCCCATAATATAAATTTATGGAAATATTAATGATAAAAAATAATAACAATGTATAGAAAAATTATTTAATGTTATATAATACCACAAAAATACAAAGTGAATAATAGTAATAAAATAGCCATAAATCATTATATAACTCAAATGAGAATATAATAAAATATGACACTCTAACTCCTATGAATATATTTATACTCAATATAATTGAAATCTCCTTTAACATGATATTGTAACTATACAACAATATATATAGTAACAGTGAGTATCAAATACTCAGTTTTTTCTTCCTCTGAGCCATCAAGTTTCTCTTTGAGTAATGAATATAAATTCCCTCCTAAATGAAATAGATAAAGTGGGTTAACCAACTGATCGACGGTATATCTATAATGTTGGGTATACCCTAATAAATCAAATAAAACATACTATTCGATACAAATAATATATATAAATAAACACACACAAAAACTTATCAGTAGTGCCTTGTGGTCCAATAACTAATTTTTTTATTTCAACAAATATCCAACATCAAATGTTATGTATCTCAACAATTACACATATTCCACATATTAAAACCATCCAAATATTCTCTAACTATAAAAACCACCATAAGGGAGAGGGGATAAATAAATCAGTCAATCATCCATTATTTACACATTAATTAGATTTCAAATGAAGGTTGTATGAAAAATTTTATATGATTGTGTATGTCACCACCCAAATAATATAAATATAATATATTCATAACACTGCTTAATAATTTTCAAATTATATATCATTCATCAATCAATATCGCATTAATCTAGGTAAATCTATACTTATATCATGTACTTTAAACATTTACATGTTATCAAGTCTAAAATATATCTAAAAAACTTCATTATAAACATGTACGACCCCTTATCACTAAATTTTTCTGTACATATTGAAATCATTCAGTATTCCAAAATAATTATCATACTACCCTCCACTAAGACTATCCTTAACATAGATATGGGGGGAAATAAATTAAAATCCTATAAATATTATTATATCCTAGGAAATTTCACATAATAATTTCAAACCTCAATAACAAATTACACATCATATCTATCATAATAATTTCATTAATTAAGATCATTTATATAAATACATACATTATAATCCACCCATAAATATAGATTTACAAAACATTCAATAGAGAATATATTCACTGATTTTAGAGAGATATGAAAATCCAAATTATAAATTTTCATGCACTTATTATATGTTGTTCTTATTTTGGACAATAGATAATGAAATAATACATAATACAATAATTGGAATACCTCTAATATTGATCAAACATGATACTCAAGATACTCTTAATAAGACTATGGAATCAAGTTTAGTGGTTGGAACTACAACCATTTTCTATGTAATAACCATATGTCAAACACCACAACTCAATAATTAATAACACTATAATAAATAAATGCATCTGAATTGGAATAAACCATTTTAATGCCATCATTTCAACTGGCATGTGATCGTTCCAACTTGCATTCCACTATGACATCATATCAAATTTGAATATTTAAATTCAATTTAATTAAAATGTAATATATACATCATTTTATCCTTAAAAAACAACATTAAATATTTGGTATACCCTAATGAAACTCCCCCTTGGTGGAATGAATTTTCATTATCTTGTAATCTAATCATAATCTACTCTTACTTCATCAATATTTGAATAAACCATGAAATATTTTTAAAAACAAAAAAAATAAAGTACATGAATAATATTTTACAAAATTTTATCACCATAAACTAATTTCATGTTCCTCATATTCTTCATATAATCATATTATAATGATATAGCTGCTCATCTAAAAAAAATATAACTAGTATTTTAACATGTAGATTAAACAGATACAAATTTAGATTCTCCCACACTAACCTTGTTGATTGATCACCATTCTTCATTTATAATTCCTCATTTGAATTATTCATCACATAGTGAAAAGAAAAATATATTCTCTGAGGGAGAAAATATAGGTTAATGTTTTAATTTTTTAGAAATATAAGTGCTCTTTCTAACCTTTTATATATGAAAATAAACCTCAAACATTAAATTCCTTATACGTAAATCCAATCAATGTCATCATAACCTTACCTTAAAATTATAAAAATTAATATACCATAATAATGATATTTTGACTAAAGGAAACATCTACATGAAAATGTTTTGGTTTTCCGTCTCCACCCATCACATAATAATATTAATAATTATTCTCATTATTATTCATATTATTATTTAATATATTAATTGAAAAAATAAATAATAATTTCTAATATAATAAAAATTTCCAAAATATTTATTAGTATTATAATTACACCAAAATTAAATCCAATTTTTAGTTCAATTGTCAACCATAAATTTTATTCTAAGACCATCTACTAGGTCAGATTTTCTATTTTATGCATCAAATTTACAAATGAATAAAACACCCTCAATGAGTTTCAAAAACTCTAAGAACTAAATTTATAGTTATTTGCATCCTCCCCGCCATAAAAATTATTCATATTTGAAATGGTTAAACATACACATCATAATGAATGAATAAGAAATAGTCTTACAGAAACTTTTTATTAAATAAATAATCAAAATTAAAATATTAATCTCACAGCATAATATAGATGAAATAAAACAATTGATCATATGAAAATTTCATCTGAGAATAAAATTACCATAATATTCCCTAAATCACCATATCTCCAAAGAACTAAAACCATAGAAATATCTCACCCTTTAAAAACATTGTCACTTTGAACTTAAAACCCATAAAATACTCTATAAATATTGAATCTCTCTAAAAATCAATCTCTTTCCAAAAAGTCACATGTGATGGATCATGATTTAATTTTAAATGTTAAGATATATGATAAATATTGTGTATTAAATTCATCTGTTTAGGAAGAATGAAATGAAAAACTACTTCACTAGATCTATTAGATACTTCAAAATACCAATAAACTATAGTGATAACTTGTTTCCAAAATCAAAATATTTAATATTTTCCATTATTTTTAAGGTACATGAAGGGATTTATTAATATAGGATCCCATTTTACTCAGGGATGAGAGATAATCAGTCATGAATTCAATGAAAATTCTGGACACAAGAGGGTGTTATTCACATATGGATTCAATGATAATGAAAGGGGTCTTGAACTTCAAGTTGGGAATGGATAGGGTTTCACACATGGATTATAGTGTAATGAATACAAGCTTCATTCAAGGGGATGAATACCTTTAGGATATTATATCTTTACACATTCATTTATTTAATTATAAAATATTGTTTGGGGAATCCTCTCTTTATAGTGGTTGGTTAACTCCCTTCTCATATAGGTATTTATAAAAAATGCGACTCTAAGCCATTAAAATATGTTTTTTAAATCCTGGAATCCCATTTCTAGTTCTTTAAAATGGTAAAATATTTTTTCATCTTAAGAAATTATTCTTATTAATGTGATTTTGATCTACTCACTCATGTAATAGAGCCTTTGGTCTTCAATCATAAAATCATACTTATCTTCTCAAATCTATGATTCATATAAGATTTTTTGATACTCAACATAGTCCTTATATGAACCTATATCATCTATACACAATATATTATATTCTCTACTATATCTAGACCAATAATATTTGACTCTCGTATTTTATCCCAATATAAAGATAAATTACAAGGACATTCATAAAACACCATTTATGGTTTCATTATAATAAATTAATGATAATTATTTATATAACATATCTCTATTAAAAGTAAATAGTTGGGCCTATGAACCACTAAAATAATATATATATATATATTCATAATATATTCCAATGTTTTAATTTTCCTCTCATTTTTACCAACAATATGTTGATTAAATATTGTACTTATATACAATTCAGATTAAAAATCATGTTATAAACCTCAAAAAATATGAGAAATATAAAAAATGATTATATGGTGGAAGAAATTAATGAATACTCAAATATCACCAAGTAATATAATCATAGAGTTCCAGGAAAATATTATTTTATTTTCATGATGGAATAATAAATGATTACAATATCCCAACTATAACACAATGAACAATTATAACCTTATAATTTATAGGGAATATAACTACAAAAAGTTTCACTAATATCATCACACTCGACCAATAAAATAGATTCTTTATATAATGATAAATTTTTTTATACATTGATACTTTTTCAAATATATGAATCCCAATTCTATAAAAATATCTATAACATATTCATGAGTGATATAGTCTCTATATATATATTCTTAGATATATTTAATTTATGAAACAACCAATTTTCATACCATCAATGATTCAACCATAATCTAGTGTTAAAAATATCCACCTTCTAACTTGTCGATGATAAGTTATGAATCTTAAATAACTCCAACTCTAAACTTTCAAGGCACCCCAAATCCAAAATATAGACTAATATCAATAACGTATATCCTATGAAAAAGAATTATATCAATCTTAAGATTATATACTTATTACCAAAAAAATATAATATATTTACTACTAATAATTTTTTTTATATCACTCTTGTTTCATCCTAAAAATTTTTCACCTAACAATTGATTGTAGGGGGTTGAATTTTGTACAATAATTCATATTGGGGTCACTATTTTCTAATGGTTTTTAATGGGGTTTGTTCACGGAAACTGAAATTCCCAATGGTTCTATATTCATGTTGACTCATGGACCTACTTTCGAAATGCAGGTGCTCATTGGGAGGATTGGCCGACGATACCTAAGAAATCACATTTATCTAGAGGATGGGAGGTCAGTCTCGTCATATCCTTTTTGGGGGAATTATTTCCTACTATAGGAAAGTCTTATATATTTAATACATTTTAGTTTATATTTCATTAATTCCCATGTATGAAGTTGGTCACCCTTGAAATAACAATCAATTAGTAATATGTATAGAATTTAGAATCATCTGTATGTATATAAATTTTATCATTAATGGAGATATATATATATATATATGTATATGAGGTTATCCATCAATGGTATCCTCTTAGGTTATGATTAGAGATTCCTTGGTCATTATTATGATGATACAGGTTTTCTACCACTCATTGAGACACTATGAAGTGTATCCTCATCCAGGGAGACAAGAGTTGATTGGATGTCAGGATCGGACCCACTAATGGTCTTCTTATATATCCTTTTAAATGGAATAAAAATTCATGTAGTTTGGATCCACATAATAGGAAACATCATACCTTTTTGTTCATGTGATAAGGAATAAACCATATAGTTTAACGCCATATGTCAAGGATGTCTAGGAGGAAGGTGCATAGTTAATGTTTGGTGTGGGTCTTCTGAAGAAGAAGCATGAGGAACCTAAAATGGATATGGATTCATGGGTTGGACGGTACCCTACTGGGAATATGTCCCAAAGGGAATGGGGTTGAGTTGGGGTGTTGAGTTTGGAACTCAGGGAGGCTTCCTACATATCCCATTTGGTTGGGGATCAAATCCTATGTAGTTTAGTTCTGAGGACCTATGCCTATGGAGGCCCTCCGAATGTATGTTTCACAGAGGATTATATCAATTTGAGAGGATTAAGTTGGGGATTATTATTGAAAAGTATTCCTTGGGAAAGGGTCCCTGAGGGATTTCTCGACTCATTGTGATTTAGAGGGTTGTTTGGGGATTATACCTAAAAAGGAATACCATGAATGAGTATGGTGATATCGTTGGTGATTATATCGATTATGTGAGAAAAATGTTAGATTTTGGGCCTTATTCATAAGGTGGGTTCCCATTACTTGTTAGGTCTTACAATTTTAATGATTACTATACGGTTTTGTTGGTACTTACAAGTGGAATTATTCCCTTAATTTGTATTTCAAGGTTTATTCATAAGGAGTATTCCTTGGTAAGATGTTAGGGATTATACCAAGTAAAAGGCCCAAAATGATCAGTTGGGACTTATACATGGAATGATTCCCATAGTTAGGTTTTTATGTATTACTCTTGAGGAGGATTCCTAGGTAAGACATTGTGAATAACACCAATTAGGACCCCCAAAAGTTTCGGTTGGGACTTAAACATGGAATGATGCCCATATGTTGGGTTTTGAGGCTCATTCATAAATAGTATTCCCTAGTGTTGTGATCATATGGATTTAAGGATCATGTATATTATCTTATAAAAAAAGATTCATTATTGGTTTGAGAAATAAGAGGATTTCAAAGAACTAGAAAACACAAGATCCTTTTTCCGTTGGTGGATGAGGCTAGGGATATGGGAGAAGAAGAAGGGGCTTTGAGGTGTATGTTACCTATCTCGTTTCATTGCTAGGATAGTCACATTGGACAATCGATATATGTAAAAACTTGTAGGTTAAGAAGAGAAATTTATCCTCATGTAATGTTGTCTTGGTTTTTACTCCAAGAGGGATGCCTTATTGATTTTAGGTTTGTTTGGGGCATACTCTTGAGGAGGAATCCCTGGTGAATGGATGTTGTTATTAAGGATTACTCATAAGTAGGATTCCCTTGATTCGTTGAGCAGGGACATACACTTGATTGGTTTCCCAAAGGATGGATATTGTTATTAGGACTTATACCAAATACGATTCCCAAAAGGTTGGATTTAGGGTTTATACTATATAGGAGGATTCCCTGGTGATTTTCGGTTTGGACGAGGCTTACTCCTGAGAAGGATGCCCCGGTGAATGGATTTTGTAAATGGGGATTACTCCTGAGAAGGATTACATTGATTGGATGAGTTGGGACTTACAGTTGAAATTTTTACCAAATGTTAGATATTGTGATTAGGGATTATATTGAATAGGAGGCCAAAAATATTGGATTTTGGGTCTTATACAATATGGGATGATTCCCTAGTGCTGGTATCATATGGGTGTCAAGATCATAGCTAACCCATGAGACCACATAATTCATGATTGGTGTTAGAAACAAGAGGAAGTAAAAGTTTTGGAAAACTTCACAATCCTTCTTCCACTGGTGGAAGAGGTCGGGGATACGACATATCCCTCTCGTCATTGTACCCAGGACCCAAAGAGAGAGAGAAAGGGCTTTAAACTGCCTATATCTTCAATTATTTTGGTAACTAGGATAGTGATATTTGGATATCTTTCATTATACATCCCATGGGTATTAATGATGAAGTAATGAATTGAGAGAGGTCTCTCAAGAAAGTCTAGGTATTTCCCTAAAAGTGGTTTCTGGGGAAGATAGAAGGATCTAATTCCATATCTCCCTGCATGGAACTAGAGGCTCCAGGGATTAAAGATTATTAATAAAGGACATATTCCTAACCATAGAAACCAATCATGGGAGTTCTCTAAAAACTCCCCTAGGGTCGAGGTCCTCTTTTCTATTGGTATACATATCTACATTCACCCTGAGGACCCTACCCATCATGAAGGAAAAGTGTGGGACACATTTGACTAAAGGAATACATATCCAAATGGGAGACATGATGGTGTGCCTCCTTCCTTGGTTTTTCAAGTCCGGATTTTTTGTGGAGGTTTGAATTTGGTCCCCCTCAGATAATGGATTCAAAGGAAGAAGAGAGCTTCCATTGGTGGCTTGGAAGAGGACTTAAAGGGGGGATCACGTAGGTCCTAGATTAGAGAGAAAATTTTCTTCCCAAAAGACCTAAGAGGAAGTAGAGGTGCTTCACATAGGATATTATAGGCCTATGTGAGCTAGATATGCCTTGGGAAATGGAAATCCTAGGTAAAAACTTGGGTGTTGCTTTATCCTATGCACCATAAGTCTCCTTAGGTGTCATTGGATGGGTCTTGTGTAGGTCCCTAATTAGGGAAGGGTCCTTTTCATAAGTGGTTATACATAGATGGGAAAAAGATTCCTCCCAGATTTGTCTTCTGTTTCAGACCCTAGAGGGACTTTTATGTCTATATCTCCCTCAATTCCCTCTTATCTTGGGTTCTAAAGGACCACTTGAGTGGTTTTGGAAGACCTGGGAAATGGGTTGTACGATCAAAGATCCAATGATTCTTCCAATTTTCCAGTTGTTCAAAAGAGGAGCCCAAGGGTCCTATTTATAGGAAAATAGTGAACCTTGTTTAAGGAGTAACCCCATGTAGGTTCATAGTGTAGGTGTCACAACCCCCTCCCCACAAAGAGTAACCCTCCTAGGTTGGAAATGTGAGAAGGGAGATAATGACCCCCGAGTCCCACCTCTAGTAGGCCCCGGGTTGGCGACTAGCACCAAGGGTATAGTAACACACAAATGAGAGACATTACCCTCTAAGAGAACACATGCGGAAGAGAGAGATAAGATAGAAACAAATCAAATCCAACTCAGAACTAGAAATATAAAAGAAACCCAAGTACACAAAAGGAATGTCATTAAAAAGTACTATAACTAAAAGGGGAAAAACTACAAGTACCCAAAAGAAAGTAAAACAGCTGCCACTACAAGCCCGGACAGTTCCTGCAACCCCAAGCTAGTAGAAACTAGATTGATCTCCAACCTACTCCAAGTTACCTAAAAAACAGTTTATATATACATTGGATGAGTATAACAGTATACTCAGTAGGATCCTCCATGAAGCCTCTCGTGCAAAAGTAAAGAAAGCATACTAAAGCACAGTGAACAACATGTGAAACTAACTCATCACCGAAACTGGTATTCTAAGTTCCCAAACTCACCATGGTTACTCTCACCAAGTAATGCATACAAGAATATATAATATAGTAAAGAATATCAAGGGTACCCCACTACTACTTCCCCACTGGTTTGCCGCTTTACCCCAACGTCGCACGTCCTATGCATCTCTCTCCGAAAAGACTTTCCCACAGAAACCTGGGTGAAGCACCACAATCTACACCTCATGCACCAAAAAGGCTTTCCTGCAGACACCTAGGCGAAGCACCACACCATCCTCACAACAAAAAGTAACCAGGTAGTTTCTGGGAGCCACCACAGCTCGCATAACGTGTATCATACGTTGGGTATTATACCTCAAGCCATTACAGCCCATACAATGAGTAAGGATCCTCAAGCTATCATAGCCTATACACATTACACGTATAGTAGTCTATAGGATAATATATCCAGAATATATGTGTGTGAATAACCACAAGACATTACAGCCCTCTACACACATATATTGGGAAAACTAACCAATGTGCCTAACGACACAAGTATATACCAAGAGAAGAGAACAAGGCGAAAGGGGGTAGTCACACTACAAAAAAACAGCTTATACCAACATAAATTTATTGACAGATGATATATCTGTTGGTAAAAATGAGCAATTCCAATAGATATTAAATTTTATTGTTATAGATTTTAATTACCAACACTTGTTTTTACCAACAGTTATATCTAATGATGTTGATCGTTTAACACCAACAAATCTTTTACCAACAGTTAAATATATTGTTTTATCACATCAATACTAAGATTTTTTTATGAAAAAATAAATCTATTTCTATTAATTGTTATTACTAACAATTTTTTTTAACATTATAAAAATCTGTTGCAATAAATTATCCAATAACATAATATATTTTATGATGAAAAGAATATATATATATATATATATATATTATTTTCATTAAATGTTATAAATTATAAATATTTTAATAAAATCATATAATCATATGTTTTCATTGACACATTATATGTCTGTGATATATAGTGTGTGTATATATATATGATATAAAATTATTGAAAAATGATTATACTTTTTGGAGACTTGAATAAGAACGAATGTAGTAAAAACTAAAAAAATAGTCACATATATATGATTTCACTATATATAAATAATATAAATTTTTATTCAAAATATATATAAATTTAAAACTTTTTTCATTATATATAAATTTATTTTACATCATGATATTTTTTAAAATTATACCAATAATATGACAATATCTTCCTTAAATTAAAATTCTTGAGCCGCGGTGATTAGATTGTCGTTACCGTGTCTTCCATTGTCACACCAGAACGGTTAATTTCATTTTCTTGGAAAAAAATGTTGTTGTTGTTCTTATTATAATAATAATAATAATAATTATTATTATTATTATATTTTATTTTTAATTTTTACATTTCAGTTATCTCTCCCCCACGTCGACACACCCCATCCCACTTCCTATTTGGGTCACACGCCCCTAGCCAGGAGGAACCCCAGCGGCGCGCGCCACCCTCCTCCGGCCATGGAATCTAGTCGTCTCTTCTTCTGATTTCACATGCCATTTAGCATTACTTATCCTACGATATATTATTATTCTCCTTTCACTGTGATTTTCCCTTTCTTCCTTGCGAAGCGCATGACCATATGTACCCTAATCTGATTTCAGATCTACCATGGACATCTACTCCGGTGTCTACGTTCTTCTCACTGAATCACTATGCTCACCACTGTCACATCCTCCCCCACCGTCGGCGTCACGCTCAGCCCCTGAGGTCAGGAGTTTGATGTTAAGATCCCTCATCTAGAGCAGACTCATGGAATCGATGGTGTTTGGTGATTGCTTTCATTCTCATATTCTCCATCCCCACTACTATCATATCCAGATATGCATGGCCTAAAGAGTTATCCACTTCTACAGGAGGTTCCTCATCCCTAGTAAACTTTAGGTGATCCAATCATTCCACCACTGATCATGATCTCTAATATGTTGTTTCCCCTTGTTGACATTTGGTGTAACCTAATGGATGTGGAATTCATTATTCAAGAATGATACAATAGGAGTTCTTCAACAAAAAAATTCCAAGAAGAAGATCTAAACAAGAATTAAAAAAAGAATTTGACTCAGAAGATGTCACCTCTAGTTTTCATTCGCTCATAACCGCAATTAGTTTAGCCAATATTGAAACTTCATATCCCCTACTCACTAATCTCACTCTCTCTGTAAAAAAGATTTTCCAGTTAGGAATTTTTTGTCAAATGAATCAGAAATTATTTTTAAATACTCTTCCAAGAGTTACCTCAATGTCACAGCCTCTCGATTTCTCATTAGAAAATGACACATGGCATCTTTCACTGTTCTTATTCTCCCTGATAGAGACTTTTTATAATCCCCTAAAACATGCTCTTATAGGTAATTCCATATAATAAAGGATCTAAACATATTTCTAGCTTGATTTTAGTCTCCAGAAAATTGCGGGTTTAGCTTCTGTTCTTGGGTTCACTTCCAGTTCTAAAACAATCACCTCCCAAATTCGTCAAAATATCCCCATTTTAAATTTTTATTTCTCCTTTCACCCCCAATTATTTATTTTAATTGGGTGCTTATCTCAGAAATATAGGTATCAAACAACATCATTTGTTCTATTAGACTACCGAGATCAAACAAATCAACTTCAGACTCAGGTACCCTTCACCAGTCGTTTGGAGGATTGATTCCTTGATAAGTCATTTCTAGAAATTCATTGAGCACACGCGATTCATAATATTTTATACAAATGGCCACGATAATCATTATAGTGCAGACTTGAATATATATACTAGAAAACAGAATCAAGCAACGATCTAGAAAAAATAGTCTTCAACTTGACTCAGATTCTCATCATAGATCCAGATCAGAAGCTGATTCGATTTAGCTGTGGTATAGTGACTTAGTCATATACCAGCTACTCCATACCTTCACAAGATCTATATGAGAAAATTATATTCTTCAAGCTATCGAATACCTGGTCAATGAATCAGTAACTGAGTTTCCATTATCCTGATAACGTCTATGCAAAGCTCTTTAGTTTCCTTTCAGTTTGTCTTCTCCCAGATTAAATCTTCAATTGGTTCACTATTGGTCTTCACCTTAGATACATTAGAGGCATCTTTGTTATAAAATCCTTCCAGTTTTCTGGATCTCTACCTCTTGACACATCTCAGACTTATAGATTTGACCATGACCTTGAAAATCAAGTTTATTCTCCCTTGATTAGTTAATATTCACACCCTAGTGAATGTCCTTGTTGGATTCACATCCCCATTCAATTAAATTTTTCTGGATATTGGGTTTTGTTCATTTTCTATGTTCTTGTGGGTCTTGTTCGGGTCATCAACTATAGTTATTTGATGGTTCAGTTAGTTCAATGATCTCCAAAAGCGATGCTGTTTCTCATTCTGGAATTGAGAAGTCTGTTCAGAATTCAGCGTCGTCAATCGGCAGTGGTTCCACCACTCCAGAAGGCGAGGTCCAGGAAAAAAACTGAGACAAAGACATCATCTTTATTCTTTTTCTGATAAGGTGAAACAACATCATTCTCTTTCCTATTTTTGGAGCCTTCTATTCTGTTTTATACTGCTTATGTGTTCTGTTCCCCAAATACACGTGCTGAACAATAATGATAATTGAATAATAACCACTTGCCTATCTTCCCCTTCTTGATGTTGGCTTCCTTGGAGATTTGTTTAATGTTCTAGGAAGTTTGAAACCTTTCTAGATTTCTATTATTTTGGTGTTATGATCTCTATTTGTGATGTTTTTTTGTTTTTTTTGAGGCTTCCCAAAGGTTCAGGTTTTTCCGAGTGAGGATTCCACATCAAGATCCACTACAGAGATTGACATTCACTACTGGAAAAGTAGGCTATACCAATGGTTTAAAACCGTTGGTATAGGCTGGAAAACCGTTGGTATAGACTATACCAATGGTTTTTCAAACTGTTGGATAGTAAGCCGTGAGGAAAGCCCTATACCAACGGTTGCACTTAAACCGTTTGTATAGGTGTTCCAGAATTCTGGAAGAGTCTATACCAACGGTTCTGAACCGTTGGTATAAGCATTCCATAATTCTGGAAAAGGATATACCAACGGTTATAAACCGTTGGGATAGCTTTTTTCTGGAAAATCTTATACCAACGGTTCAGAACCGTTGGTATAGCCTTTTCCAGAATTCTGGAAAAAGATATACCAACGGTTCTGAACCTTTGGTAGAACCTTTGCCAGAGCTGCTACACAACAGCCCACCAAAATCCCTCCAGTATCCCTACCATCCACCTGCATAAAAAAACATTGCACAATAGCCCTCAATATACCCTCCACTATACACCTGTATAAAAAATATCACAAAAACCACATACATATTTCAAATAGTATAAAAAACACTGAAAATAGCCCAAAAAACACATATGACAACAATCATCTAGTGGTAATTCATCTCACCCATGCACAACCCCCCAACCATAACACCTCCCCATCAAATTCTAATAGGCAGAATAGTTTGATAAATATCTATTAGAGTTGAATAATAATTTCAAATTGGCTAAAATCCCTTTTTTTGTGATCCTAGGTTTGGGTATGTAATGATTTGTGATGAATTTTGCATTGAACTTGTATTGTTTATAATATATGGTGAAAAGGTATTTCCTTAGGAGTCTCGTCAATTATGACCCCATTAGTGAAACTACCTAACTCATGAAAAATAGTTTGCGACTATCGTTGATGAGTGTAAATTTCACTTGTATTCACTTAAAATGATTTCCTTTGGAAATAAAAGAGAGACTTTGAGTGGTGTCATCCACACCGCACCTCGGATTGAGGTGGAGTTGACTCGTACACGTCACAAATGACCCATGGATCGTTTTCCTAAAGTATCAACACAATCCGAATGCGTTTGGTTGGTTTCCCGTATGCCGGTTGTTTTTACATAAAAGCGTATCCATTTTAAACAAAAGAAATACACTTTGAGTGATACCGACCACACCATGCCTTGGATTGAGGCAGGGTTGACTCGTACACGTCACAAATGACCCATAGATCCTTGTCCTAAAGTATCAACAGTATCTGAATGTGTTTGGTCCGTTTTTCATATGTCAGTTGTTGTTTTTACTTAAACTGTTGTCCATTTCAAAAAATAGTTAGACACTTTGAGTGTTTCCGCCCACACCTCGCCTCAGATTGAGGCAGGGTTGATTCCTACACATCAAAAATGACCCATGGATCGTTGTCCTAAAGTTTCAACAGAATCCGAATGCGTTTGGTCAGTTTTCCGTATGTCGGTTTTTTTACTTAAAAGCGCATCCATTTTAAACAAAAGAAAGACATTTTGAGTGGTACCAGCCACACCGGCCCTCGGATTGAGGCGGGGTTGACTCCTACACGTCACAAATGACCCATGGATACATGTTCTTAAGTATCAATAGTATCTGAATGCCTTTGGTCCGTTTTCCGTATGGCAGTTGTTTTTTTAACTTAAACTATTGTCCATTTCAAAGAAAAATGACACACTTTGAGTGGTTCCGGCCACACTGGCCCTCAGATTGAGTCAAGATTGACTCGTACACGTCACATATGATGCACGGATCGTTTTCCTAAAGTTTCAACAGAATCTGAATGCCTTTGGTCAGTTTTCCATATGTTAGTTGTTGTTTTTACTTAAACTGTTGTCCATTTCAAAGAAAAGTTAGACACTTTGAGTGGTGGTGGCCACACCGCACCTCGGATTGTGGCGGGGTTGACTCGTACAAGTCAAAAATGACACATGGATCATTTTCCTATAGTTTCAATAGAATCCGAATGGGTTTGGTCGGTTTTCCGTATGTCAGTTGTTGTTTTTACTTAAACTGTTGTCCATTTCAAAGAAAAGTTAGACACTTTGAGTGGTGTCGGCCACACCGCACCTCGGATTGAGGCAGGGTTGACTCGTACATGTCACAAATGACCCATGGATATATGTCCTAATGTATCAACAGTTTCCAAATGCCTTTGGTCCGTTTTCCATATGTGGTTTTTTTACTTACAAGCGCATCCATTTTAAACAAAACAAAGACACTTTGAGTGGTACCGGTAACACCAGCCCTTAGATTGAGGCAGGGTTGACTCGTACACGTCACATATGACCCATGGATCCTTTTCCTATAGTTTAAACAGAATCCGAATGCGTTTGATCTATTTTCTGTATGCCAGTTTTTGTTTTCACTTAAAATCCTGTCCATTTCAAATAAAAGTTAGACACTTTGAGTGGTTCCGGCCACACCGCGCCTCGGATTAAGGTGGGGTTGACTCCTACACGCCACAAATGACCCATGGATACATGTCCTAAAGTATCAACAGTATCTGAATGCCTTTGGTCCGTTTTCCTTATGTGGTTTTTTTTACTTAAAAGCGCATCCATTTTAAACAAAAGAAAGACACTTTGAGTGGTACCGGCCACACCAGCCCTCGGATTGAGGCGGGGTTGACTCGTACACGTCACATATGACCCATGTATCGTTTTACTATAGTTTAAACAGAATCCGAATGCATTTGGTCTGTTTTCCGTATGCCAGTTTTTGTTTTCATTTAAAATCCTGTCCATTTCAAATAAAAGTTAGACACTTTGAGTGGTTCCAGCCACACCGCGCCTCAGATTGAGGCGGGGTTGACTCGTACACATGACATATGACCCATGGATACATGTACTAAAGTATCAACAGTATACAAATGCATTTGGTCCATTTTTCGTATGTGGTTTTTTTTTACTTAAAAGCGCATCCATTTTAAACAAAAGAAAGACACTTTGAGTGGTACCGGCCACACTGGCCCTCGGATTGAGGCGGGGTTGACTCGTACACGTCACATATGACCCATGGATCGTTTTCCTATAGTTTAAATAGAATCCGAATGCGTTTGGTCTATTTTCCGTATGCCAGTTGTTGTTTTCACTTAAAATCCTGTCCATTTCAAATAAAAGTTAGACACTTTGAGTGGTTCCGGCCACACCGCACCTCGGATTGAGGTGGGGTTGACTCATACACGTCACATATGACCCATGGATACATTTCCTAAAGTATAAACAGTATCTGAATGCCTTTGGTCTATTTTCCGTATGTGGTTTTTTTTACTTAAAAGCGCATCCATTTTAAACAAAAGAAAGACACTTTGAGTGGTACCGGCCACACCGGCCCTCAGATTGAGGCGGGGTTGACTCGTACACGTCACATATGACCCATGGATCATTGTCCTATAGTTTAAATAGAATCCAAATGCGTTTGGTCTGTTTTCCGTATGCCAGTTGTTGTTTTCACTTAAAATCCTGTCCATTTCAAATAAAAGTTAGACACTTTGAGTGGTGTCGGCCACACCGCGCCTCGGATTGAGGCGAGGTTGACTCGTACACGTCACATATGACCCATGGATACATTTCCTAAAGTATCAACAGTATCCAAATGCATTTGGTCCATTTTCCGTATGTGGTTTTTTTATTTAAAAGCACATCCATTTTAAACAAAAGAAAGACACTTTGAGTGGTACCGGCCACAACGGACCTCAGATTGAGGCGGGGTTGACTCGTAAACGTCACATATGAACCATGGATCGTTGTCCTATAGTTTAAATAGAATAAAAATGCGTTTGGTCTGTTTTCCGTATGCCAGTTATTTTTTTCACTTAAAATCCCGTCCATTTCAAATAAAAGTTAGACACTTTGAGTGGTGTCGGCCACACCGCACCTCGGATTGAGGCGGGGTTGACTCGTACACGTCACATATGACCCATGGATACATGTACTAAAGTATCAACAGTATCTGAATGTGTTTGTTCCATTTTCTGTATGTGGTTTTTTTACTTAAAAGCGCATCCATTTTAAACAAAAGAAAGACACTTTGAGTGTTACTGGCCACACCGGCCCTCAGATTGAGGTAGGGTTGACTCGTACACGTCACATATGACCCATGGATCATTGTCCTATAGTTTAAAAAGAATCCAAATGCGTTTGGTCTGTTTTCCGTATGCCAGTTGTTGTTTTCACTTAAAATCCTGTCCATTTCAAATAAAAGTTAGACACTTTGAGTGGTGCCGGCCACTACTTCAAAGCACATTTTCCATATCATTTTCCACATGCATAAACATGAAATACATGGATAAATAAGAAATCTAAGTAAAAAAAATAGAAAAATGAGTATCACAGTACCAAGGAATACTAAAGGTCTAGGTAGTAGACTAATCATACAATAAGAATCAAATGCAAAAAATAGAATCCGAATGCAACGTCCCTATGAAGCAGAGGAAAAACCCAAAGTGGAAAACCATGTTCAAAAATAAAGAGTTATACAGAATTCAAAAATGTAATGGATCAATTTGCCTCTGATCACCATCACCATCACCACTATCATCATCAGCCTCATCCTCGCCGCCATCTCTGTCCTCGTCGTCATCCTCATCATCGTCCCCATGCTCATCATTGGCCTCATCCTAGTCCTCAGCATCATCCTTGCCCTTAGCCCCATCCTCGCCCTCGGCCCCATCCTTGCCCTCATCCACATCCTCATCCTCACCCTCTTCCTCTTCAGCATCCTCGTTATCACCAGGAACGTCATCATCTCGATCGCCACTAGATCTACCGCCTGGTGCATTGGATGATGCACCCATCGACGACATAAATGTCTGACAAGCCGCACTAGCCTCTGGTAGAAGTGATGAAGATAATGATTTCATCAGTTTCACAAATTCTCTGTCTCTTGTTTGAACTTGTACTTCCAACTCTATGACCCTTTTATCAGACTGTCTTGCATGCTCCTTGACCTGTTCCAACTTGGTGGTACTAGAATGGATACCTGGAGACGACCAATACCTCATCAGGGCTATATTCTTACCAGGTCGGCAGCGTACTCGACCAGAGTGCTCATCTCCCAAAACCTGATATAAATGATTGTGTGGCCCAAAATTATCAGGATCCTGGACATCAAGAGACTCTAAAGCAGTCTGTAAAAAATATTAATAGATTATTAAATTTAAAATTAGATATTAAACTTTGAAATAAACAAATTAAAACTTACAATCTTCTCTTGGGTCGGTTCATTTACCGCAGTTCCATCTTTTTTTCTTCTACTCGAGAAAAACAATTTTTCTCGAGGGATACGTCCTTCAATATTCATTTTGTGATTCTATAATGACATTGAAACAATATAAAGTGAAAGTATAATCATATATTCATTATTCAATAAATCACATAATTTAAGTACGATTCACTAAAAAGGGAAATTCCTAAAGAAAAATTATAAACAACTATATCGTACCTGCTGCCTCTCATGATCTGACATAGTTGTGCGCCCCAAAGTGTGAAGGTATTTCTTTGAATCAATGTTTTTTTTGTTTTTTCAGAAGATTACTAAATAATGATTAATAATTAATAAGATTATATTAATTCAAAATATGAAAACTCTCATTTAAATAACTCAAATGAGATTAATACCTTAAATTTGCCAGTCACCCAATGGGTAATCATTTGGCGATATTGCTCTATCGGGCAGTCATCCATGATAGGTAATGTCTCTAACTCCGTTCCCACTCTATCACACCAGCCAACATACAGCTCATGCTTATAAGCTCTCCAAAGCTCTCCTAGCTCTTTTAAATGTGCTGGTCGTGCACCTTTGCCATCAGGGAAGTTAAACCGAAGCTGAAACCAAATTGATTAGTTCATTTAAATAAAAAATATACTACATTAAATATAATAGATTTTTTACTCATATTTGTGCCCACGCGTTATCCTTGACTTTGGGTGGCAGATGTCTCCAAGAGAGAGGGCTGACCGAAATGATATCAGAGTATTTGGATAGCGTCGCCAAAAAACCCCGACATTGCTGCCCAGATTTCTCAATCATTTGTCCATCAACATTGTATTCAACCATCAACTGTGTCTGGAGGTTCCATACCGCACGCAAGAGAGTACGCCCCCTCCCCCACCTCCTATCTGTAGATGAATCTGTTATTAAAGAAAAATAATATCAATAAAAGTTATAATAAAAATAAATTTTGGTATAAAAATTTGATAGAGTTAAATAAATATATCTGTGGTAGTCGGATCAATGGGTGCAGAAGATGAAGGAATATCCTATACCGGTGGAGTGTCCCTCAGTGTATGCTCCTCAGCCACATACTGTGTCGCAGCAGGAGTTGAAGAAGGTGGAATATAATAGCCTGGAGATAATGAACCAGAAGCAAAAGATGATGGAATAGACGTCTGGCCAGCTGGTAGTGTAAACATCAGAGGTCTAAATATCTCATATGTCCCTGAAGACACGCCAGGATCAAAATAGGGCATAGAAGATACGTCTGTGGTAGTGGGTCGTCTAACTCTCGCCCCATGAGCCCTCGTACCACCAGCCTCAGTACCGGGACCACTAGATGATCGTCCATCTCTGACACCACCCCCCTCCTACCACCAACCTCTCTACTGGGAGCAATATCAGGCTCCTCGTCAGATATCTATCATCTAGGGGGTGGATCCTGAAAAAATTTTTGACAGAAAAGCAAACACATGATATTATAAGTTATTGAAATATTTATATTTGAAATAAAATACTCACAACAGGGATGAGTGTAGGAACACCCATCTGTACCATGCGACGATTATTATCTGTCATCTTTTTCCGCCGCCTCTCTTCAAGGGGTGTCATTTCCTACAATGAAAACAAATATGGAAGTAATTAGAAACAGATAACTAATGTGTAACCCAAAAAACAAAATATAGAAAAACCATTATGATAAAAAGAACATAATGAAACAGAAGATTTATGGCGTTATGAAGGTAATTACTAGGATACACACTCTGAATGATGTAGGTGAAACATGTAGGTGAGAACACGACTGTATGATTCTATATATTTCCCACCACAACTTCAGGTTCATAACCAACTCTGACAATTGAGCTGTTGGGGTCATCATAAGTAATAAACGGATTGCTTCCAATTGCAGTAGGGATAGTGTCAACTTCATCATCACCATCATCAAAAACATGTCTAGGATTTACTTCAATAATTACACCGAATTTAGGATGATGATGATCTTTTACATAAAAAACTTGTTTCACCATTGATGCCAATACATATGGTTCATCGGTGGAAAGAGTGCGAGTCATGTCAATAACTCGAAATCCACAATCATCAATAAAGGTGCCTTGCCTCATCATTGAATCAAACCATTGACATTTCATCATCGTGACTCGACCATGTGAGTAATAATCCAAAATTATTATTTTCTCCACGACACCATAATAAGCAACATTTTCAGAACGAGGTCTAGTGTCTGATGAACTGGCATAACAGTCTGTTGTGGCAGTTAGCATAACACCATTATGCTGTGTTCTCATGTTTCTTGCTCGTTCGGTGATAATAAATTTGTATCCATTGATCACAAGTGATTTACAAGCACGAACCATGGTATTAGGACCAAAATCCAAAGCTCTTATTTCCTCAGAAACAGAGTCTGTAGGAAAACTCGATACCTGAAATATAAACAAATAGTAAACTTAATTAAATATTATTTTTATTTAGTTATTACAGAAATATTTTTACCTTCAATTTCAACCAAGAAGAAAACCCTTTGCTATTCAAAGTCTCCTTCTTTCTCAAAGATAAAGAACAATTCTTTCTATATATCAATTCTTTATGTTCCCTGTAGATAAAAATAATAATAGTTTAACAAATATTTAAAATTACAAGAGATAAGATAAGAGATACATGTACAATTAACTTACTTGATATACTCATCGAACAAATCACAATTTAACAACACTGTGCGATGTGGCATCTCTCGCTCTTCAAGTCTTAATGTTGTCAATGTATATGATCCTGGAATTACTCCTGTCTGAGGAAGTGATGGAAAACTGGGTTC
Organism: Viscum album; assembly: GCA_963277665.1. Taxonomy (NCBI): domain Eukaryota; kingdom Viridiplantae; phylum Streptophyta; class Magnoliopsida; order Santalales; family Viscaceae; genus Viscum; species Viscum album. The sequence goes on along the minus strand of OY728122.1, from coordinate 3,783,160 downwards.
AATTTTCCCACACTGTTCTTCTTCATTTCTCATTGGTCTGTTTATTCTCATAGTATGATCAGACAAATACATTGAGCAGAAATCCATACATTCTTGAGCCAAGTAACTGTTCACAATAGAACCTTCAGGATAATTACTGTTCCGAACATATGATTTCAATGTGCACATGTTTCTTTCAGTTGGATACATCCAACGGAAAGCAACGGGTCCTCCAAGAAGTATTTCGGTCAGAAGATGGACAGTCATATGCAACATGCATGTAAAAAATGATGGAGGGAATATTTTCTCTAACTCACACAAAATTAATGGTGTCTCTACCAACAATTTTTGCACGAGGGATTTGGACAACCTCTTAGCACAAAGATCTCTAAACAAATAGCACAACCGAATAACTGAGACTCTAACATTATTGGACAAGAGATGACAGACTGCTATTGGAATCAACTCATGCAAAAGGACGTGATAATCATGAGTCTTCAAAGATTTCAACTTCAACTCTTTTCTGTTGACCCGTTTTGATATATTGCTTGAATAGCCATCAGGAACTTTAATAGTCTCAAGAACTTCCAGAAATTGGTTTTTTTCAGCAGGAGTCATCACATAAGAAGCACATGGAACTTTCCATTTATTTTCACTGATACAGACAGGATTCAATTTTGGTCTGATCCCCCAATCTACCAAGTCTCACCGAGATCGTAAATCATCTTTTGTCTTCCCCTTGACATTTAGAAGAATCTAAAGAAACATTTCACATATATTCTTTTCAATGTGCATTACGTCTAAGCAATGACGTAACAAGTTAGTTGACCAATATGACAACTCAGAGAATATACTCTTCTTCTTCCAATTGTAACATGTATCTTTGGAAATATTTTTCCTCTTTCTAGATTTCATTACACTCTTCCCAAATGAATAACTAAAATCTTTCAATTCATTAAGCACATCACTTCCAGACATACGCTGAGGTGGATCGTCATTCTCCATGGTATTGTCAAATCTTCGACGATTGTTTCTATATGGATGGTTCATTGGAAAGAATCGTCGATGTCCCATAAAACTAAAACAACGACGATATTTCAGTCTTCTCGATCGAGTATTATTCATACAAACAGGACATGAAAATGTTCCTTTTGTGCTCCATCCAGACATCATTGCATAAGCAGGAAAATCATTGATAGTCCACATAAGTGTAGCACGCATCTGAAATATGTCTTTTGAACATGCATTGTATGTGGGCACACCCACATCCCAAAGAAGTTTCAACTCTTTTATTAAAGGTTGCATGTATACATCTATATCATTGCTGAGATCAGAAGGGCCAGATATCAGTATACTCAATAAAGTGTAAGGCTTTTTCATACACAACCAAGGGGGAAGGTTATAAATGTGTATGAAAACCGGCCATGTGCTGTGCGAAGTAAGAATGTGCCCAAATGGATTAAAACCGTCACATGAAAGACCCAGTCTCACATTACGCACGTCGGCTACAAATTCAGGATATCGAGCATCAAATCTCTGCCATGAAAATCCATTTGCAGGGTGAACCAACTCTTCATTATTCTTTTTTCTCTCGGTGTCATGCCATCACATTTTTACGGATATTTCATTAGACATGAAAAGGTTCTGTAATCTGGGGACCAATGAAAAGTGCCACATTACTTTTTGTGGCACACAAGATGGTGTTCCATCATCTTTTGGCTTCCATCGGGAGGTTCTGCATTTTATACAATCATTTCTTTCAGCAGTTTCCTCCCAAAATAAGCTGCAATCATTCGGGCAAGCATGATTTTTTTTTGAGAATCCAAGTTCATCAACCAACATCCATGCCATATAGTGGTTTGAGGGAATATCTGCATCATCTGGAAGTAAGTCCTTCAAGAAGGTAAGAATGTAATCAATTGCAGTATTTGAAATCCCATACATAGTTTTCCCATGAAATAATTGGATTAAAAATTCCAACTTTTTCATTTTATCACATTGCCGATATACTGGAGTCATCGCAGCATCATTCAATTTTTTCACCCTATCAACATCATCATTTTCATTGGACGCATCATGTGTGCTTGTATCAAAATCTTGTTGGCTGGACATCCTTTCCTTCTCATGATGTCGAATAAATGGAAACCGATCATATATCAAACTCTCCAATTCAGTCCTATCATTTGGATCATCAACATTTTGAGATTCCATTTTCTCTCCATTGTGATACCACACATAATAGTTTGTTTGGAAACCATATTTGGTTATATGATAGCTAACTGCTTCACGGCTCAACCAAGGTCTTCCAACACAATTAAAACATGGGCAGTGTATGCAACCACTATCTGAAGCCTTATCAAATGCAAAATCTAGAAAGCTGTTCAAATTATTTTGAAAATCGGTTGAAATCCGATCAGTTTCGTACATCCAACTTCTATCCATTCTATAAAAAAATCGCAATAAGTCATTTCAAAGAAATTCAATAATATTAAAGTTTAATCAAAAAAATATTTACGTAAATAACAATTGTTTACTCTATATAAAAGCATAACTGACACATTACTCTATATGAGAATCATATTAAGAAATACAACAAAATACAGTGTATATAAGAAAATAAGATACAAAATTTATAATGCCTATATTCAAGGATTGACCAGTAAGATATTGGAAGTGGATCAAGGAATACATAATCCTTACGGGTCTTGTTGGGAGTATATGAGTTTTATACTTTAACTTCTTCAAGTAGATCAGGATGAGGAGTATGATGATGATCATGGGAGTGGCGGGACTATACAAGGGGGGTGTGGCGTGTCCAGGGGGGGTGTGGGGTGTCTAGGGGGTGGTGGGGCTGTCCGGGGGGTCGGAGGTGTCCAGGGGATGGGGGGCTGTCTAGGGGGTCAGGGTGTCCAGGTGGGCGGGCTATCCGTGGGGGTGGTCAGGTTGTCCAAGGGGGTCGGGGTGTATAGGTATATTTATATGAAAAGAATACCCCCACAATAATCATGCAGCCCTGTCATTAGTCTAAACCCCTAGAACACATAAAAGAATCTAGTATGGACATTTACTAAAATATTTAACACCATACGAATGAAAATACACTCTAAATATAGTTTGAGAGGATATAATGGTGTGTGTGAAAAAAATGATATTAAATCAATTTAAATGAATATGGAACAAATGAGGGTTTATAATACACTAAGAGTACCTCAAACAATCCAAAACCACTATAGCACCACATATTCAACTTCATGAAATAGGACTTGGAAATCTTACCTACGACTTTACTGACGACCACCTAATTGGAACACTCTATTTATGGTTCTTGAACACAAGGAACAAACAATGTTTGGTCTCTACCAACTCAATCACCCCCTTGTAGATCATAATCTTGTTTCCCCTTATACTAAAATGGTCTCACTGGAAGATACTATTAATACCAGACCTAAACCATTCATTCTCCATAAAACAATGATCAAATAACCATCGGAGGTATCTCTCATATAACCACAACCATTTTATCTATGATGTAACTAAATTCACAAGAATAACTTTTATTCAATAACCTTTTGGTATATAATTTTCATCAACAATGGTTCAATTATATGGTTCATCACATTCCAATTTATTAATCACCCATACATGATAAAAATTGAACATTGAATTTCATTTAATTACAACCATCATATTTCATTTAATTCTTAACAATAATAGAAGCATGGAAATTGGAATCTAATAATTTTAATTAGTCCCCAAAACTTTTTAATTAATTTAACATGAAAAATAAAACACTTTGAAATCTAAATAATCACTATGAAGTAACATGAGCTTGGAATTCTATTGCACAAGTAAAAACACTGAACGATGGAATATATGAAAATATTATTAATATAAATTATTAACACAAGATAATAAAGTAACTATGAATGTTAAAACTAAACATGTGATTTAATTTTATAAGATATAATAAAAATTTCTTGGTAATGAAACATGAAAGGCACATCAAAAAATTAGACAACCATCTAATGCAATCTATATGGGCTGGAATCTGCATGGAATTTAATAAAGAACCGAAACATAAATATGGATGGAACATAAATTGGGTGGGAATATGTGAATAGAAATTGGTATCATCCTAAAGAGAAACATATACACATCAAAATCGAAAATAAAAACTGAAAGTTAAATAAAATAACTCACCTTGGATGGGATGTAGGAAGAGAACCGGAAGCACCTCCAAAATCGCCGATAGCTCCCGTTTAGGGATCTGGATCGCGAATGGGGGAGAGGACGGGCTACTGCCAATTTGGGGGAAATTTTTACCAACATTTTTTAAAAACCGTTGGTATATACATTCAACCCAAACCTTTACCAACGGTTCAATGAGAACCATTGGTAAAAGGTCACCGAAATCCAACTTTTACCAACAGTTCTCATAGAACCGTTGGTAAAAAATCCTCTATACCAACGATTGTAATGAACCATTGGTAAAAGTGTTTATAAAACCATCTATAGCAACGGTTTCTGAGAACTGTTGGTATAGATGGCTATTCCCAACGGTTTAGTAAACCGTTGGGATATAACTGTTGGTAAAACTAGGATTTCCAGTAGTGATTTGGTATTCAGGTTGGATTCCCTTCTTTTCCATGATGCATATGGTCTTTTTGGGTTTATATGCACGCTAACCAGTCTAGGATGTGAGTCTTATTCATGGAATTCAATGCTCTTAATGGAAATATATTGGGCTGATGAGAGTTCTTGTCTAATCTGCTGCGACATGGTTTCTTCTCTTCTAGAATTATTGCTCTTTAAGAATTGTTGCTGGTCTAACATATGGGATGTGGATTGACTGGAATGGTATAGTTTATTGGATATTATGAGTCAGCTTTTTCTGGAGAATGGTTGTGATGCTTAAAATGGTGACCTTTCTTTCTCTCTGATATGTGTGTTAATGTCACGTATACATGAAATATAATTCAATTCCTTGATGGTGATATTGCACCTTCTGTATGCACTGCAACATGAATTTTCCTTAATAAATTTTTAGGGGTGTGGGGTGGGAAACCAACTCATGTCTCATATGGTTTGGACTAGATTATAGAATTTTGAGTTATGTGTGGTCACATGTTAGATAATCTTATTGTTATTTTTATATCATGTGTTTATACATTCATTTGTTCTGATCACTCGATATCTTCTATTAATGTGGTCACTTGTATTTTTTTTGGCATCCATCGATTTTTCTTGTTGTGCTCACTTGTTATTTTTATATCAAGAATTATAAAAATTGTTTTGGTATTCATTATATGTTTCTATTGTGATTATCTTCTTGTTGTGATCATGGGATGATAGTTTTTTTATCATGTGATATTATTTTTATATCTTGCATTTAAATGAAAACTATTTTCCAATTATTTTTTTTGGTGATCAGAGGGTTTCTCATGATGGTGCATGTCAAAAGTGGGGGGAGAAGGGATACATACTGCTTCAAACATTGAAGGGTGGTCCACTATAGTCAAAGGGATGATGGTGCATTTGTGCATGTCTTGATCCACTATAGTAGATAATAGCTCATGAGAAGTAATGGGGATTCGAAAACAGTGACTTCTCATGTCTGCAAGAAATAGATTGCAGATGACATTTCATTTAGTTCCATGTAAAGTCCCTTCATGTTTGAATATGTTTAAACATGATTGTAATATGTTTCTTGAAGCTTCTTGTATTTTCATGAAGATTGAACTTGTGTTGAAATTATATTGGAACTTGTTTCTCAAATAAAGTCTCTTTTTTTAGTGTTTTATGTAATATAATTTTGTAATTATTATATAATAAATATAATTATAAATTATATATAATTATATTAATAAATATAATATAAAAATTTAACAATAAATATTGGAATACCAATATTTACAGTATCATTTACAAAAAAATATTAAAATTTTATATTGTTTATAAATGTTAATAATATTACCAACAAATATATTATTCATATTAATCTGTTGCTAAACATTTTTACCATCATATATATCATCTGTTTGTATTATTATAATTGCACCAAAATCATTTTATCTGTCATAATAACATTTAGCGACAGAGTTTTTACCAACAGTTTATTGACAGGGCCTTTTTTGTTGGTAAAATGTTTTACCAACAGAAAATGCACTTTTACCAACAGATATACCACTGTTGGAAAAAGATAAAAATTTTGTAGTGTCAGCCATTCATCCTCCCACCGGAATGTTGGTGAAAACACCCCCTGGGGCTCAGAATCCATGGGGTGTCAGTTTCCCTTACTGACATAGTGGATTAGAGTATAGAAACACAAAAAGTACAAAATATACTATAACTCAGAACCACACTATGGGAATAACCTAGTCTTAAACACAACTACAGCTAACGTCTCTCAGACTCCAGGCTACCACTTCTAAGACTAGGTATCCTATAAGTACATAACCATTTAAGGATCTTTATTAGATTACTTCATTCCCTTTTTATCAGTTTCACTTTACGTTAATAAATTCATTAAACATTAATTAACCACGAACAATTCCACATTATGTTTCATTATCATCACACCCAAAGTCAAATTTTCCTTCAAAATATTACAACCTCATCATTATGTTCCAGCAACTCCATCCCCATGGGTTAACACCATTTATTCAAATATTCATTACAGAAACAATTTCCCATATTCACAGACATTCTAGAAAAGCATTCCCTACTTCTAACACAAGGGGCTCAACATGGTGAGTAGATGTACTACCCATCGAGTCTTTACCTCCTATAGAAAGAGTGTAGACCCATCCTCCCTAGAGAAGATAAACACGGAAAGCACGTGGCATACCCCGCGTTTCTTTGCCTCTTTCGGAAGAAGGGTAAGCAAGACCATCTGCCTTGAGCAGTGGGGAAAAGTAAAGCAGACAATCAAACAAAAGAAACAGCAAGCATCCAACAATCACATCCATCCCATTCCATCATCCCTGGTGTCCTCCCTGACACCCACATGTATAAACTGATGCATCACTCCACTCTAGGTTTCATCCGCTGCCACAACCAAAATGCCTCTATGCCCCTACATATCACAGCACCCCTCCAGGGTCACATCTCAACACAAACAGTAAGAAAATCAACCATCACATCAATTGGGGTATGGCCCTTCAATAATCAAGAGGGTAACTGAGAAACCTTCATGAAATTATCAAACAATCAAATTCTTTAATCCATCTTGAATTAATAGATTTATAATCCATTGGTTCCAACATTGATAAACCTATCCCGTAAGCTATCACAAATGATTAAACATGCTTACTAATCCAATTTAATTAACATAAAATTACCACAAGAACCAGTTCCGTTTTCATGCCTCTTTATCATTAGCCAAACAATTATCAATTAATCCTGGTTTACTTTCTTTACCAATTCCATCAAGAACAATAGCTAAGCAAAGAAAGAATAGATATCACACTATCTAGAGAAACAAGAGGCAATATCATTCGGTCGATACAATTTATTTATCTAGTTCAAAATATTTATTATGTCAATTCCATTGTCATCTAGTGGGATTAAACTTGCTAACAATACAGTTGCATATATAAAAAAAGAGAAGCAACGAATCCCCTACCTCCAAGGTTTTTGAGGAAACCCCCAATAAATGAAGAATGCACAAGAAAACCGGGTTGATACTCCAAAAATCCTCATTAGATCTCTTCTCCTAGATAGATCATGACCAAATCTCACCATAATTGGCATCCACACACTTATATCTACCCATAACGGGCGTAGATCTAAGAAACCAAGAGAAGAGGGGGAGTAGATCTAAGTATATCTAAGAAACCAAATGAGAATGATCGCATAAATCAAGAAACCGACTTCGATTCTCCAAGAGAAGCCCTCGGATCACTTACAAAATTCTTGGGAGAGGTTATCCTACCTTCAAGGAAGGGTAATCCCAAGTTATGGCTACTAAGGAGCTTAAACAGGAAGGTTAGAGTTGAAACGGTTGAGATCCACAAATTTAAGATCTAATTTAAGTGCCTGCATGGTTTGCTCGCACGGTTAGACAAACTGTGCAGTAACCGTGTGGTGTCTACTGCCTCGTCAAACACTCCTCGCACGGATAGGCCGTACTGTTAGACAAACCGTGTGCTAACTATGCGTTATCCACTTTCTCCAAGACTAACCTCACACGGTTTGGCAGCACGGTTTAGAAAAACCATGTGCTGCGCATGAGAAAGCTATTTCCCTTTTGTATTCCTTAAAATATTCACCCAACGCACCCCCCAAGTCACCTTAACCTCCCAAAACACCTCTAACACCGAATTTTTACAAAGTAATGGGCTGGAGAGGTCCGGGACATTACATCAAATACCTCTCAAAACATTCTCATCCTTGAGAATCCAAAACCCACCTAAAGTGAAAACGAAATAGAGTCTGAACAACAACTCATCGAGATACCTCTCAAAAGAGAGCAATCCACAAAAACCACAAAAGGAGCCATCACATAAACATGAAAGTTTCATAACCACAAAAGTTATGATGATACATGAAAAGAGTTAAACATCAAACAACTCTAGGTACTGAGCATGTATCTGTGACTCACGTTCCCAGGTACTCTCTTCCAAGCCACCGTGTCGCCACAAGAGACAAAATAAAGGAATAAAATGTCCACACAACACCTTCTCCTTGCGGTCTTGGATCTCCACAGGTCGCTCCTCAAAGGTTGCATCATCATCAACATCGATATCTTCCCAATTGATGATGTGAGAGTTGTCATGAAGATAAAAACGAAGATGCGATACATGGAAAACATCATGTATATGACTCATCTGAGGGGGAAGTGCTACTCAATATGCCACAACTCCAACACGAGCTAAAACATAGAAAGGCCCAACGAATCGGGGATAAATCTTACTTCAACAACCAAACCTTCGCTGCCCATGATGGGGAGTCACCTTCAAAAACACATGATCCCCAACATTAAACTCTAAGGGTCTCCTTATTTGAACGACATATGATTTCTGACGATCTTGCACTGTCTTCATCCTCTCACGAATCACCTGAACCATCTCTGTTGTATTCTGCACTAGTTCCGGTCTAAGAATTACTGACTCTCCGACCCCAGTCCAGCACAATGGAGAACGGAAAGGCCGACCATACAAGTCTTAAAACGGTGCCATACCTATGGTGGAGTGAAAACTATTATTGTAAGAGAACTCCACCAAGGGTAAGTGCCTCATCCATGAACCTCCGAAATCAAGAACAGAAGAGCATAACATGTATTGATGATTTTGGATGGTTCGCTCTATCTGACCATCCGTTTGAGGATGAAAAGTAGTGTTAAGGAATAGTTGAGAACCGAAAGCATGTTGGAGACCTCTCCACACTCTAGAGGTAAAACAAGGATCTCGATCAGAAATGATCATCCAAGGGACTCCATGAAGTCTCACCACCTCCTCTAGATACTACATCGACAAAACTTCCACCGAGCTTCACTCCTTGATTGCTATAAAGTGGGCTGATTTTGTTAAATGATCCAATACCACCCAAATAGAATCATGTCCTACTGGAGATCAAGGTCAACCAGTAACGAAGTCCATTGAGATTTCCTCCCACTTCCACTGACGAATCTCTAACGGCCGAAGAAGACCACCTGGAACACGGTGTTCGACCATCACCTTCTGGCAGACTAAACATCGAGACACAAACTCCGCAACCGCATGCTTCAGCCCAGGCCACCGAAACTGACTCCTCAAGGATCGTTACATCCTTGTCACTCCAGGATGTACTGGTAAGGGTGAACTATGGAACTCTCTGAGAACTATCTCATGCATCGTCAAGGGAACAAAAATACTTCAATGATACAACACTAGATGTTGTTCTTCCTCAGACCAACCATCAGCAGCTTCGCCACAAACAACTGGGTCTCTCCAAACCTCCACCTCAAGATCCCCCAACTGGGACTCTTCCACCTTCTGCACTAGGGATGACTGTATTGTCATCTAAAAAAGACAACCTATACCCCCAACTTATTCCATATCAAAATATAATGATGACAGTTCTTCCATTACTCTCCTAGAATCACCAGATTCATTTACAGCATCACTACATGACTTTCGACTCAGTACATCAGCTACAACATTCCCCTTTACAGGTTTATATGATATTTCAAAGTATTATTCCTACAATAACTCCATCCACCGACGCTATCATAAGTTCAATCCACGTTGGGAGAAAACATACCTCAAACTCTTATGATTAGTAAAAACCAAAAAGCGCTCACCAATGAGGTAATGTCTCCACAACTTCAGGGAAAACACCACAGCAGCCAACTCAAGGTCATGGGTGGCATAGTTGAGTTCATGGGGATGTAACTGCTGAGACCCATAAGAAACAACTGACCTTTGCTGTATGAGAACTCAGCCTAACCCCAGATGCGAAGCAACGCAGAAAACATCAAACTGAACTCCTTCAGCTGGAAGACAAAGGACTGGAGCACTTACTAACTTCTCCTTTAGATACTCGAAATCCGCATGGCACTAATCAGTCCACATGAATGTCTGATCCTTCCTGGTCAAAGATTTCAGAGGAGTTACAACTCGTGAGAAATTGGATACGAAACTCCTGTAGTAGCATGTGATACCAAGGAAACTTCACACCTCTAAAACTGTCTTGGGGGATTACCAAGACAAAACTGCTCCTATCTTTGATGGATCCACAACAACTCCCTATGGGGACACAACATTCCCCAAGAAACGAACTTCTCAAGTCCAAAACAAACACTTCGACAACTTCCCAAACAGCCGATGTTGATGAAGAACTCCTAAAATGGCTTGTAGATGCCGCACGTGCTCCTCTTCAGATTTGGAGTACACAAGGATGTTGTCGATGAAAAATACCATGAAATTGTCCAGGAACTCATGGAACACAACATTCATTAATCCCATGAATACAATTGGAGCATTCTTCATGCCAAACAGCATCATAACAAACTCATAATGCCCATGATGACAACAGAAAGCAGAATTTGGAATGTCCTCATCCTTCACATGCATCCAATGATATCCTAACCTCAAGTCAATCTTTGAGAACCAACTTACACCCTTCAGTTGATCGAATAAATCATCAATCCAGAGAAGAGGATATCGATTCTTTATTGTCACTTTGTTAAAGCGATGATAATCGACACACAACCGCAAACTGCCATCAAAATTATTCACGAACAAAACTGGTGCACCCTACATTGACACACTTAGCCGAACAAAACCGCATTGTAACAGACCATCAAGCTGTATATGCATCTCTCGCAACTCAGAAGGGGTCATCCTATATGGAGACATAGAAATAGGAGACGCTCCTGGATGTAGCTCGATCCCAAAATCGATCTCTCATCGAGGTGGTAATGCTACAACCTCTTCTGGAAAGACATCAGGGTACTCCTCTACAACCCTAGGAAACGCCAACTGTTGAACCTCTGATATACTCAGAATTATCTCAGTCATCATGAACGATAATAATGGGACGTGCCTATGACCTATCTTAGGATCTCTATCACCAACAAACACCACTAGTTCTCCATCCTCACCAAAGAAAATGACCTTCTTCCTGAAGCAATCCATGATAGCCTGCACTGAATACAAACAATCCATGCCGAGGATGACATCATATGGTTGTATTCGTAAACATATGAAATCTCCCCAAGAGTGGTGTTTCCAAAGCACTAGCTCACAGTCTCTACATACTTCAAACAAGTTGGATCGACATCCAACTAGCATAGTCAACACCAATGGAACTGGAAGCCTCTCTACCTTAAGTCCCAAATAATGGACAAGGGTAGGTGATATGAAGGAGTATGTTGCTCTTGAATCAAAAAAGTCATACACCAAGGTAGAAAATAAGAAAAGGGTACCTCGAACGACATCTGGCTTGCCTGGTGCTGAAAACGATAGGGCATGAAGCTGACTGTGACCTCCTCCATGACATCTCTAATCCTGATGACGACCACCACCACGGCCTCACTCTACTCTCTGAGGACGAGGAGCATTATGGGGTTGTCCTCTGCTTGCCTCATCTACCCTCTACTGACCTAAAGCTGGTGCAACTGGGTGTTACTGCCTCGACTTGAACTGAATCAATGGAGGAACCTGGAGCATAGCGGCCGGTGCACAATGGCCACTCTGAAAGGTCAGGCACTCCCGCTGCTGATGGCCACAACCACCACAAGAAAAATAAGTGCTTGATCCCTTGGTATAGGCCGAAGTGTTGCAAACTCTGGAGAAATGAGATGTGAAGGGCTGGGACCTACCCCCGATTGAATGGAAACTCTTCTGCCAAGAAAACCAGGAACCCCGGAACACAAATCTGCTTCATGAGGGATCATGATGATCCCCCTCTCGTGATGATCCTGTCCTGGCCAAAGTTCTCTCGACAACCTCTTCCCTTTCCAGCACCTCAAGATATGTCTTCAGCATAAATGGGGTGACCTGGTGCTGGATCTCTGGATGCAAATCCTCCTCGAAATACCTCATCCTAGCCTTCTCATCTAGTAACAGGTCCGAAGCATATCGTAAAAGGTTACTAAAACGGATTCCAAACTCTCGAACAATAGAGCTCCCCTATCGAAGGGTAATAAGCTCCTGGCGACTAGATGCCTTCGCAATCGAATAAAGGAACTTGACTCTAAACTTGTCTCAGAACTCCTCCAATGAGACCACTGATTCCTCACGGTCCCTAAGGGATAAGAACCACCACATCCTCACTACTCCATGTAGCATCGTCATAGATAAGGACACCCAGTGCTCCTTCCAAGCACAGATCGAACTGAAGCCTATCTCGACATCCTCTAACCAGTCTTCCGTGACTGCATCTGAAACAGAGCCCTTATAGTTCTGCAGACTCTGGCACTGAAACTCTTGGAGTGTCTTCCTCCAAGTGTCGTCGTCATCAACCTCTACCCTACGACGATATGTTGGAACAGCCTGCTGGACATTTTCTACGCAATCCTGAAGATGACGTCAACTTGGATCCATACCTATAATATAACAAACCCTTAGAGCTCCTACACCTGGAATAAGGGAGACTCAACATTAATTAATTAATTGTTTTATTTTATTCATTTTAGTTTAACCTATCCCAAGGTATACCCATTCAAACACAGGCACAAAGAAGAATGATGCATGATCCTTTCCTAGGTCTCTACCCTGCAACTAGTATCACCTTTTTTAGTATCCATTGTAAACTTAAAGGTCTATACATCAGATCATATGAGGCCATAAACTCTTATGTCTCAGCCGATCTCTAGTGTTTACCTCACTTTCTAAACATGAATGACATCGTTTCCCTACCAACCCATGAAACCTCACCCGTACCTAACTCCACGATCCATCCTATCCCTCAACCTGGGCTCTGATACCACTCTGTCATGACCCCCTCCCCACAAAGAGTACCCCTACTGGGCCAGAAATGTGAGAAGGGGGATAATGACCCCCGAGTCCCACCTCCCGTAGGCCTCGGGTTGGAGATTAGCAATGAGGGTATAGTAACACACAAATGGGAGACATTACCCTCTAAGAGGACACATGAAGAAGAGAGAGATAATATAGACACCAATAAACTCCAACTCAGAACTGGAAATATAAAATAAATCCACATACACAAATGGAATTTCATGTAAAAGTAATACAACTAAAAGGGGAAAAACTGCAAGTACCCAAAAGAAAGTAAAACAGCTGCAACCACACGCCCGAACAGCTCATGCAACCCCAAGCTAGTAGAAACCATCTTGATCTCAAAACTGCTCCAAGTGACTTGAAAATAGTTTATATATACATAGGGTGAGTATAACAGTATACTCAGTAGGATCCTCCTCAAAGCCTCTCATGCAAAATTAAAGAAAGCATGCTAAAGCATAGTGAACAACAAGTGAAACTAACTTGTCACCTAAACAGGTATTCTAAGTTCCCAACCTCACCATGGATACTCTCACCATGTAATGAATACAAGAATATAGAATATAGTAAAGAATATAACGGGTACCCCACTACTACTTCCCCACTAGTTTTCCATTTTTCCCCAGCATCGCACGTCCTAAGAATATCTTTCCAAAAAGGCATGCCCACATACACCTGGGAGAAGCACCACAATCCGCACCTCGTGCACCACAAAGGCTTTCCTGCAGACACCTGGGCGAAGCACCACACCATCATCACAACCAAAAGTAACCAGGTTGTTTTCGAGAGCCACCATAGCTCACATAACGTGTACCATATGTTGGGTATTATACCTCAAGCCATTACAGCCCATACACTGAGTAACGATCCTCAAGCCATCACAACCTATACACATTACACATATAGTAGTCCATAGGATACTATATCCAGAATATATGTTTGTGAATAACCACAAGACATTTAAAGCCCTCTACACACATATATGGGGAAAACTAACCACTGAGCCTAACGACACTAGTATCTACCAAGAGAAGAGAGTAGGGCCAAAGGGGGTAGTCGGCCATTCATCCTCCCACCGAAATGTTTGTGAAACCTCCACCCCTAGGGATCAGAATCCCTAGGGTGTCATTTTCCCTTACTAACAGGGTGGAGTATCATATAGAAACACAAAAAGTACAAAATATACTATAACTCACAACCACACTATGGGCATAACCTAGTCTTAAACACAAATATAGCTAACGTCTGTCGGACTCCAGGTTGAAACTTCTAAGACTAGGTATCCTAAAATCACACAACCATTTAACGATCTTTATTAGACTACTTCATTCCATTTTTATCAGTTTCAATTTATGTTAATTAATTCATTAAACATTAATTAACCATTAAAAATTCCACATTAAGTTTCATTAGCATCACACCTAAATTAAATTGTTCCTTTAAAATATTATAACCTCATTATTATGTTCAAGCAACTCCATCCCCATGGGTTAACACCATTTATTCAAGCATTCATTACAGGAACAATTTCCCATATTCCCAGGAATTATAGAAAATCATTCTATGCTTATAACACAAGGGGCTCAACACTGTGAGTAGATGTACTACCCTTAGATTCTTTTCTACCTATAGCAAGAGCGTATACCCATCCTCCCTGGAGAATCTAAACACGGAAAGAACATGGCATACCACGTGCATCTTTGACTCTTTCGAAAGAAGGGTAAGCAAGACCAGCTGCCTTGAGCAGTGGGGAAATGTAAAGCAGTCAATAAACCAAAAGAAATAGTAAGCATCCAATAATCACATCCATCCCATTCCATCATCCCTGGTGTCCTCCCCGACACTCACATGCATAAATTGATTCATCTCGCCACTCTATGCGTCATCTCCTGCCACAAAAAAAGGCATATATTCCCCCACAAATCACAACACCCCTCCAGGGTCACGTCTCAACACAAACAACAGGAAAAACAACCATCACATCAATTGGGCTATGGTCGTTCAACAATCAAGAGGGTAACTCATAAACCATCAAGGAATTATCAAACAATCAAATTATTTAATCCATCTTGAATTAACAGATTTATAATCCGTTGGTTCCAACATCCGGAAACCTATCCAGTATGCTGTAACAAATGATTAAACATGCTTACTACGCCAATTTGATTAACATCAAATTACCACAAGAACCAGTTCCATTTTCAATCCTATTTATCTTTAGCCAAACAATTATCAATTAATCCCAGTTTACGTTCTTTATCGATTCCATAAAGAACAACATCTAAGAAAATCAAGCCTAGATATCACACTATTTAACAAAACAAGAGTAAATATCATATGGTCGATACAATTTATTTTTCCGGTTAAAAATATTTATTTTGTCAATTACATTTTCATCCAGTGGGATTAAACATGATAAAAATATAGTTTCACGTAAAATAAAGAGAATCAACAAATCCCCTACCTCCAAGGTTTTTGAGGAAAACCCCGACAAATGAAGAACACACAAGAAAGCTGGGTTGATACTCTAAGAATCCTCCTTAGATCTATTCTCTTAGAAATATCAAGACCAAATCTCACTATAATTGGTATCCACACACTTAGATCTACCCATAACGGGCGTATATCTAAGAAACCGAGAGAAGAGGGGGAGTAGATCTAAGTAGATCTATGAAAACAAACGAGAACGATCACATACCTCAAGAAACCGGATTTGATTCGCCAATAGAAGCCTTCGGATCGCATCCAAAATTCTTAGGAGAGGTTCTTCTACCTTCAAGGAAGGGTAGTCACGAGTTATGGATGCTTAGGAGCTTAAAAAGGCAAGTTAGAGGCGAAACAGTTGAGATCCACAATTTTAGGATCTAATTTAAGTGCTCGCACGGTTTGCTCACACGGTTAGACAAACTGTACTCTAGCCATGCAGTCGATACAACCTCTTCAAACACTCCTCGTACGGTTAGAACGCACGGTTAGAAAAACTGTGTGCTAACCATGTGTTAGACACTGTCTCCAAGACCAACCTCACACAGTTTAGACAAACTGTGCGCTGCCCCATGCGAAATATATTTCCCTTTAGTCTTCCTTAAAAGATTCACCCAATGAACCCCCAAGTCACCTTAACCTCCCAGAACACATCTAACACTACATTTTCACAAATTAATAGACTAGAGAGGTCCAGGCCATTATAGTAGGCACTCGGTGCAAGTGTCCTACGCTGGTGTAGCCTGTCTTTTAGTGCCATGCAGGGGCTGTGCGCATGCCATCTTGGGAAATACCTTTTGATTATTCTTGTGGATATTCACATATTTAATATTCTTAATGTAATATTAATAATATTTTTATCCCATATGAATAAATGGAGTGTCAAAAAAATACCCCACTCAGAATTGGATCTGATCAAAAGAAGAGGGTCTAATCCTGAGGTAGAACTGGGAAATTATTATGAACGTGGCATTGGTCAACCACATAGGAAACCTGCGTAGGCCTTTCACAAGGGACTAGTGAACATTTCTAGTACATAGGTCTAGAGCATAGATCCATGTCATAGGTTTGGTGCTTAGGCCAGTGACATATATAAATACTACATTCCCCTTGTTCGATTTCTCTCATTCCATGTTGATGCTTTTTCTCTCGTCGTACGGGTCATCCATCCAACCTTTTTGTACTTATCCTTTCGCGATCATCTCAAAAAGAGTGTCCTATATTACAAACACTTGAGTGATTATTATTCATATATTATCCATGATGAGGAGCCCTGTAAAGGAATCTAGTCGAGGGGATTGCATGAAAATCTTGGTCGATAGGGCTACACATGGTACTTGGTTGAAGGGCATGCATGAGTCCTCTCCTTTTCAAAAATTTTAAATTCATCCAAGTCAAAATTTTAACTTATCTAATTCAATATTTTCAATTAACAAGGAAACTTGATTCCTTATTAAAGTTTTCCAATGGCACCATTGATGGATTCTCTAGAGAAATCTATTGCACGTGCATTGAAGATGATCAATGTTGTCAGGACAGATTACCATGACATGGTTGAGACTAATCTTATAGATCTATTGAAGTATTTGGAACCATATAAATGAGAGTAACCATGAATTCATTACATTCACTTGTATTATCATGAAATTTTGATAGACACTGTTATCCTTGGGACTTAGAGTTACTTCCCAAAGTCCTAGTTTGTGAGGAACACCAACTGCCCTTCCTCAAATGTTTCTGGAAAGGGTGAATATATTATGAAAGTAATGGTTCCCAATGTCTATTTCATGCATCACAACAACTAAAATCCAAATCTAAATTCACATATCCAGAAATTGAAGCCTCATTTTAATGATTCAACTTTCTATGCTTCACAGACAGATCAGATGCAATGTCGAGTGGAGGACTATGATTTCCTTTCATGAGGGGGTGTCAAGCCCAAGTATATGTGGTCATACTCGGTGCACCATACTTGTGAATAATTAAAAAGGATCTACAATAAATTCATATATATGAAGCTATTTGGGTAGGGAATACTTATGTTTACAAGAACTCGAAAATCATTCCCTAGCAAATCAGCCGATGGATTCCGCAGACAAATTCCATTCAGCTAACGCATGGTGAAGATGGAATTATCCTATGGTATGTCTAATTTTTTTAGGCTTCCATTCTAGAGGATATATATGATGATTTTATCTTAGTAAATATAACATGGGATGATGCAAAAAGGACAACTCCCTTATCCCACAAGATTTATAAGGTTGAAAAGAATTTTTTTATCAAAGATCCTCCCCCCATGATTGATATCCATCCTGGAACATGGATGAAGGATTTTCTCAAACTAGAAGGAGATGTTCCCACTTTCAAGAACCCTACAGGATTCTCTACTTCAGAAAACCAGGGTGATCTTAGCACTTTCTAGCCTATACTATAGAAGGGAGAGTACACATGTTGGTGTTATAAGTTAAATCTAGAAGTTTCTATGAGTACTCATGTAGATGGAATCCTCACAATTTGGCTAACAATTTACCTAATTCTATTTTTCAAGTCTAATGGTGGTGTGATTCCAAGGTATTTTTTATTATAGCCAAACTATCTGAAATGAGTCATATAGGGTTGGTTTCCCATATCCTGGTGATAATTTACCAGTGCTTTATGCATATGTAAAACATGAAGGATACGTTTATAATTGTATGGATTTTTCAAGTTTTGTGGGGGTGTATTTCATCACACTTTAGTGATTATTCTATTTTGAGCCTAGGTAAATTCACTAATAGCCAATTTCACTTGTTTTTCAATGAGGTATCTGAAATCCAACCTATATGATTGAAGTATGATGAAGTGATAAAGATGTTGAAAATTTCAGGATAAATTAACTACTTCCCATATGTAATTCCACTGGCATGGTCTTTTTAGATGATGGAAAGGAAATCGATCAAGAACCAAGGTCATATATGATAGAATTTAGAGACAATGTACTGGTGGCTCACATTGATTATGAGATCATTTGTGAGGCCTATTCTCTATATATATATTTACTCACTAGTTTAGATGTTTTCAACAGTCAATAATCATTCCTCCAACACAAGTTATTCTTTAGAAATATCTGATGGTAGGCCAGGAGTTCCGGATCCTAATGGCCATGAAGGTGTCCAGAATGTCAATTAAGCTACCTATGTCAGATGCATCAATTCTTTTGGAGGTCGGGAATGCTAGTGTACTGATATCTACATACCCTTAAGGGGTATTTATGAAAGGAATTTATTGATTATGGAAAAAAATTGTTCTTTGTGGAATTTATGGCAAAATGGTTCGAACAAACAGTGGAAATATTGAATCTTCAGAGCCTTTGAGGTGATATTGGGAAATGTCCACCAACTAGCTAGGGTTGAAAAAACCACACACCATATGCTAATGAAGTCTAATCATAACCATCAGGAGGAAAATATTTTTTAGGACACCTCTTCTTCCATGAGAGAAAATAGGATGAAAGATGATTCCATGTCAAAAGGCGTCGGGTTTTCCTCACAGTCAACCACATCATAGAAAAATTACATACAACCCTTAGCGATCTAATCTTGGAAAGGACTAACTCATGATATTAAGAATTCTAGGGTGTTTATTTAGGATGGAATATGCATCCCAAAACTAGGAGATATCATATAACCCTCTAATATCCAACTCACCAGTGATTTTTCTTTGTTAGGGATGTATATTAAAGAGATAGAGGTTTTGATATATACAACATATCATCAAACATCGATCCCAAAGTGAGTGTCTGAAATAATAGACTGATGAGTGATTTAGGGGGTATCTATTCATACCGAGTAGGAGTGGAACAACTACATTGACCATGTTAAGGCATTTATATTCTATCACTTCCCTTTTCTTATATTTCATATACTATTATTAATATTTAGGGGATCTATTTAGAAACATGGGGGAGAAGAATAATAATAATTACTTGAAGGAGTAAAAAAATAGGTGCTTGAGTTTCCAAGGTATGGTCTCATGATTATCCTGATTAGGGTAGTGGATGTGGCCCTTGGGTTCCCAGAACTATCCCTATGCTAGAGGAACAAGATGGAGGATATGATGGAAGTAATTCTTCAAATTTTACCTCAAGTATATGTTTCCAATAGGAATGATATGGTCCCTTATCGGTTTCTATAGAGTAAACTGAATGGAAAATAAAGTTTAATTGGAGCATTCACCATAGTATGTATTTGTGTAGTTATTAGATATCATGAATTCCTCAACATACTCTTATTAATATGATTTCCTTTTGTAGAATCTGTATCACTTTCCTCTCTTAATGGATATGGTTATGATCCTACCAATATTGAGGGGGACACCCCAAGGGAGGCATAAACCCATGTAGATGAATCCATCATCTTGAAGGATGCAACATAAGGAGATGCAATAATTTTTTACCCCAGTTCTACAGAGAGGGGAGATTGTCAAATTAATTTTAGATGCATTCACTAATGTATCATGTGTATTTTTTACAATCCTCTCCTCATGATATTTCATATCAATTTCCTACACCGAAGTACCATGATGTATTCAATGTTGGTCCCATTGTCATTCTAGAAGGGGATGAATGGGATCTCAGGAGGTCTAATGAAGGTGTTAGTGTTGACCCAAACTCTATAGGGCATGATGATGTTATTCCTGATGATAATGTGGCATAGGGGATAGATGGATGATCCAATTTGGGTCATGATCATTACATCTAAAATACCCCTAATGGTGAGGATACTATGAGACTTGACTCCATGTATCATTAAATGATGGATCTATTTAATCCAAACATTGATATCTTAGCTTCCCTAATGGAGTTTGTGGATTTCAGTAGGGAATTTTATAGATGTGAGTTTTTTCCTAGATTTTCCAAATATATTTGACTTTATATAACCTGATTCTTTACATCAAAGTTATACCTGTTTAGATTTTTCTATAGAGAAAATTTCCAAGAAACTCTACAAAAAAATTCTAATCCACCCTACACCCCTTTCCTAGGAAGTGATAACTAGGAATCAGGAGGTAGTAGATCCTTGATAGCCTTTGATCCTTGTTTTTGAGAAAAATCAGTAGGATGTTCCATTTCAAGAGGTTCTTTCTCTTGGAATCAAGGTTGGGGGAATATAGAGGTATCAATTCTAATAGTTTTCCTAATAATGGGTTAGTGTTTTCAACTATTTAGGTCAACTCATTGAATTTTCTCTCTATTGAACTCCTGATGTTGATGAGAAGTGTAACCTACTCTTTAATTCTATCTACTTCAGTGATTAGGACTGAGAGGGGGGATCTCATACCAATTCCACCAACATCGGTAGGTGAAACAGAGTCTATTTTAGATGGAGCAGAACAAGGTGGATCATTGAGTGAACTAATCCCAGACTATGTCTCTCCCTCTGAGATTGGCTCTATGTCTGATCTGGAGATGTAGGAGGTTTTTCACACTACAAGCTGTATTATCTAGCTAGATATTTGGATGATAATCAGAGAGGCGCATCTTAAATACATGTATTTGCAACTTTATCAACTTTCTTTCAAGCTATCCTTGTTGGGATATGGAGGATTTGGTTTCCACGATATCTATCATGTGATGAACTCTATCATTGAGAAACAATAATAGGATAAAATATTATAACAAGACGAGGTGTAGTTGGTGGTCCAATTTGAGGAAGGGAGAGTTGTTGTGACCTATTCTAAGGTCATCTTCACCAAGAAGGTGATGGAGTATCAATATCATCTTGATGATAAATCTCTCCAAATGGAGCACCTACAATAATAATTAAATGTCAAAAAGGATTAGGTAGTCCAAATCCACTAACCCCTGGTAGGGAATTTGGAAAAAAGAATGGATATTGATACTATAGAGGAGAATAATATTATATCTGGACCTAGATATAGGACCCAAATGTCACTATGTATCTTTCTATAAAAATAATCATGCCTTAAATAGTTAGTAAAAATAGTTCCCACATCAATTAGGTTTTGATGCAGGGGAAAATGAGGCCTTTTCTTTTTCTATAATAATGGTTGGGACCAAGACATGAGGTCTAAGAATCACTATGTATCTAATTGGTATGATAATCAATCCACATGTAGTTCTTGAAAATAACGTGCACTATATCGTCATACAGTGAGGACATAAACCATCCAGTTTTATGTCATATAGTAAGGATGTGATAATACTGGCGCTTAAAACTATAAAGGGGGACCAAGTTCCACCATGGAGTTGCAATGATGTTAGTGGGTCTTTCACATGGGATAATCTCATCCTTTCATCCTCATGTCTGGCTAAGAGGGCATCTTAACACACTGAGAGGTTATAGGGATGTGATTGGAACTTATACCTGAGATGAAGTCCCATATTTAAGGCATCATGAGGTGTGTATCATCTTGTGTTATTTCAAGGGTTTTTTAACATTAAATGAGAGATATGTTAACCATGTAGTTTAATGTCATGTAGTGAGGATGAATGGTGTCTTTCAATTTTGATTCATATGAGTAGGACCATATTTCATGTCAATTATCATTATATGGAGATGATGATGATGACACGTAGTTTAACATCATGAATCATGGAAATTATGTCAGGCCTTTTTTGGTCATGTGAAAAAAGACTTACTATTCAGTTTAATGTCTTGTAGTTGAGATGAATGTGGTATGATTACACGAAAACATTCCTTAGGAACCTTGCATTGTTTAAGGTCATAATGTTCTCTCCATCAATTGATATTAGGGAATAAGCTCTATTATAATGAATCTTGTGAATTGAGTAAGGTCCCTACCAATTTGGTTTAAGATTTGGAGGTTTCTATCCTGGTATCATTGGATTTATAAGAATCAATGCCAGTTATCCTTGTAGGAATGAGAGGAGGCATACCTTATTGTTAGGTTCTATCACTATCAGATTTTGATAGACTTTTAAGTGATTCAAGGTGTGAAATATTTTCTCATCAAGACCCTCCATTTCATCTAGTCATTTTTGGGATTCCTAAACTATGGATAGCTAGTCACATATGGAATTATGGGGCAATGTTAATTGAACATAAATGGGAAGGACTAGTTTTGTTCTATATAACACTGACTATGGGGTCGCTCGTGTGGCAATATGGGTTGTCTGATAATCCCACAAGGCATGAAATAGTTTATCAGGTTAAGAATTCATATCCATATCCCCCATATTTTCAGTATATTTGATAGGGTCTTGATGAAGGACTCTATATTTCCTTTAGCCGCTACATGATAGCAGTATTAATGGTTGTATTTGATATTTTACTCCTAATAAATCCTTTCCATCTTATAAAAAAAGAAGTTGGTACCATTTTCCATTAGTAATGTATGATGTGAACCAAATATGGTAGTTTTTTTGGCCTTCACAAAGCTTCCAATTATTTTTGTCTTAACTTCATTGAGGAGTATTTTCTCAGCCCATTTAGAGAAGAAATTGATAGTTTCTAGGATTTATTTAACTACTTGGTTGGGGATAGAGTGTAGGTCCCCACAACATCCATTCCCCATATGGAAAATGGGTACGATTATTTGGTTGTATTTTACAACTCTAGGAGTTTATGGATGATGTTAGCATACACCTGTAAGGAATGAAGTTTCTTGGTGAATTCTATGTAATCCTTGACCGGTGGACACTCCAGGATCCTGAGTGTACATATTTCATGATAGAAGTAGTCTATTCCCTATCATTACATCTGATAAGGAATCCATCAAAGCCTCATTTATAGAGGACTTTTTAGTGATTTGTTCATTCATAATGAGTGAAGTTGGCTGCTCACCATCTGATCTACTCTTTCCCATATCTATATAGTGGGAGTACCCCATCATGAAGGTATTCAATGATGGTCATAATCCACATAGTGGTAGGACCATATCACATAGTTATAGAACTAACTTCGTTAATTTCTTCCCTTATGACCTTCACAAAAGGTGATACCACTCAATGATGGAGAATGCTACTTACTATTTCATCTAAATTTGGATCTTCCAAATACATAGATGCATTTTCTAATGCATATTCCTAGGAATTTAGTGATCATAGGATGTGAGTAAATGTTGGATATGAAGGTGACTCTACCATAACCCTTGGACATAGTCATTCATGGCGATTAGTTTTTATTTTCTGATGGTGTAATCCCAATTGATCTGTTTCATTACCAACTCTCAATTTCCTTTCACTTATAGGTGGTCTACTGGTATTTGGGGTTATATATCTAGGCACAAATGAGGGATGAAATTATGCTTCATTATTAGTATAGCCTTCTGGTAATAGGAAGGAGTAAGGTAAAACATCCTTCACTAGAGAAATGAACATGATCCCTACCCTGAAATTATTCCAGATATGGTCTTCCATTGTCAGCCCTATTGGACTCCTGGACGTGTCATCAAAATATATTTCTCTTATTTGGGAGAAACCATTAATATAAAATATAATATCATCAAGAAGTTCAATATTTAATAATGTTGATTCTGCGTATAGGTTCATTTCAATGAAACCATCCAAGGAATGACCATCACAACTTTCTGAGTCAGAAATTGTATATCAAACTACTAAAGAATAACCACCCACCATGCCATACATCCTATCAATATAGGATATATGAGGATTTATTTGAGTGGGTTATTATGATAGGCCAAATGGACAATTTTGCGTGGTAGTTGTTTCCTTGTTTTTTGAACCGTGAAGATTAATACCAAAAAACACTTCTCGATATATAAATAATTAGTTTTAGCATGGATCATGGTTTGACTGAGATAATAAAGGATGTTTCCATTCCTATAATCATTCTTATTCATAAATAAGGTTCCCAATGATAATTACAAGTCCATCATATATATAATTAATAACATTCCCTTAATAGGTGGAATTAATACTAGTGGGATAAAGTTGTATTTCTTTATGTTGTAAAATTATTTCTGACTGTCACTAGTCCATTAATATGTGACCTCCTTCTTCCTCAGTTTGGTGAAGGTAAGACACTTGTTTGTATGGTTTGATATGAATCACCTGGTGTGGTAAAGGTTTCCTTCAATTCCTATAAACTCTTTAATATTTCAAGGAGGTTACATGATAAGGATAGATTTTGTTTTATCAAGGTCAACTTCAGTGTTGTGGTGGTGTACAATGAAGAAAAGAAACAATCTTGAGGTTACCCTGAAAGCGCATTTTATGGGGTTGATCAATAGTCTATATTGTCATCAATTGTCAAATATGGTCACAAAGTCAACCATGAGGTTATAAATTTATCAATAATTAACTACCAGAACCTTAATATAGAATTCAACAGACTTCTTCAAAAAGAGTTTGAAGATGTGATGCATGGAACATTGGTATGTGGCACCATCATTCCTCAAGAAAGTGGGAATTACCAAATAGTATAATACTCCATGTGTTCCTTAAAGATGGTGGCTTATTCTTCTTACAAGGCCATCAAAATAAGGTTGTAACCTGAAATGCTATCCATGAAGGATAGGTCTTGATAACTAGTCATTGCATTGATCAATTTTCTTGTGATTGGAATTGGAAACTCATCTTTCAGACATTTTCAATTGATATCTCTGAAGTCAACAAAAACCCTAATTATCACATTTTTATTCTTTATAGAAACAATGTTTGGTATTCTTTTTGGATACAATACCTTCTTGATAAATTCATCCTTGATGATCTTGTCCACTTTAGCATTAATTTTTGAGTCATGAGTAAGGTGTGTCCATCTGAATTCTTATTTGTATCCCCGATAATCTTTTGGGAAGCCTAAATATTGGGTGGACACATCGGGATCGATGCCTCTAAAATCTATGTAATTCTAAGAAAATACCTCTAATTATTCCATTAGGAAGGAATTATAAACCACCTTCTCTTCAGAATTAATGATTTAACTAATAAAAATGGGGCATGGATCTTTATTCATAGACATATTTATTTCTCTGAGTTCATCAACATTGGTGGATACACCTTCCTCAAATGATGGAGGGGCATCCCTGATGTAACATCCTGGATCTGGGTTCCACACAATGGGTGCCCTGAACCTGGTTGGTCACATGACCTCAAGCGCATTTCCCCAAATTCTAAAGGCTGCCGACTAGAAGCAAGGGCCTAAGACTGATAGTGGGGAAACTATGCCCTCATTTGTCAAAGTGTAGCGCAGAGGAATAAATATAAAAACACAAAAGTGGAAGCAGTAAACAATATAATCCTAAAATGGACAATGGAACTAAAGTAAATTATAACCAATAGTCATATATATGATGATTCAACATGTTCCTAATTCTAAGAAAGCATCCAAAATAGGATACACTATAATCAGATACAATACAACACAATGTACAAAGTACAACAAAACAAAAAAAAATTAGTGCAACAGGAATATAGCAGCATCGTAAGCCTAAGCTCGTTCCCATGCTCTCCTAATCCTCTACAACAATCATGTACCTTTGTAGGGACTCTTTCCCTTATCGACACCTGCAGAAATATAATTTTTTTGGGCCCAAGACATGACCCAAACAGGGTGTGAGAAATAAATCCCAGTAGGCATCCACCAAAGGCCCGTGCCCAACTATTAGTGAAAATGTGCAACATCAGTGTACAATAATAAAATGTAGTAAAATAGGAAGTACTCAAAAGTAACCATCCCAACCAGTTACATTACCATTTTAATAATTATTTAACAATTCCAAGCCTGTACTTTATCATGGTAGGTACAACATAAGAAATCCCCACAATGAATATTCAAAGTAAACATTGTCCTCAGACGCACAAATCCTTACCCTCAAGAAAACAGAAACGAAACCCTCAGGTGATTGCACTCAGGCATAACAAACATTGCCCTCAGGAATACGAGATATCACACTCATGCATAGAAGCTACTGCCCTCAGGCTAAATAAAAACTTTCCCTCAGGCGAAATAGAACCTTTCCCTCAGGAAAAACATAACCTTTCCCTCAAGATAAACAGAACCTTTCCCTCAGGCTAAACAGAACCTTGCCCTTAGGCTAATCATAACCTTTCCCTTAGGATAATTAGAATAAAAAAATGTAATTGGGATGAGCCCAATGCATAAGAAAGAAATTTATACATGTTTCCTCTCAAGAAAACTCAAAACATGCTATAATCATGGCATACCCATGGGTATCCTGGCCAAACGGCTAAACAAGGGAAACACACCCTCGAGGTGGCCTTGGATCAAAGCAGTGATCCCAAACAACAGTTTATACTTATTCCTTAGATTACTTATGAAATTCTAGATATCTCAATAGCCAAATTATCCGCCATACAAAACCCCGAACATGGGCACATGGCACAACAGTACACAAAATCAACCAGACAGTTTGAATTAAACACAAGACCACCTTCCTCGATCTCTTCTGATCAATATACATGAAAGGCGCCTCTTGAAACAACCAAAAATTACATAGATCTGAGATAAAATATAACCCTTCAAACCCAAATAACTTCCATTAGGGAAGGAATTGGAAAGAATGATTCTAGAGGAGGGAAGACCATACCTGTGCAGTTCAAATGAGATCAACGGTGGAAGAATCAGAGTTCTGGTGTGCGATTGGGAGCTCCTCCAAGTCTAGGCCTCCTCTCCCGCGGCTCTAGGTGAGTTCTCTGCCTCATCTGTTGAATGAGGAGGCTACTACTTTTTTTAATGAAAAAAAACAACTACACGGTGGGTACTTTCAAGTACATGGCATGTAGTATTTTTTTAACTATTCTGCTTGCGACTACTTTGCACTGCCTCACTGTTTATCTGTCGATTGATTACACGGTGTGTATTACTAAGTACATGGTGTGTAGTTAGTTTTTAAACCCTTAATCACTGACAAGCCTACACTCCTTGTGTTCTCCTCCCACACAGCCAAAGTACACGGTGTGTGTACAAAAGTATATGACATGTACCCATAAATTTGGGATTTTTCCCACATTTCCCTTGTTTTCTAAAAAACACCTAAGGAAAAGGAAAATAAGAAGCTTGTACCTCAAGAATAAGAACCAGGTTCTTACACCTAAGGTCTTCCTTATCTTCCCCTTCCTCGTTTTTTACCTCTTCTACCTCTTACAAGGAATTAGGTGGTGAATAAAGTTTCTTAGAGTTAGGTGATGTGTTAATATTTGGAAATCTAGAAGATGAAGAAACCATTTCAAGATAAATTAATGTCTTGTGGCCTTTTTGGAGATTTAAAGGGGTGATGAGGTGATGAAAATGAGCATATTCAATTTATCCCATGGAAAAGAAAACTTATTCCAATATAGATGATGATATAGGGATTTTTTGAATCTATCTGGATGGAATATAGATATTTTCATCTAAAATTTCATTATTACTTGGAGAGTTGAAGACTTCTCTCGCATTGTAGGACTCAGTTGTCTCGACTAACATCCTGGATGTTACTGGATGTGTGCCCCAATTCGAACCCATCTCCTCAGTTTGGTTGATGGGTAGTATGTAATTTATGCTAATATGGATTAAAGGGTTTACTAGAATCATCTCCATACCATTAGAGGCATTGATTCGAGTGACCTCATCATTCATGAATTTCTTCCCATCCCTTTGATCAATTATTGTATTATTACAATGTGATTCACTAGATTTATATAGGTATTTTAACCATTCAATGTCACAATTTTTCTGTTGATACAATATTTTAGGAATTAGTGTTATGATGATGGGATGGTAGCATACTAAGGTAGACATGGTCTTCCCATCAAAACATTGAAGGTTTTTTCTTACCAAAAAACAATGATTTCTGAGTCAGACATGAGATCCAAAGACTAAGACATAAGTTTTATTTCAGAAAGATTATTTTTTTCATTCTTGTCACTATAATATAATATTATATTGGAGGAGGAGAAGTGATATTTTTTGAAACCAAGTTGACAAAGTGTTCATATTGGAATGAGGTTTAAATCTGAGCCATTGTCAATGAAGGATTTGTAGATATCAATTTTATTTATCCTTCCATATATATATAAGGTCTTGACATATCCTTTTATAAGGGAATCCTCATCCTAGTATGTGGAAGAGATGACCGGGGGGAATTTATTATGATCATTCTATATAAGATACACTTCAGAAGTATCAACCCCAACTTCAAATTCCCATGGTCTTGACAAGGCCTCTATGAGTGCTTCCCATATATCATTTTATAGACTTAGAGTATCCAGTATTGATATTTTGTTCAGAACTAATTCTATTTTCTTCAAAACTTCATACTTCTGGTCTAAAGGATTGCACTTCCCAGAATGGGGATGCTCTTTCCCAGGTTCTTTAGGTACTGAGGCACATGATGTGGATATATCATCCCTTAGAATATGAATTGGAGGTTCTTCTCCTCCCGATGGATTAGGTCGACTAGGTATTCCAGCATGCCAAGGTTGATTAGGTGATGACGTGTCCTCTAGATGATTTTCTAAGATGATCATGTCAAGGAAGACCCTTTCCTATGTGGATGAACTTTTTCCCCCAACGAAGCTCAATGGAGATCTCTCCCATGAGTTTTGACCACATAGACGGTTTGAGCAGGGTTGTGGTTAGAGTACTGACTCCAAGAAAGATTGGGTATTCCCATATATCCTTGAATTTGATGAACTATTCCCCCAATTCCCCAATCGAATTTAAGGAAATTAGGTTCATGATCACACTCATCATCTAAGAAGGGATCCATTATGTGAAAAATATTAATGGAACCATAGATCAACTGCTCATATTATGGTGATTATTTTTGGTTGGTAGAACCTTTTCATATTGTTTGGTGAGGTGGTTCTCATGCTTCAAGGGCTATAGGTATGATGTCATCTAAATTTTGGGATAACTTTGACCTTATCATAGGATTTTCTTCTAGTGTTGTCTCCCTTCTCTTATGACCATGTCTCTTTTTGGAAGACTTTCCCTCAAAGATTGTTACACCAAAGGGTCTAGCTATGTCATAACGCCAACATTATGGGGAATAATTGGCTATTTCAACTATGTTTGGAGGATAGAATCAATCTGGATTATATGTTTTTGACCTTCCAGTCACTAAACTTCTACACTCTCTTGATATTAACTTCCTTCCATTCACTCCCCTCCGCCTGATCGGTGGTGGATATCTTGCTACCTGGGCAGATGGACTTCCAATCTCCCCTTTACAGGAGTCTACCAAGATTTTTATGATGTATTTGAATAAAAAACACTCTTGGATGTTGTGACCCAATACTTTATAAAAGAAGAAACTGTTTGGGAGATCTTCACCACAATCTTTTCTAGGCTTCCTAGGAATTGGAAACTTGATAAATTTATTCCCCAATGTCAAGATGAAGTAGCGAGGGACATGTTCACTTTCAAGAGAATAGAAACTGTTCTTTATCTCCTCAAACTATTTTCCTCTTCTCTCTTGGATCATCCTAAAGAATAAATAATTGTTTTTTATGCTCAAGAGGTGGAACTGCATGATATGGTGGGGGATTCAGAGAAGGAGCGGGTATAAGAGCTTGTTTATGTGTAGTAGTATCAGTATATTATTTCTAAATTCTCTTTCCATGAGATGATGGAATTAATAAGGACTTAGATTTGTTCTCTATGATGAATTCTTCCACTTTTTGAGTAATTATGTAAAGGTATCAAAACCCTCTTGTATATTGTATAGTGATAAGAGCCATGCACAGCTCATCACAAATATTCTCTATATAGATGGGAAACAAGTCTTATTGGGGAGCAGTGGCTTTAATAAGTATGTCAATACTTTAAACTGAGAAATTAAATATGATACCCTTTTATTCTCCCACTGTTTTAAGATTGAAATGTCAAGGACTATTGTATTTTGTACAATTGATTAGAACTAGAAGAGAAACTTTTAATGGAGGTCTTCCCACCATGTAATTGATTGACCCTACAACTAGTGTACCATACAAAGGCTGGTCCATGTAGTGATTGTATGTATCAACTGATTCTCATTACCTCTTATTTTTTGGGGGTCCCAATCATGGAATCAAAAAATGATATGAAATGCATCAAATTATGCTCTGGGTCTCCCAAACCATTAAAAATTAGAAATGTAAGATTGAATAAGATTTTAGGGGGAAGAGTTGGATCTACCCATTTAGGGTAAGGATTTTTTTCTAATTGTATCAATGAATGATTTTCCTACATGGATTCCAATCAAGACATTAGTTACTCAATACTATTCATGAACAGTTGGGGAATGTATATCTGAGATGGATCTTGAAGAGATATAATAGTTAGTAGGAAAATTTCTGGCAAAACTACTAGCATCTATCATGGGTAGCCTATAGGGGCAAGCTAGTAAAGATGCACCTGGAACCATTCTGGTTGTGCACCTAATGGAGGGAACTACTGATATTCTACTATGGGATCCAAGTATATTGTTGGTTAGTGTCCCAAGTTAACCAAATGTTCCAGATCCACCTTAGTCGTTGTGCCAAATCCTTTTTGTTGGAGTATGCAAGTTGGGAGTGTTGGTTAGGGATATTCTTGCATAAAATATCTAGTAGTAAGGCTACCTAAATGTGGTTATGTATCGAGTCTCATTTATTATTTCATATATTCTTCTTACTGAGAAAATATTTCTTTATATGAAAGGGTATCATCCTCTCCAGGAGGTAGGTGAGGTGCAATCTTACCCTTAACATTTTTTTATTGGATGTGTTTTGAGGAGGTAATGGTAAAGTGATTGAGGGTATGACAAAATTCAATAAATCCTGTGGTTACAAGTATGAACACATCCTTCAATTAATTCAGTATGCACCATATTTTGAACTGAAACTTCCTCTTCTAATTACTCCTCTAAATTGGCCTCTTGCCATGATGGGTATGTAGTGGTAGTGTTAATGACATTCACTGATGCATAATGCATTGTAGACATTATATTAGTGTTATTGTGAGACTAAGTTTTCAACACACTCCATAAGGTTTATTCCTCTCCTCCACTAATTCTCTATGATATGTTTGGAAGATGGTAATTCAATGTGAATATCTACATAGTTCAATTATACGCATTCCAAATGAAAATACTGAATCAAGGGATATGAGAAACTGGGAGTATTTTTTATGTGGAATTCCCCTTATCAGGATAAGACTAAAATCCAGTGAGGAGAATGATTTTGATCTAAAAAATCCCCCAACCTTGTGGGTTGGGGATATTCTCATTTCACTTTCACAACTCTTCGGGCCTAGTTTTCTAACCTTGAAGGTTGTGTTGAAAAATCCCCCAGCCCTGTAGTCTAGGTTTTATCCTAAACTATCTTGGTTTCTACTATCATGGTTTCCCTTATGAGTTTATATAGTTTTGTACAAAAATGTGTTCGGTGAATTATTTGATATGAACTTAAATCACACGCTTCTGAAGATCTTTGTGTTATTTCCAACATTTACGCTATTTGATGATTGAATTCCCCTAAGCGATAGGCTTTCTCAATATTCTCATATTTATGACACAAAAGTATCAAAAAATTCTTCTATCTTCTGGATAGAAATCAGTGATAGTTGATTGGTGCCTACATTTTTTGATCTCATCATCTGTTGTGAAAATAGTCAATTTGTTGGAGTTAGCCCGAAGCTATAACATTTCATGATACCAATTCCGGTGGGTTTTGCTGGTTTGGGAGAACAAGGAAATGTAACCCTCTGTGTTCACCCCATCCTATGATATAAACACCATATAGGGAATCTATGATCATTAGTCACAATCTTTCTATCCCTCTAAGCCATGAACGTTGATGGGATCCTTTTTATTTATCAATATTTGTATTTCTTGTACCACGAAGAGCTTCCATGCCAATTTGGTGTCACATCCCTTATATTAAATTGATGGGAATTCGATACGCATCACAGGGTAATACTTTTTCTCCCAAGTGATGAAGATTTTTACATATATTGAGGTAGTTGTTATGAACACAATTTTCCAAAAACACTTCTATAATATTGTATTGAGGGGTGTATAAATGAAAAACATGATAGGTATATCATATTTATCCAGATATTTCCTCATGTTATCATGTCATATTCAAATTTTTGTAGAGGTTATTCAACCTCATCCGATCAAAGTGGATGTTTTATCACTTCTTTATCATAACCAACATGTTCGGTAGGTACTCCCTCTATCATATTTAAGGCCAGAAGATCAAAGGGGTTTTAGAGAATGACTGCTACCTAGGCTTGTATTTTAACTGAGGAAGAATTTTACTTGAAAATAAAAAGTAATCGGACATGAATAACCTTTTTTCCCCAAGTGCCTTATGACAAAATGGATTTTTCATTACCACATAGACAAGGGGAGGACACCTCTAATGAAATGAAACACTACTACAAAGAGAAATTTTGTAGTGAACTCCATCATGGGGAGGACTAACATGGTGGATTACATCAATGTTAATACCCTTTGATCCTTGATCTTCTATCCACATGAAGTTCTTTTGTTACTCACATCGGGAGATAGGCTGTTGAGAATAATCAGATTGTGGTCATAAAGACAGAATTTATGGTAAAGTATCCTAAGAGGTCCTTTAAAATTACCATCACTTCTCTCGTAATTTGTTAATGGGAGAGTAGAATATTGATCTATCTCAACTAAGTGTCTGAGGGATTCAAGAACTCCAGAATTTAGTAATGTGAGATCCTAGATCAGCTCTTCATTTTACAGTTGTCCCTCATGAGGCTTATTTTTTGATGTATTTTCTCGAGTGGCTGGGGCCACTTGCTTGGGGAAGTGGTTTTTAGGTATAGAAGCATGCTTGAATAGATCCTGTGTTGTTGTAGGAATTTCTAGTAGGCTCCTGGAGTTTTGGTAGTGGTTTGCACCAACCTCAGAGTGGCCATTGGAATGATCTGATTACCTCCTATTGGAATGAGAGTATGTTCCCAATCAATTTGTTCATATATCATTGGGTAGTTTGACCCATGACACTCATGGATGAGAGCATATATGTGTGTCTTCTCCAGGGTGACATACTGACGAGACACACCATTTGTGGGGATAGATTTATGTTTCAATCCCTTTGGAAATTTTTTTTTCATCGTTATGATTACCTAGTGGGTTTGTAGGATATGTCATGGGATTTTCATTTTCCCTCTCACCATTGTTAGGATATTCTTGGTGACTTTAGTGACTGGTGTAGGGATATATAACCATTCCATATCTAGAGTAAGGGAATGTGTCTACTCTTATTGTAGAACCCCAAGAATTTATGAAATTTTTCTTTATAATTTTCATATATTATATAGATTTTAATGCATGAATCATTGAGTTATCTTGTGTTACATTCATGAGTGAATTTCTTGGATATCTTTCATTATACGCATGACTGGGTTCTCCAAAAAATATTATATTATTAAAATATTATTATTTAATATAATAAGATATAACCTAGACATTAAATAACATTCATTAATAGTATCAAAAAAATTATGAAAATATATGTTTTATAAAAATATATTATGAATTCATTTGTGAGTAATTAATTAGAAATGAAAATATAAACTAATTGAATATAAAGGAAATATATTTTTATGCTCCCAAAGGAGTTTTGTATTAAAAAATTAAATTAACTACAGTTAATAAATTATTTTAATATAATATATATGTTATGTATTCAATAAAATATTTTTTATATTCATCCAATAGATTTTATTGGCATAAGATATGAAGAAACCCAATTTTATTCATAAAAAACTATATTCCTCTAAAGGTAGTTTTACTGTATTTTAATGGGGAATCTATTTTAAATCAAATTTTTGAAATAATTATATATTAAATTATAAAAAATAATCTTATTTTTTAGAATAATAATATAAAAAATTCTACTTTGGTTGAATGTTTTATATTTTTATGATAAGTTTAATGTTTTGATGAATAGTGAAAAATAGAAAATTTTAATTGAAAAAAACATTTTTCAACGAAATAATTTATACTATTAAATTTTGTTAATGAATAGTCTTAAAGTATAAATATATTATTATTTTATTATTTAATAAAATTTAGCACATTGGTATCAATTTTTAATTTAATTTATATATTAAATCATTTCAAGCTTTTGCATGTTTAAACTTTAATAACTCAATTTCTCACTCAGTCAATGGGATTAATTTTAAATTAATTACTACAACTTCTATGTTTTTAATTTCAAAAAATGGAACCCATGTTTAGAATCATAGGTTCCAAATTATTTCAATATGTTTCTTTTAATTTTTTGATATGAATAGTCAATTTTAATAATATTTTAATCCATATGGTTAAGGTTAAATCATGTAATTATAGGTAAAAAATAATATTATAAAGACTATAAAATTACCCTAAAACATGTACTAATTTCATTTTATGAGTCCTTTTCAACCAAAAGAATCTTTTAGCCGAAATTATAACCCTTTTTAAGCCACTTGGGTGTGAATATGACAATTATTATATTTTATTTAATGAATAGTTAATGATGTCATACTCATATTTTAAAAAAAAAATTCAATTTTAATACATGGTTATAAAGAAGATAAATTAGACTAAAAATAATAATTTTAATGATAATAAATTTAACTTCATCATTATAATTTATTTTTAATTTTTATAGAAGAAATAATTTAATAAATGTCCTATATAATAATGATTCTGTAATTGTTTGGTCAATTGAAATATGAAATAAATGATATTAAAAGTATTAAAAAAATATAATTTTACATAATTAATGACATAAAAGAATTTTATAGATAACTTAGACATGATATTGATATATTAGAAGTGTTGTTTTGAATTTATGATTCTTTTATGATATTTTTAAAAAACAAATGATGAATAGTATCAAAATTACATAAATGGTACTTTAAAAGAAATAATATTTTATTAAATGATATAAATTTCATAAAAATATAAAATTAGTCCAAATTACTAGAATAAGGTTTAATATTTTATCAATGAACTGTTTTGGGTTCGTTTGAAATTTTATTATAACAATATTAACCCTAAAGTGGAGAAAAGACATGTTTTCATGGATTGAGTTAAATGGTTTAACTAAGGGTTAAATCCAAAAGATATGGTAAATATTATAACCTAAA
The DNA here is from genome assembly GCA_963277665.1 of Viscum album. Classification (NCBI taxonomy): domain Eukaryota; kingdom Viridiplantae; phylum Streptophyta; class Magnoliopsida; order Santalales; family Viscaceae; genus Viscum; species Viscum album. Next base: position 3,747,183 of record OY728122.1, on the reverse strand, counting down.
CATGTATAAAAAACATAGTTTGAGAGGATTTCGTCCAATCATCATATTATATTAAAAATAAATTTCTTTTTATCTATTTTAAATCAAAAATCAATTTATATTAATTTAAAATTTTAAAGGATTCCACAAGTGCCCCTCCCCTCTCTCATAAAAAGGCACGTCCTCTATCACTTCCCCATATTAAATTTAGACTTATATCTCAACCAAACCCTGTAAATTTTTCCTCCATATATTAATATTTATGTTCTAGAGGTACTGGTATTCTAAAAATACTAAACCTATTGTCCCTAAGATGATATCTAAAGGAAATCCAATAAAGAAGAGTTAATTGTTTTAACAATTCATTTAAGATTATTTATTTTTCTACATCCACTTACTATTTTGTTTCCATAATAAAGTAATAAATATATTATAATATATATTATGAGATATTATTATGATTATGGTACAATCATATTCCTCCTTCTATCTATCCTACGGAAAACAATATCACCATGTCTTTGTACGTATGGCTTACCGTCTCCACATTATGGTGTAATTTGTTTTTCATCACCACTTTATTTAGATGGGTATAATGATGAATATAATGGATAAAATAATAAATAAAACATGATATTTATTATCTATAATTAATATAAATCCAATTAATTAACACTTTACCATTAACATAATGATATCATCGCTTGTACGTACATACGGCCTATCGTCTCCACAATGTGATGAGATTCATTCTCCATGTTAACCATTCAAGAATGATTATAAAAAATATATATTATGATTAAATATAGTTTATATAAACTTAAAATAATTCATAATATGAATAAAATATATCTTATGCATAAGAAACATGACTTACTTGACAAAACAAACCTCATAAAATGAAGCTGTTAACAACAGAAACAATGGTAAAAATTAAATATTATTAACAAAACGATATAAGAGTATCATATATTATATATTAAATATAGATACAGTTATGTTATAATTTAAATACATTAATTAACCAATATACCTGAGTTTAACGCAACCTCAACTAAAGGAAAGTACAAAAAAAGGGTTTATTTCACAATCTCACTATTATCCAAGATATTTTATACATCAGTATTTACTAGGAAATATTTATCATAATTCTCTATGTTTTTTAAAAATGTTTTCATTTTTTTACTATTATCCTAAAAAAATTTAATGCCATTTACCTAAGTCATATTTTCATAATTTTTTTTAAAATAAATCTTTTTTTATGTTTTCCAAATGAGGTACTTTATAACTTTTTCGACAGAAGGAATGTTTTTTAACTTATGCAGCATAAGTGGCTTTTTCTACCAAGGTGATGCCCTAAATTTTTTGATATTACCTTAAAATATTACATGTTTTTTTTTAAAATTATTTTTTCTATTTTATAATTTAACTTATTTTAAATTAATGATTTCAAATTAAAAAAGGGGTATTTCTATGAAGATATTTTTAATGATTTTGTTAGAGTATTTTCATCTATGTCAACATACTTTATTGGATCCAATGATTGATTGAGGTTCATATCTTATTATATCATTTGTCATATTTCATTGAATGTTTTATGATTTATTTTTACTATGGATGTGCTATTTTGATACCATTCATGGTATATGGTTTATGTATTCACATTTCGTATGATAATTCTAAAACTAATGTTTATATTGAATATGCTTAATAACCACTTTAAAATGAGGAATGTATTAGAATTATTATGTAATGGGAGGGGCCTACTATAACCCCTTGATGCATCGGTAGGTATCATGAGAAAAACTAATATGGATTTTTACCAATTCATGTATGGTTTCTTGGCTGAATTCTTGACACTATGTTTATGTTGTGAGGCATTATACATTCCCCCATTATGAGATTGTTTGTTGATATTACAAGTGATTATTAAACTAGTAGAATATCTATGGTTATTCTTTATATCTAATGTGATTATTTTATATGGTGTTATTTATTATTTATCTATTATGCTCAAGATCATGTTTAGATTTCTTGTTTTTTAGTATTACACTTTTACATAAGGTTTATTATTATTTATTAAAAATAGCTTCCACTGTACGCTTACCCTTATAGATCATTTGAGATCACCCCTTTCTTATGTTTTATTTTCCTAGGATTCAAAGATATTTATTATGACTGATATGAAGGATTAATATGGGATAATAATTGAGTTCACATTGGATTATCTAAGTTTTATTTTATTTTATAAATTATAATATAAGGTTCATGTATGTAATCGGGCTTCCAAGACAGCTAAAACAATAAATCCATTGGGTTTCATGTATTGTATCTATGATAATGTAATAATGTAAGGCACTAAATCTGGGATACTGGGGTCGGGGATGTTACAATTGGTATCAAAACAATTTTAGTAGAAACCCTAGAGACAAGATTTAGAAACTATATATTATCGAACATAACCCTAATATTGAATTTGAGGATAACAACAAAATAACATCCTATAATTTTGGTAAGGTAAATATTACATGGTAATTCCTTGAAATACATCCCAGTTTGGATACTACAAGTGGACGTGGATCTGGCATAGATGTACATAGGAGTAAGAACTCCTTCAAGGTACGTTGGGCCTGACTTAGAGTAACCGAGTAAATGATAACATGCCTTACTACACACCTGGTTTGACTCTCCCATGAGATAAGATTAGGATAAGTCACATTTTCTATATAAACAATTATGAAGTATTTAAAAGTAAATATTCCCCTAAAGAAAATCTGTTTATTATTATGAGATTATCTATGCATAAATTTTCAATTTATGTTATGTTTTTTTTATTTTTAAATTATGCATTATGATTCATAACCGAATTTACTATATGTACTTGTTTAAAAATTGAGCCTAGTTAGAGAAATGTGAACCTCACCAATGCATGTGATCTAAATAATAAGAAGGATCATATGATTCATGGTATTAATCCAATATTTCAAAGGAAAATAGCCTCCCAAGAATTTTTAGCATATGAGGACAGAGTATCATGTGATAACAGGACATAAAAAGTGTAATATAAGTGTTATGGATTTCGAGGGAAGAATAAGAATAAGTGGATATTTGGAAAAAATATGATTATTGGGAAGAATGGAAAGTTGTATTTTCCCACAAGTAATAATTTTTGAAATAAGAAACCTGGTACTTGGATAAAAATAAATGGGAGTTTTCTATATATGTAGAGGGAAATGACACCATGATTGAGATTTCAATTATAAGAAAAAGGTTTCTAATGCACAATGCTTTAACTGAATGGATATGGGACATTGCTCAAATCAATTTTTCCTACATTAAAGGAGTGTACACCAAAAGTGGCTAATGGACCATGGTTGAGAATATGTTACTACCTCCGAAGAATAAGAATGATTAATGTACTTATGTTGGGATTAAATAATTTTTTTTTAATTTGAGCATTTTATCAAAGATGAACTGGTTATAAGAATTATATAATATATAAGGATTTTACTATGATATTATTTCATTAAGTATTTGAGAATTTATGTAGAATGGTACCAATAAAAGTGACTTAGTATAAAGTTAAACTATTTGTAAGACATATGGTTGCAAAAAGATAACCATTAATATTTTCTTGATACTGAGATGATTATGTTAGGATGAATAGATGATTGATTCGGAGAAATTAAATTTGATAATACTAAAATCCTTCTAACTAATCAGTGGTTTGTGGAAAAAGGGGTTTATTCTATCATTGATGGAGTTTACATCATTTTTGGATTTAATAAGTATAACCAATAATCTATGATCTATTTAAAGAATAAGGAACCATTCATTTTTTTAAATAAATTTTTACGTTTTAAGGGAATACATGATGAAGTTATTCACATGTTTAGAATTTGACAAATAAGAGACGCATCATGTTGTGAAAGGATTAATAATTTAATCATTTTATAAAAGTTAACCATTTATGAAATGGTTTAAGTTTATCTTTGGAAAATGATTTAGGGGTTAGTGTATTACTTCACCCTATGATGAACTTTATTCTATGAAATGAATTATAAATAGTTCAAGGCACAATTAAAGGATAATATTGTGTTTATATAAATGTATCAAGTAATTATATTTCCTTACATTATTATATAGTTAAATAATTCTTCAAAAATAGGAGAAGGATCTAAACAAAAAAATGTTAATTTTTGATGAACCTATGGTATTTAAAATCATCATGGATTTTTGGATTTGAGACAGTAAATTTTCATTGATCATTTACTTTTTTGTGATTGATGACGTCAATCACTCCCTAAAAATATTTACACTTTTCCTCTATGTTTGTATCTATATTTTACACTAATGTTTGACTATTTGAAATCCTATATTGGTGGTGACCTTCACATTTCTCTTTCCTACTTATTAATAATTTGTGTTATTGACCCTATTTACTATATGGGTTCTTCAATAATAAAATTTTCAAATATCAAACTCTTGATTACTTGGATCAAGTTAAAATTGTTAGGATGAAATTTAATTAAGGTGGGTAGAATGTAGCACACCAATAATTCACAGTATTTTTATTTTCAATTTTAATTTTTCTTCTTCTCTTAATGCACGCAACATTCAATTAGCTTGTGTTACATGAAAGAGAGACTTTCTTCGATAGACTTTGTTATACCCAAGACCGAGTTTTACAAAAAAAACAATATATTATGAAAATATTATTATTTAATAGTATAAGATATAACCTAGCCATTAAATAATATTTATGAACAATATTAACTAAAATTTTAAATTATATGGTTTATGAAAATATAATATGAATTCATTGGTTACTAATTAATTAGAAACAAAAATATAAAACAATTGAATATATAGGATTTTTTTTTATTTTTATGCTCTTAAAGGTTCTTTTTTATAATAAATTAAATTAATTACAATTGGTAAATGATATTAATGAAATATATATTTCATATATTCAATAAAATATTTTTTATATTCATCTAACATATATTATATGAATAAGATATGAACAAACCCAAATTTTTTCATAAAAACATAAAATTTTCGAAAGGAAAATTTACAATTTCTTAATGGAAAACCTATTTTAAATAAAATTTTCGACATGTTTATATATTATATTTGAAAATATAAACTTATTATTTAAATTAATAATATAAAAATCTATATTGGTTTATTTTTTGGTATTTTTTTGAAAAGTTTCATTTTTGATATATAATGAAAGTACTAATTTTTAATTGAAAAAAAAATTGTGCATCAAAATTATTTATAGTGTTAAATTATATTATTAGATAATTTTAAAGTATTAATATATTATTTTTTATCAATTAATACAATTTAGGTCATTGGTATAAATTTTACATTGAATTTAGATATAAAAATGTTTCAATCTTTTGCAAGTTTAAACATTAACAACCCAATTCTACACCCCATCAATTAGATTAATTTCAATTTAATTAATAAAAATTATAGGTATTTAATTTTCAAAAATAGATTTTATATTTAGAATCAGTGGGTCAAAATTATGTAAATAGGTTTCTTTTATTTTTGGGTATATGAATTGTAAAATTTAGTAATATTTTAATTACCACGCTTAAGGGTAAATCAGGTAATTTTGAGTAAAAATAATAATATAAAGACTATAAATTTACCATAACAATTGTCATAATTTCATTTTAGGAGTTTGTTTTCAACAAAAAGTATCATTTTTCCTAAATTATAACCCTTTTAAGTCAGTTGTGTGAGAATATAATATTTATTATATTTTATTTAAAGAAGAGTTAAAGATATCATACTCAAAATTTAATAACAATACCAATTTAAATACCTAGTTCTACAAAATATAAATTCAACTATAAATAGTGATTTTAAATCTAATAAATGTATCTTCGTCATGGTAAGTTATTTTTAATTTTTATAGAATAAATAATTTAATTAAAGTATTGTATAATAATGATGCAATGACATTTTTATTAATAGAAATATAAAATAAATGATATTAAAAATTATAAAATAAAACTAATTTTACATAATTAATGAAAAATGATAATTTTTTAGATAACTTAGACATGTTAGAAGTATTGGTTTGAAGTTTTAATTTTGTTGTGATATTTCAAAATAATAATGAATAATGTCAAAATTAACATAAATGATACTTTAAAATCAATAATATTTTATTAAATATTATAAAATTAATGGAAATATAAAACTCTTCCAACTAACTAGAATAAAGTTAAATATTACATCAATGATTCAATTTGGGTTATTTTTTAATTTAATATTAACTATATTGACCATAAATTATATAAAAGAAAAGTTGTCACGGTAAGAGTTAAAGGGTTTAACTAAGGGTAAAATATAAAAGATTAGATTAATATTGTGACCTAAACATGTCTAAAATTTTTTTTCGATAGGATTATGTACCATACCCATATTATCTTCTAGATAACTCACTTTGGATATATTTTAAATCAAAATCCAATTTATATTAATTTAATAATTTAAAGTATTCTAAGATTGCACCTCCCCTCTCTTATAAATAGGCGCCTCCTCCCTCACTTCCATAAACCACATTGAGCCTTCTATCTCAAATATAACCTACCCATTTCTCATCCCAAAATTCATAGATATTTTTTAGAGGTCTTAGTCTTCTAAAAAGACCAATCCTAGTGTCCCTATGAGGAGATCTCAAATAAGTCCACCGAAGAAGAGGTAATTGGCTTACCAATTCATTTAGGTTATTTTCTTATTCTACTTCCTCTTACTATGTTTTTTCTATAAAAACTTTGTAAATATAATATCATATATATTCTTAAATTTTATTATTATTATTTTAAAACCATATTCCTTATTTAATCCATCCTACAAAAAACAATATCACCATGTGTGTGTGCGTATGACTTACCATCTCTATGTTGTCATGTAAATTGTTTTTCATCCCCGATTTATGTGGATTGGAATAATGATGAATATAATTGATAAAATAATAATTAATACATAATATTTATTCTTTATAATTAATATACCATTAAATTTATCACCACATTACCATTAGGGGAATGATAGTGTCACTCATGCATACGTACGTCCTACCATCGCCACGACGCGATGAGATTTATTATTTACATTAACCATTCAAGAATGATAATGAAAATTATATATGATGAGTGAATATAATATTTATCAACATAATATCATTATATATATGATGAAATTATATCCTATGCATAAGAAACATGACTTACATGACAAAATAAACATAATAAAATTGTGCAGTTAACCCCGAAACAATGGTAATAATGAAATTTTATTAAAAAAACCATACAATAGGATCGTATATGATATAATAAATATGGATATATTTATAGTATAATTTAATAACATTATCTAAACATTAAATGGGAGGTTAACACACCGTCAACTAAAAGACAGAACAATATAAGGGTTAATTTCACAATCTCATTATTATCTAGGATTTTTGATATGTAAGTATTTACTGGGACATATTTTTCATCCATGTCCATGTTTCATAAATAAATTCCAAATTTTTTTTATTATTCTGAAAATGTATAAATTCTTTTACCCGAGTTTTAATTTTTATAAAATGGTTTAAAAGGAACTTTTTTCATTTTCCAAATGAGGTACTTTATGCCTTTTTTGATAGATGTAATGATTTTTTATCTTCTACAGCATCAGCGGATTTTTTGGCTATCATGATGACTTATCATATTTAATCTCCCATTAAAATCATACAATATTATTTTCAAATGAACTTTTTTATTATATAATTGAATGTATTTAAAATAAATGATTTTAATATTAAAAAGTGGTATATCTCTCAAGATATTTTTAATGGTTTTATTAGAGTATTTTCAGATATTCCAACATCCTTTGTTGGATGTTATGCTTGATTGAGGTTGATCTATTATGATATCATTTACCATATTCCATTGAATGGTTTATTATTTAGTTTGACTAGGGATGTTCTATTTTTATACCATTCATGTTTTATAGTTTAAGTATTAACATTTCATATACTAGTTTTAATATGAATGTTTACATTCATTATGTTTCACTATCCCTTTTATATGAGGAATGCATTTGACGTAGTAATTTTTTTGAGGGACTCGTTATATCCCCTTGATATATCAGTAGGTCTAATGAGATAAACAAGTTTGGGTTTTTACCTATTTATATATGGTTTCCTGGAATAATCCTTGATGGTATGTTTATGATTCCTGGTATTATGCATTCCATCATTATAATATTAGTTATTGATATTACATGTTATTATTCGACTAATAGAATATCCATGGTTATTATTTCTATATCATGTGATTATTTTATATGGAATTATTTATTCTTTTCATATTATGATCAAGATTATGTTAAAAGGGATTGTGTTTCAGTTATACACATTGCATTAAGGTTTATGATTATTTATTCATAATAGCCTTTGATCCTATACTGAGCATATGTGATCACCCCATTCTTATGTTTTATTTTATTAGGATTCTAATATGTGTATTATGACTGATATACATGGTTATTCTGTGTAAATAATTGGGTTATAAAATGATCATCTATGTTGTATTTTGTCTTTTTAATTATAATGTAAGGTTCCTGTATATAATTAGGATTTTATGACTACTAAAGTGATTGATCCTTTGGTTTTTGAGTATTGTATCTATGAAAATGTAATAAAGTAATAAAATTTAGCTAGGATACTAGGTTTTGGGATGTTACATAAGCCCTCTCTTTCCTGCCATTGGATACTTACAGTACTCAGGTGTGGGGGAAGAGAGTTGGGTATACCCCTATTCATCATCGGGACTTTAAAACTGAATTCTCCGTGTACTACCATATGAAACTAATGGAAGTATTAATGAATGTAGGTAGCTGTGTGTGATTAATTTCAGTTTTCCACCAAATTTTTTTGGCATAATTCTATGAGTGCTTCTATATGAGTATATTGGTAGTACTGATTATTGTGGGTAGGTGTAAGTTCTTTCTTATGGTTTGCTGCCAGATTTAGATGATGGGATTCATTGGATTCTTCTAGATGATTTTGTTGGAAAGATGAATTAGGGTGGGTGAGTGTATATTCCCTCTCGTAGTTTTCTACCAAATTTGATAAGTGGGAATATCCATAAGAGGTATAGGTGTGGTCCTGATCCCTATTTACCTATTGCTTCTCCCAATGGGCCATCTTGTGTGCCTAGGTCTGGAAGACCTGGAAGGGAAAACTAAGGATGGAACCCTCAGCATGTTGAGGGTCACTATCACATGAAAATGACGGTGGTGGATGCTGTAAGGTTTCCTTCAGAAGTACCCCTGTGTCTTCTGGACGAGGCTATCCATATCATGTTGATCCAGCTTGATATGTTAAGGGAGGGTAAGGTTGTCATGTTTTTGGGATAATACCTTAAAATGGTTGAAGATAATGGTTGGTTCTTTCTGATTCTAGACTACATAATGTCACTAGTTGGGTGATAGGTGGGGCTTTGTGAGTTGGAGGGTCTATCATATGGCATCTAGGTTTGGGATTGTACTATTCTAGTGATACTCCTAAACCAGTTCATTCGAGAACAAGCATTGAAAATGATGGGTTGGTGATGGAATCCAATTCTCAGATAAAGTCCCAAAATTAATAGTATCCAATGAATACTTTTGCGGAATCTAGATAGATTCCACTAGATTGAAGGGAGTTCTAATAGTAAGTTCCTAAAAAAATTGATCGACACAAACAAGAATAACCCTCTAATTAAGTATCCTATTTAAAAAAAACCTGCATGATTGATTTTATTGTTTGTACCTATTTAATTTTTAGAGAGAAAGGGTCCTCATGGGTGCGTGGCACATTTATATTGGTTAAGGATTCTTGTTGGGTTCACTATTTTTGTTTCTTCCATGAAAATCAATCACACAAAGATTGATAACAGGAGGTTCAATTCTATAAAATTATTCATATAGAGATCAATATTTTTGAACACTTTCCAAAGGGTTTTTTTTTAATGGAAGCAAAAACACCCAACGGTTCTATACCTGTTTTGACTCATGGGCCTGCTTTCCAAAGGCAGACGCTCATTTGGAGGTTTATCCAATGATACATAAGAACTCACATTGGTTGAGAGGATGGGTTTTTGGACTCATCACACACTTTTGGGGGGGATATTTTCTAACCATTGGTATCTCTGATTGATTTAATATATATTCACAAATCCTTCATTAATTCCCATGTATGAATTAGTTCATTTTTTTCTTAACAATCAATTATTATCATGTATGGAATTTAGAATCATCTTAATGTATTTTTGGTTCTTCATCAATGGATATATCTATATGTAACTAATGTTATCCATCAATATTATCCTCTTATGTACTGATTAGAGATTCTTTGGTTGTTACTAAAATGTTGCTAATTTCTAGCCACACATTAGAGCACTCAGGAGTGAATCATTATCCAGAAAGACATGAGTTTTTTTGATATCAGGATCAGACCCTTGAATATGATTCCTACGTATCCTTGTGAAAGGAATTAAAACCCAAGTATTTTGGTTCCACTTTATGGGAAACATAATACCTTTTATGTTTATGTGATAAGGACCAAACTGTGCAGTCTAACATCATGTGGTGAGTACATCTTGGTTGATGGTTCTTAGTTGATGTTTGGTGTGGGACTTATGCCAAAGAATCCTAAGGAACCTGAAAGTGGTATGGATTCCCAGGAAGAATAATACCCTATAAGTAATATTTCCAAGAGATAATATGGTTGATTTGGTGTTTTGGGTTTGGACCTTAGGTAAGCTTCCTACATATCCCATTTTGGATGGGAATCAATGCCCGTGTAGTTCGGTTGTGAGGACCCCCCCAATAGGGACCTATGAAAGTTTTTATCATTGGGTACTATATCTATTTAAGTGGATCATGTTGGGGAATATTCTTGAAAAGGATTCCTTATGAAAGGGGATATTATGGATATCTCTACTCATGGTGATTTGGATTCTTGTTTGTGGTTACACCTATGGAGGAGGCCTATAAATGAGTATGGTTATATGGTTGGGTATTATAATAAGTAGGAGGCCCAAATATTAGATTTTAGGGCTCATTATAGAGGGGGATTTCCTTGTTTTTTTGGGGATTACACTTTTAATGATACCCATAAGGTTCGACTGGGACTTAAAAATGGAATGATACCATTATGTTGGATTTTGGGGCTTATTCTTGAGGATTATTCCCTAGTAAGATATTGGGGCTTATACCAGGTAGGAGGCCCAAAAGGTAAGGTTGGGAATTACACTTGGAATGATGCCCATAGGACAGATTTAATGGATTAATTCTGAGGTTGACTCCATGGTAAGATGTTGGGGCTTATACCAAGTTGGAGGCCCAAAAGCATCGGTCGGGACTTACAATTGGAATGATGCCCCAAGGTTGGGTTACAAGGCTTATTCCTGAGGAGGATTCCCTGGTTATGGGGTCATGTGGATGTCAAGATCATTGATAACCATTAATCCTATGTGAGTCATGTTTGGTGTGAGAAACAAGAGGAAGTCAAAGATTTGGAAAACCACATGATCCTTCTTCTGTTAGTGGAAGAGGTCAGAAATATGGGAGAATATGAAAGAGATTTGAAGTGTCAATTCCATCTCCCATTTTGTATCTAGGATTTTCAAAGCATACTACCCATCCAGGTACAAACATGGAATCTAAGAGGAGAAATAGAGAAACCACTTGCAAGAAAGTATTAGGGATTACTCTTGAATGGATTCCCTAGTAATTTTATGTTTGGTAGGGGCTTACTCCTGAGGAGGATTCCCTAGTGAAAGGAAGTTTTTATTGGGGATTACTCTTGAGGAGGATTACCATGATTCTTTGAGTTGGGACTTACACTTGAAGTTATTCTCATAGGATATAGATTTTTATGGAGGATTATACCAATTAAGAGTCCCAAAAGGGTGTATTTCATGTCTTATTTCATATAGGAGGATGCCATAACTATTTGAGGTTTGGTTGGGGATTTCACTAAAAGAGGATGTCCTGGTGAATGGAAGTTGTGATTGGGGATTAATACTAATGAGGATTCCATTTATTGGTTGAGTTGGGACTTACACTTGAAAGGTTTTCCAAAAATTGGAGATCATGATTGGGGCTTACATCGACTAGGGGGGCAAAAAGATTAGATTTCAGGGATTATACCATATAGGAGGATGTCCTTGTGCTAGGATCATGTGGTTTTCAAGATCATAGATAAACTCTAAGCCCAAGGGATTCATAACTTGTGTGAGACATAAGAGGAATTAAATGATCTGTAAAACTACCTGATCATTATTCCACTTTTGGAAGAGTTTAGGGATACAACATGTCCCTCCCATCATTGTACCCTAGACCCAATGGGAGAGAAAAAAGTATTTGAAGTAATCATATTCCCTCTTATTTTTTAAATTAGGAAAGTCATATTTGGTGATCTATATAGCTATGGAACATGGGTATGTACTAGGAAGGAATGAAGTGGGATAGGTCCCACTAGAAATGCTAGGGATTTCCTTAAAATTGGTTTCAGTGGAAAGAGAGGAGGATTTTATTCCATGTCACCCCACATGGAACCAGAGGCTCTAGTTATTGGAGAAAAAAAAAGGAAGGACATGGTCTAGAACCGGAAACCCATGACCCAAAGATACATGATACATCCCATAGGGTCTGGGTCGTCATGAACATGGGAATACATATCTACATGCACCCTAAAGACCCTACCCATCATGGAGATCATGTGAGGGACACCTTTGGTTGATGGAATGCATATCCAAATGGGAGACACATTTTTGTGATTCTTTATATGGTTCTTAAATTCTGAATGATTCACTGGAGGTTTCAATTTGATCCCCCTAGGATGAGGGATCCAAAGAAAGAGGATAACTATCATTAGTGTCTTAGAAGAGGGATCAATGAAGGCCCCACATAGGTCTGGATTAGAGAGAAAATGTTATTCACGTGGGTCCTAGGAGTAACATGAGGTGATTTTCATAGTGGTTATAGGCCTTATCAAGTAGGATATGACTTAAGAAATTGAAAACCAGTGAAACAAAACTTGGTCGAGGCTTTGGCATAGGCACTATGGGGCACCCAAAGTGCATTTGGATGGGTCTCGTGTAGGTTTTTGATTAGGGAAGTGACCTTCATGAAAGTGGTTTTAGATGGAGGGTTAAATGATTCCTCCCATAGTTGTCTTGTTTTTAAGTCTATGAAAGGACTTTTATCTCTATATCTCCCTCTATTTCCTCTTCTCATTGGTTTCAAAGGGATACATGGGGGTTTTGGAGGACCAGGGAGAAGGGGTTGCAGGATCATAGCATTAATACTTCTTTTGATTTTATAGTTGTGAAAATGATGATCCTAGTGGTACTATTTATAAGAAAATAGGGAACCCTAGTCAAATGATTTACCCCACAGAGGTCCATGGTGTAGGCACCTAGCGTTGGTGTCTTGTGGATGGGTGATCTTCCTTTCAGTGCCGCACAGGGGCTACACAAGCCTTGTTATGTACATGGGGCTACGCACTTGTTGGCTTCAGAAAGTACCTTTGATTATTTTTGTATTTTTTCACCTCTTTAACATTCTTGAGCTAATATTCATAATATTTTCATTCCACTTTTCAAAATGGAGTTTCAACAACTCTGGTCATAAAAACTGGTCTTATAATGTTTAATCAATTTTATTTTAAAGAAACTATCACCCAAAATTAAAATAATGGATCTCTATAAAGTCACATCCCTAAAAAAATATTTATAATAAAAATTTATCTTCCCTTAATTAAACTCATACCAACCACATAGTTCAATGGCCATCATAAGAAAATATCTCAATTAACATTAAGCATAATACTTTGAATCTTCCAAAATCATAAAACTTATATATAACGAGTAAGTTTATACACAAAAGATAAAACTACTTAAATTAAAAAATATGTATATTTAATTCCAATACAAATAAGGAATCCACCATAATATTTTCAAACTAAATATTTACTAATCATTACCCAAAAAAAGAAAACAACTATCTTATATAACCACTAACCATAAATTTTTTAACAAAACCCAGGAAAAAATCATTAACCATTCTCACAAGAGATCCCATAATAGAATGATTCTATTTAAACCATAGTATACATACTAGAAAGATACCCATACCCTAATAACCACATTCTAGAAATGAAAAACATCATATACTATGGATATTTAACATTCTAACATTCCATTTTTACTCCCCAAATTCTAATTGAGCCACCATCCATAAGCTTCCTTACATCTGCCCAAAAAAAGTAAAAAACCAAGTATTTTTTAATCACTAAAATTTTGATGGGATGAACTAGAGATTCACTATTTTAAATGTATTAAAATGGTTTTGAATGACCTCTATTAAAAATTAAGTTATTTGATTGTGATTTTTACAAGAATATAAAAATATATTATTCACTTTGAAAAGAATGAACTATGGAGGTAATTGTACGTTTTATATCAAGGGGACTCTCTAATAATTGAAAAATATATATTTTCATTTTTCTTACCTCTTTATTTTTTTAAATAAAAATAAAAAATAGAGTTTAAAATGATGAATTTAATTAAATTAATGAAATAAATATTTAGGATAAAAGATTAAATCCTTGAAATAATTCACTAGGAGTGTTCTATCATTGTTCTATTAAATGTTTCCCACAAATTATTCTAACAAAATAGTGTTATTAAATATATTTCATCATAAAACACTATTATTTTAAAATTATGATCACCAAAAAACTAAAATTTCCGATGTGATGTTATCTTTATTCATGTTTTAGGTAATATATAAAAATCCTAAAATTAAGTATATTAAACCTTGAATCCTCCACAAATCTGACCGAATGAATGAAGTAATCCCATGGTGCATGGTTGTTGATTCTGAAACCAATAATTACTATCACACTCAATACTATCATATAAATATTGTGATAATTAGGAGTTGAAATGGTCATCCATGATAGTAAGCAATGAATATAAGTGTTTTGGGGAAAAGGGACCACTACCTCACCCAACCAATTAAACTTCACAAAAAAATTACTCAGATTGAAAATTATATAATAAAAGAGAAAAAATATAGAAAACTCAAGAATAACTATATTTTTCTGATTCCCCATAGATCTAAATTAGTGGTAACCATCCATAAGAATGCATTTTTATAAGATAAAACACTATAAAAATAGAATGAAAATAAAAACAGTGTAATAAAATAAATATATTTTTGTGTTCCAAAGTATTCAGATGTATATTCTCTTTAAGATTTATTTATTTTATAATATCTATAATATATATGACAAACATAATGTCAGTTCTTGTATTTAATTCGATACTTACTATTTAAGGAATTTAATTTGTTTTTTTGGTAAAAAAATGTTTTTTTCTCAGTTTTTAAGCATGTAGTATTATGGACAATGCTTGTAAATGAGATCGGGTAGTTTAACTATGAAAGGTGGTGTTCTTTATTGGGGGTAGTGAGTTATATAGTCAACATACAAGGGATCTCTGCTCATGTCCAGTGCCTATATAGATTTTAAATACTTAAAATTTTAATTTTATAAAATCTAAATTTAATAGGGATTAAAACCTATTTTGTTTCCTAAAAACCAATGAATTTTCATAACTATATCCCTATGTAAAACTCTTTATTACTCTCTACTTTTAATTTTATTTTTTTGATTTACCATTAAAATTATTGGATTATTTATGTAAGTGAATCCTCTCTTCTTTCTTTTGGTTCTTATTTCTTCTTCTTCTTACATTTATCTTCAACCTAATAGACATGGTGGCCTAGGTTTTTAGATTTCAGGAAAATAAATTGGGGGGTTTATGTTAGGTATTCCTCTTGTTTTATAAGTTTTTAGTCACACTTCATCAAATGAAAAAACATGGATTTGTGGGGGAATCATAATTTTCTAGTAGCTGTGGTTGTGGAACTAATTTTATGTGAAATTTATTATGGTTATTCATATTTCTATACCTCATATTAATTAATATTATAGCTATATGTGATATATTTGAAGAAATCATAAATTTATTTTCACATACTTTCATTTCCTATTATTAATAAATTTTTGATTTGAAGGTTTCTAATATTTATACCTTAAATAACTACTTTCATGCACCCCATGTGTTTATAAAAATGTCTAAGAGGCCTTTTTAGAAAAAATGATAAATTAGGTAATGTTTAATATTGCAATATATCTTATAAAAAGTTATTTCAGACTTCTAATGATTTCATTTAAAATTAATGGTGTGTTTGGTATGGATTAATTTTTACGGGGTTTTTACTAATTTTCTTTATTTTAGTGCTATTTATATATTTATTTCACCTCACATTTATATATATGATGTTAAAATTAATTTTATGTTCAAAAAATATTTACAAAGTATTTTTTCAAGAAATTAATTTCCATATATGATTTATAATTCTATTTTAAAGAACATTATATGTATTTTGATAGAATAATTTACACCCTTGATATTATAGTTCCTGTATATGTCTATTTATAAGTAAATTTATATTATGTGATAAGAATTAATATTATTGGACATAAATGGGAAGGGATAATATTTTTTAGAGATGTTTCAAGGTGAGATGAGGAGTGTAATTGGGTCTTCTTTACTGATATTATGATTTGATATGTGAAATTTTATCTTACCACTATTATATAGATTTGTGAGAAACCTAGGGAAAAGGGTGGGAAGTTAACAGAAGGTTGTTATGATAGTTATGTTCAGAAAATGGATATTATACCTTAATAAATAATGATCCCTTATATATAGGGAGTGATTCTCGATGATGTGGGTTAAGTGTAAACCAAAGGTTATTCTATTTTTAATGCATCAATAGGATGGTAAATTCTTCCTCCCAAACACGTCTAGGATTCTCTCATTAGGACCTAAAGATTTTCCCATGAATTATATTATTTAACTTTTATGTCTATATTCCTAAGTCTTAACTATGTTCACTATTTTATCATTGTTTATCATTGGTAATTTATAGTTTTTATACTGTATTATATATTTTTCCTTTTAATTTTGAAGTTGATTACATTACTTTCTTTACATTAGTTAAATTTTCCTTATTTATATTTAAATTACAGGGTTGTTTATTTTTTAGTTATTTAATATTGTATCTCATTAATCATTTTTTATTTCTATATTCATCAAACTCTTAGTTTTAGTTCATATTTACAACATGGAATTATTTTAAACTATCTATATTGGGATTTTGGTTTATTTATTATGCATATAGATTGAGCTCCCCCTTTTACCTTTTTAAAGAATTTTTTTAAAATTTTATTTGGAAGTTACTTATGTTGAAATGTAAAAGTGTTATGCATTTTTAAAAAATGATAATATAAATTTTTTTAATGTTATTTGATTTCTTAAAATGAAAAAAGGACATTTTCCTAAATTTATTTTCAAACAGTAGTTTTTCAAATGTCTTATAAAAGTAATTTGTTGAATTATTTGGTGAAATAATACTAGTAAAGTTTATCTCAAGCCATATATACACACATTAGTGTATATGTACACTTGTTATTTTATTTTTGGTATTCATCGGATGGCCTCTAGGTTTTTACAAAAAATTATTACATTGGTTGATGAATTAATTTTGTATATGGAGGTGGATTTGGCTCCCACAGAATTTTCAAAGTTTTTCATTGGGTGTTATGGTTGTTGTAATTTTTCACTTATATCGACCACACTGATAATAATTAGTATATTTTGTATAGTGATAAGTTATGTATTTTATCAGGTAAAACATTAGTAAAACTTTATAGATTTTTTGAGTATGGTTACGTCTTCTATGGTTAGTGTATATTTAATAAAAAATTATTTGATGAGAATAAGAATCAAACATATGGATACGTCCAGTAAGATATAAGATAATAATCCAATGTTTATTTATTTACATTTTAAAGTGATATCATTCTCAAGCTATGAGTTTAATATCACAATCACTTGTCTCCATCCTGTGGAAACTGTATAAACTCAACCCTAGAGAGCCCATAACTAGTGTATACTACCATTACATTGGCATGATTACAAGTAATCAAATCCCAATGTACTAAAGAGATTAGTATTCTTGGTAAGATATATACATACAAAAGACTTTTATTGAAACTAATACACTAATAAACCATAATTTTTTTTTATTTTGAGGATAACATTATCCCATCTAGTATATCCCAACACATATTTTATACTATACTTATTGGATCCAAGGGGAAATTAAACAAAATAAGGGTGATATAAAATTCTAAATATGGGTAAAGTATAGTGGAATAAATAATAAATAAATGAGTATAATAATTACATTATGGTAAATAACTAAACACTCATTCCATAAAATCAATAAATAGAGAATAAATTTCATAAACAATATGAAAAGTTAATAACTAGAAACATGTTCCATTAAAATCACTATAAAAAGAAAAATGAATATATCTAGATAAGAAACTCAAGCGCATGCCATTTAATCAATGAACTCAGAACTAAATACATCCATAGATATATCAATGCTAATTATCATGGATAAATAATAACAGAATAAAAGTTAAAGAAATGTGTAATTATTAGACATCATGTATCTAGAACATGAACCATTATGTTTTCAAGATCTATCCTTAGGATAGTTTATGTCTATGTGTAGAAACCTATCTATTCTTCTTAGAAATAGACACGAAGGGTTTTTCTCCAAATAATTTCATCTCATGAGATTATTAATGCATCAAGTGGATTTCATTAGCTATTCCACAACCCACAGGTCTTACCATAAATGGTCCTCAACCCATGTCTTTCATGTCCCATGCATTCCTTACATCGAATAAAAAAATTTCCTTTTCAAATATCTATATTGAATGAAGGATACTGATTTATCAATATTTCCCGAAATAATTAAATAAATTTAAAAGTAAACCACATGGGAAAATTTTTGTATGGTTTAAGAAATAATCATATAAATGAAAAATTATATGGATAATTATGATAAATTATATCTATAGTGATCATAGGAAATTAAATATTTAGTATAGACTATCAAAGGAATCAAAGAAGTGAATGTGAATACTATACTTGGAAAATTCATTCATAAACCATCCGAGGAAAGAAAAAGGATGGTATCAATAATACATATCCCAATTAGAGTAAAAATAAAGTGTTTTTTCTTTTTCTAAATAGAAATACTATAAAAGACATTTTAAAAAATACTTCAGGAAAATATAAGTTTTATTTTGAAAAAAAATGAAAATAATTTTCTATAAAAATAACATTTAAAAAAGTTTTATTTAAAAATTAACCTTTTAAACATGCAAAGTATGCTTCGATGAAATGAAAAATGGTAACTTCATACTTTCCATATGATGTAAAAAGAAAAATAATTTTCATGGTAAAAGGATAGAAATATTCCTTGTTTAGAAAGTGAAAATAATATTACTTTAAAAACAAGGGTAAAAGAAAAAAAGGGTAAAACTTTATTTAATAAATAATTTTGTAAAATATAAAAACGTTTTTTTGATTTTTTTTTACAAAATTGGGTTTTTTGAGGAAAATAGGTTCTCTTAAAAAAGAGATAATGAAGTAGAGTTTTCGAAAAATATTTTTTAAAATAATTTGAGTACAAAAGAGTGAATGAATGGAACTATTACTTGAAAAATGTCATGAATAACAATAATATTAGATAATGAAAGTGTTTATTATACAATGATAAAATAATTTACTCTAATAGAAATTCAAGTTCAAATAATCCCAGACAAAATGAGATAGCAAATTAAACCCTTGAAAAGATTATAATGTTGGAGTGAGAATAAATCAATGATTATATTATGTGATTTTAATTTAAATACACATATATATGTTTAAATACATCAATATATAGTCAAATTAATTATACAAATAATCATATAATAATAATGATAATGAGAAATTGATATACCCCAAAGAAAGAAATCAAGTTATGAAATTATTTACCACTTGTTAATTTTTAAGTTAAATCCCCTTAGAAAACATAATTAAAATTTAAACTCAAAATAACATGAATATAAATTATTTCATGATATAATATATCTAAATGGGAATTATATACACCACACAAAATAATTAAGTGGTGAACATGACATTTATCCCCCAGATGT
This sequence comes from Viscum album, assembly GCA_963277665.1. Taxonomy (NCBI): domain Eukaryota; kingdom Viridiplantae; phylum Streptophyta; class Magnoliopsida; order Santalales; family Viscaceae; genus Viscum; species Viscum album. The sequence goes on along the minus strand of OY728122.1, from coordinate 3,726,998 downwards.
AAAATGTGTGATAAAAATCCCTTACCTAGAGTCCGACTTGTCTCGTGTGTCGTTATATTCTTGAATAAAAAACTTATGTTAATTATTTAATTACATCATAATATTATTTATTTTTAAAAAATAATTTTATTTCACTTGTTATCATGTTGTATACATCCACTTAAAATTTTATGTTTACATCGGTTGTTCTGACCACATTTGGTTTATGTGGCAAGACAACTTTTGTAGGTCAAATATGGTCAAAGAGGTCATTATATATCAACGAAAAATAAATAATCATGAAATAATTATCATATTTATACATTAATATTAATTTTAAAACCAATAATTATATAATTTTATGTAAAATTAACCAATGTTACAATCATGGAGACAGTAGGTCTTATGTACACATGAGTAATATTCCCATTTTTCAATGATCGTTGTGGAAAGAATATTAGTAACATTAATAATTATAGAAATATAATTATATAATAAATACCATATTATTTAATCACATATACACATATATATATATATATATAATTATTTTTATTTAAAAGTGATCACATCATGTCGAGGAGGTGGTAGTCCCCATATCAACAAACAACATTATCACTTTTTAAGTGTTTGGAAGGGTAACAAAGAAAATGATATATATATTATATTTAAAGAAATTAAATTATATGATGAATAACATATATATGTTTTTATGTCACATATTATTAATTAAAACAATCATTTATACATTCCATGTAACATGTGAACGAATCACATCGCCTTTAGGAGGTGGTAGTCTACACTTACACAAACGATGTTATCGTATTTACAAAAATGGAAAGCATAAAAGTATGTTCTATATAAAAATTAAAAAAAACATAATAAAATTATGAATATAATATAAATTATATATGAACATAATTTTCATCATAATTCCATCCATGATAGGTGGTAAAGGAATAACGAACAATCAGTGTTTCCTGAGGCGGTAGTTCATCGTACACATAAGCAGTAAGTTTGTTACCCATTAGATGTAAGTGTGTGTAAGATTAGGTATAAACCATAACATAAAAAAACTAGTTATATTTGGGTTAATTTTTTTGTTATATAATCCTTAAATAATTATATTTTAGGGACATATTATGGAAATAAAACTAAAGAGCTTGAAGAAAGATGTTACCTCTTCTTTGGGTAACACCTTTTGGTTTGAACCCAATTCCTTCCTTGGATGAATTTAGGTATACGTTTAGGATTATAGTATGAGAGTATGTATTTTTAGGAAATATTTACTCATATATTGGTTGATCCAAATATTTTTTAGAGGTTTGAGGAAGTTGGAGGGTTGATTGACTTTTATAGTGGAGATGAGTGGCACTCTTGTAATTTTTGGAAAAGAAATTCCAACCACATTTTCCCCTTGTCTAATGGATCCAATAATCGTAAAAATTAGATAAAGGCAAGTAAAGGGTCTAAATATGACAATAAAGTAACATTTTGTTAATTTTATAGGTCATTTTGGTCAGTAATATTAAGGTTTAGTCCCTAGTTAAGCTTAATTTCATCTTAATCGTGGTAATTAATTTTAATTACTCTCACTAATATTTTTGGTCAGAAACTAAGTTGAAATTATTATAAACAATAAATTATTATTATTCCATATATGGAATAAATTTTCCCAAATTCTAAAAATATAATTGGTAGAAATACATTTAAATTTAATCTTGCAGATGGGACGACAATGCGAGTTTTTAAATTAAAAACGTTCAAAAGTTTGTGATGTGTTTACATCCAATTTCAATGTGAAATTAATTATAATGACCTAAATTTGATTAAATTATATAAAATTAATAAAATTAAAATTTTAAACAAATAAAAAATATAATTTAACTTTATAAATAAATTAGAAAAAAGCAGTTTTGAGTTAAAATTCAGTATTTTTCACTATTCATCAAAAGATGAAACTTCACTGAAAAATAATAAAAAATCACCATAACCAATTGTTATGTTTTAATTTAAAATATTAATATTATATTGAAATATAATATTTATAAATGTTCTAAAATTGGATTTAAAATATGTTCCCCATTAAAAGGTGGTAAAAGTGCCTTTATAAAAATATAGGTTTTTATGAAAAATATTGGGTTTGTTCTTATCTTATATCTATCATATCTATTGTTTGAATATAAAAAATATTTTATTGAATATATAATACATATATGAAATTATTATCACTTACTAATTTTAATTACTTTAATTTATTAAGAAAAACAATATTTTTTATCAAAATAATATTTTTCTATAAAAATATTCCCTTTATATTCAATTAGTTCTTATATTCCTTTATAATTATTTAGTAACCAACAAATTCGTTTTATATTTTTATTAACCATATTTTTTCATAAGTTATTTAATATTATTTATAACCACTAATTTAATGTCTATGTTAAGTCTTATTATATTAAATAATAATATTTTAAAAATATATTATTATTCAGTAAAATTTGGTCTTACGTGTAGCATAAGATATCAAAGAAAGTATTTGTTGAGTATAACATAAGATAACTCAGTTTTTTGTGAATTTCAAGTTATATCATAGATTTATTTTTTCTAAAATAGTAAATATATTATAAATTCTTGAAATATTATATCCCCTTACACTCTTGGTGTTGCATATCATACATACTATCGAATATAATGTTCTTACATTATATTTTTGGGGTGTTACATTCTCCCCCACCTTAATTGGTGATTTTTTTTTGATATTTTCTATATTTGAAATCCCACATCATGAGAAGGGTTGATAATAAATCCTATAAAAAATATAAAAGGGAAGTACAAAGGTAAAATTGAATATCATATAACTAGGCCTCTAAGTAGAAGACCATTAGTGGAATGTAGAGATATTTTCATGGTAGAAAACCATAAATATTTATAGGGAGTGATTTAGGTAATCGATCAAAAACAATTGAATGATAAATCTAAATTTTATTGTCCCAAATCCCTAAATATTTAATTATTTATAAAACCATCAATTCAATAAATTCTAAGGTATTAAGACAACAATTGTTTTTTAAACATTTTCCCAATGTTAGGTAATTCTCTTACTGCCTAAGATTTTAGTCTACTACCAAAGAATATATAAAAATATACATAATTAATATATATCTATAAACACAATTTCATACATTGGTTGTGCTTTGATGAATTTCCAATTCACCTATTACATCAAAAAATGGATATCCAAAAATTAACTTTGATTCCTGAAGCAGTAAAATATAATTTTAACAGATACTAAATCCCATAAAAGAGTTAATGGTATAACTATTTGTCTCTAAATATTCTATAAATTCAATATGGTTGTTCCATTAATCTCTAAACCTAAAAATTAACACTACTAGTTCCCTATTAATTTCAATTCCTAAAATTGTTTAATTAAAGACAATGAAAATTTCAGCATGACATCACATAGGATAGTGATAGGTGTGAAACCCTTATCATCCTTTGATCATGGGTTCAAGCTCCGAAATCTTTCCGGACATCCTGGGTTGTTACCCATCTTACAAGTTGTCATTTTCTAAAACCATATTAAAAAATTTTCAAAATAAATATGTTGGACATCCTTGAAATACGTTTAGTCACTAAATAGCCTTTTAACTAATGTTTTTAATGCAACCTGAATACATAAATACATAAATACTTCATATATTTTATGTCCACATATTTCCTTCGGTGGTTGATAGTTTATCCTATAAAGGAGGTTATTTCATGAAACCCAAAACCATAGTGTGGGAATTAATTATCATATTGGAAAAACCATATAATAATTTTTAGGATTTCTAAATCATGGAATATTATTTTCAATATAAGACACCTCTAGTTTAACCTGGGTCATTCATTGTCATTATCGAATCAAATACATCACAATAGTTAGTAATGAAAATATGAATTCACTTAAGAGTATTCCTCAAGAGTGTCAAATCAGTTGAACATTAAGGCTTGTTGTCATGTACCAGGTTATGTTGAGTTAGGCCCAATGCACCTTGTTAGAGTTGTTACCGCAAGGTACATTTGTTCCAGAACCTTGTCCACTTATAGTATCCAGATATGTATGTATTGATAGGAAAACCCACATAAAATCTAATTTACTAAAATTATATGTTTTTATTATATACTTATCCTCAAATTATACTTTACCATTCTATTTTCTAATATACTTGTTCCTAAATCTAGTTCTTAAATATGTTAAAAAACATCCTTTAATACTAAATATAGTTACTGGACCCTAGAGAGACCGGATTCGGTGTCTACTACCATTTCATTGGCATGATTTCAAGGGAAAAAATCTTGATGGACCGAAGAGTTTAGTATCATTGGTAAACCAGATTAATACATGAGTCTTTTTTAACAAATGAATATACTAATTACAACATAATATTTTTATTTTGAGGATAACTTTATTCCAACTAGTATATCCCCACAAATATATTATAGTACGCTTCTTGAATTCCTTGGGAAAGGAAAAAAAATATGTGTGAGCTCAAATGGGGATTAAGGGTAAAATATAGTGGAAGAAATAATGAATCAGTGAGAATAATAATTATGGAATTGTGACTAATTGAATACACATACCATGAAATCCAAAAACTGAGAAGGAAGTGCATAAACAATATCCCAAGGTAATAAATTAAAACACATTCCATTAAAATAACTAGTTAAAGAAAAATAAATATGTAAAGCTAAGAAACTAATACACATCCATCAAATTAATGAACATATAATGAAGTAAATCCATTGATATGTCAATGAAAAATATAATGGATAAATAATAACTGAATCAAAATGAAAGAAATTTTTAATTATTGGACGTCATGTATCTGGAACATGAGCTATTATACTATCAATATCTATCCTCAAGAGAGTTTAATTCTATCATAGATACCCATCTTTCTATATGGAAACAATCTCAAAGGGTTTTTCACCAACTAATTTCATATCATGAGACTATAGATGCATTAAGGGGATTTCATTAACCGGTCCCCAACCCGTGGGGCTTATATTAAATGGTCCCAAACCTATGTCTTTCATGTCCTAAGCATTCCACATATTGAATAAACAATATTACTTATCAAATATTTGTATTGAATAATAGATGAAAATCCATAAATATTTCCCCAAATAATAAATATAACATCATTGAATGGAAAATGGTATATAGTTCATGCAGTAATCATATCTATGAAAAATGATATTGATAATTAGGAAAAATTCAATGTCTAATGATAAAAGGGAATTTAATATTTCAAGGGGACTAACAAAGGAATCAATTAAGTGAATGTGAATACAATCCATAGATAAATATATAATGAACCATCTAGTTTAAGAATAAGGATGGTATCAAGACAACATATCCCAAGTGGTGTATAAATAAAGGGTTATTGTCATTGATGAATAGAAATAATAGAAAATAAATTTTAGAATCATTTTTGAAGATAATATCCTTTTTATTTTTATAATATTTTTTATAATATTTTTCTTATAAAATCACTTTTAAAAAAATTTTCTTTAAAAATTAACCTTTTAAACTTTTCAAATTAATCTTAAAATAAATGAAGGTGGGAAAATCCATACATGTCATACGAGTCCAAAATAACATTCTTTTTACATGGTAAAACGTTAGAAAAAATCATTCTTCATAAATAAATAAGAATACTACTTTATAAACATGGGTAAAGACAAAAAGGGAAAAAATTTAATTAATAAATAACTTTGGAAAGGTTAATAATATTTTTTTTGGAAAACTTCTTTAGAAAACTGGATTTTTTGATAAATAATAGGTTCTCTATCTAAAGAGAGAATGAAGTCAGGTTTTCTTAAAAATATTTTTTAAACCATTTTTCATACCAAAGAGTTAGAAAATGGTACACTTACATGAAAAAAGGTCATGAATTACCAGAGGAGGATATAAATAAAGGGTTCATTAGATAATTATCAAATAATGTACTATGATGGAAAATCAAGTGAAAACAATCTGGAACAAAATGAGATTATAAAGTAACCCCTTGAAAAGATTATAATGTTGGAGTGTGAATCAATAAATGAGTATATTATATTTTTCAAATTTAAATCCACATATATTGGTGTAAATACATCAATATATATTGAAATTCATTATAAATATAATCATAGAATATCTATGACAATAATGACGTAATATAACACAAATAAATAAATAAAATTATGGAACTTGATACCACATAGTAACATTTAATTCAAGTCCCCATAGAATAAATAATTTAATTTGAAAACTAAAATACCATGAATATATAGTAATTCATGATATAATATATCTAAATGTTTAGTATAAACACAACACAAAATAAGTAAGTGGTGAACATGAAATTATCTCAAAAATGTAAAAAGTGAGATAAAAATCCCTTAACGTGAGTCTAAATTGTCTTGTGTATCTTTATATTCCTGAATAATATAATTATTTTAATTATTTAATTTCTTAATATAATTTTTGAAGTTTATAATTAATTTTATTTCACTTATTACCATGTTTTATACAACCATTTAAATAATTATGTTTATGTCAGGTGTTTTGACCAAATTATGTTTATATGTCAAAACAACTTTGGTGGGTCAACTATGGTCAAAGAGGTTATTATATAAATTCTATAAAATAATAATATTTAAATAGTTATCATATTTATAAATAAATTATAATTTTAAAATGAATCATTAATTATGGTTATGAATAATAAACCAATTTTACAATCATGGTGATGGTAGGTCGTACGTACGCGTGAGTAACTGTCCCATTTTTCAATTAATGTTATGAAAAGAATGTAAGTAACATAAATATTTCTATAACGATCATTATATAATAAATATCATCTTATTTAATAAATTATACTTATATATATAATTCTTTTTATGTAAAAGGAATCATGTTGTTTCATGGAAGCGGTAGTCCACACATCTACGCATGGCGTTATGACATTTTATGTGTTTGAAAGGGTATTAAATAAAATTATATATATTATATTTATAGAAAGGTAATAATTTCATTAATATAATATAGATGTTTTATATGTCACATATGTTTAATTAAAACCATCCTTGATACATTCCATGTATCATGTGAATGAATCACATCGCATTAAGTTAAAATTCTGTATTTTCAATATTCATCAAAAAATGAAACTTGACAGATAAATTCAAAAAATTCACCCTAACCTAATTTTTATGATATTCATTCAAATATTATGATTATTTTGACATATAATATTTATAAATATTACAAAATTTTTATTACAAATAATTTCTCCATTAAAATGCAGTAAAATTATCTTTATAAAAATATAGGTTTTTATGTGAAATATTGTGTTTGTTATGATCTTATTTCTATAGAAAGTATTGGATGAATAACAAAAATATTTTATTTAATATATATATATATATTAAATTATTATCACTCACTAATTGTAATTAATTTAATTTATTAAGATAAAACAACTTTGAGAGCATAAGAATAGTTATCTGTAAAAATAATCCCTTTATATTCAATTAGTTGTTATATTCATTTCTAATTAATTTATAACCAATGAATTCATTTTATATTTTTATAAACAATATATTTTCAAAAGTTAGTTAATACTATTTATGACCACTAATTTAACAGTTATGTTATGTCTTATTATATTAAATAACAATATTTTAATAATATATTATTTGGTAAAATTAGGTCTTGCGTGTAGCATAATCTATCAAAGAAAGTATTTGTTGATTATAATTAAAGATAATTTAGTATTATTTGCATTTCAGGATATATTATAGATTTAATTTATCTCATATAGTAAGTATGTTTTTATTTCATGAGATATTATATCCCCTTATGTGCTTGGTGTTCTACATCACACATACTATCAAATATAATGTTCTTTATTTAGAATTTTTACATAATTATAAAAATTGATAATTCACATTAGACATTGTGGTAGGATGACTAGAGTGGAATATAAGGGTGACCTGGGTTGTCTTATTACAAAATGGTTTCAAATTCTCAATAGGTATTAACTACAAAGTGTTTATCCAATACCTTTAGTTTTAAACCATGAGTGACCATGGGTAATCGAGTATATGTGACTTTGGATTCTGTCAAAATATTATTAATTTATTGTGATTTTCTCTTCAAATTGTTCCCCTCATTCTCTTTTACAATTAATTGTTTTATTAAAATTTATTTTGAATATTTTATTTTGAATGAATTTTAATGGTTAATGATACTTCTTTAGCTTTTTTGCATTTGATTTAGAATATTATGTTATCATTTTTAGGATTATTATTCTATGTAAAGTATCTTTTTATGTATTGATATTTAAATTTAATATAAAATCTCCTCAAATTATCATAAATTTAATTTAAAAATTTTACAATTTGGTTTTGTAAAAAAGGAAACATAACGGTTTATATCTAAAATGGTTTAATTTATACAAGATAACTAGTGCTATTTCACATTTCTTGATCCAGAGTTACATTTTAATTAATCATAGAATTTGATTTTCATTTTTTATAACTAGAAAAATGTGATTTAATGTAAAAATAATTATTTTTATAAAAAAGGTTTATTGTCACTTGTAAATAATATTTTCATGGTCAATGATTGTAATAATGTCTCCTTAAAGTAAATAAAAAACACATAAAATAAATTTTGTAAGTTTTTTATATGTGATTTTGATTTTAAAAAATACAGTATTTCTTATATTTTGAAAACTTATTTAGATATTTATCTAGTGTTTTTTTATGGGAAGGTGATTATGGGATGTTAATTTGGTATTTTTGTAACTTTTATATAATATGTGTATGACATTATTGTGTTCTTTGATTTCTATGTTCTAGATTTTGAAATGTAATTTTATTGGGATCTATATTTCTTGTTAATTTAGAGTAGTTACACCTGAAATAGGTATGTGAGAAAATGGAAAAAGGTTCTAAGGGATGATATACAATCTAGTCTTTGTAATTACGTATATAGTATTCTTCCAATTATTTATTTTACCCATACTATAAATTGAGTGGTGGGATATAATTAACCTTAGTGTATGTATTATGTTTAAGAGTTTATTATATACAATGATCTCATATTTTATGGTAATAGTAAACTATTAGTGGTGATGGAGTTTTTATAGAAGTTTTTGATAATATTCTATTCTTTTGTGACTCCTACAACCACTAATTTGGAAACCACCATGGTCATTTTTTGAGGAGGTGAGTATGAAATAGTGGGAATTCAATACTTGAGTTCTTTATCATTTATAGTTTTATTGGGAGTATTTTAAGGATATTTCTATTGAACTAAATTATTCATATAAATTTTTGATAGATAAGGTGATGGAATTTATGATTCTCTGACAAGGTAATCATATGGTAAAAGATGATAGACTGTTTCGATGAATTGATTTCTTTTTCTCACAATATAGTCGTTAATGAATCCTTGAAATCTTATTTATATGAAATTGGTATTAATATAAAACTTGGTATAAAAGTTTCTTTATCTAAACTAATTTCTTATATAGAAGTGGTTAATAATACCATGTTGGTGAAGGTGGATTTGGTGGATCAACGAAATTCAAGTCATGATCCTTTTCCATATGGAGACAGTAAAGGTGATCTATCTAGTGAAAATATGAAGAAAGTTTTCCTTGATTATGAATGTGGTGATAGTTAGGATCAACCATATTATATTCTTCTTATTTAATTTATAAATAGGTTATAAATAGTGTTTTTCTGGTGTAGTAAATTATAAAATTCCAAAAAATCTTGTGTAAAAGATTCAAATGCCTTTTGTCGATGTGGTCATCATGGTTGTCATGCCCTCTCATGGAAACTATACATTGTTATGGAAAATGTTCTATGCATTTCCTTAGGTGAACCTCCCTATATAACATAAGCCACCAACTAGTGATGAGAGTTTATAACCATTATGAGGAGAGTATAATCATAGTATAATATCATATAATAACATTTAAATAACTATAACAACATCCAAAATAAAATTAAGTAAAAGTATCTATAGTGAATATCCAAATATCAATCTACCCCAAACCTATCACCTATATAACCTGTAACCTGAATTTGAAACATGATGTTATTTACATACACCAGGAATATTTTGTTAGGTGTGAGAAATAATTTTAGTAGGGCACCACCCATAGGGTTTCTTAGATAAACCTCTATATAAAGTTTGTGTATGAATAGAAAACATATATACAACACACACGCATATATTATGGGTAATCATGTGTTAACTAATACACTATGACACCTATCCTTACCATATTCAACCAATGCTAGTGGTAGAAGTCCTCTCCTGAAACAATTAAGACTTAAAACCCATCCCTTAGGGAAAGGACTAACAATCAAGTCATGACCACTACCCTCTCACTCAAGGTAGGTTCCCATATTGAGTCTAATTTTATGTATCATATCATACTGCTACCCTCTCACATAGTGTGAGGTCTCATATCACATCACATACCCTTAACCTATCACTCAGGGTGATCACTCAGTCCACATCTCATAAAATTTCTCTCTCACCCAGCGCGAGGTCTCGTATCTTGCCTCATATGACCACCCTCTCATTCTGGGAGTGGTATCACAACAACATTGTATATTGAAACCCTCTCACTAAAGTAAACCTATTAAAATACCATTTCACTAGTTTTTAGGCATCATATCAAGTATCCTCATAAATATAATGAACATAATCAGCATAGAAAACAAACTCAGTAACATTTCCTATTTAATACTCATCTAGTCACTAACATGCGACTAGTGCGCCATTAGGATATAACCCACTACACAACTCATTATCAATAGTGCTAACTAGTATCACTATACTAAATAACATCATGACAAGGTCATGATATTAAAAAATATCATGATACATCAAAATAACATAGTCTATAATCCATCTACACCCCCATATCATTTGTCACACTCTGGTACAACCGTTCCCAACACCCCTTTTAAGAATCAACCACCACTTGAGGACACAAATAACCAATATCACTAATTCCCAAATACATAACTAGTCCCTAAAATTATACTCCACGGAGTAACAAATCCTTCTGGACACTTATAAAATTTCTAATTCACTACACCCATATGTGAATAAAGAGTTTCTGTACATTTAGTTACTAAGGGTCATCATTAACGAAAGGATATCTAAGCTAATCCAAACATAACTCTTACCCTGCACATGGAAATAAGGAAACCCATTAATATCCCACACATAAATCATTAAAAAGTCATACTATCATTTTAATCTACCAAGTCACAACCTATTAACACTTTATAGATTAACCCCCTCATTTCAATAATGTGAATAGACATTTCCCTCACAAAATTAAGCTATAAACCCCAAATCCCATAAAACTACAACTAAATGATTATCGAGGATGTCATAATGTTCACATGTCACCCCAAGACCATCCCAATACAATTCACAAAGAACATCTCCAATAAGAACCTCAACCTAAGGCTTTCATCATCCGAAAGACTAGAACCCCACTCACACAACCTCAACCTATTCCATTAGTCAATAATTACATGATTTTCAATAACTATATTGTATTTTGGACTCAATTAGAGGTCATAAAAATTGGTGGTATATCCAATTTCCTAGTATAAAATCGTCTAAACATTTATTTCATAATTAATTAACACTGAAGAGACTATATCCTAGCCTATCATAAAACCCCAAAAATCCCTAGCCCATTTCTACAAATCTCATACCCAAAACCCAAGGCACAAGATATAAAAATTTATAAAAACATGTGGAATATATAGAAATATAGAAGAAACCACTAACCATAAGATCATATAAGTTGACTCACCCAATCTCATAGATCGGTTTGAACACATTTTCTAGAAATCATACAAATAAACCCAAAATTGGTCTTTACCCTAAAACAACTGTGATAAGAGAGATCCAATATGTAATACCTTGTGTATTATCTTCAACTCAACAAGGGGTGCCTCATTATTTATACAAAACATTTAACCATTGAGATATAGTTATATAGGATCCTTTGGATGGGGGACAGGGAATGGAGAATAAATGGGAGAGGGGGAGGGGGTGTTAAATTGAGAAGCTCAAGGTTGGTGTAGAGTTCCCACAAAAAAATAAAATAAAAAATAAAATAGATTCATAGATAATTTTGTTAGAGGACACTATGTACCCGGTGTCCTTAGAGGGGGTCCTAGCATTTAATGGTCATATCGAGTATTTGGTGTACCCTGACTAGGTACCCAATAGGTATTGTATTTAAGGGGGTTGGCCCAGCACACCTCTAACCACTTTTTGAATAATGTAAGCACCACTTGAACACCTAAATACATGAAAACAATTTCCTAGAGGTGTAATAACTCTCATATTTTGAATATGAGCCCCATTTCTCAAAATTACACCTTCCTCGTGAATCAAAATTCAAATTCTCCCAAAATTATCTAACCCATAACATAGTGGGTCATTAAAGACTCTCTACCATAAGGATTATCCTCCCCAAGAAGTATCAAGGATGATACCCTGATTAGTGATCATTCTATTAGAACCAGATTCTATAATTCATTTTTTATTTTGGGATAGATTCCACAGATTAATTAATGTAACACCCTAAGATTTCATATTTATTTCCATTGAAATTAACATTAATTATTTAATAACTTACTTTAAATAAAACACTAAATTTAAACAAACCACATTATAATATAAAATTATTATTATTTAATGTGACAGTCATTTACCTTTCATTTGATTGTAGGGTCTGAATATGAATAACTAAATTATAAAAAAATATTATTTAAACATGTATAAAATTAATTCATTAGTTTTAAATTAATAAAATAATTTTCAAGTAATAAAATATAGTTATTTTTCTAGAATTTTTTTATTCATATAAAGTTTCTTTATCTTAATAAATAACTATTAATGAATGATTTTATAGAAATTAATATATTATATATTCAATAAAATGTTTTAAAATATATCAAATTGTTTTTACTAAGCATGGGATATGAATAAATATAAGTTTATTCTTAATTATTTTATTCTAAAAATGATTTTGTTTTGCACACTTATTTTTTAATAGATTTCTTCCACTTATATAAATTTAATATTGAAAAATATTATTTCATATTTTCAATGTCATTTCGAAATTTGGTAAATATTTCCACTTTATATTTTTTCCGTTATGAATAGTAACTATAACAAATATTTGTAACCTCAATAAGGGTAAATCAGGTGATTGAGGTTAAAAATAATGTGGTAAGGCATTAAAAATCAACATTTAACCTAAATTTTTGATATTTTATGAGTTTACTTAGTATTCTCATCCAATATTTTAATATATGGAAATTTGATTCCATTTTTCTTCAAAAATTTCTTTAATATTATTTTATGTAAATGAAAATTATAAATTATCACTCTCTTGATTTTCATTTATTTTAAAAGTTCACATTGGGATAAAAAGATTTTATAAATTAATATAAGATTTAATTTTTAATATAATTAATTTATGTTTATGTTAGTAGTTTATTTTTAATTATTAGTGATGGTATAATTACCATAAATTATTACACATTATAGACACAATGGTTATGCAATGAGAAAAAAATCAAAGTAAATGATTTTAAAAAACATAAAAAGTAATATTTTTTTCGATGGATTATAGTTTCACATGAATTTTATTGTTAATAATATATATATATAATATATATATATATATATTTGAAATAGTTTATATTTGAATTCCATACCTTTATTTATGTATTTAAATTCAAAATACTCAAATATTTCTTAGAATGACTTTAATTATATTCTATGTTAAATAATATATTATTAAATGATTGAAATAAAGTATTAAAATGGTACAATGAAATTTTATCTGGTTAAAAAGGTCATATATTGACAATATTTTAGCAAATTTCTACCTTATAATTAAATTTATATTCTTTTAGTATAGAAAAAGTTGTTACATTGGTAAATGTTAAAATTGTTTAATGATGGGTTTAGATCAAAAGATAAAGATTAAAACACCACATAAAACTATCTAATTTTTTTGGTTAAATTTATTTAATCCATTCCATATATTACCTTGTAAATTTTTTTCCACTTCGAGCCAATTTTATATGAAAAATAAATTATTTTTTGAAATATTTTATGTATTTACAACTGTGTCCTTTCTTTCACTATAAAATGATACCACATATCCTCTATAGTTCCCACAACATTGATCCAATTAGATCAACCAAAAACTACCAAAACCTATTTCAAAAAACCTTTTCCATATTTTAGAGGTTATTGTATCCCCAAAATACTATCCCTATGGTACTTGAAAAAATATCCAAAGGATGATTCCCAAATAAGAGGTAGTCCTCTTAGCCAATCTATTTCATTTTACTTATTCTATTAACTCCAATTATATCATAAAAATTACAATATGTTAACATAATTATATCCCAGATAATATTATTTTATTATTTTTGTATCATAACTTTTATCCATCTCTTTTACCTCAAGTGGAAAATGAAACTATCGCTCTGGTGTGCGTGTGGACTACTTCCTCCACTAAGTGATATGATTCATTTTCCAAAACTATATTTTATGGATGTTTATTATGATAGATTTAAAATTTATAAAATATATTTTATATATAATAATGATTCTATAAAGTTGAATTATTATTTAGCATTATTTATTTCTATCCATCAAAAAGTAGAAACATCACTCATGGATATGTATGAACTACCATCTCTATGAAGTGATGTAAATTATTTTTCATAACTACTTTATATAAATTGTTTTAAAATTAAATATAATGATTAAATATTATAATTATGACATTATTATAATTTTGGATATGATTTAACCATAATAAATGTACAAGGGATGAAACTTATGAATAGAAACTTTCATGAAAAACAAAAAAAATTACACCCATAAATGATGATTTTAATACTAATTTATTAAAAAATGAGTGTTAAAATATTTTATGTTTATCATTATGAAATTTAAAATTTTAATATGGTCATGTTATATAATTATATTAAATGTAAATTTATTATTAATGAGGTAGATCAATTACAAAGAAAGTTGAACTTGAGGTAAGGGTTTCTCATCTCACTTTTATTTTGAGGATACATATTCCATATTAACCTGTTGATTCCTTTGTGTGGCGTATATAATTAAAATTAATTTATTTTATAATAATTTTAAAAAAATATATTTATTTAAAAACCCATATAATATTCTATCTTTCCTAAAGTTTTGTTTCAGATAATACCAAAGTTGTAAGGGTATATAATCTAAAATTTCTTTTTTTAGTAAATTTCTTATGTTATACACCCAACATATTTTATGAGATATATCTACTTCACCTTTTATATATTATATCATGAATACCCTTATTTTTATATAATTTAATGTTTAATTTCAATTTATTTCATTCATTGAGGTTATCATTTAAATATTACCAAAGTGTTAAGGGTTTTACAGATCAATGTCATTTTTACTGGGATCATTTATGTTGAAATATCAGATGATAAAATTATATGATCTTTATCTCTAAAATATTTTGTTTTACCTTATCCTCTGGTTATTTATAGAGATTAAATTTTTTCCCATTAATACTCCTATCATAATGTAATCAATATACTAAAATAATTTATTTACATAAAATCAACTTTCTTTTACAATTCAATCGAGAATATTTTCATCCATGTATATATTTTATTTAAAATATTTCTGTGAATTATTTTTATTATTATATGAATATTAAAATTAATTTTTAAATTTTTTTTAATTTTTATAAATATGGTTAAAATAATTTTATTTGAATGATTAACTTTTCAATTTTTACGAAAAATGTGAATGGAATCTTTGTTTTAACAAACACAATATGAATAGTATTTCCCACTATTGTTACTACTCATTGATTTGATGTTTCCTTTTCATTTTCCAAGTTTTTTCAATTAAAATATTTTTATTAATATTTTTAAAATATTTATATTTTAAAAAATTTATTTCAAAATGAAAAGGGTATTTTTCTCTTGAACTATTCTAGAAATCATTGAAAGGAATTTTTAATCTATGATAACATAAATTGATGTTACTCATGATTCAATCGGGATATAATTATTTAATATCATCCTTATTTTTTCTATTGATGGTTTGATATTATGATAATGAAATACTGATGAAAACCATTTTATTTTCCATGGGTTATGTTATAATGGAATTATAAAGGTTTTCATGATCTTGTGTAATAAATATGAAAGGATTATGTTAATGTGATGGGTGGATTAATTATACACCTCCAATTTATTATGTAATGATAATTTTTTTTGGTCTCAGAGAATACAAATGAAGTTTTCATAAATCCAAAAAATTTGCATGAGAGGTTATCACAATCCCAAAATAAGATACATGGGAGGTTATACCAAGCCCCAATGAGGGTACATGGGAGGTTATCTCATATCTAAAAGAGGGTGAATGAGTGGGTATCCCAATCCCAAATAAGGTACACATGTAGTTATCTCAATCCAAACATGTGATAAATGTCATAGTGGGTATCCTTAATATAATGATTTTATGATTATAATTATTCCATACTTTATTCCACTCTTTTATAAAATGATATAAATAAAATTTTATTCCCTCATAGATCATATAAATTGATTCAGTTATGATTCATATCTTATGAAATGCTAATATTTATGCAATAAATAATGGTTATGGTCAATGAATTATTAGGAATAATTTTCAAATATTAAGCTCATGTACTCATACCCTTATAGTCACATTGTGCTTAAATAATCATTGATATCTCCCTTACATTACCTTACTAAGCATCTAATCTCCCCATTTATTATGATTCAGTTTCCTTTGGATATGAAGAAAGGTTTTAATTATGATATATCTAAGAAGGGTGCTATTTGTGATTAAATAAGTGGGAGATGACATAAATCTTTTATGTAAAATTTATTTTTGTATCCAAGTTTCTAAAGAAATTAAACTCTATGGTTTTGTATTAGATTATAATGATTTTTAAGGAATACTTATCTAATAAGATGTAATATTTATGTATGAAATGTTTGGTCAACCATAGTTGGTATGAGAGAAAGGTTTTGTTATTTTTGGACAATATTATGAGAAAATTTAGTAAAAACCCTTAGGATAAGATTAAGTATAGGAAAACATCCTATGTTATGGTCAATAAAGGAGTTTGGTTTTCCTATAAAATATATACATGTATGGATACTAGAATGTTAATTTGGTTGTAGAACAGATGCAATTAGGGGAAACAACACTAATTGGGGAATAATGGGTATTAACTCAATCGTCACCAGTGCATAATGAGTATACCAAAGACTTCAGACCTAGAATTAAACTATTAGGGGTTATACATGGTTTAATTAACATTTTATTTATAAATCATTATGATATAATTGAATAGATTATGATCTTGTATGACCTATGTTAAACCTAAGGTGTCATAGAGTGGAAATAAGATGTCATGATTTAGCATCCTAAGAATGATTTTTCAAGATTATATGATTTTTTAATATTAATATTGTTTCTCAAAATATGATTTTTGGTTTTAGTTAATGTATGGAACATATGTTAATCATTTTAACAATGAATGTGTTATAAAATTTAATGGTTGTATACATCAGAATCCAAATAAAATGAGAGCAAAAATGTAAATCCTAGTTATTATTACTAATCAGTTATCAAATTATATATTTAAAAACCTCCACTTGGGTGAGTTTCCTAATAAAAATAACAAGAAAAAAATGGATTTTAATGGATTTTTAGTTGATAATGACCATAGAGGAAATACTATCTAGTTCTCTACATGTCAAGAATGTAGAAATAATCACCTAGGTAATTGACTTAATGAAATGTGAAGATGTTTTGGGTGTGAAAAATATGGACATAGAGAAATTAAGTGTTGGGGGAATTGAATAGTTCAATAAAGGTAAATAGATTATATTCCAAGGTAAAATTTATAATTAAATGTCTAATGTATGGAGAAATTGGATATTATCTTTTTCAATGGCCTAATCTAATGGTGAAGTCCTAGATCAAGGAAGGGTCTACGCTATTCCAATTATCACACTTTAATTATTGATGTTTTTATGTACTTGGTTTCAATAATTGTAATTTAGTAGTGTTTTATCTATGATATTAAGGTTATAAGAGTCATAAACCTTATAAGTATTTTTATACAGTTGTATTATATTAATGATTTGAAAGCATATTTCAAATGGTACTGATAGACTAGAAAATTGATTTAGTGGTAAGGGGAAATTTCTAGATAATAGATGATTTGGGGATAGATAACCCTTAATATGTCTCTAATGATTATATAATAATGTTTATTTTGGATAAATAGATGATTGGTATATATATAATTTAAACTGGATAATATTTGTGACCTTGAAAATAATTACTGATACGATGAACACATGATTTATGTTATATTTGATGAAGTTTACTATATTTTTGGATTTATAAAATATATTCAATAGTCTCATATTTTATTTAGGGAATAAAGATAAAGTTCATTTTTGGAATTATTTTGGTTTTAATTAATGTTATATAGAAACTTAGGTTATCTTGGAAAATGATTGTAATGTTTTAAGAGAATTTATGATCATGATATTCATGTGTTTGGTGTGGAAACATATGAGTAATTTATATTGTTTGGGAATTAAAGTTATGTTTATTTGAGAAATTTAGTTATATTTGTTCTAAATTTTCTGGTTTTTAATTTTTTATGAAATATCTTGGAGGAACCTTAAGGTTAACAATCAAAGGGATGGTTTAAGTTGAACTTTGGGTGTTATTATTATTATTTTAGAGATTAATGTATTATTTCACTATATAAATATTTATCCATATTTTGTAACATGTTCTAACCATTTTTCTTTTGGTAAATATATAGAGATATAAAGAATGACTTTTCATTATTTATGTATCTTATGATCCATTAAAAGTTGATTTTAGTGATTCATTCACAAAAAAAATCAACTTGAATATTCATTTATTTTAGTAATAGATGAATTATAAATTGATTGAAACACAAAAAAGGATGAAATTATGATAAGTAAAATAATCCCTCAACTCTAGGAAAGGGATATTTAAAAAAAATAAATTTTCAATTATTTATGATGAATTTATGGTCTTTATCACCCCTCACTGATTTATTGTTTTGTGTACATTATCCTTCTCAGGACCATGTTATATATCACTTTATATTATTATTTAGACAATATATTTATCCTAAATGTTGATATTTTAACATCCTCCTAATTGTTTCCTTATTTAGAAACCTGATAATATTTTATTCTTTGTAACCCTTACATTTTCTACTTCCCCTTTTCAAAGGAAATTTCATTATCCCCTTGTTTGATGTGGGTTTATAAAAAAGGGTTTTCCAATACTTAACCCTTTATTATTGAGAAAACAATTACGAGGATGTGCTTTAATTAATGGGTAATGAAAAACATTGAGATTTTATATGTATTTCCTTTGAAATAAACCTCAAGTATTTGATAGCTTTCTTTTAATGAATCATTGAGTTTAAATGAACCACATTATACAATTGAATTATTATTATTTAATTTGAACATTATTTCCTAGTTGTTTCATTGGAAGGTATTAATAATATCAGCTAAATTATAAAAAAAATATTTCTTACACATGTATAACTAATTTATTTTTTATTAATTGATAAATGTGTTTGAAAGTAAAAATAGGGAGATGTTTCTCTAAAAACTTTTTTTTGTGCACAATGTGTTTTTAATTTAATAAGTAACTATTTATGGATTATTTAAATGACATTTATCAATTATATATCCACAAAAATGGTTTGAAATTCATCTAATTGTTTTTAATATGCATTTGATTAGAATAAATTTAGTTTTATGCTTTAAAAACACTAATTTAAAATGGATTTTATTTCCTTTTGTGTGCTTATTTTAAATGGGATTTATAAAAATTATATAATTTTAATATTGAAAAATTAATTCCACATTTGGAATTATCATTTCAAAATTTGGTCAGTAGGTCAACTTTTATGAATAGTAATTGTCATAAATATTTGACACCTCGGTAAGGGTAAATGTGAAAATTAAGGGTAAAAATAATTTGATAAGTATTAATATATATATATATATATAACACCTTTATTATTTAAATATGACGAGTTTAGTTACAATGTAATCATCTAATATTCTAACATATTGAAACATAGTGCCATTATTTTTTGTTAATGGCCTTAATATTATTATAAGTAAAGGCAAATTACAAAATTTCACTATCTTTATTTTAATTTCTCTTATATGTTCACATAAGGATAAGTAGATGTTATAAGGAAATAGAAATTTTTTATTTTCAAAATAATTAACTTTTTTATTGTAATTTTTTAAAAAATTTAGTGATGGTGTAATCAAATTAAATGTTTACACAAGGCTGACATAATGGTGGTGCAAGAAATTGAAAAAAGTAAATGATATTAAAAACATAAAGAGTAATATTTTTTGGATTATTTATGGTTTCACATGTAATTTACGGTTAATAATAATTTATAATTGATGTTCAAATATTTATTACTCTAATTTCATACCTAAATTTTTGTCATTAAAGTCAAGATATGTAAATAGTTCTTAAAATGACTTTAATGGTATTTTAAGCTAAATACTATATAATTAAATGATTTAAAAATAATAAAAATCCTTAAAGTTGATATGGGAAATGTAATATTGTCTTAAATATCAACCATTTACCTTTTTTTGATCCAATTAATAACATTATAAGTGCATTTAAAACCCTTTAGTGTTGAAAAACTTGTTACGTTGATTTAAGTTAAAATTGTTTAATGAAGGGTTCGAACCAAATAGTAATGTTAAAATGACACATAAACCTATAAAAATATTATATTTTTGAGGTTATTTTAACCTTAACTTATCTTATATTCAAAAACATTTCTAATTTGTGTGAATTCTACATGAAAAATAATTTATTATAATTAAATGTTTTCAGTAATTTCTAGTGTGTCCATTCCTTCACTATAAAAGGACACCACATCTCCCCTATTCACTTCAAATTGAGAAATTTAACTCTTAAAAGACTAACAAAAACTATTTATAACATTTTTATCCATGTTTTTAAGGATTTTTCCTCCTCAAAATACCAACCATAAGGGTCCTTGAAAAGTGATCCATGAGAGGTTTCTAAAAGAGAATGTAATCATCTTAATAGATCTCTTTTATTTTACTTATTTTTTACATCATTCAATTAAATGATAAATATTAAAAAATAAAAAAATCATTATATATCATATAATAGTATGTTATTAATATGATTTCTTAAATTTTATCAATCTATATTCCATCAAGCTTAAAATGAAAGTATCACTCGTGCATACATGCAGACTATCACCTCCACAAAGTTATATGATTTATTTTCCATCACCGTATTTCATGGTTGGTTATTATGATAAAATTAATGTTTATATATCATATTTATGATATAATAATTATTTTTTAAAGGTTAATTATTATTTACTTTTATTTCATTCCATCCATTGAAATGTGAAAACATCACTTGGGCATACGTACAGACTACCATCTCCACAAAGTTATGTAATTCATTTTTCATAACCTATTTATATATGGTTATAGAGGTTTTTATAATTATTAAACATGATAATCATAAAATTATTAAAATTATGGATATTAAAGAACCATGATCAAATAATAAGAACCAAAAATAATGAATCGAAACTTTCATGGAAAATGAAACAGTTAACACCTTGAAACAATGGTTTTAATAAATATTTATTAAAAAATGGGAAACAAAATTTTATAATTATATAATGTATGATATTATTTGTTTTAATATGGTTTTTATGTAATTAAAATAAATTAAAATTTATGATACAGTATTTTAGAGCACTTATAAATCTATTTGAACTTGAGGTTAGGGTTTCTCGTCTCACTTTTATTTCTACGAGACATATTCCAGATTCACCACTGGTTTCATTTATTTTGTTCATATAATACCAACGAATGTATTTTTTGATTATTTTAATTAAAATTATTTGTATTTTCACATATATATAAGTTTATGAATTTCTTGATGTTTTCATTCAGATATTTCCATAAATGTAAATGTTTATCATCTCAAATTTTCTTTTTTTGGACATATGTCATGTTATAAACCTATCTTCTTTTATGAGGTGTATATATTTACCATTTGATATATTTTATCATGAATAATTTTATTTTCATGGTATTTGAAATTTTATTTCATGTAAATTATTTCGTTGGGTTATGATTCAAAATTTTCCAACGCAGTAATGGTTTTATGTTAGAGTCTCATTCTTACCTGGATTGTTTATGCTTAAATCTACAATGATGAAATTATATGATCTTTATGTCCCAAATTAGATTACTTATCTTATAATATGGTTATATATATATAATATGTTTTAATTTCATTTTCCTATTTTTAATTAATAAATAAAATGAAATAATATTTTTAAGGAAAACTGACCATTTTTTATTATTAAATCAGGAATATTTTTCTTTCAAATCCATATATTCTTTAAAACAAGTAAATAATTTTATTAATATTTTCTTCTAATTATTTAAATCCATTTTATCCATTTTTATTTTATATAAATTTTTTTAAAATTAATCTTCTTTTCGTTTTCTAAATAAGTTACTTTAGACTTTTAATAGAAAATGTGAAAGGAATATTTGTTTTAACATACACTACATGAACAAAATTTCTCACTATCATGGCCAATAATTGTTTTAAACATTCCTTTTAAATTTCCCATGTTTCTTTTCAAATAAAATATTTTACCTTATATTTTCTAATTTTTTTAGATTATAAATAATTGATTTCAAAATGAATAGGGTATTTTTCTCAAGAAACTTTCTAGTGATCTTTAAAAGGAATTTTTAATTTATAATAACAACTATTAATGTTACTTATACTTTGTTGGGGATATAATTATACATTATCACATATATATTTTCATTTAATTTTATATAGTTATGATGATGATATATTGATGAAACCCATTTACTTTTTCTAAGGTTATGTTATGAGTAAATGATAAATGTTTTAATGATCTTAGTGAATACATATGAATAGATTATGATACTATTATGGGTGGGTTCATTATATCCCTACAATAAATTGGGTAATGATTAATGTTTTATGATCTAAAATAGTACAATGGAGGTTATCCTAATACCAAAAAAAGTTTACATGGGAGGTTATCACATAGCCAAAAGAGGGTATATGGGATGTAATCCCATGCCTCAATAGGGTACATTTGTGGTTATACCAATACAAATAGAGGATAAATTATAGGTTATCATATGCCTAAAATAGGTACATGTATTGTTATCCTAGTACTAACTAGTGATGAATGTATTAGTGGGTATCCTTGACATAATATTTCCATTAATATGATTATTCCACACACTATATCACTCTTATAACATGATCATAAGTCAATGAAATTCTCTTATGGATCATGTACTTTGATTTATTTATGATACATTTATTATGAACAACCAATATTTATGTCATGACTCATGATTATAATATAGTAATTTTTGGGTTTGATTTTTAAATGTTATGTTCATGTTCTCATACCATTTTGCTCATTTAATGCTCAAGTGATCATTTATATATCCCTTTATTACCCTTAATAAGAATATACGATCACACTTTATTGTGTTTCCTTTTCACCCATATATGAAGAAAGGTTTTTGAGTATGATATTCCTAATAAGATTTACTGTTGTGATGAACTAAGTGGGAGATGATATAGATCTTTAATGTACTAGTTTTTATGTATCTATGTTTCCAAATAAACTAAACCTTTATGGTTATGGTTAGGATAATAATGATATTTAAGGAATATTCATATAATAAATATGTAAAGTTTATGTATGAAATGTTTCGGTTGCCTCAATCTATAAACTCAATCTTTTCACACTAGTTATTCCCTCGAAAACTCCTAGTTTGATCCCCAACACATGTCTGTAATTTTCCGAACAACACATATAATGAGAAACCCGACTCTTCATGATAAAAAACATGTAAAAATTAGTTTTTAAAGGTTTTTTAATAAAAAATAATCAAAATGAGTATAGGATTTTTTGATTTTTAAAATTTTGTTGAAAAAGTATCAATGCCCTTGAAGCCTTTTGAATTTTCTGAATATCATAGATGGAATTAATAACATTACTTTATATCAATGTCATGGTAAACATATGAATTCCCTTAACCCCTTTTATATTATTTTACATGAAAGACATTAGGGAAAAAATAACTTTCATGTAATAAAATGAAAAAGGTGTTGTGGGAATCAACGCCTTCTACCTCCTCCCATATAGAAGCAGCCCCACCAATCCCTCACTTATCATTCTCTTCTCTCATTATTTTTTCTCTAACTCACACTCCCATGTGATTTTTTATCCCATTAGATCTGGTGTTGGTATTTTGTGAAGTTACTCTCTTGTATGAAGATTTTAAGGAGTGATAAATTTTCCAAGATTCATTAAAATATATTTTACACTAATTTAATTTATGTTTTTTATTTATTTAGTTCTTTAATTTATAGTTTACTTTTATATATTATTTATTTATTTATTTTATTAATTAGATGTATTTTTTAAAAAAAGTTAATAATAGTGAGTAATGAATTATTATTTAATGACTAATAATTTTTAATTAATTAATAATTAGACATAGTTATTAATTTAATAAGTATTATGAATTAAATACTATTTAATATCACTTAGTAGTTAGTAATAATAATTTATTAGTATTAATATTTATTAACTAATTACAAATTAATATATAAATTTGAAAAATAATTATTAAACAATTGCTAATTAATATTTAAAATTTTTATTTACATAATGATTGGTAAATTTTTAATAATAATAAGTAATTATTAATTAATTGTAATTCTTAATTAAATACTAATAATATCCAATAATTATTATTAGGTAATTTATTAATAAATAAATAATTAATATTTAGTAAAAATTAGTCATTATTAAGTAATAATTATGAATAATTTTTAAAGATAGAAATCATTGATATTAATTAATTATTATAATGTTAATTAAAAAAATTACTATAGTAATTAATATTTATGAGTCTTATTTAGTAATTAAATACATAATTTATATTAATTATTAATTAATATCACATATTACTTAAAAAATTATAAAGAATTGTTTATATTTATTAATTAATTATCAATCAATTGATAATTTAACGAATTTTTGATTTTTTGATCAATGACATCCATATATAGATACAAAAAAGTGGATGCACGCACTGGAATGGATGCACCTAGGGGAAATAGACTTGAAAAGGTCTAGTTAATTGTTAAACTAGATGATGGAAGTGTCATTCCATGAGGATTCTAAGCTTTATAAAGACATAAAAGTGTTCTTGTTTCAAGACGGAGATGATAAGAGAAGTTGATACACTTATCTGGGAATAAGGACAATGAAAAATGACGAAATTTAGTTTTCAAGAATAATAAAAATATAATTATGTCGATGATCTAGTTTTTATTAAATAATTTCAAAAATAAATTAATTTTTATATCCTACATTCTACTCACCGTAACATTGTAATTACGTTGTTCACGTACTGAATAGTTTTTCCATTTTAATTTTCATAGATAGATGAGTCCACTCAACTAACATAGAAGTATAAACAT
Source organism: Viscum album (assembly GCA_963277665.1). Lineage (NCBI taxonomy): Eukaryota > Viridiplantae > Streptophyta > Magnoliopsida > Santalales > Viscaceae > Viscum > Viscum album. The sequence goes on along the minus strand of OY728122.1, from coordinate 3,701,182 downwards.
GTTTCATGAGTCATGCTAGTGTGCTGTGATGTTCGACTTGTCATGGTGTGTATGGTGCACCACTGTCATCACATTAGGACTCAGCTGGCTATTATAACATAAAAATGGAGTGTTGGTTTTTATGGTGTTATTATATCATATTTTATATTCATTGATAATCACCTCCTTAATCCCCTCACTGTGATATGGACAACCATGACCCAAAATTTTTACTTTCCTGAGTAAGATATGACCATTACCATAGAGGATGTATGATTTTGCCTGATCTTTCTATCCAGGTTTTTGAATTTATAAGACCCACTTATAAAATCTACATGACTCCTTTACATCAATTTATAGGACTATGTTTTGTGGTAGATGATACCAATATAGATATAAGTTCTCTATCTATGAGTGGCCTTGACATACACTTCACACATTGACCTTATAATGCAAATGAGCACACCATCATGCGTCATGTGTGTGCATATATAATATGACTTGTTGGAGGGAAAATGTTCACTGATCACTTTAGTATGTATGTCCACCTGATGTAATTGGGGATACTTGATAAAATTCATTAAGTTGGGAGGTAAATTTGGTCATATTCATACTAGGAATACACATATATCAAATTATGCATTGTATGCTGATTAGATCACAGAAATATTCGCGTATTTCACATATTCATTCAGATTTGGTCATGGGATTTCATCCCTCTCCTAGAACCTATTTTTCCTTTTTTTACCTTCTTATATATTATTTTCATAACAATCTATCTGGACACTAATATGGTCACCCATATTTACCATTTTCAGATTCAAATATGAGTTATATTGTACTTGATTTATTATTCTTTTTCACTTTCTATATTGTATGTTATGGGAACTGTACGACAAACCATTCCATCCAGAAATCGAGACATAATTTGGTCATATACCATCTCATGTTGGATAATATATTCCCTAATGATTTTAGTATATACATTCTTCTATAAATAATTATTTACAATGTATTATAGTTTCTGTAAATTAGTGTCAAAATATTTCAATAAATTTATCTTTCATTTTAGATTTCATGGTTTCTGTATTGGGATCTCATTGTCTAGAAACAAACATATTGAACTATTGGGGTTGACAATGTCAGATTTATAGTGTCTCTCATGAACATTGATATTATTGAGTATCACCAGCTTGATAGAGTTTTGTGTCAATTTGGATGTGTTCATCATATCTTATTTCCATCGATACAACTAGAAGCACTTTATTCTCTAAATCTAATAGGGAGGTAGTATATCAACTAGAGATGATATAATTCATAGTATATTGACATATGGGATATATGTTTGTCATTTTTCATTGAGGGAACACCAATGATGCGAGTCCATCTATCAAAATAGTTCGAGAATACACCATGTTATAGACCAAAATATATGTTATATATCATACCATATGGTAGATGGGTCCACAATTTATTAATTCAAAAATATTAAATTTGTTTTTATGTTTTATATTTTTTTAGTTAAGATTGATTTTTTAGTATATTGACTACATATTATTATTCACAAATTTTATCTTGAGTAGGGTTAAGTATATAGTTGGGAAACATTCCTTGATATAGCACAGGACATGTTAATATTGTTTCATGTGCTAAAAAATTGTATATTTTATCATCCACCTGAGGGGGAGGGGAGGTACCTAATTAGGAACCTCCACTAGTAGATGATGATGTTGATGATTCGCAACAATGATGATGTAGACCACATAAAGGTGCACATGAGGCCTCACCTATTCCACATGAAGAGGAATCATGTCCAGCAGATGAGCCTCGACTGATTATTGATGTGTACCAACCATCATAGTATCAATATATGTTATCTGTATATTAACGAATTTTTATTAGTATATAGAATTTGATATTGTATCAAATTCCATTTCCAATGTCATTATATTTTATATCTAAGCCTTAAAAACCTAGTGGCGTACTTCATGTCCTTCCACTAATATTCTTAAAGAATAATCATCTGCACATCTCAATATCCTAGTGGTGCCACCTCATAATGAATCACATATTGAGAAGCAGCACATAAATAGGGATAGTTTACTTGAGTAAGATCCCCATCCAGTTTAACATACTCCACAAAGTGAGGAGGTTGAATGTCTCAATAAGGGTATCCCATTCACACCACAAACTGTGGTACAAAACCTCATCAAAGAAATAGATGATAATTAGTTATACTTGTAAATTTTATATACATTGTGTGGCTTAAATTATTTGAGATTACATTGAGTGTTCTGTAATAAAGATAATGTCCAAATTATTCTATAAATATTAGCTAAATAATTAAATATCATATATATATCAAATAAATTCACATCCATAGAATATTGATATTATAATTAATAGTATTAATTTTTATGTATATAGTCTTCTTATTACATTAAATTTTTATTTGAACCATTTATTTATAAAGAACATTTCAGATAAATGGGAATAGTTTTGTTTTATAATTATTATAATAATTTAAAAGTTGAGTTTTTCTAAATTTTAGAAACTTTTAAAATTGTAGCTTTTCTTCCAAAAGAAATGCATTAAATTCCTAAACACACTATGTAACTAAAAATATTTAAACCGTTAAACCCATTTATGTGTTTTAAAAATGCACTTAAAAATCTTAATAACTACATATATGGCTTAGGTTAAATAATTCATACATTATAGTTAATAATTAATAAAAATTAAGAATAAATAGAAATTAATTAAATATAATTAATTGTAATAATGAAGTCATTAATAATAAGTGGATACTATTTTATAATTTATTAATAAGTTGTAATAATTAGTAAATAAATAAAAATAATAAATATTTATTATTTATTATAAAATAATTATTCATTATTTATTATTAATATAGACATTAATAATATTTAATTAGCATTCATAATAATTATAAATTAAATTTTGGTTGCTAATAATAATAAATAAAAATTAATAATTATTTAAAAATATTTATAAAAATATTAAAATAATTAAATTTCAAAGTAAAAAAAAATTTACTAATAATTATTAAGTAATAAATATTATCATTAATGACAAATAATTATAAATTAATTAATTATGATTAATATAATAAGGGATTTGTTTATAAAAATTAGAAATTAATAATATTAATTAATTATTAATAATTAATAAATTACATAAAAATAATATTTATTTAATTTCAATAAATGTTAATAATTAGTAAATAAATATTAAATTTAAACATATATTTCTAAATTCTTCAATAATAATAATTATTTTTTGTTAATTTAAAAATTAAAAATATATATATTAAAATTTATTATTTTCTTACCAATTATTAGCATAATTTATTTTCTTTATATATTTTTAAGACCTATTATATGATTAGTATTAATTATTACTATTTATTATTATAATTTATTAAATGGGAATTATTATATAAAAACTAATATATTTAAATTTAATATGTTTACTTTTATTATTTAGTTACTAATCATTTTTAATATTTAATAATATATATTTATAATTAATTTTTTTTACTATTAATATATATCAACAATTGAAAATTATTTTTTTATGAATATTTAATCTTATTGTTAACTATACTTATTTGTATATCTATTATTTATATTTTTTCTAAATAATTATTTATTATGGTGTGAATATATATATATATTTGAAACTGAAAAAATAAATTTAATTGTATAAAAAATGAATTAAAACAGAAGGAATAAAGGGCTTTCATGACTTTTTCAAAAACTTATATAAGAAGTCATGAAATCCCATTTCATCTTTGGTTGGCACCAAAGGCGTCAGAGCCTTCAATACCTTTGAGACCTAGTTTTTAAGAAATTTAAAACCTATACCCATTTTGATTAATTATTTTTCTAAAAAAACAACAACAAATCATTATAAAAGCTTCATTCATCTCCCTTATGCACTAAAAATTATCAAAACCACACTAGCCTTGTAATACCCTAAAATTCCAAGAAAATTTTATTGAAAATTAAGTGGGATTTTTTTAAGACTAGGCTTTGAGACGGAATGTAATTCTGAAGACTGAAGTATCCAAAACGTATCTTTGAACTAATTTTTTCAGTTCATTAAATAATGGTGTGAGTGGGTTTTTCTATCTTTTAAAACAGTGTTTGGATAAATAATAAAATGGCACCGTTGAATACAGAGCATTTGGATTCACCTAAAAAAGGTCTAACATTGGCCAGCATGGGCCAATAGTGGAAAGTAGTTTTTGGCAGTAAATAAAATAAATGAGTAATGCTTTTTTTCAAATCCTTATAACTCCTAAACAGTAACTCATATTGGAAATATGAGAGTACTGTTGAGCTTGTGACGGTGTGTTTCCATTAGGCTGAGCTTAACCTCGACCGATGCGGGTTGAGGGTGAAAGATAATTTTCAGACTTTTTAGAAGAAATATAAAATAACATAAAAAGATATTTTATTAGACATTCTTTTTTGTTATGCAGCAACTCTTCTGTGTTGTGGTGTGACAACAAGGGGATGATAAATACCTTTAATGAACCTCATTAATGGAGAAGTATAACGACGCTGAAACATAGCATAACATAAACGTTGATTCACGTTTTTCCAATTAATATCCTGACAAGAAATGAATGATTGTTGGCACATTCATGGTATTTCTCTGAGGCTTGGGTGGGTGGTGACTAGGAATGACGAACACACCTTCTTCCACCATTCTAAGGATCATTGGAAATGGTGGGTTGCAGATCATGAACGAAGAACGGCGTCACGCGATCTTGTTCTTCCTCGAACAAAAATCCTATCCCAAGTAAGGCTTTGATAATTTCTTATGGGAGTCTCTTTTCCCTGTTCATTGTTTTAAACGAAGAACATGGGTTAACTCACAAACAAGTTAACTCTCATATCGATCGTTCATGCAGGATGGGTAATGATGTGTGATAAAGGATATATTTATCTTAGTGATAATTCCACCCTATTTTGGTTCTTCATGATCCTTCTAATAAGAATTCATTGAGGTAAACATGAAAAAGGACCCATAACATTCTTTGGGTGTTCATATGTGCGAGACCTTCCCCTTTTTCCTTCTTGTGTTTCCCATTCTTCATGGCACACCGGTCAGTGGTGCATCAGATGTGGAGGTACCAAGAGGAAGGGTCGCAACACCCACCCATGATGGAATATGAGAGGTGGCATAGTGGCTGTGCATCGCGACGGTGACAGGGGCCACCGACATGGAGGCTGGCGGCTGGCGGAAGGCAGACGCGACAACCTAGCAATGTCTGAGGTGCATGTCATGGTGAGTGGGACTCATGGCTCGATACGGTTTATGAGGAGGAACCGGTTTGTGTAACCAGACTGGATAGTCAAGGACGTGGCACCACCCTGGCACCATTTCGATATAAAAACTAGATGTCGCATGGCTTTTGGGCTGGGAGAAAACCAGCCTGCCATTGCGGGCTGAGCCAAATAGGAAAAATTGGGTCATAGGGCAACCCATCAGGCTGGACCCATGGTCGAACCGAGTTGGGTCTAGCAAGTCCCAATGGGCTTGGCCACTAGGCCAGGCCGGACCAGGTTGGACAAGACTCAACGGGGTCAGGTTGTTCAGCCGGAATGGGTCAGGTCATGTGGGACCCTCGGGTCGGGTTGGTCAGGTCGATCCAACCAAGTCAAACCGAGTCCAGACGCAACCATCCCTTGTTTACTAAAATGACAATATCTTTCAAACGAGGCATCAGATTGATGCGCCATCTATGCAATTAGTACCTTTACGATGGGATGGTCCTTTATGAATACTCTAAGTGGGATTCTGTGATATCCAAGATACCATTGATGGCTTGAGGAGTAGATTCTCACGGAATCAAGAACACTGGAGAGTGGGAATTCTATGGCTGACTGTGACATAAAGGATATGACGAGCATACCACAGGGGTCTAGAAAATGAGTGATCCTTAGTGTTCCAATAGATGAGGGGACCTTAGTGGTCCAACAGACGATTGGACCTCAGTGATCCTACAAATCAGTAGACCTTAGTGGTCCAACAAACAAGTAGACCTCTATGGTCCAGAAAATGAGCGTACCTCAGTAGTTGAGTAGCCGAGTATACCTCAATGGTACAATAGCTAAGAAGACCTCAGTGGCTCATCAAGGATGAGTCCCTCAGTAGTATAGGATGTTTCGGCTCTATGATTGATAATCTTACTTTCTATACATTGAGTTATACCTTGTGTGAGATATCATTCCTTGTAGTCTTGCTGTGTGATCTTGCTTTGTGGTATTTCCTTTGTGGTTTGGGGTCCCTACTGAGTATTTTGTTACTCACCCCTACAAAAGATTCACCTCTCACATGTTGTGTCTCATGTAGGTGATCGAAGCTTCAATGGACACCATGGTGGTATGAGACCATGTGGTGCTTAGTGAGACGGGACAGACAGAATTACTTCTATGACTATTTTCAGCTGCATTCACCTACCCCTAAGGTAGGGTCTCTAGTGGAAAAACTGGGGAAAATGTACTTTTTTTTTTGTGTTTTGGACTTGTATTCTAGCCCCTTTTTTTACTTTTAGTTGTACTAAACTTTTTTTAGTTGTATCAGTGATAGTTGTGGTTTAAATTGTGTTTACTTTCCTCAGTTTTATCATTGTTCATGTGTACAGGTTTAAAGGAAAATTACTTCCCTTTTTGGGATATTCCTACTTATTGATAGTTTCCATCCCCTGGCCTATAGAAGGCGGTCTTGGGGTAGTCACGACACAAGCCATAGGTGACGGGTCATAACAATGTTGTATCAGGGGCATGAAATGATTACTTATGGCTCACGACAGTTGAGACTGCATGAACAGAACTATGTGACTCATGACCCTAAGTTGGAAATAGTAGTATTTGCACTGAAGATGTGGTGACACTACCTTATGGGTGAATGATTAATCATTTACTCTAACCACAAGAGTCTCAAGTATATATTTTCTGAAAATGAACTAAATCTGAGACAATGATGTTGGCTATAGTTCCTCCAAGATTATGACTACGAGATAGTCTAAAATCTTGGGATGGGGAACGTGGTGGAAGATTCTCTTACCAATATATTGAGTTCATAGCTACTGAAGGGGCATCAGAGTAGTCGGCCTCACTTTAGATATCATTTGTGGATAGAGATGAGGGATATTATCTTCAATAGATGGTAGTTTCCCTTCCACTCTTACAACGAGTAAGGGAGGCACAACTGATAGATGTCAGTTGTTAGATCACATGTGCCCCGATGTCCACAGGGTATTCCCCTAAGGGATATTCGAAATGTGTAGAGAACATCACCCTTTTCAAAGGATGCACCATTATACCAGTGGCGTTACAGAAGGATGTATTAAGGGAGTTCAATACAACCCATTTGGCATTACATCCAGGTGTGGAAAAGATATACCAAGACCTCTGACATCAGCACTGGTGGCCTGGGATGAGGAAAGTAGTGGAATATTTTTTCTTGAGCTTCCTCACTTGTCAGCAAGTGAGGGTTGAGCACTAGGTTCCAGCAGTTTGACACAACTCCTCGATGTATCAGGGTGGAAGTGGGATGGAATATCGATAGACTTCGTTATTGGCTTACCAAGTATGACTGGGGGGAACAATACCATCTGGGTGACCCTAGACTTACTTACCTAGGTGGCCCACTTCCTACCCATTTGATAATGGGGTTCAGTAGAGAGGATGGGATGCCTTTATGTGTAGGAGATAGTTCGACTCGATGGAGTCCCATATATGATAGACATATATTCTGATTCAGTCTTTATATCCTGATTGTTGAAGGGATTACAGGAGGCGTTTGGGACTCAACTGCGCTTGAGCATAGCCTTTCACCCACAGATGGATGGTTAGAAGGAGTAGACTATACATACCGTAGAAAACATGATTTGTTCTTGCGTTCTATATTTTTTTATAGATGGGAGGACCACCTACCACTGGTGGAGTTTGCGTAAAACAAGAAATACCACTCCACCATCAGTATGGCACCATTTGACGCACTGTACGGACGACCATACAGGTCCTTGTTTTGCTGGAGAGACCCATGGGAGTCAGCAATCATGGGTCCAGAGATGGTAAAGGATACTACTGAAAAGGTTCATGTCATATGAGAGTGTATGAAGTCTGTAAAAAGCTGATAGAAGTCTTATTCAGAAAGGCGACAGAGACCCTTAGAGTTCTATGATGGGGACCATGTATTCTTACAGGTCTCTCCTCAATTAGGGATACAAATATTTGGTCGGGACATAAGTTCATTGGAACGTTCCTGATACTATGTAGAGTGAGCGAGGTGGCGTACTTCTTGGATGTACAACCAAAATTAGAGAGGGTACATCATGTCTTCCATGTATCCCAGTTGAGTAGATACCTGCACGACACTTCTCACATCATCGACCATGATGAGATAGATATCGACGAAGGGGTGAGATTCAAAGAGTACATGGTGGAGATAGAGTTCGACATGGGAGGATCCTTCGTGGATGATTGATTACTCTGGTGCATGTTCATTGGAAGTAGGGGAATCTCCAAGAGAGCAAGTGGGAGCAGGAGGTTAAAATTAATTCTCAGTACCCACTTTTATATGATTATCCTTTTTTGGGCTTGCGAGGAATTAAATCTATGAAGGGGGAGTAATGTAATACCCCATAATTACATGTATTTTTTTGACAATTAATTGGGAATTTTTTGAGACTAGGCTCTGAGAAGACATGTAATTATGAGGCCTAGAGTGGCCAAAACATGTGGTTGAACTATTTTTTGGGGTTTACTAAATAATAGATCAAGCAGGTTTTTATAGATTTTAAACTGATGTCCTGATCAAAAGCACGAGGGCTCTGTTGGACTCAGAGAATTGGGATTTTCCTGGAAAGGGCCTAACATTGTCCAGCACGGGCCAAAAGTGTAATATAGTTTTTGGCCGAAAATAAAATAATTGAGTAATGATTATTTTATTTTAAAATCCTTATTACTCATAAAAGGTAACTCAAATTGGATATCTAAGAGTATAATTGAGCTAATGAGAGCATGTTTCCCTTAGGTGGAGCTTAACCTCAACCGGCGTGGGTCGAGGGTGAAAGTAAATTTTCATACTTTGGGGGAGAAAAAAATTAACAAAAGAAGTTAATTTATTATACATTCTTATTTGTTACGTAGTGACTCATCATAAATATGGTGCAATGATGAGGTGACATTGAATCCCATTAATGAGACTCATTAGTGGAGCAGTGTAATGACGTTGCAATGCATCATAACAGAAACTCTAATTCATGTTTCATCAATTAATAGCCTAAAAAGAAATGCAGGGTTGTTCGCATAATCCTGGGATTGATCTAAGGCCAGGGTGGGTGGCGATGAAGAATGAAGAATGAACTTTCTTCCACCATTCAAAGGATCACTAACAACAGTGGCTTGTGGATCATGAATGAAAAATGGAGGTGTGTGATCCCATTCTTCCTTGACCAATAATCCTATCCTAGGTAGGGGTTTGCTGATTTTCTGAGTAAATTTCTTTTCCCAGTCATTTATTTTAAATGAAGAATGCGGGTTAACTCCCAGACTAGTTAACCCATGGATCGATCTTTCATGAGGGGTGGTTAATGATTGAGGATAAAGGGAATATATATCTTAGTGATTATTCCACCCAATTTTGGTTCTTTGTAATCCTAATAACAAAAAAGCATCCAGTTAAACAAGAACAAAGAGCTAGATCATTATTTAGGTGTTCATATGTGTGACTCCTTCCCCTTTTTCCTTCTTGAATTTTCATGTTCTTCATGGCGCACTAGTTGGAAGCACATCAGCCGCATAGGTAGTAGGTGGAAGGGCCACAATCAGGCATGCCGTGACAAAAAATCAGGTCTGTGGCACTAGGCCACGACACTCGGCTACAGAGGAGGCATCAAGCCGTGACTCTCTACCGCGGTGGTAGTGACACCTAGTCGTAGCACCCAACCACCGACGTGGATGCCGGTGGCTGGCGGCAAGCAGACACGACCACCAGGCTACATCGGAGGTGCAAGTCATGGTCTGTAGACTGTGGCGCTGAGTTATACATGTGGCTCGATGTGGTGAGTTGGAGCCACAAATCACTGTGGGTCAGGCGGAGGAACTGGTCTGTGTGAGAGGACCGGACATCTGGGGACGCAGCTTCACCCTGACATCACGTGGTTTCATGAACCAAACACTGCATGGCATCAGGGCTGGGAGAAAATTGTCCTGCCATTGCGGTCTAGGACAGTGAAATGAATCGGGCCACTGGGTGGCCTGAGCTAGAGGAGAACTGACCTGCCATTATAGGCCCAACCATATGGGAAAAACCAAGTTGCTGGGTGACCCAATGGGCTAGACCCACGACCGAATCGGGCCAGGTCCTGTAAGGCCCAATGGGCCTGTCCACTAGGCTAGGTTGGTTTGGATCATCCTAGAACCAATAAGGTTGGGTTGGGTTAGAAAAAACGAGTTGGGTCATACAGGACCCCCCAACCGTGTTGTTTGGGTCGGACCAACCATGCCAGACCGTGTTCAGATGTAACCAACCATTATTTACTAAAATACCAATATCTTTCAGACTAGGCATCTGATTGACATGCCTTCTATGGTATTGGGACATTTTTAATAATATGTTCCTTTAGGAGTACTATAAGTGAGATTCTGTGACAGTCAATATAGGATAAATGGCTTGAAGAGTAGTTTCTCCCATAATCAAGTGCACTGGAGAGCGGGAATCATACGGCTGGCTGTGACATGAAGGATATGACGACCAGACTTAACTGGTTCAGAAAAAGAGCAGAACTCAGTGGTCTAGTAGATAAGAAGACTTCAGTGGTCCAACAGACCAATTGACCTCAATGGTCCAGTAAAGGAGCATACCTCAGTGGTCTAGCAAAAAAGAGGACCTCGATGCTCCAAGAGATGAGCAGACCTCAGTGGTCTAGCAGATGAGCGGACCTTAGTGGTTCAGTAGACAATAAAATCTTGGTGGTCCAGCGGACGAGGGGACCTCAGTGGTACAACAGATGAGTAGACCTCAGTGGTCAATTAGCTGAGCAGAGCTCAGTGGATCCTCAGGGATGAGTACCTTAGTTCTACAGGATGTTATAGCTCTACCAATAATAATCTTATTTTCTATACTTTTAGTTATACCTGGTGTGAGTTGTCTTTTCTTGTGGTCTTGTTGTGTGATCTAGATTTGTGGTATTTCCTTTTTTTGTTTGGGGCCCCTAATGAATATTGTGTTACTCACCCATGAACGGGATTCACCTGCATGTGTTGAGTATCATGTAAGTGATCGACACTTCGATGGAGAGCGTGGTGGTCTGGGACTAGGTGGTGCTCAGTGAAACAGGATAGACAAGCATACTTCTATAACTACTAGCATCCACCTTCACCTACCCTTCTGGTAGGGTCTCGAGCAGATAGACTATAGTAGTTTTAATTTCCTTTGTGGTTTTTGGATTATATTCTTTCCCCTTTTTTACTTTCAATTGTACTATAATTTCAATAGTTTTCTCAGTGATAGTTGTGGTTGTCTTTGTGTTTAAATTCTGCAGTTTGAGATTTGTGCATGTGTATAGGTTTAAAAGAAAATGTCTTCCCTTCTGGGATATTCCTACGTGGTACTAGTCACCATCCCCTGGCCTATGGAAGACGGGCTTGGGGTAGTCATGGAACGGGCCCTGGGGGATGGATCCTGACAAGCCCTACATGATATGAATCATTATATCGAACATGATGCCTCAACCAGAGATACATTGTGAAAACATATAAATTCCACCCTACCCATCCATCATAACATCATTTGGAAATTTTTATCCTTGGCATCTACACAAAACATCTCAAAACAATCACTTTTCCTCACTTGAGACATATCATGTCTCGTGATTGACTACTAGATCAATGATCTATTATATAATCCCATGACATAATCTTCTTCACTCACTAACATAGTCCACAACCATATATAATTTATTTGAACCAATAATCCCAAAACCCATTAATTTCCCATTGTTCTAATTATATAAACCATCACCGATGAATTATCAAATATAGAATTCCCCTAGAATCAAATACAACTCGTTGTACGACTTTTCATGAGTGGTATAAAAACTAATATTGCCACAAATAAAGAACTTGATTCCATAAAAATCCATTATTTGAGTATCCCATTGGGTTCTCTCCACTTTATAATCTTCCATTCTATTATCTCGTGAATATTATCCTTCTTTTATAACGATCATTCATAGTGATTTCCCTATTCTTACCTTGCTATTGAAAATTCAAACACATACCACAATATTTTTTTCAAAGACCTATGTGGTCAAACTATGTAAATTAATCATAAATTGATCTTTTCAACCCTTGGTCATTGTTTATAACATCAACATGCCCTAGTTCTTCTGGGAACATCACAATTAGCATACAAAATCAATCTTATCTCCTCCCAGTAGCTCCCATTTGTTTTAAAACTTTTAACAAGTAAGAAAATGTTATAAAAAATTACTTCCATTAAGATACTTTCAAGAACTACCAATATCCCATTTATATATAGTTGATATATATGCTTCAAAAATAAACCCACATGACTATCACATAATCATTCTACTCAATTGTGGTATAATACACAAACTGATCAAGGATGTCCCATAATCCTTTAATACATGGAATTATTTCCATTATATACTAAATATCACTCCATTGTACACCCACTATGATCTCTCTTTCAATAGTAATGAATATTTACATTATTATAACTTCCTATGTAATTTTACTTTCCAGTACCCATATGATACATTCCCAGACTACACATTTTGTTACTTTGGGTGACTATCCATCAATCATCCCTCATCACCGCCAAGATTCTCCCCTAGTAGCCACACATAAATGGTATATCCATATTCTTAATGTTCCCCAAACCATTAGATATAAAAACCCCAAAATAATTTGAAGCATTCCTTGATAGAATGTCACATCACTCTACTCCTGAATATTTCCATGCATCGCATGGTTTTAACCACTCCAAGGCATGACCACTAGCCTCATCCAATATTAAGTCATGACTTTGGTTTCCCTATCAAATCCACAAGACAAACCCTTTATTATACCCATTCCGAGAATTCCATCACATTCCTCACAAAGCACATACTATGCTTTTGGTTCCTTTATAAGAAATATCATACATAACCATAACTAAAAACTCAATTTCACATTTCTCGAAAATCACTTTAACATATGAGAATCGACACATGTTTCCCTTAAACTCTCTTATAAAAATATAATGATAGATCAAACCCAATAACTTTCCCCTAGGATAATGATTAACAACTAATTCAATAAAATCCGAGGTAGGTGAGGCTAAACTATCCCACTTACCAACCAACTCTGAACCAATTTTCAACAAGAAAAACTATTATCCTCACACTAATATTAATTAAAAGATCACACCAAGAATGTTATTTATTTATTACATGGTAATACCATATAACGACCTATCTCAATCATTATTCTCTAATAAATTCAGAACCCCACTGGCCCAACCACAAGAGGGTTTACCTCAACCTACACATAATCTATAAAATTGTCCATCTAATGGAAAAACCCATTCACTTGTATTTAAAACAACCAAGAAAAAAATCTCCCACAAAATAAACACCTCTTGGCCATTCAAACAATATAAAAAAATCCTAACATCTTTGAAGGTAACTCTCTCTACTAAATCTATAGGGATCGACATTGCTTTACCCATGAAATGCCACATGCCAACATGATAACCCTTGAGGGTATCTCACTGACCAGAACATACCCCAAAAAAATAATATTCTCTCTAGGAACACATCATCTATAATATTCATACAAGAAAAACACTACCCATCCCTATGAACTTTGTGGTTATCACCTATCATAAGCATAATTGTATAATAATGCATTTAATAAAAAATATAATGTCCAAAACTATAGTTTCAATTAATTAATGTTAAAATAATTATTTTTTAGTAAAACATAGAATGAATTGTTTTTTTATTTTTTAATTAACTAAAACCCATTTCTAAAATAGTTTACTAAATAAATCGTCATTTGAAACATTTTCCAATACCATTTTATTTTATGAAAACTATTTTTCACAGACAAGTAGTCATGAACATATTCTTATGTACATATGTTCCTAGTATAATGCATGAACTCAAATAATCTTATCATCCTAGACCAGGACTAAAAAATAAAAAACAATTGTCAAGCCAAAACATCATACTTGTATAAATACCTCAATTAGAATGGATTAAAGAATGAACAATATTTATATACCACTAAAATCTTGGATTTTTCACTATGAAAGGTGTTTTTGATGTATCAGTTCAGTGTCTCATCGAATTTCTTGAACATCCCAATCATGGAATAACAAATCCCTCAAACATAAGACAACCAAAAATTTATCTGATATAATTATGTGACTCTCAATATAGGAAACCATATGTTGGCCAAGCCCGGGGTCACCACATGACCTCAGTATTATCTCCCCATATGTCATAGTCTTCCAACAAACATCAAGAATTTATAAGCCACATGGGGAGAGTAATCTCTCATTATAATCACATAATATATCATATAAATAATTGAAACAACATCCAATATCATTGTAAGCACAAGGATCTATAGTTAGTAGTCAACCATCTACAATATATAATACCAATGTGCCTTAATAGAATGATACCAATGATTAAAATATATATATACATCAGAAGTATTATTCACCAGGATTATTTGATATAGAAAAAAGTAGAAGGTTAAAAAATAGTATAATAAACTATAAAACCCAAGTATCTCTTTGGAAAAGTTACCCAAATAATCATATGTCTACCCTATCCAAATATCTTGTGTAAACTCTCACATGAAAGTGAAACACAATGTTCTGTATTCTCCCTTGGGTGACTATGCAAGGTGTAATAAATAATCTTAGTTGGAAACCACCAATGGGGTTCCATAGATGTACCAAAATATAATGTGTGTTTGTTCAAGTAAAATAAACAGAAAATCCACAATAATATGTATCAGGTCATCATATTTTAACCAAAAAAACATGACATAAGAAATTACTTAATTATGAAAATATCAGTTATAAAAGTCATATCATATCGTAAGCTAGTTACAGGACCAATCCCAAATGTCAAATACCAATAACAGAGTCTCAGCCACTACCCTCTCACTTGGGGTAGAGTCACATACCAAGTCTTATATTAAGTCTTTCCTTGTACATCCTCCTCTAACTTAGTGTGAGGTATCATATCATATATCATACCATAACCCTCTCACTCATGGTGAGGTATCATTCTACATCCCATGCCACTACCCTCTCACTTATGGGGAGTTCTCATATATCATCCCAAACCACCACCCTCTTACTCAGGGTGTGGTCTAATAACAACATCATGTATTGATACACTATAAATAAGGGTCACATGTTCCAAAAACCTCTCACTCAAAGATATTTTCTCATATCAATTATCATCATTAAGATCATGTACACTATCAAAACACACAAAAACCTGTAAACATATCCCACTTGTCCCTTATCAAGTCATTTTCCTACACCTAGTACACCACTAGGGAATAACCTACTACACAGATCATCATTAATTCCAGTGACCATTCTAACTAAACTAAATCAATTGAATCCTAACAAAAATTTTTGTAACATACAATAATGATTTTGAATCCATTTGGACATAATCCATCCATACCCCCTGCTCATTGGTCACACTTGGTTACACCCATTTCTAACACCCCTATTAAACATCACTCCACTTATAATTCCATAATGAATCCACATGAGAAATTTCCACTTGAATCACTAACACCAACAATAATACTCCAAAGATTAACTAAGAATGTGGTCAACTTGCAACACCTGCCAATTAATATTCCTATAAGATATCGAAGAGTTTAAATTCTTTTATTTACTCATTGGAAACACTACCCAAATCCCATATGAGGTAATCGAAGCATAAATCTTATAATTTATAAGGAAAAAAGGTAACCCATACATATCCCATAGATAAATCAACTATAAGTCATACTGTCACCTAAATCAACAATATCAAACCCATTTCACATTTTATAAGAACTCCCCCTCCCCAGGTTACACAATATTGAATATCCATTTTCCTCTTTGAATCAAGGTATTACTATATAAATTTCATAAAAATACCGCTAAAATTCTATAAAAGAGGTTAAATTATTCAAAAGTCACCCTAATTCTAGCCCCATACAATTACTTAAGTGTATCACCCATTGAAACCCCTACTTGTGGTTCTAATCTCCTAATATATCACAATCCCTATCACACAACCTCTACCTGGGTCCTTCATCACTAATTACTTGATTACCAGTCACTATAAGTTTTGTTGGATCTAAATATAGGTCATCAATCATGGAGAAATATCCATTAAGCCACCCTATAATCACACAAGCATACATAGAAGAATTAATTCACACCAAGGAGGATTTTCCCTATCCTATCAAACACCCTGGGACATACCCAACCCTTTTCTATAA
Organism: Viscum album; assembly: GCA_963277665.1. Classification (NCBI taxonomy): domain Eukaryota; kingdom Viridiplantae; phylum Streptophyta; class Magnoliopsida; order Santalales; family Viscaceae; genus Viscum; species Viscum album. The sequence continues at coordinate 3,684,620 of OY728122.1, read as the reverse complement.
CTATCATACCCATAAACCTAATCACATGAATTGAAGTCAAATAAAAACTTGTATAACATGGTTAAGTATAAAAAACCACCCACATCAAGATCATAAAAGTTTAATATCCAAATATCAGGTCTTGGTTCGACCAAATTCTCCTAAAATCAAGAAATCAAACAAACTGTCTCTAAAAAGGATTAATGTGAAAAAAATATTGAGATGTGAGAAACTGCATCACCTTGATATTTTAAAAGATGAACATCTTATTCAATAGTACAGATGAAATGAAACACTAATATCATAAGATAATGTAAAACCCTGAGACATTTTGATATATTTCTATTTAAATGAATTCCATCTCTTGGATATCTTGTGATATACATAATATCTAGTTCAAAATGAATGTAATACTTTATTATGATATTATTGTTTTAACAAGGCCATTGTAATCTAATTGTTAAGATGGTAAGTATTAATAATAAAAACTAAATTAGGAAATATAAATGGTTCAAACATGTATAAAATAATTTAAATAATTATATATTTATTAGAAATAAAATAATAATTATTTAAAAGAAAAGGAAATGTTTTCTAAATAACTTTACGTTAGAAAAAGGAAATTTTGTCTCACTTTGTGCACAAAATTTAAAACAAGTTTTTACCACCTTTATAAAATTTATTTTATAAAATTAACTTTATTTTTTAAATCTTCACATTAAAAATATCTTAGGGTAAATTTTTACTATTTTTCTAAAAAGTCTCATTTTTCAATGAACAGTGAATAATATTGATTTTTATTTGAAAATAACTTTTAATTTAAAGAATTTACAAGATTTTTTTTTCAATGTGGTTTTAAAAGTAAAATTAATTAAATTAAATATTTATTAATCTAAATTAGTAAATTTGAATAAATTTTATAAGTAATTTTGTAATAAAAACTTTTTAAACTTTTTAAATGTTTTTGTTTTGGAAAACGTTTTTCCTGACACGACTGCTGGTTTAATTTTAAAATAAATTATTCCAATTATATTAGTTGATTTTTTAAATGGATTAAATATTATTAATCATAGTAATTTATACTAACTAATAAGTTCACCTTTATTTTTGACCTTACTGAATAGTAAAAAACCTTAAAAAACGTGGTTAAGGTAAAAACGTGTTTACTAAGGGGTTAAACTAAAATTATAATTGTTAAAATGAAAAAAATAAAATAAAATAACTATTTTATAGTCACATTTATACATTATATCTAATAAGGTTCTAAAATGGTCTATTTTGGAGCCTTTTTTCCAAACAAAAACATGGGATTAATTATTTCTATTCAATCATTTCAAGTGTGACCTATCCCCCACTTATAAAAGGAAACCCCATCTACTATCCTTTAAACACATAAAAAATAATTTTTTTTGGATAATAACCTCTAAAATAACTCCCTTAAATATATATCTTAATACTATAAGTCATTTTTAACATAAATCTATCCTTGAATGGTTTTTGGTGCGAACCAAAAAAATGTTTTCCAAAGAAGAGGTAACATCCTTAACTGAGTTTTTATTTTATTTCTTCTTCCACCTCTTTAAAATAATTTTAAACCATGATTATATAATATCATCATTATATTCCATATAATTAGGTTTTTTATGTTTTTTATAATACCTAAAACCATCTCCTCCGCCATCAAAAGTAACAGAAAACTGTTGATCGTGTATACAGCGGACTACCACCTTACGAACCAACATAATTCATTTTCGATCACCTCTTCTCAGATCTATATATAAGGATGTATATAAATTTTATATATGATACATATGATATAATAATACTCCAGGAATAATAATTTCATATATAAATTCTTAATTTCCATTATATAGATAATATGATACATCGCTCATGTGTATGGAGGACTACCGCCTTACAAAGTGATGCTATTCATTTTTTAATAGTTATTTTCATAGAAGGTAATAAAAGATATATTTAATGAATATATTTGATATATAATAGATTATATTGATTAAATAAAATTAATACACCATTCACTTTATTACCCTTCCACCCATTACAAAAAATATGACACTGTTTGTGCCTACGTACGACCTACCATCTACATGAAGCGATGTTATTCATTATCTAGGTTCAAAATTAAATAATGACTCTAAATAAGAATATAATGAAAAAAAATTATATTTATAATATTAATATAATTATTGAGTTGATGGATCTATACCCTGTTTTCAAGATCCTGATCTTTCTTGACAAGACAAGCTTAGGAAAACAAAGCAATTAACACCCAAAATAATAGTGATAATGAAATATTATTAACAGTTGAGTAATAAAATTCATTGAAAAGATAATATAAGATATTATAGATATTAATATGGTTATAGTATATGTTAATAATATTCTTATAACAACAATACATAAGTTTAAATAATTCTCAACTAATGGGAATCATGAGGTAGTGGGTTCTTAACTCAATTTCTATTAATTAGGTTATACGACTACTTTATTGATTATATTATCCAAAAATTATGTGTGAAAGTAATTTTTATTTATTTTTGTTGTATTTAAAATTTTAATTATTTAGATCTAAATTTTTTACAAATAATCACCTCATTTACTAATTCGCACCATAATGATATGAACTTGTTAGGGTTTCTCATCTCTATTATACTTCTATGATATGTATTCCATATTTACCACTTAGTTTGTTTTTTTTGTGTATATAATACACATTTGATATGATATATCAGGAATATATTTATATTAAGGTTATTTAATTTTTCATTTATAGTTATTTATATCATGGGGCTTATGGTTAAAGATTTACCAAAGTGGTAATGGTTTACTTTTCAATCTCATCCTTTATCTAGATTGTTTAGGATTAAATTTATGATGATGAAATATTATAATATATCACTCAAGAAACTCATGAATATTATTATCCTATGTTTATTCCAGAAATTTTCAAGTAATAATACTATTTTCCTCTCTTTAATACTTAAAATTATTGTAAAATTTTAATGAAAAATTTAACTTCATTTCTATCTTCGATCGAAAATCATTTTTCTTCCAAATACATGTTTTATAGGAATGTTTTCAAAAAAATAACATAATAGTTTAAATTAATTTTACACTTACTTTTATTTTAACAAAATGTTTTAAAAGTAATCTTTTTATCTCTTTGTAAAAAATTCACTTTTTGTCTTTTATTACAAAAATGTGAAATGAATATTATTCGTTTTAAACTTATTAGGAATAGACAAAACTCTTCAACAGTCATGGAAAATAAAAGTTTTAAAGATTACATTTTATGTGTCAAATGGTGTTTAAAAAAATGTTTTATTTAATTTTTTATAATTTTTAAGATTCTAAATAAGAATTTTAAAAATTTAAAGCACATTTATCTCAAGATATATTCAAAGTGATCTTTTAAAATCATTTTACATCTAGTATTTCATCATTTTACATTACTCAATGTAAAAAGGTTATTTTCTTAAATAATGTTTTTAATAATTTCATCTAAAATAGCAAACTCTACTGGTATTTTTTTCATCTAAATTATGTATATATGTCTCTCAAACATATACCTAGTTCATACCCCCTTCTATAATGGAGTAATACATGAATTATGACCATTTCTAAAATTTATTCATTATGAAATTTTCTTTGATTATGATATGATACAAGATTATGCAACCCATTTTCATTCCATGTCTAATTCTTATGTTATGAATTATGATTTATTTTATTTTTGTGTCACAAATAGACCATGAACATGTTATGATGGGTGATATCAAATAGTTCTCCAGTGTATTGGGTAATGTTATAGTATCATGATACATCATGTATGGGATTAGGGAGTAAACCTAATACATTATAATACCTTTTAAACCATTTTATATAGTCTCTGTAGTTATCCTTGACTCATTTTTATGTCATGTTTTTGTATTTTTTTCACATTTCCTTTTACTCATGAGCCTTATATTTATGATATCATGATATACTTTTGAATCCCATTCTATATTTACTTATAATATGTATTATATTATTATGATTTTAGATCACCAAATTTGTATATGTTTTCCCTAGGTTATACCATGTTGATTTAGGATCTCCACTAGATTTTAGGAGCTCACTAAGAAAAATAAAAAAAATACAGGTTTTATATATTAAGAACCTAGTATTATAAAGATACTATGTTGTTAGAATAATTGTGTTGTATTAATGGATATTTATGTTTAAAAATTATGTAATAATATGTATAAAATTATTGGGTCATCATAGTTGGTATCTATGGAATGGATTAGTAAACCCTTGTAACTTGGATTTAAAAACCATAGTGATAAACCTAAGGAGAAGTCCAAGGATAAAAATAAGGATAAGTATTTGTATAGGAAAATATCTTGAAATATTAGTGAAGTTTAATGTAAGTTGTTTTTATGAGATGACTTCCCTTTCTGGATAATACAACTGCACATGGTTATGGAATAGATTTTCCTAGGGGTAATAATTCCTAAAAATGTGTGTTGAGCTTGAATTCAGTGTTACATGGTACACAAAAATGGGACTTATTGTGCCCCTGGTTTGGCTCTCCCGGGGGATATTCATTGGAAATTCACAGACATCTTATAAACCATCATGATGTATTTGAATATACGATGACTAAGGATGACCTAGGTTAAACCTAATGTGTCTTATATTTAAATGAATCTATCATGATTTAGAAATATTATTAATAATTTTCGTTTATTTTGGGGTTTCCCTCTATGATTATTATTGTTCATACTATGATTTTTGGTCATAGTAAATGGATGGAACCATCGTGATTCATGTTAACACTGAATATTATAGACACTTTAGTGATTATGATAATACAAAATTGATGATTAATAGAGAAATTTATATTTTGTTTTTTTCTAAAACACTATTGTGATATATGACTAACAATGTGAATTTAGTGAGATTTTTAATAAGTCAAATAAGAAGAGGATATAATTTTATAAATTTTATTGTGGTAATGAACATAGAAGAAATAATATTCAACTTCAAACATGTTTTAAAGGTGGGAAGAATCACTTAGAAGAATATCATAAATGGATGGGAATATGTTATCTATATGGAAATGAAGGTCATGGAGAAATGAATTTTTGAGGAATTTGATTTATTATATATGGGAAACATTATAATTATCCATTTAAATGCCAAAAACTAATGGTTATCCCCTAAAACAATGAATAAACTATGTTATACTAATCATTGAAGTAAAAGGTTTTAATTATATATGTATTGTGATTCAATAATTATGTTGTAGAATTATTTTTATCAATGGTGTTTGTTTATAATAATCATGAAACATCTATGGATTATTTTAATTTTTGAAGAATATATGTATTCATGATATATTAAATTAATATTTATGGATACTATCAAGGGTTTTTGTGTTTAAATTTAATCATAAGATAAAAATCATAAAAACCCATTTTTAGGTTTTATGTAAATGGATTTTTAGGTGAATAATGATATTTATGGAGACATTTTATTGAGATGAATCATATATAAACTTTTTTATTAATGTAAAGGATTATTTGGGAATAATACTATTATGTTTTTTGATATTTATACTAAAGTGATTTAAGGATATACACTAATAGAATGGATTATGTTTAACATAAGAGTTACTATTGAGGTATTATATATTAATGAATCATATGGAAATACTTGGGATAAAATTTTTGGTTCTAGTAAATACAAGAGTAAAATATTTGTTTTCTTTTAGGGATTACATAATCAGTTATAATTTTATTTTAGTTCGTTAGGCATTACGAACTATTTTTTGGATATTAATTTATTAGAGTGTGAGATGAAGTATAAATTAATCAAATCACAACCAAATGATGAAATTTTTCTTTGGAGATACAAAGATATAAATGAAATATATTTATTTATATTATTGGAGAGTGAAAGAACTCCAAAAATTTTAAAAATGGTCTTAATTCAAAAATGATATCATATTACATTTATATCTGATTAATAAAATGTTTTTTCAATTCAATATAGATTCAAGGTTTTGACATCCTTAACATTCCATTAATCAGTACTTTCTTGTGATCAATTATTTCAATCACTCTCTATAATTATTTACTCTTTTCATTCATGTCAATATATTCACTTATAACTAATGTTCTCCTATGTGGAAACCTAATTATGTGATTAATTTCATATTTCCATTAACCTTTCTTAAGATAATATTTTTTTAACATTTTTATGATGTGGGATTTTCCAAAATTAAATTTTCATACCTATGATTTCTGATATCATGATTAAATTGGAATAATATAATTAATTTATGGTGGGGTTGATTGTGAAACCCTGATATTTTAAAAGAGGACCATCTTGAACAATATCATATATGACATGCATTACTAATTTTATAAGATAAGGTGACCACCCAAGACTTTATGATATATTTCTTTGTAAATAAATTCAATATCTTAAATAGTTTTCTATGCAGGAAACACCAGGTTTAAACAAAACATGATACATTATTAAAATATTATTACTTAAACATATCCCATGTAACCTAGCAGTTAAGTTGGAGGGTATGAATTGGAAAAAAATAAATTCTGAAAATTATATGTTTTAAAAAAAATTAAAATTAATTCAACAATTATAAATTAATTAAAAATACAATAACAATCTTTTAAAATAAAAATAACGGTTTTCTAAAAAAACTGAATTTTACCAAAATGTGGTTTAGTCATGCTTTGAGTGTGTAATTTAAAATTATTTTTTAATAAATTTATAAAATTTATTTCATGTAAATAAATTAATTATTTAAATCATAATTTCAAAATTATCATAAGGTGTATTTTTGGGAATTTTTGGAAAAGCTCCATTTCTCGAGGAATAGTGAAAAATGCAAATTTTTTATAATAAAATTCCAGTTCATTTAAAAATTTAAAAGAAAAAAAACCATTTAATGTGGTTTTAGAAGTAAAATTATTTCAATTATGTATTTTTCATTATAAATTAGTTCATTTTAATCAATTTCATATATAATTTTGATATAAAAACATCTTTATCTTTTGAAATTTTTTCTTTTAGAAAATCATTTTCTCGACACGATTACGAGTTTAATTTTAAATTAATTATAAAAATTATTTTATTTTAATTTCTAAAAATATATTCCATTTAATAAAAATAATTTATTCTATACAATATGTTCAAATTAATTTTTTACCATAAATAATAGTGAAAATCGTAAAAATTATTTAGTAGGGTTTTGGAAAAAATGGGTTTACCAGAGGGTAAAACTTGATATATAAGGGTTAAAAATGACCCAAGGATTTTTTAATTACTATTTAATGTTCATATTTAAACCATATATATTATAATATTCTCCATATTCCTTGTTTTAAGAGAAAAAACATCCGTTTAATTCTTTATTTTTAAAAATTCCAAGTGTATCATATGCACCACTTATAAAAGGATACCCCTCTCCTCTCTTTTCCACACTTCAAATACTCATTGGTTCATCTAATACCTACCCAAATCACACCGTTAATTACCTATCCTTATCATATAAGCCTTTTATTGATCATAAATCCAATATAGAATTTTTTTTGGTGAAAACCTAAAGTAGTTGTTCGAAGAGGAGGTAACGTCCTTAACCAATATTTTTTATATTATTTATTCTTCCACCTCCTAAAAATATAATTTAACCATGATTATATAATAAAAAAATAATCTTAAATGTAGATAGTGGTTTTTATTTTAATGTAATTACCTACAACCATCTCCTCCTCCATCAAATTGAAAAGACGACCATTGATCATGTGTACGGTGGCATACTGCCTCGCGAATCGACATAATTTGTTTTCCATCACCACTTCTCACAGATTGATATAATGATGGTATATAGATATATATTATATAATTTCCATTATATAATTATAATATCATAGATTCTCTCTTAATATCCATTTCATATAGAATTTTATAATGTCGCTTGTGTGTACGACGAACTATTGGATCGCAAAACGATGTGATTTGTTTTTCTCAAAATGATTACATGGAAGGTAATAAAAGATAAACTTAATTAATATATGTGATATATATTACATGATACGGATTCTATAAAATTAATTTATCATTAAATTCATTACCCTTTCACCTGTTAAGGAAATGATAATGTTTATCATGCATACATATGACCTACCCTCCCCACGAAGTGATGTGATTAATTATCCATGTTAAAAATTAAATAATTATTATGAATAATAATATAATTAATATATTATAATTATAATATTAATATAATTATTTTGGTGATGTGAAAATATCTTATTTTCATGGTTCGAATCTTTCACGAAAAGACATGCATAAGAAAACAAATCTATTAACACCCGAAATTATAGTGATAATGAAAGATTATTAACGAATAGTTAATAAGATGTTATAAAAGGATCATATATGATTTTATAAATATTATAATATGTCTTTTATAAGTTCTTATCAAGTGTAAAACAACTTTAAAGGTGGTTAAAGAATGACCAACTAAAGGGAAGCACGATGTAAGGGGTTTCATAAATCTATTTCAATTTATTTGGTTACATGATGTCTTTGTCGATAATATTATGAAAAAATTATGTGTGAAATGAATTTTGATTAATTTATTTGCTACAGTTCCTACTACAGAACTACTACAGTACCTGGAAATTCGCCTCCATGAGATGTATTCCATATTCACCACTATGTTATTTTTGTGTGGTAAATATATTTCCTCTTTAATATGTTATATCATTAATCCCTTTATCTTTATGGTATTTAATGTTTCATTTGAAGCTACTTCTTTCATGGGGATTACGATTCCAAATTTACAAATGTTCCAAGGGTTCATTTTACAGTCTCATCGTTTACCGGGGTTGTTATGTTAACATTTTAGATGGTGAAATATTATGATATATCTCACAATAAACTCATAAATTTTATTCTCCCAAAGTTATTCATGCAATATTAAAATAATATTACCATTTTCCTCTCATTTTTACTTAAAATTGTTGTAAAAATATTTGTAAGAAAATATGACTTTATTTCTCTCTTTGGTAAAAAATAATTTTCCATCTAAATCCATGTTTTCTAAATATATTTTCCAAAATGATTTAATATAATTTCTTAAATTTATTTTTACCCTCAATTTTATTTTTATAAAAAGAATTAAAATAAATCTTCCTATTTCTTTTCTGAATAAGGCACTTTCTGACTTTTCTTTTGAAAATGGTAAAGGGATCTTTTTCTATTTTAACGTATTTGGCATGAACAAAACTCTTCTACCATCATATACACTCAATTTTTTAGAGATACCTTTTTATGCTTAAAAATTTATTTCCAAAAAATATATATATTGTTTTAGATTTTTTTATATTTTAAATAAGTTTGTTCAAAATATAAAGTATATTTTCCTAAAGAAATGTTAAAAAGTGATCTTTCAAAATCATTTTCCATCTAAGATGTAATCCTTTGATGTTAATCAATGTTAATGGGTTTTTTTCCTCAATAATGTTTTTAATATTTTCACAAATGAGAAAAACCTTTGATGTTATGGATTGCTTCTAAATTATGTATATATGTTTATCACATATATACCTAAAACATTCCCTCATCCTTAAAAATGTTATACTTACATTATGATCATCTCCAAAATGACTTTATTATCAAATATACATTGATTATGATATGAATTAATATCATTAAACCCATTTTCATTCCATGGGTAACTCTTATGTTTTTCCTTATGATTGGTTTCCTTTTTGTGACACACATATATCATGAACATTTTATGATGGGAGTTACCAAATAACTCTCTAATGCATTGGGTAATGTTATAGTATCATACAATGTCATGTATGATATTAGGGAGTAAACCTAATATATTATTGGACTTTTTCCACCAATTTATATAGTCTAGGAAGTTATCCTTGGATCATGATTATGAAATTTTTTATGTTCCATCCACATTTACTATGCTTATTTTATCTTATGATACCATGTTAGTTATGTTATTCTTCCATATGATTACACATTATCTTTCTATTTATGATTTCATGATATACTTTTGTCTCCCACATTATTTTTCCTTATCATGTGTATTACATTACTAGAATTTTAGCTCACCCCTATTTTCTATGAATTCCCCAGATTATCCCATGTAGATTTAGAGCTCAGATGGATTTTAGGATCTCACTATGAAAAATAAAATAAATGTGCCATGTTTTATGTATTAAGAACTTATTCGTACAAAGACACTAAAAAATTTGGATCCCTGGGTTTTATTAATCGATATCTATGTTTATAAATCATCTAATAATATGTGTTAATGGATTGGGTCATCATAGAAATAATTAGCCAGACCTTCAGAATTATCTTAGACTCCCAAAGAGGAGACTCCTTCTATATAGAGTTTTTTGATCTATTGGGAGATTAAGGTCAAGGATCATTTGGAATTGGGAGAGGAAAACATAATGAATTATAGAGGGCGGAGGGATGTTACATTGAGTGTCTCAAGATAAGTTATGGATTTACACTTAAAAAATTTAAAATTAAATAAATTTAAAAATTAAAAAAGTATAAATCCAGAAGTTATTCAGTTAGAGGCCACCAGGTACCTTGTTGACCTTTAAAGGATCCTAAATTATAAGTTTCTCACCAGGTAACCAATGCACCCTAAATAGGTACCTATATAGATTTGAATTGAAGTTAAATTTCAAGGAACTTCATTTATCCATTAATTATGCACTTAAGAACAACATGAATACCTAAACATGCGTAAATGCCTCCTAAAAGTGTCCAATATCATGTATTTCCAATTCGAGTCCCAATTCTTAAAACACCCCCTACTAAACGACGAAAAATTTAAATTATCGTATATATTATATGAATTTCAATTATAAATGTAGTCACATAGGACCAATTTAGAAATTATAGAAGCTAAACCATCAGTGAAGGAACAAATCATAGGAAAAAACATAAATATAGGAAGTAGTCCATGAAAACATTTATATATGATCAATTGGAGGTTGAACCCAAAATAGTCTGAGGAACCTCCTTTATTGTATCATTTTGGGTGATATTTTACATAAATTAAGTTCCCATTGAAATAATATTTTATAAATCCTCAGTGATATAGATATATTATGTATTTACCTTTTTGAGGTTTCTAATTCCATGAATAGTTTGATTCTTACATCCATACTGGGAATTCTAGTATTAGTGTAAGGCCATTACCCCCTTTATCTATCCAAGTGTGAACGTGCTATTGGTTGGAGTTTGACATTAGTGCTGTAAATATTTGTTTGTTTCAACCACATATGGTTAATCCAAAATGGTGTAGGGACCTAGATCAAGACTTTTTTATCTATTAGAGTATGCATGTGAATCGTTTGGATTCCTTAAATTAGTTTACTTTATGATGATTTATATAAGCTGATGGTTTCATATGTGTATCGAGTAACTTATAAGTAATGGTGACCCAAATTCTAGTTAGGATATTTGGGTTGTTGATCTATGAAATTTCTATATAAGAATAATTAGGTCCCGATATCCTAATATCACCAATTCAGTACTAATAAGGAAAGATCGTATTTCATTTTTAACCCATTATAATTGATTTCTCTTAAGTATTTATCTCTAGAGAGTGGTTATTTTTTCTCCATCTTAGTCCCAACAGTAGATGATGAATTTGGGGAGTGAGAATAAATTCATATAGTGTATATAATTTTGATACCCATGATGTCACTTTTTATTATTTAATTTTATACCTATGGTTATAGAATTTACATTGAATTTGTGTCAAAATTTTATGTTTTTGTGGGTTTTTAATCATCCATAGGTGTGGTTCATGCACATGTAGTTGAATATTAAATGGGTTGTTCTCCTTTGGGGGTAGTGATTTTTATAGGAAACCTACATGGGCACCATGTTCATGAAGAATTCCTATATATATTTTAAATTATTAAAAACATTATTTTCTAAAATTTGAATTTAGGAGGGATGCTATCGTTTTCAAAAAACCAAAGGGTTCCCAAAAATCTCTCCTTACACTAACACCATTGTTCCCCTCTTTACATTCATTTTAAAATATTCTCCATCAAAACTCATGAATTCTTCATTTATGTGTTTCCCCTCTTCTTCCTCTTGCCTTATAACTTATTTTTTGTACATTTAAATTAAACAAAATGTCCATGGTGGTATAGGATTTCAGTTTAATGTGAATAAATTAAGGGGTGTTGAAATGGATTTGTATAGTTTTATAAGGGTCTGATCTCTCTTCATCAAATGGAATAACATCAATTGGTAATGGAATCATCATTTTCCTGTAGTCATTTTTGTGAAGCTTCTTCCATTTAACCTTTTTTGTAGTTCTTGAGAATTTTATCCCTCCTTTTCATTAAGTTTATTCTTATATGTTTTACTATTAGAGAAATTATAAATTTCTTCTCTCATAATTTTGTTTTATATGGTTAACAACATGGGGATTTCTAGGTTTCTACGCTTTACACCTTTAAGAACTATTTTCATGATCCCCAATTGTTTGTAAAAATTTCTAATAGAACTTTTTCAAAAAAAATTGATACATGTAAAGATGTTTGGGATTCCAAAGGATCTGAGAAAAAATTATTTCATAATTCTATTGATTTACTTTAACATTAAGGTTGTGTTTTATATGCATTAAGTTTTTTTTAGGTTACATTTTTCATTTTATTTTTTTTAGTGATGTTTATATATTTTTTTACCTCAAATTTATCTATATGATGTTTTGATTTTATTTCAGTCCAAAAATTGTTTACAAATGATGTTTTCAACACATTAATTTCGAATATGTTATTTATAATCGCATTTGGAAAAAGGTTAAACGATTTTTTATAGAATACTTTACACCCTTAATATTATAGAACCATTATGTGATTATTTATATAGAAATGGATATTAAGTTATAGGAATTGTAATTATTGGATATAATTGTGAAGGGTTTGTAACATTGAGTGGTTGTTGGAGGTTTTTTGGTGAGTTTACTTGGATGTTATTCATTGATATTATGATTTGTTATGTGACATGTTTCCAAAAATATATTAGATATACTCTCAATAACCCTAGGTAACTATGTGGAAAATATAGATATTGTTTATATACTAGTTATGTTTATACACTGGATAATATCCTTTAAATCATTATAAGAACTTTCTTATTAATATATTCACCAGATGAGTCAAATTTAATGTAAATCAACAGTCATTCTGTTGTAAATACATCAATATTATGTTGTATTGTTCAACTTAGATACATATAGGATCTTCTCACTAATACCAAATGAGTTTTCCATATATATAACTATTTGACTTTTATTATTATATTATCAAGTCTTGGTTTTTTTTATAATTTTTTATTAACGGGTATTGTCATTTTTACCTTGTATCATCTAATTCCCCTTTTATCATTGAAGTCGATTATATTATTTCCCAAAAATTAATTTCATTTTCTTTTTTATATTTAAATTATAATGTTTCATATGTTGTCAGTATTTGATCTTATATATTATTAATCCATGTTTATTTTTATATTCATCTAACTCTTGGTTTTATTTTATATTTCCAACTTATAATTGTTTTCAACCATTTACAATGGGATTTTGGTTTATTAAGTATGAACATGGATCGAACATAAAAATTTACCTTTTTAATGAAAAGTTTTCAAATGAGGTTTTAAAGATACATAGGTTTTCATTTAAATGTGTAATGATTGTTTTAAAAGGGGTTGATGTGTTATGTTAATTTTATTTATTTTCCCCAAATTGTAAAAAATATATTTTTTTAAAATGTATGCAAAAATAAGAATTTTGAAATATATTATAAAATTAATTGTATAATATTTTTGGTGAAATCCTGTTAGGAAGGTTTTTCTCACACACTACATACACACCTTGATGTGTATATATCCTACAAGTTTTATTTTAGATATTCAAGGGATAACCTTCATGTTTGGTAGAATAAATTATTTCTTCAATTGATGTATGAATTTGGGATATGGATTTCCCCTCAGGTTAAAAATATATTATTAGGTGGTGTGTTTTATCATATGGATATTGTTGGATGTCCCTTGAATTAGCCATACTGGTCTTCTTTAGTGTTTATTATCTTGTAATATGTTATTTTCTATATCATAAACCTTGTTGGTGATGCTCTATGGTTTTTTTGTTTGGAATGGATATACCATGTTTGGTACATTTATATTTTAAAATTTATTATTTGATGAGAATGTTAATCTAATATACAGATACATTATTTAGAATTCCTAATAAGATTATATGGTTCAGATATTGATAATCGAGGGTGAAGTCATTATCAAGATATGAGTTTGAAACCATCAAAACTTGTCGCCAACCTGTGGTGATCTGGAATGTGTTCTAATTATTATGTTGGGGTAACTCAGGAAGAATGGTGGATTAACCCTAGATAGTTTATGACAATCTCATTTGGGAATCATGGATCACTCCATGCAACATGTAATGATCGGGTGATCATTCCACATAGATAATAAAATCTTTAAGATCCACTCTATCTCATATTTTTATTGGAAGACATGGGATTCAGTTACTAATAACATCATCCTCTATTATTCTTTCCTTGATTGAGCTAAAACTGTATTTATTATTTATATGTCACCTGATTTTGTTAGAAAATATATAAAAATATTCATTTATCCCCCTCGAGTGCATGAATGTAATCCATATGTAGTGAGGATTCATCAATGGTCATGTTTTATACCCAAACCTAGATTATTTAATCATAACTTTTCTTATAAAATTATCCATAGTTGATTAGGTTTTTTTATGGATTCATGATAGGTATGATGTATTTTAGTTTTTTTTAATTTATTATATGACGATATTGAAATGGTTATATGGATATAATATAGTTTAACAAGTCTATTTTCTTAATCTATTGGAAGATATCATATACAGAAATGGATGTTTCTTTAGTATCCTAAGTAGTGATATGTGTTTCTATCTATTTGTAATTAAATAATAATTTTCAATATGTGTATTTTATAAATAGATACATTAAATTTACATTAAATAAAAACTCATAGAACATAATATCATATTGAAGATGGGGTATTATAGAGATTGATATGTTCACTTACCACAATCATTGAAACCTATTTGTAGATATCGTAAAATAAGATTGGTTATATGGACATTTTAGCTTTTCCCCCCCTCAAACAAAGCATTTTAGAACAATTTAAATATGAGTGAATTATAAAGGGTGACATATAATCACACATATTTATATGTTATAATAAACTTCACTAATATCCATATCCTTACCTACACATCATAAAATTCACACTTATTTATGAATTCACTTTTAGAGATATCCCCATGTTGTAATTTATATCATACCTCTTCAATGTCATCCTATTTAATATTTAATTCTTACTAGCTTCACTCGACTTCCAAAAACCTAAATTTCATCAAAACATCATAATAAAGTCCTTACTATAAAAAAATAATATTCAAATTAATATTAAATTAATTAAATTTATAATTTAAACTGATTGTATAGGTAATTCCAATGTACCGAAAAATATCAAATATTTGGTAAATAACTATAATATGTTAAATAAAGGGAGAAAATTTTCAATGAATATCAAATAAAAAATAGTAGTTTTGTGTTTTTTACTCCCACACACATAATCATTCCACTCCTAAGAAATACCCATCAATGAATTCAAGAAGGATTACCCAACTGAATTTAAATATACAATACATGGTAGTATTTTTTACCCATTTGATAAAAAATTAGACCATTCGTCATTTGAATTTCCAATTTTATTGATTTATCTTACACTATACTCACATTACTTAAACTTTTATTATTATTCATGATCATTGATGACTGAACTTAATGGGTAATGTCTATTATCACTCAAATATTAAATATGTGGAGTTATGTACAATCCTTGGTTATATGTATTTTACCATCAGATTTCCATGTTCCAAAGTAATCTAATATTAGATACCAAATACACTAATCATGGTTTTTTAAATAGTTTTTCTAAGGTTAAACGTAACTTGGATATGATATAAAAACTCATTAGCTGAATAATGAGATATTTACCTCTCAAACACCAGACATAATTCAAAAAAAGTGAATACACCTTATTAATATTCTTAAAAATATATCATTCAACTCATCCATTCATTGTTCTTGATCAGTGAGTAAAAAATATTGATCCTTCCCCTTATCTACATTTCCATGATTTTTATTATTTTCTTATATAAAAAAATTTCTCATATGCATTTTTTTTCTTTCAAAGAGTATAATAGGGAACTAAAATTACAATGAATAAATGACTTGTAAATTCACTAACAATATCAAAAATATATAACCCTCTTATTTGTTTCTATAATAATATATTTTATCCCAAATATCCCATAAAATATACCTTTCCCCTTAAACATGGATGAAAATCTATCATGAAACACATTGATATAATGGTATTTAACAATTTTTTAGATTTCAATATGTCTTAAAAAAAGTAATTTCATGGTTTATAAGGGATTTAATAAGTTTTAAATACTAATATTTACTAAATAGACATTATAATTATTTAAAAATAAATATGGACTTAGTCATATAAGAGAACATGACTCTTATTATTTTTAATAATAACCATGGAAAACACTAGTTTCTCATTTGTCTAAAGACACTTCAGAAATATGATACTTGAATAAATATATCAATAAGCCTCAAAATAATTATCATGAATGAGAATTAAAATAACCAATCAATTAACACAACATTAAAGGAATTGAAATTAATGAAATAAAATTTATATTAGAAATTATCTATGTTTTGGATTTTAATAGTCTTAAAACTTCATATCAAAGGAAGTATATCCTAACTCAGTAGGGTATTTGATTAAAATTTCTCCCAAATAAAAACTTAAACTAAATCCTGAAAATTCTAAATCCCCTCCCCCATACTTATATAACTTTATCACTGAATATATTTCCATTTTTTTCAAAATTTTAACATATTTAATAGTTTCACTAGACAACTAGGGTTGGAAGGTGGGTGTAGATTCCTTATTATAAACCTACCCATGCTCACAATTGCTTTTCTTTAAATGAACTGGTCAGAGTTTTGGAGGTCCCATATAATACGTTTTGGTGAGGGATCCCCTTGTACATAGAAAAATAAGTTACATTTATGGGGTGGTAGAATATTTTGATCCATCAACTTATCATTTCCATTTAATGTGAATAGAAAGTCCTTTTAGTTGTATATATTGATCTTAGAAAGTGAATCCTCTTCTTTTTCCTAAGTTATTTTTTCTCTAATGTACTCTATTTCATTACCATATTCCTATTTATCCTTAAGAACCATTATGAAATCATATTCAATTTGATATTCACTCCTTCCTCATTTTTTACATCTATGTAAATAATTATAGGAGTATAATAAATAATATCAATATCGAGATATTTAGTAAAAACATTATTTTGATTAAAAGTAGAAAATTAATTTAGATTTAAATTATCCTATTCCAATACATTAATCTATATTTATTTTCAGACATGGAATTCTTTATGAAATACTTCATTAAGTTCCTAAATAGGTGTAACAAATTTTTTAAACATTACCACATATTATATGGTTTATATAACTTTGTCACCACACTATAAATAAATCTAACAAAATGTTTATACTGTATTATTATCAAAGGGGTAGTTATTTTGAAATTAAATTTTTAAATAAATTCTGACCAAAATGAATTCAAAATTAAATTATCTCCCAATATTGGGTAATATTTCAAATCTTCCTCCACTTATAATACATTTGGGAAGGTTTTTAAAAGGTCAAGAAATTTATATTCCATTAATTGTTCCCACACTTTCTTAGTAAAAAATATTTATCAGGAAACCTATTTTTATTACACTAATTCCTCTTAAAATTAATTAAAATGAATTATCTTCACCCATTGGATTGGGAAGATGATTAATATATTGTTTTATTATAATAGAAGCATATCATTTATTTTTGATATTTACATCTTCTCTTCATACATTTAAACTCATAGATCCTTTAATTTTGAATGGATAGTCTCAGTTTTCTTCGATAATACCCAATGATTGATATTATTGAAATTCCCCCTGGATTTTTTGAATATTATATACATTTCATATTCATTTCATTATAATTTCTTAATGAACCAATGATTTTTTACTAAATTTATAATATAGATTTTATTTTTGAAATATAATCATTGACATATTTCGATAAATTTATAAAACAAAATCTAAAACAAAGAAAAACATAACAATAAATAATTTCTAAGTAATGTTTTTACTTATCACCAACAAAACAAAATATTTATGTATAATATCATAGCAATATCAAGTTATTAATTTCAATTCACTATGAATACACTATAGTGAAAAACCTTGGTCATATCTCAAGGAGGTTCTTCACTTTGTGAAATATATAAATTTTAATTTTTTTATATTTTAAAATGAATGAGAAAAAAGTAAAAAATATGGTTAAAAATAATGAATGAAATGAATTATAAATATACAAGAAAGGTATAAATGTTGAGATGAATTCACCAATATTGTTTTATAAATTTTCTTTTGAATTATTTTCCATCATATTATTCCCACTCTATAATTTGACTCGATGTCATTCATCCAAAAATTCTTATCGTTTCATAACTATGATCACTAACATGACAATATTTCAAATGTGAGGTTCTTTCTCTTCCCATATCTAGTGGTATTTGGCATACCTCAATCATATATATTAAATATTTACTCCTCAACCCATCCATAAAAATTAACTGAATATGGACTATGATTTCGAAACCACTACCTACAAGCTCCCTTAACTCCATCATAAGAAAAATGAGATATAGATGGTAAACAATGATCATTTGTGAAAATAAAGGAAACATGAGTGTTTAGGGGAAGAGGGGCCATTATATTTCCCATTCAATATAACTTCACATTAAAAAAATTATGATTGAAAACAAATTAAGAAACATAAATTCAAAACTCATGAATGAATACAATAGTTTATTCCCCCTTAGATAAAAATTTAAGGTCAACTCCCAATAAAAATGGATTTATCTCTTTGGGTGGAACATAGTATAAATTTTATGAAAATGAAAACTATGAATTTTGTGGCATAGAATCCTAAAAAGTTTATTCTACTTAATCTCAATTTATTTTATAAGCTCAAGCATCTCCCTCATGTTGCATGGATCACTCCACATGGAATGTGATGTTCAGTATATCTTTCAACATGGATGGCAGATTATTTGAAATCCATTGTAACACATTTCATTCTTGAGAAACTTTGGATTATGTTCCCATGAACATTAGAATCCATTAGTCTCTCCTAAAACATGTTATATGCATATTTTCTATTGATCCTTTACCTAATATAGTTAACCAATCCATATAAATATTCGTTTTTCTCCCTTAGGCCCAAGCATGGAAACTGTGTGTAGTGAGGATTCATCAATAAACATAGTTGATGTACATATTAAGATTCATTTTTAATTATTTCCCTTTTAGAACTATCACAAATTCAATGGGGATTCAATTTTGTGTATTCATGATATACTTTTTCTATTTCAGTTTAATTTTATGTATTTTATTATATATAAATATTGTAATAGAAATAAGTATTGTATATAGATTAACCAACATGTATTCTTCAATAATAGGAAGATATCACATATGGTGGTAGATATTTATACAATATCATCGGTATATATATGTGTTTTTTGACATTTTTTATATAATAATAATATCCTTTATACCCATGTTGTAAATAAAGACATTCAATTTCCTTTGACTGAAAACCTATAAACTGTCATGTTTTATTCATGATGGGATCTCATAGAGACCAATATTCATTCCAACCACAATATTTGTAGTTGATATATAGACATTATAAAATATTATAGTTAGAATTGGTTTCCTAGAACTTACTAGTTTGTAATTTAGATTATTAATGATATTAAAATAAGAGAATATTATATATATCTTACCACATATTTATCATCATTATACATGAATTTAATGTGATAAATTCCTTAGGTTTCTATCATATCAAAATAGGTTATAAATGATCACCTTTATGATGATAACCTTGAGATACTATGATGATATCTCTTTAAAATTTTTACTATGTTCATGATGAAAAGCTATGACAAGGAACATAGTTTTTCAACTATATGGTGCATGTGATCATAATAGGGTGGGGCATCACCTTAAGAAGTTCACACTTGGTGACCTATATGGTGATATATTATTAGGAAGAAATTTCAAATAATAATTCCACATGTTGGAGAATAATATATTATCCCTTTATGTGAGTGTGTGTGATGGTCCTTAGACATTAAGATTATTATTAACTCATATCATGAATTTCAATCTTATATGTATGATGAACCCTATGATGCTCTATGTTCATGCTAAATATGATATGTTGGGTATGTCATGATTGATATGTTATTAATGAGTAAGTCTAGGAATTATTTTCCCCTTCCTTTTATAAAAATTAATATCTTAGCCCTTTGATTGTAATGGAACCAAAGAAATAAATTTCATGGTCATGAGGATGTAGAAATTACCATTCTAGATAATCAAGAAAGGATATATTAATAATTAAGTTTAATGACATAAGTAAGAACCCATATTTATGAGAAATTGAGACAAAGGGATTATATATCATAGTGTGTGGTCATATATGGTTATCAGTTTTATGACACTAAATTCATCCTCTTGGGTGTCTTGACCCATAGATGATGGTCTTGGACTTTAGAAAATCCCACCTAATACCAACAAAGAAGAAACCTAGAGGGTAACACACTATGTGTTTCTATTGATCTAAATTAAATTTTATTTGTATATAATTATTGTAATAGGGTCATTTAAGTGTTTAAAATATTATTAACATCCTATGTGTAATAAAATAATATTTAATCTTAACTCATAACTCTATAAAAAATTATTATGTCTATTATTCTAGGGTTTAATTGAATTGGAGAATAATTTTTGCACAACGAAATCTAATCCCTCTCTCAAGACTGAAGAAGGATCTAGAATGTATTCTATAAACCATGAGAGATTATCCTCCCACCCACCATATTGCAAATAATGATAGTGATTATATGATTATTCAATCCTAAAGGAATTTTCACAGTAATCAAGGAGAACACTGCATAAATATCTAAACATCATGATAGAACATGGTAATTCATCAGTGTTTTTTAGAGATCAGATGTGAAATTGTGAATCATATCTGAAGGAATTTTATACATAGAACCTACAACCATAGTGATGGTATACTGAAAGAGTTTTGGATGATCAACATATTCATTAAATAAAGATCTCAAAACTCAGGTATTATTTCTTCCTTTCAAATTAAATCAATTATAAATTGAACATGAAATATCCTCTCGGTTTTTGCATGTCTATCAAGTTTCATTAGAAAAAATTCCTTTTCTCATGGATTCCATTTCATGTACATAACATAATATTCATTGAATCCAACAATTTTTGAGTCAATAATAACTATAATAAGAACTTACCCTGCACCTAGAACCATCATGTTGTATTAGAGTGCCTACATTTAAATTTATAATTATTTATTTAATAGTTTTTATTTTCACATTTAAATGATATATTCCATTTCATGTTTTAATTTTTTTCCTAATAATTCATCAAGATATTTATTTACTCCTATTTTTTTTTCTCACTCACATAACAAAGATAAGTTTTTAATTAAGGAAGTATACATCTGAAGAACCCATCCAAAGGTGTTATGAAATATTTCTAGATAACATAGGGTTACATGGAATGTACTTCTTCATTACACATCATGTATCCTATATCTTTGCACCCGGATTCCCACATGAACTCTTGGTCAATGTGTAATGAATACACAACACGTGCATTAAATGCCCCGTGTGAGACCATCCAAGGTGGGACATGGTTTTCTTGGACTATGCAACCTATTTAATGCCTATAAATCATGTAGTCTATGAGTTTTCATGGGGGAAAACATTATGTTAATATGCATTGTGGGATTAATACACCGCATGTATTTAATACACCCCTCATATAGGTTGATAGTCATGCATCTTGAAGTATTCATTGTGTAATCTTTATACACATTGTGTTCCTCATAAATTATCATGAGAAGTATATATCGAGCATGTAATCATATATCGTGGTCATCCAGTGAATCATAGTACCAACTATGTGGTAAACCTGCACATCTCATGTACATTACCTGATTAAATGGAAATATTAAATTTAATCAATTCATTTATTAAACCTCATTAATCGGATTAAAATGAGTCATTTAATTGATAGTATAATTCGATCATTATTTTTTTTATATTAAATTATTAATTAATTCTATGTAATATTTAAAACTACAAGTCATATCTGGTTATTGCATACTAATGACATAGTGTGCATTAAATTGCATAGGAAATATAATTTCTATGTGTTGTGTGTGATATTAATTTATGAGTAATTACTATGAAATTATGATATATATCTTATATGCAATATGTCTTGTGACTTTATTTTATAAAATAAGGACCATATAGTGTAGTTCAGATAGATACTCATTGTGTAACTTCCAAGAACAAAGTTCTGTATGATTTTATTATATTTTAAATAAAATTGAATAATTTATTTTATTTAAAATCACAGAAGATATGAATCTCAAGGATGATTGGATGGAATAAAATTAAAGGAATTAATTGATTGGAAAAATAATTAACTAAATTAATTCATGTATATTTTATCTTATCAATGTTGAATTGAAAATTATTTTTTATATTTGTTTTAAATATTTATTAAATGTGTATGATCAATCATGAGTTGTGACTAGACCTATATATCTGTTTATTTTATTTTATTCAATTTTATTTCATGGATTTGTGATTATTTATTATTAAATTAAATATGATGGTCGACGTGTCATCCTTTCCTCTTTTATTTGTAATACTTGTGTGGCTAGAGTTTTTTTATAATTCCCCTTAACCAATAATTTGGATCCCCTCACCTATATGTGAGTTATAAAATATATGTAATAAAAAGTTCATATAAAGGCACATGGATTCTGTTCAAGGGAAGAGCTGAGGTGGAGGAGATTCAAGATGGAACCAAGGAAAAAACCCACTCATGGAAATTCATAGGTGGAAAGGTGGGATGTTTAAACTCATACCACGACCAGCATACAAACTTTTTCCACTAGGGTCTTAGTTTGATTTATTGTCCACTCAATAAATAAACCGATTAATAAATATCATGATCATGTCATTTATTTATTTATTTTATTTTTGTCTTATGCATTGTTTATTTTATGGATGCATGATCACTGTTAAATAAATAAATAGATAATATGAAAAGATAGATTTGAAATAAATGGATTATGTGTAAATGTTTTATCAAAAAATGGTTAATCCTTTAATTAAAAGCCAATAAATATTAATAAAAATTATAAAACGATAAAAGAATAGAATTTACACATATTAAATAAAACACATCAAATAATATTAAGTCAAGATAAGCCTTCCATTACATGATTGAGAATGAAATAATAAAACCAAGTGATGGTCAAAACCTCATTAGGTCACTTACTATTATTTGGGAGTTCATGGGAATATTTTGGGTATAATTAACCATGTAGACATAAATTGAAGTACCCTTTACTAAACCAGATGTTATTTGGAGGAAAGTGTTGAGGAAAACTGAGTGAGGGTTCCTTGATTAAGGAGTCCACTCAATGGATCAAGGAGATGCACACCCCTAGTTTGAAAATATTTTTCTATGTAAAAACCTCTGATTAATTGATCAAGACCTCACTTGGTTTATTATAAGGGGCATATGGATCCTTTACGATATAATTTTTGTGAAAATATACATTTTGAGTCCAATAGTGAGGGTTGTTAAGACTTGATAAAATAGGGGGAGACATATAAATAAATTTTTTTCATCAATATTTTGGTAATTATATAAATTACTAAAAATCATCTCTAAGGTTTTGTAATATAAAATGGAAAATTAAACTACCAAAACAGTATTCAAATAAACTATCCTGAATAAAAGAAATCATTACCATGTCAAAATTCTAGTAATGGTATAGGTGCTTTTGTATTATACTATTCTAGGAATAAAATTTATATGTTCTTGAGTCACCAGTCTTTAATTTTACAATTATGTATGTGAGTGAGGAAGTGTTACTTTTCTATTGATGGTATGATGTATTTACAATGTTTAATTATATATTTCATGTCTATTGAGCTATAAAAATCATATAATACTATGGGTAATTATGAAACAGTCAGTCATATCCATTATCTTTATCATGAGAGAGGAAGATAGGAACAATTTGAGATCCCAAATGCACTCTTTTCCAAAAATCATAGAGAATTAAAACTAATCGTCCCTCATGTAGTGAAAATGGTTTTCTTTGTTAAGAATATACAAATTATGTGGTTTAAAATACATAATAAATGGTATACTGATATCATTCTCACCTCACTTCATCATATCCTCCATAACATTGTTATGAATTTCAACAAGAACAATATTGAGAAGTCACTCCCAAATCTCATCACTTTAACTTTTCAGAATGATAATGAACCAAAGACTAAAAAATATGTTATCATTATGATGAATAGTATAAAAGTAAATTCAAAGAGAACCATGACTAAGTCTAAGAATAATCCTTATATGCACCACCCATCCCATAAGGGGAAGATCAAAAGGGAAGTGAGGGAGTAGGATATTATCTGTTTTTGATGTTGAAAGAAGGTCCAATAGAAAAAAAACATCATAGTGTGAAGGAAGTAAGGAGATACTTTAGGTATGTTCATTATCAAGTGAAACCTTTAAATTTATATAAATTGGGTATTAAATACCAAACATAGTTCTTTAATTTGTATAAAAATGAAGGAAACTAGTATATTTTGAATGGTTTAATGGGGTGAGGTGGATTTTCAGAATGAAAATGGAGATAAGTAAGAAACACTAGCCATTTGGGACTACCACCTCACATTATTTATGAGGATGGTCTTTGTTCTTAATAATTGTTACTAAGTTACTTGAATTTTCAAAATTTTTTTATATATATCTAAATTAGATATGGAAGGATTTATTTTCATGTTTAAATATTAAATATCATTATTTTATAAAGAAATAATATTGTATAAAAAGAAAAATATACATAATGGTCTTTATATATTAGATTATTAGAACCAAGTGTTGGTAATAGATAATGAATTTGGTTCGCCTGACTCATACCACACCCAGATATGGCATCACTCCTTAGGTCTTGTAAATGATAAATGATTTACTAAATTAAATAAACATGGTTATTTAGATTCTTTTGAAATAAAATCACATTGGTATTTTCCAAGCATGTTTATGAGGTCAAACGATGGAAGCTCAGTTCAATGGAAAAATTCAAAGGTCCACAGAGCCTCTAGACCTGGATCACACTGATGTGTGTCGGCCATTAATAGTTTATTAAAGTGTTGGGTAATCAAATTTCCTAACTTTTTTATGACTTTAGTGGGTATGGATATATCTACATAATCAGGTACACGTCTGAATCCATTGATAAATTCAAAAAAATCAAGAATGAGGTTGAAAATCAAAATGGTAAGAAGAATAAGAAACTCCACTCAGATCATAGTGGAGAATATATTAATCAATAATTCATTGAATTTTTATGAGTTTATAGGATTTTATCCCAATTAACTCATCTATATACACCTCAGTGTAATGGTGTAAGTTAAAGGGGGAATCACACCATGTAAGATATAGTGAGGTCAATTAGGAGTCATGAAAACATTACACTCTCATTTTGAGGATATGAAATAAAGAAATAATCATACATAATAAAACAAGTACAAAATAATGTGAAAAATGGTATACCATACCAATTATGGAGTGAATAGAAACTTGTATTGTCAAATGTACATGTTTGTGGATTTGAAGTCTTTTATATGGCATCTTCATGAAGAAAACATTCACCTCGAAAAAAAAATTGTATCTCTATAGGATACCCCAATGAAACAAGGGGATATGACCTATAAAAACCTTAAATAAAAAGGTAATAGTGTCAAGGAACTCCATGTTCCTTGGGAGGGGGAACATCTCAAAAAGAGATTGTGCGAGAAAGAGATAATTTAATGAATTCCAAGATGAGGATACACAAGAGTTGGTATATGAACAAGTTTCTCCCAAACCCATGGATGAAACTATTCTAAAGACATAAGTATTGAATATTAGTATAGGAGATGTTATAGATCCTGAAATATTTGGTTTTCTAGTCATCAAAGATAGTGAAACGTTATTAGTAGATAATAATGATCCTATAACCTATAAGGAAGTAGTAAGTAGCATAGATGCTATCAAATGGAATGAATCAATGAATTATGAAATAAATTCCATATATTAAACCAAGTCTTAATTTTGGTGGATACTCCAATTTATGTACATCTAATTGGATCTAAATGGGTATTCAAGATGAAATTGGACATGGATGGTCAAGTCAATAGCTATAACTCATGACTACTTCCAAAAGGGTACAAAGAGCATTAAGGAATAAACTATGATGAAACAATTTCACCAGCACCCATTATTAAATACATTATAATTCTACATGTCCTAGAAGTATTAAATGAGTATTAAATTTGGTAAATGGATGTAAAAATATACTTCCATAATGGGAACCTTTAGGAATGTGTCTATATAACACAACCACAATGTTTTGTGTCTCTAGGTAATGCTAATAAAGTATCCAAGTTGTGGATATATATATATTTGGATTAAAGAAATCATATAGTTTATGGAACATTTGTTTTGATGAATACATAATATAATTTGGTTCTATAATAAATTAATCTGAGACTCATGTCTATAAATAGTTCAATGGTAATGCACTAATTTTACTAACAGTATATGTCAATGGAATTTTACTTATTAGAAATGTGATACTGGTCTTATAGACCATTAATACATGGTTAAATAAATTCATCTATATGCAAGACTTATTCAATGTTGCATATACTATTGGGATAAAGTTCTCTCTAAATAGATCTAAGGGACTAATCAGTCTAACTAAGGGTAAATATATAGATAAGATAATGAGGAGATTCGATATAGAACAATCCAAGTGGGGAGTATTTCCTTTGTCACATTCCATTTATATTTCTAATAAAATGTTTCCTCAAATGCATGAGGAGAGAAAAATAATGGTAAGGATTCTATATGAATCCATAATTGGGTTATTTTTTTATTTCTTGTTGTATACTAGGATAGAGGTTTTTTATACATTATGTTTAGTAGTCAATTATTAGGCAGATCCAAGAGACTGATAATGGATGACTATCAAAACTATCCTCAAGTATATGAAGTGAAATTAGGATATGTTTTGTGTATATAGAGGAGATTAGAAGATAATCATCAAGTTATATAAATATTATAGTTTCCAAACAGATCAAGATTATCTTATGTTGAATTTGGGATGTTTCTTCATCATAAATGGAGGTTTTGTGAGTTAGAAGTTCTTAAAACAAGTCATGGATACTGATTCTATAGTGGATTTAAAGTATATTAAGAATTAAGATGTATCTAAAGAAGCATTATGTATTTGAAATTTCATCTAAGATATAGGATTGGTACCTATTATTAAATACTCTATCATAGTTTACTGTGATAATACTGAAATAGTGGCTCTCACTAAATAACTAAGGTCAGATCAACAAATGAAGCACATACTTTGAAAGTATCATATTTTAAGGGAATTTTCTAAAGTTTTAGTGAGTATTATATCCATGGAATAAATTTTGGAATACCTCTTAACAAACCTCATGAACAATATATAATAAATGTTCACTTATTATAAGGGTTGGTGTCCTTAGAACCAACTGTTTTGTACTTTGATTACATAAATGTTCACTTATTATATATTGTTCATTGTTCTGCATGACTATAATATAATAATGTCCTGAAATATTTGTTTCATTAATAAGGTCATAGCAGATCCCCTCTATGATGAGAACCTTGAAATGCTATAACAATATTCTTAAATAAAGTTCTGCGGTTGGATGACATACTATGATAGGACACATAGTATACAGACCGTCATGTGCGAGTACTCATAAGAAGACGAGACTCTCTCTCATGGAGTTCGCACTTGGTAATCTCCAAGATGGGAGATTATGAGAACATACCCGCCAGTAGTAATTCCGCATGTCTTGGTGTCATCGGATATTGCTATCTACGAGCGTGTGTAATGGTCCTTAGACTGGAAGATTATCATTAACTCATGTCATGACTCGCGCACTTAGATTTACTGAAGAAAACCGTCACACAGACAGTTGGCGGGAAGTAGGGTACGTTGGGTGCGTCACGAGTGACATGTTGTTAATGGATAAGTCAAGGAAGGATTTATCCCTTCCATTTATGGAAGTTGATATCTCGGCCCTTTGATTGAAATAGAACTGTCGCATTAAATTCCATGGCCATGGTGTAAACGATGAGTTTATTTCAGGTAGTCAAAGAACGACATATCAAGCATATAGGTTTATGACACTGCCATGAAACCTTCTTGATGAGATATTGAGACAAAGGGATTAAATTACACAGTAAGCGTTCGTATGAGGTGATACGTCAATGCGGCGTCAACTTCTTTCTCTTGGGTGCCTTGACCCGTTGCTAGACAGTAATCTTGGACTTTAGGCAAGCCCGCCTAATGCCAACGAGAAAGAGGCCTAGAGGGTCACACACTAAGTGTATCCAAGTATCTCAAGTTGAATAAAGATTATTCTCGTACGTGGTTTAATAATTATTCAAGGAAGCCTAAGTTGTTTTAAATGATGGAGGAAAAAGAAAATAAAACAAGTACACATCGTGTATTATTATTACATGCCGTGTAGTTTTATTTTGGAAAGGAAATGAATAAATGAAAACAAGATATACACGCCGTGTACATTTAATGTACACGCCATGTAGTTTTCAATGAAAAACAAGTACACGCCGTGTATTTATTAATACACGCCGTGTAGTTTTTTTTAGTTGGGATTTTGAGGATATAATATTGTTTTAAATTATATTTATTATAATCAGTGTGGGCGCATGTCAAGGAATTATTTATTCGACATGGGGTTTTAAATAAAGATTCAATGAAATAAATAAAACGCGTAACGCGTTTATTTATTGTCATAACTCTATAACCCCACACACCCGATTATAAATACCCTCACAACCCCAACTCTTTTCTAAAACAAGAGAATCGTTGTGCACAACATCTCTGGAGAATTCTTTCAAGGCCGAAAGAACCTCTTCCTCCAAGAACGCTCTCAAGACCGAGAGAGATCCTCTTCCATCGGATCAAGACAATCTAAGGCGGACAACGCAAGCAAAGTCTTCTCCACGCTAGCACCCGGAGAATCCTTTGGCGACGTCCAGAGATACGAGGTACACGTGTGGATCACCGCTAGAGGGAGTCTACACTTGGCTTCTGCGACGCAACGACGGATCACATCGACAATGTGATTGAGAACATCAACGAAGAAAGAACACCCAAAAGGTATTTCTTTATAGTTAATTAAATTAATTATAATCAAACTGTAACGATCCTTGTTTGTGGTTCCGGGAAAAACCATCTTCTTTGTCTTTTTCTGTGATTCGATCCGTGGAGACTGGTGTTTATCGTCGTATTGATCCCGGATTGATCATTGCTAATGAAAAAAAGCCAAGTGGGCACATCCACCCACGCGCTTCCGCTGCGCCCAGAACCTTCAAATGGTATCAGAGGGAGGTTACAACGTTGATTATAGTTATTTAATTTTCGTTGATAATTTACGCATTCATATTTGATTCAATTCGAAATAAATCGTTCTATAAATCTGAATTAACGAGATCTATTCTTCCTCCTTCGTTTCTCGATTCATATCACAGAAATGACCTTTTAATTTTAATTTTGATTAAAATAAAAACGAGGAACTCATCCGGAGGAGCCGCTCTTTCTGTCTGTACAACACGGGATTACACGGCGTGTAATTAAAACTACACCCCGTGTACTTAGGTTCAACGAACCGGCACTGGTCCTCCAAACCACGCCGTGTGAATTGATTATGCCTAAGTTTTAATCACGTCATGTTGACCAGAATAGAACGGCGCATGGAAACCGGAATACACGACGTGTATGTTGGAACAACACGCCGTGTAGTCCGTTCCGACCCAGGTGAAACCATGTACAAAGATAAGTCGCGTACCGCGTATACGGGATCGCCAGGCCGGTTACCGTGTAACAAGGAAGTACATGCCATGTATGAGTCATCTACATGCCATGTACTCTAAAATTTCCAAAGTACAGAAAAACACGCCAAAGCCCCGGCGTGTACTTTGGACAAAGGGTGAAAAGAAAAATACACGCCGTGTAATTATAAACTACACGCCGTGTACTTTCCAGAAATGTAATTTCACCAGGTTTCCTCCAATGTACAAAGACCCGTACAAGGAATATGGATGAGAAGAATCTCAAGGAAATTCAGAAAGGAATTTAAGATAAAGAATTAATTAATTATAAGATCATAATTAATTGAATTCGAGCGCGTCTTATCTTAAATAAAAGAACGATTAAAAGAATTTGAATTCTAAATATGCGTAAATGTCGTTTCATACTATGGATGATCATGAGCTAGACCAAAGACCCTTTGTATGTGTATGGTTTCATTTAAATTTATTTAATTTAAATTTGTTGGCCTGCGAGCCTTCTTCCAATAAAATGTAGGGCCTGCGTGCCCATGGTTTCTTTAATATAAAACCATGTAATGGAGGATCTCCCAAGCCAGAGGAGACGGTTCAAATCCCGAAGACGAGGCGAAACCGACACAAGAAGATACAAAGGTGGACAGGTGGGAGATGCAAAAGACGAACCATCAGGTTCAAGGTGTTTTCCCTAGGTCAGGGTAATCTTATCAAAACCGCTAGATAAGATAACCAAATAGAAGCTCATGATCATGCCATCTTATTTTATTTCTGTCTGATTGCATGGTTTATATATTATGCATGTGTTGTCGCGATCACATAATTAATAAAATGAACAAGAATGCAAAGATGGAATAAAATAAAAACCGGTCTATGCGTATACATTATCGGAACATGGTTAATCACTTAAGCAAGCATCACTTAATATTAACAAGCATGTGATAATGAAAAGATATGCATAAAGAATAAAATCCCTCAAATACCATATTAAGTCAGACCAAGCCTTCCGTTACTTGATTAAGGGCAAGACTCAATAAAACTATGTGTTTGACCAACCCTTGTTGGGACACTTACTTTTATAAAGGAAGCCCTTATGAAAGGTTTCGGGTTGACTTAACCATATTACATCAAGAGAAGTAGCCCTTGCTAGACTTGATGTAATATTGGAGGCAAGAGTTGAGGAAATCCAAGTCAGGATTTCAGGATTGGGGAGTCCACTCAACAGATCAAGGAACTGTAAGCTCACAGTTGGCAAAGACCCGCCTACCTAAATACCTTTAAATAGCTTGACCAACCCTTGTTGGGGTTATGCGAAGGGAAATATGGATCCTTGCCATTAGAATGTCAAAGCAACTGGACATTCTGAGTTCAATGGTGAGGGCCATTGGGAATTGATAAAATAGTGGGAGACTTAATAAAATTTATTATTTCTCATAAAATGTAATCAAGAAAGTACTGATGAATCTGCTCTTTTAAATTGTAGAATCAAAATGACAAACACATCAACCAAATTTTCTCTGCGATCAATTCTGGATAAAGACAACATCCTCACCGGCAGTAACTTTCAGGAATGGTTTAGGCGCCTTCGGGTTATCCTACACCATGAACGAAAGTTTTATGTGATGGAGTCCTCACTTGCTGATTCTCCTGCCCCAGGGGAAAGTGATGAAGATTTCCTAGTCTATGATCAACATTTGAACGATGCTCTCAACGTTCAAGGTTTGATGATGTCATCTATGTCTAGTGAGCTCATGAAGTCTCATGAAGACATGGATGCCTACAGCATGCTCGAGCACCTCCGTGGTTTATACCAGGAGAGAGAAAGACAAGAAAGGTTTGAGATCTCCAAGGCTCTGTTTCAGAGCAAGCTTGGAGAGGGTGCCCCAGCTGGGCCTCATGTAGTCAAGCTCATTGGCTACATTGAGCACTTGGAGGTTCTAGGGTTTAAACTCCCTGAAGAACTGGGTACTGATCTCATTCTCACATCACTCCCCTAGAGCTTCTCAAACTTTGTTGTTAATTTCAACATGAACAATATTGAGAAGTCTCTATCTGATCTTCTTATCCTTATTCGCCAAGTGGACAATGACATGAAGCGTGAAAAGCCTTCTGTCCTTATGGTGAATAAAAGGAAAGGGAAGGCGAAGAGATTTAATCCCAAAGCTTCTTCAAGGCCTTCAAAGAAAAGGAAGATCAAAGGGGAGGCAAAGGAACAAGATGCTGTTTGTTTCGCATGTGGCAAGAAGGGTCACTGGAAGAAAAACTGCACCCAGCCAAGGAAGCAATGGGAAGCTTCAGGTGCGTTTGTTATCGAATGCAATCTATCTGTTTCTACTAATTGGGTATTAGATACTGCTTGTGGTGCTCACATCTGTATCCAAATACAGGAACCAAGTAGATTCAGGAAGATTGATCAAGGGGATATAGATCTACGAGCAGCCAACGGAGACAGACTTGCTGCTGTAGCTGTCGGGGACTACCACCTCACATTGCCTACCGGGATGGTCTTGGTTTTGAAAGGATGTTATTATGTACCCTCTGTAACCAAAAACATTACTTCAGTATCCAGATTAGATACTGATGGATTCATATTCAAGTTTGGAAATGAATGTTGCTACTTTTATAAAGATAGCATTTGTTTTGGTAGGGCACATTTATATAACGGCCTTTATGTGTTAGAGTACACAAACCAAGTAATGGAAATTGATAACAAAGTTAATTTACATGACTCATACCACACCCAACTTTGGCATCACCGGCTAGGTCATGTCAATGAGAAACTTTTGACAAAATTACATCAAGATGGGTATTTAGATTCTTTCGAACTAAAACCACTTGATGTATGTCATGCGTGTCTACAAGGCAAAATGACCAAAGCCCCATTTAGTGGGAAAGGTGAAAGAGCTAAAGAGCTTCTAGAATTAGTTCACACAGATGTGTGTGGACCATTTCCAGTTGAAGCAAGGGGTGGGTTCTCGTACTTCATAACTTTTACTGATGATTTTAGTAGATATGGATATATCTATTTAATGAGGTATAAGTCAGATTCTTTTGATCGGTTCAAAGAATACAAGAATGAAGTTGAGAACCAGCTTGGTAAGAAGATTAAGAAACTCCGCTCAGACAGAGGAGGAGAATATCTTAATCAAGACTTCATTGATTTCTTACGGGAGTTTGGGATTCTATCTCAACTCACGCCTCCTTACACACCGCAGTGGAATGGTGTAAGTGAAATGAGGAACCGCACCCTGTTGGACATGGTGAGATCAATGATGAGTCATGCGAGTCTTCTATTATCCTTTTCGGGATATTCATTACAAACAACATCACACATACTAAACCAAGTACAAACTAAATCGATAAATGGTATTCCATACGAGTTATGGAGTGGACGCAAAGCCATGTTATCGAATTTACACGTGTGGGGTAGCGAAGCATTTGTTAAGGCCTCTTCAGGTAACAAACTTGCACCCCGAGGCACAAAGTGTATCTTTATAGGATATCCCAAGGAAACAAGGGGATATTACCTATACAACCCCTCAGACAAAAAGGTTACAGTGGCAAGACACGCCATATTCCTTGAGAGGGAGCACATATCCAGAAGAGATAGTGGGAGCGAGATATACTTCGATGAAGTCGAGGCTCAAGATACACATGAGTTGGTACAAGAACAGATTCCACAAAGCCCCGTGGAAGAACAATCTGTTCTAGAGACACAAGAACTGCGTAGGAGAACGAGAGAGGTGAGAGAACCAGAACGATATGGTTTTCTTGTCACTGAGGATGGTGACTCATTATTGGTTGACAATGATGATCCTCTTACCTACAAGGAAGCAGTTGAAGGCACAGACGTTGCCAAGTGGCAAGAAGCCATGAATTCTGAAATGGATTCCATGTACCAAAACCAAGTCTGGATTTTGGTAGATCCTCCAGTTGATGTAAAGCCTATTGGTAATAAATGGGTATTCAAGAAGAAACTGGACATGGAGGGGAAAGTCAGCACCTACAAGGCACAACTGGTTGCAAAAGGTTTTAGACAGCGTCAAGGAATTGACTATGATGAAACCTTTTCACCGGTTGAAATGCTGAAGTCTATCAGAATCCTATTGGCCATTGCTACTTACCATGACTATGAAATTTGGAAAAGGGATGTCAAAACAGCTTTCATTAACGGGAACCTCCAGGAAGATGTCTACATGACACAACCTGAAGGGTTTGTGACTTCAAAGGATGCCAACAAGGTATGCAAGTTGCAAAAATCCATTTATGGATTAAATCAAGAATCAAGGTCATGGAACATTTGTTTTTATGAAGCTGTTACAGAATTTGGATTTGTTAAGAACGAATGTGAGCCTTGTGTCTACAAAAGGTTTAGTGGAAGTGCAGTCGTTTTCCTAATAGTATATGTCGATGACATATTGCTAATTGGAAACGAAGTACCTATATTACAGTCAGTTAAGGCATGGTTGAATAAATGCTTCTCCATGAAAGACTTGGGCGAGGCGGCATATATTCTTGGGATCAAGATCCATCGTGATAGATCCAAGAAAATGCTGGGCCTAAGTCAAAGTACATACATTGACAAGATACTGAAGAGATTCAGTATGGAACAGTCCAAGAGGGGATTGTTGCCAGTGTCACATGGCATTCATCTTTCCAAGAAAATGTGTCCTCGGACACATGAGGAAAGAAAGATAATGGAAAGGATCCCTTACGCATCCGCGATTGGGTCAGTCATGTATGCTATGCTATGTACGAGGCTAGATGTTGCTTATGCATTAAGTGCGGTAGGCAGATATCAATCTGATCCAGGAGACCGCCATTGGATGGAAGTCAAGACTATCCTTAAGTATCTGAGGCGTACTAAGGATATGTTCTTGGTTTATGGAGGAGATGAGGAACTAGTCATCAGAGGACATGTAGATGCTAGTTTCCAGACTGATCAAGATTACATGAAGTCGCAGACTGGATACATCTTCAGTTTGAATGGAGGTGCAGTGAGCTGGAAGAGCTCAAAACAAAGTGTGGTGGCAGATTCTACAGTGGAGTCCGAGTATATCGCAGCTTCTGAGGCAGCTAAATAAGCAGTATGGATGCGAAGCTTCGTCCAAGAGCTGGATGTTGTACCGAGCAGTAAAGATCCTATCACACTCTATTGTGATAATACTGCAGCGGTGACACTTGCAAAAGAGCCAAGGTCACATCAGCGGACAAAGAACATACTTCAGAAGTATCATCTCTTGAGGGATTTTTCTCAGAGAGGTGAAGTTGCAGTGAGCAGTATTTCCACGGAAGACAACGTGGCGGACCCATTGACTAAAGCCTTGACTCAGCAGAAACATGATCATCATGTGAGGTCTAGCGGACTAAAAGTCGTAGGCAGTTGGCTCTAGTCCAAGTGGGAGTTTGTAAGGGTTGGTGTCCTCAGAACCAACTGTTTTGTACTTTGATTACATAAATGTTCACTTATTATATATTTTTCATTGTTCTGCATGACTATAATATAATAATGTCCTGAAATATTTGTTGCATTAATAAGGTCATAGCAGATCCCCTCTATGATGAGAACCTTGAAATGCTATAACAATATTCTTAAATAAAGTTCTGCGGTTGAATGACATACTATGATAGGACACATAGTATACAGACCTTCATGTGCG
Organism: Viscum album; assembly: GCA_963277665.1. NCBI lineage: Eukaryota > Viridiplantae > Streptophyta > Magnoliopsida > Santalales > Viscaceae > Viscum > Viscum album. The sequence continues at coordinate 3,648,605 of OY728122.1, read as the reverse complement.
AGTACTCATAAGAAGACGAGACTCTCTCTCATGGAGTTCGCACTTGGTAATCTCCAAGATGGGAGATTATGAGAACAGACCCGCCAGTAGTAATTCCGCATGTCTTGGTGTCATCAGATATTGCTATCTACGAGCGTGTGTAATGGTCCTTAGACTGGAAGATTATCATTAACTCATGTCATGACTCGCGCACTTAGATTTACTGACGAAAACCGTCACGCAGACAGTTGGCGGGAAGTAGGGTACGTTGGGTGCATTACGAGTGACATGTTGTTAATGGATAAGTTAAGGAAGGATTTGTCCCTTCCATTTATGGAAGTTGATATCTCGGCCCTTTGATTGAAATAGAACTGTCGCATTAAATTCCATGGCCATGGTGTAAACGATGAGTTTATTTCAGGTAGTCAAAGAACGACATATCAAGCATATAGGTTTATGACACTTCCATGAAACCTGCTTGATGAGATATTGAGACAAAGGGATTAAATTACACAGTAAGCGTTCGTATGAGGTGATATGTCAATGCGGCGTCAACTTCTTTCTCTTGGGTGCCTTGACCCGTTGCTAGACAGTAATCTTGGACTTTAGGCAAGCCCGCCTAATTCCAACGAGAAAGAGGCCTAGAGGGTCACACACTAAGTGTATCCAAGTATCTCAAGTTGAATAAAGATTATTCTCGTACGTGGTTTAATAATTATTCAAGGAAGCCTAAGTTGTTTTAAATGATGGAGGAAAAAGAAAATAAAACAAGTACACGTCGTGTATTATTATTACATGCCGTGTAGTTTTATTTTGGAAAGGAAATGAATAAATGAAAACAAGATATACACGCCGTGTACATTTAATGTACACGCCGTGTAGTTTTCAATGAAAAACAAGTACACGCCGTGTATTTATTAATACACGCCGTGTAGTTTTTTTAGTTGGGATTTTGAGGATATAATATTGTTTTAAATGATATTTATTATAATCAACGTGGGTGCATGTCAAGGAATTATTTATTCGACATGGGGTTTTAAATAAAGAGTCAATGAAATAAATAAAACGCGTAACGCGTTTATTTATTGTCATAACTCTATAACCCCACACACCCGATTATAAATATCCTCACAACCCCAACTCTTTTCTATAACAAGAGAATCGTTGTGTACAACATCTCTGGAGAATTATTTCAAGGCCGAAAGAACCTGTTCCTCCAAGAACGCTCTCAAGACCGAGAGAGATCCTCTTCCATCGGATCAAGACAATCTAAGGCGGACAACGCAAGCAAAGGCTTCTCCACGCTAGCACCCGAAGAATCCTTTGGCGACGTCCAGAGATACGAGGTACACGTGTGGATCACCGCTAGAGGGAGTCTACACATGGCTTCTGCGACGCAACGACGGATCACATCGACAACGTGATTGAGAACATCAACGAAGAAAGAACACCCAAAAGGTATTTCTTTATAATTAATTAAATTAATTATAATCAACCTATAACGATCCTTGTTTGTGGTTCCGGGAAAAACCATCTTCTTTGTCTTTTTCTGTGATTCGATCTGTGGAGACTGGTGTTTATCGTCGTATTTATCCCGGATTGATCATTGCTAATGACAAAAATCCAAGTGGGCACATCCACCCACGCGCTTCCGCTGCGCCCAGAACCTACATATTATAGTTTCCAAACAGATCAAGATTATCTTATGTTGAATTTGGGATGTTTCTTCATCATAAATGGAGGTTTTGTGAGTTAAAAGTTCTTAAAACAAGTCATGGATACTGATTCTATAGTGGAGTTAAAGTATATTAAGAATTAAGATGTATCTAAAGAAGCATTATGTATTTGAAATTTCATCTAAGGTATAGGTTTGGTACCTATTATTAAATACTCTATCATAGTTTACTGTGATAATACTTAAATAGTGGCTCTCACTAAATAACTAAGGTCAGATCAACAAATGAAGCACATACTCTGAAAGTATCATATTTTAAGGGGATTTTCTAAAGTTTTAGTGAGTATTATATCCATGGAATACATTTTGGAATACCTCTTAACAAACCTCATGACTCATAAAAACATGATATTCATGTGAGAGCTACTGAACTAAAAGTATATTTTAGTTATCTCTAGGCTATGTGGGAGTTTGTTGGAATTTTTGTCCTAGAACGAATTGGTTTTTACTTTTATATTATTAGTTAAATTCAAAGAAGTAAATATTATCTATATACCATCAAATATTTATTTTTACTCTATATGAATTTAATGTGACAACTTCCTAGGTTATCTATCATATCAAAATAGGTCTTATAAAATCCCTGATATGATGAGAACATCAAGTTACTATGTTGATATCTCTTAAATATTTTGTCCTACAATGAGGTTGAATAACTATAATAGGGAACATAGTTTGTTAACTATCATTTTATAGTGCTCATAAGTTTTTGAGGCTTCATATGATAATTTTTTCACTATGTGATATCCAAGACAATAGACAATGAGGATATACCCACAAATAAAAATTCATTTTTTTTGTGTAATCAGATAATTCAATCTATGAGAATGTGTAATTGTCCAAAGACTTTAAGATTATAACTAATACGTATCTTGAATCATGTAATTATATTTATTGAAGAACCATTTAATATTATTTTTTCATGTAATGTATTACATATTGGGTACATCATGATCGATATGTTATTAATGAATAATTCAAGGAAGTATTTTCCCCATCCATTTATGGAAGTTTATATCTCAACCCTTTGTTTATAATAGATCCAATTAAATAAATTCCAAGGCCATGGATATTTAATCTTTTTCATTATAGATTATCAAATAAAGATATATCTAGCATTAAGGTTGACGACATATGTATGTAACAATCTTGATAAGATATCCAGAAAAATTCATTATATTACATAGTGAATGCTTGTATGTGGTTGTCAGCATTTTGATGTTAAATTATTCCTCTAAAATACATTGACACTTTTCTAGAAAATAATCATGGACTTTAGAAAAGCATGCCTAATACAAATGAGGAATAATCCTAGTGGTTTACCCAATAAGTGTTTCCTTTAATTTAAATTAAATTCTATTTGAATTTAATTATTGGAATAAATATTCTTCTCATGTCATATGAATAATTTTTTTCAAGATATATTTATTCCATAAATTAAATAAATATTTATTTTCAAGGTAATTATTTAATTATGTGGATATAGAATATTTATTTATGTTTGTATTTATAGAATAAAAAATAATTATTTATTTATTTGAGTATCCAATAAATGTTAAGTAGGAAATGTAGACCAAGACATGGTCCAGAGATAAGTATTAATTTTAAATATGGTAAAATAGTAATTATTGTTGTGCAATTTAGTACAAACCATGATAAAATAATAATAATATTATTATTACTTGTAATGGGGTCATTTAAGAGTTTGTTATATTAGTAAGTACTTTTTTGTTATTAAATAATATTTAAAAATAATCCATAACTCGATAAATATACAATTATGACTATTATTCTAGGGTTAATTGAATTGCAGAATCATTTTGCACAATGAAATATTAATCTCTCTCTCTCAAGATCAAATAATGCTCAATTGTTTCTTCTAAAAATTTGAAGATATTCTCCTCCCTCCTATATATTATCAAGAATGAGATTGAAGGGATGATTCTTTATACCCAAAGGAATTATCGTACTGATCGTGCTACACCCAAAACATCATTAGCATTGTTCATAGATCAAAGGAGTGCATGTAGATCACCAATTGATGAATTCTATAATTGGATCTTATAGTAATAAATTTTTTAGAATGAAACAGTTTTTGATGATCAATATATTCATCAAATAAATATCTCATGACAAAGGTATTTTTTTTCCATTCCACTTAAATCAGTTATAAATTTAATGATAAAGAGCCTCCTGGTTCCAATATGTCTATCATGTTCCGTTAGAAAAAAAAATTCATTTGACATGGCCTCCATGTCATCTACATCATAAAATATTTAGTGATTCATACAATTTTTTAGTCTGTTATGGCCCTAAAATGGGATTCTGTTATGCCCATAACCTACATTGATTGGATCCAAGGACACTGTAGCACAACCCCCACCCTTCCCCATGAAAAGAGTTTTTAATGGATTTTTTATAAATAATTAATAAAAATGGATATTGTTTTTTTTAAAAATTGTGTCTCAAACAAATTGATTCCCTCAATGACATTTCCATATATCAATGACATAGAAAAGGTGTTGTTTCAATCAACACCTTTCATGTTTTATTCCATGAAACGCATTAGAGTGGCCATTAATTTTTTATAAGAAAACTGAAATAGAATTGAGGGAATCAATGCCTTAAAAATTCCCTATAAAAAATAGCTATTCCCCCCCACTATTTTCATGACCCGTCCCCTGGGGCCCGTGCTGTGACTACCCCAAGCCCGCCTTCCATAGGCCAGGGGTTAACGACTTCCACCAAAGGTGTCATTCCCTAAAACTGGGAAGGCATTTTCTTTATAACGTGTAAACGCACACAACAGAGCACACAACTGGATAAAAAACACTAAGTAAACTGTATAACAAAGGAGTGATAATAAGTAAAAGGGGACGGAAATACAGGCCCAACTGTAAAGTACAAGGAACTTGAAGTACAAGTACAACTGAAGAATGGAAAAATAGTTGTTGGGTCATCCTCCAGGATTAATACCTGATGGGTAGGTACAGATAGCCTCCTCAGCAATCCACATCCATCCTTCTCATCCACATACCGACACGTCATATGGTCCACCTCTCGGTACCATCTAGTCCTGGTACTCTCAGCCTTAATTAGCGTTGTTCGTCATCTGCAACCAGCACAACAAGGTGCTGGCATAACTCGTGTAGGGGTGAGTATAACGATACTCAGTAGGGACCCTGAGACCCTCAAGGTCTCACAAAATCCATCAAGGATAAACTACAAAGTAAGGAATCAACAGATAACTTTACTTAGGGATATTCCCATACATATACCTATGTTATAAAGTGATCCATCTCAATCATGAGTAAAACACAAAAGTGCTGACTCAACTCAACCAGGATTTTATTCACATTATTGAAACCTCGGCTGCTGAAGAGATCCTACTCAATCAAGTATAGTGGGCCTACCATGTCACACATAGGTGCTTCCCACAAACCTTGAACTGTTGTGGTACTTCTCCCGTCAAGTACCACGTGTCTGCTGTGTCATACAGAGGCCCTCCCCACCACGGGTCTGCCGCCACACCCAGGCACTCCCCCTTGTAGCCTGCTGAGGTACTCCTCCTGTCGAGTACCATGGGTCTGCCGCATCACCAAGCGTGCTCCTCCACCGTGGGTCTTCCACCACAACCAGGTTCTCCCCACTGGGTTAGTAGATTCTCTCCAAGTCAAATGGTCAACAATCATCAGGTCTTATCCACCTACTAGGTCTCTGCACTCTTCCCTCTCTTCACTGGAAGGATCCTCTCCAAGAGCTAATGGTCGATACTACAACTTTCACGAAGTCCCAAAAAGAAGTATCTCAAAGGTCCGCGATGTCATAGGAGTCTCAACACAACAGACGGCGCATCAATCGGATGCCCGGTCTGTGAGTTATTAGCCTTTTAGTCTCAGGGACCCGGTTGGATTCGTGCACGATCCAACCTGACCGTATCTCAACTATAGCCCAAACTCCTGTGGCATATACTCAAAGGTACCATCATGCTCCATGATTACCAGCATCACAGATGGTTCATCAAATGGACGTCCGGTGCCAAAGATATGGACAAAAGAAAGAAAAGGGTCGTAGTGGGCCCCGGGTTTGGTCCGACCCGGTCGCACCGACCGGGACTGACCCTGTCAGACCGACCCAACCAGACACGTTGAGTCTGGACTGGCCCGTTGGGCGGGCCAGTCTGTTATGCTCGGCCCGACCCACTGGGCCCACCCCAGTAGGCTGCGAGGGCGCAGACTGGACACAGGTCAGCGCGAGGGTGGATCAGCCTGGAGGTTGCCGCAAGGGCGTGGGTTCGGCCAGGGACTCGGGAGGCCGGCGGGCTGGCACGGCCGGGGCAGCTATGGAAGCTGGTGGGCCGGGGTGGTGTGGCCGGGGCGCGGTGCGGCTAGGGCCGGTTCTCCCAGCGGACGGTGCAACCAAGGTGGCTCAGCCTGGCCCAGGGTGGCTCGGTCGGAAGGGAGGAGACCACTGGGGCAGTTCGGTCGGGGCACCGCGAGGGTGGTACGACTAGTTCGACCAACGGCGGTGCGGAATGCCACTGGGGTGGCACGGGTCATGGAGGCCGCAGGTGGCGCATCCATTACCTTCGTCACCCTCCCCACCTTCCTCTGTTTCGAAGAACATAACAAAAGAGAATGGTGGAGCGGTCAGGAAATTTTTGTTTATTCCACAACCTCCACATTTAGGGTGGTAGAATTTGGCTCACAAGAACGAATCTCAACAAACCCTCCCTCAATAAATAATCCCAAAACCCGCAAGAGTAAAGAATATGCGGATGAACTAGTTAGAATTTGATCTGTGTTCTTTGTTTTAGATGGAAGGAGTCATGGGAATATAAAATCAATCACAAAAATCCCCTACCTTGTTCGATGTTGGTTGACATTGGCACAAGAAGGCGGAAGTCGATTCGCTGTATATGAACAAATCCTATGTCTAAGGAAGTTTCGAGAAAGGATTTCTATGTTGAGGTTATTCTTCGTAGTCGAAGGCGTTCCTCATCAGTGGATCATTCTTTGTTGGTAGACTTCTCCCAATATTCAACCCAATATTTATCCTCTCTGAAGTACCACCAAAATGAAATAATAGCCTCCAAATAATAGATTAAGTTGTTGGAATAATATTCAAAATGATTGAATTGATTAAGGGAGAGTTGGCACAATCAATATGTGAATTGGCAGAATTAATGTGGAGGAAGCTCAATAGGCTCCTCCACATTAATGAGGGAGTTGAGAGGTTTTCCTCTCCCCTCCCCATTAACAGGGGTTCGAGTGGTCCCTTCCCCCAAATTCAAATTGGGAGGTCTTGGAACTCAGTTGGTCCCCACAGCAACTAATCATGAAGAGGTGGTTTAGGCCCTAGGTGGTCCCCAACACCATATCCTCTCACGGGAGGTTAAGGTGTGGTGGTCCCCACCTATAACTTCCACATGGGTGGTTATAATAGAAACAATAAAATAAAACATGTGTTTATTTTATTTTATTATTTCCACAAAAGACCCAAAAACTAACTCTCACCCTCGACCAACTCTCATTGAGGTGAAAGTATCCTTAAGAGGATAACATCTCTACAAGTTTAAGGGTTCCCTCAGATTTCAATTCCGAGAATCGGTTCAAAAGTTATAAAAACCTGCATGAACTTTCACTGAATGTACCCAAACAAAACTTCAGAAATTGATTCCGGGCACACCGGGCCTCATAATCACGCACCGTCAATTCTCACGGACTCATAAAATTACCATTTAATTAAAAAACTTACATGGAAATTATGGGTCTTTACATTCAACCCACCTCAGGATTTACATCCCTGTAAACCACAAATAAAACTAAGGGAAAAGTGGGGTTACAGAGCATGCATTTGACCCTCCCACTCCCATGTGCTCTCTTAGAGTTTCTTATGTTACCAATGAACATTCACCATAGGTATCAACCATCAACAAAGGACCCACTCTTTTCGATCCTAAATATCTACTGGAACCTCTGTAAAAGTCACCCCATCATCGATATCCAGCTCTCCATGGTCGATGATGTGGGAAGGGTCATGCACGTATCTCCTCAGTTGGGATACGTGGAAGACGTCGTGTACCTGGTGTAACTGAGGTGCATAAGCTAAGTGATAAGCCACCTCGCCAACTCTACGGAGGACCTGAAAAGGTCTAATGAATCTTGGAGATAACTTTCCACCTCAGCCAAATATCTGTAGACCTCATTGGGGTGAGACCTGTAGAAAGATGTGGTCACTATCCTCGAAATCCAGAGGGCTTCGTCTCCGGGTGGCATATGACTTTTTCCTACTTTATGCAGTCTTCATCTGCTCCTGGATTATCTGAACCTTCTCCATGGTAGCTCATACAATCTCTAGTCTCATTAGTGTTGAATCCCCTGGGTTAGGACAGCACAAAGGTGATCTGCAAGGTCTCTCGTACAACACCTCAAAAGGTGTCATCCCAATGGTGGAGGGATAGCTGTTGTTGTATGAAAACTCCACCAAAGGTAAGTTATCCTCCCAACTGAAACTGAAGTCGAGGACATAAGAACATGGCATGTCCTTGAGGGTCTGAATGGTTTGCTCAGTCTGACCATCAGTCTAAGGATGGAAGGCGGTGCTCAAATGAAGCTGCATCCCGAAAGCCTTCTAAAACCCCTTCTATGGCCGGGAAGTAAATCATGCATCACAATCATAGATAATTGTTGAAGTTACTCCATGTAGTCGCACAATGTCTTGCACATATAAGTGTACCAAGCTCTCCACTGAACCCATCTCTCTGATCGGTAGGAAGTGGGCCAACTTGGTGAGTCGGTCGACGATCACCCAAATAGAGTCATGACCCCTGGATGTATGTGGAAGTACTGTCATGAAGTCCATGGATATCACATCCCACTTCCACTCTTGGAACTCTAAAGTCTGAACCAAGCCTGCTGGTACTTGATTCTCCTCCTTCAATTTTTGAAAAGTGTGGCACCAAGAAACAAACTTCGCAACTGCTTTCTTCATTCCCAGCCACCAGTGCTATCGTCGAAGATCCTGGTACATCTTTGCCACTCCCAGATGAACTGCTAGAGGGGATGTGTGGAACTCCCTCAACACTTCCTCCTGAGGTGACACTGGTACCATAGTACGTCTTATAAAGAGGATTACTTGCTCCCCACCTTCAGAAAATCCATCAGGTGCCTGCCTTGTGGATATCTGAGCACGTCGTGCCTCACTGTTAGTGTCTCCAAGTTGCGCCTCCCTGACTCACTGAAGAAGTGGGGGAGTGACTGTAAGAGACTGAAAAAAATCTTCTTCAATTCGATCCACAAAGGATATCTGCAAAGTGGCCAGCTACTCCATCGCCTCACCAAGAAACTGTGTACCAGATCTCCTGCTGAGTGCATATGCAAAAACGTTCCCCTTCCTAGGAGTATAGACTATCTCGAAATCATAGTCCTGGAGGAACTCAAGCCAACGTTTCTGTCTCAGGTTCTGGTCCTTCTGAGAGAAGATATACCTGAGACTCCTGTGATCAAAGTACACTGTAAAAAGTTCTCCCATCAGATAGTGTCACCACATTTTCAAAGAGAATACCACTGCTGCTAACTCCAGGTCATGGGTAGTGTATTTCTACTCATGTTGTCTCAACTATTGGGAACCATATGAGATCATTTCTCGCAACTACATCAAAACACTTCTGAGTCTGGTCCCTGACACGTCTCAGTAAACTACGTACCCTATGCCCTCCTATATAAGCCTCTAGATGGGGGAAACTATTCATCCTCTTCCTCAGCTCTTGAAAACTCCCCTGGCATTTCTCTGACAAAAATAAGGGTTTCCCGTTCTTCTCCAAGGCTGATAGTTGTGCTGAAACTCTGGAGAAGTATGGCACAAACCTCCGGTAGTATCCAGCCAGACCCAAGAAACTTCGTACCTCCGTCACACTCCTAGGTGGATCCCAAGAAAGTACCACCTCAATCTTCTCTGGATACACTGCAATTCTAGCCTCCAAGATGGCATGTCCCAGAAAGTGAACCTCTCAGATCCAGAACTGGCACTTTGAGAGCTTACCTTAAAGTTGGTGCTCTCGAAGTGTGTCCAGTACAACCCACAAATGATAGGCATGCTTCTCCTTGGTAGGCGAGTAGATCAGAATGTCGTCGATGAAGACTACGACAAAGAGATCAAGGTATGGATAAAAGATCTTGTTCATGATTTCCATGAACACTGTTGGAGCATTGGTTACACCGATTGGAATAAACAAGAACTCATAATGGTCATACCGACATTTGAAGGCCATTTTCTACACATCCTCGTCTCTAAATCTGAGTTGGCGATAGCCTGATCTGAGGTCTATCTTCGAGAACCACTGTGCTCCCTTCAACTGATCAAAGAGGTCGTAAATCCTCGGGAGTGGGTACTTGTTCTTCACGGTCACCCAGTTCAGGTGCTGGTAGTCAACAAAAAGCCTCAAGCTCCCATCCACCATCTTGGAGAACAGAATTGGGGCTGCCCAAGGAGAAACACTTGGTCAGATGAATCCCTTCCCCTGCATGTCCTCTAGCTATACCCGTAGCTCTCGAAGATTTGTGGGATCCATTCAATACAATGGTGTAGATATCAGTGTCTTCCTGGGGTACAAGTCAATTTAAAATTCTACCTCTCTGTGTAGGGGTAGACATGAAACATCATTAGGGAAGACATTCATGTACTGGTCCACCACTAAAGGATAACTCAGATTCTCCACTTCAACTGCTCTGAGGGTAAGGCTATCCAACTGATGAGTGATCGGCCACACTCTCCTCTGAGTAAGTCTATCCTGTTCTCTAAAGGATCTCTTCTTGCCAGTGAAGGTAAAACTGGTCCCATCCATGCAGACACACCTCACTTTGCGCCTAATACAGTCAATCTGAGCATGGACTGTAGATAACCAGTCCATACCCAAGATGATAGCTTAAGGCCTTGAGGCCGCTATTAGGAGATCCCAGCTGAATCTCTTGCCTCGTTGAGTAATCTCACACTGTTGACATGAGTGCGTAATTGTCGAATCTGCTCCCGTAGGAGTCTCTAGACATAAGGATCGAGCCAACGGCTCCATCGGAATCTTTGAGCATTGAACGAGGGAAGTGGAAATGAAAGAATGATTGGCACTTGTGTCTATAAGTACTAAAACTATGGTGGAGTAGACACAAATCATACCTCGAATCATCTCCAGAGCACCATGATCGTATGACTTAGTTGACTGGAGCTGAGCTCTCCCCTATCCACCTACTCCCTGCGGTCAGGGTGGTTCTCCTGGTGGTGGTAGCGGTAACACCTCAAATCTTCGTCCACCGCCAACTGCATGACCTGCTCCTCTACCACATCCACCTTCTCCCTACAGACTGCCTCGATCAAATATTTTTCTTTGCCTGGGCGGTCCTTAGACCATCTACTGATCATCCGAATAGAGGGTGGGGTAGTCCCGAGCCATGTGGCCCTACCCGCAGCATGTGTAACACTGCCCACTCATGGCATGTATGCCTCCGCTTTGGGTTCCCCGCACAAATGATCCTGAGTCATCCGGTTGTCCACTTGTAGGTTTGGTCCTCTTGGACCTCTGCGAAATTTTTCTACTGCTAGCTGCAGAAGAATCTTCTACATGTCGATTGGTGTTGGATCTCGTTGTTGGAGACTACTCATCAAGGAAACTCTATACTAGGAGGGCCCTCTCTAACACCCCCGCCTATGTCGAGATGCTGAGTGAGATCACCGAAGCCCCGATCCCCCACCTGAGTCCCTATTGGAAGGTCTGGGCCCTGAAGAATGGATCTCGCACCATATCGGTGGAGTAGCGTGAGAGGTCTGTGAACCTCACTGAGTACTGAGCTACAGTCATGCTGCCCTACTATAGATGAAGTAGCTCCTAAATGCACACAACACGAAGAGACGATAGAACAAACTCTTCCTTAAACAGGCTCTCAAAGTCTGCCCAGAGAAGCGTAACCTCATCGTGGACATGAAGCATCAAGCTCCACCATCTGCCCGCTGCTGCCTGTAGAAGGATGGCAGCAAGAATCACCATGAGGTCTGATGGTGTCCCTAATAGTCGAAAAACTCTCACCACAGCCTCCAGCCAATACTCAACCGTCTGTGGGTCAGTCTCTCCCCTGAACCTGGGTGCCCTATTGTGCTGGAACTCGTGCAACATGCTCAAGCAGTGTGCACCATCTGCTATAGGGGATGGTGGCATCGGTGGCCCAATGGGGAGTGGTACTGCTGGTGCCTCTGCTGGAAAAGGGCCCTGCACCGAGGCCTCATCGCTCGGTGGTATATAAGTGCATACGACTCTTAGAACTCTTGTCAGATGTCTGCATGGAGACATCCTAAAAAGAAACAGGTGCACTATGGTTAAAAATGGTATACCTGGTGAGCTGACCTGGTTGTGCTAAATTAGAAAACTTTTGAAAACACACACACAATAAGTGTTTTCATGCAGTGAGTCAGAAATTAGAAGTCAGGGTCCTAGTGTATGGATACGTTGGCCGCTGCACCAACACTGGACTCCCTGAACTGAAAACCACACTCACTAGAATGCACATTTTTGCTTCATAGAAGAGAAAGATTAGAGTCCAAATTTATGTGTTAGAATCGACGCCTTTGATACCAATTTTTCATGACCCATCCCCCGGGGCCAATGTCGTGACTACCCCAAGCCCGCCATCCATAGGCCAGGGGCTGGAGACTAGTACCAAACATGTAATTCCCTAAAACTGGGAAGGTATTTACTTTATAACCTATAAAAGCACACAATAAAGGACACAAATGGATAAAAAACACTAAGTAAACTATATAAGAAAGGAGTGTTGATAAGTAAAAGGGGCCAGAAATAAAAGCACAACTGTAATGTACAAGGAACTATAAGTACAAGTACAAATGAAGAAAGGAAAAACATCTGATGGGTCGTCCTCTGTGATTCCTACCTGAAGGGTAGGTACAAATAGCCTCCTCAGTACTCCACGTCCGTCCGTCTCCTCCACGTACTAACATGTCGTATGGTCCACCTTCGGGTACCATCCAATCCTGGTACTCTCAACCGCAATCAACATTGTTCGTCATCTACAACCAACACAACAAGGTGCAGACATAGCCCATGCATGGGTGATTATAATGATACTCAGTAGGAACCCCGAGACCCACAAGGTCTCACAAAATCCAACAAGGATAAACCACAATGTAAGGAATCAATAGATAACCTTACTTAGGTATATGAACATACATATACCTATGTTATCAAGTGATCTATCTCAATCATGAGGAAAACAAAAAAGTAATGACTCAGCACAACCTGGATTTTATTCACATTATTGAAACCTCGGATGTTGGAGAAATCCATCTCAATCGAGTATAGTGGGCATGCCGCATCACACAGAGGCACTTCCCACTAACCTTGGACTACTGAGGTACTCCTCCTGTCGAGTACTGTGGGTCTGCTGCATCACACAGAGGCACTACCCATCGCGGGTCTGCCGCCACACCCAGGCGCTCCCCCTCTTAGCCTGCTGAGGTACTACTCCTGTCGAGTACCGTGGGTATACCATGTCTCCAGGGGCAGTCCTCCACTGTGGGTCTGCCGCCACAACCATTCGATCCCCACCAAGCTAGTAGAGTCTCTCTGATTCAAACAGTCAGTAGTCTTCAGGTCTCAGCCAACTACTAGGTCTCCGCACTATGCTCACTCGTCACTAGAAGGATCCACTCCACGAGTGACTGGTCAATAATCCCACTGTAACTAAGTCCCATGAAGAATTATCTCAAAGGTTCTCTACATCATAGGGGTATCAATGAAATAGATGACACGTCAATCGAATGCCCGGTCTGTGAGTTATTATCCTTTTAGTCTTGGGGGCACGGTTGGATTCGTGCACGATCCAACCTGACCATATCACAACTATACCCCAACTCCGGTGGGATATACTCAAAGGGACCGTCATGCTCTAAGATTACCAGCACCGCTAACGGTTCGTCAATCGGACGTCTGGTGCCAAAGATATGGCCAAAAGAAAGAAAAGGGTCGTAGTGGGACCGAGTCCGGTCCGACCCAGCCTGACCCCATCTGGGCCGAACCGATTCGAGTCGACCCGGCCTGACCCGTTGGGTCTTGCTCGGCCCGTTGGGTAGGCCAGCCTGTTAGGTTCAGCCCGGCCCACTCGGCCCAGCCCAGCAGGCCGTGAGGGGTCGTGGAGGGCCACGAGGGTGCAGACCGGCCATGGGTCGGTGCGAGGGCAGCTCAGCCTAGAGGGTTCCGCGAGGGAGGCTCGGCCCGGAAGGGGTCGTGAGGGGCCGGTTCCACCCGAGCACCACGAGGGTCCGGGTTCCGCCGAGGGCTCGGGAGGCCAGGGGGATGGCGCAGCCGGGGTGGCATTGGAAGCCGGCGAGCTGGGGCGGCACGACCAGGGCGCGGTGCGGCCGGGGCCGGTTCAGCAGGCGGACGACGCGGCCAGGGCGACTCGGTGCGGCCCATGGTGGCTCATCCAGAAGGGTAGAGACCATAGGGGTGGTTTGGCTAGGGCGTCGCCAGGGGGGCGTGATGGGTTCAGCCAGTGGCAGTACGGAACGTCGCGGGGGGTGGCGGGGGTGATGGAGGTCGTGGGTGGCACGATTGTTACCTTGGTCACCTTCGTCGCCTTCCATCGTTTCGAAGAACACCGCAAAATAGAACAATGGACGGGTCGAGCCATGTTGGTTTGGTCTACACCCTCCGCATTTATGGTGGTTGCATTTGGTTCACAAGAACGAAGCTCAACAAACCCTCCCGCAATAAATAATCCCAAAACCCTCAAGAGGAAAACATTTGCGGATCAACTGGTTAGAAGTTGATCCGCATTCATTGTTTTAGAAGGAAAGAATTAGAAGAATATAAAATCAATCACAAAAATCCCCTACCTTGTTCAAATTTTTTTGACGTTGGCACAAGAATGAAGACGTCGATTCATTGTAGACGAACACATCCTATGTCGAAGGATGTTCGAAGAAAGAAAGTCAAAGTCGAGGTCGTTCTTCATAGTTGAAGGCGTTCCTCATTGGTGGAGTGTTCTTCGTTGGGATCCTTCTCCAAATATTCCTCCCAATATTTCTCATCTCCCAAGTTCCACCAAAATGAAATAATAGACTCCAAATAATAGACTAAGATGTTTGAATAATATTCAAAATGGTTGAATTGATTAAGGGAGAGTTGGAACAATCAATAGGTTCATTGGCAGAATTAACGTGGAGGAACCTCAAGAGGCTCCTACACATTAATGAGGGAGTTTAGATGTTTTCCTCCCCCCCATTAACAGGGGGTCGTCGGGTGGTATCTTCTCCCAATTTCAAATTGGGAGGTTTTGAGAACTCAGGTGGTTTACACCACAATTAATCATGAAGATGAGGTTTAGTCCTCGGGTGGTCCCCACCACCATAACCTCTCATTGGAGGTTAAGATGTGGTGGTCCCCACCTATAACTTCCACATGGGTGGTTATAAAGGATAAAATAAAATAAAACATGTGTTTAATTTATTTTATTATTTCCATGAAAAACCCAAAACCTAACTTTCACCCTCGACCAATTGTCGTTGAGGTGAAAGTATCCTTAAGCGAATACTGGCGCTGTGAGTTCAATTTTTTTTTCATATTTCAATTCTGAGCACTGGTTCAAAAGTTATGAAACCTCATTCGAACTTTCACTGAACGTACATGAAAAGAACTTTATAAATTGATTTCGGGCACACTGGGCCTCAGAATCACATGCCGTTAATTTTCATAGCCTCGTAAAATTCCCGTTTAAATAAAAAAATTACTTGGAAATTCTGAGTCTTTACAACTATCTTCTTACTCTCTTATCTCACAATTTTCATCCTACCCCACACTCTCTATGGATTTTTACTCTCACTATCTCTGGTGTTGGTTTAGTGTGCATCATCTCTCTTGAAAAATCATTCCAGGATAAAAAACATAATAAAAATAATTTATGTATTTTTTCTAAATCTTTTCATTTTTATTTATTTAGTTGTTTAATTTCTACATTATTTTAATTTTTTATTTACTTAGTTTTTTAATTAATTAGATATAATTTGTTAATGATAGTAAGTATTAGTAATTAATTAATTTATAATTTGTCTTAAATGGTAATTTAATCATTATTTTGATTTAATTACTATTTAAGATCACTTAATAGTAAAGAAAAAATTCTAGTTAGTAATAATATTTATAAATTAAATAATAATTAATTAGTAAGTATGATAAAAATTAATAAATAATTACTAATTCATATTTAAAATTTTTATTTAATTACTAACTATACATTTTAATAATAATAAGTAATTATTATTTAATATTAATTAATAATTAATTATTATTAATGTCAAACAATTATTATTAGGTAATTTATTAATATAAAATTAAATAATATTTAGTAATAATTAGTTATTGATAAATAATAATTAGTAATAATTGATAGTAATTAATTATTATCAAGGAAATTAAAAAATATTATTACAATTGTAATTATTAATAAAAATTCTTAATTATTATTATTTTAATTTTATTAATTTAATTACTATTTAATATCATAGATTGGTTAATAATAATTTCAACTTATTGTTAACATTTATTAATTAACTATCAATCATTTAGTAAAGTAAATATTGTGTTGTTTTTCGAGAAATTACATCCCTATCTAGATATAAATGACTGAATAAAGGATTTTGTATAGATGCATCTAGTGGTAATAACCCTAATAAAGTATGGTTGAGTATTAACATGATCTTCACTCGATACATGAAAAAGAGGTCTTACTATACAGTTGGTTTGACACTCATGAGAGATTTTATTTGGATAATTTACATGTTATTCATAAATTAATAAACCCAAGTGATAATTAAGATCACATAGAAGAAAATAATAATTATAACTTATTGTTAATATTTATAATCAATTTTCAATATATTAAAAAAGTAATGACTGTGTGGTTTTCTATGCAATGAAATATTTTTATGTACACAAAAATTTAATGTAGACTCTTGAAGGGATTCACCTGGGGGTAATAACCATGAAAAAGTATGATTGAGTATTAAATCAATCTTGACATGGTTCACAATAAAGAGGCTAAACTGCACTCATTGTTTGACACTATCATAGGATATGATTGGTTTAATTCACTTTCTCTATATAAATTATTAAACACAATAAATATTTCCAAATTATATCATTGTAATTTGAAACAAAATCACAAAATTATTCCATTATTAACCCTACATGGTTATTCCGCATAGTGAATATTTTTTTACCCTTATGGAATCATGATTACAAGAAATTTTTTCATGTAGAAAATCATGTCTTTATACATCTACTACTATAGTGAATTTATTCAAAAAAATCATGGAGCTCTATATAGTAAAAATCCAACAAGATCTGATATCATAAGTGATTGTATTATCCTAGGATAACTTCACGAAAGAATTCGTGGTTGGTTAAATTTGAGACAAAATCAAGAGAACCATTCTATTAGTTATAGGTATTTGCAAAAAAAAGATAGCTATGGAATTTAGATTGTAATTTACTTAATGATGAGGACTAGTTTAAAGTGTAACATCCTAGGTAAGTAAAAGAATATGAAATTTTAATATTTAATTATATTTATGAATTAAATATTAATTTTACTTTTAAGGGGATTCTATGTTCGATGGCATACCCGACACCCAAAAATGGGTTTCTCTGAAATCTCATGTTGCACACAAGGTTGAGTCATACTGAAAAATAATAATATAATATTATTTAAAATGGTAGTTTTTTCACTTTTATATGTTATATTTGAAAAAATATTATTATTTTTATAATCAGGAAATCAAAATTTACTTTGGATGAAATTTTGGTATTTTTATGATAATGTTCATTTTTTATGAATAGTTAAAAGTACTACATTTTAATTCAAAACTGCCTTTTAATATAATTTATTTATATAGTTAGATTGTTCTTTTAATTGGTTTAAAAGTTTAATTATATTATATTTTTACCATTTAATCCAATTTTGGTAATTGTATGTAATTTCACTCTTAAATTGGACACAAACAAAGCTAAATCTTTTGATAGTAATTATTTCTTAAAAACACGATTTTTCTTTTTACAACGGGAGTTAATTTTAAATTAATTTCTGACACTTTTTTGTTTTGAATTTGGAAAAATGGATTCCATATTTGGAATCAGGAGTTCTAAATTTTTTAAATAGGTAACTTTTATTTTTAGACCCTATGATTATTTACTTGAGTAAATATTTTATTAACATTGTTAAATGGTAAATTTGGTAAATAAGAGTAAAAAATAATATTATAATAATATTAAATTACCGATACACTTATCATATTCCTATTATATAAGATATTTACGAACAAGGGAATCCTTGGGTCTATTTTGGGGCCCCATGGAGACACATGGGAGTGCTCATGACACTTTATATTAATTAATTTAAAGTAAAGACAAAAGTAACAAAAACATATATCTTTTAGTAAGTCAATTTTTATAAGGGGTTATATAAGTGATATCCTAAACTAAGAAAACCATTAGAAACATAAATATATTTTCTATATCATGTTATTTTATTTATAATTTTTAGAACTTATATAAATAAATTTAATTATGACACAATAGTGATGGAGGAATTGTTTCATTAATAAAATATTTAAATAAATGATTTTATAAATATTAAAATAAATTTATTTTGAAAATTTTTATGCCATAATAAAATTTTAGCGATAATAATGACTTGTTATATTTTAATTAAAGACAGTTTTTTGAAATAATATAGTTTTTATATATTCATTAAAATTCCTGATATGAATAATTTAAAAATTGACATAAATGAGTTTTTAAAACAATTAATATTTTATTAAAAGATAAAATAGTAATAAAAATATAATATTATACCAAATGACTTGAATAATGTACTAAATGATTCATTTTGGGTCTCTTTTAATTTTATAGTTAATATATTAACTATATAGTATGAATTTATAAGAGGACATGGTAAAAGGTAAATAAGTTAACAAAGGGTTAAACAAAAAAGATAAGGATTAAAAAATATCCAAAACCTATCCAATTCTTATTGGATGATTTTATTTAAAATTATATGTACCTTATCGTAGAATTGAATATGTTTTGGACTTTTTGAAGCAGAAAATCATTTTATAACAAAATAATTCTTTCAAACTTTCTTAAAGAGCGCCTCCTCCCTCTTATACAAGGCCACCACCTCTAACCCATTACTCACACCTCTCAAGCCCCTTGACTCATCCAAACTCTACCCCAATAATCTCCCAACATCCCTATATTCCTCATAGAAGCCTTACCCTAGGAAGAAGGTGATTCCAAAAAGAAGTTTGGATCAAACCAAAGTGAGTTACCCAATTTAGTGGAGATTAAAGAACGAACGAGTCAAGTCGGACATGAGGTAAGGGGTTTTCATCTAACATATTATTCCCATGAGATTAATGATATATTTGTCACTTTTTCCTTTTTTTGTGTATTTAATACCCATGATTGTATTAATTTTGTAATATACTTTTATTTATGGGTAATACATCTTCATTGTATGATCCTTCTTTCACGTGGTGTATGTTTCATAAGTTACCAAATCTATAAGGGAACCTTTCACTTTCCTCATCTAATCAAGGAATTATTTTATTTTATGTCTTTTAAATTTCAATTTTCTTATATTTTGATATGTTATTATAAGTCTTTATTGTTTTAAATTTTATTTCCATGTGATGTGAGACCATTTTCTCTCTCATCAACTCATTTTTTGAATTTTAAAGCGATGCTGTTAGGTTGTTGAATTTCTGTAAGAGAACATCTTAACCAAATTTCAATTATTTTGGATAAAATTATAATTCTTGATTATGTTGGGATATGAATATGTTTGAATGGCCTCTGACTATTTTACACTTAATTTCCAATTATATTAGGTGTATTTTTCTTAGTCACACATAATTATGTCATTGATTTATCCTTAATCTAACTATACAATATTTGTACGGGAATTTGTCTCAATCTCCTTTCATTGAGGCATCCTTTGATTTATACACGACATTATTTTATACGGTGTATAAATCCCTTTGAATTTTAATTTCATTCTATGGGAATCTTTTCTCAACAAAGTGTTTTTCTAAATGACAAAAAGAATGTTTCTTTTAAACGTACGTGGTGACAATGACCTTTGCGCCGCTACGATCATTATTTGATATTTGGCTTCCTATAAAAGAGGTAGTGTTTTTAAAAGGTAAATAAATTCCATATACTATTTTTATGTATTTTGGTATTGAAAAAGTTTTTGATAATGGATTGGTTATGTCAATACATTTAAATTATATATTGTGATTGAAATGTGTAAATGTTATCTTTCTTTTATGTTTGTTTTATGTATTATGAATATGTTCTGGTTCATGGGCATTGTTTATGTATACGGGTGGTTCTGTGATAAACCTAGGGCGGGTGAGCCTGAGATAGCTTTCTAAGGCATTGGGTAACGTGATAGAGGAAAATGTTAATGTTTCTACTAAGATATTTAGAAAATATACTGTGATGGGTATTCCAAAAGTAACTCCCTAAGTTGCTATAAAAGCTAATACATAAGTATGTTATGGATGCCATGAGATACTTTTATGATTTGTGATTAATATGTGGTATTCATAAATCTTATGATTTCATGAGGTAAAGAGCTTATGTTTTGTATGTAATGATATACTAATGTTTTATTTATTTATTTTATAACCCTTAATGAGCTTTTTATATTCATCCCATGTTTTGAAATGTTTTTCACAAGATTTGAAGATAAATAGGGTCAAGTATGGGATCAAAGAAAATTCATGATGTCTAAAACATGGAACTAGACATGTTTCTTTTTTAAGAGTTTTTATTTTTTGAAAAAATAGAAACCGATTAGAAGTGTCTACATTGTAATTTTGGAAATGTAAAGTAATAGTTATGGACTAATTCTCTAAAACTCTTAACATAAAAAGACCTTCAATGAGACCTTTTGACTTAACTGAAGATTATGTAATGTTTAAGGTTGGTTCCCTATAGTTGGTATCAAAGGGCGGTTTAGGCAACTTTAGGGATTAAGAGTTTTCGTTAAACACATGGTTAGTCTCTATGTCTACTACTTAAGTTAAATCCTTATTTTGTAACTTTTTCATATCAAGGAATGTCTGTTACAAATGGAAGGAGGAGGATCTCAAATGACATTCCTATCTCTTACTAATGTCTTTCTTGCAATAATTATTGCAAAGTCATGTTTAAATGATTGTGAAACTTTATCTAGCATACAACTCACTTGAAAGAAATTGTTTGAGATATCAAACACCTCCTATATACCTCGATACCATAATAGATCATGGGTTGTATTTAATCGAATCATATTTTCTCAATATTATCATATTTTCAAGAAAGTTAAATATTATCCAGGGATTTTGAAATATTTTACCTTATCATAAGATTTTGAAGCATATTATGATTTTGAAAAAGGTTCTGAATAAGGAGACCCTTGTGCAACCTATTTATATTTTCTTTCACAATATAGTAATCTAGAACATACTTATGGTATTTTAAAAGGACCATTTATTGAAAGTTTCAACTCAAACTCAGTCCAACTATTTTATAAAAATCATATTTTATGAGTTATTTTGAAATTATATGTCATACATGATTATTTTCTGAAATTATTTTTTGTAAAACACCGATATGACCAAAG
Source organism: Viscum album (assembly GCA_963277665.1). Lineage (NCBI taxonomy): Eukaryota > Viridiplantae > Streptophyta > Magnoliopsida > Santalales > Viscaceae > Viscum > Viscum album. The sequence continues at coordinate 3,627,158 of OY728122.1, read as the reverse complement.
TTGTACAAGGTGTATTTGGATGAAGGAATAAAATGATTTTAAAGGATCTATAAATCATTGCTGCAATGCATTGACCTTCTAACTATGTGAATAAGATGATAATGAAACCATATGGAAACCATGATCAAGGTATGATGTTATTTCTATTGGGAATAGTTATATTTTATCATATGTAGATGAAAAATGACAATATATAAGATGTTGAGGTCTTAATGTATTGGAATGAAAATTAAAGGTATAAGAAAACCTTTTAAGTTAAAACATGTTAGGATTATTTTATTATTATTATAAAAAGGACAACCCGTAAGATGTGTGAAAACCAGTCACGTTCGGCGAGGATACATGAATCGAACCCACAATCGAAGGGTGACAAGGGCGCATCACCTACCACTAGCCTATGTGAACTCCCTTGTTAGTATGACTTATTATTTTTAGTTAAATGATTTTATAGGTCAAGAATAATATGATTTTAGGAACTTCTATTTTATCAAATGGATATCTTGAATATAGGAAAATGATTTGGTGATTAAGTAATAAAGCTTATTTGAAAGATGTTCTCTTTTTGAGGAACATTATATTCTTAAGGTAAATATAATACTATGGGATCTCATTTTTGGAGTAATGGTTGAAATTTTAGTTTGGAATAATCTATGTTTTTATTGTGTACATATGGTGATTTGTGTTATTTATTGAAATGATTAACCTATACTAGAGAATATGTGATTAGGTTAATTATTTTTCAGTGTGAGACTTTAAGAGTAACCAGTGTTATTTGGAGATAAATGTTAAGATATTTGTGGAAGACTGTGTGATTAAATTCTTCTGAGTTTTGGGTTTCAATTTTAGTTTGGATTATATTGAAGGATTTAAAGGACAATTGTTTATTGAATGGTCTTTTTTGATCTTTGGGTATTTTTTATGAAATTTTGGAGATTAAGAGTATTATTTATTTTTATAAAAGATTGTACTTTTGGGGATTATCTAATCTTGTAATAACCATTTGGGTTTTGATTAATGTATAGAGATAGGGGAAATATATAGTTCAACTTTTGTGGATTATATGATTCTCTAGAAGTCGATTCTAGCACTTCAGATGTGACTAAGTCATCTTGAATACTCATAGTTTGGAGAAAATATGAGTTTTTAGTTGAAACATATTAAAGGATGAAACTATACTTGAAAAGTAAGCATATTTCCTTATGTTCATGGTCAATATCATAATTAAATCCTCCAACTTTAATAAAGGGAACTTAAAACAAAAAAAACTTTGTCCGTTTACTTTTCCTATTGAGGAATCAAAGACTATATAACCTATCACAAGTTTGTGGTTTTCTTGTTGTTAACTTTCTCCTAGTCATGTTTTCTATAACTCTCTATCAGAACATGAAACCCAGTTTCTCCTCCAAATCATTGTTTTCAGACATGGAATCCTAGTATGTGTTATCTCAGGTAAACTTTATACTTCTCATTCTTTCTTTCTAAGTGATATTTTTATTGACTCTTTTCCCGATGTGGTACTTTTAATAATGTATCCGAGACCAATTTCAAAATTGCAAGGACACAATTCCCAAAAGGGGGGAAGGATGTAACATACTAGGTAAATAAAGAATATGACATTTTCATATTTATAAATGTTTGTGAATTAAATATTAATATTACTTTAAATGGGATGTTATGTTCAATGGAGAACCCAACATGCAACAATGCATTTCTCTGATATCTCATGTTGCACACAAGGCTGAGTCATACTGAAAAATAGTAACAAAATATTATTTTAAATAGTAGTTAACATCTAACTGTTGTATTGGAGGGAATGAATATAACTAACTAGAATATGATTACACATGTTTATTAAATGTTTTTACATTTATCCAATAAAATTTAGAGGCTTAAAATAATATTGAATCCAATTTTAAGCATAAACACTCTAATATTATTTAAATGGTCGATGTACCGCCTTTTGATAGAGAACCCTTTTCAAAAATAGTTTTTTTTTTCACTTTTATAGGTTATATTTGAAAAAATATTATTATTCTTTAGAATCGGGACATCAAAATTTACTTTGTATTAAAGTTTTCTATTTTTCTGATAATGTTCATTTTTTTAATAGTGAAAAATACTTAATTTTAATTCAAAACTACCTTTTAACATAATTTATTTATATAGTTATATTGTTCTTTTAATTGGGTTTAAAGTTCAATTGGATTATATTTTTAAAATTTAATCCAATTTTGGTCATTGGAATTAATTTTACTCTTAAATTGGACATAAACAAAGGTAAGTCTTTTGATAGTTATTATTTCTTAAAAACATGCTTTTTATTTTGACAACAGAATTAATTTTAAATTATTTTTTCCACTTCTATGTTTTGAATTTGGAAAAATGGATTCCATATTTGGAATCAGGAGATACAAATTGTGTAAATAGGTAACTTTTATTTTTAGACATTATGAATCTTTAGTTTAGGAAATATTTTATTTATCATGGTTAAAGGGTAAATCTGGTAAATATGGGTGAAAAATAATATTATAATAATATTAAATTATCCTTACACTTGTCCTAACCCTATTGGATGAGATATTGACGACCATGGTCGTCCTATTGTTGATTTTGGGACCCCATGGAGCCACTTATAAGAGATAATGACACTTTATATTAAGTAATTTCAAGTAAAGACAAAAGTAACATAAACATATATCTTTTAGTAAATTTTTTTTATATGGGGTTATATAAGTGATATCTTCACCTGAAAATTATCATTTTAAAGCTAAAAAAATTCCAATATCATGGTATTTTATTTATAATTTTTAGATATTAAATAAATAAATTTAATTATGAAACAATGGTGATGAAGTAATTGCTACATTAATAAAAGATTAAAATAAATGATATTATAAATATTAAAATAGATTTATTTGGAAACTTTTTATGCAATAAATTTTTTTAAGGATAATAATTACTTGTTTTATTTTAATTAATTATGTTTTTTGAAATAATAATGTTTTTATATACTTTTTAAATGTATTTATATAAATAATTTAAAAATTGACATAAATGTGTTTTTAAAATAATTAATATTTTATTAAATTATAAATTAATAATAGAAATATAAGATTCATCCAAATGACTTAAATAATTCAAAAAATGATCTATTTGGGGTATTTTTTAATTTTATAGTAAATAAATTAAACATATAGTATGAATATATCAGAGAACATGGTAAAAGTTAAATAAGTTAACAAAGGCTTAATCAAAAAAGATATGGATTAAAAAATATCCAAAACCTATCCAATTCTTATTGGATGATTTTATTTCAACTTATATGTATCTTATATTAGAATTAAATTAGTTTTATTTGTTTTCAAATGGAAAATAATTTTATAATAAAATAATAATTTCAAAGTTTCCTAAAGATACCCTCCTCCCTCTATTAAAAGGACACCGCCTCAAACCCATTACTCAAACCTCTCAAGCCCCTTGGATCCTCCAAAATTTACTCTAAGAAGCACAAAAAATTAATCTATTCCTTCTATAAGCCTTCCCCTAGTCATAAGGCAATTAAAGAAATTATTTTTGTTCAAACCAAAGGGAGTTACCCAATTTAAAAGAGATTAAAGAACGAACGAGTCAAGTCATACATGAGGTAAGGGGTTTTCATCTCACTTTTTATTCCCATGAGATTCATGCTAAATTTTCCAATATTTCCTTTTGTGTGGTGTACATACTTCAAATTATTGTATTCATTATGTAACATACTTTAATTTATGGGTATTTACATCTACATTGTATAATCCTTCTTTCATATGGTGTATGTTTCATAAGTTACCAAATCGATAAGGGAACCTTTCACTCTCCTCTTCTAACCAGAGACTTATTTTTTGTTATTTCTTTTAAATTTCCATTATAATATGTTGGTATATGTTCTTATGTATCTTTATTTTTGTAAATTTTATGTCCATGTGATAAAAGACACTTTTCTCTCTCATCAACTCATTTTCTGAATTTTAAATGGACATCGTTAGGCTGTCAAACTTCTGTAAGAGAACTTATTAACCCAATTTCAATTCTTTAGGTTAAACTTATACTTCTTGATTATGTCCTGATTTTAATATTTGTGAATTAACTATGATTGTTTTACACTTAATATCCACTTTTATTTGGTGTATTTATATTTGTCACACATAATTTTGTCATTGATTTATCCTTAATCTAATGATACAATATTTCTAAGGGACTTCATCTCAATCTCCTTTCATTGAGGAATATTTTAATTTTTAAATTAATTTATTTTATATGTTGTATAAACCCCTTCAAATTTTAATTTCATTAAAATGTAATCTTTTCTCTATGAAGCATTTTACTAAATGACAAAAAGAATGTTTCTTTTTAACATATGCAGTGACAATGACCTTTCCGCCACCATGAAAATTATTTGATATTTGGATTCCTCTACAAGTCGTAGTATTTTTAAAAGGAAAATAAATACCATATACTCTTTTCATGTATTTTGGTATTGAAAATGGTTCTGATAATGGATTGGTTATGTCAATATATTTAAATTATATATTGTGATTGAAATTTGGAAATGTTATATTTCCTTTATGTTTGTTTTATGTGTTATGAATATGTTATGGTTGATTGGAATTGTTTACATATATGGGTGGTTCTATGATAAACCTAATATTGGTGATCCCGAGATAGCTCTCCAATTCATTGGGTAATGTGATGGAGGTAAACCTTAATGTTTCTCCTAGTATTTTTAGGTAATATACTGTGATAGGTATTCCAAACGTAACTCCCTACATAGTTGTGAAAGATACAACATAAGTATTATATGGATGACACAAGATACCTTTTTGATTTGTGATTACTACGTGTTATTCATAAATCTTATGATTTCATGAGGTATGTTAAAGATCTTATGTTTTGTGTGTAATGATTTACTAATGTTTTATTTATTTATTTTATAACCCTTGTTGAGATTTTTATGCTCATCCCAAGTTTTGAAATTTGTTTCACAGGACTTAATGATGAATAGGGTCAATGATGGTATCAAGGAAATGTCATGTTGTCTAAAACATGGAACTAGATATGTTTCTTTTTTTAATAATTTTTATTTTATGAAAAAAATAGAAACTAAGTAGAAGTGTCCACTTTGTAATTTTTTTAATGTAAAATAATAGTTATGGCCTAATTCTATTAAACTCTAAACCTGAAAAGATCCTCAATGTGAATTCTTAACATAACTCAATATTATATAATGTTTAAGGCTGCATCCTTATTGAAATAAAACAAATTATTTAAGTAACAGTGTGCTAATTGTTTCATGGAGTTATAAGTGGTGGTTTCTACTATCCTACAGTAGTCTTATATTGTATGATGATAGAGCCATAAAAGAGTTATTGAAGAAGATCCATCCAATTATTATGCGACTGTTCCATATTCTGTTGAAAAAGAAAAACAATTTGATAAACTGAATATTATGAAAGGTCAATTTGATAGTAAAGAAGTGTCTAATGGTGGAAAATTTGGAGGAAATAGTGATTATGAGAATGAAGCTGAAGAATTTGTCATTGATGTTTCTAGAAATATAATTGTTTTACCCCTACCTCAATGAAAGATAAATCATCCATCATGGTTCACATCTTGGTTGGAGGCTATGAAACATTTTCCCAAATTCTATAGGAATAATATCACACATATGAATGATTTTAGTGGATTAATTGAGGATGGATTTGGTTTAGTGAATAAAATATTATACCTTATAAGATATGTTTTTAGAAAATATTCCCTGAAAAGTGTACTAGAAATATTAATATACAGTGACACTTCAGATACTAAGTTATGGGAGTCTAAATATAAAAAATATGTCATACATTTTGAAAAATAGGGTGATGATTGTATATTTCACTTGGTGGCGAGTCTTGATATTTCTCATGGTGGGTGATGAATATTTGAGGTTGGGGAATCACAAACATTTCAGTATCTTATCCTAGCTTAGGATCATACATTATTGGAGTCTAAATTTATTTCATATGTTTTTTAGAATATCATGACTTGGAAATATGCGCCTTTATCCCTTATAAAATAGACTAAAAAAGCCCTTCAATATTTCATATGGAAAGGCATGGAATGAAAAATATATGGCATTCATTATAGTGTATAGTGATGGGGATGTCTATTATTAGGTGTTTTCAAAATTTCTATAAATACTGAGGCAAAAAAATCAATTTATATTCCACCTTGATATGAATGAACATGTGTCTCAAGATAACCAATTCGATCCTTATCATGTTAAATTTCATCATTTATTTTGGTAATCCATTTCATGTATTGTTGAATTTCATTTCAGTAAAGTATTTATAGAGATTAAAATAATTTGTTTATATGGAAAGTACATTGGTATATAGATAAATTTAGTAACCAAATTTGTAATGTTTCCCTACTACCACTTTAATTTTTCATAGTGTAGAAGTAAAATTGTGACTCTTGGAGTTTATTTTTGAAATGTATTAGTGTTGGAGTTGGTACCCTAGAACCAACTAATTTTTAATTTATATTTCTTATAAATTCATGGATTTGAATATTATTACCTTATCAAATGTTGATTGTTCTTCTTTATAATATTAATTTGATAATGTCCTAGAATATATGTTTCATTAAAAAGGTCATAGTGGTCTCCATATATGATGTGAACCTTGGAATTCAATAACGATAATATTAAATATTTTTTTAAAGTCAGATAACATTCTATGATGGTAAACATAGTATATTGATTGTTAGGTGTGATTACTCATAAGTGGATAAATATTTATCTCATAAATGTTTTAATTTTTATACTTCAAGATGAAATATTATGATAACAAACCCTCTTATTTGAAATCCCCATGTTTTTCTCATCAGATATTTCTATCTATGAGCGTTTCTAATGGTTGTTAGACATTGATATTATTATTAATGCGTTTATGGACTTTCAAAATTTATTTTATTTTAAAATTTCATGATGATATTGTTCATGGTGTAGTTGGGTACATTTTAAGAATCATGAATGATGTGTTGTTAATGAATTGGTCAATGAATGATTTGTCCCTTGTATTTTTATGGAAGTTGATATCACATCCCTTTGATTAAAATGAAACTGTCAAAATAAATTCCATGTCCATGGTCTAATGATGAGTTTATTTTAGATATAAAAATAAATAATTATCAAGAATAAAGGGTTTTGACATGAGTATACATCCTACATGATGAGATATTGAGATAAATGGGGCACATTACAATGTGATCATTCATATGTGGTTGTTGTTATTACAATATACCTTCTTCCTCTATGGGTTCCTTAAAATGTTGCAAGATAAAAATCTGGGTCTTCAGGAAAGGTCACCTAATGAAACTGAGGAAGAGGATAAGAGGGTCACACACAAAGTGTTTCATTTGATCATAGTTAAATAATATTTATATTTAATAATTGGAAGAAATATTACTCTCCAGACCAAGAATAACTATTTCTGAAATATTTTCTATATTATCTTAAATATTAAATAAACATTTATTATCATATTAATTGTCTAATTATGTTAATATATAATATTTATTTATCTATTTTTATTCATATCTTAATAAATATTAATTAATTTAGTAAATAATTAATTAATTTAGTTATGTAATGATTAAATAAATATTTATTATCCTATTTGTGAATATATTATTTATTTATTTATTAATAGAATAAAATGTATAACTAAATATTTATTAATTATTCAATAAATTACATGTAGGAAAAGTGGAACAAGAAGAGTTATAATGATAAATATCAATATCTAAGATGATAAAACAATATTTAACATTTCTCCAAATAGTGTTTTTCATGATAAAAACAATAACATTATTACTTGGTATGGGGTCATTTAAGAGTTTAATGTATTTTTAAGGAAATTTTTATAATTAAATGATACTTAACCGAAACTAATAAAACTATAAATAGACTATTATTTCTTTTGTGCTACTATGCCTCAAATTTGGGGAATTTGTTGTGAACAACAAAATCTTGAGCTCTCTCTCTCAAGACCAATGAAGGCTCTAGAGTCTCTTATCTCAAGCCCGAGGATTCTCCTACCTCCTCTATCTTCTCAAGAATGAGATCAAATTGATGATTATTCATGACTTAAATAATCATCACAACTATTAAGTAAAACACAATAACATGATATATCTTCCACACTAGAACCTATTAATGCATTAACATTGTTCAAATATCAAAGGAGCATGTGGGCATCACCACTAGAGGGGCTCTACTTTGGATCCTAAAAAAACAATGATGTTATTCTTATTGGTTTAGAATGATGCACATTATCAATGAATAAATATCTCAAGATTGAGGTAACCATTCTTTTTGTGCTTAATTTTTTTTAAAAATTGACATCAAAAGTTCTTCACTTGGTTTCAGTGTTTTATTTTTCTATATTTTTTGGAAAAAAATCATTTTTCATGACTTTTAGGAATTATATTTAATGAATGATCTATAAAATACAATAATTTATATCTTTGTCATTGGCCCAAACATGTGATTCCACTACACATGAAACAAGCAAGTTGTATTAGAGTAGTCATATAAAAATTTATAATTATTTATTTTTTTGTTGGTCATTATGCATTTAAAAGTTAAATTTAATTTCAAATTTTTATTTTTTCCTTATCCTTCATCATGTTATATTCTAAATCCTCTTCTTTTCCCAATCCATCCATCCAATGGTCCGAAGGCCTTCATTTTTAATTCATTTTTGATAATCCACCTTTCAAGGGGTGATGTGGAACCCTTACAAGGCTCGTAGGTGTAAGTATTACATGGCCTGTAGGACTTAGAGGAATTCATTTTCCCGTAGGCTTCAAACATTAAATACAACCCAGACTAACTACTTGGAAATGCTCCTCCCCAGCATCTTCATCATGAAATCAGCTCTCCACCGTCGCATGGTTGTTCGACATCTTCTTTTCCCACTCATATTGACAATATAATTTAATAATTAATGAATAACACATTCAAATAACTCATTTAGAGGTGCCCTGAATTCTGGTCATATAACAAAGGGTTACACGACTTATACCCCTCTATAACATGCTATGCACCCTTTTTCATTTAACTAGGAGACCCATGTGGACTACGGGTCATTGTGTATTGAATACACACTATATACATTAAATGCATTATGTGTTGACAAACCAGGGTAACACATGTTTTTTCTAGACTACATACCATGTAGTTTTCCTTCATTCCATATAGTCCACATGTTTTCACAGCGTAAAATATGGGGTTAAGACACTTTCTGTAATTAATAAAATGTGTGTACATAATTCAAGATGTGTACAGGTTAGAATACAATTAACTTTAAGTACACATTTTGTATCCTTACTATGTTTTATGTACTTTATAAATGTCTGTCATAAATACATGTTTACTCCTTAGGCATGTACTGTGTAAATCTGATGAAGAAAAGTTTACATCTTTTGGTCAACTTTCACATGTCTTGTAATTTTTTTTGTTTATTTATAAATAATAAATTTAATTAATTTATCTATAAACCTCATCATTATGTGTTTCATGTGTCATCAATTTGAATAATACATGCCATATGATAGGTTTTATTTGATAATAAATTAATAATTAGTTTATGCATAAAATCTAAACAACAAACTATGTATATTCAAAGTATATTGACTACTATATGAAAATTTAAAATATTACATGATAAATTAATTAACATGTGTTCCATGTGTAATTTAATTTACTCTTAAAAATAATGTTATTAAAAGATAAAATTTTTTCGCTTAATGTTTTGTTATTACTGGGACTTTCACGAAGGTACATATCATTGTTTTTTTGGTTTGAACCCCTTTTTTGTGTTGATAAACATTACCTGAGGATTAAGTATGTATCGAGGGAATCTAGTACAAATTTGGAGCCTGGATTTATGAAAATTTGGAAGGTAGACTGAGTTTTATGGTTAATGCACGGTTAATGCTAACCATTGTACTCAACCGTGCGAGGCACCTAGTCCACATGGGAGGCTGCATGGTTTTTATACAAGTTTGAGGGAAGGGTCTCATGATCATGTGGTGTTGTAGAAATCTCTAACATTCCCATTTGGAATGGCATGCACATTGTTAGAAAAACCATATGCCTATCCTATGCGAGTGGTGTTCTTGGGCAGTGGATAACTCATGATTGGCACACAGTTTGTCCAACCATGCAGCCAAACCACGTGACCCATGTTTTGAAGTAGAATTTAACATTTTCCCTTAAATGATCTTAAATATCACCCCATTTTTTCTTCTTTCAGTCAATGGACAATAACCTTTGTCTTCTCCCATCGAGCTCTCCCAAGCCTATGTTAGTGATTTTAATAACTCCCATGTTCAGTCTCTATTTTCACCACCATCAGAAGCATTGGATTCTGCATTGTAAGATCTTTATTCCTATTTTTTCTTATCTTAGATTCTCTTCTCATATCTTTCACTATTTTAGTGTGATATAATATGACCTATTTTCAAGTAATTGGTATGTTCTTCTATTTTCTCCTATTATTGCTCGATTCAAAGGTACACATTGGATGTCGAGAGTGATACAAACCTAAGATTGGTGGTCTAGGAATTTTCTCAAAAATTTGAGATTCTTTCATAGCTTAATAATCATGCCACCCACCATATATTTCCAAGAGATTTAATAAAATGTATATTTCTTTTTTAAATTAATTAAAAATTTATTTTATATACCCATAGACCCTATTAAATTGTTAGAGGTTGCATACCTCTTGGAAACCACCCCTTTGGGTGTGTTAAAAGAATTTACATCCTTTATATAAATGTTTAATTGACCAAAACACCTTCTATGTGTTTATATGAACTCTAAAATAGAATTTCATTGCTTAATTAATGAAAAATACATGATTAAATTGATTGTAATTGGGTGGAAAGGCCACACCGCATGATATATATTTATAAACAAGAATGGTATGAAATGTGACCCATATGGTTGGATGAGATAAAATGATTATAAATATTTAGAGATAATACCTAATAATTATGATTACTAGACCATAGATACTGGTCAATGAACAAAGTTTAAGGGTTTTATTGATCATGGAGATTCATGCTCCCTTATGTTGGGTGTTGGGCATGGTGCCTCACATCAATTACTTTATTTAGGCAATGGGAATGAAATTTGATGTTCCATTGTACCGAGTGTTAGTCATGAAGCCTCAACCAATAATCTTGAGTGTAGATCATGATGTATCTCATTCATATGAGATCCACGGATTGTACCCTTGCTGGAGACATTGACTCATTAGACAAGTTTGGCATGTCTGAGTTATGCCCAAGTCCATCTTTATACCTAGTTTCCATGTATACGCCTCTATATTTCTATACATATTGACTATATATACATGTATTATATATATATATGTGATTATTATATATATATGGTAAACTAATCATACTCATTCTAGACTATGCCAAAGCAGGTAGAGCCATCTAGGTTTCCTATAGGAACCTGAGTCGGTTATTATTTAGTTTCCAACATTGTTTTTATCAGTTATACTTTTACACTATTATGTTATTTACAATACCTATATTTTTCTACACATCATTGGTGGTGGCCTACTAAGTTTATATCACACCATATTCGGTTTGTTTGTGGTACATGAGTAGAACTTATCCATATAGGTGTTGATAAGGGAAAACTTTCTATCACGAATGCTTGTTTTGTTTAGCTTGTATCATGGAGCGTGGGAGAAGATTAACCAACATATACTTGTGATTCTAGTTTATTTTTCCTTTTCTATTTTTAAATTTTTTTGTAAATCATGTTATATATTCTTGTTTCATGTATCCCATGTTCCCCTTTTTAAAATCATCATGCCATGCTATCATTTTAATTATGATTCAACATTTGGATTTTGATTATTATTACTGCATGGATGTTTATTATTCTAATATTTTTTTTGTTATATCATCATTCTAATATTTATATTTATTTATTATTTTTTATTATTCAACTCTGATATAGTGTTATATTCTCCCCACCATACTGCAATGTACCCTCGTTGTTAGTCTGTATCCTCTGGCATAAGGGGAGTCACACAAGAATCCATGTGACCCACCATTTTGGAGAATCTTTTTAGTGAATAATGGATTGGTATGTTACATGATGAATTAGACAAATATTTGAGATATCAATACATATAGAGTAGGAAAAATAGATACTCACTGAGTTACTTTCAAGCACAAAGTTGTGTACTGTTTTATGAAATATTAAATAATATAAAATTAATATTTAATTTAAAATATGAATCTGAAGGGAAATTGGATAAAATAAGATAAAATTAATTAATTAATTAATAATATAGTAGAATTTAATAACTCATTCTTGTTTTATCTTATCAAAGAACAAATTGAAATAAATGATAGCTAATTATTTTAAATGTGTGGTCATTGCATGTGTATGAACGATCATGATCTTTGACAAACCCTATGTATGTATTAATTTTATTTATTTTAATTTATTTCATGGGTTTGTGGTAATTTATTATTAAATTTAATATGATCATTTTTGTTTCATCCCTCCCTCCTTTATTATGTAAGACCTAAGGGTATAAGGTTGTTTTATATAATTCCCATTAACAAATTATTTGGTTCCCGTCAACTTCATGTGAATAATTAAAATATAATACTTAAAAAGAGTATCTAAAGGCACATGTGGTTAGTTAAAGTTGGATAAAAGGTGGAGTAGGTTCAATATACAACCAAGGAAAAACCCAATCAAGAAATACATATGTGGATAGGTGGGATGCTGCAACTAATGTCAAGACTAGCACAATTTGTTAATTGTTTGGTTAATAGGTTGATTTATAGTCCTCTAAATAAATCATCCATTAGTTAAATATCATGATAATTTTATTTATTTATTTATTTTATTTCTATATATTAAATAATTTATTTTATATATGTAATACCTTGATCACACAAATAAATGAACTAATATGCAAAGATAGAATTCTAATAAATGGATTATGTATAAATGTGTTATAAAAAAATAGTTAATAACTTAAATAAAATACACTTAAAATTAAAAAGTTATGTGAAGGATAAAAAAAGAAAATAAGTTTCATAATAAATAAAAAACTCTCAAAAAAATATTATGTCAGATTATTCCTCCTATTAAAAAAATTAAAACAAACAATAGTTAAAGTGTTGATTCAAGCCATAGTCGAGGTCACTTTTAATTATTGTGTAGTACTAATAGAGATTATGGGTTGAATTAACCAAAATTATATTAAATTTAATGTCCATAGTCTATTCAAGACAAATTTGGATGCCATTATTGAGGAAATCAATGTTTGGATTTCAGGATTGTGGAGTCCACTCAACAGAACCACGAGATGCAATCCTGTTATTAGAAAGACCACCAACATAAACATATTCCTATTTCTTTCATGGCCATAGTCTGGATCATATGGACGATGATATGGATCCCTTCTACTATAATTTCCTCATTGTATGACATTTTGAGTTCAATGTAGTGGTTCTTTGAGACTTGATAAAATAGTGGTAGACTTAATAAAATTAAAACTGTTATGTATCATATAGTTGGTAATAAAGATAAAATGAAAAAATATATTCATTTTATTATTATATGATGAATGGAAAGAGAAACGAATAAATCACTATAATTATTCCTTAACTAATGGTATGCCCTTACAAATAGAAATTTCTAGAAATCATAAAATCGTTTATGTAATGCATTATTATTAGAAATATTTTATTATGTATTAGAATATCCAATTCCTATTTTTTCTCCCTAGTAGGTGAGAAAAGGTGAGAAGGATACATTATGAATATATTTAGAGGATTATTACAATGTTCAATATATTATATTATCAACTATGTTAAGAGAGTTAATGATGCAACATAATGACTTGGATTCTAACACTATAACACCTCATCTTATTTTTTTTAGAAATTGATGGAAAGGCTTGATATAAATAAGATTTTCAATGTACTATATCATTGTAAGCAGGAAGAATGGAACCTAACTACTGATCATGGATTCAAAATGATATGTTATATTTATTATTTGGAGAAATTAGTCTACCACTTTGATAAGAAATTTTCCATTGATCTTATTTTATTAGCCTTATCACCAAGGATATCCTTATTTTTCCAATACTAAAAAAATTAAATGGATAACTCACTCAGGAAACTTTTTTCCATGCTTCACCAAGCAGAAAAGGATTGGTTAAAACACATTTCTTCACCTCTTTTGGTGATAAAAAGATTCCATGTCTAATATAAAGACAAAGTATTCATTACATCATCCTTTATAGATACAAAGGATTAAGAGGTAGAAGAATGGATGTGAGGTTATCTTCTTCTTATATGGAAACAAAAGATACTAGAAAAGAAATTTTTATGAATTGAAGAAGTAAATAGTTCATCCTATTCAAGTATATTAATAAAGTTTATATTCACCACATGAACATTAAAATACTATATGATTACAACATAAATGTATTTAAATTTAGGAAATAATAAATAATATAAAGGTTATATAGTGAACTCAAAAGGAGCTGAGAAAGGGAGATTCTGATATCACCCAAGTGGAGTTCACTACATCTAATTTTTAAAATCAATTAACTCTAGTTTGTATCGATTTTTACAAAAATATATATATTACTGTCTTGTTTGACACAATGATAAATTATTTCACATTTTTAATAAATCTTTTTATGGTTATTTATATTAAAATAATAATTTATTAACTACTAAATCATAAAAAATGATGGAAATGAATGGTGAATATAAAATATAAGACACTTAACTGATTATGGAATAATAATTCTTTCTTAAATAATACTGAAAGTAGTTGAATTTTTATAAATGGAAAAGTGTATTATTCCTTATTGAGCTAAAATAATAGGTATAATAACAAACTACTTATCATCTTTTAAATAAATAAACCTTTATAAATAAAGGTATGCCACAAATATTTATGAGTTAGTTCAACATGGTCATGGTAAATATTCTAAAGTAAGAGGTAAATTCATATCAATTAGATTCCTTTAAATTTTAGAAATGATAAGTGATGTAAATGAAGTAACTTGGTAAAGACAGAGGAACCGCTAAGATGGTTTGTTAGAGAGCATCTTATCTAAGT
This sequence comes from Viscum album, assembly GCA_963277665.1. Taxonomy (NCBI): domain Eukaryota; kingdom Viridiplantae; phylum Streptophyta; class Magnoliopsida; order Santalales; family Viscaceae; genus Viscum; species Viscum album. The sequence goes on along the minus strand of OY728122.1, from coordinate 3,611,947 downwards.
AATCATTGGTCATAAATTTAGGGTAAACTTATTCCCAAACTCACAATTCCTTATATATATCTAGAGATTGATGGAAGTGAAATTATGATTATTTATGTGTATTATATATATTAAAAATCCACTATATTTTATATTACAACGTGTTTTGAAAATATTAGTGTTAAAACTAACTATATTCCAACTATATTGACTATTGGATATAAAATAAATTTATATATGATAAAAAACATTGTGACACAACCATTAGTTTTTTTTGAAAATTTGTTTTTTAAAAGTTGGAGTTAACTACAAAAAACATCAAAAAATATGTGAATCTTAGTTAATAATCCAATATCATTATAGGATATTAATATATAATCAAGATTGACAATGTTTCCATAATGGAATCCTATCTATTTAATGATAGTAAGAGAATAATTATCCTCTATATGTTAAGTATCTCAATAAAAATGAGTTGAATAATAATATCAGACTCCACTATGATCAATATGAGGATTAGTTACATAGATACATATTATTTAGGAATTCATAACCAAAAATGTGATTTATATTCACCATAGTGGAAGATACATATATTATTCTTTTAGGATAAATATTCCTAAAATGAAATACCTAATGGGAATATGATATGGTTGAAAATTATATATAAATTCAAATATTGGACACCATGCATCAAGATTTGGGGAATCCTTCTTTTGAATGTTTCTAATAAAAGATATTACTAGTATGTATTCAAGAGAAACAAGACATGGATAGTACAATATAGTAAAATAAAAAATGATTGATTATTCAAAGGTTTAGTCCGTGAAAAACACTACACACAAATCATCATGACTAATATCCTTTTTAATTACACTTATCAAATCATCATTATATGATCATCATACATTGATATTTACTGTCAAGGCCACCACATTTGAAAGGAAAGATAAAAAATAATTCTATATGGCATGACCAAGAATGATACTTTATGGCATACCTCTATAAAACATAACTATATAGGTTTAGTGGAATCAACAAATGCCCATAAGATATGCATATTAAAAAAATCATGCATAGTTGTCATAGAATAATTCTTTGGAAATGAATGGATGACATGTGTCTCTAATATGTTATAGGGGGAACTATATGCTCTCAAGATAGATATGTTGATAAAATATGTAAAAATAATGTTATTTCTTACTAACATGTTAAGACTGGGGAATAAATTTCTCCAAGAATGACTTAATGTAGAAACCATGTTATAAAAAACAATATCTAAAAAATAGAAACATGGGTTTTTTAAATATATTCATAGTGAATATATAAACAATTTATTGAAAAATATAAGTTAAAAAAATTCAAGACTAAATTTTCATTGGCATATAATCTTCCCAGTAGAACATGAATAGGTATATAAAGAGATTATTGTAATTAATTTAATTTCACATGCTTACCTTCTAATAATATATATCATATTCCTTGATATATACTAATGTTTTATATTATGGATGTATGATGCATAATATGTGGATATAAAATAAATTCAACATAAATGAATGGACATGAATTTAGAATTATCTGATAGTTCTTGGAAAAGTTGAACTGGATGAGTTCTTGGTGTTTGGAGAAGTGGGAATGCTAGTGATCAAGGAAATTGAACAAAAAATGATTTCAATCATTTCATTATTTCATATATTCAAAGAAATATGTATCAAACATAAAGGTTGATAACAATGGTCTACAACCCAGTTGATAAGATATTATGATAAATGGATTATATTACACAGTGACTGTTCATATGTGCTTATTGTCATTGTGACATACCTTCTTCCTCTATGAGTGCCTTGACCAGTTTCTAGATAGTATTATAGGAAATTAGGAAAGACTATCTAATTCCATTCAGAAGGAGTCCTATAGAGTCACACAAAAAGTATTTCGTCTGATTTCTGTGAAATATTATTTATATTTAACAATTGGAATAAATATCAATCTTCATACTGAGAATTAATATTTTTTCAAGATTTATTAAATGTTCAAAATTAATTAAAAATATTTACCCACGTGGTAATTATTTAATTAAATTATATATATTATATTTATTTATTCTTATTATTAAAGTTTTAATAAATAAATATTTATTTATTAACTAAAAAAATTATTTAGATAGGTGAATATTCAATAAATATTTATCCTCCAGTCTAGGAATAGAATATTTATTAATTTATTGAATGAAAAAATATTTAACTAAATATTTTTTCAATTATTCAATAAATTACAATTAGGGTAATTAGACCATGAGGATGTCGAGTGATAAATATTTATTCACAATATGATAAAATAAAATTTATTATTGTGCCACTTAACTCACACCTAGAGAAAAAATAAAATTATTATTACATTTAATGGGGTCATTTAGGGTTTAATATGTTATTAAATGCTCTTATACAATTAAATAATATTTAATCTCAACTCCAAATTATTTAAATTTAAAATTATATCTATTATTCTAGAGTGAATAAAATTTGGAGAATTTTTCTGCACAATGAGATCTTGAGATCTCTCTCTCGATACTGAAGAACACTATGGAGTTCCTTCTCTAAAACTTGATAGATTATCCACTATCCATATTCCTACAAATGAGAGTGAAAGGTTAAATCTTCAATCCTGAAGGAATCATCATGTAAATCATGGTGAACACTTTAATACGATCAATCAATCACACTAGCACCAAGTGATCCATTGGTGTTGTTTGGAGATCGAAGGAGCATGTGTGGATCACTACTAGATGGGATATAATTTGGTTCCTTGAAACATAATGATATTATACCAATCATGTTAGAATAATAAACATACAAATAAATAAAGATATTGATATTGATGTAAGAATTCTTATTTTACTTAAATTAATTATAAAAATTATGTGAAATGATATTTTCTTGATTCCAACATTTTGTTTTCCATATTTTTTGTTAAAATTTCATTATTAATGATGTAATTGTTTTGAATATTATGAATGATCCATCGAATCAGCTAATTTTCAAGTTTCCCATTGTCCCAAAACATGTTTCACTACACCGAGAACCAAACATTGGCAACCATTTCACCCATATTCTGGGTATATGTATGATATATGATCATCATCAAGCAACCATAGATGAAATAAATATAGATCATGTTATATAGAGATCAATAAATTCAAATCATTAATACTACATTATACATATTTCTATCAATGTGAAAAATATCTTTCAGGATGATGGTATGAAGAAGGACATCACGAATCATGATATGTAATTTGAATCATATTTTCTATTTTTTCAATATAATGATAATATTAATTTATATAAAATATGATAAATATTATCTATCATGTGATCAAAATCAGTTAATTTTTTAGAATTTATTATAATTTATTTATAGGGATAATCACAGATTCTATGACAACAATATGTGGATTCAAAAACAGAAATGGACATTGGAATATGATGGTGGGGAGGTAAAAACACGTGACCCCAAACATTTTGGAGTGAATTGATGACGTCTTCAAGGGGATTTGGATGTTACCTATAAATATCCTAGTTCAAGATAACTTTTTTCATTTCATTAATTACTTAATAGAAAGGGGAAGAAATTATTATGACATTATCCATCAAGGGTTGTGGTATGTATGTTACATTTAGTGATGGATTGAGAAGAACATTTAATAAGATTTCACTTTTTGATAGTTATTATTTAACCAAGAAGAAATTAGATTAAAATTGACTGAGTGACATGACTTTAGTGCCGGTAGCAATTGTCAAGTATTGGTAGTATTCCCGAACAGAGGTATTATGGCTTTAGAAACATGTATTCATTATAATTTCCTTGCATGCATGTTACTATGGAATGTACCTATGTGAACATCTCATGGGGACAATATGTTAATCCAATGTAATGAATTGAAACCATTTTTAATTGTAATAGTACATTATGGATTCTTATTGGGGACATTTAAAATTTCCCAACACTCAAAGAATAGCCTACATTGATACCAAGCATCATTGGTCTGTGAAAATGAGGTATACCAATGTCCAAAAAGATTCGGAAGGAGGTATAATGGCCTAAAAAATAAGGCTAATATATTATGATGTAGAATATGTCATGGGGAAGGTCATAGAAGGTAGTTATTTTCTACCATTGGTGGAACAATTTATTTTTCTCTGTGATGATAATGTATTGTAGGAAAAAATGTAACAACTTGAGTCTTTAAAAATTTTATTAGGGTTTGACATCGAGTTGAACTTTTGGGTGTTTTTATAAAAGATTCCATTTTTTAAAAAAATAGATAAATATTAGGATATATATATTATTTATTAAAATGGATTAAAAAAATATATTACATATGAATTTTAAAATCAACTTTCTAAAAATACTCAAATTAAAATTTATCAAGTGCTTCAATATCATAATAGTTCTAACTTCAAACTAAATAAACTCCAGTATTCTTCTATATACTTTGAGGTTCCACTTGGAATTGTTGATGGTTGTTTTTTTCTTATAAAAAATCTATTTGTGTTCTGTAAACTTAATTCCAGACTACGTAATCGTTATTGATCTATATAAATAGATTTTTTTTATGCATAAGCTTTATCTGAATATATATGACCATTATTGTGAACTTCATAACATTAATTCTAAACATAGTGAATAATTTGGGAAATATAAACATATAAGGTATCCAAAATTAATGTTCATAAAGAGAAAATAAAATAGAGAATGAAAGATTCATTCCTCAAAGACTATAAACTTCATGAATACCTAAAAGTGTTCATGATTCAGGCCTGTGATATTAAGATAATTTTATGCTCTTATATTAAAATAATATCAAAGGAAAATTATGAAAATAGTTTTAAAGAATAATGAAGATGTAATTATATCGATGATCAAGCTATTCTTCACTAATTTCAAAAAAAAATTGTTGTAATATCATACTAACCATAACATTGTAATTAGATTTTTCACTTACATAATAGTTATTTGATTTTTATGTATAGAGATTGAGGATGATACCCTACTCACTGAGTAGTATATATGTGTGTCACATTATGTGATAGTGATCCATGACGATCTTGGTGTGTAAGTAACACCACTATCATCACATTCTTCCACCACATTCTATTATACCATACCTATGACATGCTAGTTTTTATGGTGTCACTATATCAGATTTTACATTCATTAGTCATCACCTCATTGTTTCCCTCACTGAGAGATGGGGACCTATGACTTACACTTTATAATTTCATGAGTGACAGAAGGCCATCACCCTAGAGGATGTGGTATTTATGATTAGTATTACAATCTAGGGTGCATTAGTTATAGGAGCAAACCATAGAGGTTTTACTAATCTTGTACATCGATTTCAAGTCCTAGACATTATGGGAGATGATATGACACAACCCAACCTAATACCACTCTTACAATATTTTATTTCGTTCCTTGAGGGTTTTTATGGGTTTACTTAGTGTTTTATAGGATAAATGACTATTTTTTAGTAGAATATAGAAGGCACGTGGTTGGTGCGTGATTAGGAGAAATTGTGCACTAGCCCAATGAAAACTGTAAATACTAGATAGTGGCTTTGTCCAGAGCACATGACTAGGATCATAAGCATGTGCATCTTCCTTGTATCCCCTATGGTCCCTCCCCCTTGGGAAAGATGTAACCACAAGGTTGGTGCATGGTATGGCTGACCATGCAGCTAAACCATGTGGTCTGGCCATGGATTAAAAAAAAGAAAGAGAAAATAAAATAAAAATAATATAACAAAAAATAAAAATAAATGGTATAGTATTAATAATAATAATAATAATATTATTATTATTATTATTGTAGTTATAATTATTATTTAAAAAATATAAAAAGGGTTCTTCCCCTCTCTCTATCCCCTTCCCCATGTGAAAGACCACCCCTCCCCTCTCTCTCTTGACATGCCCATAGGGGTGCTCCTAGTGTGTGAACTCCTCCCATTCCCCTCCTTCATCAACTAAATATCCCCCCGGTTTGTGATGTGATCTCCCAAGGAAAGAAATTATCCCTCTCAATCACCAACTTCTCCATACTTCTTCATATATTTATTGGTTTTCTTTCTCCAATGTGTGGTGTGTGTGCTTAGTGAAAAATCAAAATCAAATTTTGGTAGTTATTTTTGTCCATTCTTAATGTTTAGGTTTTTTTACCTATTGACTTTAGTTTTTAGAATGGTCATTGAAGGTGGTGGGTTTTCCATCAGTTTTGGGTAAGTGTTCTTCTATTATTTAATTTTTCCCAAATATTAACTAGGGTTTTTTTTGTAATTTTTTAGATCCTGGGGTTTTTTAGTGTGTTTCGAACCATCATTCATGAGGTTGACCTTAACAAACATTCATGGATAAGGTGTGTAAATATATATACCCTCGTTTCATATATTCCATCATTGAGAGGGAAATATCAACATTTCATATAAGGTTATATATATATATACCAATGCATGTGTGTGTAAGTGTAAAGAGTGGTTTAATTTTTCCATCATCAATAGGCTACATGTTTTGAGGTAGGTTCCCTTTTCTAGATACAATTAAATGAATCCATTAATTTGTTAAATGTTTTAAAAATAGTTTTTAATATTATGTAGTACGTATATACTATAAAAAATGGATGTGGCTCTTAGAAATAGTATTTTTATTTATTTTACATTATTTCCCTAACATTTCGATGTTAACTTCCTCGTTTAAGCATGATTAAAAGCTTGTTTTATAAATTTTTGGTCTCTTGATTGTTAAATTAGTATTATCAATGGTTTTGAAACATAAAATCTTTGGGAATTAGTCTTTTCTAAAGTGAATGTATTCCTTTTAAAATGATGAGGCATTGTTGGAACCTTTAAAATATTTTATGAAAGTGTAAAACCCCTTTTAAGTCATTCACCTTGATTTATAAATATGATGTTTGTGTTAAATTGTTTTATTTTTTTATAAGTTCGTAGTGAATAGGTTTGTTCATTGTAGTGATTTTATGGAAAAGGTTTACACTTGATGGTGAGATTATAATATATCACATGGGAACCCAGGTACCTAGTGAGTATACTTGGTCTAGTATGCTAGGAGGATCAGCAAGGATGAGGCTCAGTTCCCCCAAGAAGTATTTACACTAAAACACTAACTAAACATGTGATGATGATTGGAGAGCACTAGATGCTGGGAAGTGACTCCCCTCTAGTGGATCATAAATGAGGAAAATATTGGTTTGGGTATATATTTATCACTAAGGTGTGAGGGTCCTAGGACCACACTAACCCCAACTACACAGGGATTTCCCATGGTTCCTTCTATCATTTACCCCAATTTTTCTATAGTAATGTTTTATAATCTCATTTCCTAGTTTCCTTTAAATGTTTAAAATTGTAAAAATCACATTTCCTTTCCACTGTTTTGTAGAACCAGATGATTTTGTTTCCTTACTTTGACTCTTATTTTATTAGCTTTCCCCCTCTTATAAATTATTAATTTGAAATATCACATGATTTCAAAAATATTTTTAAAATGTAATGGAAATTGGTTTTTTCTAAAAAAGGGATCATGTTACTTTTTTCTAAAAAAAGGAAAACCCCTATTTTTATAAGGATTATTTTTGTACTATCATGACTTGGTTTTATTTCTAAAGGTAAGTAATAAGGGAAATTTTATTTTGGAACAACTAATGAGTTTTAGTATTCATGCCTATAACTCTATCTTTTTCATCTTGTACTGTGGTTTCCAATATGGACTCTATAACTGTAGTGTAATGTTGTTTTATTGGTTGATAGTGAACTATGGGTTCACAGTGAGGTATGTCCAGTTTTATTTCATTTACACTTCCAATTACATTTCTCTTAAAGTATTTTTATTTATTTTAATATCTATCATTCATGGGATTAATAATTTACAACTTAGTATTCTTGATGTCAGACACGAGTTTCTAGCCTCATAGGATCAGGAACGCCTCTCAGGTCTTGTCACGGTCCAATTCAGGTGACTAGTTTGGAGTTTGCTCATTTGTTTTCATGATAAAATGGTATCAATTCCATACCTTTCTTTTTGGGGTGTTAGGTAGACAAAATATACAACTGTCGAGACTCAAGAGTTAGGGGTGGGAAAAGAATCATAAACTCTTACTCATTCTAATACTTGAGTTTCCATGGTTTTTTGGGTTGATTTTTAATCCTGATTTTAGAATTATGTTGTCGGTGGATTGCTTTGAATGTTGGAATTATGATCAGGGAATAGAAAAGGGAAGGTAACTAGTTCTACAAATTGATCTTTCTTAAAGTAGGGACCCATGTAAAGCCTGAGTGTACAATTTAGGATACTTCTACTGGTTCGTGCATGAATAGAACATGGTCTGTTAAACCGTGTGGATGGGTTCTGCATGATTTATAATTTCTTGATTATTTTTTTTATACAAGTTATGTTTTGGTGGGAATGAGTGAAATTTATAAAGGAAATTATTTCTAGAAAAAATGGATTATGTTGTGATGAAATGATTTTTGGAAATTCAAAAATGATGGAAAGGAGTTTTCTTTCTAGTGAAATTATTATTTTAAAAGGAAATGTGGAATTTGAATTTTGTATTTAAAGTGGAAAAGTTGGAATATTTTTAATTTTTAAATGGAAAATTTGTTTTGAAAACAATTAATTTAGAAAATTATGGTTTTTGAAAGATATTTTTTGGTTATTTTGTGGTGTTTTATATCATAAAAATTGTGTTTTGGGTTGATTTGTTTTTTTTGTGATTGTTTCTGATTTTGATCTGGTTTTTTGTTCAGTGTAATTTAAACTATTCCAATATAGAGCCTTTTTTAGTAATTGTCCCTACTTAGACTCCTAGCGGGGGTTGGAGCCAAGGGATTCTTAATAGATTATTATTATCTATAGTTATCATTGTCAGTTAGAGGATGTGGAATTTCTTGAGGATGTTGGGAGTGTCTTCAGGTTTTTGGGAACTCTAAATTCCATAGATGTGTGATTTTTCATTGGTATTCTTGAAGGCCCAGTACTGGACTAGTGGAAGGTCATTTTTTATCCTCATGGTGAATTGGGTTTTCTCTGGAGATCTTTAAGAAATCATTGATCCAATGTTTTATTATTGAGTAAGTAAAGGAAAGAAAAGTTCAAAATCTCATGGATTCTTGAAAATGCCGAATAACATTGAATGGGAATGTTGACCATTTCGATGGGTTAATTTCATTTTCCCTATAGATAGTGTTGAGTGATCAGTTAGTATCTTCTCTTTTCATATTAGGTCTTTATATAGCGATCAAAGATTGAATAATTTCATCTTGGAAGGTTTCAGAGGGTATCATGTTGAAGATGATGGTCTGGTTTCATTTTTTGTTCATGGAGTTTCCCCATCTGATGAGTAGTGTAATCTAAAGGAATCTATTAAGGAAAACTCTCCTTTATTAGTTATTTACTTTTTTTCATCAGTCCACTCACTTGTTTGTTTCCAGCATGGCCGGTTTGGGCACTCTAACCCATATTTCCATAATCCTCTGAAATGTTTTATATGGTGTGATTATAGAAATGTTATGTATGTTTTGTTTCTAGAAGATAAATCATCGGTTGGAGGTTTCTAGTTCCCGAGTATAGGGAACCAGATGATTTAAGACATCGAGGCTCCATCCACAGGTCTCAGAGTGAATATTTTAAGGCATTATGGGAATTTATAGGTGTAATGTATGTATATATAATATGTTTTATCTGATTTGAGAGTGTATACCTTTAATGTTTCCACCTATAGTGGCTTTATTTCCTTGGGAACCCTTCATTTTGATGATCTTGTTATCCTATTTCTGGAAATTTTTGTGATTGTGCCTAGTGGAATATGAACTTTTAAGTGATTAATATTCCATTGGATCAACTTTAATTTTCAGGTGGTCCTTATTGGGAGATATGTGTGTCTTTGGAAATTTTAAATTTTGGCTTGGCCAAGTACCATATTCAAGTATTTTTTTTCGAAACCTTGTCTTATTGGTGGGTACTTTCATTAAACCTTCCTCTTAAGGAAACTATCTTACCAGTTAGTTTCTTAATTGTGGGAAAACCCACTATAGGTCTCGTTGATGTATTCTTTTAAATTGCTCAGGTGTGAAGTGGGATGTTAAGAGGTCAATATAGTGTTAGATGTTTTTTCAGGATTTTTGAGTTGTTTCATATTGGAAAATTATGTTTTGGATAGATTCTTTAAATGGTGGGGAGACCAAAATGGTAAAATCTTTGGTTAAACTACTATGAGAGTTCTTTTGTATTCTACTTAGAATTGTTGATTGTTTTCACCACTATGCCCCTTTTTTCTCCCCCACTTGACCAAGATCATGGTAGTTTTTTGTCCAAGATATTGGGTCATATGATGAATTATCGTGGGGATCCTGAATAAACCATGATAGTTTATTTGGTGAGTTTTATGTTAGGGGTCAGAGTGTTCCTTGGTTTGAGGGTTTTTTTGGAAATATGAATTTTTCTTTGTTGGATCTCACATTAGTGGTTTAAGTATTTGGATATCTTTAGTTGTTTCTTTGGATGTCGATCTGGCTGCTAAAGGATTTTATCAACATCTTCTTTGAATCCTTTATTTTTTGTATTTATGATGGGAAGTGTATTTGTGGTTTATGGAATTTTTTGGGTTGAGGCTTCACTTAGGGTTTTTCTTGATCACATCTTGGTTAGTTATGTCTTTTGGGACTTTCTAGGGGAATAAAGTGTTAATGGTGGAGATAATTGTCTTACCTAAACCTGTAACCACACTTTTATTTTATTTATTTTTGTTCTTGTGGTATTTTAGGGATTTCGAATATATTTTATAGAAAAAATGATATTTTTTGGGTTGACTGTATAAGGAGAATGGGTGTCCCATGTTTAGAAGAAATTGTGTGCCAGCCTAGTGAAACCTGTGAAACCTAAATGGTGGCTCTTTCCAGGGAGTACTGCTGGGAACATGAGCATTTACCCCTCCCATGTTGCTAGCGTGGTCCCCCCTTGGGATAGAGGTAACTATATAGTGGGTGCATTTTCTATCATACGTTGTGGCCAAACCATGCGGTCTTCCCATGGTTTAAAAAAATAAAACAAAATAAAATTCATATCAGTTCAAATAAAAATAAAAAAATGTTTTAATAATAATATTATTACTAATAATAAAAATATTATGGTTATTATAATTATTATTAAAAAACCAAAAAGGAGTTCTTCCACTCTCCCCCTCCCTTACCCCTCACGACATACCACCCCCTCCCCTATCCTACTCAACACACCCACAGGGGGCTCCTAACACAAGACCTCCTCACTCCCCCCTCCTTCATCAGCTAAATATCCACCCATTTTGTGGTGCAATGTACCCAGGTAAGAATTTCTCCCTCCATGTCACCAATTTCTCCCAAATTCTTTCCCTATTACTTGAATTTATTTCTTCTTCATGCGGTTCACATGCCTAAGGCGAACTCTAACTCACTTTTTGGGTAATTTATTATTGAATATTGATGTTTAGGATTAATTGGAACCGTTGACTTTTTTTCAATGACTGTTGAAGGTTGTGATTTTTCCTTCAATTTTTTGTAAGGTTTATTTTGTTCTTCAATTTTTCCCAAATCTTAATTATGATTTTTTTATATTTTTTTAACTCCTAGTGTTTTCCATACTATATTTATGATCACTTCTCATGAGGGTGACCTGCACACATATGCATGGTTAAGAAGTGTATATATATACCCTCTTTTAAGATATTCCCTCATGATGAGGGGAATATTTATATATTATAGCTAGGGGTATTTATATATATTTATAAATTCATGTGCGTATAGGCATAAAGATTGTTTTTAGATTGTCTTCCTCAAGAGGCCATATGTTTCGAGGTAGGTTCTCTTTTATTGAGACCTTTCAATTAATTCTTTAGTTTCATGAATGATTAAAGAATTATTCTTTAATATTTACCGGTATGTATATGCTAGGAAAAATGGTTTTTTATCTTATAAATGGTACTTTCATCTATTTCGTAGGATTTCCCTTATCATTTAATGTGAACTAACTCTTTTATGCACGTTTCAAAGCTTATTTTCTAAATGTGTAGTGAATTGATTGTTCAATTGGTCTTCTCAATGGTTTTGGAAATTAAAAAATTTGGTAATTAGTGTTTTCTAAGCTGAATGTATTTATTTTAAAATGACAATACATGATTGGCACCCTAAAAATGTTTTACAGAAGTGGGAAACACCTCTTAAGGAGTGCCCCTTGATTTATAAATATGATGCATATGTTAAATGTGTGATTTGTGAAATATTCATAGTAAATAGGTTTATGCATTGTTGTGATTTTTTGTAAAGGTCTCACTCTCGATGTTGAGATAAAAATAGATCACATGGGAACCTCAGTACCTTGGGGTAGACTAGGTCTACTATGCTAGGCAGATCTATATGGCTGAAGCTTGGTTCCTCCTAGAATGATTTATGCTAAAACACTAAGTAAAATTGTGATGATGATTGGAGACCACTAGACCTTGGTATGTGACTCCCCTATAGTGGTTCGTTCATGAGGATGTTATGGGTTTTGTTATGTATTTATCACCGAGGTACAAGGATCCTAGGACCCCACTAACCCTAGCTACGTACATAATTCCCATAGTTCTTGCTATCGTTTACCCCTATTTTTATATGGTATTGTTTTATAAGAATATTTTATTATTTCCTTTAGATTCATGAAATTTTAAAAAAAACGTTTCCATTCCTCTGTTTTGTGGAACTAGATGTTTTTTTCTTTATTATGACTCTTATTTTATAAGCTTATTCCCTCCTATAAATGATTGGTTGGAAATATCTCATGATTTGAAAACTATTTTGGAAATGTAATGGAAAGTGTTTTTTCATAAAAATACAATCTTGTAACTTGTTCTTGAAAATAATGGTAAAGCCTTATTTTTATATGACTTATTCTCAAACTGACATGATTTGGTTTTATTTTTAAAGTCATGGAATAGGGAATAGTTTATTTGGGCACACCTATTGAGTTTTAATACTCACTCACATAGCTTTATCTTTGTTTTAGCTTCTGGTGTGGTTTCTTAATTGGACTCATTAATCATGGTTAAATGTTTGTTTAGTTATTGATGGTGAAATATGGGGTCTGAAGGAGGTATGTCCAGTTTTATTTCTTTTCTGCTTCCAGTTTAGTTTTTCTAGACCTATATTTATTTATTTATTTATCTATTTTTCAAGGTCCAGATTGTTCCCAACTTAGTATACTTGATGTTTGGAACTAGTGGACAGCCTAGGAGGATGAGGAATTCCTCTTAGGTCATGTCATAGGCTGAATCGGGTGTCCAGTTAGGGTCTGACCCATGTTAGTTCATAAAATGATACTTTTATAGATTGAGGTTTTCTATTAATAAGCTAGCATGACGTGCACTTCATATATTTAATTGATGATTCTCATGAGTAGACTGTCATGAATCATACATGTGCATATATCTTGTGGATCATTGGAGGTACAATATGCACTGATCACTCAAGTATGCATGTCAACATGATTTATTCAGGGATACTTGATGATTTTGATCAATCTAGGAGATAAAATTACGTATCTATGTTCTTGGAATAAAAATATAGATCATTATGAACTATTTTTCAATAAAATCATAGTTATCTTATGGGATCTTTCATCCTTCTTAAAATGATGGTATGGGCACACATCCCTCCCATGAAACCTATTGTTGTTGGTCCAAAGAAACCCATGGATGGGATGTATAATTATATGTGTGGATTCTAGTATAACAACTCATCCTTTCTATTTTTTGAATATAATATGAGTTATATTGTAATTAATTTCTTATTATTGATCACATTCTATATTCTATGATACTAGTGAGTTCAGGTACACCATTTTTTCTACACACCTAGACATTGTTTGGATATATATAATCTCATTTTTAATAGTCTATTACCGATATATGTACGTATATATATTCCTCTATTGACTTATGAATTTTCAAATTTTATAGTTTTTGGAAATTATAAATAAAATATTTTATCAAATTTCCTATATAATTTAAAATTTTATGGGTGTCATATTGGGGTCTCTTTGACAATATTTTTGTATACTGCATGGTTGGGATTGAAAATTTCAAGATTGTAGTGTCTCTCATGCACTTTCATATTTTTTATTTGAACCCCCTCGATAGAGTTATGCATAAATTTAGAAGTGTTCATCATATTCCATCAGCATAGTGGTATCAATCAGCGCTTCATTCCCTGAAGATGATAGGGAGGAAAGATGTTGACTGGAGACAGTATCATGCACATTATGTCAACATTTGGGATAGAAATGCATCATTTTGTGTTGAGGGAACACCTATGATGAAAGTTTATCTTTCAATATAGTTTGATTATGTACCATGATTTAGATTGAGATATATATTATATATTATGGCACATAGTAGATCTCTATAGAATATGGTAAGACAATAATATTACATTAGTTTTTTATACATTTTTTGTTCATTTTTTATAGAATATTCGACTAGATCATATTATTTGCATGTATGATCCTGAGGATGGTGTAGTATATAGTCATGTAGTGTACCATGATACAATGTATAACATATTACCATTGTTTTATGTTTTACATTATAGTATATTTGACCATCTTCCTAATAGAGTGGAGTTTATAGCTTAGGAACCGTCTCTATCATATGTTGATGTTAGCAAGCCATAATGATGATGATGTAGACCACATCATCCTGCATGTGTGGCCTAGACTATTCCACAAGAAAGGTATTCTTGTAAAGCATATCAACCTCATATGGTTATTGATATGTACTATCTTTCGAGGGATCTATTTATTTTATCTTCATTTCCATAGTATTTACTGAGTATAGTGGATCTAAGATGGTATTAGAAGTCATTTCTCATGACTTTATCTTTTATTCCCAAGACTTCACATACCTAGTGGTTTCCTTATGAGATGTCAGGTCCTTACACTTATTTCGTGGAACATGGATCAGTTGCACATCTTGAAAACCCAATGGCACATCTTCCTGATGAATCATAAAAAAAAGCAGTACACAGTCTAAGATAGTGTACATAAGGAATATCCCCCTCCAGTTCTGCATACTCTACCACTGTGTGGAGGTCTATGGTTTCAATATGTGTATCTCATTCACACTTCAAATTTTGAGGCAATACATCAACAAAAACATAGATGAAAATTAATTATACGCATTAATTTTATGTCCTTTCTATGATATAGATTATTAAAGTTTTCATAGAGTGTTATATATTAATGATAATGTTAAAATTATTCTACAAAAAATATTTGAATAATTAAATGACATAAATATATTTTATATAAATTAAATTTTATAAAACATTGAAATTATAATTAATACTATCTATTTTTATATATATGATTTTCTTAATTCTATAAATTTTTATTTAGAACATTTATTTCTAATGAATATTTCCAATACAAGTGAATAAAAATATATTTTTTATAATTACTATAATTATTTTGAATTTGGGATTTTTTAAAACATTATATACTTTGACCTATTTATCTTTTCTTCATGAAGAAATTTGTTCAAATCCTCAACAAACCATGTAACTAAAAGTATTTATAACCAAAACCCATTTTCATTTTCTAAAAAACCTATTGAAAAAACTCCTACTAACAATATATGTATCTTAAGTTAAATAATTTGAAGTTTTTTAGGAATACTTTTAACATGATATAGAATATGACTCAAAGGCCCATTATAAATTTCATTCCATTTTTTCATGCCCTATTGTCTGAATCGTCATCTGCAACACCCCCTCCCCTCTTTCCTATAATGCACCTCCATCATGTAGTAGTCTTTACTTGTACAGTCACACACTGTCTCCCTATATCTGCATTCTTTCATGGCTTTTTTACTGTCTCCCTACATCCCCCTCAGTGCCATACCATGTCCCTCGCTTATTAGTTTCACCCCACATTACCGAACAAGTGGAAGTCATCATGCCACCAAAAATATCATGGGGTAAATTGAAAATTAGGGGTTTGAACCCCCAACCTAATACATATCAAGCAACGCTTATCCTACTCAAACAGGCACTCATCTACGTATGTTATAGTTGTTAATTAATATGAATTTTGAATAATTGGTAATTAATTAATTATAATAATTCAATAAATAATAATAATTAGTAATTATAAATTAATTATTCAATCTTTATTATTAATAAATCCATTAATAATATTTATTAAGTGTTTATAATAATTATTAATGAATTTCAGTTATTTAATAATAAATAAATACAAATTAGTTATTATTTAATAATATATATTAATAAATAGAAATTATTAAATTTATAAGTAATAAATAATTTATTAATAATTAGTGAGTAAGTAATTTTTTTTAATTATTATTATTGTTAAATAATAATAATAATAATTATTTTTATTTTTAATGATTATAATATGTAATTAGTAATTAATTAATTATAATTAATTTTCATAAGTGATTAGTAAATAATTGATAAAATATTGAGTTAAATCCCTTTATTATGGAAATAATCCATTTTAACCATATTGAGATGGAACACTTTTATGACATGAATGCCCAATGGAAGAAAGTCCGTAAATAAATGCTTGAAGGCTCTTCCTGTGTTGCAACTCTTATCGTTTCCCACATCGTTGTGTCATGGCCCATTATCTTGTGTCATAGTGCCTAAAAAGGTGTTCCTACTACATCATAGCCCACCCTCCTACGTCATGGCTCACCATCATTTGTCGTGTCTCCCTACAAATCATCCGAGAGCATTACATTACATTGTGAGATGCCCTCCAACATTGTATCCCCCGTCATGGCTCACTTTCTTATGTTATAGTTACTATCATGCGTTCAGATGGGAAATCCCCCAAACCTAGGGCTATCATGGTTTAAACTACCATCCCATTAAATTCAAAAAATGGTGTGGTAACACTCAAATTAGTTAATAATACATAATAATTGTTTAATAATAATTGATTTTTAGTAAATAAGAAATTACATAAAAATAATTGTTATTTATTAGTAATAATTATTAAAAATTAGTAACTAAACATGACATTTAAATATATATTTATTGATTATTATTAAAAAATTTAATTAAAAAAATATAAATATGTATTAAAATTTATTTTTTACAAACCAATCATTATTTTTAATTACTACCATGTACTATTACTATTTATTAAATGATAAAAATTATTAATATATACTAACTAATATGATTAAATTTATTATTTAGTTACTAAAAATTATTTCTATTTAAAATTACCATTTTTAAATATATATATATACCCAAAAAATAATTATTTAGAAAAAAATATTAATAATATTTTATAAATAAGTAAGTTAATAATAGTTTTATATACTAATGGTAATAAATAATAAATAATAATGTTTGTGTATAAAAAATAATATTCAAAATAATAATGAATAAATTAAATTCACAATTTAAGTCCAAATTCATAATTAATTCGGAAATATAATAAATAAAATATTTTGATAATACCATTAATATTTCAAATAGAAGGAAGTATTTTTTAGTAAATATTAAATAAAACTGGGAATTTTTATGTTTCTTTATTAATATGACCCAAAATTATGCTTGACGATCTCTCTTTCCTTACCAGTCATAGTAGAAAATGAAATAAATAATGAGATACAAAATTTTTTTGTAAGGTTATCCCACAATGTGGGTGACTATTCCATGGTATGGCTGACTATATCCATTTAATTTAATTTCACTCTTTCAAGTAACTAAATACAAGAAGGGCAGAATATCCCCTTTGAACCCTTTCACAACAATATGTCTCCTAAAAACAATGTTTGTTTCCCTTAATTATAAAATGTTATTATAAAACAAGAATAATCACTATATTCTTCATATGTAAAATGTAAAAACATTATAAAATAAATTTTCATTTGGTTTTATGATGAATGTGGTTATTAAAAGTGAAGAAAATAGATCATCAATCATACATGATCATCAACTCTCTTTTATACTTTATTTTATTCAAATCCATTCTTCAACACTAATTTTAGAGTTCTTTACTATAATTCTATGAATTATCAATGCTTCAATGAGTCTTCAAGAGTACCATTCACTCCCAAAATATTTTATTGTATAACTTGGATCTCAATTAATATACAAATAAAGTATACTATGGGATTTTATAAATTAACCAATCAAGACCCACATATTTTGTATCATTATTTTAGACTGTATAGTAAATTACAGTACATAACTATTATTAAAAATAATTAATAATTTGAAGAATCCATTAAATTGATTTTTTTATTATAAAATCATTCATGATTCATTACACATAAGATAATAAAATTTATCCTTAACTTCAGATGATGTTTCATCATCTTGATGAAGTTTCAAGTCAATAAATTGTTTCATACATGACTTGAACAATGAAACATAGATTGAGGTTATTAAAAATTAATTAGAAATAAAACTACATGTTATAAATTTAATTATTTTTAATGAGAACATGTATTATCCTTTTTCATTAGAAAAAATCATTTAATAAACTTTGAATAAAATATAAGTTATTCATTGCTTAGTAATTGGATAATATATTTTAAGAGCAATAAATTTTGATCTAGACCTTTGGTAAGAATGATTCAAAGATATATAAAAAAATAAATCTAGAAATAAATTTCATTATATTATTCAATAACCTTTATTTTTAATTTTAATGGTTATATATATATTTAATAGTTATATAGTAAATTATTTAAAACCTATTGGAAATCCCATTGAGTGTATTGTAATATTTTTCAAACATATTCAATCAACCATAAAATAAAATCACAACCCCAATGAAACATTAGAGGGACATTAAAAAATGGTGTTAGAGATGTAATATGATATTTTGAAAATAAATCCAATAGCAATAGATTACTATTATAAATCTATGAAATAATAAAACTTCATTCCATTATTCGATCTTTATATATGTTGTAATAAATACATGATCACACTATAACTCATGTAATACCTTCAATAAATTTATATAAATTTATCATTAAATATTTAATAATATTTTCACATATTTAATTTCCCAAAAAACTATTAAAATAATCCATCAAGGAAAAACACCCACACATAGGGGTTCAACATCTAAACTAATTCTATAATTAACCATGTCAATGACATGTTCCTTCTTGATTCGTCATTCACATATGAAAACTAAAAATTCTTAAGATGTTTCAAAATATTCTTATACCTTGTGTTAACCTACACCACCATGATAAGAAAACTAGGCACTGGTTATAATTATATGGGAATGATTTTTTTTAGGATAACTTGAATAAAAATAAAAACATAATTAAATGTGATAATAATAATTTTAATAATATCAGTATTTATATTATAAATGAGTAACCAACAAGTATATTATTAAAATAGTGATATATGAACTTACCTTCACATGAATATTTTCATAATATTTAGGGAATGGAAAAACAATTTACACAACAAATGATATGAGAAATGACAAGTTCACAACTAAAATGTCACCAATAAAGAATTCATAATACTTAGAAGAATAACTTTTAAATTTTATAATCTAAAAATATAATTATTTCCTAGAATTGGAACTATAATATGTATAGTTCAAAATTTATAATTTTCTACTAATTGTTTCTCGTATGTATTTATTACTCAATTCTATATGCAAATGGAAAAACATGTTGATGATTTTTAAAACCACCATAAAAGAAACACACCTACCATATCCTTTTTCCCAATGAACCATGAAACTCTACTCCAAAATTTTTTAGAAGAAATGTTTTATATAATGAACTGTCTATTTGATGCATAAGATATTTTTGTCTCAATTTTAATATTTTTATGAACTTTTTGTGATGTTAAGAACATATTCACTAACAAAATATTCATATAGTTTAGCAATATTCCATTAAATAATTATATATTTCTTGACTATTTATATTAATTATATTTTATAAATAATAATAATTTTTCTTTAAATATCTGACCTCATGGAAGTATCATTTAGTCTCATCATAAATTCCTGATTTGATTAGAATTTTGGATATGTGTGTACCAATCGATATAAATAAGAAACAAAATCTTGAACACTAAATTCACCTTTACACAAAAAATATAACCTTATCTAATATATAACCGAATATTCCCCAAGAATAATTTTTCTTAGATATCGATCAAAAAACATCTGCCACCAATATAAGGAATATGCTATCTCTTTAAGGAATATTTTACACCAATTCCAAACTATTTTATAAAAAATAATATTGATAAATATAATCATAAATCTAATAAAATATTATTAAGATGCTAAATTATGTATACCTTTTCAAGCCACTACTCAACCATCAAATTTGAAACTCCATTAGTAATTTTTAGATGTCCATTTTTTTGGAAAAAAATAAAGGGATTCATTCCCTATTTCATCAACATTTGAAACTTTTACATAAATATGATGATTAAATTTCTCACATACATGTTTTACTGACTCCTTAATATCAATCATTAATAAACATTTTTGTGTTATTTCAGTATATAGATAAATAAACCTCAACGCAAGGATAAAAGAGATGTTTATAAATGTTATCTCAAAATCCCCCCCCCCCCTTGTGAATTATGATTATATACACACCACATGAAATCATCATGAAATGAATTTTAAATGATGCATATTTACTTCCTATAATAATACCTTTCAATTAATATATTTCCCCCTAGTGATGATCCATAAATGATTATAGTGTTGAAAATTTTTCTCTAGAGACTAATCATTAAATAATAATTTGGGAGAATGATTATATCACACATGACTATTTATTATTAGAGAGGAATTATCTCATTGTCATTACATTTTTTTATACTTATTTAATGAATTATATCATGAAAATAATTGTTTTGGAACTAGATTTCCAAGTTATATCTTTAACCAAGAACCATTATGAAAGAAATTATTATGTTGTGAAGTTAGTGATAACTATGATTGTATATATTTATCTATACAAAGTGATCACATGGCTTAAAAGTGGGAATTTTTTAATCACATGTGACTTAACATGAGAAAAAAATGGATTGCACCATTTATGACTTTGATGTATTTCTAGTGGGATGTTATGCATATATCATTTTATTGATAGGTTTAATGTACACTCAACATGAGAACTATAATGATTTGGATTTCATCCTGTGTAGTTATATAACTCTATGATAATTATATGATCATTGAGTATGTTACTGATCATCAGCGAGACATCACTTGAATTCATATTGAGAATTGTCCACCCATTAGATGGTCTTGACATCATGAACCTCGTTTGAGTTAAATTTAAAAAGTGAATGGTCATGTCTAATACATTAGATGTGTTAATATGTTTTTTTACTCAAAAATATATGAGATATATTATATTTGTGTGATACATGATTGAAATGATCAATATCTTTGGCTCATACTCGATGTCACTAATTTAGTATACACATGGGTGATAGGATCATGTAGAATATTTTATTAGTTATATCATTTTTATTCATTAGATTGATAATCTTTAACAATAATATAAAAAATAAAATAAGTCAAAAAATTATTTTTTAAAATGATAGAATTATTTATCTAAATAGTTTGGATTTTTTTTGGTCCTACTACAACAAAATTGGGTAATAGTGGTGGTTTATTAGTAGCAATTTCAGAAAACGATGTTATTATTTTTTATATATTTAGCGGTGGTTTTTTATAAATAGCCACAAAATATTTTTTATTTTTTAAGAAATTTTGCTTCCTCCCAATCTCCTAAAACCCCCCCTCCCTATCTCCCCTGGTCCCCCTCGCCCCTAGCCTAAGCCCTATCACCAGTCGTCGTCCTCTCCCTCCCTGTCACCGCCTGTTCCCCCGCCATGGTTCCCCATCACTGTTAATCCTTGAGCCCCTAACCTATCCCCTAATAACCACCATCCATTACCCCTCAGTTTCTACCATGTTTCCCCTCGACACTGCCCCCCTCACCCCCTCATTGTTTCCCCCCTTCCCCCATGTTGTTTCCCACCATTACCCTGGTCACTACCCTCAATCTCTCCTCATCCCTTTATCGGTTCATCTCAACCCATGGTTGAACTCTAACAAATTTGGGTTCTTCATTTTGTAAATTTTTGGTTCTTAGGGTTTGTGACAAGTTATTTGAGACTTATTTTGGTGAATTTCATTGAAGGTGGTAGTTTTCACCCTGTTGAAGATAATTTTTTATCTTGTTTTACCGTATTAGATCAAATTAAATTAGGTCTTATGTTATTTTTAGGTACCTATTAAATTTTTAGGTTGTCATTAGATCTTTTGAGGTGGAATTTCATCGTCATTTTCTAGGGAAGTGAGTTTTAGGTAGGCTATAACACCCTGAAAATATAAAGTATGAAAATTGTATTCGATAACATGTTTGACACGTAACACCAAGAGCATAGAGGAATATAATATACCAAGGATTTATAGTTTTAAATGAATTAAATATATTTTATAACTTTAAATGAACATTAAACTAATTTATCATACATCTCATGAAATATTGAGTTTCTTCATTGGATTGCGCTATATGTAAGACCAAGTTTTACCGAATAATAATATATTATTAAATATTATTATTTAATATAATAAGATATAAAATAGGTGTTTTGAATATTATTAATTAACTTATGAAAATATATGGTTTACACAAATATAAATATAATTCATTGATTACAAATTAATTTGAAATGAATATAAGAACCAATTGAATATAAAAGAATTATTTTAATAGAACATTATTTTTATGCTCGTAATGGTATTTTATCCTAATAAATTAAATTAATTAAAATTTGTGATTGATATTAATGTAATAGATATATTATATTTTCCAGAAAATATTTTTGATATTCATTCAATATATTTAACTTGCAAAAGATAAGAACAAATTCAATTTTATGCAAAAAACCAATATTTTTGTTAAGGCAGTTTTATAGCCTTTTAATAGAGAACTCATTTTTAATCCAAATCATGGAACTTTTATAGATTTTATATGTAAAAATAAACATCATATTTTAAATATTAAAATAAAAATTAGTTTAGGATGATTTTTTTTATTTTTCTGTGAAGATCCATTTAATGATGAATAGTGAAAAATATTTTATTTTTTAATTTTTTTTAAAGGTTGGGGATGAAGCCTCATTTATTACTAAAGAAATGAAAATACCTCTTTAATTGGGTAGAGAGAGACCCATTACATAGCCCGAAGTCCCAGTGGGAATTTAGCCCATTACAGGGCCCGTAGGCCAATTTGTTGGCACAAGGCCCATTCTGTGAATAGTACTACCACAGTACCTGTACTGCTACAGTACCACATAGTACTTTCCACTACTACAATACCCTACCTCCGCTACAATGATCTGCCGCCACTACAGTGCCCATCATCACTACAGCTCACCACTACTACAGTATGCTACTGTACTACTACAGTACCAGTGCCCAATGGGTTTTGAACCCCCATTTTTAATGTAGAATTAATGTGTGCTTACCATTAATCCAAACACCAACTACAAAATGTGTTGTTGGGTAATGATGTATTAGGCTTCCCTCCCCACCTGTGCACTGCACATCCCCAGTGAGGCCCACGGTGGCCAACACTTGGGCATAGGCCTATTCCCAATGAGGTAGAGGGGCCCACGAGAGGTTTAATTAGGTTAATTTTTTATTAATTAATAAAATTTAGGTCATTTGAATCAATTTAACATTGAAATTGGATATAAAAACTTATCAAACCTTTGAAAGTTTTTACATTAAAAACTCACATTGTCATCTTGTCTGCACTATTAAATTTAAATATATTTCTTCCACTTATGTGATTGTAATTTAGAAAGTTTTGTTACATATTTTAATAATAATAATTTAAAATTTATAATATGTTCAACTTAGCTTCTTACAAAAATTATTAGTGAAAGTAATTAAAATTAATTACAATGATTAAGGTGAAATTAAGCTTAAGTAGGGACTAAACCTTAAACTTTAGGCACAAAATGACCTAGAAACTTGTACAAAATTAATTGGATGGAAATATTTAGAACATATATTACCTATTTTATAATTTTTACCATTATTTTATCTAATTTTTATTGGAAAAATACTGGGAGAAATTCTCTTTCCAAAAATTTCCAAGAGTGTCACTCCTCCTCCACTATAAAAAGGCCTCCTCTCCTCCCACTTGCTCACCCCTTTGAAGACAATTTGGATTTACCAAACTCTATAAAAATATCTCCTAAACATCCCTCCCCCAAAAATCCTATAAGCCTCAACTCGGTCCAAAATCCATCCATGGAATATATTTGGTGTAAAGAAAAAGGAGTTACATGATTAAGAGGCAACATCCTTCCTCGAGCTTTTTAGTTTTAATTCATTCTCCAACCTTTTAAATTATTATTATTACATAAATATATAATAACTACATATACTAAATATACTAATAATATGGTATTATAAGGTTTCTACCTCTACTTACCTACACTTCCATCTAATGGGTAACAAACTTACCGTTTATGGGTACAGTGAACTACCGCCTCACGAAACAAAGTCATTAGTTTTTCCTTTACCAGCTATAATGGTTTAGAATTATGATGAAAAATATATTTATATATGATATATATGATATTTATAATTACTTTATACTTTATTAATTATTTCATAAAACATACCATTATGTACTAAATTTTGAGGTAATATAATAACCCCGTTTGCGGAAGTTTGGACTACCACGCCCTCAAAGCGATGTGATTCGTTCATAATATACATGGAAAATATAAAGGATGGTTTTAATAAACCTATGTAACATATATGAAATATATATTATAATTATATTTAGTATATAAATATAAATACATATCATTTACATTTATTTATTTTAAAATATGACATAGAAATTAATGTAACGTTCATGCGTACGTACGACCTACCATCTCCATGAACAGTGAATTTAATTTCCTATCTCCAAATGTTATAGATTTTTATAAATTCATATATACTGAATATATATGATATTTAAATCATTTTTTACATTCTGATGATGATTAAACCATGATCTAATTAATAATAATAAAATTTAATAAGTTAAAACATACTCAATAAACTAAGAAATTAACAACTGAAATAGTGAAAATAATGAATGATTTTTATAATCAGGTAGTAAGATATTATAAACATAAATATTTTTCATTAATAAGTTAATAAAACTATTAAAACAATTATTAAATATTTTAAATTACATTCAAACAATACTAAATTCAAGGTAAGGGATTCTTGTCTCATATTTCATTCGGTGAGGCATATGCCATTAACACCAATTATTTCTTTTGTGTAGTGTACATACTGCCCATTTTGGTATATTTAATCATGAATTATTATATATTAATGTTATTTAAAACGTTAATGTAATGTTATTACATCATCATTTTGGTGATTAAAATGTTTCAAAGTGTTATGGTGCACTTTGGAATGTTTAAAGATTATTTTCCTCAAGACTAATTTTAATGGTATTCCCATTCATTAAGATATATTTTTTATTATGCACCTAATTTCTTATATATAGTGTAAATAATTACACTTTTACATATAATATCATTATTCATTCATTCTTCCTTATATTTTGAGTTTCAAATTGAATTATTTCATCTAAGGGTATTTGAGTTAAAAGTTACCAAGTTGAAAATAATTTCATAACACAATTTCTTTTCATTGGGTTATATTACTTCCTCATTATCATTAATATTATATGATTTTGTGTGTAATAAATTTTTTACTATACATTGTTCTAATTTGAATTATTTAATGTGGAATTAAATTTTACACACATAATCTATTAGTCGATTGATTATCACATCAATGTTATGGTCTTTCCAAGGGTTTACATTGCAATATCATTTTGTTCAAGATTGATTACACTTTAATTAACATCAACGGAAATTATTGAATAATTATTTAGTAAAAATATAAATTTCCTTCTCCTATGGTTATTCATTTTCTTATTCAAGTTATAGTACCATTTTTTACTCTTTGGTACTCAAAATGTTTTAAAATATACTTTAAAAAAACCACAACTTCGTTTATCACATTATATGGAGAACTAATTTTCTTCTAAAAATCATGTTTTCTAAAAATGTTTTCAAAAATGTTTTACCCTTTCCAAATTAATTTATTGAATAAATTTTTACCATTTTTTCATTTTATCGTTTTTTCAAGGGAATATTATTATCACATTCCAAACAAAGAATTTTTCTATCCTTTTTATCATAAAAAAGAATTTCATTTTTACCACACACGACATGTATGAATTTACTACCATCATTTATTCATAGAGTCCTTTTCAATTTTAAAAAGTTATTTTTTTTAAAAAAAAATTGAAAATTGATTTTCAAATAATTTTTTTTTAAATTTTTTTTCAAAATAAAAAGAATATTTTCTTAAAAATTGTTTTTAAAAGATATTTCTATAGAATTTTCATTTATCAAAAACAAAAAACCTTTATTTTACTCCACATAGGAAGCATTTTATGGATACAATACTTATTATTCATCTAAATATTTTATGCTTTATTTATCCAAGGATAGTATTCATATTCACTTCCTTGATTCCTTTTATTCCCCTTAAAATATTAAATTTTCTATGATCATTTGACATTGAATTTCTCTTAATTATCCCTATCAAATATCATGGATATTACTATTTCCTTAACCACTTACCATTTTATATACAGTGTCTTCTTGACAGTTATTTGACTATTTGTTGAAATATTCATAAATCAATATTCTTTATTCAATATAGATATTTGATATGGAATATTATTTATTTTTATTATTTTATATGAGGAATTATTTGGACTAGTAGTGATGGGTTGGCCCCAGCCTTTATCTATCACCTTGATGCATCAACTAGTGATAATGAGACAAATTTGTTGGGAAAATTAAACAAGTTTATACCTATAGTTTTAAACTGGCATGTGAAAGGTCTTGGAAGTATAATTTTTCATGTTCCCCAGACATAATTTCCAATAACAAAACATTTCCCTCATTTAGATTCATTTATTATTTATCCATGATATTTTTGGTTGACATATCTAAAGATTCATTTCACTCTTATTTCTTTTTTTAAATAACTTTTTTTAAGTTATTTACCTTTCTATATTATTTATTCACATCCTTCTTAGTTTTTTATTATACAGAATGTGTTCTTATTTATTTACCTATCATATTGATTATTCTCAATTATTCATTATTGTTTCCATTATACATTACCCTTATTTATAA
This sequence comes from Viscum album, assembly GCA_963277665.1. Taxonomy (NCBI): domain Eukaryota; kingdom Viridiplantae; phylum Streptophyta; class Magnoliopsida; order Santalales; family Viscaceae; genus Viscum; species Viscum album. The sequence goes on along the minus strand of OY728122.1, from coordinate 3,584,577 downwards.
TTTCAACTCACCCTTATTATGTCTCATTTTCCCAGGATTCCCAGAATTGTACAATGTACTATATGAAAGGGTACGCTAGATGGAATAAAGTTATTTTTATAGAAATAAAAAATATATGTTTTAATTACTTTATTAATTTTTAATACATGACTCATGTATGTATCTGGTTTACTAAGAATACTAAACACATTAGTCTTTCAGGATTTTATTACTTATAATCATTCCAATTTAATGGTAGTAGACTTCAACTCCAAGATTCTAGGGTTATTTCACTATAGTTGGTATGATAGAAAGTTTAGTAACATGCATGGGAACTAGATTTAGGAAAAACATATATTAGAGAAAAAACCCCTAAGGTAGAATTTGATGTTAAGTATAGAATAATATCCTAGAATTTTGTTAAGGTAGATATTATGTGGATCTTCCTATAAATACATCCCTATCTGGATACTATATATGGATATGGTTCTAGCACTGATGTACCTAGGGTTGACAAATCCGACTAGGTGCATTGGTTCTAACTTGGCGTAACCCAGTACATGAAATTGGGCTTACTAAGCTCCTAGTTTGACACTCCTATGGGATATGCAAAGAATAATTCACATTTTATTGAAAAATGATAATGATGGATTTGAATATATAATTAAAATGAATAACCTACGTAAAACTTGAGGTATCTTAGATTAAAAATAATGTGTCATGATTTAGACATCTTAAAAATGACTATATATTTTTTCCACAATGATAATTGATTCTTAGATTATGGTTTTTTGTTTTATGAAATTCCCTCCTCTATAGGAAAAAACCTAGACTAATGAATTACCTAAGTGGATATAAATAGATGAAGTATTTATGTATTTAGTTTGAATTTAAAACCGTCATTAAAAGTATATTTAGTTATTAACCTTATCTCAAGGATATCCACTATATTTATTTTGGAAATTTAATGGTTTTATAATAGGAAAAATTTTATTCTAGGTGAAAACCCATCAAATCCCGTAAGGCCATGGGACTTGAACCCATGACCAAAAGATGATAAGGGTTTAATGCCATCCACTGAACTATGTTATGTCCTGGTTAATATGTCATCATTTTTAGTTAAACAATTTGATGAATAAATATTAATGATTAACCATTAGGGTTAATTTTTAGGTTTAGAGATTAATGTATTAACCATATTGAATTTGGAGAATATTTAGATACAAATAGTTATACTTCTCACTCATTTATAGGCCTTAAAATCCATTAAAAGTATATTTTGGTTATTTAGGAATCGAAGATAATTTTTTGATATACATTTCTTGAAGTAGTGGATAAATTGGAATTTGATTTATGAAAAACCAAAAGTTTGAATTGTTAATATGAAATTAAAATGTATCATGTAAGTGAATTTCCTTAAATTCTTAGGCCGTAAAAGAATTTCTCAACATTAGGAAAAGGATCTAATTTTTTTCCTAATACCTTAATTTATGTTCAACCGGTGGCCTTCCAAATCATCACATATTTTTGGATTTGTGGTATTAAACTTTATATTGATCATTAAATTGTTTTTTATTGATGACCTCAATTACTCCCTATAAATATTTATGCTTTCCCTCCATGTACGCATCTTTAATTTCTACTAATATTCTCTTACTTAGATACCTAGTTATTTGTTATTCCATGTGACCATTTTAGTTTTAATTTTCTATTTTATAAAGAATTTTTTTTGAAACATTCTCATTATATAGGATTTGAACATCATAAATATCAAAAAAATTATTACTCAGTTAAAGTTTAAATTTAGAGGATTCAATTTAATTAAGGTGGAGAGAATGTAACACCCTGAAAATATTAAGTAATAACATTGTATTCGTTAGCATGTATGACATGAAACACTAAGAGTGTAAGGGAATATAATATTAAAAGAATTTATAATTTTAAATAAATTAAATATATTAATGCATGTGACACAGATTTAGCATGCATCGTATGCAAAAAAAAATTTCTCTAATGTCTTATGTTATACGCAAGACCGAGTTTTACTGAACAATAATATATTATTAAAATAGTATTATTTAATAGAATAATATATAAACTAGCTATTATGAATTTTATTGACTAACATATGAAAATATATGGTTTACATAAATATATAAATAATTAATTGATTTCAAATTAAATAGAAATGAATATATGAACCAATTGAATATAAAGTGAACATTTTTATAGAAAACTATTTTTATGATCCAAAATATATTTATCCTAATAAATTAAATCAATTAAAAAAATTTATAGATATTTATTTAAAAAATATATTATATATGCAATAAAATATTTGGGGTTTTCATATAATATATTTTATAGGCATAAGATAAGAATAAACCCAATTTTTTTGCATAAAAACTAATATCTTTGTTATGGTAGTTTTACCACATTTTAATAGAGAACATTTTTATAATAAAATTTGATGAACCTTTAAGGATTTTATATATAAAAATAAACTTCTTAATTAAAATTAAAACATAAAAATTAGGTTAGGATTATTTTTTTTTATTTTTCTCAGATGTGCCATTTTTTATGAATAGTGAAAAATACTGAATTTTAATTCAAAACTGATTTTTTATCTAACTTATTTATAAGGTAAAATTATTTTTTAAATTGGTTTTAAAGTATAATTATATCAATTTTTTATTAATTAATCCAATTTATCACATTTTAGTCAATTTCACTTTGAAATTGGATATAAAAACATAGCAAAATTTTGAACATTTTTACTTTAAAAACTCACATTGTCATCTCGTGTATGGGGTTAAATTTAAATGAATTTCTACCACTTATATGATTCAAAAATTGGAAAAATAGATTCCATATTTAGAAAAAACATATTTTATAATTTATAATGAGGTGAACTATGATTTTGACCAAAAATATTAGTGAATGTAATTTAAATTAATTGTAACTATTAATGTGAAATTAAGCTTATGAAGGGAATAAACCGTAAACTTAAGGTCCAAAATGACCTAGAAACTTGTAAAAAATCCATTTTATTGAATTATTTAACCTTATAATCCATTTTATCTACTTTTTACCATTATTGGATCCATTTATATCAGTAGAAACATTGGTGGAATTCGATTTCCAAAAATTTACAAGAGTGTCACTCCTCCTCCACTATAAAAAGGCGTTCTCTCCTCCCACTTCATCACACCTCTAAATCCAATTTAGATCGACCAATATCTACCCAAATGGATCCTAAAAATCAGTATAATAAACCTATAAGATTAAAATTTCTCATAAATCCACCCATGGAATCCCTGTGGTTCAAACCAAATGGAGTTACCTGATTAAGTGGTAACATCCTTCCACAAGTTTTTAGGGATATTTATTTCTCCACTATATAAATTATTCTTATTACATGCATATATAATAATAAATTAATAATATATATTTAATTTTTTTATTCTAAGGGTGATACCTATAATTACACACACTTCCATCTAATTAGTAAAAAACCTACCATTTATGTGTACAGCGAACTACCACCTCACGAAATGAAGTTGTTTGTTTTTCATTTACCACCTCTAATGGTTGGGAATTATGATGTAAAATCTATTTAAATTTGTAATATATGGTATTTATAATGTCTTTATACTTATATAATTATTTTATAAAACATACCTTTATGAACTCCATTTTGTGGGAATACGATAACATTGTTTGTGGAAGTATAAACTACCACCCCCTCAAAGCGATGCGATTCATTCACGTTATACATGGAATGTATAAAGGAATGTTTTAAAAAACAAATGTAACATATATGAAATAGATATGATAATTAAATTATAATATACATATACATTTATATATATATCATTTACTTTTCTTTCTTTTAAAATACAATGAGGAAATGAATGTAGCGTCTAGAAATACTTACGGTCTACCATATCTATGAATGGTGCATTTCATTTCCTATATCAAAAAATTATAGATTATTATAAATTTATATAAAATAAAAATATATTATATTTACATAATGGTTTAAATTTATTAAATGACAAAACTATGATCTAATTAATAATAATAATAAGTAACAAGTTAAAATATACATGACAAACTTGGAAGTTAACACCCTAAATTGTGAAAATAATGAAATATTGTTATCAAATAGATAATAAGACATTATAAACATGAATATGGTTTTTCAATAAGATATTAATGCTCTTAAAACTATTATGCAAGAGTTTAATGTCAATTCACAAAAAAAAAATAAAGGTAAGGTAAGGTATTCTTGTCTCACTTTTCTTTCCATGAGGCATATTCCATTAACACCACTTATTTGTTTTGGTGTACCCACTAACCCTTTTGATATATTATATCATGAATTATTTTATGTCCATGGTATTTAAATCTTTCAATTAATTTTATTACTTCAAGAAGGTAATGATTAAAATATTTCAAAGTGGTATGGGACACTTTGGAATGTTTAAGGATTATTTTACTTAGGAATAATTTTAGTGGTATTTCCATTAATTGAGACATAATTTATTATTGTGCTGATAGTTTCTTATATTTGGTGAACATACTCACACTTTGAAAATAATATCATGATTAATTCATTATTCATGATATTTTGAGTTTCAATTTTAATTATTTCATTTAAGGGATTTTGTGTTAAAAGTTTCCAAGTGGAAACAAATTTCATAACCCAATTTATTTTGATTGGTTTATACTACTTCTTTGTTGGTGTTAATATTTATGATTTTGTATATAGAAAATTTTTACAATATATTTATGTATTTATAGTTTTTTATTTCCATTTACATTTAACACACATAATATATTCGTTGAAGTATTTTCACATCATGTTATGGTATTTTCAAGGGTTTACTTCACAATCTCATTTTGTTCAGGATTGTTTACACTTGAATTTCCATCATAGAGAATTATTGAATCATTTTTTACTAAACAGTTTAATTTTATTACCCTCTATTTATTAATGAACTTTTTTTATTAATAGTACCCTTTTTTCACTCTTTGGTACTCAAAATGTTTTATAAATTGTTTTCCAGAAAACACGACTTCATTTCTCTCTTTAGTCGGAGAACCATTTTTCTTCTGAAAACCCAATTTTCTTCTGAAAAGACAGTTTTCTAAAAATATCTTCAAAAATGTTTTTTTCCATTTCCAAATTGATCTAATAAAGTAATTTTTTCCCTTTTTTTCTTTTACCAATATTTTCAAATTAATATTTCTTTATATTTCCAAACAAGGAATTTTTCTAACCATTTACCATGAACAATGAATATTGTTTATACCTTGTATAAAATTTATGGATTTACTAGTTTCATTTCGTTGAAGGTTAATTTTCATGTTTAAAAGTTTACTTTAAAAAAATTAAAAGTTATTTTCAAAGAAAATGATTTTTAAAATGTTTTCAAAATAAAAAGGATATTTTTCTCCAGAATATTTTTAAAACATCTTTTCATAATATCGTCGTTCATCAATGAAAATAATAGTTTATTTTACTCCACTTGGGAAATTTTTTATTGATACAATACTCGTTCTTCCTTTGGATATTTTATGATTGATTTGGCTAAGGGTGGTAATCAAATTCACTTTATTGATTCCTTTTAAACCCCTTGAAATATTAAATTTCATATGGTCATTTGACATTGAATTTACCATAATTATCCATATCATTAATCATGGACATTACTTTTTCCTAAACCAAATACAATTTTAATATGGTGTCTAATTTGATAGTTATTTTATTATTTTGGTAAATATTGATAAATCATTATTCTTTATTCAATATGGAAATTTGATAATGTATATTATTTATTTCAATTATTCGATATGTGGAATTATTTGGACTTCAAGTGAAGGGTGGGGATCAGGCTTTATATATCTGCTCGATGCGTCGACCTATTCTAATGAGAAAAATTAGCTTTGTAAATTAAAAATGTTTCTTCTCGTAGTTTTAAATTGTCTTGTAAAAGGTATTAATGGTATCAGTTTTTATGTCCCTCAGACATGATATCCAATAATTAATCATTTCTATCATCTAGGATCATTTGTTATTTATCCATGAGATTTTTCATCGATGTATCAATGAATGCATTTTACTCTCAGTTCATTATTTTAATGGAATGTGTTTTTAGTTATTCACCTTTCCATGTTATTTACTCACTTCCTACTATATTGTTAATTACTTGTAATAAATTCTCAGTTATTTACCATGCCATATTTATTATTATCATCAATTTATTATTTCTTTTCTTATTCTTTAATAATATTGATCATTTGAGATCACTCTTATTATGTTTAATTTACCCAGGATTCCATTAAGTGTACAGAAAAAGGTATGAAAGGATAATCTAGATAAAATAAAGTTATTATCCTCGAAATAAGAAAGTTATGTTGTAATTAATGTATTTATTTTTAATCTAAGACTAATGTATGTATCTAGTTTACCAAGACTATTAAACTATTGAGTCATTCTAGATTTGATTCCTTGTAATCATTCTATTGTAATAGTAGTAGACACTAGCTCTTGGTTTCTAGTGTTGGGTTGCTTCAGTTGGTATCCAAGAAAAGTTTAGTAACAACCTTGGGAACTAGTTTGAGGAAATCATAGATTAGAGAACATATCCCTAATGTAGACATTGAGGATAAGTATAGAAGAACATCCAAGAATTTTGGTAAGGTAAAGATTTTGTGGGTATTTCTTGCAATAAATCTTTTTTTGGATACCACAAGTAGATACATTTATTACGCAAATGTACCTAAGGGTAACAACTCTGACAAGGTGTGTCGGGCCTAACTCAATGTAATCAAGTACATAACAACGGACCATACTGTAGACCTAGTTTGAAAATCCAAGGGGATATGCTTAGGGTAATTCTCATTTTCCTTAAAAACCATTATGAGATATTTGAATAGATAATGACAATGAATGACCAAGGTTATACACAAGTTATCTTAGATTGAAAATAATGTGTCAGGATTTAAACATCCTAAAATTGAATATGAGTTTTTTCCCTATTTGATAGTTGATTATCACACTATGGTTTTTGGTTTTATGAAATTCCCTCCTCTATAGGTTATTCTCTAGACTAAAAAATGACCTATATGGGAGAAAACATATGAAGTATTTATGTATTGATTTTTCATTAAAACCCTTATTTAAAAGGATCTTTAGTGATTAACTTTATTTCAAGGATGACCATTATATTTATTTTGTAAATTATATGTATTTGGAAAAAGAAAGTGTTTGTATTGTGTGACAGCCCATAAAATATGGAAAGTACATGAGACTTGATCCCATGACCAAAGGATGATAAGTGATTTATGCCAACCACTGGCCAATGCAAAGTCCTGGTTAATATGTCATTGTTTTTAGTTAAATAATTTGATGAATAAATATTATAAATAAACAAGTAGTGTTACGTTTTAGGTTTAGAGATTAATGTATTAACCATATTGACTTTGGAGAGTATCTAGAGACAAATAGATAGACTTTTCACTCTTTTATGGGCCTTAATATCCATAAAAAGTATATTTTAGTGCTTCAGGCATCAAAGTTAATTTTTTTATCCATTTCTTGAAGTAAGGGATGAATTAGAATTTGATTGAAGAAAAACCAAAATATGGAAGTGTTCATGTGAAAATAAAACATATCATTTTATTTAATTTTATTATATTCGTAGCTAGTAAAATAATTTCTCAACAAGAGTAAAAGGATCTTAAAAAAATGTTGTCATGGTACATTAATTTTTATTGAAATGATGGTCTTCTAAATCCTTGTATATTTTTTTTCATGGAGGCCCTCACCTTTCTATTGATCATTAACTTATTTATGATTGTTGAACTAAATAAATCCATATAAATATTTTTGTTTTTCCTCCATGTACATAACAATAATTTTCACTAATGTTCCCGTACTTATATACCTAGTTATATTTTATTCTTTGTGAACTTTGTACTTATCAATCTCTCATTTATTGAGGATTTATTATGAACCATTCTCAAGATTTGGGATTTTAACATAGGAAATAAAAAAGAGTTTATAACCAATATCATGTTTAAATTATGTGAACGCAATTTAATTAAGGTGAGGAGAATGATATTCCTTAAAAATATAATGTTGGTACAATATATTTGTTAGAAAGTATGACATGAAAAACCAAGTGTGTAAGGGAATAAAATATCCTCATAAGTTATAATTTTAAATAAATTTAATATATTTTATATCTTTCAATGCACACAAAACTGAGTTATCATACATCACATGAAACAATTATTGTCTTCAATGTCTTGTGTTACACGTAAGACCAAGTTTTACCAAAGAAAAATACATTATTAAAATATTATTATTTAATATAATAAGAAATAAAATTTCTATTATAAATAATATTAACTAACATATGAAAAAATATGGTTTACTAAAATATAAAAACAATTAATTTATTACAAAGTAATTATAAATTAATATAATAATCGACTGAATATAAAGGGAATATTTTTATAAAAAACTATTTTTATGCTCACACAGATATTTTATCCAAATAAATTAAATTAAATAAAATTATTGAGTGATATTAAGGTAATAAAAATATTATATATTCAATAAAATATTATTTATATTCATACAATATATTTTATAGTGATATGATAAGAACAAACCCAATTTTATGAATAAAAACTATTATTTTTATAAAGGTAGTTTTTGCGCCTTTTAATAAGGAACCCATTTTTTGTAATCTCATAGGTAGATTTTTGTGCTCGGACAATCACACCGAAGCTGTGTGTCACCCAGTTAATCCAAGGGTATGTGTGGAGTTAGACACATCACAAACTCCTTTTGATTATGTTTGGATTATGATTGGTGGGGAGTATAGGTGAAGGCAACGGGTTATCTATGAGAGCTGGACAAGTTTTTGCTCCTCATGTAGTCGTTTGGGTCATGATTCAGAGGTTTTTCATAAGGGTCTCCCACCCCATGATGTCTGACATTGGGAAACTCAGTCTACAACAAAGAGGGGGTGATTGGGAAGGGAAGAGCTCCTAAAGTTAGAGTTGAATCTGGCCCGATGCAGATGAAAATAGGTGAAGGTAGTGGTAGGGAATTTCATTCATAGTGAATGGTGGAGAAGGAGAAACTGAAAGGAGAATATAACAGGGTAGTTGAGGGAACTCTAGGGCCAGAAGTGGGAAGTCACATTATGTCTCCCTAGGCCAAAATGATTAAATCATGCAGACCTGAGGGGATCTCACCAAAGTAGGTGGAGTTTCATAAACAGACCCAGGGGATGGGGAGTAAGGACACAGTGGAGTATGAGGCAGTCGGTATGGACTTCCCTACTGAGGCTTTTGGTTCAGATAGTGCTGGATTGAGGAGGGGAATGGAATTGGAAAATTAGTTCATCAATTCAAGTGATGGGGAATTTGCGCTGGGTGATTACTCTTGGAGTGTTGATAGAAAAGTTATGGGTGAGACCCAAGTGGCAGGTGTTGAGGAGGATTCTAGCAGAGCCTTTTGTGGGGAGGTGGCCAGAGGCAGCGGGGACCTACAAAAGGGAAGGAAGGGATCTTCACTGGATAAGGAGGTCCATAACCTAACTGGTAATAAAGGGATTTATGATTCAGGGAACCAATAAGCTATTCAGGTGAAGAATAGATTTGATGCCATCGATGCAAATGGGGAGTGCATGGAGGGGAACATTGAAGCCAGTAGGAGTGATTCCACTGGGGAATTCAGTCTGAGGATGACTAAGAGTAATAGGGGGAGGAAAGGTAAGAAGTAATTCTCATCCTTTCCTTCTACCTTGAAGACGAGGTCAGCTAAAAAGAAAGTGGATGAGAAGTTGGAAAGTGAAAGCATGTGTCAGAAATCATCCGACCAACCTGAACTTTACTTGGATTTGATCCTGAGTTCGATGGATGAGGTGATAGATCAGGTGCTTCCCATAAAGGCTTCAGAAGAGGAAGCAGCCAATATGATGGGTCGAGTCATTGAAATGAATCTCACTGAGGAGAAATATTCATGGGGTGACAAACGGGACGCTATATTGGTCAGTGGTTTCAATAAGGGGTCGATCATACTCAAGGAGTACATAGAGGTGTGGGATAAACTGACCTTATTATTTGAGGTCCTTCTAAATGAAGAGCCCCAATTTTAGGTTTTCTCTATTTTTAGGATGCTATTTAGGGACATGGATTCTGGAAGAATTATTTTTTGCTTCAATGATGCTGCTTTTCCCTTTGATAATTAATATTTGGTTTCTCACTCTCGCTTTCTTAAGGTGGTTTTTTTTTCACAGTTTGTGTGGCTGGAGGGATTTTGGGTGGTTCTTTTCCTTAATTTTCTTTCCTACTTAAGATGGGGTTCAAATCATGAGGCCGCCACTTTTTCCTGACACATGGAGTGAAACAATGAGAGGGTATGGCCTGGCCATTGGTTCTGTGCCCGTGCATCCTCGCACGGGACTGTTTGCCGAGTGATCATGATTTGTGGGGGCCTAAACATGATGTAGCTACTGGGGCGAAGTAGGATGTGGTTTTTTTGAGATTTCTTGTGCTGTTACATTGGTTATTTTTATGGACTCGGGGGTTCTCACTTTTCCATTTAAAGTGATTTGATAATAACATAAAAAATATTTTTCTATCAGTCAAGAGCCAACATGACCTATAAACTTTTCCAAAATAAAATTTCCATGTGTATTTTTACTATCTAATCCATAGGGTTGAATTTTAAGAATTATTGGATCCACATGTCATTAGAATAACGTGGGTGGATTTCTCTTTCCCAAAATTTACAAGAGTGCCACTCCTCCACTATGAAAAGGGCTCCTCTCCTCCCACTTCATCACACATCTAAATCCAATTTGGATCAACTAGTATCTACCCAAATAACTCCTAAAAATAACTCTTATAAACCTATAAACCACACATTGGTCATAAATCCATCCATGGAATTCCTTTAATGGATACAAAAAGGTGTTACCTGATTAAGAGGCAACATCCTTCTCAAGATCTTTAGTTTTATTTCTTTCTCCACTATTCAACTTATTATTGTTACAAAAATATATAATAACACTATAAGAATCAATATACTAAGATTTTTTTATGTTTTTTACCTACTCTTAGACACACTTCCATCTAATGGGTAACGAACATACCATTAACGTGTACAGTGAACTACTGCCTCACAAAATGAAGTTATTCGTTTTTTATTTACCACTTATCATGGTTGGTAATTATGATGGAAAATATGTTTATATATGATTTATATGATAATTATAATGTCTTTATACTATTTTAATTATTTTATCACACGTACCTTTATGCACTCTATTTTGTGGGAATACGATAACATCATTTGTGGAAGGGTGGACTACCGCCCCCTCAAAGTGATGTGATTCATTCACCCTATACATGGAATGTATAAAGGATGGTTTTAATAAAATATGTAACATATATGACATAGATATTACTTTGAAATTATAATATACATATAAAACTATTTATCATTTATTTTTCATTCATTTAAAATATGGTAAGGAAATAAATGCAGTGTTCGGGTGTACGTACAATCTACCGTCTCTGTGGAGCGTCATTTCATTTCCTATATCCAAAATTTATATATTATTATAAATTAATATATACTGACTATATATGATATTTATATCATTTTTTACATTCTCTATATTATAAAACCAAGATTTAATTAATATTAACAACGAGTAACAAGTTAAAACATACTCGACAAACATGGCAATTAACACCCGAAATAGTAAAAGTAAAGAAATATTGTTATAAAATGGGTAATAAGATGTTATAATCATGAGTATGGTTTTGAAATATGTTATTAAAACTCATAAAACCGTTATACATTATTTCAATGACTATTTACATAAAAATAAATTCATGGTAAGGGATTTATGTCTCGCATTTCTTTCAGTGAGGCATATGTCGTTAACAAAACTTATTTTTTTTGTGGTGTACCTAATACCCCTTTTGATATATTATATAGTGAATTATTTTACCTTAATGGTATTTAAAACAATCATTTAATTTTATTACTTCATGAGGCTAAATATTAAAATGTTTCAATGTGGTATTGTACACTTTGTAATTTTTAAAGATTATTTTCTTTAAGAATGATTTTATTGGTATTTCCATTATTTAAGGCATATTTTATTATTGTGCCCCAAATTTCTTATACATAGTGTACATGCCTACACTTTGATATATAATATCATGATTAATTCATTCTTCATTACATTATTAGTTTCAATTTGAATTATTTCATCAAAGGGTATTTAAGTTGAAATTTACCAAGTGGAAAACAATTTGATAACCCAATTTCTTTTCATTGGGTTATATTACTTCCTCATTACTATTAATATATTATGATTATGTGTGTAATCAATTATTACTATCTATTTTTGTATTTAAAAATTTTTATTTGAATTTTAATTTGACACATATAATCTATTCATTAATTTATTTTTATATCAATGTTATGGTTTTTCCTATGGTTTACTTCACAATATCATTTTATTCAAGATTGTTTACACATGAATTTCAATAAGAGTAAATTATTGAATCATTGTTCTATAAAAACTTTAATTTCCTTATCCACTAGTAATTCGAAACCTTTTTCATGTAATGGTACATTTTTTCACTCTAGGGTACTCAAAATGTTTTAGAAAATGTTTTCCAGAAAACACGACTTTATTTTTCTCTTTAGATGAAGAACATATTTTCTTTTAAAAAAAATTTCAAAAAAGTTTTCAAAAAACGTTTTTACCATTTTCAAAAGAATTTAATAAAATCATTTTTACCATTTTTTTATTGTACTGATGTTTTTGAAGGAATCTTATTATCACTTTCTGAACAAAGCATTTTTCTATCCTTTTTGTTGTGTTAAGGGAATTTTATTTTTACCTCATACCAAATATATGGATTTACTACAGTCATTTATTTGAAGATTTATTTTCATTTTTAAAAGGCTAATTTTTGAATAAAAAAATTGAAAAGTTATTTTCAATTAAAATTATTTTAATTTTTTTTCAAAATAAAAAGGATATTTTCCTAAAAAATGTTTTTAAAAGATATTTTTATAGTATTTTTATTCATCAATGATAGAACCCCTTTATTTTACTCCACTAGGAAAATATTGTATTGATACCATCCTTATAATTCCTCTGGATGGTTTATGATTTATTTGTTCTAGGAAAGTTTTCACATTCACTTCCTATATTTCTTTTAGTTCATTTTAAATATTCAATTTCCTATCATCATTTGACATTGAATTTACTTTAATTATTCATATCATTTATCATGGATATTTCTATAGCCTAAACCTTATACCATTTTACATACAACGTCTACTTTTAAAGTTATATTTTTATTTGTGTAAATATTGATATATATGTATTCATTATTCAATACATATATTTGATAAGTCATATTATTTACTTAAATTATTCGATATGGGCAATGATTCGGACTGGCAGTGACGGGTCGGGCTCAGAATTTTTATATCCCCTTGATGTATCATTAGGTTCTCATGAGTCAAATTATTAGTGAAAATTAAATGGGTTTCTAGCTATTGTTTTAAACCATCTTATGAAAGGTCTTGATAATATATGTTTTCATGTTCCTCAGATGTGACATCCAATAATTAATCATTTCCCTCATTAGTATTAATTTATTATTTATCTAAGATATTTTATATCGACATATTTGTGGATTAATTTAACACTTAGTTCGTTATTTAAATGTAATGTGTTTTTTTATTTACCTTTCTATATTATTTACTCACAACTTTCTAAGTTTCTGATTACATTATATGTGTTATAAATTATTTACTTTTCTATATTGATTATTCCAATTGATTCATTATTGTTTCCACAGTACTTTACCATTACTGATAATTTGACCTCAGAATTATTATGTTTCCTTTTCTTAGAATTCCATGAAGTGTACTAAGAAATATATGCAAGGATACACCAGATGAACTAAAGTCCTTATCACCTATAGAAAGAATTAATTTTGTAATTAGTGTATTTATTTGTAATACAAGACTCATGTATGTATCTAGTTTACCAGGTCTATTAAATTTTTTGGTCTTTTGGGAATTTATTTCATGTTATCATGCCGATGTGATGTTAGTGGACATCGGGTTCGGGATTCTCAGGTCGGTTTTCTATAGTTCGTATCAGAGAAAGTTTGGTAGTAACCTTGGGAACTAGATTTAGGAAAACATAGATTAGAGAACATAGCCCTAAGGTATAATTTGATGATAAGTATAAAAGAACCTCCTAGACTTTTGGTAAGGTGGAGAATATGTGGGTATTTCCATAAATACATCCATGTATGGATAATACAGGAAGGTGTGGTTCTGGCATAGATATACCTATGGGTGATAACTCTGACTAGGTGCATCGGGCCTCACTCAACATAACTTGGTATATGAAAAAGGGCCTTAATGCGCACCTGGTCTGACACTCCTTGAGGACACACATAAAATAATTCACATTTTCTTTACAAACCATTATGAGGTATTTGAATAGATAATGGAAATTATTGGCCTTGGTTAAACTAGAGGTATATTAGATTGAAAATAATGTGTGATGATTTAAACATCCTAACAATGATTATATTATTATCTTACAATAGGATAATTGATTCTAAAACTATGGTTTTTGGTTTTTGGAAATTCCATTCTCTATAAGATAAACTCTAGAAAAATGAAGGACCTAAGTGGAAATAAACAGATGATGTGTTTATGTATTGAAGTTGTATTGAAAATAAATGTTAAAAAGATATTTAGTGATTATCCTAATTTCAATTATTTCCATTTTATTTATTTTGGAACTTATATTCTTTTAGAAAAGTAAAACATGTATGTCGGGTGAAAACCCATCAAATCTAGCAAGGCCATCATACTTAAACCCATGACTAATGAGGATAATGGTTTAATTCCAACCACTAACATATGCAATGTCCTAGTTAATATATCATTGTATTTAGTTAAAAAATTTGATGAATAAATGTTAATGATAGACTAATAATGTTATTTTTTATGTTTAGAGAATAATCTATTAACCATATTGACTTTGGAGAATAGTTAGATACTAGTAGTTATAATTGTCACTCTTTTATAGGCCTTAATATCCATTAAAAAATATATTTCAGTGATTCATGCATCAAAGTTAATTTTTGGATATCCATTTCTTAAAGTAAGGTATGAATTATAAATTGATAAAAGAATAACCAAAATTTGGAATTATTCATATGAAATTAAAATGTATCACATAAAAAAATTTCCCTAAATTCTTAGGCAATAAAGAAATTTCTCAACATGGGAAAAATGATCTTAAAAAAATGTTTTCCTAATACAATAATTTTTATAGAACTGATGGACTTATAAATCATCACAAATATATGAATTTGTGGCCCTCAACTTTATATTTATCACTCACTTGTTTGTGAATTATGACCTCAATGACTTTATATAGATATTTTATTTTTTCCTCCATGTACGTATCTCTACTTTCTACTAATGTTCTCCTACTTAGAGACCTATTTATATGTTATTCCATGTGACCTTTGTACTTTCCATTATCTATTTTCTAGATAATTTATTATGAACTCTTCTCATGATTTAGGATTTCAACATAGGATATACCGAACAATTTATTACAGAGATAAAGTTTAAATTGCAGGAACACAATTTAATAAAGGTGTGGATAATTTAACGCCCCTAAAATCTAAAGTATGAACATTTATTCAATAACATGTATGACATGAATCACCAATAATGTAAAAGAATATAATATCCCAATAATTTATAATTTTAAATAAATTGAATATATTTTATATATTTCAATGCATGTGAAACTGAGATAGCATATGTCACATTAAATAATTAATTTCTTCAATGGATTCTGTTTCACTCCGTATCGAGTCTTATCGAACAATAATATATTATTAAAATATTATTCTTTAATATAATTAGAATAAAATATCCATAATTAATTGTATTAACTAACTTATAAAAATATATGGTTTACAAAAAATTAAAATAATTCATTGATTAAAAATTAGTTATAAATTAACATTAGAACTCATGGAATATAATGGGAATATTATTATAGAAAATTATTTTTATGCCCACAAAGTTATTTTATCCTAATAAATTAAATTATTTAAAATTATTGAGTTATATTAATGTAAAAAATATATTATATATTCAATAAAATATTTTTTTATTCATTTAAATGATTTTATAGGAATAAGATAAGAACAACCCCAATTTTATGCATTAAAATATATTTTTTATAAAGGTAGTTTTACTGCCTTTGAAAGGAGAAACCATTTTAAATCCAATTTATTTTAAATTTTTATAGATTTTATATGTAAAATTAAAAATCATATTTTAAATATGAACATAAATATTAGGTTATGAAGAATTGTTTTATTTTTCTCTGAACTTCTATTTTTTGAGTAATACTGAAAAATTCTGGATTTTAATTCAAAACTGATTTTTTCATATAACTTATTTATAGGGTAAAATAATATTATAAATCGGTTTTAAAGATTAATTATATCAATTTTATATTAATTAATCCAATTTAGGATATTATAATCAATTTTAGTTTTGAATTAGATATAAAAACATGTTAAAATTCTGGGCATTTTCACTTAAAAATCCCGTAATATATTTCCATTTGCAAGGTTAAATTTAAATTAATTTCTACCACTTATATTATTTGGATTTAGAAAAATGGATTATATATTTATAATAATAATAATTTATATTTCTAATATGTTCAACTTATTTTTTGACCAAAAATATTTTTGAAAGTAATTAAAATTAATTACAAAAAACTATGTTTAAATTAAGCTTAAGAAATGACTAAAACTTAAACATAAGTGAAAAATGACCAAGAAACTTGTCCAAAATATATTTTCGTAAAATATATAGACTATATAATCAATTTTATATAATTTTTACCATTATTGGATCTACTTTTCATAAGAAAAAAATGGGTGGAATTCCCTTACTAAATATTTATAATAGTGCCACTGCCCCACTATAAAAGGCCTCCTCTCCTCCCACTTCTCCACACATCTAAATACACTTTGAATAAAATTATATCTACCCAAATATATTATAAACATACTTCCCATAAACCTATAATCCTAAATTTGTTCATAAATCCTTCCATGTAATCCCTTGGTGAAATCCCAAAGGAGTTACTTGATTAAGAGGTGACATCCTTCCTCAAGAACTTTAGTTTTATTTCTTTCTACACTCTTTAAATTATTATTATTATATAAATATATTATAAAACTATTATCCCAAATATATTGAAATATTTTTAATATAAGGTTTCTACCTAAACTTACACACCCTTCTGTCTAATGGGAAATGAACTTACCGTTTATGTGTACGGTGAACTACCGCCTCACAAAATGAAGTTGGTTGTTTTTCCTTTACCTCCTCTAATGGTTGAAAATTATGATGAAAAATATGTTTATATATGTTATATATTATATTTATAATTCATTTATAATTTTTCAATTATTTTATAACACATAAATTTATACACTCCATTTTTTGGGAATACGATAACATCGTTTATGGAAATGTGGACTACCGCCCCCTCAAAGCGATATGATTCATTCACGCTATACATGGAATGTATAAAGGATGTGTTTGATAAAACTATGTAAAATATATGAAATATATATTATAATTGAATTAAAATATACATATTAATATATATATATCATTTACTTTTCATTATTTTGAAATATGACAAGGAAATGAAAGTAGTGTTCATACGTATGTCCGACCTACCATATCCTTGAACGGTGCATTTCATTTCCTATCTATAAAATTTATAGATTATTATAAATGCATATATAATGAATATATATGACATTTACATCATGTTTTACATTATGGTGATGATGAAATAGTGACATAACTAATAAAAACAACAAGTAACAAGTTAAAACATACTTGATAAACAAGGCAATTAACACCCAAAATAATGAAAATAATGAAATATTGCTACCAAACAGGTAATAAGATATTATAAACATGAATATGGTAATTAAATAAGTTATTAACACTGTTAAAAACCATAATTAATGAGGTTAAATGCCATTCACACAAAAGGACACACAAGGTAAGGGATTCCTGTCTCACTTTTCATTCCGTGAGGCATATGCCATTTAACACCACTTATTTATTTTATGTGGTGTACTTACTCCCCATTTTGATATATTATTTCATGAATTAGTTTATCTTCCTCATATTTAAAACGTTCATTTATGTTTATTAGTTCATTATGATTATAAGTAAAAAATTTCAACATTGGTATGAGACACTTTGGAATGTTTAAAGATTATTTCCCTCGTGAATAATTATAATGGTATTTAAATTATTTGAGGCATACTTTATTTTTATGTGCCTAATTTATTATATATGGTGTAAATACTACCACTTAGACATATAATATCATTATTAGTTTATTAATTGTGATATTTTGAGTTTCAATTTGAGTTATTTCATTTAATGGGATTTTAGTTAAATGTTACCAAGTGGAAAAGAATTTCATAACCTAATTTCTTTTAATTGGGTTATATTACATCCTTGTTAACATTAACATTATATGATTATGTTTGAAATAAATTTTTACTATCTATTATTATATTTCCACTTTTTTATTTGGATTTACATTTAACACATAATCTATTCATTAGTTGATTGTCACATCAATGTTATGGTCTTTTCAAGGGTTTACTTCACAATATCATTTTGTTCTGGATTGTTTACACTTGATTTCCATCATAGGAAATTATTGTATCATAGTTAATTAAATCCTTTAATTTCATTATCCTATGTTCATTCATGACCTTTTTCAAGTAATAGTTCCATTTTTATTCACATTAGTACCCAAAATGTTTTAGAAAATGTTTCAAGAAAACCCAACATCATTTCCCTATTTAGTCGGAGAACATGTGTTCTTCTAAAAACTCAGTTTTCTAAAAAAAAATCAAATTTTTTTACCCTTTCCAAAATGATTTAATAAATAAATTTTTACCTGTTTTGACTTTTACCATTTTTTAAATGAATTTTCTTATCACTTTCCAAACAAGGTATTTCACTAACCTTGTTACCGTGCAAAAGGAATGTTATTTTTACCTCATAATACATGTATGGATTTACTGAAATCTTTTCTTTGAAGTGTCCTTTGAATGTTTAAAAATGTTATTTTTGAAAAAAATGTTTTTGAAAAGATATTTTCAACTAAAATTATTTTTAAAATGTTTTCAAAAATAAAAAGGATATTTTCCTAAATACTATTTTTAAAAGTTCTTTTTATTGTATTTTCATTCATACACAACAACAACCCTTTATTTTACTTCACTTGGAAAATTTTTTATTGATACCATCCTTATTCTTATTATGGATAGTTTATGATTTATTTGTCATGGATAGTATTTACATTCGCTTCCTTGATTACTTTAAGCCCCCTTTTAAATATTCAATTTCCTATGGTAATTTGACATTGAATTTATCCTAATTATCCATATCAATTATCATGGATATTACTATTTCCTAAAACATATACCATTTTATATAATGTGTCTACATTTACAGTTATTTTATTATTTCAGGAAATATTGATAAATATGTATTCATTATTAAATATGGATATTTCATAAGTTATATTATTTATTTCAATTATTTTATATGAGGAATTCTTTGGACTAGACGTGACGGGTGGGGTACGGACTTTATGTATCCCCTTGATGCATCAATAGGTTCTCTTGAGAAAAATTAGTTGTAAAAATTAAATAGGTTTCTACCAGGACTTTTAAACCATCTTTTTAATGTTATTGATGGTATAATTTTTTATGTACCTATAATATGACGTCTAATAATTAAGAATTTCCCTCATTTCAATTATTTTATTATTTATCCATTAAATTTTGTGTCAATATATTTATGGATTCATTTTCACTATCTGTTCATTATTTAAATGGAATGTGTTTTTAATTATTAACCCTTCCATATTATTTACTCACTTAATTTTTACTTATTGACTACACAACATGTGTTCTTGGTTATTTACCTTTCCATTTTGATGATTATCATTGATACCTTATTTTTATACTTTACTTTACCCTTACTGAGCATTTGTGATCACCCTTATAACGTTTCTTTTCCCCAAAATTCCCTTAAGTGTACAAAGAAACATATGAAAGGTTACACTAGATTGAAAAAAGATGTTATCCTGTAATGAAAAAAATGTTATAATTAGTGTATTAATTTGAAATTAAATAGTCATGTATGTATATAGTTTAATAATACTTCTAAATACTTTTTTCCTTAAAGATTTGATTCCTTGTAATCATGATATTGTAATGGTAGTAGACACCGACTCTGAGATGTTGGGGTTGGGCCACTACACAGGTTCCCCTGTTTCAGTTCATTAAATTCTAGAAAAAATAATTCTTGGATTTTAAATCCATAATTTAGAATAGATGATTGAAAATTGAGAAACAATGCCTAAAAAAGAAAGAGGACTTAGGAGAGATACCCCATTATCTCAAATCCTATATTTCTTCATATATCCTATAATATCCAAGGTAATTTAATTATGTTATTTAATTATTTATTTCAAAAATTATTCATGTTTATATCATCATGATTATTAATTTTAAGTCATGTATTTCTATTTACTATTTATTTATTGGTTTAATTTTGTTTCCATCAGTCAATTTGATTTTTTTCCAATTCACAATTCAAAAATTTATTTTGATGTAATGATAATAATTGATGGTTACTATCAAAAATTTCCATAAGCTCCAAAAATTTCAAGTTATAGTTTTCACTTAATTTCATAGTTAACAGTGCTTAATATTTTATCATATTCCATAATGGTGTTCCAAATTAGAAGGTGATTCTTCATAATATTATTTTAAATGATTAAAATGATATGGATTATTTAAGTTTAATATAATTATTATAAGTAATTTATTTCCATTAAATAATTATAAATATGATATTAAATGATTATAGATATTATATTCAATAATAAAATCAATTTTTGAAGAAAATACATAAAAGTTTTATGTGAAAATTAATCGGCATCACTCAATTGGGTATTGTAGAACAACCAGAGTGAATGATGGTTTTTAAGGGTTTTAAGAAGGGGAAACTAATATTTATTTTATTTAATTAAATTATAATATTTTTATTCAAAAACATTCTTAGAGAAACTTTTAATGATCACTTATATATTATATTATGAAAGAGGAGAATCAAAATGAAAATAATTTGGTTTTTAATAATTTTATTTGAAAAGGTAATGGCTTATGAAATTGGCTAAGTGAGAGGGAATTCATAATATCTCAGTAATAATTGAACCAATGGATGAGAATAAGATTTAATTATAATAATTTAAATATATAAATATAGTGTTGATATTATATTATAACCAAATAGTTTTGAAATAAAGTTATCGGATGAGGAACCCTTTCCATGAACTTTGAGACACCTCCATAAATAATAAAATTGAATTTAGGTTTTATATTTTTTTTTTGAAATTTAGAGATAAAATTTTAGAAAATAGTTCAAATTGACATAGTTAATGTGATTTTTTTATTTTAGGTTTTTTAAGGTTTTTTTAAATATTATTTGAATGTGTTAAATTTTTTATGTAAATTTTTTAATATTTATTATTCTAAAAAGAGAAATGTTTATGTTTATAAAAAATCAAGAAATTAGGTTTTAAATTATAATGATTAATTTATAATTTTCAAATATTATATAAGAATTATCATATGATATGAATGAATAATTTCATCATGTTTTGGTGGATTAAATGATGACTCATGAGAAGTGTGATAAAGTAAAATATTTACATGAAAAAGAGATATAAAAGAATATTATATCTTTTTTTAAAAATTTAACCTTCATTATAAAATGTTTCATAATTGTTTTAATAATATTGATAAAAAGTTTATTTGTTCTATTATAATAGAAATATGGAAGTCAAATTATATATTTTAATTTTTGGATGTTATGGAGTATCATAATTTTAGGCTTTTTAGCTCAACATTTTTATTGTTGGGGATTTTTCATTATTATTAATTTAATTAACTTGACATGAATTTTTTTTAAAGAGAATTTTAATGTAAACTCATTAGTGGGAATTGAGAATGTTATTGAATTCTATTAATTAAATGATTATAATTCTGGAATAATTATAATGTGGGTTTTGATAAATATGTTATGTTCTTTTATAGGGAAAATTAAAATTGTTGTATTGTTTGAAAATTTTGATAGATGTTTAATTAATTATTTAAATAAGGATAACTACATGTAGTGCATGAGATAAAAATAGATATTTTATTAGGAATCATGTTGAAATGTGTAGTTATTTTTTCTGTAGATAAAAAAACTATATCTAATTGATAAAACATAAAATTAATATGGGTTGTATATGTTAAAAAAATTACATTATTTCTATAAGTTAGTTGTTTTGATTCCACATAAATAATTCTCTATTTTTAATAACCTCTTTTAATCCATTTTATATTATTTATAATGAGGAAATAAGTTTTTCTTTATTTGTTTAAATTTTCTTTAATAATGTGTAGGGGAATTATGATATATATAGATAAAAGTTGGACCACATTAATAAGGAAAACACCTTATTATGCTAAGTTTTGGAGGATTATTTACATTTTTCACTTTCCAATTGATCTGTTTATAGGACAATAAGATGTACATGTCCTAAATGTAAATTTATAATATGGTTGAAGAGACATGAAATTTATGAGCACTTGATATTGAAGAAATTCCCTACCCAATATTTGTGTAGGATTTGGCATGGAGAATGAAACATTATAGAAAGTTTGGTCACTGATGTAAATCAACAAAATGTTCTCACAAATTTGTTGACAATAGAAAAGTAAAGTAAAAACCTTATAAATGATTCTTTCAGCATTTCAAGAAAACAACATCAACATCAAATCATATCAGAACAACCAATTGAGGGTGCTACAAATAGTAACTCAAGTGATGTTTTTGGCACTACATGATAACTATATCAATATTGTAATATATAATTGGATCATCATATTGATTATATGGTGAATAATGTAATAGATAACTTTACTAAGAATAAAACATGTTTCATGATTTATTTGATGATGTAAATCAAGATTTATATAGTGGGTGTTTGAAATATTCAAAACATTATTTCTGCTAAAGTTTTATCATATCAAATGCCTACGTGGAATTACAAATTAGGTGATTTCCATGATATTGGGATTTTTATGTGATACATTTCATGAATCTATGATCTATGAGTCTTTTTATGATATGAATTTTTTTTAATGATCTTGGTCTGAATTATTAAAAAAATACATGCTTGTCCCAATGATTTTAAGCATTATTACAGAGAAGATCCAAGTTGTAGGATTGAAAAAAACGGTTCTTCATATATATGGTTTTCAATGGATGATGATGGAAGTATGAATCAAAATACTTCTATGAATACGAAAAAAAAGAACACACCTAAAAAGGTTTTTTTAATTCTCTTTGAAACCTCAATTTCAAAGATTATTCAAGTCATTGAAAACTATTGATCACATGAAGTGGCTTTCTATAGATAATAAAAATGATGTGTTAATGTGAAATCTAAGAGATTCACAATCATGGAAAAAAATTGATTCATTGTATCAAGATTTCTCATCTAGTTCAAGGAATGTCTGATTGGGATTGGTTTTCGATGGATTCAACCCATTTGGGTCTTTGATCACAAGTTATAACATTTGGATGGTTGTTTTGATCCCTTATAATCTACCTCCATGGATGCGTATACAACAAACATCTTTTATCATTTTGATGATTTTTATTGGAAAAAAATGTCTGGAAATGATATTGATGTATACCTGTAGCATATAGTTGATGAATTATAAGACTTATAGAGAAATGTTGTTGAGTTATATGATGCATCTTCTAGATCAATGGTCAAAATTCATGTTTCTCTAATGTAGACCATTAGATACTTCCATGGACTGGGGAACTTATATAGTTGGAACACATATATGAGTTTGGCTTGTCCTATTTGAAAATTTTATTTCGATCCTAAACTACAAGCATATAATAAAAAATGGTGGTTCTTATGTCATTGAATATTCCTCAATGTGACTCATAGATTTCAGTTGAACAAGTAAAAATTCAATGGTTTTATTGATCCTAGACCACATCCAATGTTTTTGACATGTTATAAAATATTAGCACAACTTGGAATTGTTGAAATAGAATTTGGAAAGGTGCATTATTTGAATGATAGTGAGAAACAAGTTCTAAGTGCATCATCAAGTGAAATTGGAACACAATAATGGAAAAAAAATTATATTCTTAAAACATATGCATTAGGAATTTAATTTTTTGCATCATAATATTGAATTTACACATACTAGGCATAATGTTTGTGCTAATTTTTTCTTCACATTTTTTTAATGATAATGAAAAATATAAGGACCCTCTCAATGATTGTAACGACTTACAAATAATGAATACAAAGCGTGATCATTGTCCAGATAAAAATAGAAAGTGTGACATGGTAATTTTTTCAATGAAAAATATGGATAAAGATACCTTCCTTTGAATTTTAAAGCATGTGAAGGTAATCTGACGGGTATTTAATAAATATATCAACGTGTGTCGACTTAAGGAATCATAGGTTACATGGATTGAAAATCTTTGATTCACATATTTTGATACAATATTTACAACCATTATAATTTCATATATTATTACCCAAAAAGGTTACTGTAGTTATACTCCAATTTTTCACATGATTCAAAAAACTATGTGAGAAAAATCTATAACTAGTTGAGCGTGAAATCCTTTAGAAGATATTTGTATTGACACTTTGTTAAATAGACATTGTCTTTCCTCTATAATTTTTTACTATCATGATGCATTTAAATATGAATATGGTTGAGGAAAATAAATTAAGAGGGCACATACATTATTGATGGATGTGTCTAACCTAGATGTACTTTTTTTTATTCTTTAATCTTAAGTAAAAAAATATTTTTTGTTTATTAAATAAATAAATATTTTTTATTTATTTTATTTCATATATATCATGGCCATTTGAAATCATATGTGAAAAAATATCAACCGGAAGGAACTATTTCTAAAGGCTATTTAGTATATGAGTGTCTTAGCTTTTGGTATAGATACTTGGATGATATTGAAGAAAGATTCAATTGAGTTTGAAATGCTAACAACACATCGAATCAATCTCAACTAAATGGGAAATCAAAAATCATTCCTTCTATTTTTTGATCAGTTAGGAGGATCTCAAATGATACACTAAAAGAAATGGTACTATTATAGGAACATACATATGTGCTACTGAATAATAAAATTGTAGATCTATTTATTGAATAGATCAGGATAAAAGAAAAGATACATATGAGAGGCCGAACACAAAATGAGAAATATATTTAAAAAGCTGTTAATAAAGAGATTGTAGAATGTTTTTCACATAATATATGTTCATAATTTTTTCAATCAATATGTATATCAGGTTGAAACATATTTTTTAAATCAAATAATGTATTTTTCTTTTTATAGATCATGAATATTGATACTAGGGATGAGTTGTTAGAATATTTGAAGTTTATGGATCGAGGTCCTCTGAAATGGGCTAGAAACTTTGATGCTTACAATGTCAAAGGATTTAAAATTCATTCAATCAATTGGGATGTGGGTTTGTAAACATAGAATTGTGTTACATTTACAAAATATGAATTGGGATACTAGGGAAAATAGACAGATATTATAAAACGAGACTTCTATGGGAATTTTTCAGTTTTTTTATTCAAATTCAAGTGGGTCGATATTACCAGGGGTATTAAAATAGATTCCTTGAAATTTAATTATGTAAAATGATCTCACTTGATGGATTTTTGTGATCATGAATTACATGATCTTTATATCTTCTCCTTGCAAGAGAAAATGGTATATTATGTAGAAGATGTCATGGATGAAGGGTGGATCATAGATCTTCACATAAAACAAAGAGACTTGTATGATATGGGTGATGAAGTGGAAGATTTTTCATTTGAAATTGAATCTTGTCCTTAGTATGAAATGAACTTTTTTCCCATCATGATATTCAAAATAAGTGTCTTTCAAGGGTGAATGAATTATATGATGTAATGATGATGTATGACAACGACATTACTGAAGGACAAAATGATTGTCTATCTAGTCTTCCATTAATTTATCAACCACTTAGGTTATAAGTAAAGGCATTTATTGTCATAGCTATGTATATTTTTTTAGTATTGTGCATTTGTTATCATTTCTAAATTTTTCTACATTATTTTTTTGAAATATATATTCGAAAGTTAATTTTATATAATTAAATGAAATTATTTACATGTAATAATCATTTAATTAATCCCATTCTACTCTAAGTTGGTTTTCCCTTGAATACACCAATAGATGATGACTCATTGGTCTCCCTCCCTACGGCATCAAAGACACCCTCTGTCTTCCCCCTTCCGCGTCTCTCACAACCTCCATTATATCACCATCTGGCCCAACCTCATTCAATGTCCTAGGAGCATCTAAGACAGTTCATCCCTATTCAGTTGGATCCATAGTGAGGGAACTTTTCTTCACTCCTTCATCATGAGGATATTGGTGGGAGATGGTAATAGTTAATTTTTTTTTGAATAAAGGTATTTCACATTTTTTATACTATAAACTATTTTTTCATAAAATATTCCAATAATGTTACTATGGAGATAAATATGAGGAGTTAAAACATCTGTAATCTGAATGTAATGTAGTTAGTTGTCTCATTTGGTTGTCTTGGGGTCCTCATGGATGGTGTTATAGGATTATTTGGCCAGATTCTAGGCTATGTAGCAGTGAATCCAATTACCCTTAATTTTACCTATATTGATTAGAGGCTTTTTCCTCAATCTTGGAAAAATAATTTCTTTGATTACTAGATAAAGGTAATTATAATATATTATAGAGTAATTAAATTCCCTAATTTTATTAAATTCTAATATTTTAAAAATGAATCTTTTTTAACAGATGTTATTCCACTTTACAACTGCATAACTTATTGCATGAAAGTGGACATCGAAAAATATCGGTAAGAAGTGGACGTAATTTTAATAGAGATTATGGAATGAATTAAATGATTATTTACTGACCACTTAATAGTTGTATGATAAGGTACCCGAAGGGGTTCCTATAGAGTACTGGTAGGTTGTTATTGATTATAGCGACCCCTCTTTTTCTTACATATCTTATTATATCATTTTAAAGAAAAACAACATAAAATCTTTACACAAAGTGTATCCAAAGGGTTATGTTTCTTGGTAAACTTAGGAGCATACATAAAATTTATAAAAGAAAACATAAATATTTCTTTAATTCCTTCTTATATATCTTTTTATTGGCCCTTTAATTCTCCTTAGTACATGTAATCACTTGAGGATATACATCAAAAAGGGGTGAGATAAAATCCTATTAAGAGGATAGATAAAAACATGAAATAATATATCATAGGATGAGAATAATAATTATAATAATTACATAGTAAAAATATCATAATCATGAGAGGAAGTATTAATAAAAGGCATGAAATGTGGAAATGCATAAAAATGAAACACCATGTATTTGTGGCCAACTACCACACATAGTTGTGAACAAAGATACAAACATTTTCATGAATATTTCACTTTTCTCATGATATAAATCACATTAACCAATTAATTGGAGTGATATATAATTTTGGGTTCACCTGTTACATCATAACATTTACATTGTGCTTTATAATTCCTTGTGCACACGTCACATCATAACATTTACATTATCATGCATGCCACGTAGAACATATATCACTATTGAAAATAAAATAACCCATTGAAAGGAATGGGTTTCATTTAATAGTAATAAATTAATAAATATAGGGTTCACAAATGAAATAGGTAGTAGCATCCTTGAATCATCAACCTTGAGTGGAGAAGAAACAATCTCGAGAAGTAAAAGATGTGTTCTTTGAAAACAACAATTGTTTTGGAAAATTGTGTTTGTCATAAACTCAAGTATAAAACATCTATGTCCAATAAAGTGTAATATAATAATGAGGAAATTATATTTAAGGAATATCCATCATGAAAATTGAGGGAATGTGGGAAACCTCAAAGAAAGAGAGTCGGGTTCGAGAATTCCCCGTACCTTATGTCTGAACTCTTTCTTCAATTTAATATCCTTTATAATCACATTAAATTCATTAATTAAAAATAAATAACCATTTATACATGAATTTTATTCATTATATCTTTATTATGTTCATTTTTGGTCCTTTGGAAGAGTTGTATAGTTTAATTCCATCGTTCGAGAGAATTCATTTTCATGGTTTTCATGATTAGTTTACTTGTATGTGTGAATGGATGTTCATGGAAAATGTGGATAAATATCTATAATTGTTATTATATGTTATTCCTGATATTCTAGAAGTTTAAATGGTGTTAAATACAATTTTTTTTTGCATTATGAGGATGAATAATTAAATAATAGTTAATGACGATCGTTTTAGGTTAATTTTGGCAGTTTTTCAATCACAACGAACTTGTTTTGTTTTATAATTTAGTATTATTTGTATAATTTACTTCCTGAACATAATAAGGGTCATAAAATATACTTTAAAATATGTTTCAACCATTATAATGGTTTTATTAACAACCTTTATGTCATTAAATTAAATTAAAAGTGCATCACCCACAATATCGGTAAGTTGACACATCACAGGTGACGATTTCAGATTTAGAATAAAAGAGGGAGAGAGAAAGGAGTTTGATGATAGATATTCCATTATCAGGATATAATTCCATAATATCAGACATAATTTAGTTATCATTCCTTTTAGATAATATAAGGTTAGGATAATAAAATAAAAGAAATGAAATTAAAAATAAATTAGTAAAAAATGGAAGAGGATTTTACCTCCTAAATCTCTCCCCCTTGAGAACATCCATCGGGAGAAGGTATTGGGATTTTGATGATAAAAAGATATATTTTATGTGGTATAGAGTCTTGGGGAGAGGTTTGGGCAGAATTTGGATAAGGCTCAAAACCTGAGAGGTGTGAGGGGTGGTATTTATAGTGGAAGAGAGGGGTGTTTTCTCATTATTTAATTCAGTAGTTTATTATTTTTCTCATGATAAGAAATAGTGTGGATTATTAAGACTAAATTAAATAATTATAACTTGTTATTTCAAACCAATGGTGCTTACAACAGTGATGATTTAATAAATAGTGTATTTTTCTTATAATGTATATATAAAGTAAATTATTGTATTTCACCATTCCCCTAAAAATCAAGTAATTCATAAAAATCTAGAAAATTCCCCTAACTATTTTTCAACATGTATAATTCAAAGATGAACTCCATTTTATCAAAATAATTTTTTAAATATTATTAATTATATTTTCTATGAAAATCATCATTTTCTTGGAAAATATAAATTTTAAAATTTTAACTGGTTTTATTACACTTTGAAAATTCACTTAAGGTCTCATTAAATTATTTTAAAACCATTAGACATCAGAATATTAATTTATGAATACATTTTACAAAAAATATATTTTTTTAAAATTATTAAATGAATCATAAAATTGTAATTAAATATTTATGAATTATAAAAATAATAATACTTAAGTAATACTTTTTGAAACATTTATTTACTTAGACTATGATATAATTATACCATATTTTTACTTATAAGTTTCCAAAATTTTATTTATAATTTCATGGGTGAGGCTACTATTCATTTGGTTAGTTTACTTTTCATAAGGGTCATATTACTATTCCTAAGGTAAAGTTACTATTTCATCAGTATTGGTTCCTTAACATCTAGAAATACTTATTATTTCATTAATTATTAATTTATAAAGTTTTTATTATGTTATCTAAGTTATTTTATGTGATTTATACTCTGACATTACTATAATAAGGGATAAATTACTTCGATAAAAGTTTTGGTTGTTATATTTATAGTTATCGTCATGAGAAGAATGTGGTATTTAAATACATAATATTATATTAATATCATTATATATATATATGGTCATATTAAAAGGATATGACATTTCTTACATTACTATTAAATTACATGTTATTTATTTTCAGATGTTTCTTGAAAAAATGCATCATGTTGAGCTACAAAAATCATCCCCCATACTGTCAGGTCAAACATTGTTTCTAGAAATAGATCAAATATAGTAATATTTTAATTAGTTTAATTATTTATAAGATAAAATTATTTGATTCATATAATAAATTTTGGATTTATCTTTGTTTAATTTATTTGAATAATTTAGGGCACCTTGTATCTTGAACAGATATTTGGTTAGTTGTTCATACAAAATCTGATGGGAGTTATGTTGATGAGACTGCCAAAGAAGTTTTGTTATGAATTCCTTTTTCATTATAATAACTTATTTTCATTTTTCAATATGTTAATATATATTTCTTAAAATATGACTGATATTTTATTTATAGGTAAAAAAAGAAGTATGGGATGTTAATCTCATCCAATCCTTCTTGGTCTCCTAGGATGATCTCATTGTTCATGTCATTAGGAAGAAGCATTATGGTCACATGCTTGGGATGGTTACGGGACAATTACCATCGATGGTCTTTGGAAGGCCACCTAGGATTGCATCAGTATCTAACCATGGTTTTAGTTACTCCCTAACTCAAGATACTTAGAGGGAATTTTTTGTAATTAAAAGCCCAATTCAGTAACATGAGGCACATATAAAGATGTTAGATGAAAATTTTATTTCTCTGTAGAAAGTGTTTATTGAATTATATAATAAGACAACTTGATATTTCCTCGGTGATATTTTCTATATGGATGGTAGTGAATAATAAAATCATACAACTTCAAAATCATTTTGTACACAAACATTTATTTTCATAAAGGTTAATATAAAACACAGTTTAATTTTTAACATAATTTTCATGGAGGTGCTGGTGGTAGGGAGTGGAGACAATGATGCAGAGGGTTTCAATCAAAGCTAATCAGGTAGTGATTAAGGTTCAATTTTTATTTGGAGATGATGTGTAACTAAACTTATGACAAGATAAAAATAATATGGTGATCCAGAAACCATGCTATTGTTCCTAGTAGGGATATATGTATTTCCCTAACATTGACTAAAAATCAATATGCTTGGTTTGTTTTCTATGTTTTATTCATATGTTTTGGTTGAATATTCTATAGATGAAGAAGCATGACACCCACATGTGTTGTGTCTGTGTAAATGATTTCTGGTTTCTAGGTAAACTTTTTGGGTGGTTGATCCTAGAATTATTATAGTGTGGATGTGTCTTCCTTTGTCTAGAGTATGTTTTACCCTGTGATGTTGTGTTATATATTTGTCTATTCCATTTTGGTTTCCAATATGTGCTTTTATTTATTTGATGACAACTTTATGCATATATTATATTTTGAATAGTTATTTAAACATATATATTAATATTATTTCTCATTAATGTAGTGTATTATATATAAATTTATATTGCAGTTCTCTATAAGATAAAACCTCCAATATCTGTTATGTGATCTTGGTGCTAGTCGATAACCCCTATATTATTAGTGGCTATATTTGTGTAGAAAACTCTACTAACAACTAGTCTATAAGTGGACATTGTGGGTTGGGTCATGTCAAATTGGTATCGAAGTAGTTGAGTCCTAAAGATGATGTTTGTAGTTAATATATTTCTAATGATCTATTTGGAAACTTAAGGATATAATTTTAAGGTTTTTTTAGTCTGGATTCAAGACCATGGAACTCAATAATGGTGTGATGACAAATTTATATGTTTACTAGGGATAGATTAATCTATTAATCAACTAAAAACACTATTTCATTACAAGATATGATGTAAAATAATGATGATTTATACATTATATAATGTTTACTTTTGATATTTTATGTCCTACATTTGTTATATCATCCAAATATACTATAATAAATGTGGGACCATCCAATCGAATAAAGGATTAGAATTATAGTAACCTCACTTTTATTTAGGGTAAGTTTCAAAATAATCTAATTTTAGGGTTTAAGACAATTTCAAATAATTATTTGAGTGATAAGGAATTTATTTAGATACACAATTTAAAGATAAACTTCCCTTATATGAAATGTTATATTTTATCCACATTTTTTGTTACTATAGATTTTTATGTGAAATGAATGGTATATCTTTCTAAGGTGAATGATACCACTTATAAGAAGATTGTTCCACATGACTTTAATATAATATTCTTCCTAGATTTGTTGGTCATCCTAATCCCCATGCAACAAAGGATTGCTTAGATTCTATTGGTCACACAATTTATCTAGTTTAGACACCAATAGACTAATTGATGATTCTTATATTTATCTCCCTCTATAACCCATAAAGAAATTTGAAGATATTACTTTTATCAAAAACATGATGTGACTAAAATATTATGGTCAAAGTGATCTTAGTAATTTTTTACTTTGGAACTTGCGGGGGAGGAGTAGTTTGAGATGGATGATGCTTTGATGTTGTTTTACTATTGACACAATTAGTTATATCTTGTCAGTCATGAAGTGATGAGAGTAAGACCTATGAGAATATGCACATAATTGATGGTTATGGAAAGGATTTTCCTTATTTGATTTGATGTATGATACATTAACTCACTTCACATACCCATAAACATTAATAATCTAATTATAGTTAATCCCCCTTCCCTATTTATTCAAATTTTAGAGTTTCTAGTGGAACCTATTTCTTGACCTTATCTACAAGTGAGTTCTACTAATTATTTCCATATTTCAGTCACTCTTTCTACTGAATTGAGGTTATACATTGTTGAAAAAGAGTCATTTTATAGGATTTTTTCAAGGTATATATGAGACTCGTGGTAACATACTTTGTAAGTATTGGCTTCCTCATTAAATGAATTTAAATATAATTTTATGTTGAGAAATAAATTCTTATAATTATGAAGTAATGTAATGAAGAATTTTAGAGAGTGAATACTTAATTTCCATAAATATAAGGATTTCGTATGAATCAACATTCGTTCTAGAGATGCAGTTCAGTTGTTTCTATGTATGTTGTTATATTCCCTTGATTTTTTCTTGAGAGAAGCACACTCAACCTCGTTTTTTTATCAGTGGTGGTGGATAGTTTTGTTCATGACTTGTGTATTCATTCCTTGAAGTCATGCTGAAACTGGGAATGGACTAGTTAATAGGAATTTTACCATATGAGGATATTCCAATTATTGATATTAGTTTTATATAGAAGTGTTGTGGTGGATGATACCTTTTATGGTGAATTTTTTACCCAATTGATAGAGGGGGTCCCAAATAGTCAGCCTTAAGGAATATTAATTCCTAATAAAGTAGGGAGATATTACTCTCATTTGATCAATATATGGTGGCCCCAATATCTTACTTTTTATGATAGATCTCTTAAGTGGCGATATTTATTGAATAATATTATATGAAAAGATGTTCTTAAGATGATATACAAGGTGGTATTTCCATATGGTTTAGAAAATTTCCTTCACTTCCCTTAGATAATCGTGGTCCTCCTCTTTGATGATAACATTGAATATTTCTTTGAATGTTTAGAGTGAAAATATTTTCAATGGAATATGGTCCTTTTTTAGGAACATCTAGTAGATATTTTCTATTTCTATCAACATGTAGAAACTCTATCTATGTAGTGGATGACATTTCATTATATTTTGTGTTTTTTTACTGTGATCTTGATATCTCCA
The DNA here is from genome assembly GCA_963277665.1 of Viscum album. Classification (NCBI taxonomy): domain Eukaryota; kingdom Viridiplantae; phylum Streptophyta; class Magnoliopsida; order Santalales; family Viscaceae; genus Viscum; species Viscum album. The sequence continues at coordinate 3,550,665 of OY728122.1, read as the reverse complement.
TCCTAAGGTACTGAGAAAAAATATTAGGTTAATCTAAATTATTGTACATCCTACTTTTTATTGTGGAAGATTATGTCACCAATGATTAGTGGTACGATATTGGTTAGTTTGGGGAATATGGTGATGATTCTTTATATAATCCTCAGAATCTTCTTATGAATGGGAATTAATAACACATTTGAGTTGTCTTTTTAGTGATATGATCTTATTTTTTTCCTTTGAGAATTTTATGATTATGTTATGATAATTTGGTTTTATATATGGTCATATCCTTGTTTTTTGTTTTGATGTTCTAGGGCTACAAATTTTTCAAGTATATTATTTTTTTTTGAAAAGAGAGAAATAGTGATGGATTAAACCGCCGCTATATAGGCCGAACTATAATTTAGAGGCGGTTTAAACTGCCACTATATAAGATTAAAATTGTATAGAAGTGGTTTTTTGGTTTTAGCGGTGGTTTCCACAAATAAAAAATGGTGAGTGGATAGCAGTGGTTTATACCGCTTCTATTTCATTGGCATTTTTGGGAGGGAACCCTCCTATAAATGGAAGGAACTAATATGAGTTGTATGTTGATGATAACTTTAGTGGAAGTTTTTGCAAACCATCATAGAACCATATGGTGGTGGTTTAAAGCACCACTATCAGTCAATTTTGTTGTAGTGAATTTATTTTGATTAAAATATCTAATTAAAATAATAGAATATGTTTTAAATAGTATATTTAAACCCTAAAATTTATATATATAAGATATGTTTATTAATAATAATTTGTGGGGTTTAATAAATATAATATATATATATATATAATTATTAAAATAATGTCTAGAAGCTTATTTTATAGTTATTTATATATATGGGATATATATATATATAAACTAAGTTAATTATCAATGTGTCGTTGTGATTTATTCAACTATATATGTTGAAAACTATTGTTTTCTATTTATTCAACCATATTAGAGGTAGAATGGATAATTCATTATCATTTTTCATTATAAACACATTCATAGATAATTAATAATTAACATGAAAAATAATTTACATGATGTTCCTATAAGAGGAGGGATAATGAGGATCATATTACCAAAATAATTGGAAATAAATAATATCTTTCTTATAATTCCCTATATCATCACAAACTTATTTTTCATAAACATAATGAAGAAAAAAGAATTATTCATGGTGTTTAAAGCTCATAATAATCATTAAGATAAGTTTTATTATTATGTATGTTTTTATATTCGAGTTGATCTTGGTGTGAAATTTATTCATCATTTGTGTAGCGTTTGATAATGCTTAATGAATGAAAAAAAATCTACTGGTATGAGATTCATGACTGATCAAAACCATTTTTTAGGAATATTTTTTTGAATGTTTTTATTTCAAATATTATCATATTTGAAAACAAAATAAAAATATGGGAATGTTTTTTAAATAATATTTAAAATTTTATTAAAAAAATATTATCCTCCACTTGGGTTTGAAGGTAATATGAAAAATATACGTCAAGTTCTCATTTAAATTTTATTTTAACAAATATTTATCTTATAAAATTCATTATTTTAATGATGTTTATATTTAAAATAAAATATTGAGAATATTTTATAGTTAAATAATATGATTAAATTATAATAACCAAAGGTAGAGTGTTTAATATAAATTTTTTTTATGGACATTAAAATTAATGCCCAGTTTTATGAAAATAATTATTTGAAAAATATTAAGAATGTTTTATATGTTAATTTATTTTAATAATAAAACATTGTAATTTTTTGATATATCCATTTGAGATCATAATGGATTTTCTAACTTGATGTGATGTTTTAATGTTTAAAACAAAAATTTTTGGATTTTTTTTGCATTTTAAATAAATAATTAAAATGTTTTAAATGAACAGGGACTGATAACATGCCAATAAAATATTTTAATAAAATAATGAGTTGTCATGAAATGTTTTATTTTTTAAACATTTGGAAATACTTTTCAATATATAATTATTATTTTAAAAAACTTTGAAGACAAAATTTTCAATGTGGTACATGTAGTATTTATGAAATATAAATTTTTTATAAAATGTTGTGAAATTATTTACCAAGTGTCAACAGAGTTAGAATAATAATTTACTATAATTGAATGACCTATGGTCACTTTTTAGGTTTATCTTTATGGATTTTTTGATGTGTACTATAAATATATCAATATTAATTTCATTTTAAATGATTATATACAGTAGATGTATAGTTATATGCATGAAATCCATATGTATTTTTTATATATGTTCCTGGGATGCATGAATTTAAAGAAAACAGTAACATTGATCAATTTATAGGAAGAAAATAATAAACTAGTGAGATCAATTTAAAACCCCTTCATAAATATCAATTGTAAGGTTTCTAATGTTTAAACTCTTGAAGACCTTGATCGGTCAAGCATGATGGGTTATGATGTAACTGAGCTCCCATGGACAAATTTGTGTATGTTTCAGAGAGATTATGCTCTTTAATATATCCATGTTGCTATTAATTAGTTGAGTTCTTGATGAGTTTCATAACTCAGAGACAAAGTTCTAGGTAAATTCGAGGGATGATTTTTTAGGTCAGGATATAAACCACTAAAACAACCTTGAATAACAAGGATTGTTATTATAAAATAGGTTCCTAACAAAATAACAGTGGTTTGGGAGAAATTTCATAGCAAAGAAAATCATGGTGAATTTTTGATATTGGTTCACCAAAAATATTAACTGTTGTGTTTTCCAAAACTATTAAAAAAATTAATTATTGAATATTCATAAATACATGATAAAATAAATATTATACTTCTTCTTATATAGATAAATATAAATTGAAACACAACCCTATCTATGAGGTGTGTACTAGAAAATTAAAATTACATATAATTAACTCAAACAATTTGTATTGAAATATGAGGATTGTATTTGGGTATGAGAAGAATGATAATTTAGATCAGGTAATATGTAAAGAACTTGTTATTGATGTTACCTTAGGGATCATGGTGCATTCAATAAGAATAATGAGAGTTTTTTTGATGTCACATTCCTTAAGGGGATGTTTACGAATTAATAAACATGTTTTATTTGATTTAATGGATAAATAATCTTCACTAAAAATATAGTAAAAAAAGTGGTCCAAGTTATATCTAAGAAATTTTCAGCACAAAATATTTAATGGTATACTTTTCTTGACACATATATTCAATATTATTGGGTACATTCTTAGTTTGAAGATTCTTGGGTTTCTACTCCAAATAGAATTAGATATCCCTTGACTTGTTATGGATTTATGAGGTGAACCTATAGAGGTTGAACCCTGAATCTATCCATGTGATGGAGAAATGGAGATTCAAAATAAATGGTAAGAAGAAGAAAAATAATGATCATACTAAGAATTATTCTTATGGACTTAATCCTAATAAAAAAATATCACATGTGGAGAAATATTTTCATTTTGGAAATAAATGACTTTGGAAAAGGGAATTTAAAACATTCTTGAATGAATTTGGGAAGATTAAGGGAAGTTGATCTTTTAAACCAGGAATTTTTGTCAAAGATTTCAATAGTATTACTTCATGGGTATTATATATTAGGTGTAGATATAAAATTTTTTCATGTAAAATAGTTATAAAGTATATGATAATTAATAAATGGAGAAATAGACTTTTATGGAGGATCTATATGATAATTTTTCTGATCTGTAATGCGGTATTGAACATATCAAATAAAATAATTCAAATACTTCATATGTTTGGAATTGACACATAAGTCGTGCAATGAGAATCACATATGAAGACTCCATGAAAGTGGTTTCTTAAATCCATTTGAATGAAAATCATACCATAACATCCATGTCAGGTCAACCTAAACACTGACCAACCTAGTTGTTCTATGTGACCATAGGTGTGCCTCAACATATTTCAGAGGCTGCTAACTAGTAGTGAGGTTCTAATGAACCACATTGATAGACTATACCCACTAGTATCATCATAAAAATAACAATTAATAACAGATCATTCATATTATATGTAATGATAAAGTTTCTAATATGGGATTATAGTGGTAAGAAAATAATAAAAATAACAGCCATTCCATAAAAAATTATAACTCATGAAAGTCATACACTAATATAATAGATTCAAGGTATCTAAATGACCACCCATAAATATTATAGGATAAAGAATAAAAAGAAACTGATATCCAACCACTATCCTAAAAATTCCATTAGTCCTCTCTCCTTAATCTCAATAATCTCTCTGAGATCATCATCCTATATCTCATCCATCACCGCATACTTTATTCTAAAAATAAGGTTTGTATATACACCAAGGTGCTCATGAAGTGTGTGAGTATAAACCTCAATAGGACACTATCAATGGAGTCCCAAACAAAAACCAAAATATATATTATTTCATGTACTAAATGAAAATTAAGTTGTAAAAAACACATATATACACCCATCACACTACTAGGTACTCATATAACCACCCTAACAGTCAATAAATACATTCGTTATCTAGTTCCAAAAGGGGATAATTCTCCCTTAGTCTAAACACAACCCGTGTTTTAATTATTTATCACCACACATATGATCAGTTAAAGTGAAAAATCTATCACCACATCACAATACTAGAGAGAATACTTCATTACTAATTTTATTTTCAAGGTAATCAATAAATATTTGTGAATGATATATTACCATACTAAATAGCGAGGGTGGATAATGTACCATTATGTGAATGATTCCACATCGAAAAATTAGGATGAATAATATATCAACTACTGAATTATGTATCACTAATCAAAAAAACATAAAGAAAAATGATGTATCGCCCTGTGAATGAGATAACACTATAACAAAAATAGAAATGGGTGAATAATGTATCTCTTGGTGAATGATCTATCATCAATCTAACCAAAAATAATCATATAATATTTTATCATCGATTGAATGATCTATAACCAATTCATCCATTAAAAATACTGGGAAAATTATATATCTTCAAGTCAATGAGGCATCACCCATCCACAAAAGTGGTGAATGAGGCGTCGTTGGTGAATGGTGCATCACTCATCAACAATCCTGGTGAATGAGATATTTCTCAACCAAAATATTCATGGTGAATTATATGTCACTAAGAATATATAAGTTGAATGATATAAAACCAATTCATAAGGCTCAAGGTTAACGGTCTACCACTAATTATACACATAAGGTGAATTATACATCACTACAAGAAGACAATTTAGGAGAATGAAAAAACAACATGAGTATAAGAATATTTCCACGTTTTTTAGTTATAGTTAATGAGTTATCACCCTAGGAAATAGTTCCACTAACCTATTCCCTCACAAGGCAATTCATGCCTGTGATGTAGTATATTTATAACACATATATCAAGACCAACCTCTCATGGAACAAATTAGGATCTCATTCAACAACCCACCCTACAAGGGTCCTACCACTTATCAGACAAAATGTTTATAAAAAAGAAGATCTCATTGATCATCTAAACTGACACAATAGTTTGAATCACCAAGGAACATTCACGAAAGTTGTATAAAGATCACAACATCAGCTAGGGACTAGGATACCCTTCAACGTTGAATATTCCCTTAAGAATCTCTCAAATTACCAAGTCTTAATATCAATTAGTGGCCAAATTCTCAATAAAAACTAAAAAAATCAAGGTAATAATAGTAGTTTCGAAAATGATGGCTAATTTTCTTTTGAGATATTTAGCGGTGGTTTTTAAAAAACTGCCACTAAAATAATTTGATTTTTTTAAAAATAGTTCCTCCCCCTCTCCCAAATATCGTCACCCATGATCCTCCCTCTCTCCATTGATCCCCCTATCCTAGAGGCCAATCCCTACTTCCATCCTCTCCCCTAGCTATCTCACCCCATTCCACCTCACCGATGCCAATTGTTTCCCCCACCGTTGTACCCTATTCCACATTTTCATTGATCCTCGATCCCCTAACCTCTCCCATTTCAGTCACCCCTATTACAACTCAGTGTCGCCCCCACTCCCCCTCACCACTTCCTCCATTCAACATTATCACTACCCCAATTCCCCCTATACTACCTCACATTCCTAGGATCCCCCATTATCGATCTCTCTTCCTCCCATTTTTAGTTCATCGCAGCACATGGTTGAAACCTAATGAATTTATGTGTTTTATTTTGTCGATTTTGGGTTCTTAGGGTTTGTGATGAGTGATTAAAGACCTATTCTGGTGATGTTCATTGAAGGTAATATTTTTCTCCTTGTTTAAGGTAGTTTTTTATCTTTTTCTTCCATTTTGGATCAAATTAAATTAGGTCATTCGTGATTTTTCAATTCCTCTATTTTTTAGGGTGTCGTCGGCTTTTTTGAGGTGTAATTTCATTATCATTTTCAAGGGCATCAATATTTAGGTATGTTACTATATTTTATGTCTTTAAATTATATAACCTAGCTTTCTTGTATTTTTAATACCTTGTTTAGAATAGATTCTAGAAAATTTAGAAACAAAACCCGAATAAAAAGGACATGGGAGGGAAACCCACATATCTCTAATCCTATATTTCTTCATATATTCTATAATATCCAAGTAATTTAATTATATTAATTAATTAATTATTCCATAACATTATTAATGTTTATATCATTATTATTATCCATTTTAACTCATGTATTCCCATTTTACTATTTAATTATTGTTCAATTTTTTTTCATCAGCCAATTTAATTTTGTTCAATTCATGATTCAAAATCAATTTTGATGTAATGATAATAATTTATGGTCACTGTAAAATAGTTCATAAACTCCACAATTTTGATGTCATATTTTTTATTTCATTCCATATTTAATAAATTTTAACAGTTAAACCTATTCAATAATGGAATTCCAAATCAAAAAGTGTTTATTCATAAGATTGTTTTAAATGATTAAAATTATATTGACTATTTAATTTTAATATCATTATTTTAAGGAATTTATTTCCATTCCAAAATTATAAATATTATATTAAATAATAATAAAAATTAAGAAGATCCAAAAAAGGTTTATATAAAAATTAAACATCATCACTCATATACGTATTATAGAACCACCATAGTGAATGATGTTTTTTAAGAGTCTTAAGAAGGAGAAACAAATATGTATTTTATTAAATGAAAGTATTATATTATAATTAATCTATTTTATTAGAGTTAATTTTAATGATCACATACAATTTTGTAATGGGAAATAGAAGAATTAAAATGAAAATACTTTTTTTTATAATTTTATTTGAAAAAGTAACGGATTATGAAAAGGGCTTGATGGGAGGGAATTCATAATATCTCAATAATAATAGAACCAATGGATTAGAATACCATGTAATTATAATAATTAAAATATATAAATATGGTTTTGATATGACATTGTCACTAAATAGTTCTAAAATAATGGTGTTGGATAAGGAACCCTTACCATGATCTTTGAGACAACTCCATTAATAATCATATTGAATTATAGTTTTATAATTTTTTTTGGTAATTTAGAGATAGAATTTTGGAAATTATTTCACATTGAAATAGTTAATGTGATTTTATTCTCTTTGGTTTTTGAAGGATTATTTTTAAATATTATTTGAATGTGTTTAATGGTTTATGTGTTTTTTTTAAAATTATGCTTCTAAAAAAGAGATATATGTATTTTATTAAAACATCAAGTGGGTAGTTTGGAAAATATATTTCTTGATATATAATGTTGATATATTATATAATAATTATGATATTAATTGAATGATTAATTTCAATTTCTTTTTATGGATTAAATTATGACTTCAGAGAAGTGTGATAAAGTAAACTATTGACTTGAAAAAGAGATATAACATAAAATTATGTCTTATGTTAAAAGTTCAACATTAATTGTAAAATGTTTCACTGTTTTTTGAGCATGGTGATAAAATTTTATTTATTTCCTTATAATAAAAATATGGTAGTAAAATTATACATGTTAATTTTTTTTTGATATGTGAGTATCATAATTTTCGAATTCTTAGCTCAACACTTTCATATTTTGGGCCTTTTTTGTTATTAGTCTTTTGATTAACATGATAAGATTTTTTGTAAAATATAATGTTTATGTGAACTATTCTATGGGATTTTAGGATGTTATTTAATGATTTTAGTTCAATTATTAGAATTATAGAATAAAAATAATGTCGGTTTTGATAAATGTGTTAGGTTATTTTATTGGGAAAATTAAAAGTGTTGTATTTTTTAAAATTTTGATAGGTGTCTATTGAATGGTTTAATGAATAATAACTACTTGTAGTGTATGAGATAAAATAAGATATTTTATTTTGAATAATGTTGAAATTTTTAGTTTTTTTATTTTTGATAAAACAATATATCCAATTAATAAAACATAAAAATAATATATAATTTATAAGTAAAAGTAATAATTACATTATTTATATAAGTTATATTTTTTATTCCAGAAAACAATTATCTATTTTTTATGAAATTTTATAAACCATCACACATTAATTATAATCAATACATGATATTTTTATGTGTTTTAATTTTCTTTAATAAATTATATGCACATTGTGATATAGATGGATAAAAACCGGATCGTATTATAGAGGAGCACACCTCGGTATGCTAAGGGTTTGGATGATTTTTTAGATTTTTTCAATTTTCAATTGATCTGTTGATGGGAAAATAATATTTCCATGTCCTAAATTTAAATTTAGAATATGGTTGGAGAGACATAAAGTTTATAAACACTTGATCATGAAGTAATTACCTTCTCAATATTTGTGTCTGATTTGGCATGGAGAATCAAACATTACAGAAAGTTTGAGCACTGATTTCAATAAAAATAATGAGCTCCCAACTTTGTTGAAAATGTAAAATTAATTGAAAAACTTATAAACAATTCTTTCTATATTACAAAAAAACATCATCATCATCAAAACATATCAGAACAACCATTTGAGGGTGTTACAAATAGTAAGATGACAGGTGATGTTTTTTATACTGTAGGATGACTAGATCATGATTGTAACAGATAATTACATCCTCCTATTGATTCTATGGGGAATAGTGTAAGAGATAACTTCACGGAATAAACAAATTAGTTTCATTATTTATTTGATGTTGTAAATCAAGATCTATATGGTGGATTTTTGAAATATTCAAAACTTTATTTTCTTCTGAAGTTTTATTATATCCAATGCCCATATGGAATTACAAATATGGTGATGTTAATTATATGGTATTTTTTTGTGATGAATTTTATAAATCTAAGATCCCTGAGTGTTTTTATGATATGAAAAAATTTGTTAAAATTTTTTGTCTGAATTATATGAAATTTCATGCTTGTCTAAGTGATTGCGTTCTTTATTGGGGAGAGGGTTCAAGAAGATGGGATTGAAAATAAATATTTGAGTTTCTAGTAAATGGGTGATTTTGGAATTCTGAATCAATATACTACTATGAAGAAGATTAAAAAGAAATCACCTAATTTTTTTACTTCCTTTTTAAGTCTCTATTGTAAATATTATTCATTTCATCGAAAACTGTCGAACACATGAAGTGGAATTCTATAAATAAAAAAAAATATATTTTAATGAGACATAGAAGAGATTAAATATAATGGAATACATTTGATTAATTATATCCAATTTTCTCATTTGATTTAAAAAATGTGCGATTGAGATTGGCTATTAATGGATTCAACCCATTTATTACTTTGAAAACAAGTTATGGAATTTGGATACTTGTTTTAATCTAATGATATATACATCCATGGATGTGTATGAAACAAATGTATTTTATTATTTTGATGATTATTATTAGAAAAGAAAATATTTGGAAATGATATTTATATGTACATGTAGCCTCTAATTAAATAATTACAGGACAAGGGTAGCAACAGTTTTGATTCATAAGATGCATCTTCTAGAACAATGTTCAAAATTCAGACTACTCTAATGCAAACCATTAGTGACTTACCTTGACTTGGGAACTTATCAATTTGGAACACTTACACGGGTTTTGATTTTCCTATTTGTAACATTGATTTTGAGCCTGAACGACAACCTTACAGTAAAAAATGGTGCTTCTTACATCATCAAATATTTCTCAATGCATCTCATTGATTTTGGTTTAACAAGTCAAAATTAAATTATTATATTGATTATAGACCACCTCCAAAGTTGTTAACATGTTCGAAATTTTTTTCACAACTTCGAAATGTGGAAACAGATTTTCAAAAGGTGTATCATTTGAATTATAGTGGGAAATGAGTTCAATGTGAAGCGTCAAGTGAAATTTGAACTCAATAATGGAAGAAAAAATGTATATTATTCAAACTTATGAATTGGTAATTTAATTTGTTGTGGTATAATCTTGATGTTATGAATATTGAGAAAAATATTTGTGATAATTTGATCTTCACATTGTTTAATGATCATGGAAAATCAAAGGATCATCTCAATGCTCTAAAGGACATAAAAAAATGAACATAAAGTGTGATCTTTGGATAGATGATAATGGAATGTATGCTCCAAAAATATTTGCAATGAAGAATAGGGATAAAGACACATTCCTTCAAATTTTAAATCATGTGACGGTATATCATGGGTATTCAAGTAACATTTCATGGTGTTTCGAAATAAATCATATTAGGTTACATGGATTGAAAAACAATGATTCAAATATTTTTTATAATAGTTTCTACCATTATAATTTCATACATTATTACCTAAAAAGGTTACCATAGTTACACTATAATTTTGAATTTTTTTTGGAAAACTTTGTGAGAAAACACTACAACCAGCTGATCTTGAAAACCTTCAGGAGATATTTGTATTGACACATTGTGAAAAATAGATTATCTTTCCTCTATCGTTTTTTACTATCATGATGCATTTAACTATAAATTTGGTCATGGAAAATAAATTAGGTGGCCCCATACATTATAAATGGATTTATCAAATTGTGATGTAAATTATTTAAATTTTTTCATCTTAAAGAAATAATTCTTGGAACTTAATTAAATACAAAATTATTTTTCATTTATTCTATTTTACAGATATTAGGGCCATTTAAAATCAAACATGTAAAACAAAGCTCACCGTAAAGGTGATATTTTTTAATGTTATTTAGAATAGGAGTTTGTTACTTTTTCTATAGATACTTGGACGATATTGAGACAATATTCAATCGATTTTTATGTGTTGACGACACATCGACTCAATATAAACTACATGGGAAATTAAAAATCATTTATACTATTATCCGATCAGTTGAGAGGATCTCATATTTTACATTGAGAAAATGGAATTATTAAAGGCACATAGATATGTGCTGCTAAATAGTGAAATTGCAAATCTATTTATTGAAGAGATAAGAATACAAAAAAAGAGATGTTTAAGAGGAAAAACAAGAAATGATAAAGATATAATAAAAGATGTTAATGAAGAGTTTATAAAATTGTTTAAACATCATGTAAGTTCATAAATATTCTAATCAATAAAAATATTAGTTTGACACATATTTTGTAAATATAATAATGTATATTAATTTTTTTATATCATGAATACTAATACTTGGGAAGATTTGTCAAAAGATTTTTTGTTTCTGGCTCGAGGTCCTCTAAAATGGAATATAAAATTAGATTATTATAATGTAAATGGATTTAAATTTATTAGATTTGATTGGGAAGTGGTTTTAAAAACACATAATAACAGAATATTTATAGTTTTTGAATTGGGATACTATGAATAATTGACTAATATTATCGAATTAAACTACCACAAGAATTTTCATTTGTTTTACTGAAATGAAATTGGGTCAATGTTACCTAGGGAATTAAAATATATTCCTTTCAAATTACTTCTTTGAACTTCTCATGCTTGATGGATGTAGGGAACAATTAGAAATTGAACTACTTATATAGGGAAATTGTGATTGGATCCCATTGCAAAAGTTCATTTACGATGGTGTCCTATAATAATTTCCATTTCACTGAAAAAATCATTGCAAATACATGTTTTTATGAAGTTCCATTGCAAATAGTTTATCCAGGTTTTTTAGAAACCCTTTTCATGATGGGCCCATTGTAAAAAAATAAAAAAATTATAATTAATTATAATTAAAATTAAAAGTAATAAAATTTAATATAATAATAATATATTGAATAATTATAATAATTATAACAGAATAATAAAAACTATTAAAATTATTAAAAATATAATTAGAATAATAATTTTTTTGAAAACACGATATTCGTAACAATATAAAAAAACAATATAATATAAAAATAGAAATAAATAATAATATAATAATAATAATAATAAATAAATAAATAATACAGTAATAAAAATAATAAAATAAAAAAAACATAATATTAGAAACAATATAAAAAATACACTATATAGAAATATAAATATATGGGATAATTAAAATATTACAAAAATGTTATACATTAAAATGTTTATCATAAAAAGTAAATAAGTCACTGAGGGGGAGGGTCATCTGGAGAAGCTGGAGGAGGGAAGTCTATCCCTAAACCATGAGTCAGACATCGCATGTACTCCATCATATACTCGTGATGCTGTTGCAGCCATCACCACATCTCTTCTAGCTGTTGTTTCTACTGTTGATATAGCTCTTCCTTCTCCCTACATATACTCTCTATAATCTCACCCTGAGCTCACATTTACTCCTAATACTATGTAGAATATGATGATGACTCTTCACAAGATCCTCTATATATGCAAGATGACATTTCATAAGTACTGAAATAGATCTTAGGCATCAATCGTGAGTCGATACCAGCAACTCGGCCTTTATTGAAGGCATACTCGATCTCTTGCATCCATGCTACCTCTTCAAATATTGTTTCACTAGTATGATACTCAGTCTTAGCCTGACTCCTAGTATGGGTCTGAGATGTTTCTTTCTCATATGACTCTTTTAATTGAAATTTAAAATTCAAATAGTTAAAATATTATTTGTAATTAATCCTAAAACTCAAAAAGATATTATACTAACCAAAATCTGATGCTAGCGATCATCTATAATATCTCCAGGGACAGGACCATTGTATATCCTCATATAAACATTGAAATCTGTAATACCAGGATGTCTGAATTCCTATATTAATATAGAATAATAAAATTACACTTAAAATTATATAAATTATTTAAAAAATGTACTTTCCATATGTTCATTATGCGTACTGAATGTACGACTACCATCTTGATGTTTCACCACCTGTCTCCCTCAATTCTATCAACCTACTAATGATATACTATGAAAAAAACCACCCATCTAGTGTGAACTTAATCAATATGAAACTTTAGATGAAATGTAATCAGGTTGGTGGGTGCAACAAGACTGATCAAACTCTGTGACTCCCACTTTCCTTACTGTTTTCCTCCTCAAATTGTACAAATAATTACAACAGTTCTCATTTATAAAACCCTTCCATGCCTTCTATATAGCGTCACACATTCTATCATCGATGGGATACCATAAACCCAACAAATAATTAATAATATCATATTATTAATTAAATAAATTCCAAAATAAATATTATTTATTTACATACCATCCATTGATCAAACATGTGGTGCTGAACATTAATGGGAATATGATCCCATGAAACTCATGCTTCGTAAAAATAATTCCTTAATATAGCACTCCCAGGTACAACAAAAATATGTTAAAATATATGAAAAGAGAAAACAAATAATCAAATAATTAGTATATAAATTAATTAATGATAATTATTGAAAACTAACTAAAATACACAAGTAAACATACATCTACATGTGTGCATTGAATACAAGTTGTGGACATCACTCGGGGATAGGGTATGGAATCATCATTCTCACAAGACCATGCTCCCTCTGAGTGGTCGTTGAATTTCCAATAGTCTGAGGGATAGATGATCCAACATCATGCATTCCACTAGTTAGATTAGCCCCCTCTAAATCATGAAATAGATCTAAGTCCTTCTAAAACACAAAATAACTATTGTTATAAAATAGTTAATGACTACTATTAGAAAATAGTTGAAAAAACTATAATATATATATATATATATATTATATGATTATAACCAACATTTAACTGTATAAATATTCACCTCCATCCTCATATTCTTATAATACTGTGTGAATATATTCATATTCATCCTCAGTATCATCAATTTCCATCTGACATTTATTTTCATCATCTCTTGTCATTTTGAATTAATTTGTTACATAAATGACATCATCATCACCATCAACCCTTAATTATGCGGTGTCATCGTCGATATTCATGTCTCTTCATGGAATATATGGATTTGGAGTAGTCTCTTGTAAAATTTCAATTCCTTTCACTTCATCAAAACCATATTCACTTTAATAAAATGATTTTCCTGAGATTTTATTTTTATCATGCTCCACGAATCACTTAACTCTATTAAAGTAGAACAATAATTTTCATAAAAAATTTGATGTGCCTAATTATCCAATAAAAATGGTTTATTTACTATAATAAATCTTTTATATATAATATCTATGATTCCATGGCTCAGATAAACATGCAAGCCTCCCTCAGTATCCAACCACTAACATTCAAAAATTGTTATTTAATTCTATCCCATAAAACACAGTTCAATTATTTGTTCCATCATGCCATAAAAGTTACTTTAATTTCTGTATAATGAGATAATCTCAAGAAAACACCATTATTCATTGTTTTTTTATTCCCCATATACAAGTGTATAAAATTTAAAACCATTAACCACATATACATTATAATATCTAACCATTTTTGATGGTGGGTTACTCAATACACACAATCAATTATCAAATTTTTTATCATGCTGAGATACCAAAAAATTTGTTAAAAAATTATCAATATTACAAGTAATAAAATGATTTTATATTAAAAACCATAAATAATTTATGTTACTAGTTTTTGAAACCAGTAAGAAAAATTATTTTGTTGATGTTCTTCAATAAAAGATGTTGTAATTTATATAAGCAGTTTCTTGATATGATTCTCATATAATCTACAAATAAAATAATATTAATTTACAATAACATATATTATATAATAAGTGATAGGTTCACTCAAAATAAAAATAGTTTCATTTATTCATAGTATAGGAGAACATATTTATGACCTCTATGATGTTCATCATTTGAAAGCCATCGTTCATGAACTCCCCCAAATCCATGTTCGGGCTAATTAAAAACTGATAATTGATTTTTCATTTCATCATAAAAAATTTCCCATGTTAAGACCCATGAAGTTATGCTTTTATAGGTATTAGGATTAATAATAATGAGAAAAATAAATAAATATCCTTCTACAAATAAATTTATTTAATTGATCCTTCAATTGATATTTTGTTATATTATTTTTCTTTAATTTCTTCATGCATGTCTATAATGGTTACATCAATCGGAAATATACCCAAACTCCGTATTCTTCTTCATGAGGAAAATGTAATATCAAATGTTTCATTGATTCAAATAAGGTTAGTGGGAATGTTTTTCTAGATTACCAAAAATTAAAACAACATCTTCTTGCAGTCTACTTAGTTCATCCTAGTCTGTTGTCACCACACAAATGCCTTGGAAAAAATATGATATGTTTGTTAGATCATCCAAAATCCTAGAATTCAACAAACCTCTTAATCCAATTAGTAGAATTATTTACATTATAACATGGTAGTCTTTAGTTTTTAATACAGTACTATGACTATTTCTTTCACATCTAGCCAAATTAAAAATATTACCATTTGTAAGTCTAAAATATACATTCCAATGACAAAATACTAATTATGTTCCTTCGAAATTGTAGAATATTCTTTTGGATTAATTAAATTTTAGGATCTAATATTTTCAAACAGTACAAGTTCTGGTGTCCAACAAATTTAAGAAAGATCTAGTCACGCATTTAAATTACCTTTGGTCTTACCTTGTGTATCCAAAAAATAAATATAATATATTATCAAAATATTTCTTTCTAATATGCATGAAATCCAACATGTGACTGACCAAAAAATTAGACCAATATGGAATATCTCAAAAATGATTTGTTTTATACAATTGTGTTCATTCCCAAAGCCATCAATTTTCTATTGGTTTATAGTTAGTCCAAATGTAATGGGAGGTAATGAAGAGATAAATGATTTTAACTCCATACATGAGATCACTATTTAAGGTCCATCTCTTTCAAGTATTCCTTTTCTGAAATGATATATGTTCCTCCAAAAATAATGATTAGTTGGAAGAAATATGCGATGAGTGTTGAAAAAAACAATTTTTTTTCCATTGATGAGTATAAACATTTTTCTATATCTCACATAGTACGAATATGATTATGGATCACGTTTAATCCAACCTGATAACATTCCATATGTTGGGAAGTCACTAATTGCCCACATCAATGCAACTTTCAGTAGAATATTTTGTTTCACAGTAACAGATTATGTACTGACACCATTACTCAATAATAAATTTAACTCATTAATCAATGTCTTCAAATAAACATCAATACTCTTTTTCAGATGTCCTGGAATTAATAATGTCAAAACAATATATGGATTCTTCATCAATATCCAAGGACGTAAATTGTATAGAGTTATAAAGACAGGACAACAAGAATATTGTTTAACATAAGAACCAAATGGATAGAAACCATCAATAAAAATATATAATCATAGGTTTCGATCTTATAAAGTACAATACAGATGTACTTGGTTAAAATATTTCCATGAATCATCATAAGAGAGATGATTTAATAGTTTACCAGTTAAAATATTCATTTTGTTCTATGAAATCAATGACATTGTGTTATGATACATAAATAAACATCGTAATATAAGTGTAAGTAGGAAATAACACAACTATTTTATAGGAATCAATCTAGACTTCCCAAAATAAGCCACTTTTTAGCTCAATTGTCTGCATGTTGTAAAAATATATAATGACTCATTTTCATTATAATATAAGATACAATCATTTTAACATGCATGAAAATTCTGATAACCAATACCCATATTACGAACCAATCTCTTTCTCTCATATAAATTTATAAGAAACACATTTCTATCAGGTAGCAGTATTTTAACCAAAGAGAATAACATATGAAAAAACCTATTTGATATTCTATTATCTGATTTAATGGCCACAAATTTTGCAGCCGCTTCAAATTTTCTTATCTTGAAACTAGGAAATAAGGTATCCTTAGTGGACCTCAACAACTCATAAAATTGAGATGGTTCTAACTCATGAGTTAAATTAATATCATACTGAGTTTTATTTTCTTGAAAAGAAGGACCTTCCACATCATGTACTAAATTTTGAAACCATGATATATATAGATCTAATTTATTAGTATCTTATCTGGATCTACATTCTCCATGTTGATACCAAAAAACATAATCTACTTGAAAACCAAAATGCAATAGTTAACCCCTAAAACTATCAAATGTGTCAAATGTACTCAGATCATATTTCTTATATGGAAACATAATTTTCCCTTCAAAAAAAATTATAGTTTTCATGTTGCAGATGATAATAATGTTTCAACACCCTTAATATATATAGTATTTATACTAGAACCATTTAGATTCCTATGATCATTTATCCAATCATGATCATATAATAATGATTGTTCTCGACTTTTTTGTTCCATATTTATCTAAATAATATAAAATAATTAATTTTTTGTGTTTAATTTGCTGTAATAAAAACATGATCCAAAAAAATAATAAAAAAATTTAATCATTCCTAAGTATTCTTAATTATTATTAATTATTGATAATTATTTTTAATTATTCCTATTTATTGATAATTATTTCTAATTATTGGTAATTATTTGTAATTATTTCTAATTAATTCTATTTATTGCTAATTATTCCTAGTTATAGCTAGTTATTGGTAGTTATTCCTAGTTATTCCTAGTTATTCCAAGTTATTTCTAGTTATTGGTATTTATTTCTAGTCATTACTAGTTATTTCTAGTTATTGCTAGTTAGGCCTAGTTATTTCTAGTTAGTACTAATTATTTCTAATTAGTCCAATTTATTTCTAATTAATCCAAATTATTTCTAATTCCTCCTAATCATTTCAAATTATTCCTAATTTTTACAAATTATTCCAAATTATTATTAATTATTTCTAATTGTTACTAATTATTTCTATTTATTCCGGATTATTACTAATCATTACTAATTACTGCTAATTATTTCTAATTATTCCTAATTATTCCTAAGTGTTCTTAATTATTCTTATGTATTCTTAATTATTCTTAATTATTCTTATTTTTTCCTAATTTTTCCTAATTTTTCTTAATTATTTAGAATTATTCTTTATTATTGAAAATTATTGCTAACTGTTCTTAATTATTGTTAATTATTTCTAATTATTATCAATTATTTGTAATTATTTATAATTATTTTTAATTATTCGCAATTATTTCTAATAATTTCTAATTATTCCTAATTGTTACAAATTATTTCTACTTATTTGTAATTATTCCTAATTATTCCTCATTATTTCTAATTATTCCTAATTATTAAAAATTAGTCATAATTATTTCTATTTATTCCTAATTAGTTCTAATTAGTGCTAATTAGTTTTAATTATTCATAATTATTCCTAATTATCCCTAATTATTAAAAATATATTACTAATTATTACTAATTATTACTAATTATTCCTAATTAGTTCTAATTATTCCTAATTATTGCTAATTATTCCTAATCATTCCTAATTATTACAAATTATTTCTAATTATTTCTAATTATCCCCAATTATTATTAATTATTCTTAATTATGGCTAGTTATTCTTAGTTATTTCTAATTATTCCTAATTATTCTTAATTATTCCTAATTATTCCTAATTATTCCTAATTATTCCTAATTATTTTTAATTATTACTAATTATTTCTAATTATTATTAATTATTTCTAATTGTTCCCAATTTTTTTCTAATTATTCCTAACTATTGCTAATTATTGCTAATTATTTCTAATTATTAGTAATTATTAATAATTATTACTAATTAATGGTAATTATTCCTAATTATTAGTAATTATTACAGATTATTGCTAATTATTCCTAATCATTCCAAATTATTTCTAATTATTCCTAATTATTTCTAATTATTCCTAATTATTACTAATTATTTCTAATTATTAGTAATTATTCCAAATTATTCCTACTTATTTATAATTATTCCTAATTATTCCAAATTATTCCAAATTATTCCAAATTATTCCTAATTATTATTAATTATTCTTAAGTATTCATAAGTATTGCTATGTAATCCTAATTATGAGTCATTGTTCCTAATTATTACTAATTAATCCTAGTTATTCCTAATTATTTCTAATTATTGATAATTATTCATAATTATTCCTAATTATTGCTAATTATTCCAAATTATTCCTAATTATTGCTAATTATTCCTATTTATTACTAATCATTGCTAATTAATGCTAATTATTCCTAATTATTGATAGTTATTGCTAATTTTTCTTAATTATTGATAACTACTGCTAATTATTCCTAATTATTGAAACTTATTCTTAATTATTACAAATTATTGACACTTCTTGCTAGTTATTGCTAATTATTTCTTATTATTTCTAATTATTATGATTTTTTTGTAATGTTTACTAATTTTTTGTAATTATTTCTAATTTTTTGTAAATGTTTTTATTTTTGTATGGATTTGTTATCTATAATTCATGCCCAGATTGACTGTTTTAGGTGAAGGGTGTGGTGTGTCCACAATGATGGAACCAGTTTCTCCTTTTTCAGTGAAAGAGAAACTCAGGCAGCGCAGGATGGACTTGTGTATAGAAGGGTGTGACCAATTACTCATCTGTTGGTTGGACTAACCCTTGGTACGATGGATATTAGGAGTTTTCAGTTTCCCATTATGGTGGTGGAGTATGAGGATGTCTTCCTCCAATATCTTCAAGGTTTACCTCCCCAATGAGAGATAGACTTCTGCATTGATTTACACCCTGTCATGACACCAACATCTTCATCGGCATGCCAGATGGCTCCCATAGAGCTTTGCGAGTTAAGGGTGTAATCAGACGACTTACAGGGAAAGGGATTTGTTCAACCTAATGTTTCACCCTAGGAAGCCCAGTTTTGTTTTCCAAGAAGGAAGACATAAGCTTGAGGTTTTGTGTGGACTACTGGTGCTTGAACGAGGTGACTGTGAAAAACAAGTATCCACAACTAGAGATCAATGACCACATTGATCAGTTGAGAGGGGCATGATGGTTCTCGAATGTTGACCTCAGGTCAGGCTATCCCCATCTATGAGAACAGGATGAGGATATACCGAAGACAACATTTAGATGTCTCTATAGTCACTATGAGTACTTGGTGACTCCCTTTGGCATGATTAATGCCCCAACACTATTCATGGGACTCATGAACCAGATCTTTCATCCTTTCTTATATTGGCTCATGGTAGTCTTCATCGATGATATCCTTGAGTACTCAGCATCTGAGGAAGAACATGCGAGACATGTGAGGATAGTTCTGGACATACTCCGAGAGCACCAGATTTATGAAATGCTCCTAAAGTGCTAGTTATGGATACAGACATTCCACTTTCTAGGATATATTATCTTAGGAAATGGACTGATAGTAGACTCAGCCAATGTCAAGGTAGTGTTAGCTTGAGAGCCACCCAAGAGCATAACAGAGGTGTGGAGCTTCCTTATGTTGGCCAGCTATTACCAAAGATTCATACCTTATTTCTCTGGGAGATCAGCACCCATGGCAGCATTGACTCGAAAGGGGAAACCTTTCGCATGGACAGAGAAGTGACAACATGATTTTCAGCAGTTGAGGTTGATCTTGACGGGTGCTCTCATCTTGAGATCGTCAAAAAGGGTGTTGATTATGTAGTGTTTTGTGATGCATCTGGAACCAGTCTTGGTTGTGTCTTGGTGCAGAGGCAAGAGATTATTTCCTATGGTTCATGTCAGTTGAGACCCCCTGATTAGAACTATGTGACCCACGATCTTGAGTTAGCAACGGTATTATTCTCTTTTATTATGTGGTGACACTACCTAATGTGTGAGTGGTTTATTTTCTACTCTGATCACAAGATTATCAAGTATATCTTCTCACAGAAATATCTCAACATGAGACATAGGTGATGGCTAATGTTCCTCTAAGATTATGACCTCAAAATTGAAGGCTTTTGGCACAGCGGAAGTGCATGGGTGGATGAGCCCACTCGGATTTTTGTCATTTACAATGGTCATCCCGGGATCAATACGACAATAAACGCCAGTCTCCACGGATCGAATCAAAGAAATAGACAAAGAAAAGGAAAGTCCTGGAACCACAAAGTAGGATCGTTATAGGTTGATTATAATTAATTTAATCAATTGAAAAGAAGTAATTTTTGGTGTTCTTTCTTTGTTGATATTCTTGATCACATTCTGATGTGATTCGTCATTGCATCACAGAAGCCAAGTGTAGACTTTCTCTAGCGGTGATCCACACGTGCACCTCGTATCTCTGGATATCGCCAAATGAGTCTTCGGGTGCTAGTGTGGAGAAACCTTTGCTTGCGTTGTCCGCATTATATCATCTTGATCTGATGGAAGAGGATCTCTCTCAGTATTGAGAGCGTTCTTGGAGGAAGAGATTCTTTCAGCCGTGAAATAATTCTCCAAAGTTTTTGGGCACAACGATTCTCTTAGGTTAGGAAAATAGTTGGGTTGTGAGGATATTTATAATCGGGTTTGAGGTTGTATAGTTATGACAATAAATAAATGTGTTACACATTTTATTTATTTCATTAACTCCATTTTGAAAACCCTATGTCGAGTCATTAATTCCTTGACATGCGCCCACACTTATTATAATAAATATCATTTAATAAAACGATATTTCCTCAAAATTCCAACAGGAAAAACTATAAGGTGTGTATTAATAAATACACGGTGTGTACTTTTTTTCATTGAAAACTACACGTCGTGTACATTCAATGTACACGACCTGTACATTCAATGTACACAACATGTATATCTTATTTTCATTTATTAATTTCCTTTCCAAAATGAAAACTACACAGCGTGTACATTTAATAATACACGGCATGTACTTATTTTCCAAATAAAACTACATGGCGTGTAATTATTGATACACAGCGTGTACTTGTTTTATTTTATTCTTCCTCCAACATTAAAATGATTTTAGGATTCCTTGAATAATTATTGAACCACGTACGGGAGTAATCTTTATTCTACTTAAGATACTTGAATACACTTAGTGTGTGACCATCTAGGCCTCTTTCACGTTGGCATTAGGCGTGCTTTCCTAAAGACCAAGATTACTGTCTAGCAACGGGTCAAGGAACACAAGAGAAAGAAGTTGACACCGCATTGACGTATCACCTCATACAAATTCTTACTGTGTAATTTAATCCCTTTGTCTCAATATCTCATCAAGTAGATTTCATGGCAGTGTCATAAACCTATATGCTTGATCTGTCATTCTTTGAATACCTGAAATAAACTCGTCGTTTACACCCTGGACATGGAATTTAATGTGACAGTTCTATTTCAATCAAAGGGCCGAGATATCAACTTCCATAAATGACAGGGACAAATCCTTCCTCGACTTATCAATTAACAACATGTCATTTATGACGCACCCAACGTACCCTACTTCTTGCCAATTATCTGCATGATGGTTTTCATCAGTAAATCTAAGTTTGTGAGTCATGAAATGAGTTAATTATAATCTTATAGTCTAAGGACCATTACACATGCTCGTAGATAGAATTGTCCAATGACACCAAGACATGTGTAATTACTACTGGCAGGTCAATTCTCATAATCTCCCATCTTGGAGATTACCAAGTGCGAACTCCATGAGAGAGAGTCTCATCTTCTTTCGAGTAATTGCACATGACAGTCTGTATACTATGTGTCCTATCATAGTATGTCATCCAACCGTAGAACTTTATTTAAGAATATTGTTATAGCATTTCAAGGTTATCATCATAGCGGGGATCTTCCATGTCCTTATCAATGCAACAAATATTCCAGTACATTATTATATTATAGTCATGTAGAATAATGAACAATATATAATAAGTAAACATTCATGTAATCAAATTACAA
Source organism: Viscum album (assembly GCA_963277665.1). Taxonomy (NCBI): domain Eukaryota; kingdom Viridiplantae; phylum Streptophyta; class Magnoliopsida; order Santalales; family Viscaceae; genus Viscum; species Viscum album. The sequence continues at coordinate 3,527,479 of OY728122.1, read as the reverse complement.
ACAGTTGGATCTCAGGAAACCAACCCTTACAAACTCCCACTTGGACTAGAGCAAACTGCCTATGACTTTTAGTCCGCTAGACCTCACATGATGATCATGTTTCTACTAAGTCAAGGCTTTAGTCAAGGGGTCCACCACATTGCCTTCTGTGGAAATACTGCTCACTGAAACTTCACCTCTCTGAGAAAAATCCCTCAAGAGATGATACTTCCGAAGTATGTTCTTTGTTCGCTGATGTGACCTTGGCTCTTTTTCAAGTGCCACTGATGCAGTATTATCACAATAGATTGTGATAGTATCTTTACTTCTTGGTACTATATCCATCTCTTGGACGAAGCTTTGCACCCATACTTCTTCTTTAGCTATCTCAGAAGCTATGATATACTCAGACTCTGCTGTAGAATCTTTCACCACACTTTTCTTTGAGCTCTTCCAGCTCACTACACCTCCATTCAAACTGAAGATGTATCCAGTCTGTGACTTCATGTCATCTTGATCAGTCTGGAAACTATCATCTACATGTCCTCTGATGACTATTTCCTCATCTCCTCCATAAAATAGGAACATATCCTTAGTATGCCTCAGATACTTGAGGATAGTCTTGACTGCCATCTAATAGAGGTCTCCTGGATAAGATTGATATCTTCCTACCAAACTTAATGCGTAAGCAACATCTAGCCTCGTACATAACATAACATACATGACTGACCCAATCTCGGATGTGTAATGGATCCTTGACATTCTCTTTCTTTCCTCATGTGTCTAAGGACAATTTTCTTGGAAAGATGAATTCCATGTGACACTAGCAACAATCCCCTCTTGGACTGTTTTATAATGAATCTCTTCAGTATCTTGTCAATATATGTACTTTGACTTAGGATCAGCATTCTCTTGGATCTATAACGATGGATCTTGACCCTAAGAATATATGTTGCCTCTCCCAAGTCTTTCATGGAGAATCATTTATGCAACCATTCCTTAACTGTTTGTAAGATAGGTACTTCATTTCCAATTAGTAATATGTCATAAACATATACAATTAGGAAAATGATTGCACTTCCACTAGACCTTTTGTAGACACAAGGCTCACATTCGTTCTTAACAAATCCAAATTCTGTTACATCTTCATCAAAACGAATGTCCCTTGACCTTGATGCTTTCTTTAATCCATAAATGGATTTCTGCAAATTTCATACCTTGTTGGCATCCTTTGGACTCACAAACCCTTCAGGTTGTGTCATGTAGACATCTTCCTGGAGGTTCCCGTTAAGGAATTCTTTTTTGACATCCATTTTCCAAATTTCATAGTCACAGTAAGCGGCAATTCCCAATAAGATTCTGATGGATTTCAGCATCATAACTAGTGAAAAGGTTTCATCATAGTCAATTCCTTGACGCTGTCTAAAACCTTTTGAAACCAGTCATGCATTATAGGTGTTGAATTGCCCCTCCATGTCCAGTTTCTTCTTGAATACCCATTTATTACCAATAGGCTTTACATCAACTGGAGGATCTACCAAAATCCAAACATGGTTTTGGTACATGGAATCCATTTCATAATTCATGGCTTCTTGCAGCTTGGCAACGTCTATGCCTTCAACTGCTTCCTTGTAGTTAAGAGGATAATCATTTTCAACCAATAATTAGTCACCATACTCAGTGAAAAGAAAACCATGTCGTTATGGTTCTCTCACCTATCTCGTGCTCCTACGCATTTCTTCTATCTCTGGAATAGATTGTTCTTCCACGGGACTTTGTGGAATCTGTTCTTGTACCAACTCTTATGTATCTTGAGCCTCGACTTCATGGAAGTCTATCTCACTCCCACTATCTCTATTGGAGATGTGATCCATCTCAATTAATATGGCATGTCTTGTCACTGTGACCTTTTTTATGATGGGTTTTATAGGTAATATCCCTTTGTTTCCTTGGGATATCCTATAAAGATACACTTTGTGCCCCGTGGTGGAAGTTTGTTACCTAAAGAGGCCTTAACAAATTCTCTGCTACCCCCACACATGTAAATTCGATAACATGGCTTTACGTCCACTCCATAACTCATATAGAATACCATTTATCGATTTAGTTGGTACTTGGTTTAGTATGTGTGGTGCCGTTTGTAATTAATATCCCCAAAAGGATAATGGAAGACTCACATGACTCATCATTGATATCACCATGTCCAACAGGGTTCGGTTCTTCCTTTCACTTATACCATTCCACTGAGGTGTGTAAGGAGGTGTGAGTTGTGATAGAATCCCAAACTCCCATAAGAAATAAATGATGTCCTGATTAAGATATTCTCCTCCTCTGTCTGAGCAGAGTTTCTTAATATTCTTACCAAGCTGGTTCTCAGCTTCATTCTTGTAATATTTGAACCGATCAAAAGATTCTGACTTATACCTCATTAAGTAAATATATCCATATCTACTAAAATCATCAGTAAAATTTATGAAGTATGATAACCCACCCCTTACTTCAATTACAAATGGTTTACACACATCTGTGTGAAACTAATTCTAGAAGCTCTTTATCCCTTTCACCTTTCCCACTAAATGGGGCTTTGGTCATTTTTCCTTGTAGGCACTCATGACATACACCAAGTGGTTTTAGTTCTAAAGAATCTAAATACCCATCTTGATGTAATTTTTGTCAAATGTTTCTCATTGACATGACCTAGCCAGTGATGCCTAAGTTGGGTGTGGTATGAGTCATGTGAATTAACTTTTTCATCGATTTCCATTACTTGGTTTGTGTAGTCTAACACATAAATGCCATTATATAAATGTGCCCTAAGAAAAAAATGCTATCTTTATAAAAGTAGCAACATCCACTTCCAAACTTGAAGATGGATCCATCAGTATCTAATCTGGATACTGAAATAATTTTTTTGGTTACACAGGGTACATAATAACATCCTTTCAAAACCAAGACCATCCGAGTAGGCAATGTGAGGTGGTAGTTCCTGACAGCTACATCAGTAAGTCTGGCTTCGTTGGCTGCTCATAGATCTACCTCCCCTTGATCAATCTTCTTGAATATACTTGGTTTCTATATTTGGATACATATGTGAGCACCACAAGATGTATCTAATACCCAATTTGTAGAAAAAGATAGATTGCATTCGATGAAAAATGCATATGAAGCTTCCCCTTGCTTCCTTGGCTGGGTGCAGTTTTTCTTCTAGTGGCCCTTCTTGCCACATGAGAAACAAACAACATCCTATTCCCTTGCCTCTCCTTTGATCTTCCTTTTCTCGGAAGGCCTTGAAGAATCTTTGGGCTTAAATCTCTTCGTCTTCCCTTTACTTTTATTCACCATAAGGACAGAAGTTTGTTCACGCTTCATGTCATTATCCACTTGGCGAATGAGGATAATAAGATCAGAAATAGACTTCTCAATGTTGTTCATGTTGAAGTTCACAACAAAGTTTGAGAAGCTATGGGGGAGTGATGAAAGAATGATATTGATACCCAGTTCTTCGAGGAGTTTAAACCCTAGAACATCCAAGCACTCAATGTAGCCAATGAGCTTGACTATATGAGGCCCAGCTGGTGCACCCTCTCTAAGATTGCTATAAAATAGAGCCTTGAAGATCTCAAACCTTTCATGTCCTACTCTCTCCTAGTATAGACCATGGAGGTGCTCGAGCATGATGTAGGCATCCATGTCTTCATGAGATTTCATGATCTCACAAGACATTGATGATAGCATCAAACATTGAACATCAAGTGCATCGCTCAAATGTTGATCATAGACTAGGAAATCTTCATCACTCACCCCTTGGGCAGGCAGATCAGGAAACGAGGACTCCAGCACGTAGAACTTTCGTTTGTCGCATAGGATAACCTGAAGTCACCTAAACCATTCCTGAAAGTTACTGCCAGTGAGGATATTTTCTTTATCCATAATTGATCGGAGAGAAAATGTGGTTGAAGAGTTTGTCATTTTGATTCGACAAATTAAAAGAGCAGATTTATTACTACCTTTTGAATACATTTTATGAAAAATAATAAATGAATTTATTAATTCTCCCACAATTTTATCAAGTCCCAATGGCCCTCACCATTGAACTCGGAATGTCCATTTTCTTTGACATTATAGTGTCAAGGACCCATATTCCCCTTCACATAACCCCAAAAAGGGTTGGTCATGCTATTTGAAGGTATTTAGGTATGAAGGTCTTTGCCAACTGTGAGCTTACAGTTCCTTGATCTGTTGAGTGGACTCCACAATCCTGAAATCCTGACTTGGATTTCCTCAACTCTTGCCTCCAATATTACATCAAGTCTAGAAAGGTCTACTCCTCTTGATGTAGTATGGTTAATTCAACCTAAAACCTTTCATAAGGGCTTCCTTTATAAAAGTAAGTGTCCCGAAAAGGGTTGGTCAAACACATAGTTTTATTGAGTCTTTCCCTTAATCATGTAACGGAAGGCATGGTCTGACTTAATATGTTATTTGAGAGATTTTATTCTTTATGCATAGTTTTGCATTATCACATGCTTATTAATATTAAGTGATGTTTGATTAAGTGATTAACCATGTTCTGATAATGTTTACGCATAGTCTGTTTTTATTTTATTCCATCTTTGCATGATTGTTTATTAATTATGTGATCGCGACAACACATACATAATAAATAAACAATGAAATCCGACAGAATTAAAATAAGATGGCACGATCATGAGCTTCTATTGGTTAGCTTACCTAGAGGTTTTGATAAGCTAACCCTGACCTAGGGAAAACACCATGAACCTGATGGTTCATGTTTTGCAGCTCCCACCTGTCCACCTTTGTATATTCTTGGTTTGGTTTTGCCTCATCTTCAGATTTCAAACTATCTCCTATGGCTTGAGAGATCCTCCATTACATGGGGTTTTTATTAAAGAAACCATTGGTATGTAGGCCCTACATTTTATTAAAGAAGGCTCTAAGGACAACAAATTTAAATTAAACAAATTTAAATGAAACCATACACACATACAAGGGGTATTTGGTCTATCTCATGATCATACATAGCATGAAATGACATTTATGCATATTTAGAATTCAAATTCATTTAATCATTATTTCATTTAAGATAAGTCGCACTTGAATTCAATTAATTATGATCTTATAATTAATAAATTCTTTATCTTAAATTCCTTTCTGAATTTCCTTGAGATTATTCTCATCCATATTCCTTGTACAGGTCTTTGTACTTTTGGAGGAAACCTGGTGAAATTTCTAGAAAGTACACGGCGTGTAGTTCATATTTACACATCATGTATTTCTTTTCACCCTTTATCCAAAGTACACGCCGGGGGATTTGGCGTGTTATCTGTACTTTGGAAATTTTGGAGTACATGGCATGTAGATAAATCATACACGGCGTGTACTTCCTTGTTACGCGGTAACCGGCCTGGCGATCCCATGTACGTGGTACGCAGCTTCTCCTTTGTACACAGTTTCACTTGGGTCGGATCGGATTACATGGCATGTTTCTCCAACATAAACGCCGTGTATTCTGGTTCCCATGCACCTTTTAATTCTAGTCAACACAGGGTGTTAAATGCTTAGGTGTAAAAAATTCACATGGCGTGGTTTGGCAGACCAGTACTGGTTCATTGAAACTAAGTACACGACATGTAGTTTTCATTACACGCCATGTATTCCTGTGTTTTATAGATAGAAAGAGTGACTCCTCCAGACGAGATCCTCATTTTTATTTTAATCAAAAATAAAATTAAAAGGCTGTTTTTGGGATATGAATCGATAAATGAAGGAGGAATAACAAATCTCATTTATTCAGATTTATAGAACGATTTATTTCGAATTGAATCAAATATAATTGCGTAAATTATCAACAAAAATTAAATAACTATAATCAACATTGTAACCTTGCTCTGATACCAATTGAAGGTTCCGAGCATAGCGGAATCACATGGGTGGATGTGCCCACTTGGCTTTTTGTCATTAACAATGATCAATCCTGTATCAATACGATGATAAATGCCAGTCTCCACGGATCGAATCACAAAAATAGACAAAGAAAAGGAATGTCATGGAACCACAAAGTAGGATCATTACAGGTTTATTATAATTAATTTAATCAATTGAGAAGAAGTACCTTTTGGTTTTCTTTCTTCTTTGATATTCTTGATCATGTTCCAATGTGATTCGTTGTTGCATCGCAGAAGACAAGTGTAAACTTCCTCTAACGGTGATCCACACGTGCACCTCATATCTCTGGAAATCGCCAAAGGAGTCTCTTGGTTCTAGCATGGAGAAACCTTTGCTTGCATTGTCCGCCTTAGATCATCTTGATCCGATGGAAGAGGATATCTCTCAGTATTGAGAGCGTTCTTGTAGGAATAGGTTCTTTCGGCCTTGAGATAATTCTCCAGAGTTGTTGTGCACAACAATTCACTTAGGTTAGGAAAAGAGTTCGGGTTGTGAGGATATTTATAATCAGGTTTGAGGTTGTAGAGTTATGACAATAAATAAACACATTACGCATTTTATTTATTTCATTAAATCCCTTTTGAAAACCCCATGTCGGGTCATTAATTCCTTGACATGTTCCCACTCTGATTATTATAAATATCATTTAATAAAACGATATTTCCTCAAAATTCCGACTGGAAAAACTACACAGCCTGTATTAATAAATACACAGCGTGTACATGTTTTTCATTGAAAACTACACGGCGTGTACATTCAATGTACACGACATGTATATCTTGTTTTAATTTATTCATTTCCTTTCCAAAATGATAACTACACAGTGTGTACATTTAATAATACACGGCGTGTACTTGTTTTCAAAAAAAAAAAACTACACGACAAGTAATTATTGATACATGGCTTGTACTTGTTTTATTTTATTCTTCCTCTAACATTAAAAATATTTTAGGCTTCCTTGAATAATTATTAAACCACGTAAGGGAGTAATCTTTATTCTACTTGAGATAATTGAAATACTTAGTGTGTGACCCTCTAGGACTCTTTCTCATTGGCATTAGGCGGGCTTCCCTAAAGTCCAAGATTAATCTCTAGCAATGGGTCAAGGAACCCAAGAGAAATAAGTTGACTCCGCATTGACATATCTCCTCATAAGAATTCTTACTGTGTAATTTAATCCCTTTGTCTCAATATCTCATCAGGTAGGTTTCATGGAAGTTTCATAAATCTATATGCTTGATCTGTCGTTCTTTGACTACCTGAAATAAACTTGTCGTTTACACCATGGCCATGGAATTTAATGCGACAGTTCTATTTAAATAAAAGGGCCAAGATATCATCTTCCATAAATAGAAGAGACAAAGCCTTCCTGAACTTATACATTAACAACATGTCATTCATGATGCACCCAACGTACCCTACTTCCTGCCAACTGTCTGCGTGATGATTTTCGTCAGTAAATCTGAGTGCACGATTCATGACATGAGTTTATGATAATCTTCTAGTATAAAGACATTTACACATGCTCGTAGATAGCAATGTCCAATGACACCATGACATACGGAATTGCTACTTGTGGGTCTGTTATCATAATCTCCATTCTTGGAGATTACCAAGTGCGAACTCCATGAGAGAGAGTCTCATCTTCTTATGAGTACTTGCACATGACAGTCTGTATACTATGTGTCCTATCATAGTATGTCATCCAACTGTAGAACTTTATTTAAGAATATTATTATATCATTTCAAGGTTCTCATCATAGCGGGGATCTTCCACGACCTTATCAATGCAACAAATATTCCAGGACATTATTATATTATGGTCATTCAGAACAATGAAGAATATATAATAAGTAAACATTCATGTAATCAAAGTACAAAACATTTGGTTCTCAGGACACCAACCCTTACAAAAATTGTCTATACTCATGAGAAGGGGAACATGTTAGCATACGCTCTCAACATAAGATCTTGTTTTTAGTTTTTGAATGACGCATCAGAGAAATTGGCCTCATTGTAGTTATCCATTGTTGTTATAGATAAAGCAGATTACCTCAAGTCAATGGTTAATACCCCTCCACTCTTAAAATTATTCAGGGAGTCATAGCTTGGAGATACCAACTGTGAGACCTTTTATGCTCAGATATCAACATGGCATGCTAATGATGGATATTTTTAAGGTGGTGATCATGTTGTTATTTTTAGAGGATGCATGATGGTATCAGTGATGTTGTGGGAGGTGGTTCTAATAGAGTTTCATACATCTCCTTTTTCGGTACATCCAGGTGTGGTGATGATGTACCCATACCTCTGACATCAATTTTGGTAGTCATAGATAAAGAAAGGAGTTTCATAGTTTTTCTCTTGGATCATTTATATTCAGAACGTGACGGTTGAGCACCAAGTTCCAATGGGTTTTTCTCAACCCTTTCAGGTTCCAAAATGTAATTGGGATGGGATATCTATTGAATTCATGAGAGGATTTCCACGTACGTCTATGTGACATGATTCCATCTAGGTGATCAAAGACAGGCTCACCATGTCAACCCACTTCTTATATATATGAGAGCTGAGTCCATTAGAGAAATTAGGATGCCTTTATATTCAAAAGATAGTATGACTCCATGGAGTACCATCAAATATTGATTTTGATCATGATGCATACTTTACATCCCAGTTTTGGAAGGGATTGTATAAGGAATTTGGGACTCAGTAACACCTGAGCACATTGTTTCACTCACAAACTGATTTCCAGATTGAGCGAACCATTCAGGTTCTGGAGGACATGTTGTGAGCTAGCATGTTGGACTTTGTCCATGGCTGAGAGGACCTCTGACCAATGGTGGAGTTTTTATATGACAATAGTAACTATTCCACCATCGGTATGGCACCATTTGAGGATTTGTATGAGATACACTATAGGGTGCCACTTTGCTGGAAGGACCCTTGAGAGTCATCACTCATGGGCTCGGAGTTGGTGTGAGCTATAAAAGAGAAGGTGAAAATCATCTAGGGGAAGATGAAGACTTCACATAACCATCAGAAGTCTTATAATGAATGGAAACATAGGCCTTTCGAGTTCGAGGAATGAGACCATGTGTTCTTATGGGTTTTACCTTAATGTGGATTATAGATATTTGGCCTAGGAGGCAAGCTATCTCTGGGGTTCATGTACCCTTTCGAGAAATTTTTTAGAGTTGGAAAGGTGGCATACCTCTTTTCTCAATATTCGTAGTTAGACATGGTACACATCATCTTTCATATGTCACAGATGAGTAGGTATGTGCATGACTCATCACACGTTATCGGCTGGGGTGATCTAGACATTGAGTATGGAAAGACCTTTTTGGTGTACCCATTATAGATCAAGGATTAGTAGGATTGGATCCTTTGTGAGAGATCTATTTATTTAGTGTGTGTTTGGTGGTAGTACAAGAATCTCTAGGAGAGCACAAGGGAGAGGGAGGCTCAAATTAATGCTTAGTACCCACATCATTCTGATTTGCCCTTGTTTATTGGATTTTTAAGGATGTAAATACCAAAGGTGGGGAGAATGTAATGTCTCTAATTTTTGGTAAATTAATTTCGGATTTTTAATAGATTATTTTTGAGATCAATATCTGACACGACATGCGATTCTAAGCCCCAATGTTCCCGGAATAAATGTTTGAAATATATTAAATATATTAAATATAATCCATATGTATTTTTCCTAAAAAAAGTGGAATAACATCTTAATGGGTGTATGGATAAGAAATATGGGGACAATGTTGAGTTCAAAATGTGAGGTTTAACCTAGGAACAACTTAACATTAGTTTGCATGGGTCATTTGTTGAAAAATAATCATGGGTGCAGAAATGAATAAAATAATTAAATAAAATTATTTTATTTAATTTGAATTTATACAATGAATAAAAGTCTTTCATAATACAATTATAAAAGAATCCTAGGTTTAACCGCATAACCATATAATTCTTGGAGGAATGTGGGAGAGTGCTTCAAGGATTATCTCTTAGGAGAATGACGATGAGATAGGGGAACAATGATCGATGCACCTCAGATTTTAGGGGTCTTTCCAACAACAACAATGACACGTAATTAATTCTTAGTGATAGAATCGAATCAAGATAGGGATTTTTTTTGATTTATTTATTCCCCACTATTGATTTATATGATGTACGCAGACCAATCAACCAATAGACTGATCTGTGGATTGATCTTCTTACAATATGGGCATGATTGCGGGGTTTTATCAATACATTCTCTTATGTTTCATGATTTATTAATTTTTAGTTATAACAAAAAAGGATCGATATCAACATGAACATTAATCTATGTTCATTCTTGAAACATTTTCTTGTGATTTTCTACCCCCATTAATCATTCTTCATAGGCATTCTTCATTTGGTCCACAATTTGGCTAATCTCGATCAATCCATCATTGTGCACCTGTTTCTTGGTGAAATGATCTGATATCCTCAATATGGGATTGAAACAGCACGATGGAGGTGTGACAATGGAGATGGAGTGATTTGGACAATGGTGGATTTCTGAACTCACGTTCTTCTATGCATAAAGAAGAACAACAATTTGATCCATTTCTTGAGTAGATCTGATGACAGAACACATTTTTTGAAGAAGGTAATGCTTGGAAGAGCTTGGATATTTGATTTATTAGAGAAATGATAAATGGATTGATGGCTAGAGGAACCAGATCAAACTTGGGAGAAGATTTCATATTCTGGAAAATGCCAAAAAATACGGTGTGTAAATTGGTTCTACACACCATGTGGGGCCCACTTGGCAGAGACTAGGGTTTCAGAGAAAGTTAAGTATTACACTGCATGTAACCCCTATCACATGGCTTGTGGTCCCTCTTCAGATACTCAGAGTGTACTTAAGAGATTACACAGACATGAGGTTGAGTACACAAAATGCCTATAGGGCATGTACTCCCCCACACAAACACGCATTGGACCATGTACATGGTCTAAGACATGTGCTACTACACAGAAATGAGTATGTGGAATGAATCCATGTACTAAAACATTATTAGACTACATGAAAAACCTACATATCATGTCGTACTACATGAACAGGGTTTTTTGACATGGGTTGTTTACATGTACAGGACCCGAGGTCAAGGGACCCAGCATTTAACGCCTAGTACATTTCATGTACTCCTTTATAAATTGCTTGGATCTCTTATATTTTGTATTGTGGACATGTTACCTTAGGGTGTTTTCCCATTATCCTTTCCCTTAGGGATAACATGGAATCTTTTCCAATTCCTAGAAATGCAATCCCTTCAGTAGGAGTTCCTGGATAGAGTCATTTTAATCCCTCCAAGGGGCTTAGAGTGAGATCATATATTCATCTTCACTCCCTATCTGGAGTTCTTGGTATTTTCATGACCAACACTACATAAGAGTCAATACTCTACTTAGAGGGTTAATCCCGATTGAGATTGTTGGTATCGCCCCATGGCCTTGGTATTGATCCTCAAATGTATATTATATCTCTTCATAATTCAACATGTTCTTTCGGTTCATGAGAACAGATGAGAAGTATGTCTTGGATGGATATCATTAGTGCTACCAGACTCAAAAGTTTGCTCTCTCATATAATTTCTTTGTGAAATCTTTGAGCTATAATCTTAGGTGGGGTATACTATTATTGTGGATTACCTCTAGACTATGTGTCTTTGTTGATTATATCTGGATATTCTTATTATATGCATTTTATAAATATATATATATAGAGATGACTGTATTTACTTTGTGGTATACTTTGTTATTTCAGGGTGTCCTAATGAGTATTTTTATACTTAACCCTGCTTGGGATTTTACTGCACGTTTCTTGTCTAGTGTATACGATAGAACTTTTAATATAGTCCTAGGAGAACAAAGAAAAAATGGTTCTTAGTGAGATTGAACAGACCAAGGTGTATTCCTACGGCTTTTCAGAGAGTTTCCCCTTTACTTTTTGGTTGGAATTTTGTTTCAGACTTTGTGGTGGGATTTTATTACGGTCTATTTACTTTATATACTTTTTATCATACTCCGGTTGTGTCATATAAGTGTATGCATGAATTGGTTGTTCAATTTTTTATACATTTTATCATTTTTTGGGAGGTTATATAGGTACTTAGTCTAGAGATGTTTCTACATTTCAGTTTTTTTTAACATTTTGTGGGCATGTATAGGTGTAAGCATGTATTGGATGGAGATGTGTACATGTGTACAGGTAATTAATAAATTCCACTCATTTTAGTGATATACCTACTCAGTTCGAGTCACTAGACCCTAGCCTATTAAAGGCGGTCTTTTGTAGTTGTGGCATGGGTCCCACTAGGATGGGTTGTGACACTGTATCTTAAGCCTGGATAACACTTGTAGGATTTGATGTCTACTTTACTAGGTAGTTTATATTGTTGTTATTTCTTTTCAATGTCAAAGTTGAGTTGATTCATTCCAAGACTAATGTTCTAATTTATTAATTTTTGGTATTTCTCCTAACTTGTGATGGAAATACATGTGTGTTCACGAATCATATTCAACAAATGAAATTCATATAACATTCATATGATTGCATGTGATTGATAATCTGATTACAAGTAGAGTTTACTTTTAAATGTTTTAAGAAAAACTTATTTGGTGTATTCTTATATAACTTTTTAAGGTAATTATACTCAACTAAACCATAGATTATACCTCTTGTTTTTTATATTATTTTTTCTTTTTGGGAACTATGTGTATTTGATACTTGGATATCTTAGTGGGTAGGATGGGCTGGAGTCATCCCTAAGTGATGTGTAACCATTATATCAAAAGGTGTATATGGAGTAGTGAGGAATATTGTTTGATACTGCCTTTGCCATATTATTTTTGGATATGAGTATGATGATAACCCTAGATCAGGTAGTTTTTTTTGTACAATGATACCCAATATTAATGATAACTCTAAGATGGGGTTTTTTCTTCGGCGTTTCCTTGAGATAATTGAAACCAGGGTAGGAGAGGTGTTATAGGGAATGCGACCAATGAGATAAGTAGTACATAAACTAGGTGTGAATGAATAGTGATGATGATGTATGGGTTTGAATATTGGTAAATATAATATTTTTTTAGAATATTAGGGTGTTATTACTATTGTTACTATATATGGGTGGTGAATTTCATGTGTAACCCTAGAGAGAGGGGTTGGTATAGTACCCCATGATTTTCCAATGTATTTTTCCATTAAATAAATATTGTGTTGAATTGCTTGTTTCACATGAAACATTAAAGTAAATGGAATCAAAATATATTTTATTGTGATAAAATATTACAATGAAAGATAAAAATTAAGACATTATGAAAATAAACTATGAAACATCATCAAGAAGATTACAAGCCGAATAGAACAATAAGTAAATAAAAATCCCACAAATATGTAATCTTTATCCCCATGGTTTTCATTGAAGTTAATCACCCCAATTTTAACTATGGAAACAATGTATAGAATTAAAAATATAATATACATGTTGAGAGATAAGTACAAGAATATTACAAATTATTCTAAAAAATTTATATAAGCCAATATATAGGAATGAAATATGAACATTACATATATAGTCATTGAACATATGGACATTAGAAATATGGTAATTAAAAATATGGTCATTAGATATATCTTCATTATTTATGAATGCATCCAATAGTTATATTGAACATGTTTAATTTTTAGTAACATTCTAAAAATAATATAATTCTGGAATGAAGTAAAAAAGGATATTAACTAATAAAAATAATTTATTATAAAAAATATATTATTATTATTAAATAAATATTTCATGTATTTATAAAAATTAATATTAATATTTAAATAAAAATTTATAGTTGAAATTAAATATTTAGAAGATTAATAATTAAATTTAATAGGATGTGGTTACAGTTATTTAATTTTAAAAAATGATATTTTTTGAAGAGTGTTTTTCAAGTAATGTGCATTTTTACCTTAATAAATAAAATTGATCATGTTTAATGATAAATTTAATTTAATTAATTAGTTGAAAAAATATATATAAACACTAATTTACTAATTTATTGATATGAAATTAGATTAAGATCACTTAATTTTTAAAAACACATTTTCTTTAAAAACAGTTTTTCTTTATGTTTTATGTTTTCATTTAAAAGTTAAATTTACAATATTTAAAAATTTAATTAAATTTAATGTATCATAAATTTATTATCAACAAAAATATATTATTTAGGGAGTTAAATTACATTTTTAATCATTAAAATATGTTACTGAGGTAAAAAATTAAGCTATCATAGTAAAAAGGTAAAATAAGGTAAAATGGGTTAAACTAAGTGGAAAAGGAATAAATTATCATAAAAACCGATATATAAATGTTTGTATGATTAATTTATAAACAAAAATTATATAATATCCTATATTATCTCCTTTTTATCCACTTTACTTTTAAAATTACAACCTAACCCCTCAGGAAATGAATATTTCCAAAAATGTCACTCAAAACACACCTATAAAAGGACCATTCCTATACCTCTCCCAAACTAGTTAAAAAATTAGGTTATCACTTGATTATATCCATATATACCCTCCAAATAATTTTTATTCATTGTTTGATAGGTTCTGGTTCTAAGAAGTAATCCTAAATCCTTCATTCCAAAGGAACCCATGTTGAGAAGGAGTGAATTCATCAAGTATGTATCAACTTTCTTCTCTAAATTTTTCAATTACCTTATCATTAATATTATAATTATATATTATTATATACTACAATTTTGATATATTAACATAATAATTCAACTAATAAAATGATACTACTTTTATATAATTCTAAAGTCTTACTCATTCACTAGTATAACATATTCTTGTTTGAGTTTGTTCAACCACCTACATGAATGATGTTATATCGACATCACTATTTCACCATGAATAAGTATCCAAAAATTAATATTAGTAATATAACATATTATGGATTAATATTTTTCCTGAATATAGTTCATTAATTTTTACATAAAAAGAAACAATCATTATAAAGTAACACATTATTATCAGTAGATTAACAAAAAAATATTCATCATAAATTCCATTATAACAAACCATATGAATATTTTCCAATAAATGAAAATTGTGATACATAAATAATTAGAAAAAATTATCAAACTACCTTCAAAAATATGGTAACTAATCATGGTTATCGACAATACCATTACAAAACTTGTACTGAATAATCAAAATTAGTAACATCTGATAATGAAGATAAACATGAACTTACTAATATATGTGTAGTTAATGGTTATAATTAAAGAATATAAAAGTAAATATATATTAATAAGGTTTTAAAATAATTTATCAATATTTTTATATTTTTTATATAGGTGGTTAAAGTTATTTCATGGAATATATATTTAAGGGTTTCTCGTCTCAATTTTCTTTTCATTGAAATAGGTTCCATACTCACCAACTATATTCTCTTTTTTAGTGTATATAATACCCCATTGGTGTATTTTTTCATAAATTTCATTAATTTAAATGTATTTTCGAATCCATATATGTTTTTTCTCTCGATATATTTTTATTCAAAGGTTACGAAATCCTTAATGGTTTTAATTCAAATCACATTTTGAATTCAATATTGGTCTTAATAAGTTTCCATCTATGAATTTTTATGATATTTATCTTTAACACCGAATCTAATTTCATATTATATATGTTTTCATGAGATTTTTTATCCCCCTACCATATCACTTATCCTTTTTTTTCATAATTCACCTAAATTGATTCTTATAAGAGAAACTGACCTTATCGCTTCTTTTCGATTAGGAATATTTCTCCCCCATGTATATATTCCTAATTTTTTATGGACATAATTGAATCTTATTTTATTATTTATTCAGGAATTTTTTATTTTACATGACCTTATATACACAATAAATCTTCTTTAAATATTTCTTGTTTGTTAGGTGTTGAAAACTTTGACTCTTTAGAAAAGTATGAAAACAATCTTCCATTTTTAATACTTTTAATGTATATTCATTTTCCCAATTTTATTAAAAGATTTAATAATTAGTCTTAATCTTAATTTTTTCATGTTTTCCCAATCTTATATCAATTCACTCTTTTTTTATTTTAAATTTGAAATAATATTTATAAAAATTAAATAGTTATTTCATCATTTTTTTAAAACATAATGCACTTAGAAAATGTTTTTCATCTATGTAAATATCCTTTAATGATTATTATACATCACTAGGAATATGATATAATTACACCATTCACCTTATTTATCTAGATATATTATTATAATGTCTTATGGTTATTTTTAAGAAGCCAATTTATTTTCACAAGTTTATTAAGCTATAGGGGAATTTAAATGTTTTCAAGTTCATGTGTCACCCATATATATATATATATGACTTATCATTATGTGATGGGTGGGTCCATTATATACCTCTAATTAATTGATTAATGTTTTATAACTTAGTATATTAGTATTGGGTTTGGTTTTTTAACCCAATTCCACAATGTTAAAGGATTTTAGTGGTTATCCTAAGTCCATTATGTTATGGTAAGGTTAATGGAATAGACTATTATGATGTGAATTTATTGGTGATTGACCTGAAAATATGTTAGGATTTTTATGCTTATTTTTATTACACTCTTATGTTATGTAATGTACCTATGTTATGTTCTCATTTCTCATGATTATTGGCTCATATTTTCAAAATCCTATGACTCCTTTTTTATGTTATGCTAAAAGTCTTATTCCCTAAATAATGTTTTATTATATATGTTTTATTATATATGATTATCATATGTTATGTTCATAAACCTTGATTAAGTTTTCATACCCATATTCTCCTCTTTTTCTCACTTATAATCCCTAGTTGATGTTTTTTATATTTACCCTTACTGATCATCTAACCTCACAGTTTCTTATGTTTATATTCTCTATGTTATGAAGAAGTGTATTATGTTTTATGTTTCCAAAAGGTTATCATATGAGAAAAATATATTTTGTAGATTTTGGAAATGTTTTAAAATAATATTTTTGTGTATCTAATTACAAAATACACTAAAGCTATATGTTCTATGGTGGGATTTATAGTTATATGTAATGAATAATAATATTAAATGATGTAATATTTATGTATATATGTTATGTTTAGGTCACCTTAGTTGGTCTGGGCTCATGTATTCCTTAGATACAGGCAGTATGGTAGATGCTTCATGTGATAGAGGTGACACACCTGAGCTGTGGTCGAGTATATCTTATAGGAATGCGGGGGATGATTTGGTAATATATTAGAAATTAAAGAACATATGGCTCTTTATGTGAGGAATGTGTTTGATTTTCATAGAAGTAATAATCAACTGTTATATTAGTAACGTGGGCATAGTAATGATAGTATATTACTCATTATTCCATAATCTGAATAATATAACAAGGTGGAACTAAGTTGTATACTTGTTTGGTTATGGGGATCAATTAACTATGATGGTTTTTATATGCTTATATAAGTATTTTATTGGATACTTTCTCACCTTAGGAATACGAGGGTGAGAGTTCACCTAACATATGTGGTATGTAGGATGGTATTAGAAAATTTTGATTTGGTATAGTATTATTAGTGATTTATTTAAGTGTGATCAAACTAAAATAGTGTTGGGTATGTGTGTCCAGTCCCTTGAGACTCATATAATACTTTTTCTAAGGAAGGTACCTATATAACATGATGAGTTATAGGTATCCTTAGTTGTTCCCTACTTCCTATATTTATTTCATGGGACACCAATTAATAAATGTGGGTAATCACACTTGGTTTGTGATCAAGTGTGATGTGATGGTAGAAAGGTATTAGGCACCATGTACTGGTTGGGTAATTGATAAGGGGGTTGTCCCTTTACATTTTATCATGAATTTGATAGATAAAGGGTTTCCCTATGGATGGTCATGTGTGATTGAGTAGTGATAACTATTGAACAGTGATATCATTGATGTCTGGGATGAGGTCTCTATATAAAAATGGTGAAATTAACAAGCGATCATGAGAATATGATCAAACCAGAATTGAAATCTCATATGAGAGATGATCTATATTCTTTTATGTAATGTGAAATGTGATATGAGGATTGTTGATTATTTTGAAATGTTTTTTAGTGATTATATCATCAATATTGACAAATAATCGATATAGTTCATCAAATACGGTGAGTTGGTCATCGATGATATTGAAAATTGATTGTGGGATTATGTGGGGTTTGAAAAAAGTTGGAAATCGTGAGTCACGTGATGGTGATGGGTATGTAGAGACTTGATGTTATATCCCCAATTCATTAATGGAATTAAATAAAAATGTATTTTAGTGTCATTATATCATATACCCTAAAGAGGGTCTCATGTAATGGATTTATTAGGATTTAATGAGAGAGGATTGTGAGTGTCAATAGCTGGTTGATAACATATTTTATACTGGATCACGATCACTGAGTAGGAATAAGAGAAATATTTTGGTGGGGAGAAGAACATTTAAAAAAAAAATGGAACCTTGTTTCTAGATAAATGTGGGGAGCATCATGTGTGGCATGTTTGGTGAACTTGAACTGGTAGTGGTCAAGGTTATGAATTGGTTATTAGAGGAAAGTATCCATGATTAGTTTAGTAAAAGGGAAAATACCTAGATATTAGTACTGATGAATGATGATTGGGTAAGTAAGTATGTTTATTAACTTATAGGTGTGGATTGTAAGTTATTTTATAGTCGATTTACCATGTATGAATTTATTGAAACAAAATGGTAGGGTGGCTGAGTTTGTAGAATTTTAGTACTCATGCAAAGTATGATGTCTTGTACAATAGAGTAAGGTTTCATGAGTTGGATTGATTCATAGTAGCGACGCTGCATGTATGAATATCACGATTCATAGGGGTGCTTGAGTGTTTTTCCTAGTGGGTAATTGTCTAGTTTAGACTAATGATATCAACTATTGGTTTATGATGTCAGTGAATTTGGAATTCAGGAATTCCATTGAGAGTGGGGAATCATCTTGTAATTCAAGAAATTGGTTGGTGTCATAGTGCATGGAATCTTAGGTTCCTAGAGTTATTCAATGTAATAGTGTTTTGGTTCATGTATCTCATGAATTTTATGTTTAATTGAGTGTGATAACTTTGTAGTTATTCGAACTAATCAATTTAAGTAATGATTGTTGTGTCTGATACACCAGAGCATGAAATGTATGGTGTCTGAGGAGTTTCACTAGTTCGAGTGTGTTAGGGTTCACCGAAACCAGTTATCTAGTATTTAATTTAAGCATAGATCTAACATTGATGGCCAGTGTAGTTAGGAGATATGTACATGGATAGTTCATAGGGATGAAAATTGTTATGGAATGAGGCTGTAATAACCTACCATGATGGGTGTTATTAAAGAAGTAGAAAAGCTGGGTTCCAGTGGGATTTGAGCTGTGGATGTTTTGAATTTTATATTCAGATAAATAATTAGATTATAGTTCTTATTTAAAAGTAAAAAAGAGTTGTTTTTTACGAGGAAAAGTGAAAATGTGAATTTATAAGAAATGAGAGAATGAGGTGGAGTTTTGTGGCTACAATAATATGAAACTTGAACCATGATAGAGGCTACTAGAATTCCACTAGAAACAATGGTGATTATAATCCCACTATATGTTATGGGTTATCTAGAAAAACCATAGAGGGCCACCATAATTCCAATGGGACCCACTAGAGTACTGGTGGAGCTATCTACTCCCCACTTTAAGTGGGAACATTTTTATAATTTTGGGAGAATGTTTTATTTCTAACACCCTAATGGGTTTGGGATTCTAGGGATGATCAAAAATAGGGGGATCTAACTTGCTTCCCCACTCCCTATCCTCTTCTTCTATGGATTCAGGTGACTTGGAATCAGTTTCCTTCAACATTGATGTCAGTTCATCCTCTATTAATCTCTCCTATCACTTTACCTTGATAAATTTGTTGTCTTGGAATAGGTATTTAAGATTATATTTCACTATATTATGTTGAAAACATCCCACTATGATGGGGTTTTGGTATGGAATAGCTAGAGGAGGCATCTACTATACGAACATTCATGGTTTCAAGTAGTTTCTATTAAATTAAGTCACAAATCTAATATTTATTTTGTTTTTCATTAAACATTTGTTTAAATTACTATTGTTTTGGTATTGGGTTTTGGGTATTTACATGGTAGTGGGATTAAGGATGTCATGGTAGTGGATCACACCACCATTTAATTATGTATCAACATTATTACATAGCCTAATGGGTTGTTACTCAATTTTACCTAATTAGATAAATAAATATTAATCATTATAATTAATTTTAATTTTCTAAAATTAATTTGAGAGGATTTTTAATGGAGTTTGGGCCTTGTGAATGTAGATTATGATCAAGATAGACTTGTAAGAGATTGGTTGATGGTTGTAGAATACTGTTTGAGGGTATAACTCTATGATTGAGTTAGGTGGTGTCTAATATTACAACTTCATATGTTTTTCCTATATTTTTTTGGATTGTAAGAATGGGTAAGTGGGTGTGAAAGACAGAAATGGAAACTATATTGGTTTTTATTCTATGTGGAATGGATAGTGATTTTGGTGGGACTCTTGGAAATAATTATAGGTGATGGAATTAAAATTTAGCAGGGAATGGTTAATTAACCAATGTGGTAGGCTTTCGTAAGGTGATTTTAAACCGTGATGGTTGTTCTTTCATTTAGATATTAATATCATATCTTATTAGGGATGATTATTTTTATGTATTTATCACATAGAGTGGTGGTTAGGGGGATTCCAATTGATTTTAATAAAATTGGTCACATGATATACGAGTTTGATTGGGTATATGAGAGTGACTTAAGATGGAGTAAAATGTGGTTCCTCTATTTCTTGAGTGTTGAGTTGGGACACCTAGATCATGATAGGTCCGTCAAACCTTTTTACACTACAAAAAAATCAACTAATATTGACTATTTTTTTTATTTTATGGCTGTTTAACCTACCACCATATGGTTTTGCAATGGTTTCCAAAAATCACCACTAAAGTTAGTGTTGGAATCCAACTCATGTTGGTTCCATATATTTACTATGAGTTTCTAGGAACCTCTATAGAATGATTATTTAGCAATTGTATTTTTAGTTTTAGTGGTGGTTGGCCTTCCAAAAAATTCTGAATAAATAGTGGTGTTTTAAACTACAACTATCCACTTTCAATTTTTTGGGAAGGGAAACCATCGGTAAAAATATAAGAAAAACACTGATAAAACAAATTTTGACCATATAAAGTGGGATTTTAAACAACCTATAAATAATTATTTTTCATAAATAGTGGTAGTTTAAATTGACACAATATATTTCTTTCAAAAATAAGAATACAGCTACATAATCTACAACCCTATAACAACCAAACAAAAAACATATATTTGACAATACAAAATACCAAATAATTAGAATAGTAATAATAACATAATCAAATAATTATCAAAGGCCAAAAAATAATATCATATCACTAAAAAGACAACTCAATTGAGGTATTATTTCCCCCTCATAGAATATTCTGATGATTACATAAAAAATTGTCATCATATTCCCCAAACTAACCAAAATCATACAACTACTCATCGATGACCTAATATTCCAAAACCAAAAGTAGGATGTCCAGACAGTTTAGATGAACCTAATATTTCTTCTCGATATATTTGGATGACACTTTAAATAATGTAATCAATAAAACCAAAAACTATAAGGAAATTCCATCCACTTCATAGCTAGATTTTCTACATGTTGATAGAAACTAAAAATATCTACTATATGTTTCTCACTGAGGACCATATTCCATTGGGTATATTTTCACTATGAATATTCAATGAAATTTTCAAGGTTAACATTCAAGAGGAGGACCACTATTAACCTATGGAAGTGAATGAAATGTTCCAAACCATAGGGAAATACCACCTTGCATATCATCTTAAGAATATCTATTCCCGAAGTACTTTTCAATCGACATTACCACTTAAGAGTTCTATCATGCAGAGGAAGAGAGTGGGACCACCATATATTTATCAAATGTGAGTAACATATCCCTCTTTTATTAAGAATTAACATTATTTGAGGCTAGATATTTGGAATCACCTCTATCAATTGGGAAAAAATCATTGTAAAAGGTATTATCCACCACACCACTTCTATATAAACATAATCTCATGAATTAGAATATACTCAAACTCTATAATGTATGTCCACTAGTCCATTCCTAGTTTTATCTTTCCAATGATAGAAGAATCCACAAATCATGAACAAAATTTCCCACCACCACTGATACAATAAAGAGTTCCAATTCTTTTGTCTCAAGAACACATCAATGGAATCCATAAATACACACAAAAACATCTAAACATCATCTCTAGAATGCATGTTGATGTATAAGATGTCTTACTATTAATGGAAAATCATCAGTCACCCAATGAAATGTGTTATTACATTACTTCAAATTCATAGGAATAGATTCCTCAACATAATATTATATTCAAATTCATTTAATGAGGAATCCAATCCATACTAAGTATGTTACAATTGGTCTCATATCTACCTTGAATAAATCATATAAATAGACTCTTTTTCAGGTAAGTATGACCTCAATTCAATAAAAAGGGTGAGTGAAATATGTCTATCATTAGTATAACTCTCTTGTTAATAAGGTTAAGAAATATGTGCCATTATAAAATCTAAAATTTGAATAAATGGGGAAGGAGGAATAAGTCTCGCTAGAGTATAAATGTTTATAGGTTTGTGAAGTGAGGAAATGGATCATACATAGAACAGTACCGGGTGACACCTTTCCATATCCATCCACTATGTAGATATTCTCTTTAACACCCCAAGATTTCATAGTGTGTTATTTATTCAAAATAATTCAATAACTTGCACTACATGCAACACCGAGTTCAAGCGCACCATGACATGATAAACAAGCCATTTAAAAGAAGTTATGAATAGTATTAACTAAATTTTAAACATTATATAATCCTTATAATTTTATAATCCATATTATGAGTTTCTTAGACATAATATAAGAACAAATTCATTTTCAGTATTGCACTTTTACAAACTTTTAATAGTGAAATCTTTTTAAATCTAATATTTTAAACTTTTATATATTCAATTTGACTAAATAAATTTACTTTTTAGAATGGGGACATAAAAAATTTACAATGAAACATCCCAATCTTCCACGGTACGTTTCCCTTTGAATAATGCAATCGCGTGCATTATACACAACTTCGAGATTCTAACACACCACAACCAATCAAACTAGCCGTTATGAATAGTAATACCTAATTTTTGAAATTTTATAAATTTTATCTTTCAAAATGGACTTCATTTTTTGGATTCAGAGTATCGAATTTAGCATAAGGTGAAATTTTGGTACTTTTCGGATAACTTTAATATTTTGATGAAGAGTGAAAATTACTAAATTTTAATTAAAAACAACTTTTTTAATCAAAATAATTAATAGTGATAAATTATGAATTTGAGTGGTTTTAAAGTATATTTAGAATATATTTTTACCATTTAATACAATGTTGGTCATTGGACATAATTTTACAATTAAACCGAACATAAACAAGTATCAATCTTTTGATAGTTATTATATCTTAAAAACACACTTTTTGTTTTGACAACAGGAATTAATTTTAAATTAATTTCTGCCACTTCTATGTTTTGAATTTGAAAAAATGGATTCCATATTTGGAATAAGGATGTTCAAATTGTTTAAATAGGTAACTTTTAATTTTAGACATTTTGAATAATTACTTCGGTAAATATTTTATTTACCATGGTTAAAGGGTAAATCCGGTAAATAACGGTTAAATAATAATATTATAATAATAACAAATTACCCTAAAACGTGTTCTAACATTATTGGCTGATACATTTCTGACCATGGGCATCTTTGGGTTGATTTTGGGACCCCATGGTGCCACTTGTAAGTGATAGGGACACTTTATTTGAATTAAGTTAAAATGAATACAAACATGACACAAGCATATACCTTTTAGAAAAACAATTTTTATATAGGGTTATTTATGTTGGATTTTCGACTATAAATATTAATTAGAAAGATAAAAAGATTTCTTACATAATTGTAGTTTATTTATAATTTTTAGACATTAAATAATTTAATTTATATACGACAGAATTGTGATGCAGTAATTACCATAATAGTAAAAAATTAAAATGATTGATATTGTAGATACCCAAATAAATATAATTTGAGACTTTTTATGAATTAAAATAATTTTATATGTTAACATGACATTTTAGTAATGCTTTAATTAACTTTTTTTGAAGTAATCATTCTGTTATGATTTTTACAAAAATCAATTATTGAATAGTGTCAAAATTGACATAAAAGAGTTTTTAAAACAAATATTATATTATTTATTGATATTAAATTCCTAAAAATCTATGGTTAAACCAAGAGACTTATATAATGATAGGTGTATCATTAATGGACCACTTGGGGGTCTCTTGGATGTATATAGTTAGTTTATTAACCATATAATATAAAAATAAAAAGAGACATTGTAAAAGTGAAACTAATTAACTAAGATTTAATACTTAATGATAAGGTTAATATAGTAACACAACCCTGTCTAAATTCTATTGGTTGAGTGGTTTTCGACCCATTCCCACATTAAACTTTAAATAATCCACTTTTTAGAGATTATAAACAGAATATGAATTTATTATAAAATAATATTTCTGGCTTTTCCAAAGGTGCCCCTCACCCCTCTTATAAAAGGGCACTCCCCATTCTCATTAATTAACACCTCAAAAGCCTTTTGGCTCGTCCAAAATCTGCCAAAATAATCTATAAACTTCCCTCAATTCATCCTAGAGGCCTTACTTTAGTCATAACGCCAACCTAATAGCCCTTTTGATCAAATCAAAAGAAAGAACCCGAAGAAGAGGTAATGATTTCACCACCCTTTTCCAAGTTCCTTTCTTCTTGCACTTCTTCCTTCTTTGTTATTACCATTATAAAATACTAACTCCAGTGTCTTATATATACTGTGATGTTATTATAAATATTGTACAACCATATTCAGTATTCTATCCATCCATTGAATAACATGTCACCATACATGCGTACATACAGCTTACCGTCTCCACGTCGTGGTGTAATTGTTATTCAATAAATTATTATTTGGATGAATATAACAATGATTTTTAACTCATGTAAATAATAAATATAACATGATAATTATTCTTTATATATGATATAATATCCAATTATATATTATTTTAATATCAAAAGAATGATATTGTCGCTCATGCGTACGTACGGACTACCGTCTCCACGAACGCGATAAGATTCATTCTCCATCGTATCCATTCAAGTATTATTCTCATTTGATGATTAATAATAGTATCTAAGGACTTGATATCATTCTAGATATGATTAAGATACAACCTATCCATGATAAACACAGCTTACGTAACAAAATATATAAATGAAAACGAGTAAGTTAACACCCGAAACAACGATAATACTAAGATATTATTAACAAATCAATGTTAAAAGATCATATATGATATCATATTAATGTATATGATTCTTGTATAATTTAATAACAATTATTTCACCATTATACATGAGGTTAACCTACCCAAACCAAGTAAAAGTACAATTTAAGGGTTTATTTCGCAATCTCTTCATTATCCGTGGTTGTTTATACGTAATAATATACTGGGACTTCTTTATCATCCACATTAATGTTTCTTAAAAATGTATTTCAAAACATTTTTACTATTTACAAGAATATGGGTTAAAGTCATTTATACCCTTTTTTGACTTTTTATAAGAGTTTTATAAAGGAATATTTCTTTCATTTTCCAAACAAGGTGCTTTCTAACCTTTTCAACAGAATTAAGGTAAGAATGTTTTTTTTAACTTATAAGACAGGTCCGGTTATTTTCCCCCATTATAAAATATTCAAAGCTTCATTTACAATCTTATAAAAATATTTTCAAAATAAAGGTTTTCTTTTATAATTATGTGATTTTTAAATTATTTCAAAAAAGAGATATTTCTTTCAAATATATGAAAATCCAATGCAAATGTATAGGTATTTAACGCAAGATTAAAAATGTTTTCAGAAAACCCAACTCTCGAATGTGGTAGACAGGAAGGGATTGGGCGTGGACCCATCATGGCCTGTAATTAGTCAAGCAGTCTTAGAATTAGTTATTTTGTTTTCCGAAGCTTGCATATTGTTTTCAGAAAAACACTGGAGTATATCTGAGCAATTTTAAACGTAAGTATCTTCTAAAAAAATTGCATCGGTAGGTCTCATGAGACAAACTAGTGTCTTGGCACAAGACCTTGGCAAAATCTAATTTTTAGTCTTGGAACGAGGCCTTGGCTATGTGGTTATGATAGTCTGGAATTATGCATTCCATCATTATGAAAGTGGTTATTGATATTGTATGTGATTTTTCAATTAGTAGAATATCCATGTGAATAAGTAAATGGCATTATTTCATTTTACTTTTCCCATACTATGTTGAAGTTCAAGTTTAAAAGGATTTTGTTTTAGTTATACATTGCCTTAAATGTTTATTCTTATTTATGAAATTTTCCGCTATATTGTTATCCTTACTGGGCATTTGAGCTCACCCCTTTCAATGTTTTATTTTTCCCAGGATGTGAAGAAGTAATTTATGAATGACCTGCAGGTATAGTATGTGGGAGGTTTAGTACAAACCTTGGAAGCTATATTTAGATAAACTCTGATTAGAGCACATAGATTTAAGATTGAATTTGAGGATTAGTATAGAAGAACTTCCGAGGATTTTGGTATTGTAGAAATTTTGTGAGTTTTCCGACCAATACATCCCTGTCTGGATACGAGAAGGTAGATGCGGCTCTGGCACAGATGTACCTAGGGGTAAAACCCAAAAACACCGCTTTGAGATAGACTTGAACCGAAACTGGTGAACGACAACGGGCCTTGCTGCACTCTTGGTTACGACATTCCCAAGGGATATGGTTAGGATAATTCACATTTTCATTACAAACCATTATGATGGGTTTATGAGTATATACTTCCTCCAAGGAGACATTTTTATGATTATGGATTATATCCATAAACTATTTAATTTATGTTATGTGTTTTACAAGTTTGGGATTAGGTATTGGTATTCATAAAATAATCTATTGTATGCCATTGTTTAGAAATGGAGCCCAGTAGAAGGAATGGCAACTCCAGCAATGCACATGATCCAAAGAGAAAGAAGGATCATATCTTTCATGTTCTTAAGCCATAATTTATAAGAGAAATAGTCTCCCATTTATTATCTTCATATGAAGAAATAATACCATGTGTTGATAAGATAAGTAAAGAGTTTACTGAGTCCTATGGCTTTGAAGGGAAGCAAGAGAAGAAAAGGATGGAAGAGAGAAAGATGGATAAAGGGAAGAGGGAAAAGAAGAATTTTCCCATATGTGATAACTGTGGGAAGAAACACCCTTGAACTTGCTTGAAAGGAATGAGAGTTTCGTATAAGTGTGGAGGAAAAGGGAACAAAGTACGTGACTGTAAGGGTAATAAAATGGTTTCAAATTTACAATTCTTTATTTGCAAGGAGTTTAGACACTACGCAAACCTATGTACCAGTCATCATACTATGCTGCAAATGATGCTATTGGATAATAATCAAGTTATGATACTACTACAGATAAAGAGGAATGATTAGAGTTCTTATGTTGATTATGTCATTTGAGTGTTTTATCAACAATGTAATTGTTATAATAATTATGGAGTATATAAGTATTGTACTGCAGTACTATCTCATTAAGGACTTGTTATTGTGTGGAACAAAGAAAAGTGACTCAATAGCAGGTTAAATTTTTGGAAAATATATGGTTGAGAGAATGATAAACCATAATATGGTTCTGATACTGAGGTAGTGATTTTAGAATAATACATGATTGATTTGGATAAATTATATTGGATATTCTTGACTACCTTGAACCTGATTAATGATTTGTATATTATATCATTGTTTGGGTTTAAAACATTTTTGGATTGAAGGAGTATATCTATTATTCTTTAAGGAATAAGGGATCATGAATTTAATCAATAAGATTTTATGGTAATTCAGGATGTTGCAGTGTTTTAAAAGAATACATGATGAAGGTGTTCACATGTTATTAATCGGAAAAAAGGATCTTCATTGTGTTTACCTTCCTTATAATTTTGGACTGTAGTATTTTGGATAGTTCTAGTTTGGATTATTTTGGATTGCCATGAAAGGACAACCCGGAGGTCGGGCGGCAAACCGTCGCGTCTGGAAAGGCCGCGAGACTTGAACCCACAACCGAAGGGCGACAAGGGTGTATCACTTACCACTGAACCACGTGATATCCTGAATTGAATAATTTCGTTTTTTAATGGTTCTTCTAGATGAATTATAAATTCATTTTTTAACCCTATACAAATAGGATAAATAGAATATTATTTTTAAGTTCTATTATCTTTTAGAGTGAAAGATGAGTTTGTGGTAGAACTTAGTTAAAGGATGAGACTCTACTTGTAAAGTATATATTTTTATTATTATCTTATTCAATGAAGAAATTAATTCTTATAATGTAGTGAAGGGATCTTAAAACAAAAAAAATGTGTTATCCTAATACCATATGTTTTGATAAACCGATGGTATTTTAAATCATCATAGATTAATGAATTTAAGGCCCTCAATTTTACACTAATTTGTGATTGATGACCTCAATCACTACCTATAAATATTTATGTTTTTCCTCCAATTATATGTCTCTAATTTCCACCAATGTTCTTTGAATAGAGATCATAATTTGGTGGTGACCCTTTCATTTCTCTTTTCCTCTTATTAAGACTAAATTTTATTAACCCAATTTCTGATGTGGGTTTTCCCACAAAGATATTTTCTATATTCAACCTTTTATTTGCGAAGAACAATTTCAAATTGCGAGTATGTAATTTATTGAAGGAGGGGAGAATGTAACACCCCAAGATTTCATAGTGTGTTATTTCTTCAAAATAATTCAATAACTTGCACTATACGCAACACCAAGTTCAAGCACACCATGACTTGATAAACAAGCCATTAAAAAGAGGTTATGAATAGTATTAACTAAATTTTAAACTTTATATAATCCTTATAATTTTTGAATCCATATTATGAGTTTCTTAGACATAATGTAAGAACAAATTCATTTTCAGTATTGCACTTTTACAAACTTTTAATAGTGAACCCTTTTTAAATCCAATATTTTTAAAATTTTATATATTCAATTTGACTAAATAAATTTACTTTTTAGAATGGGGACATCAAAAATTTACAATTAAAAATCCCAAGCTTCCACGGTACGTTTCCCTTTGAATAATGCAATGGCGTGCATTGTATGCAACTTCGAGATTCTAACACAGAACAACCAATCAAACTAGCCGTTATGAATATTAATACCTACTTTTTTTGATTTTATAAATTGTATATTTCAAAATGGACTTAATTTTTGGATTCAGAGTATCGAATTTAGCCTAAGGTGAAATTTTGGTACTTTTTGGATA
Source organism: Viscum album (assembly GCA_963277665.1). Lineage (NCBI taxonomy): Eukaryota > Viridiplantae > Streptophyta > Magnoliopsida > Santalales > Viscaceae > Viscum > Viscum album. The sequence goes on along the minus strand of OY728122.1, from coordinate 3,497,860 downwards.
AATTAAATATTTTGATGAATAGTGAAAATTACTAAATTTTAATTAAAAACAACTTTTTTAATCAAAATAATTAATAGTGATAAATTATGAATTTGAGTGGTTTTAAATTATATTTAGAATATATTTTTACCATTTGATACAATGTTGGTCATTTTACATAATTTCACAATTAAACCGAACATAAACAAGTATCAATCTTTTGATAGTTATTATATCTTAAAAACAAGCTTTTGGTTTTGCAGTGGGAATTAATTTTAAATTAATTTCTGCCACTTTTGTGTTTTGAATTTGGAAAAATGGATTCCATATTTGGAATCAGGATGTTCAAATTGTGTAAATAAGTAACTTTTATTTTTATACATTTTGAATAATTACTTCGGTAAATATTTTATTCACCATGGTTAAAGGGTAAATCCGGTAAATAAGGGTTAAAAAATAATATTATAATAATAATAAATTACCCTAAAACGTGTCCTAAATTTATTGGTTGATACATGTCCGACCATGGGCATCTTTGGGTCGATTTTGGGACCCCATGGTTCCACTTGTAAGTGATAGGGACACTTTATTTTAATTAAGTTAAAATGAATACAAAAATGACACAAGCATATACCTTTTAGAAAAACAATTTTTTACATAGGGTTATATATGTCGGATTTTCAACTATAAATATTCATTAGAATGATAAAAATATTTCCTAAATAATGGTATTTTATTTATAATTTTTAGACATTAAATAATTTAAGTTATTTATGACACAATGGTGATGCAGTAATTACCATAATAGTGAAAAATTAAAATGACTGATATTGTAGATACCCAAATAAATATAATTTGAGACTTTTTATGAAGTAAACTAATTTTATAGGTTACCATTACATGTTATTAATGATTTAATTAACTTTGTTCTAAGTAATAATTATGTTAGGAGTTTTACAAAAATCAATTATTGAATAGTGTCAAAATTGACATAAAAGAGTTTTTAAAACAAATATTATATTATTAATTGATATTAAATTCCTAAAAATCTATGGCTCGGCCAAGAGACTTATATAATGATAGGTGTATCATTAATTGACCACTTGGGGGTATCTTGGATGTATATAGTAAGTTTATTAACCATATAATATAAAAATACAAAGAGACATTGTAAAAGTGAAACTAATTAACTAAGAGTAAATACTTAATGATAAGGTTAATATATTAACCCAAACCTGTCTAAATTCTATTGGTTGAGTGGTTTTCGACCCATAACCACCTTAAACTTTAAATAATCCACTTTGGAGCCATTAGAAACCGAATATGAATTTATTATAAAATAATATTTCTAGCTTTTCAAAAGGTGCCCCTTACCCCTCTTATAAAAGGGCACTCCCCATTCTCATTAATTCACACCTTAAAAGCCTTTTGGCTCAGCAAAAATCTGCCCAAATACTCTCTAAACTTACCTCACTTCATCTTAGAGGCCTTCCTTTAGTCATAAAGCCAACCTAAGAGCCCTTTTGATCAAATTAAAAGGAATAACCCGAAGAAGAGGTAATGATTTCACCACCCTTTTCCAAGTTCCTTTCTTCTTACACTTCTTCCTTCTTTGTTATTACCATTCTAAAATACTAACTCTAGTATCTTATATATACTGTTATGCTATTATAAATATGTTACAACCATATTCAGTATTCTATTCATCCATTGAATAACATGTCACCATACGTGCGTACGTACGGCTTACCGTCTCCACGTCGTGGTGTAATTGTTATTCAATAAATTATTATTTGGATGAATATAATAATGATGTGTAACTCATGTAAATAATGAATATAACATGATAAAGATTATTTATATATGATATAATATCCAATTATATATTATTTTAATATCAAAAGAATGATATTGTAGCTCGTGCGTACGTACGGACTACCGTCTCCACGAACGCGAGAAGATTCATTCTCCATCGTATCCATTCAAGTATAATTCTCATTTGATGATTAATAATAGTATCTAAGGACTTGATATCATTCTGGATATGATTAAGATACAACCTATTCATGACAAACATAGCTTACGTAACAAAATATATAAAAGAAAATGAGTAAGTTAACACCCGAAACAATGATAATACTAAGATATTATTAACAAATCAATGTTAAAAGATCATATATGATATCATATTAATGTATATGATTCTTGTATAATTTAATAACAATTATTTCACCATTATACATGAGGTTAACCTACCCCAACCATGGAAAAGTACAAGTTAAGGGTTTATTTCGCAATCTCTTCATTATCCGAGGTTGTTTATACGTAATAATCTACTGGGACTTCTTTATCATCCACATTCATGTTTCTTAAAAATGTATTTCAAAACATTTTTTCTATTTACAAGAATATGGGTTAAAGTCATTTATACCCTTGTTTGACTTTTTATAAGAGTTTTAAAAAGGAATCTTTCCGTCGTTTTCCAAACAAGGTTCTTTTTAACCTTTTCGACAGAATTAATGTAAGAATGTTTTTTTAACTTATAAGGAGGGTGCAGCTATTTTTCGCCGTTATAAAATCTTCAAAGCTTTATTTACAAGCTTCTAAGAATATTTTCAAAATAAAGGTTTTCTTTTATAATTATGTTATTTTTAAATGATTTCAAAAAAGAGATATTTCTTTCAAATATATGAAAATCCAGTGCAAATGTATACGTATTTAATGCAAGATTAAAAATGTTTTCAGAAAACCTGACCCTCGAATGTGGTAGACAGGAAGGGATTGTTCATGGTCCCATCATGGCCTATAATTAGTCGAGAAGTCTTAGAATTTGTTATTTTGTTTTCAGAATCTTTTTATAATGTTTTCAGAAAAACACCGGAGTATATCTGAGAAATTTTAAACGTAAGTATCTTCTAAAAAAAATTGCATCGGTAGGTCTCTTGAGACAAACTAGTGTCTTGGCATAAGGCCTTGGAAAAATCTTACCTGTAGTCTTGGCACGAGGCCTTGGCTATGTGGTTATGATAGTCTGGCATTATGCATTCCATCATTATGAAAGTGGTTATTGATATTGCGTGTGATTATTCGATTAGTAGAATATCCATGTGAATAAGTAAATGACATTATTTCATTTTACTTTTTCCATACTATGTTGAAGTTCATGTTTAAAAGGCTTTTGTTTTAGTTATACATTGCCTTAAATGTTTATTCTTATTTATGAAAGTTTCCACTAGATTGTTATCCTTACTGGGCATTTAAGCTCATCCCTTTCAATGTTTTATTTTTCCCAGGATGTGAAGAAGTAATTTATGAATGACCTACAGGGATTGTATGTGGGGATATGAGTGTGGACTATGAAGAAAAGATATTGTTGTAGTTTTCATTTTTATGAATTAATGTAAGACTTATGAATATATCTAGTGTTTCCAAGGCTACTAAACCAATCAGCCTTTCGAGATTTGATCTTTCTTGTGATCATTCCAATGTTATGTAACAATGCACCGACTCTGGGTAAATGGGTTCGGGGCATTACATTCTCAAAGATCTCATATTCATCAATCCATGATTGAAATGATATAACTAATTGTGACAATAGTATAACTGCATCGAATCATCTTCCTTCTCAAACTACTCCTTCTCCACAAGTTCCAAAGCGACAAATGACTCTCAATAGTCCACTTTGACCATAATAGATTACAAACATCATGTTTTTTAGAAAAATAATATCTACAAATGGATTTAAATGTTTTATAATGAGCTCAATATAAGAATTGTCACTTGGTATGTTGGTTTCCAAAGTAGATAAATTCTATGACTAATATAATATGACTAATATTTTGTTGCATGTGGATTAGGGCCATACGAAAATCTATAAATATTATTCTATTAAAATAATGTGGCACACTCTACCGATAGGTGGTATTGTCCATATATTCAAGATCTACCATTCATTTCACAAAAAATTATAGTGCAATAAAAATTTGGATAAAATATACCATTACAGCTGAAGGAAGGTTATCTTGAAACTAAGTATCTGAATCAATTCCTAGTCACTCATATTATTAATTGAAAGTTTCTTAGACACATAAATGGGATTTTTTTACCCCTCCTCTAAATATAAGCTTTCTTACTGTAATTGGAGTCCTTCATTTGATTAGATGAACCAACGTTGATTAGAGTGTACTTGGATGAGACGACACGTGTAGGAAATGAAATATCATAACTAACCATTATATAATGTATATATCATCATGATTATACCTCATAGCTAGTAGTGACACATTTGTTTTAGTTGATCAAGAGAATATAATAGCCCTACTAAATTTATAAGTTGGTCATCACACCATCATTGAGTTCCATGGTCTTACAACCAAATGAAAAACACTGTAAATTTATTTCCTTACATTTCCAAATTGATCCTTAGAAGGTTATTCACTAAAAACATAATCCATAGGACTCAACCAATTTGATACCACTTTGACATGACCCAACACACAATGGCCACATATAGACTATTAGTATACAGAGTGTGTCACCCAAAGATAACCACTAATAGGATATGGGTTAGTGACTAGAACCAAGATCGCATAACATTTATGGGAAACTTCATCCTACATAAAAATGCAATAGGAATTTATATATAATAAACTATAATAATTAGAAATATTATTAATATATGTATAAAAAACTATTCAACATATAATATATGCATTGGATATGATCCAATAAATTTAATGTCGTATAGAATACCACAAATGTAGTAGACATATATATCACACAACATCAAAGGGTAACAAATAATCTATAAAAAGGAAGACACATCCAAAATATAAGAATTCTAGGATCAACCTCCCATAAAGTTCACCTCCAAAACATAAGTCATCTACACAGACACAACACATGTGGGTGTCATGATTTATCATCTAAAAATATTCATGGGAAAAAAATCCTAAGGTAAACATTAGAATAAAACATAGTAAATGAACCAATAATATATATTTTCTTAAATTATAAGTGAAATATAGTTATCCCCACCATAAACCACAACATGGTTTATGAATAACCGTATTAATGATATCATGTCATAAGTTTAGTTACACAAAATCTTTGAATCCAAAGTGAAAACTAATCCCAACATGGTGAATTTTGATCAGAATCCTCTCTATCTCTATCACCACTCTAAGATATCGACACCTTCATGATTATTATAATGAAAATTAAATAGTTTTTTATATTTCAATTTAAAATTATAAACATTCAATGTTTTTTACTGAATTATTTTGATGTTTTTTTATTTAACTTATCACTACCATCCATCAAGGTAATATCATCGGGAACATTCCTATTTTTCTTATGATATGATTCAATAAATGATTTTTGAAAATCAATAAACTCTGCATCGTGCATGTTTACATGTTCCCGCTGTTTCTGAATTGTTTTTTTATTCAAAACCACTCTCTTTGGGATTCTAGAGGTTGAGAGTGACTTAAAATAGGGGTATATGTTTCTCTAATCACTAGTGGTATACCAAATACCTCTAATGGTAATGGTCCCTAACACATCCTATGCACACGTTCATGGCGATCCTTCCCAAGGACTTGAGCAACAAGATCATCTTGGGAGACCGGAAAGGACTACGCGGGATTGAAATCCCATACACCTTTTATTTTTAACTAAAAATAAAATATCAGTAATATTTTAAGGAATACATATTAACATAGTGAAAAATGAAAATAATTTATTAAAATAAAAAAGGAATTTATACCCCAACATCTTTGGCAGGCTCATTAACATAACTCCCATCAGATTTTATATGAACTTCCAACCAATGTTCTGTTCTGGAGAGTTGGTTCCCTAAATTATTTTATTTCATCAAACAAAGATAAATCAATAATTTAATATATTGAACATATAAATTTACTTTATAATGTTTTAATTTAATGTAAATATTACCAGAGCTGGTCTGTTTCTGGAAAACTATTTGACCTGATAGTGGGTGGATGATTTGTTGAGCTCGACAAGATGCATTTTTCTTTGAAACATCCTAAAATAATAACGTGTAATTTAATAGTAATGTATTTAGTGTCATATCCTTGTCATATGAATGTATATATGTAAATTCATATTTATATAATAATATATATTTCAATACCATGTTCTTCTCATGATAATTGCTATAAGAAAAACATTCCATTTCTCTTTAGGTACCCCTTAGGGTACCTTATCATATAACTACTGAGTGGTCAAGGAATCATCTTTGAACTCATTCAATAATATCAATTTAAAGTCCTTCCATTTCTTACCAAATTTTTTCTATATCCACTTTTTTATGATAAGATATGTAGCGGTAAATTGGAATGACATTTGTATAAAGAGATTAATTTTTAAAATATTCGAATTCAATAACATAATGATATTCAATTACACCATAATATATTAAAAGTACCCTTTTCCTAGAATACATAACTTTATTTTTCAACTACTAGATGTCTTATAATCTGGCCAAATAATCTAATGATATCATCTGTGGGGACCCCATAATTGTAAATGGGACAACTATCTTCATTACGTTTAGATTAAAAATATATGAACTATTTATATTTCTATTTGTAGTAACATTGTTTACATATTTTCGGAAAAAATAGTTAGATATATAAAAAACAGAAATAAATTTATTCCCAATAAAATATGTACCTATAACTATTACCTTACAATATACTCATTAAAAAACGTAAGTGATATCCTATTCCATCACTAATGAACCTATTGAATGTGGAAGCACTATCTCAAATACTGAAGGGATGAAGAAGGAGGGTGTTCTAGATGATGATGGAATGGAGGGTGTGAGAGACACTAAAGGGGGAGGAGGGAGGGTTTCTCGGATGCTGTAGAGAGGGAGATCGAGGGTTTATCATTTGTCAGTGTGGTTGAGGTAATGTCAATTGGGTGTTGAATGGGATTAGTTAAATTATTCATCCTTATAAGCCTATAATTTAATCAAATAAAATTAACTTCATAACATATATTTCAAAAAAAAATACATTAAAAAATTTGAAATGACAATAAATGCGTAATACTGACCAATAAAATATACATAGTTGTGATAATGAATGACTGCACATATAACATAAGTTGTTGATAAATTAATTGAAGAGTGAATAAACAACAATTTTTCCTTCAATCATTTCATTTTTATGCTCCTTCATTACTACATCTACATCATCCACCAATTAAAGAATAATATTTTCAATATCATAATGAAAAAATAAGTTCATTTTTTTGTTGATGGGATTCAATGTTAGTTGAAAAATCTTCCACTTCATCACCCATATCATACAAGTATCTTTCTTTTATGTGAACTACTACCCCCCACCCTTCATCGCAGACATATTACACATAATATACCATTTTTCTTGTAATGACAAGATATATGGATTATATAATTCATGATCACCCACTACAAAAAAATGGCTTATTGAAATTGGTAAACAATGACGGGCCTAGGGCCTGTCAAAAATAGTTTTTCAAAAAATACTATATGTCATGGAAATTCTTACTAGATGAAAATAGTCCACCAAAAATAGGTATTTTCTATGGGACATTTAAAATACCTTTGTCACACATTATTGTGGGAAGATTATATAGGATGGGGAATAATCCCCCATCGCAAATACTCTTCTCGGGTTTTTTCTATTTGCGACGGGGGAGGATCCATATCACAAATAATATATCGGCAGGATATTATTTGTGATGGAACATCGTAAATAATTTTTTCCTATGATATTATTTGTGAAGAGACCTATTCCAAATACTATTTTTTACCACTGCCTCAATTAATAACCTGTGACCTATTGATGATGGTTCCTATTGAAAATACTATCCTTATTACATATTATTTGTGAAGGGTCATCGCAAAAAAAATTTGTGATTGGAGCTATCAAAATAAGTTCATAAATTATTAATTAATGTGGTGGTAAAAGATAGTATTTTTGTGGTTGCCATCACAAATAGTATCATGGAAAAAATTTATTTATGATGGTCCATCTCAAATAATATGCTACCAATATATTATTTGTGAAGAGGATCCTCTCCTATCACAAATAGTAAAAACCCAGGAAGATTATTTGTGATGGGGGATTAGTCCCCATAGAAAATACTCATTCAATGATAATGATCGCATGGCACACCAAATGTATTTACGACAGACAATCGTAAATACCTATTTTTGGTGGACTATTTGTGACAGGTTAAAATTCCCATCACAAATTGTCATTTTTGATGGACTATTTGCGACAGGCCCTAGGCTCGTCACAATTGACCCATCTAATAAGTCATTTTTTATAGTGGGTGACTATGAATTACATAATCCCTATATCTTTTCATCACAATAAAAAATAGTATATTATGTGGAAGATGTTGTGGATGAAGGGTGGATTATAGTTTTTCACATAAAACAAAATAGACCAGTATGATATGGGTGACGAAGTGGAAGATTTTTCATCTGACATTGAATCCCATCAATAGTAAGAAACAAACTTATTTTTCTATCATGATATTGAAAATATTAGTCTTTCATGGGTGGATGACATAGATGAAGTAATGATGGATTACCTAAATGAAATGATTAAAGGAAAACTGATTGTATGTGAAGAAATCCATTAATATATCAACCACTTATACTATATGAGTAGTCAATCATTATCATAGATATATATATTTTGTTTGACAATATTTTTCATTAGTTATCTTTTCTAATTTGTTGCTTAATTTTTTTGAAATATATGTTCTAAATTTAATTTTATTTAATTAAATTATAGGATTACAAAAAAGAAGCATTTAACTAATCTATGTAAACTCCCATTTGATGTTACCTTGAACACATTGATAGATAATGAACCCTTGATCTCCCTATCTATAGAATCAAGGAAACCCATTGTCTTCCCCCCTTAAGCATCTCTCACACCCACCATCTTGTTAGCATCTCGAACACCCTCATTCTCTATCCCATTAGAATTTGTGATAGTGTCTCCCCATTCAACAGGTTTAGTAGTAAGGGAATAGTTCATCACTCCTGTTTCCTCACAAGGATATTAGAGGGTGGTAGTTATAGGAAAAAATTAATTTCAATAAATATATTGCACTTTTTTTCTAATGATGAATATTTTTTCATAAAATATGAAAACATAGTTACTGTAGATTGAAATATGAATAGTTCATATGTTTGTAATCTAAACTTAATAAAGAAAGGTTTCCCATTTGATATTATAGGGTCCCCGCAAATGATGTTGTATGATTATTTGGCTAGATTCAAGGCCAGCTGGTGGTGGATCCAGTTACCCTTCCCATTACCTTTACTGATTGGAGGCATGTACATCAACCATGGAAAAATTAAGTCTTTGATTCACAAATAAAGGTAATTTTAATTTATTATGGAATAATTGAATGTGATTATGTTATTAAATTATAATATTTTAAAAATTAATCTCCTTGTACAGATATTATTCCACTTTAACATTGTATATCTTATCATATCAAAGTGGAAATTGAAAATTTTGGGTATGAAATGGAATGATTTTAAATAGATATTATAGAATGAATTCAATGATTCTTCATTGAACAGTCAGCGGCTAAATGATAAGGTACCTAAAGGGGTACCTAAATTGAAATGGAAGCTTTTTATTGATATCCAACTTCACAATAAGCACATGGTATTGAAATATATATTATTATAAATTCAAATATATACATATATATGACAAGGATATTACATTCCGTACATTTCTATTAAATTTCATGCTTTTTATTATAGGATGTTTCAAAAGAAAATCCATCATGTCGAGCTAAACAAATCACCCCCACACTACTGGGTCAAAGAGTTTTTCCAGAAACAGATTGACTCCGGTAATATTTTCATTAGTTTACAAATTTATAAAATAAAATTATTAGTTTCATATATTAAAATATTGATTTATCTTCATTTAATGAAATAAAATAATTTAGGTCACAAAATCTTCTGAAAAGAACATTGGTTGGAGGTTCATACAAAATTCTATTGGAGTTATGTTAATGATCCCACAGTAGAAGTTGGGGTATAAATTCCTATTTCTTTGTAATAACTTACTTTTAGTTATCACTTTGTTAATATATATTTCTTCAAATAGGGATGATATTTGATTTATAGGTAAAAATAAAAAGAACAATGGGATTCCAATCCCACACAGTCCTTCTAGGTCTCCCAGGATGTTCTTGTTGGTCAAGTCCTTTGGATGTATCATCATGGTTGCGTGCAAGGGATGGGTTTGGGACCATTACCATCAGAGATCTTTGGAAGGACATAGGGGATTAGAGTAGCATATAAATATGTTTTTAATCATTATGAACCTCAAAATTCCCATATAATTTATTTTGAAATGAAAATAGTAATTTAGGAATAATGGTAACAAATAAAGATGCACGAGGAAAAGTTCATCACTTTGCAAAAAACACTTATTGAATTATATCAAAAGACAATTGGATATATCCTCTATGATATTACCTCGATGGTTGGTAGTGATAAGGTAAATCACACAACTTCAAAATCATTTAGTAAACATTTTTTTTTGTTTTTATGTTTAAATTTAAATATAAAAAACTATTTAATTTTTAATATAATTTTCATAAAGGTGCTGATATATAGGAGTAGAGATAGTGACGGAGAGGGTGTCGATCAAATTTTATCATGTTATTATTAGTATTCACTTTGGATTTAAAGATGATATGTAACTAAATTTATGAGATAATGACACTAATATTGTGATTTGGAAACCATGTTGTGGTTTCAAGTTGAGAGAGTTTTGTTTCCAATACAATTCATGAAAATTTGTATTCTTAGTTCTTTTTTAATTTTTTATTTTCAATTTTACTGCATGATATTTTTTCGTGAATATTTTTAAATGATAAATCATGGAACCCACATGTGTTGTGTCTATGTAGGTGAGTTATAGTTTGTATGTGTACTTTTTGGGAGGATGATCCTATAATTCTTATAGTGTGCATGTTTCTTCCTTTTTCTTGAGTTTGTTTTCCCTATGATGTCGTGTTATGAATATGTTTACTCCATTTGTGGTTTCCTATACAGCGTTGAATTTATTGGATGATGTCTCGGGAATATATTATATATTGAATAATTTTTTATACATATATTACTAACATTTATAGTTATTATAGTTTATTATATATAAATTCCTATTTAATTTTTCTATAGGATAAAGCATCCCATAAATGTTATGTGATCTTTGTGCTAGTCCCCAACCCCTAGATTATTATTTGCTATATCAGGGTGGAACACTCTAGTTACTACTATTCTATATGTGACTCATATCAAATTGGTATCATAGTGTTTGAGTCTTAGGTATGATGTTTTTAGTTAATAACCTTCTGAGGATCAATTTGTAAACTTAAGGAAATAATTTTAGTATTTTTAGTTTGTTTGTAAGACCATGGAACTCAATGATAGTATGATGAATAATTTATCAATTTACTAGGGCTATTTTAATTTAATGATCAAGTAAAAACACTATGTCACTACTAGTTACAAGGTACAATCATGATGATATATACATTATATAATGGTTAGTTGTGATATTTCATGTTCTAAATGTGTCATCTCATCCAAATATACTCTAATAAATGTGAGACTGTAAAATATAATAAAGTATTATAATTAATTTAAGCTAGATTATATTCCTAGGAATGATCAAAATAATTCCATTCAATTCTTTAAGACACTTTCAATTAATTTTTTGTGTGATGAGGCATTGATTTAGATACTCTGTTAGAGGCAACCTTCCCTCATCTGTATGGTATATTTTATCCGAATTTTATTACTGTAGAATTTTATGTGATACTAATGGTAGATATTTCTGAGATGGATTAGACCACCCATATGTAGAGTGTGCCATATGATTTTATAATAATTGTATACCTAAATTCTAATGTGACCCTAATCCACATGAAAAAAGTATTGGTTATATTATATTAGTCACATGATTTATCTAGTTCGGACACCAACATACTAAGTGATGATTCGTATATTGAAATCTTTATACAACATAGAAACCCATTTAAAGATATTATTTTTCTTAAAAACATGATGTGATTACTATATTATGGACAAAGTGGCCTACTGGGAGTCATTTGTGACTTTGGAACTTATGTGGAAGGAGTAGTTTGAGATGGAAGATAATTCAATGCAGTTATATTATTTACACAATTAGTTATATCATTTTAATCAAGGAGTGATGGATCTAAAACCTATGAGAAGATTCACATAATTGATGGATATAGAAAGGGTCCACCTGGTGTGGTTTGATGTATGATCCATTTCCTCACTTCACATACCTATAAACATTTATACTCTATTGAGAGTTATTCCTCATTCCCCATTTATTCAAATTTTAGATTTTATAGGGGACCATATTTCTTAACCTTATCAACAAGAGAGTTTTACTAATGAAATCCACAATTCACTCACTCTTTATATTGATGTGAGGTTATTCTTGGTTGAAAAAGAGTCAGTTTATAGGATGTATTCAAGGTATATATGAGACTAGTGGTAACATACTTAGCATGGTTTGGATTCCTCATTAAATGAATTTAAATATAATATTAGGATGAGGAATGTATTCATATGATTATAATGTAATAGAATAATATATTCCATAGGATGAATGATGATTTTACATTAATATTAGGATATCTTATACATCAATATGAATTATTGAGATAAAGTTTATATGTTTCTATGTATATTGATGGATTCAATTGATATATTCTTGAGGCATGAGAATTGAACCTCGTTCTTGTATTAGTGGTGGTGGAATGTTTTGTTCATGATTTGTGGATTCTTTCCTTAGAGGCATGCTAAAACTGGGAATAGAGTGGTGGATAGACATTTTGTATTTTAGTATATTCTAATTCATGAGATTATATTTGTATAGAAGTGGTGTGGTGGATGATACCTTATACTATGATTTTTTCCCAATTTATATAGGGGGATCCCAAATAGCCAGCATCAAATCATTTTAATTCCAGATAATAGAGGGATATGTTACTCAAATTTGATCAATATATGGTGTTCCCGCTCTCTTCCTTTGCATGAGAGATCTCTTAAGTGGTGATTTCATTTGAATAGTACTATATGGATAGATATTCTTAAGATGATATGCTTGGTGGTATTTCTCTATGGTTTGTAACTTTTCACTCACTTATCTAGGATAATAGTGTTCATCCTCTTGGATGTTAACCTTTAATATTTCATTGATTGTTTAGAGTGAAAATCTCCACAATGGAATATGTCCATTAGTGAAAAACATCTAGTAGATATTTTTAGTTTCTATAAACACGTAGAAACTCTACCTATGAAGTAAATGAAATTTCATTATAGTTTTTGGTTTTATTTTTTGTGTTCTTTAAAGTGTCATCATAAGGTATTGAGAAAAAATTATAGGTTTATCTAAAATGTATTGACATCCTAATTTTGATTCTGGAATATTAGGTCACCAATGAGTAGTGGTACGATTTTGGTTAGTTTGGGGAATACAGTGACAATTATTTATGTACTCATCATAATCTTCTATGAATGGGAAATAATAACCCAATTGAGTTTCCTTTTTAAGGATATGATCTTAATTTTTGGCCATTGAGAGTTTTTTATTATGTAATTATTAATATTCTAATTTATTGGTTTTTTAAATTATCATATATGTTATTTTTGTTTGGTTGTTCTGGGGATTTAGATTCTATAGTTGTGGTCTTTTTAAAAAAAATTGATATATAGAATTTGTTTAAACAACCACTATATATACCAAATTATTATTTAGAGGTGGTTTAATATTACACTATAAAAGGTTGAAATTTGTTTTAGCAGTGGTTTTTTTGGTTTTAGTCACATCCCAAAATATAGAGAGGGGATAGCGTTAGTTTAAACTGTCACTATTTATTCATAATTTTTTAGGATTGGAAACTTCCACTAAAACCAAAAAAATGACGCTCAATAAAAGTTCAATGGAGGTTCCAAGAAAATTCTATTCAATGGATGGAACTGATGTGAGTTGGATTCCAATTCAATCTTTAACGGTAGTTTTTTGGAAACCATCACAAAACCATATGGTACTGTTTTAAACTAACACAAAATAAAAAAAATAGTCACTTTTATTCAGTTTTTGTAGTGGAAAAGGTTTGAGGGACCTAACACGATCTAGGTATCCCAACTCATCACTCAAGAAACTAGGTAACCACATTTAACTCCTTCTTAGGTTACTCTTGTATACCCTCTCAAGATCATATCTCATATAACCAACTTTATTAAAATCAAATAGAATCACCCCTAACCACCACTCTATATGATCACTATATAAAACTAATCATACCTCATAGGTTATGTTATTCATATCTCAAGTAATGAACACCCCTTAGTGTTTCATCACCCCTTATCAAAGCCTCTCACATTGTTTAATTAACCATTACCAGTTAAATCATAATTCTCTCACCTCTAAGGATTTCTAGAGAGTCCCGCCCAAATACATATCCATCAATCAAGGAATTAAAACCACCATTGTTCCCATTTTGGTCTTTCACTCCCGCTTAACCATTACTACAAAACATAAAATATAGTAAAAACATATAAATTGGAAGTATTAGACACCACCTACCTCAAGCATGGAGTCAACTCCTCAAGAAATGCTCAAACACCATCAACCAATATCTTATAAGACTATCTAGATCTTAATCTACATTCACAAGGCCCCAAATCCATTACAAATCCTGTCAAATTAATTATAAAAATTTATAATTAATTATCCTGATTAATGTATATTTATCTAATTATGTGTAATTTAGGACAAACTCATTGTTCAATGTAACAATGTTGATACATAATTCAATGGGGTGTGATCCACTCCCATGACATCCTTAATCCCACTACCATGTAAATACCCAATACCTAAAACCAAAACAATAGAAATTTGAATCCATGTTTATTGAAAAACCAAAGAAATACTAGATTGTTTACTTACTTTATGAGAAAATAAATGATACCATGCGTGTTCATCCACTCGATACCACATCTAGCTATTCCATACCAAAGCCCCATCATGGAGGGATGTTCTCAACATAATCTAGTGAAATATAATCTTAAATCCCTATCCCATGAAAACGGATTTTTTAAGGGAAAGAAGAGAGTGATAGGATAGATTAATAGAGGATGAACCAGCATCAATGATGAAGGAAACTCATTCCAATAAACCTGTATCCATATAGGAAGAAGATATGTATAGGGGAATCAAGGGATATCAGATTCCCCTCCATTCGATCATCCCAAGCATCCCAAACCCATTTGGGTTTTAGAAATAAAACCTTATCCAAAAATTATAAAAAATTTCCCACTTAAAGGGGGGATTATACTTCTCCAATAAAACTCTAGTGGGTCCCACCATAATTCTGGTGGCCCTCCAGGGTTTCCCTAGCCAACCACTACCTTGAAGTGGGACTCTAATGGCCATTTCCATTTCTATTATAATTCTAGTATCGTACATCATAGTTCAAGTGCCATATTATTGTAGCCACCAAACTCTAAATCATTTTCACAATTATTAGAAACTCACATTTGGACATTTCCTCATAAAAACTCTTAAAACTTTTAAATAAAAACTATATGCCAATTATTGATCTGAATCTAAAATTCACAACATCCACACCTGAAAGCCCATTGGAACCCATCTTTTCTATCACTTTAATGTCACCCATCCTGGTAAGTCATGACAACCTCCCTTCCACAACACTTATAATCATTGATAAGTATCCATGTACATATCACATAACTACATTGATCATAAATATTATATCTATGCTTCAATTCAGTACCAAATAACTGGTTATAGTGAACCCTACCACACTCAAACTAGTAAAACTACTCTGACACCAGACATTTCATTCTATATTTTTTCATACACAATAATAATTTATTTAATGACTTAGTTACCAAAAATCACAATATATCACACTAAATTACTCATGAAATTCATTATATACATGAACCAAAACTCCATTCCATTGAATAACTCTAGTAACCCAAGTGTCCATACACCATGATATTGACCAATTTCTCGGATTACAATATAATTCTCCACTCTCAATGGAATTCATGAATTCCTATTTCACTAACATTATACACCCATAGTCGATATCAATAGTCTATCCTAGAGCACTACCCACTTAACAATACACCCAAGTTCCCCCAAGAATCCTGAGATTCATACATCCATTTTCACTGCTAAGAATCAATCCACCTCATGAAACCTTACTCCATTTTACAAGACATCATACTTCACATGAGTAAAAACATTCCACATACTCAGTAACCCTACCATTTTGTTACCATTAATTCATACATGGTAAATCGCCTATAACATAACATATAACCAACACCTATAAGTTACTAAACTTACCTACTTACCCAATCATCATTGATAAATACCTATGTATGGGTATTTTCCCTTTTACTAAACTAAACCTGGCTGATTTAATCTAAGAAAAAATTTATAACCTTGACCACTATAGTTCATGTTCACCGAACATGCCACACCTAATTCTCCCCATATTTATCTAGAAACAAGGATCCAAAAAAATTTAAATGGTTTTATCCCACCATAAATTTTCTCTTATTCCTACTTAGTGATCATGATACAGTCCAAAATATGCTATCATCCAACCCTTAACACAGACAATCCCCACACATTAAATACCAATATATCCATTCCATGAGACCCTCACTATGGTATATGTTATCGGGAAACTACATCCCACTACTATTTAATTCTATTAATGAAATGGAACTATAACATCAAGTCCCAATAGACCCATCACCATCATGTGACTCAGGAATTCCAAATCTTTTCAAACCCCACATGATCCCACAGGAAGTTTTCAAACTAATTGGTGACCATATCATAGTATTTTAGGAAATATATAAATTCCTCATCAATATTGATGATCTACTCACCCCCCCCCCCACACCCAACATTTCACAAGAATCAAAAATCATCATACCAAATTACACATTTCATAAAAGGTGATAGATCATCTCTCATATGATACTTACATTCTAGTGAGATCATATTCTTGTGACCCCTTGGTCATTTCACCATTTTTATATAGATACCTCATCGCACCCATCAATGATATCACAATTCACTAGTTCTTACAAATCAATCACACATTACTATCCACAAGGAAACTCATTATTTATCAAATTCACAATACAATGTAAAGGGTCAAAACCCTTATCTATTTCTCAAACAAGACAAGGTGCCTCATTCCTTTCTACCATAACATCACACTTGATCAAAACACAAGTGTGATTACCCACTTAAATTCATTGTTATCCCATGAATTAACTATATGAAGCATGGAATAACTAAAGATCTCTAGACTCCATCATGATATATATGCACCTTACATGGACCAACTTATATACGAGTCTCAAGGAAATGGACACACATCCCCCACACTATTTTAGGTTGATCACACCTAAATAAATCACCAATACCAATATCCAAGACCAATATTTTCCAATACCATCTTATATACCTCATATGTTAGGTGAAGTATCACCCTATAATTTCTAAGGTGAGAAAGTATCCAACAAACTACTCATAGCAGCACATAAAAAATTTGTAGTTAATTCATCCCCATAACCAAACAATTATAAAAACTAGTTCCAACTTGTTATATTACTCAACTTATGGCATAATGAGTCATATACTATTATTCCTGGGATCACGTGCCTAATCTAACACTGAATATTCCTTCTATTCACATTAAACGCATTCCCCGCATGATGCTCCATATGTTCCTTCATTTCTAATATATAACTAAAGCTTCCCTTTCATGGATATAAGATATACTTGACCACACCTCTTGTGTGTCACCTCTATCACATGAAGAATATACCCTACTACTTTTATCTAAGGAATCCATGTTCCTGGACCAACTGAGGTTACCTAATAAAAACATACATACATATTACATAATTTCAAATGATCATTAATTACATATCACCATAAATCAAACCCTATAACATATAGGTTTAGTGTATCCAGTGATTATATACACAAAAAACTTATTTTAAAACATTTACAACAACTCTAAAAATAATTTTTCTCATATGATACCATTTTTGAAACATCAAACATAATAATTTTATTCATAACCTAGAAAATTGAAACATAGGGAGTGAGCTTAGATGCTCAGTAAGGGTACATATAAAAAACACCAACTGGGGATTATAAGTCAGAAAAAGAGGAGAATATGGGTATGGGAACATAATCATGGTATAAGAACAAAATAAAAATATGATCATACCAAATAAATCATATATCATAAAACATGAGTCATGTCATAAGAGTTTTAGCAAAACATAAAAGATTAGTCATATGAGTGTGGAAATATGAGTCAATAATCATGAGAAATGAGAAAATAACATAGATACGTTACATAACAAAAGTGTGTCAAAAAATAAGATTAAAAATAATAACATATGTACAGGGTAACCACCAATACATTCACATCATAATCGGCTAGGCTATCCACCTTCCTATAACAAAATGGACTTGGTCTAACCACTGAAATCCTATAACATTGTGGAATTTGGTTAACAACCCTTATCATATACTAATATACTAAGTTATAAAACATTACCTAATTAATTTGAGTCCTATAATGGACCCACCCATCACATAATGTTAAATAATATATATATATATATATATCGGTGACAAAATAACTTGAAAAAAATTCAAATTCAATTATAGCTTAATAAAATTATGAAAAGAAATTGGTTTCCTAAAAATAACCATAATACATTATCATAATCCATATAGAGAAATAAGGTGTATAGTTTAATTAAATGATATTCCTAGAAAATAATAATAATGATTAAAGGATATTGACATAGATGAAAAAACATTTTCTAAGAGAATTTAAAAAAATACATTAAAAAATAAGAAGAAATAATGATATAATTTTTATAACTTTTATTTAAAATGAAAAATTCAAAAAACAATGAGGATTGATATAACATTTGAAAAACAATAAAAATTGTAGAGTAATATTCATTATGATTTTTTTTAATAAAATTGGGAAAAGGAATTCACATGAAAATCATTAAAAAGAAAAGATTGTTTTCTTAATTTTCTAAAGAGAGTCTAAATTTGAGAAAAATCATATGAAATATGTTAAAAAAGATTTATTTTGTAAATAAATTCATATAAAACGAACAATTACTTAATAAATAAAAAAATAAGAGATAATTATGTCCAAAACATTAAGAATATGGTCATAGAAGAGAAAACTTCCCGACCAAAATGAAATGATAAGGTCGGTTTCTCTTACAAGCATCAATTTAGTTGACTTATGAAACAAAGGAGAACTAATATAGTAGTGGATATAAAACTAATTAATACCAATATAATAAGAAATTAAATGTGGTTTTGAGATAAATATCATAAAATTTCCTATATGGAAACTTATTCAGACCAATTTTGAATTCAAAATGAGATTGGAAAGAAAATCCTAATGGATTTAGTAACCTTTGAATAAAAATATATTGAGAGATAAAAACTTATATGGACTTGAAAATACATTTAATTTAATTAAATTTATGAGAACATAAATCCATGGGGTATTAAATACCCCAAAAAAGATAATAGAGTTGGTGAATACAGAATATATCTCAATGAAAAGACAATTGAGATGAGAAACCCTTACCTTTACTCGTATGTTCCATAAAAGCACTTTAACTTCATATATAATAAATATAAAAATATTAATAAATTATTTAAAAACCATACTCATTTATATTATCTTTTATTTTATTCAATTATAACCACTAACTACACATATATTAGTAAGTTCATGTTTATCTTCATCATCAGATGTTAGTAATTATGATTGTTATGTACAAGTTATGTAATGGTTTTAATGATAAACATTATTTGAAACCAATTTCATAATTAACAGATTATAAAATAAATTTGAATATTTTTTCAATTGTTTATGTATCACCATTTTCATTTAATGGAAATTATGGATATGGTTTGTTAGAATGGAATATATGATGAATATTTTTCGGGTAATCTACCGATAACCATGTGTTACATTATAATGATTGTTTATTTTTATGTAATACTAAATGAACCATATTTAGGAAATATATTAATCATTAATATGTTATATTACCAATATTAATTTCCCGATTCTTAATCATGGTGAAAATGGTGATGTTGATATAACATCATTCATGCAGGTGGTTGAACTAACCCAAACAATAACATGTTATACTAGTGAATGAGTAATATTTTAGAGTTATATAATAGTATTATGATTTTATTAGTAGAATTATTATGTTAATATATCAATATTATTTTGGAGAATAATATTTAAAGATAATATCTATGAGAAAGAAATAGACAAATTTAGAGAAGAATGTAAATACTTGAAGAATTCGCTCCTTCTTGATATGGGTTCATTTGGAATGAAGGATTTATGATTACATCATGAAACTAAAACCTATATAACATATAAGAAATATTTTGTAAATTTTATATGGTGATATATTCAAGAGATAAAAATTTTTAACTAGTTTGGGAAGGGTAGAGGAATGGTCCTTTTATAGGTGTGTTTTGAGTGGTATTTCCACAAATATTCATTTACTAAGGTGTTAGGTTGTCATTTTAAAAATAAAGTGGATTAAAAGTAGATAATAAGAGGGATGAGATATTTTTTGTTCAATAAAGACATCATATACACATTTAGATATTGGTTTTTATGATATTTTATGCCTTTCCCACTTATTTTAACCCCTTTTACATTATTTTACTTTTACCATGGTAGCTCAATTTTATACATCAGAAACTTATTTTAATGTTTAAAAATGAAATTAAAATCCTTAAATAATTTATTTGTGTTGATAATAAATTTAGACTCTATTTAATCTAATTTAATTTCTAAATATTTTTAATTTTACTTTTAAATGAAAACATAAAACATATAGAAAAAATTTCTTTATTAAAAAATGTGTTTTTAAACATTAAGTGATATTAATATAATTTCATATAAATTAATTATTAAATTAGCATTAAAATATATTTATTATTAATTTAATCATTACATTAAATTTATCATTAAAAGTGATCAATTTTATTTATAAATTTAAAAATGAACATTACTTTAAAAAAATATTTATTTGAAAAATATCCTTTTTAATATTAAATAATTATGACCACATACAATTAAATTTAATTATTCATATTATAAATATTTAATTATATCCATCCATTGGTATAAAAATAATCATTTAAATTTAATAAATACATCAAATCATTCTTCAAAAATAATAATTATAATATATTTTCATAGTAAAATATTTTGATTAGATATTATCCTTTTTTTCTTCATTCAAGAATTATATTATTTTCATTATGTTACTAAAAATTAAACATGTTCAATATACATATTGGATACACGCAAAAATAGTGACTATATATCCAATGACCATATTTCTAATGACTATATTTTCAATGTCCATATGTTCAATGACCACATATATAAAGTTCAAATTTCATTCCCATATATAGCCTTACATGCATTTTTTAGAATAATTTATAATATTATTGTAATTCCCTCTCATCATGTATATTATATTTTTAATTATGTACCTTATTTTCATAGTTGCTATCAAGGTGATGATCTTCAATGAATTTAGAATAATTTATAATATTCTTGTACATCTCTCTCAGAATGTATATTATATTTTTAATTGTATACCTTATTTCCATAGTTACTATCAAGGTGATGATCTTTAATGAAATACACACAGAAAAATATTACATGTTAGCGGGTTTTATATTTACCTTTGGTTTTATTCACCTTGTAATTTTCTTATTGATGTTTCATAGTTTATTTTCATAATGTGTTAATTTTTATCCTTCATTGCAATATTTTTTCACTATAAAATATATTACAATTCATTTTACTTCTATGTTTCATGTGAAATAAGAAATTCAATAAGAAATTTATTTAATGGAAAAATATATAGTAGATTCATGGGGTGTTATACCAACCCCTCTCTCTAGGGTTACCCATGAAATTCACCACCCATTTATAGTAAAAATAGTCAGAACCCCCTACTATTATGACAACATATTCTATTTACCAATACTCAAATCCATATATCATCATCACTATTCTCTCACGCCTAGTTTATGGACTAAATATCTCATAGGTCACATTCCCTATAACATCTCACCTACCTCAGGGTCAATCTTCTCAAGTAAACTCACCAGAAAACACCTTATCCCAAGTTTCTCATCAATATTGGGTATCCTTGTACCCAAAAAGACTACCTTATATAGGTTCATCATCATACTCATATACTTAAATGAAATTGGAAAGGTATTATCCAACCATATTTCTCACTACTCTATATACACCCTGTGATATATGGGTTACACATCACTCAGGAATGACTCTAGCCAATCCTACCCACTCAGATAGATAAGTATCAAATACGCATAGATCCACAAAACCATTCATAATATAAAAAACAAGAGGTATAATCCATATTTGAGATCAATATAATTCTATTAAGATGTTATATATCAGTACAATAAATATGTTATTGTTAAAACATTAAAAAACAAAACTCTACTTGTAATCAGATTATTAATCACATTAAATCATATGAATGTTATATAAATTTTAAGGTTCAAATATGATTCACAAAAACACATGTATTTCCACCCGAAGTTAATATAAAGACCATAAATCAATAAATTACAAAATTAGTCTTAGAATGAATCAACTAAAGTTTAACATCGAAAAGAAATAACAACAATCATAGCTCCCTAGTAACTTAGACATCAACTCATTCAAGTATTGTCTAAGATTATGATACAGTGTCATGACCCATCTGAGTGGGTCTCATGCTCTGAATCCCTAAGACCACCTCCAATAGTCTAGGGGATGGTGACTAAAACCAATTTGTAATATCACTAATAGGGGAGGCATTTCTTAAGTACCTGTACACATGCCCACATCTCTAATCCCACAAAATGTTGAATTGTAAAAAAAACTAAACAACCAATTCATGAAACATATATATCCCACAACTAGAGTATGACAGGAAGTAAATAATGTAAACTAGTCCAAATAAAATATCACCATAAAGATTTTGAAACACAACTCCAACCTAAAAGTAAAGGGACTACTATATGGAAACCCATAGGAACAAACCTCGGTATTTCCGGTCTCACTTAAAACAATATGGTCCTTATCCACCTAGGACTCTGTCAAGAGTTTGATCATCTACACAAGACACAACATGTTCAGGAAAATCCCATGCATGGTTGAGTATAATAATACTCATTAGGACACCCTGAAACCATAAATCATCGAACAATGTAAATACAGATAGATCTACACAATTATATGTCTACAACACATATAACAATAATATCAAGATATACTGAACAAAGACACAAAGTCTATAGGTAATCCACAACTATAGTATACCCACCTAGGATTTTAGCTTGAAGATTCCACATATCAATCATCTAGGAGAACACACTCATGAGTCTGATAGCACTAATTATGTCCATTAAATAGGTACTTCTCTCTAGGTCTCATCATGATAAAGATAATGATGATGTTTGAAGAGATACAATACACAGATGAGGATCACTCCCAAGGCCTTAGGGTGATACAAATAAACTCAATCTAGTTTAAACCACTAAGTATAGGATTGACTCCCACATTTTTTTGGTCAAAAAATCCTAGGAACTCCACCTATGGAATGAAGATGAATAGAGGATCTCACTATGATCCTCTTGGAGGGATTCTAATGACTTTATCCAAGAATTCATGTGGAAGGGATCATATTCCTAGGAGTAAGAAACGATTCCATACTAACCCTCAGGAAAAGGATAAGGTGAACGAACCCTGATGGAACTTTTCCACGATATATAGGATAAGAGATCCAATCCATACATAAAATAGTACATGACGTTTACTATGTGTTACACGCCATGTCCCTTGAACTTGGGTCCTACTCATTTAAATGGACCATGTTATAAAATTGTGTCTGTGTAGTACTACACATCTTGTTGGCTTCCCATGTAGTCTTCCTAAGTTCTAGTACATAGCTTCATTCCATGTACCCATTTCTGTGTACCAGTACAAAACTTTTCCCGTGTACTTGGTCCAATGTATATTTGTCTTGGGGAGTACACTCCCTATAGGAATCTCATGTACTCCACCTCCACTACAAATTTAAATTTCTATTAAGCCATTTTGAGGAAAAATTAGAAACCAAAGTTCACAGACAAGACCACTACTTGCTAAAAGATCTCACAAAATTATTAAACACGAGACTTAGATTACTCAAGTTAGCTACCCTATAAAGTTCCCAATGCAGCGAACTAACCAGGGTTTTTGGGTCCTATCTAATTATCTCTTCAAGGTGGGTAAGCATCCTCTCCATTGTCTGGATGAATTCCTCTGAGTTGATTATGCTCTGGTTGAAGCCCCAGGCCAGAATTCGGTCTTGTTTGTCTATCCACAGCTCTTGCTCCTCATTGGAATCAACTTACAACCTTCTTTCATAAGTTATTTTGATCTTTTCTTCTAAGACATTGGGACGTATAGCTTTGTCTAACATTTCATCCTTGGAGTGTAGAATCAAATTCAAACACTCCATAGGCTCTTCACTTTCCTCTTTCATTAGTGATTTTCTCCCATTGTTCTTCTCCTTCTTGGCCGACCTTGTCTCCATCGGCTTTGGCAAATGGGAGTAATCCTTGCGTCCCTTTGGTTTTTTCCTTTGAACCGCTATGCATTTCCCAAAATCTCGAACTCCTTTTTCCCTTTCTTCCTTTGAGGGTTGTGAGGCCCTTTCCCTTGAACTCATTCCATGCTGTCCACCGAGTGTTGACTATAACTGTCATCTCCTGAAAATTCTTCCTCTTTAGTCAAGGGGGGTTCTTGGACCTCTAATCCCTCAAAGCGGTTCCCTATCTTAATCCATGACCCTGCTTTGATGCCCCTATGCTTTCTCGGAGACTCCCCCTTTCCTGCTTTGTTCCCCCATCCATTATTCTTACCCCCATTACCATCCCTTGGTACCGGGTTATCACCCAGTGTATTAGGGTCTAAGGACCCCAAAACAGACACTCCATTTGTCCTTTTTTGTCCACTTTGAGTCCCTGATTTAACCAGAAATCTAGTCTCCTGCACCATATCCAAACCAAAGATATGATCATATCCACATCCCATGAACTGCAGGTGCTTGTTAGTGCCATCCCATCCCTGACCATGGGTGCCACCGGTTGCCTGGTCATCCCCTGTAGTCCCTTCCCTCTCACCGTTTGAATCCGATATACCC
Source organism: Viscum album (assembly GCA_963277665.1). Lineage (NCBI taxonomy): Eukaryota > Viridiplantae > Streptophyta > Magnoliopsida > Santalales > Viscaceae > Viscum > Viscum album. The sequence continues at coordinate 3,472,404 of OY728122.1, read as the reverse complement.
ACTGCCTTCGCATGAGTTCCACCTTCCTACACAGCCTCCTTGTCACCGTCTTGTACTGGAGTAATTCTCAAATCCTCTTTGAGGATGGAAAAAACATCTTCTACCTACGGACCTGCCAACTTCAACTTCACATGCTTTTCTATCTCTGAGGGAACCACAGACTGATCCTCCTGGGAGATAGACTCCACTCCTGTACAAACCTATTGCAAGAACTATTCCACTACCTTTGAAGCAGCACCGCTCACCTCCTCACACTAGCCCATGACAGTAAAAACTTGGGCATGTTGGCCTACGGGTTTCACCTGCACTTCATTCTCATCGTCTGGACTTACTAGTGGATGATACAGGGGGTTCTGGTCCTCCCAGTTCTTGGCTGAGACACTGGACAGGGCCACCGGCCTGGCAGAAGCAACCGCAGGGTGAAAATTTCTCACCACTACCTCAGCCTCAAGTCCCTTACAAGCAGTTCTCAAGACAATGGATGTCTGAACTACCTAATCCCCATGCTCCTGCATGACACTAGTCTCCTCATACTAGACAGGAGGAGCATACAACACCTCCCTGGACCCCTGTTTTCATGAGCCTTCGACAGGGAAAGCACCCCCACCCTCAACCTGGACCGTGACACCTTCATCTTCCGCTGTACTTTCCACCGAAGCCATCGCCAGTGACCTATTATGACACTCCTCAAAACAGTGACCCTGCCTATTGCAGAAGGAATAGAATGAAGACCAAAATTCATAGAGAGTATTTTGAGCATACCTATATTTTACATCAACCACGATCCCAGCCCTATTGGGAGGAGGCCAGTAGAGATCCATTTCGACGCAAATACATACCACAATCAGGTGCAACATGGCATCAGTCTGCCGATCAGCACAAAGGAAACTACCAATTTAATTACCTATTGAACGTAGGAGAGCCGGATTTTTGAAAGGAAGCGGTAATCCTGGAAGCTGTATCCAGATTGCTGAAGAAGAGGAGTCGCGATTCATGTTCACGTCAAACGTCTAGTGATGTAGGTGGAACTGAAACTCTCGGAAGGATCTACTTGCACGAGACCACGCCAAAGCCAAATCGTCCTCGTCAGCGAGGCAAATTAGAAATTGACGTGGCCCAAGAAGACCAACAATCGCATGATGCCCTAACCCCCATGCCTCGTTAACGTACCTGTCGAACAATTCAACTGAAGGTCGTCGATGAACGAACTTAGCAATCAGAGCCGTGGAAAGAAGCGACGAATCTTTGGAGAATTCCTGGGAAGAAACAGGAATCACCGGATGGCCATTGAAGATTCCCGAGACCTTCGGAGCAACCACTATGCTGGGGAAGAGATAACGATCACATGTTTTTTGATACATAAATTCCTCTAAAACCCTATCCACCGCCAAGGGGGCCCCACATGCTATGTAGATCCTCTTTACATTCTATGTTGTTTGGGATTTTTCATAATTCTAAATATCATCCCACATTCAATTCGGTGCCTCTATCCTTTGATCTGGTGATCATTTATCCATGAAATAAAATAAAAAACCTCACCTAGGACTTACCATCATTGAAAAATGCATTCTGTCGTCATATGTACCTGTAAAATGAATCAAAATGTTGTTCTTATTTGTGTTCTAATGAACACCAAAGAATGTGAATTCGAGAATCTAACATCATCTTAATCACTCCATCTCCATCGTCACACCTTCATCATGTCGTTCTTATCCTAGATCTATGATATCATATCGTTGTACCATGAAACAGGTGTGAAATGATTGATTGATAAAGATTAGTCGATTCTTGGGCCAAATAAATAATGCACATGATGGGAAATTAATGGGGGATAAAAACACAAGAAAATTTTAAAATAATGAACCTCGATCTATTTTCGTGTTGATCTCAATCCATTTTCATTATGAAAACAAATGAATAAATCATTAAACATAAGTAAATCTCCTGATAAAACCTTGCAATCATACCCATTCCATAAGACGATCGATCTTTGGATCAATCTTTTCATTGATTGGTCCACATTAATCATAGAAATCAATAATGAGGAATAAAAAAATCAAAACACACACCCTACCTTGATTCAGTTCGATCATAGATAAATAAGTATGCATTGTCATCATCGTTGGAAAGAACCATCGAATCTGAGGTGTGTCAATCATCATTCTATGTTCCCATCATTGTTCACATAATAGAGAATACTAGAAGCTGTAAAGACCCGTAAAATTCAAGGAAAATTTTTTCTTAATTTTCTTTAGAATTTTACAAGAGCGCGGTTTCAGACGGCACCTGATTCCGAGGCCCGGAGTGCCCGGAATTAATTTCCGAAGTTTGGCTCGGGTACGTTCAGTGAACGAACGAGCGGGAATTCCTAACTTTTGATCCGGTGCTCGGAATTGAAATCCGAGGGCACCGATGAACTCGCAGCGCCGATATTCGCTTAAAGAGACCTTTTCGAGAGTTGCGTTTGTTGCGGGTTGAAAGTTTTTTTGAGGGTTTAGGTTGAGTTAAATAAAATTTGAGTAGAACAAATTTTATTTTAACTTCTTAAAACCTCTCTAAGGTGGTTGGGAGTGGGACCCACACCCACTTAACCTCCCTTGGGAGGATTAAGTGTGGTGGGGCCCACACGAACCCCCCCACCTTTTCAACTCCCCACTCTCCCTCTTAATGGCTTGATAACTTAACTTCTTATTAATTATACAACTCTTGTATATTAAATAAGTGAGTTAATTTTGGGAGTTAACTCTTTTGAATTTCAAACTTTTGAAATCCTTTTGAGTTGTGTGTTAATAAAATAAGTGGTATTCTTATTTTATTAAGAGTTCTTTGTTTGTCTTTGGAGAGCATTCCCTTCATCTCCAAGCTTTGACGAAGAACCTTCGAAGAACGAAGAACGCGAAGAACGTCGTTCTTCAACGAAGAATTTCTCCGCCGAAGAACACGATCCATCCGCGACGCCGTATCCGCGACGCGACGTACTTCTTCCGCGTCATCCCTTCCGCGTCGGTTTTCCGCGACGAACGCCTTCGATAACAACTCTTCCTCCGACGTCAAAGGAATCGACACCAATATTCCACGACTCCGCCAACGTGTGATTATCGAGGTAGAGATTCTTGAGATCGTTGCTTTCTTTATATCTTGACTTTCCTCGAGACTTGACGAGGAACGCTCTCTTTTCCGACGAAGAACGCCGCAACTCCTTTCTTCGTTCACCGTGACAACGAAGGGGACGCCATCTCATCTTCGGACAACCTTCGTCGGCAAACGAAGATCCGCCAACGTCGTGTCTCTTCGGGCATAGCACTTCGTCAACGGATTTGACGAACGACGACCGCGACGCCCGACCTCCGCGACGCCGTCTTCCGCGGATCGTAGACGATTCTTCGAATCTTAAAACCGAGGTAGGGGTTTTTGTTTTCTTTTGGATTCCTCATTTATTCTTGATCGTGCTTTTATCAAGATTAACGTGTGACATGTTTTTCTTTAAGTTGCGTTATTATTATTAACGCGAGGGGGGCCGGATCGCACGAACACGGCCGAACCCCCCTCCAACGTTTTTGTTGATTTTTATCTTGCGGGAGGAAGCAAGTGGCGTGGTGCCGTCGCACCACGCGGATGAACGTGCAAATATCATCGCGATACCGTCGCACGCACCTTTGAAGAAACAACAAGAACACGACGCCGTCGCGCCGCGTTGAATATTATCAAAGCACGGCGAAGGGACGCGGTGCCGTCGCACCGTGCCGGATGACGAACGCCGCGGCCGGTTCCGGGCCGCGGCGGGACGAGAAGACCGCGGCCGGTTCCGGGCCGCGGCGGGACGAGAAGACCGCGGCCGGTTCCGGGCCGCGGCGGGACGAGAAGACCGCGGCCGGTTCCGGGCCGCGGTGGGACGAGGAGACCGCGGCCGGTTCCGGGCCGCGGCGGAAGATAAGACCGGCGGCCGGGCCGCCGGCGTCGGAAGCCGAAGAGGGGACCGGATTTTCCGGTCCCGTTGGAGAAAACCGGCCGGCCGGCTGGCCGGCCGGAACCGGGGAATTAATTCCCCGGCCATCTGGCAAAACCCCCCTCTTAATGAGGGGGGCGGTTTTAATTTTAAAGGGAGGGGGCCGGCTGCCCCCTCGGACCGGCTCAAGCAGGCCCCCCTCATGTGAGGGGGGGCGGTTTAATAAAATCGGCGCGGCATAGCCGCGCCGCCACCCTGAGGAAGCGGGGGTTTAACCCCCCGCGTGCGGCACCCCGTGCGGCACCCGCTGCCGCCGCCAGCGTGGCCCGCCGCCGCCGCCCGCGCGGCCCGCCGCCGCCGCCAGCGTGGCCCGCCGCCGCCGCCCGCGCGGCCCGCCGCCGCCGCCACCGCGGCCCGCCGCGCCGCCGCTCGCCGCCGCCGCGCCGCCGCTCGCCGCCGCCGCGCGCCGCCGCCGTCCACCGCGCCGCCGCGCGCCGCCGCCGGCCACCGCGCCGCCGCCGTCCGCCGCCGCCGGCCGCCGCCGCCGGCCACCGCGCCGCCCGGGGGGGGTCGGGCCGGGTCGGCCCGGACCCGGACCCCCCCGTTTCGAACCTGTTTTGGTTTTTGGCTCATAACTTGAGCCTCGGAACTCCGAATGACGAACCGTCTGCGGCAACGCGATCCTTGGATCGAGACGGTCGTTTCGGTATATCGCACTCAAGGTTTCGGGTTACTTTGAGTTCGGCCGGGTTGGTTCGTTCACGAAACCAACCGGGCCTTCGGAGCGGAAACGCTCATATCTTGAGCCACGAACGTCCGATTGACGCACCGTCAGTCGCGTTGTGTTCCTCTTAGTGAATCGGATCTTTTGGCATACTCCGCCCGAGGTTTGGACGCAGGTGGAGTACGGTCGGGTTGGTTTTTCCTTAAAAACCAACCGGGCCCCGGAGACGAAAATGCCAATAACTCACAGACCGGGCGTCCGATTGACGCGCCGTCTGTTTCGTTGACTTCCTCTTGATGAGACGAAACTTTTGGCACCCTCCGCCCGAGTTTTGGGTGCAGTTGGTTAGTGGCCGGGTTGGATCGCACCGAAATCCAACCGGGCCCCTGGAACGGGAAAAGCTGTTATCTTTCAGACAGGACGTCCGTCTGACGAACCGTCAGCGACGTTGATGATCACGATGAGAAACGGTCCCTATGAGTATACCCTATGAGAGTTCGGGGTACAGTTGAGATACGGCCGGGTTTGGTTCACACACGAAACCAACCGGGCCCCTGGGACGAAAAGGCTAATAACTCACAGACCGGGCGTCCGATCGACGCGCCGTCTGCTGCGTTGAGACCCCTGTGACGAGACGGACTTTTGAGATACTTCTTCGTGGGATTTTGTGATACTTGGAGTATCGGCCAGTAGCTCGTGGAGCGGACCCTCCCGAAGACGAGCGTGCAGAGTACGGAGACCGTGTAACTAGCTGAGACCTGACGACTGCTTGACCGACTCGACTTGGAGTGAGTCGACTAGCCCAGTGGACGGAGCACTACTTTCTGAGGTGCAGACCCATGGCGGACGGAGTACGTGTGTGACAGTGCAGACCCGCGGTACTCGTCCGGAGAGTACCTCAGCAGGCTATCTGGGTGGCGCCCGGTATTTGGCAGCAGACCCTCAGCGGACGGAGCGCCTGGTAGTTGGCAGCAGACCCGCAGTACTCGACAGGAGGAGTACTTCAGCAGTCTTAGGTTAGTGAGCAGTACCTCGGAGTCGTGTCAGGACTACTGCACACTTCAGAGACGGGGCTCTTCAGCAGTTACGGTTTCGATAATGAAAATCCTGGTTTGAGCTGAGACTTTTGACAAATTTACTTAATGATTGAGATGGGTCACTTGCTAACTTTGGTATATGTATGGGCATATACCCGGGTAGTGGTTATCCGTCGATTTCACAATTCTTGTGTTTCCTCATGATTGAGATGGGTTACTTGATAACTTAGGTATATGTATGGGCATATACCTAAGTAGAGTTTATCTGTTGAGATCTTCTTGTGTTTAACCTTGATGGTTTTTGTGAGACCTTGAGGGTCTCGGGGTCCCTACTGAGTATCGTTATACTCACCCCTGCACGGGCTATGCCCGCACCTCGTTGTGTTGGTTGCAGACGACGGACAGTGCTGACAGAAGCCGAAGGTTCGAGGACTGGACAGTGCCTGGAGGTGGACTACACGACGAGGCGGTACCCGGAGGCTGACCACTGGGCAGGACATACCCGGAGCAGACGGTGGGACCCGAGGAGCAGAGGAGCTATCTGTACCCACCCTTCAGGTGGGATTTCCAGTGGACATCTCAGCGTAGCAAATTTACTTTTCAGTCGCTGTTTTCCCTTTCGAGTTGTACTTTTCAGTTGGGCTTGTATTTCCGGCCCTTTTTACTTTTCAGTTCTTCTTTTGTACTTAGTGTTTTTACTTCCGCTTGTACTCTGTGGTGCTTGTTTTCTTTTATAAAGGCAATGCCTTCCCAGTTAACGGGATTTTACGCCTTTGGTGCTAGTCGCCAGCCCCTGGCCTATGGAAGGCGGGCTTGGGGTAGTCACGGCACGGGTCCCGAGGACGGGTCGTGACAAATTGGTATCAGAGGAGTTCGGTTCTACCGCAGAACTTATAACTCTGATGTTTCTTTCTGTGAAGCAATAGTGTTAAGAGTACCGAGTGTGGTTTTCAGTTCAGGGAGTCCAGTGTTGGTGCGGGCGGCCGACGTATCCATACACCAGGACCCTGACAACTGATTTCCGACTTTGTGCACAAAAACACTGATTGCGTGTGTGTTTTCAAAGGTTTTTCCCCTTAAAACAGCTCAAACCAGGTCAGCTCACCAGGTATAATCGTTTGATCGTGTTACGTTGTTTCTTTCAGGATGGCCCCACGACGACAGCCAGCTAGAGCCCGGAGGGATGAGCGTACTGACAGTCTGTCGAGCGACGAGGCTTCGGTACAGGGCCCTCTTGCAGTTGGGCCACCGATGCCACCAGCCCCAGCAGTAGGCGATGCACGACGCTTGAGCGCGCTGCACGAGTTCCAGCGCCAGAGGCCACCCAGGTTCCGGGGAGAGACGGACCCGCAGGCGGCTGAGTTTTGGCTGGAGGCTGTGGTGAGAGTCTTCAGGCTAGTGGGGACGCCGGCAGATTTCATGGTGATCTTTGCTACCAGCCTCCTTCAGGCAGCAGCAGGTAGGTGGTGGAGCCACTTGTTTCAGTTTTGCGATGAGATGGACTTCACATGGGAAGACTTCGAGACCTTCTTCAGGGTGGAGTTTGTGCCAGTATCTCTACACCCCGAGCGTGTACAGGAGATTCTGCCTTTGCCGCGTGTTTTTCGATCAGAAGCCGAGTCATCTGTGGGCAGTAGACAGATGATGCAGAGGTCCAGGAGGACCAGACGAGCAGTTGGGCGATCTCGGGTTTTAGGACCAGTGGTGCAGGGCACCCGAGGTGGGAACAGAGCTAGCCGTGCAAGGAGCAGGTTGTGTTACTCATGCCGCGAAAAGGGACATCTGGCACGTGACTGTCCGACTCCCGATCCGCAGGCTCTGGGAGAGCCACCGAGATAGAGGCAGCGACAAATGCTTGAGCAACAGTAAAGCAGGTGGACAGGGGAGGAACTAGTGGATACGTCTTTTGTACTTCTAGTTCCATGTTGTTGTTGCTTTTATGTAGCGTCTTGTATTATGAGCTGCAATAATAAAAAGACGCATTCTTTTGTGATGTTTTCTTTCCTGTCCTCTTTTGTGATGTTACTAAGAGGTTCCGGTTGACTGTTGACTTGACCCTCACTTGTGAGACATCTACTGGAGGAGACCAGTTACCACACACTGATGCCGACAGTGTGACTCAACCCTTGGAGGCGAGAGTAACGGTTGGATCTCTTAGTAGTAGCGTCGAGGCCTTACGACGTCATCCTTGGTATGGATTAATATCATCCATGTTAGGATTGACTGTTTTAGGCAAAGAATGTGGTTCATCCAGGGGATGAGACCAGGTTTCTCTTTTCGGCAAAGAAGAAATCTTGCAGCTCTTGTGGAACCAGAGATGGTCCGGGCCACGTCAAAAGAGGTCCATGTCATCCAGGAGCGGGTCCTACATGGACGATCGATTCCTCTTGTGCGCATCAGATGGCGGCACGGGAATCTCCAGGAGAGCACATGGGAGCGGGAGGCTCAAATGCGTGCTCAGTGTCCTCTTTTTGTTTCCCTAGTTTTTGATGTAGCTTTACGGGGACGTAAAGCCCTGAGGTGGGAGTAGTGTAAAGACCCGTAAAATTCAAGGAAAATTTTTTCTTAATTTTCTTTAGAATTTTACAAGAGCGCGGTTTCAGACGGCACCTGATTCCGAGGCCCGGAGTGCCCGGAATTAATTTCCGAAGTTTGGCTCGGGTACGTTCAGTGAACGAACGAGCGGGAATTCCTAACTTTTGATCCGGTGCTCGGAATTGAAATCCGAGGGCACCGATGAACTCGCAGCGCCGATATTCGCTTAAAGAGACCTTTTCGAGAGTTGCGTTTGTTGCGGGTTGAAAGTTTTTTTGAGGGTTTAGGTTGAGTTAAATAAAATTTGAGTAGAACAAATTTTATTTTAACTTCTTAAAACCTCTCTAAGGTGGTTGGGAGTGGGACCCACACCCACTTAACCTCCCTTGGGAGGATTAAGTGTGGTGGGGCCCACACGAACCCCCCCACCTTTTCAACTCCCCACTCTCCCTCTTAATGGCTTGATAACTTAACTTCTTATTAATTATACAACTCTTGTATATTAAATAAGTGAGTTAATTTTGGGAGTTAACTCTTTTGAATTTCAAACTTTTGAAATCCTTTTGAGTTGTGTGTTAATAAAATAAGTGGTATTCTTATTTTATTAAGAGTTCTTTGTTTGTCTTTGGAGAGCATTCCCTTCATCTCCAAGCTTTGACGAAGAACCTTCGAAGAACGAAGAACGCGAAGAACGTCGTTCTTCAACGAAGAATTTCTCCGCCGAAGAACACGATCCATCCGCGACGCCGTATCCGCGACGCGACGTACTTCTTCCGCGTCATCCCTTCCGCGTCGGTTTTCCGCGACGAACGCCTTCGATAACAACTCTTCCTCCGACGTCAAAGGAATCGACACCAATATTCCACGACTCCGCCAACGTGTGATTATCGAGGTAGAGATTCTTGAGATCGTTGCTTTCTTTATATCTTGACTTTCCTCGAGACTTGACGAGGAACGCTCTCTTTTCCGACGAAGAACGCCGCAACTCCTTTCTTCGTTCACCGTGACAACGAAGGGGACGCCATCTCATCTTCGGACAACCTTCGTCGGCAAACGAAGATCCGCCAACGTCGTGTCTCTTCGGGCATAGCACTTCGTCAACGGATTTGACGAACGACGACCGCGACGCCCGACCTCCGCGACGCCGTCTTCCGCGGATCGTAGACGATTCTTCGAATCTTAAAACCGAGGTAGGGGTTTTTGTTTTCTTTTGGATTCCTCATTTATTCTTGATCGTGCTTTTATCAAGATTAACGTGTGACATGTTTTTCTTTAAGTTGCGTTATTATTATTAACGCGAGGGGGGCCGGATCGCACGAACACGGCCGAACCCCCCTCCAACGTTTTTGTTGATTTTTATCTTGCGGGAGGAAGCAAGTGGCGTGGTGCCGTCGCACCACGCGGATGAACGTGCAAATATCATCGCGATACCGTCGCACGCACCTTTGAAGAAACAACAAGAACACGACGCCGTCGCGCCGCGTTGAATATTATCAAAGCACGGCGAAGGGACGCGGTGCCGTCGCACCGTGCCGGATGACGAACGCCGCGGCCGGTTCCGGGCCGCGGCGGGACGAGAAGACCGCGGCCGGTTCCGGGCCGCGGCGGGACGAGAAGACCGCGGCCGGTTCCGGGCCGCGGCGGGACGAGAAGACCGCGGCCGGTTCCGGGCCGCGGTGGGACGAGGAGACCGCGGCCGGTTCCGGGCCGCGGCGGAAGATAAGACCGGCGGCCGGGCCGCCGGCGTCGGAAGCCGAAGAGGGGACCGGATTTTCCGGTCCCGTTGGAGAAAACCGGCCGGCCGGCTGGCCGGCCGGAACCGGGGAATTAATTCCCCGGCCATCTGGCAAAACCCCCCTCTTAATGAGGGGGGCGGTTTTAATTTTAAAGGGAGGGGGCCGGCTGCCCCCTCGGACCGGCTCAAGCAGGCCCCCCTCATGTGAGGGGGGGCGGTTTAATAAAATCGGCGCGGCATAGCCGCGCCGCCACCCTGAGGAAGCGGGGGTTTAACCCCCCGCGTGCGGCACCCCGTGCGGCACCCGCTGCCGCCGCCAGCGTGGCCCGCCGCCGCCGCCCGCGCGGCCCGCCGCCGCCGCCAGCGTGGCCCGCCGCCGCCGCCCGCGCGGCCCGCCGCCGCCGCCACCGCGGCCCGCCGCGCCGCCGCTCGCCGCCGCCGCGCCGCCGCTCGCCGCCGCCGCGCGCCGCCGCCGTCCACCGCGCCGCCGCGCGCCGCCGCCGGCCACCGCGCCGCCGCCGTCCGCCGCCGCCGGCCGCCGCCGCCGGCCACCGCGCCGCCCGGGGGGGGTCGGGCCGGGTCGGCCCGGACCCGGACCCCCCCGTTTCGAACCTGTTTTGGTTTTTGGCTCATAACTTGAGCCTCGGAACTCCGAATGACGAACCGTCTGCGGCAACGCGATCCTTGGATCGAGACGGTCGTTTCGGTATATCGCACTCAAGGTTTCGGGTTACTTTGAGTTCGGCCGGGTTGGTTCGTTCACGAAACCAACCGGGCCTTCGGAGCGGAAACGCTCATATCTTGAGCCACGAACGTCCGATTGACGCACCGTCAGTCGCGTTGTGTTCCTCTTAGTGAATCGGATCTTTTGGCATACTCCGCCCGAGGTTTGGACGCAGGTGGAGTACGGTCGGGTTGGTTTTTCCTTAAAAACCAACCGGGCCCCGGAGACGAAAATGCCAATAACTCACAGACCGGGCGTCCGATTGACGCGCCGTCTGTTTCGTTGACTTCCTCTTGATGAGACGAAACTTTTGGCACCCTCCGCCCGAGTTTTGGGTGCAGTTGGTTAGTGGCCGGGTTGGATCGCACCGAAATCCAACCGGGCCCCTGGAACGGGAAAAGCTGTTATCTTTCAGACAGGACGTCCGTCTGACGAACCGTCAGCGACGTTGATGATCACGATGAGAAACGGTCCCTATGAGTATACCCTATGAGAGTTCGGGGTACAGTTGAGATACGGCCGGGTTTGGTTCACACACGAAACCAACCGGGCCCCTGGGACGAAAAGGCTAATAACTCACAGACCGGGCGTCCGATCGACGCGCCGTCTGCTGCGTTGAGACCCCTGTGACGAGACGGACTTTTGAGATACTTCTTCGTGGGATTTTGTGATACTTGGAGTATCGGCCAGTAGCTCGTGGAGCGGACCCTCCCGAAGACGAGCGTGCAGAGTACGGAGACCGTGTAACTAGCTGAGACCTGACGACTGCTTGACCGACTCGACTTGGAGTGAGTCGACTAGCCCAGTGGACGGAGCACTACTTTCTGAGGTGCAGACCCATGGCGGACGGAGTACGTGTGTGACAGTGCAGACCCGCGGTACTCGTCCGGAGAGTACCTCAGCAGGCTATCTGGGTGGCGCCCGGTATTTGGCAGCAGACCCTCAGCGGACGGAGCGCCTGGTAGTTGGCAGCAGACCCGCAGTACTCGACAGGAGGAGTACTTCAGCAGTCTTAGGTTAGTGAGCAGTACCTCGGAGTCGTGTCAGGACTACTGCACACTTCAGAGACGGGGCTCTTCAGCAGTTACGGTTTCGATAATGAAAATCCTGGTTTGAGCTGAGACTTTTGACAAATTTACTTAATGATTGAGATGGGTCACTTGCTAACTTTGGTATATGTATGGGCATATACCCGGGTAGTGGTTATCCGTCGATTTCACAATTCTTGTGTTTCCTCATGATTGAGATGGGTTACTTGATAACTTAGGTATATGTATGGGCATATACCTAAGTAGAGTTTATCTGTTGAGATCTTCTTGTGTTTAACCTTGATGGTTTTTGTGAGACCTTGAGGGTCTCGGGGTCCCTACTGAGTATCGTTATACTCACCCCTGCACGGGCTATGCCCGCACCTCGTTGTGTTGGTTGCAGACGACGGACAGTGCTGACAGAAGCCGAAGGTTCGAGGACTGGACAGTGCCTGGAGGTGGACTACACGACGAGGCGGTACCCGGAGGCTGACCACTGGGCAGGACATACCCGGAGCAGACGGTGGGACCCGAGGAGCAGAGGAGCTATCTGTACCCACCCTTCAGGTGGGATTTCCAGTGGACATCTCAGCGTAGCAAATTTACTTTTCAGTCGCTGTTTTCCCTTTCGAGTTGTACTTTTCAGTTGGGCTTGTATTTCCGGCCCTTTTTACTTTTCAGTTCTTCTTTTGTACTTAGTGTTTTTACTTCCGCTTGTACTCTGTGGTGCTTGTTTTCTTTTATAAAGGCAATGCCTTCCCAGTTAACGGGATTTTACGCCTTTGGTGCTAGTCGCCAGCCCCTGGCCTATGGAAGGCGGGCTTGGGGTAGTCACGGCACGGGTCCCGAGGACGGGTCGTGACAGAAGCTCTCTCCAAAAATCCTCTAAGAATTCTAGGGTTATGTGGAAAACCCTAGTATTCTATTATAATAGTCTTTTAAAGACTGTTAATAGCTTCTTCAACACAAATGAAATAAAATTATTTTATTTAATTAATTTATTCATCTATACACCTATAATGACTTTTCTATAAATGACCCACTGAGACTAATGTTAAGTTGAAACTTTGGAAAACCTTAGATTTGGGACTCAACAGTGCCCTGAAATTTCTGATATGGCCATCTGTTTAGAAGTTATTCAACTTTTTCAGGAAAACCATGTGCATGTTCTATTTAATATTTTTAATATATTTTAAACATTAATTCTAGGCACACTGGGGCCCATAATTTCATGTCATCTCAGAATTTGGTCTTGAAAATTATCTATATAATATCCAAAAATAATACACTAAAATTATGAGACATTACATTCTCCCCACCTTGGGGCTTTATTACCCCAAAAATCCAAAATAAGGAAAACTCAAAAATATGTGGGTACTAGATATGAATCTGATCCTCTCTCTCTCTCCCATGTTCTCTCATGGAGTTTCTCGTTCTCCCACTAGATAGGTAATAAATAAATTGATCACCCATAAAATATCATCTCCTACTGATCTTTTGATCTCTACTGGGTACTCAAAAAAGATCGCTTCATCCTCAATTTCTAGCTGACCGTAGTCGATAACCTGTGATGGGTCATGCACGTACCTCCTCAACTACAACATGTAGAAGACATCACATACCGGGTCTAACTGTTGAGGTAGATATATGTGGTATTCCACCTTTCCAACTCTACAAAGTATCTGGAAAGGGCATATGAACCCTGGATATAGCTTTTCACCATATCTAAATCATTGTAATCCACATCGAGGTGAAACACATAAGAAAACATGGTCTCCTTACTCGATTTCTAAAGGACTCCATTTTCTCTTAGCATAAAAATTATTATGGCTCTATGTAGTCTTCATCTACCCATATATGATATGAACATTCTCTGTCGTAGCTCACGCAAACTTCAGTCCCATAATTACTGACTCTTTTTGGTCACTCTAGAAAAGTGGTGACCTATGGGGACTACCATACAAAGTCTAAAATGGTATCATACTGATGGTGGAATAGTAACTATTATTGTATGCAAACTACACCGTTGTTATGTGATACTCCCAACCATGGCCAAAGTCCAGCATACAAGCTCATAGCATGTCCTCCAAAACATGAGTGGTCTACTCAGTCTGGATTTTAGTTTGAGGGTGAAACACTTTTCTCAAGAATAAATGAGTCCCCAACACCTCTTATAATACCTTCTACAATGGGTATTTAAAGCCAACATCATGATCAGAAACAATCTTCAATGGGACTCTATGGAGTCAGACTATCTCCTAAATGTAGAGGTATCCCAATCTCTACACTGACCTCCATTCTCATATAGCTAGGAAGTGTGCCAACGTGGTGAGTCATTCTACGATCACCCAGATGGAATCATGTCCTCTAGACATATCTTGTAATAAAATAATGAATTTAATAGATATCCCATCCCACTTCAATTATAGAACCTCAAAGGGTTTACACAAACCCACTGGAACATGGTGTTGAGCCTTCAATTGAGGAAAATTAAGGCATCCGGATACAAACTTTGTAACTCCTATATTCATCTCTGGCTACCAAAAAAATCGAAGGTCCTACTACATCATCACCACACAAATATGTACCCTTAAATGAGGCGTATGAAACTCTCTCATAACCTCCTCCAATAACATCACTATTACCATCGTGTGTCCTCTAGAAATGACGATGTTCTCCCTACCTTTAGAATATCCATCAGGAGAATTTGTTGTGGATATCTGATCATTTAGAGTCTCATAGTGGGTATCCTCAAGTTATGCCTCCTTAACTTAAAATAAGAGTAGAGGGGTAACAACCATTGACTAGAGGTAAGATACTCCATCTCTAACCATAAGGGATAACTACAATGGGGCCAACTGATATGATGCCTCATTTAGTAACTATGAACAAGATCTCATGTTGATAGAATCTTCTACCACATTCCCCTTCCCAGGAGTATAGAAAATTTTGAAGTCATAATCCTAGAGGAACTATATACATCACCTCTATCTCAAGTTAAGATCATTCTATGAGAAGATATAATTGAGTATCTTGTGATTAGATTAGATGATAAACTACTCTCACATTATGTAGTTTCACTACATCATCAAAGTGAAGACTACCACTGATTATGACAACCCTGCTCTTTATTACAACTTAAGCATGATTTATTACATAAAACTTCACTTGATACAACAAAGAAGATCGAGAGGTTTAGTGTATTTGGGGATTAGGATCATTACATAAAAACTTTAAACTTTAAATACAACATCTTTATTGAAAACTCTTTTTACATGACCACTACACTCCTTCGTACTTAGCATTGCATGGGATAACCTGAGGACATGCATAAGAAAAGGGTGAGTTATAAAGCCCAGTAAGGGAGTACACAATAAATAACATGAGGAGTACAATACATGTTAGGAAATAGGAACATCAATAGATCATTAGAGTAACATGAACATAAATTCATGATAAAGCATGATAACCATAACATGGAAATGTGGCAACAACACTTAACATTGAATTAGCATGAACCAAGGCTCATTGCACATGGAGCATGAGTAAACCCTCATTGCACTTGAAGAACGAGTAAACCCTCGTTTCACTTGAATTAGCATGAGTCAACACTCATTGCACATGACTTATCATGATACTATACTTTACCCAATGCATTGGAGCGCTATAAAGGGCACACCCTTCTTAAACATTTCATTTCATGCATAAGTGTGCCACATGGATCATAAAACATGGATTTATAAAACATAATAATTTATTCCACAATAAAGGAATGTGGAATTTATACATGAAACATTATAATCAATAAGTAAATGTGCATAAAGGTGAATACCCTTGATGGAGAAATGGGCATGGTATTCACTACACAATGATATTGGCTTAGAAAATCGGTGTGATTTCGACAGCGTAACGGCGTGACATAAGAATTCATAAAAATGGTTGATGAGAGAGAAATGGGTTCCTCATCATATTTACATGTAATGGACAGTAAGGAGGTCATATATATACATGTCCCAACAATTGAAAAGGAATTTAGATTCATGATACAAAAGTATTGCTTGAATATAGAAGGGGAGAAAAAGGTTCCTTTCGGAATTTCGGCATAGTAACGGGTGTACATGGGAGGCATTTAATAAGAGAGAAAGGGGTATATCATCATTCAAAAAATAAGAGGGAAGTATGGGAGAGGTTTGAAACCATACCCCAACATTCATAATTTAAATTAAAAGGGCAATAGAACTTAATGAAAATTGACAAAAATGAGAAAGGAAGAAAAAACCCTTACTTGGAAGTGTGCTTCCAAAGGCTAGAGAGAGGCTTGTGAGAGGCTTCTTGGGAGCTTGGGGCACCTTGGGAGGATTCTAAAGAGATTAGGGCAGAGGTTTGACGAACTCAAAGGGATTTTTGTGAGGAGGAAGTGGGAGCTTGGGTGGGTTTATATAGGAAAGGTGAGAGAATTCTTTATTAATTAGGTTTGGGACCCCTTATATTAAAATAATCCAAACCACAAACCATCCCATGGTATTTGCCCATGGTTTCTGGAAAAGGAAAGAGGAAAACAATATTTTACAAGGCCAAGGTCCGAACTTATTAAAAAATTAGGGTTTCTTATGTGGAGGTGAGTCACACTCCCATGGAAATTAATTTAAAAAGGAAAAGTGTTGAATAAGGCTTGAGGGCTCCATTAATGTTTTGAAAAGTAAGTCAAACAAACCCAAAAACTCATTATTTTAATGATAAAACACATATTGTCCGAATATAAGGATTATGGTATTTTATTACATCACCATTGGGTCATTATGATGTCATAAAACACATTATATATTTAAATGGTATTTAATTTTTACCCAAAAATTTGACTGTCTCCGAAAATTATGAAAAATTCACCGTTGGATAATTTCGACGTCCAGATTCCAAAAATAATATTTATATTATCTAAATAATTTTCTAAATATGTGAATTTTCACTTTTAAAATAAAAACCGACATTTATAAAAAAATTCACGGGTTTTGACAGAAATGGCTTTCAAACCTTAATAAAAAAATTTAATTGCATTCATAAAATTATAAGATAATTTATACATAATAAAAAATTAATTTAATATTAATAATAATATTCTATTAAAATATTTTTTAATTCAAAAATCCTTTAATTTAATAAAATATAATTCTTAATTAAATAATAACTAAAAACACCATTTGTACTTTAAAAACTAATTACAATGTATCAAAAATGACTAGAAATTATATTCATTATTATATACAAAAATAATGTACATGAACATGGTGCTACTTATTTGTTACATAACCCCTTAAAATAGCCGCATAAGACCTAAGGGTAAGGTGTGCGATGGTGATAGACTCTTGGGGCGGCTCGGATATCATCACTCGAGTGGTAATTTCAATCAACTTCCACTTTTCCCGTAGACGATCACATTTGAGCTTGACTTGATGAAGCTCAGCTTGGGCTTGGTCAAGGGAAAAGCCCAAATACGCCACCTCTTTTCCGAGCTCTGACAAATGGGCTTCGTAAGGGGAAATTCTACTGGATGAGGTCATCGCTTCCTTTGTCTGAGTAGAAATGGGTTCGTTAAAGACTTATATTTATACTACTCAGATGATCACTGTTCAATGACTATAAAAGTAACGGTCAAAATCTTAACTTAACACTAAAGAAGTTGACATCTTATAAAAACATTTTTCATAAAGAAACATTTAACTGGATCAAGATGGATTTTCCATTAATGAAACTTTGGGTCGTTACACTGATAACTCAAGATCATGTGCCGTATAGTCCTACTCATGTGGTCTCAACTAACATTAACCATAGGTAATCACCTCTTGCCTCTACATTAGAACACCACAAAGCCTGGTTACTAATGCATTGTAGAACACTACATACTCGACACTCTCCTTTAGAAATATAAATATGTGAGCGCGTGTCAAACTATGCCTCAACTACTCAAAAATATTTCTAGTACTTGTTTGTCCATGTGAAAGGCTACCCATTTTGATTCAAATCATTCATTAGTGCTGATATCCTAGAGAAATCATGTATGATTCTCTAGTAAAAGCCTTCCAACCCAAGGAACCCCTCCACCTCCATTACAATCTTGGGTGTCTCCCAAGCTAACACTGCCTTGACCATGGATGGGTCCACTGCAACTCCATATGTTAAGATAATGTGTCCCAGAAAGTGGAACGTGTTTATCTAGATCTAGAACTTTGAGACCTTTCCATAAATATGTTGCTCTCAGAGCACTTCCAGAACTATCCTCAAGTGTCTCGTGTTATCATCTACAGACTCCGAGTACACAAGGATATATTTGATAAATGATAACATGAAATGGTCAAAGAAAGGCTGAAAGATCCTTTTCATGAGTCCCATAAACACTGCTAGGGCATTCTTTATGATAAAAGGAATTACCATGTACTCATAGTAACTGTAACAACATTTGAATGTTTTTTTTGGTATATCCATATCATGTTCTCATGACTGCTGATAGCCTGACTTGAGGTCAACATTTGAGAACAATTATGCCCCTATAAACTGATCAAAGAGGTCATTGATCCTTGATATTGGATACTTATTCTTCACGATCACCTCATTCAAGAGCCAGTAGTCCACACACACCCTCAAGATCCCATCTTCCATATTGGAAAAAAACTAGGGCCGCCCAGGGAGAGACACTGGGTCAAATAAATCCCTTCCTCTATAAGTCCTCCAGCTGCACCCTCAGCTTATAAAACTCTGTGGCATCCATTTGACATGTTGGCGAAGATATCAGTTCCTTCATGGGGGTGTAGATCAATGTAGAAGTCTATCTAATAGTGGAGAGGTAAGCCTAGAACATCTTCTAAGAAGACATCCTCATACTACACCCCCACTATAGGAACTAGAAACTCATAAAATCCACTAAACCAAGAGTCGTGCTAGTGAACTGATGAGTAATCAGCTACACCTGCCTATGCACAAGTCTATCCATTAATTCTTGGGTTTCACTTTCACCGAAAAAGGAGAACCTAGTTCCATCAGTATGGACACACTGCACCCTTCCCAAAAAATAGTCTACATGTTCATGAACTGTAGATAATCAATCTGTACCAATAATGAAATTGAAATTCATTGACTCTACTACCAAGAGATTCCATTAGAAACTCTCACCTCCAATAGTCAAGTCACACTTTCATCACAAGTGTGTGATCACTTTGTATTCTCCAGTAGGAGTCTCTAAGCATAAGGGTCGAGCCAAAGGAACAACCAGAATATCTTTGTATTGAACAAGATATGTGGTGAGAAAGGAATAAATAGTGCATGTGTCTATCAGTACTGCATCTAAGGTAGAAAAGACATATAAAATACCTTTAATAATTCCTAGAGCCTTTGGGTTGTAAGCTTAGACCACCTGCAGTTTTCCCTTCCCTTGTCCTTCAACTCCCTGAGCATGGTGTAGACGACATGGGGGTGGTGATGCAAACATGTCAAAGATTTGACCACCTCCCACTACTCTCCCATCTTCTATCCCATGTTCACTAATCTACGAACCAACATGCTCTGGTCAATGCCTCTACCTTAGTGGCTAGTCTATAGACTCTATGTCAATTGTATGGTAGGTAAGACAAACTTGGGTGAGATGTCCCCTGATGTCACATGAGTAACACCACCTCTCTCTAGGCTGACTAGACCCACCCGATGAACCCTAAACTATTTATACTCTATCCTGGGATCTCCTCCTAAAACATCTCACACATTCAGGTCCCTGATACTAATGTCTTCTCGCTGCTATCAAGGTCTATGCTCCTACTTACCCACTACTGACAACCACGGACTGTATCTACTCATCCAAGAAACCATCAACCTCCAAATCTCACTCTAGATACCTAAAATAGGTAGGAATTTGTAGAAGGATAAAACTGGATCAGATGTCTCTATGTAGACCTCTCTTAAAGGTCTGAGCCCTGAATAACTGAGCCTAAACTATATCCATTGAGTACCTAGAGAGGTTTTTAAATCTCGATGAATTCTCAGCTAGTGTCAAGCTTCCCTACTAGAGTTGTAGAAGCTTCTGAATAAAAATAGCCCTCAGCATAACTGGTGATAACTCCTCTATGAAAATATCATCTAACTCTTTCCACAAAAGATTCACCTCATCATAAGTCTGGGTAACTAAACCCCATCATCACCCTATTCATCCAAGAAGAAGGCTCACTCCCAAGACCACCATCTGCTCTGCTGGTGTCCGAACCATATGGAACACTTTGGTCACCACCTCAAGCCAATCCTTAGTTTTCTGTGGGTTGGGATGACCTCATAAACTAAGGGGTCTCTATTTATAAAACATTTTAAGTGAACTCATCCTATGCACCTCATCTGTTGGTACTTCAGGTACCATGTGATTCTTTACAGGAGGCGGTATGGCTACTGCACCACCTGGAGGTGACATCTCAGGAACTGTTCCTTGTATAGATATCCCATCATTGAGGGAATCATCCTCCTGATCATCAAGATGAATCCTAGATAGTATACATCATGGAGGAATCCTGAAACAAACAAGATGTACCATAGTCAATTAGTATATCTGGAGAGCAAACTCAAGAAGGACATGAAACCACAACCAATTCCTATATGATTCATATACCATCTTTTCACTACAACCAATGTTCTCATGTACTGAGTCACAAAAAGGTGATCAGACTCCTTGTGTATGGATAAGTCATCCAATGCACCAACATCGGAGTCCCTACCCTAAAATCAAAACTCAAAACACTTAAAACTATTTCTCCAAACCAATATCACATACTCCCAGTCCAAAGGTTGAACCGACTCCTCTGATACCACTCTTTCATGACCCATCCCAGTGGGTCCCATTCCATGACTCTCCAATCCCACCTCCAGTAGGTCAGGGGTTGGTGACTAGCACCGAGTAGGAATATCATTAACATTGGAGGAATTGTATAAGTATTTGTACACACCCACACACCTCCAAACCCAAAAAAATGCTAAAATTTAAAAGAAATTAAACAACCAATGCATGCATACATATATATCCCACAACCAGAGTATCATAAGAAGTAATGAAAGTAAACAGCGAAAAATACAATCCTTCCACAAATATTATGAAACACAAGTCAAACCTGAATGTAAAGGGACTGCTGTCTGAAAAGCCATAATAACACACCTCGGTCTGTCTGGTCTCACTAAGAAATGTATGGTCCTGGTCTACCTAGACCTCTATCAAAATGTTGATGTTATTCACATGAAATGACATGTACAGGAAAAGCCTGTGCGGGGGTGTGTATAAAAATACTTAGTAGGACACCCAAAAATGACAAAACATACTAAAAAGTAAATATACCATCTATACACAATTTTATGTCTACAACACATGTAAAAAGAATATCCAAATATACTCAACAATTACACATAGTCTAGAGGTAATCCACAAACATAGTAAACCCACCTAATATTCTTCTTCGAATATTCCACAAAGCACTCATTTAAGAAAATACACTCTTGATTCTAATAGCACTGATGATGTCCATCCAAGAGGTACTTCTTGTTAGTTCTCTTCATGATAAATAAAATTTTGAAGTCTAAAGAGATATGATACATAGATTAGGATCACATTCAAGGCTATGGGGTGATACCAACAAACTCAATATGGATTTACCCACTAAGTAGAGGATTGAAACACAGATAGTGTTGATCATGATGATACCAAGAACTCCAACTAGGACAAAAATATGAATTGAGGATCTCAATATGGGCCTCTCAGGGGGATTCAAATTACTCTATCCAAGAATTCATACAGAAGGGATCATACTTCTATGAGTAGGAAATGATTCCATAATAACCCTTAGGAAAAGGATAAGGAGAAAAAACACTAAAAAAACTTATCCAATATATAGAGGAAAAGAGATCCATGCCATGTATGAAAGAGTACACGGTGTGTACTATGTGTCAGACACCATGTCCCTAGACCCTATGTATTTTTTGTGTAAATGGATCATGTTGTTAAATTGTGTATGTGTAGTACTACACGACATGTAGGCTACCCATGTAGTCAACCTGTGTTCTAGTACATGGCTTTATCCTGTGTACCTATGACCATGTATTTGTACATGGCTTATCCCATGTGCTTGGTCGAACCCATGTCTATGTGGGGGAGTACACACTATGTAGGCATTGCGTGTACTCCACCTCATGTATGTGTACTCTCTGAAGTACACACTCTGTATTAGGGGAGGGACATAACACCGTGTGATAGGGGTCACATTCTGTGTGACAGGGGTCACACTAAGTGTGATGCTTAACTTCTTTTTAAACCCTAACCACCACCAAGGGGGATCCACATGGTGTGTATATATGGTATACACGTCGTGTTGTTTGAGATTTTTCAGAATCCCAAATCTTCTCCCGAATTCGATCTGGTGCCCCCAACCTTTGATCTGATGATCATTTATCTATGAAATCGATGATACAGTATCTTCCAAGACTTATTTTCATAAAAAAATATGTTTGATCATCAAATATACTTGTAAAATGGATCAAATTTTCATTCTTTATTGTACACCAAAGAGCGCGAATTCGGGAATTCACCATCGTCTGAATCACTGCATCTTTGTTGTTGCACCTCCACTGTGTCATGCCAATCCCTAATCTATACTATCAGTTAATTGGTCCAAGAAATGGGTGTCAAATGATCAATTGGTCAGGATTATTTGTGTTTCGAGCCAAATGAAGAATGACTATGGAAAACGATGAACAGGGGGAGAAAAGCACCATAACATATAACAGGAAAAAACCTCAATAAATATACATGTCGATCTCAATCTGTTACCATTATAAAAAAAGAATAAATAATTTAACAGAAGTAAATCTCCTGGTAAAACCCCAAAATCAAACCCATTCATCAAAGTGATCGATTTATGGATGAATTTTTTCATTGATTGGTTCATGTTCATCGTAGAAATCAGGAACAGAGAATAGTAAAACCGAAACACACTCCCTACCTTGATTCAATTTCATTGCTAATAAAGAATGATTTTTCATCATCATCTTTGGAAAGATCCATTGAATTTGAGGTGTGGAAACTTTCGTTCCATGATCTCGTCATTGTTCGGTTGAGAGAGATTACTTGAAGCTATCTCCAATGGTCCTCCATGAAATTCAGTGTTTTGCAGCTAACCCTGGGATTTTTTTTATAATATTATTTTTAAAGATTTTCAATCACTGCATTAGTACAAATTAATTAAAATAATTTTCTTTAATTATTTTATTAAATTCTACACCCAAGATGACTTTTCCACGAATGACATGTGATTCCTAATGTTAATTCATGCCTAGGGTAAACCTCATATTCTCAACTCAACTGTTCCCTCAGATTTCTAATATAGAAACCCGTTTATAAGTTATTCCACATTTTTAGGAAAATTTCCAATGCATACTGTTTAATTTATTTAATATATTTTAAACATCTATTCTAGGCACACCGGGTCTCATAATCACACACCATATCTGTACCTTGTCTTTCAAATAATACATATAATATCCAAAAATAATACATAGAAAATCTGAGACATTACACATAGAATCTATCCCAAGTCCTGTCCAGTTCTAATTTTATATATTTTATCCCAAAAAGGTAAAAAAAGAGAAGTATTTTATGACACTTTGTAATTTATCGGTCGACCTAACCTGATTGGTGACTAAACTTGTGGTTCTTAGTGAGCTCTAGAGGGCCTCCTTGTATCCCAAAGGATATCAACTAGATAGGAGGGTATGATAAACCTTTTGGTGAGACATACCCTCTAGTATCATCACAAAATTAATATCCATTAACAAAAAAACCATATAAACTATAACACCATAGTGTTTAATATAGAATTTCAATGGGATCCAACTAGAATAATAACATATTCATTTTATAAAAAATGGAACTCTTTAAATTTATACTGTCATACTATAGATGAAAGGTCATTAAATAGATAAACATAACTAGTATGGAATAATAGAAAGAAAAATACATAGAGGCCCACACATTTTCATCAACATGACCTTGGACCTATCTCCCTAATCCTACTGATATCTCCTAGATCATTAATCTACAACCAAACCATGTCAAAATGATTAATTCCCAACATATGGTCTAGATGTGCATCAAGGTACTTATCCAGGTTATGAGCATAAATATCAATAATACACCACTAATGGTGTCCCTAATAACAACTAATATATATGTAGATGCATGTACTGAATGGAAGGTAAGTCATAATATTCAAATTCATACACCTATCACACCACTGGGTACTCACAGATCCACCCTAACATTTGAAACCTATATACTTCATACAGTGTTGTAATAAGACAATACTCCCATATAATGAGCACAACTTGAGTGTGAGAAATTTATTACAACTCATGTGATGGCCCTAGAAATAGTGTTGGTTCACTAAGAGGTTGGTAAATTAATTACACAATTACTTTTTTCTGTTTTATAATTACTAATAAAATCAAATTCTATAACTTTTTATAGTGATCAATATAATAACTTAACACACACACACCGAGGAAATAAAATAAAAAATTACACTTTATGTATAAGTTTCACTACTAAAAATGAGTAATTAATCTTTATCATGATCCAAAATCACTTGATATTATGCGATCCTCAAGAATAACTATGGTGGATATAAATGAGTAGGGCAGATATTTTATTCCTAAAACAAGAATATAAAAAATGTTACCTATCAATAATTCTCTCAATAAGATTCAATACTCTCTTGTACTTTGTTGAGGTAGGGATTATCCTTCTCCTATGAATTCATTATCTCCTAAAAAATAAATAGTTCTCTGTCACTTCTTCATGACTATAGAAAATGTGTGTCTTCATTCTTCCTCAATACACAACACAAGTGTGATAATCCCACACAAACCAAGTGGGTACTCTTCTCCGTATTCATCCATTATCTTCCTCCTCTTCTCACACTCTAACTCATATAACTCCCTTGTTCTATTTAGTATTAAATAATAAAATAATCTTCTTCAAGTTTGAATTTTAATTTCAAATTCAATTTCAATCTCACATATTCCTTCAACTACTACCACTTAATTTTTAGACTTTATATCATCCAAAACCTCTTTATTAACAATTAATGTGGTTAAAGACTTTATATATCCATTATGAGTACCCCTTGGGTCAATAATTGAATCACATCATCCAATCCACTAAAATGTGCTTCATTTTTTACTATTTAAGGTTGTATGTGGTGTCATTTAAATTTCCCTAAAGTAATTTGAAATCACTTCCAAAATTTCTTATTCTGTGCCATGTTCTCCCCTCTCTATTTTAGACATGAATATTTTTCTCACACTATAGAATGTTTCATAGTGTGGGAATACATTTTTTGAACCCCATCAACATCCACGCCATTTCACTTCACTGGGAACAATCCTCATTGACATTTCAAGGACATCTTAAAATAGCCACCATAGGTAAACCACAATGTGATCACCAAATTGTTTATTCTCATAAAAGCACTATATATTTGAAAAATTAAGGAACCATATATATGACATATAAACTCTTAAGTGTTTCCTTATAAAAATTTCAATCCATTCTCCAAGAAAATCACATATGATCCAGCACATCATTGTTCATGGAAAGTTCAAGAATCATTTTTTTCATAGAGAGACTCCTCAAATGAAATTATTTAAAAAACATCCATTTCAAATATGAATAGTATATTTCCAAAATATGTATTGTGATTCACAACACCATGGAATAGTCGGGTCTTCTTCCTCAGATCACGAATAACCAAAATACTCATTTTCAGAGCATATATGTCATTTCAATTTCCAGACCAATAACATTCTCAATTTGTGTATGATCACAGTGTGGTGATTCCACCTATACTTCAAACAACACTCATAACCCTCAAAACATCTCATATGATATTTCAATCACTCCATAACATCATTATGAAACTCACCTCAAATGAAACATTGTGCAACACTTGAGTTTAAACATGATTTATACATCAAAAACCAAATACAACACAATAATAATATCTACTTATTCTCTATATTCTCAACATATCAAACTTATCTTAGGTCACAAAAACTCCCCAAGGATAGAACCACGCTTAACCACACTATCATCTACATTCATGGTCTTAACAATCTACACCTTTGGATTTTGTTAGAAATCATTGAACACAAATAACTCTTAAAACTAAACACATTTAGTAAAGAATAATTGTTCATTAATTATAAGACTATAGGATTGAACAAAATATAGGAAACAAAAACTAGGAATAATAATTTCATGATGTCCATAATGGTGAATTACATTCACTTATTCATATCTCTTGATATTAATTGAGAAAAACTTCCACTTCCCAAAATGGTTCATTGAACCTATGAATAATATGTTCTTGAATATATTCTCACTAAACATGTTAAAATAGTTCACCACCACGTGTACTTAACAAGTTATCCCTTTTAAAAACTCTCTCAAAATGAAAGATCCCCCAAAATAATAGTTTTCTACCACATTAGGTTAAAAACATATCTTTGGATTATACCACTATATAGTTTTCTCCAAATTTTTAAATGCATTAATGGATTAAATGATTTATGTTTCCTTTATCTCTTTTTGACAAAAATAATCCAAACAATAAGTGAGAGATGGGAAAATTATGGAGATTGTATATAGTAAATAATTTTTTATGTGATGAAAAAAATCTATTTCATATCCTGTGATATCCATATGTTGAAAATAATTCTTAATTAAATATATCCACAAATGTATTAAAAATAAAAAATATTTAACCTTTTTCAACTTGGGAATATTTATAGGTTAATTTAAATTTTTTATTGGTTAAGAGTTTTACCAAATGATATATCTCTATAACTAAATTATTAGTAAAAACTATATCACTATATATTATTTTGATAGATAAAATAATTATATTAAAACTATAATAATAACAATATATATTATATATTTTGGTAAAAAATTTACAAATAGATTCATATGATTGATTTATTTGCAATATTGATAGTTAATATATCTTTGTAAATTACATTTTAAATAAAATATTTTGTATGGATATTCCTATATTTGTAGTTAATTTTATATTATAATTATTAATATTATAATATATAATATTTTTATTATTTTTATTATATAATAATAATAAAATTATCTTATATGAAACTCTAATAAAATGAGGATTTATTTGAAAAAAATAAAAAAAAATTAAAATTGTATTCACACTCCACGAAAATACATGAAGCTTAAAGAAACATGTTCTCTAAATGATTTTTCAATTTTATTGAAATAATTCACAATTAAAAACCATATAAAACCAAAATAATTTCGCATCATTAGCCATCAAAAAATGAATCTCCCTTAGAATAACAATCAGATTCTTTCAACCTATACTTAAATTGACCACTTAGTAATTGATATTGATATCTGTTAAAAATGACCAAACAATATTTATTGACATCAAGGATGATCTACTCCATTGACTAGACTTTCATATTACGCTTTATGGTGCTAGGGTATTGGTCACCAGTTTGATACTTATTTAAATATTTTATAAAGTGACCAAATCATTTCATCATTGGAAGTGGGGAGATCAACATAGGTGTCTTATCATCTTAAAAAAATTTAGCCACACCAGCTTGAATCTGAGAATATTTGGATGGAATAAGAAAATCCTATTCATCATTGGGTCATTGAAAATTAGAGAATCCTACTCTGAGAGGCACCCATCACCACTTTCCTATAAAAGATGAATGAGGGATTGAAGAAGAGGTTCCTATTTAGTCTTGGGAGAAATCATCTTTAATCACAATGGTAGATTTCTATTTTCAATCTCTATCAACCACTAGAACCCTAGGTAAAAATAGACGGGGAAAGAAAAATAATAGTGGAATCCTATCCAAACTACAAAAAATGAAAATTATACCAATAAAAATTACACAATAAGGTTTCCAAATTACTATCGTGGATACATATATTCAAATCAAAGTTTCACAAAAGATTTAAAAATTAATTTCATACATAAATATATTCCAATAAATGTTTTTAATAAGGTTTCCTAATTAAATAAGATAAAAATTATAAGAGTTTTATTGTTCAACGTAGTATTACAACCGATGAGGGAAAACTTGGTGATTTCCACTGACCATTCTATTCAAGTCAGCATGCCAATATCTTGAAACTTGAATACATATAAAAAACTTAATCATGACATAGTGGTGGGGGTTCAAACTCTTGATAATTAAATATGAGGGAAAACCAATCAATAAGGGCATAATACCTCAAATAGAGTATTGGCATCCTCATCAGTTGGGGTAGGGGAATAACAAATATAGACATGTATATAAAGAAAAATTATATTCAAATATTTTATTATCAAAAATAATTTTCAAAAAGGACACAAAATAATAAAACACAGATTCACCAAAATTAAAAATTATTACCAAATTTATAAGGGAATAAAGAATATAAAAATGATCACCTGAGACTAAAAATATTATAAATATTAGGCTTGAAGCTAAATCCAAAATGTAATTATATAGTACCATGGAATATTACTTGGACCTCTTAGGGTTGATATATTTTTTACTACATTTGTATTAGACCATCTCTGATTCCAAAATTGACATAGCTATTTTTACTAAGAAATTGATTATAAAACTATGTGTAACATGTTTGTTTGAAACACATTAATATTTTTTAGTAACTCAAAAAATAAAATTAAGACACACTGTTAAATTGAATGAAAGTAAGAAGTTTATTTGTTCATATGTACATAATAAATTTTAATTAATTAAAATAAATTTAAATTATATTATATAAAACCAAAATATATATATGCATGAAAAATTAAACATATATAATGCAATGGAAATGATTAAAATATGTTACGTGATATATATACAACACTTGATTCTATTAACTTGTGATAAATGTAAAATAAAAACATTATATACTCTAAGATGAAATATTTCCTCACTGTAGGATAAATACCACTGACTTCTATGGATGGAGTTTTCTCCACTAATGTTTTACTATGAGAATATTTTTCATTTAGTGGATTACTTGTACCATAAAACACATCAATGTATGTTATCTAGAAACTCAATAACAGAACAACCATTATAATTAAATCCGAACATTATTCTGAGGGGGAAAAGACATATAACATATCACGAGGGGTACAACCCATTAAAAAACTATAATCTTCTCATCATCTCGGTGTGTATAGTATATTCTAGTACATTTCACTTATCTATCTATTAAAAATATCTAGTAACATCAATAAATATATCCACATCTGTAGAAAAATTAGAAAATGTAAATATTTGGGAAATGTAGCAACCCGACCCACTTGGAGCCTCCTAGATGATGGTAAGATGAGTTTGACCACCCCAAGACTGCATATAATAGATCAGGGGATAGAATTTAGCATCAAGTATTCATATCACACACATGGGATTCCTTAAGAGAAAGTAACTATAAACACTTACACACATTGATCTCCATACAACAGTGTAGAGATAAAAAATAAAGGATAAATATCTATAGTGTAAAACATACATTCAAAAACCTATAGGTAAATATCAGAGTAATATAGTGTACTAGAAATAATAAATGGAAAAATTCAATCCCACTATAACTGATAAAATCATCCAAGCTACCAATTAGTAGGGGACTAGTGTCAAATGAAACAACTGGTACACACCATGGTATTTATAGAACACTAAGCTATGCCTACTCCTACTCCTCCTTGGACTCTTATAAGAGGCCTTTTTTTCTTGGTAAGACACAATATTTGTGGTAAGATCCCTTAAAAGGTGTTGACCTCCTCATTATAATGATCATAAAACCATGCTTATTATTATTTTAATGATTTTCATGTTTTTATAAGAATCTTATAATCTAAGACTGATGATTAAATTTTTTCCAAGAAATGAGTCAATACTATAACAAAAATTTGACAAAGTATAGAATGACTCATCATAAAGATGTCATACCATCAAAATAAAATTTTGACAAATTATGAGACACAGCCAGCCTAACCTACCATTAGAGGGGGTCACCACTAGAAGGATGACTCATTGTTATCTGAGAAAATGCTGACATAGAATTTCGATTAACTATAAAAGTTCATGCCACCGATATAAGAAACCGTCAGAATCACACTGACTATGATTCATTGTTCATGAATCACTATCATTGTTTCTCCAACTTATCTTTTTAAATTAAATATTTATCTAACGGATATATTATTGAATTGAATGTATAGTATTATTTTAATTATTTTTTCTTAATGGATAGATAAAATCAATTAAAGGATTTTACAGACCTCGATACAAGGATATAGAATATATAGATACTCTTGTGGATACTCATGTATTCTACTGATAAAAATATAAGAAGACGCCTTTTGTGCAAAAAATCATATAGTTTGATGTACTGAAAGAGGAACATGCTAAAAGATATTCATAAAAGGAGAGTGGTAGATCATTGTAAGAACTTCCATGACTACACCCGACTGAGGAATCCAAAGAACAATACACATCAATTTTCTTCCTAAAGTCCAAAAGAGAATGAGTCTTCGATACTCTATTCTACTGACATTTTCATGAGAACTGGACTCTAGCTATAATAAAAATAAAAATCAAGATTCATGACATGAACTTCATAACAAACTAGGATTCTCTACCCTTTCATACTTTTAATTGCTTAGTTTTCTTATTGTATTTTACATTATGAGTTATGTGTGTGTTTATTTTTTCATTTCAAAACCCAAAATCTCAGAATATAACTTGAGGATACCTAGATATCTTCTTAAATTTTTTTAGACATGTACTCTCATGGAAACTATGGAAGAGGTCATGTGTGACCTGTTATATTTTTTACTCCCACAAAAAAATGTGGAGAAGGCCATATGTGTTCTGAAACATTATATGTTATTATAAAACCCAATACAGGGTGTGGGTCAAACTATTTATTTATATAAAATTATTGGTGTTGGGTGATCATCAAGTAGAGAGGACTCAGTCTCATCTTGAGACTAAACCTCTTGTATTCAAAATTACCTTACAAGTTTTATTTTTTTTATTTTGAATATATTATTTAAAACTTAAAAATATTTTAAACTATACAAAAATTAATACTTTGATAGTTAAACTTTTTTTGAGATTTTAATTAAGTAAATTGATTTTAAAGGATTAAGTAATATTAAATATTATTTACTCGATACCTGATCAATCTTCCAAAAATATTTTAAAAGATTGAAATTTATAATGATATGTTGTTTTAGTTAATTGGAATTTCTTTAAATTAATTGGGTGTATATATTTAAATCCATTTTGAATAAAATAAAATTATTTGGTACTCAATTCACCCTCCTCTTGAGTTACTCACTTCGAACAACATTTGGTATCAATGGTTTAAGCTCTGGTATCAATGTTTTCAAAAACATTTTCAACTATGATTTATGTTAAGCTTTAAAGATATTAAATTATTGTTAGTGCTAAATTTAATTATTTTAATGTATTTTAGATAAGAAGGTTCTTCTACTGATCGACCTCTATTTTTAAATAGTAATAATTATTTTCAAAGGAAAATTAAAATGAAAATTCACATTGATGGTATGGGTGTCGAAATATTGACTATTATAAAGGATAAATATGTTATCCCTACTAATTTTATAAAATATTGGGATGATGCTACTAATAATTATTACAATAATAATTGTAAATAAATTAATTCCATTTAGTGTTCTTTAGGAGATGAAGAATTTAATAGAAAATCTACCTAAAAAAAATTCATATGAAATGTGGGATGCTTTATCTGTTTAACATTAGGGAACAACTAATGTTAAGGAGATGAGAATTAACAAATATAATATTAAGTATGATAATGTTAAGATGAGGACTAATGAACCTATTTCTGACATGTACCTTAGGTTAAATGATATTGTGAACACAATGATCTCACTTGGGAATCCTGTATCCGAAAAGGATCAGATCATGCGATTACTTAGATGTTTACCTGAAAGATGCAGAGACACATCTATGTCAATTATAGAGTCATGTGAGATATTAAATTTACCTATAAAAGAGTTTATTGGTAAAATGATGATGTATGAAGAATAGTTAAAGGTCAATTGAGAATATGAAAAAGAGACAAATAAAAAATCTATATCCTGTAAGACTACTTCATTTAAATAAAATGAGAAGGATAAAGTTCAAACTACCTATTAATGTGACAATGAATCACTACCGAATAGTGATGAGGATATGGAACATCTAGCTAGATGCTTCAAGAAGTTTTAGTAGGAAAAAGAAATTTTTCAGAAAACATAGTTATAAAGGAAAGTATGACACTAAAGAAACCTAGAATAAATATTTGAAGGATGACAATGAAGTAACCTACTATGAGTGAAAAAGGAAATGACATGTAAAATATTACTTTCCATAACTAAAGTAAAAAAAGTGATATGATGAAAAATATATAAGGTAAAAGAAAGTAATTAAGGAAACATGGAGTGCTTATGAGGATAACTTTAGTGAGTTGGACTCTGATCCTGAAGAAAAATACGATAGAGCTAATGTGTGATTTACGATAGAAGTCACTAAGGTACCTATTGTATCATCTGTACATATTTCTCATCATTATAATAATGAAAATAATTATGATAATATGACTAGGTAATAAATGTGTTATTATTATAGTATAATGGAAGATACTTTGAATAAACTTAAGGATAAGTAAAATGTTATTAAGATACATCTTTCTCTATCTAGAAACATTAAATTTTATTTGACTATTGAAAATTAAAATAATTATAAAATATTTAACGATAATATTGAACTTAAAAATTCGAATGAGTAATTAATTAAAGACTTGTAATAATTCCCTAATGATAGAGAAACTCTCACACAGATTTTAAGAAAACAATTTTCACCTAAATATGTTACAAGTCTAGGATATCAACCTAGAAAGAGGAGAGTAACAAAGAGTACTCTTATACCCAAGAAAAAAACTAAACTTTCTACTGTAACATATATTTTTAAAGTACCTAACAAAGTATTTATCTCAAAAATTCTTTAGTCTATTTATTGGAAACCCATAAAACACATTTTGGTTCCTAAATATTTAATTACTAACATCTCTTGACCCAAAAAGTTATAAGCACCAAATTCATTCCATGTATAAATCCAATTTTTAGGAAAACTATTTGAAGACCTCCTATAGAAGTCTATGGTATTTGGTTAGTATTTGTTCAAGACATATGATATGATACTATTATTGATTCAAGATCCTCTTTATGGTTTATGGTGGTCATGTCACCTTTGGTGAAAATGAAAAGGGGAAAATCATCAGCCTTGTCAAGATTAGTAACAAAAATTATGTTTTAATTTATAAAGAATTATTTTTTGATGGTTTGAAATATATATTCCTTGGAATCTTAGAATTATGTGATGGTGTTATTTCAATTAAATTTTAGAACAGTTCAAGTAATGTTTTTTATTCTAAAAATGATTTAATTTTTATTTATTTAAGAAATGATAATGTTTATGCAGTTGATTTAAATTATTTACATTCTCAAAATGTTTCTTTCTTGTGATATGTTTTCAATGAATCTTGGATTTGGAATAGGACATAAGGAAACTACAATATTCACTCACTTATGAAGTTTACATGGAAAGGTTTAGTCAAGAATCTACCAAAACTTGAGTTCCCAAATGATAAAGTGTGTAACCCTTATCAAATAGGGAAGGGGGACCAAGAATCTTTTAAATTAAAGAAATAAGGGTCAACTTCTCAACCTATTGAGTTGGTTTATATGGATTTATTTATACCAACTATTGTTTCAAGTCTAAATGGGAAGTTCTATGTCTATGTTTTAGTATATTAATTTTCTCAGAATACTTGTGTGTTATTTTTATCTCACAAATATGAGGCATGTTCATATTTAACCAAATATTCTCGATATGTAGAGAAATTAATTTTAATTTGTATTAAGACCCTAATAAGAAACCACGTTCATGAGTTTTAGAATCAAGACTTTGAATATTTTTTCTCCAAAATGGACATATTCATAAATTTAATTCTCTTAAGACCCCTCAATAGAATGGATTGGTTGAGAGAAGGAATAGAACTCTTCCATAAATTTCTTGGACTATGCTAAATGAGTATGACTTAACAATCTATTTTTGGGATGAGGATATCAACACAACCTATTACATAATAAATAGAGTTTTAATTAGACCTATCTTGAAGAAGACTCCTAATGATATTTGGAATAATAAGAAGCCTAAGGATAATTACTTTAGAGTTTTTTTTTCAAATACTTCGTTATTAACACATAGTATAATCTTGAAAAAATTCCCTCCAAAAGTAAAGAAGGGATTTTCATAGGTTATTTGATTTTGAGTAAATCCAATAGAGTTTTTCACAAAAAAACCAAGACTATAGACGAATATGTTCATGTCAAATTTTATGAGACTAATCCACATGAGGCTAATAATTATTTAGAAAATCATGAGGATGATTTATCAATTTTTAACGTAAATTATAAACCTTTATATTCTAGTGTGAATCAGTTATAAAAATTATCCAATTCTAAATAACTTTCAAGAATTCCTGATCCTAAACCTATAGAAATATTTAAGTGACCACAACATATTTTTCTAGAGCTTTTAGAAACCTTAAGTACCACCCCATAGATGTTTTAGTTGGATATCTAGATATAGGTAAATAGAAAACTATTAGAAATCAGGTTGAACATCAAGAATTCTAGTCTCAAATAGAACCTAAGAACATTAATGAATCCATTAATGATAAATTATATGTGATGTAAATTCAAGAATAATTAAATCAATTTTAAAGGAAAAAAGTGTGTGAACATATTGATAGACCCGAGGACACCATAACTATAGAAACTAAATGGGTGTGTAAGAATAAGCTAGATGAGTCAGGAAAAATAGTTAGAAACAAGGAAAGACTATTTTCATAAGGTTATAGTCAAGAAGAAGTAATAGTCTATGAAGAAATATTTTCACCATTATCCAGACATGAATCCATTAGAATGCTTCTAGTATATTCATCACATCAAGATTTCACACATTATCAAATGGATTCCAAGAGTGAATTTCTAACTGGGTATATACTTGAGGATGATTTTTTTGAACAAACACCCGGTTTTAAAAATCCCCATTTTCCAAATACAGTTTCCAAATTAACTAATGATTTATATGGTTTAAAATAGGCTCCTATAGATTTGTATGATAGGATCATCATTTTTCTTATTTCAAAAGGTCTTTAAATAGTTATATCGGATCCTACTCATCTTATAAAATGAATTTCAAAATATGTTTTAGCTATTCAAATTTATGTAGATGATATTATATTTGTATCTTCAAAAAATTATCTTTGTATTTACTTTTCAAAATTGACGCAAAAATGAATTTTAAATGTGTATGATGGGTGAAATAATGTTCTTTATTGTTTTTTAGATTTTTTAAAATAAATCAGTAATCATTTTAAATCAAATTAAATATACAAAGTATATTTTAAAACATTTTTAACCTGGATATAACTAAGAGGTGTTATAATCCTATGATTACCACCTATAGTTAGATCTTGATGAAGACAGGAAACTAGATGAAGGAACCAGTTACAGAGGTATGATTGGAAGTCTACTATACTTAACTACTATATGACTAGATATTAAGTTTAGTTTTTGTATGTGTTCTCATTTTCAAGCTAATCTAAAAGAGTCACATCTTGTTGCTGTCAAAATAATTTTTAAATACCGCAAATATGCAACCAATTTAGGATTTTTTTACCCTAGAGAGAATGTATTTCATCTAGTTAGTTATTCTGATGCTGATTTTAATGGATGTAAGTTTGATATAAAAAAGAACCTCTGGAACAAGTCAATTTTTAATAAAGTCTCTAGTTTCTTGGTGTAGTTAGAAACAAAATTTTGTTGCACTTTCTTCTAAAGAAGCTAAATATATATCTTCGGGTAGCTGTTGTACACAAATTTTGTGGATGAAACACACATTACTAGACTTTGGATATCAATTTTGACAAGTACCCATAAATTGTGAAAAATAAAAGTGGTATAAATATTTCAAATAATCCTATATCACATTCTAGAACAAAATATATAGATTTAATACATCACTTTTTGAGAGATCATTTTCAAAAAGGTGATATCACTCTTAAATAAATTGGTACAGAACATCTGTTGGATGATATCTTTAAAAATCCATTGAATTCTAAGAGAATTAATTACATCAAACATGAGCTATGTTTGATTAAATTGTATTTAGTTTAATTCTATAAGAACACACTATTGGGTATGACACACTGGTGGGTATGATGCACCATTGGGTATAAAACACCATTGTGTATCACACACCATTGTGGTTGTCTCACTATCGTGGTTGTTTTACCGTTAGGGTTGTCTGACCATTGTGAACTCCGCATCATTAATTTTCATGCCTTTTCAAATTATTTGCTTCTAAATTGTTGGACCATCGTATTTTTATTATTACAGTTTATTTTATTTTTAACTCAATTCAGTTGTTTCCCAATTTTCAAATTTTATTTTTTAAGTATTATTTTGTTTTCGATTTTTTGAATACCTAAATCCCAAATGAAATAAATAGATATTTTTTTAATTCCAAAAAACTTATTTTCTTGCACCAATCTTTCCTATTGATCCCAATCCAACCCTTTGTCTCCCAAACATCAACCTTGAGACCTTCCCTTCACCTTCAACTGAGAAAACTAAACCAATATACATGGATAGAGTAGTGTGACTTTTAATTTCTTCTCTAGATGAATCATTTCCTTCTTAGAAGAAAAACCAGAATCCAATAGTTGAGTTTCTATATCCCCAGTAAATCCAGAGCTATAAAAATGAGTTATAATACCCGAAATAGAAGTTAGAGATGAATAGATTCTTTCTATTAATTCATTGGTTATCGATATTTTCTAGAACTGTGTTTGGTTGGATTGGTTCTATTTAAATAAAAATCCCCTTTATCTTAAGATAGTTTACCTATTTTTCCAATATGTTGAGTTTGGTTTTAATTATGAAGAATAATATTGGATAAGAACAAGAATAAATGGTCACATAATAGATTTTTCCTCAAAAAAGTGGGAAAGGTTCTTGAAAGTCCCTCATGAATGTGTTTTTAATGAATATCAAGGAACCATTCCGAATGAAGGTGTCGACTTCATCTATGAAGATTCATTATCCAAACTAACTGGTGATGGAATAACAATGTGACTAGTAGATTATGGTTTGGATGTGGAATAATTACTTTTTTTAAAATTTATTCAACATATTTTATTCCCATGGAGGGGTTATTTTTTGACCTTAAGGTATCAGGAAGTCTACTTTCTTTGTCTAATGAAAAGAGAACAAAACACATACTTATGTAGGTTTCTTATGGTTCACTTGTCTAAAATGATCCAGCCTTATTCTCGATCTAATTATCTGATTTATCCTAAGATGATTTAATCTATTTTAAAATAAAAAGGGTTAGTTTCAAATGAAGAAGAGTCGGTAGTAGAATATAGTGGATTTTTGTCTCAAAATCTATTTTTTCAAGGATGAAGATCAGTTGGGACCCTTTGAAAAATAATTGTATAGAAGATAGTGAAAACACCTATGTTTATTTCAACACTATAGACCATATTAAAAGGCCAAAAGACCTTTTTGGTCTTGTTTTAGAACCTGATGAGATAGTGGAGTATTGGGATGAGGAATAAGAAGTTGTCGTGTCTATATTTGAGAAAGAGATGTACCCTGTTGATGAGGGTAGTGATCCAGATCTCTCTCATGACTCTCCACCTATTACTTATGGATCTCCTAGTCCTTATAAGAGACTTCCTTAAAGATAAACATTAGTAATAATTGAAGAAGAAGAAACTGATGTTTCTAAATAAGAACAGATAAATAGTACCAAAAAATCTGATGATGATGATGATGATGATGATGATGATGATGAGGAAGAAGAAGATGATAATGAGAACGATGATAAAAATAAACAAATAAATAGAAGTGTAAAGGGAGATACTGATAATGGTGATGATGATGATTCGGGTCCTGAGGGTTCCAATGGGAAGACAAGGAAAAAGGATATTGAAACTAATCAAGACTTGTTTTCTTCTCCTAAAGAATCTTTTTTCTAGGTCTGAGGATAGACCATGTCATACTTTTCAAATGGACCATATTTACAGAGAATAAGAAGATTACTTTATTGAGGGGAGAAATCCCCAAGTCTTAGAGTTTTTAGTGACGTTAAAAATATTGTTATTTCTGAAAAGCTGGTATTTATTTATACAATCAAGATGCATGTGGCTGGAAAAATAAGAAATGAGCTTGTTGAGTTTTCTATTGATAAACATATAGAAGTTGAACCAAATATTGATGTATAAATGAAAGAAGAGCCTTCTTCTGGTGAATTAAATGTTTCTCTTTTAGATAATAGATTTATTAATGTGAATAAAGAAGCTGAATCAGCTGATGTTGTGCAAACATTTAATGTTCATATGGAAGAATAACCTACTTCTTATGTTGAGTTAACTGTTGAGAAATAGAGTGTAGATACTCAGAGACTTGTTGAAAACCCAGTTGTTTTACCTGCTATAGTTTTATAGACCATTGATGAATACTATGTGGTTATGGTTTATGAAATTTGGATTGATCCTATGATAGAAGAATAGGGTAAGTTCTCTAGTAAAGTTGGGAGTCCACTGAAGAATAGTGGACCTAACATCTAAAATGAAAGGGATACTAAGGGATCATTGGTTAATCAAATTTATGTTCCAAGGTAGTTATATAGGTTTGATTCTAACATATTTTCTACAATTTCTACTCTTTCTACTATTAATTCAGTTGTGCCACTAGATATAGTAACCAAGGGTGACTTGAATATTTTCAAAGAGAATGTTATTTTAGATTTTGATAAAGTTTTGAAGTGTCAAGCACCCCATCTCACTATGATAAGTGAAAATGATGCAAGGAATTTATTTGAGTTGGTGATCCATTATATCTAACCCAAAATTGTGCATCATATTCAGCATACTAAAATTGAGAACAAGAGAATAAGTGTTGAGCTGCAATCCATTAAGTCCCTACCAGAAGGAATGAATTCTTCTTTTATGGATTCTATAGATGCAATTCTTAAGAGAGATAAAGATGAATCCTTGGATACATAAACTAATACTCCTACTATTGATGATAACCTACTCAGAATATTTGTTAGAGAATAAATTTCTAAGGTTTCAAGTGGAACTTAAAGTAGTGATCCTACCATTTATTTGGAAATTTTTAGGTTGTTTGAGCAAATCATTTATCATGATCACATGATGATAAGAAAGTAAGAAAAATACAAGAACTCAGATAGGGAAACTATAACATAGGAAATTAAGTATTATCTCTCAATGATATATACTAGGAATTCCATGGATTCCAATTTCATGTTTTTGGTTGAAAATACTAGAATGCCCCCTATATCCTTAGAATTCAAAGAACAAGTAAGGCAGTTGAAAGAGATAAATCAAGTATTACAACGTTTTATGGAAGTGAAGGTTGATTTTTTTAGTTTTATGAAGTGAGGTGGATAGAGCATCTTGTAATTCATCTATATTATGTTTCCTTTTTTTTTGGTGTGCATGGAACAATTGTTGTGGCTCAAGAGGCCATACCAATGACTGCCCATTTTTCTCCACTGGATAAAACTCTAGAAGTTGATGTTGAAATATATCATCAGATAGGAGTAACTAGAGATCCAATTTCACCTCATATAAACCTTTTCCAGTTTTTTACTTTGACTGTTGAAAAATCTATTAGGCACCTCATAACCATCTTTGTTATAGAGCCTCGATCACTGACTGAGGTTCCTACCACTCTACCTCGAGCTGAACCTACTACCTTAGACCAGATCCAAGCCCAGGATAAAATAAAATCACTGATTAAACCTTCTTCAAATCCTTTATATTGTTGTCAAATTATTTTTTTCCCTTTTATAGGATTTTTCTATATGAACTGTAATGTACAATCTTTTTTTATGCATGATAATTATCTTTCTTAATGCTTTATTCTTTATGTTCTTCATATCTTTCTTTTCTACTGCATTTACTATATTCTTATGATTTTTTTTACCTTTTTATAAAATCCCATAAGGGATATAACTCTATAATGGAATTTATATATATCCTTTACAAATGATATTTCATTTTCATTGATACCATGTCTACACTATCATCATTTAACATTATTATCATTAATATCATGTTCATGATATGTGATGATTTATTTGTCTTTGATCTAACCTTTAAAGCCATTATTTGTGATCAAAAAAGGGGGGATATTATTGAAATCATTATATTAAGGATCACAAAAATCATGCTTGTTATAATATTAATGACTTTCATGTTTTCTGTAATCATCTTATAATCTAAGATGGATGATGATAACTTTCCTAACCAATGATTCACTGCTACAAATTATTTTTTGACAAAGTATGGAATGATTCATAGCTAGGATGTCAAACTGTTAGAATGTAATTTTGGAAAATTATGTGACACCACTATCCTGAAGATATCTATTCATAAAAAGGGGATAACCCCCAAGACTTATAGGGGTCACTATAAACCCTATCTGAAATAACCCACTACATGGGGGATTATCACTCATGTATGTTAGTCATGTCGATTCCTCAAACCCCACTTAGGGAAGTAGAGGAAATGATAGTTTAATAAACACAGTTCTCATGGAGGGATATACAAACTCTCTCTAAACAAATCACATAGAGGGGATCACACATGATGCTCAGAACATTGCACCTCATTGGACCCTCATGGGGTTAGAACAAGGGAACAAACCCAACTAGAACTAGTTTACATGTCACTAAAAGAAGAATCCTTCTAAAAATACCTCATGTCATATCATATAATATAAAGAAAAGGATACCATCACATGGTATAAAAAACCATTCAGGATAGTCTACTCATAGGCCAAAATCCATGTCTCGAAGAAGAGGTTACATGAGTAAGATGTCTTTAAGGTAAGTACACATCGTGTCCTCCTAGGGTACACAATGTTTCTCACTAAGACGATACCTTTCCATGACCCCTTATGGTACTTTTGATGTATAATAATAGTACATGGTGTTTATTATGGTCTACACAGTGTGTGACCTCACCTAGATACATGGGCCTTCCCTCACCTACACACGGCTCGGCTAGCCATATACACTACATGTACATAGAGCACACAATATTTCTTGATAGCATGGGATACAGTTTTATGATCCATCCCATTCTTGTGTTCATCATCATGTTCCCATGTATGGAACCCCATGACCATTCACCTATCAATGTCCTCTGACCCATGTACACCTAGGGTCTGGCCATGTACCGCCACTTGACCAAGTCACCTTTCATGACATGTCTTCCATGTCCTTTGCCACATGGTCGGTTCCCACTATACTCCATGTACCCCCAATACATGGTTTGTAGTTCCCGAAACTCAATATTCCCCAAACATGAAGAACATTCCACATGTTCTCCATCACTACACACCCTATGATCGATATTTCTGAATGAAAAATCCATTCAAACCTCCCAAAATACCCATTTTCCCGATTTCTCATAGATCTACCCCTAAGGGATCCTTAGAAATCATAATAGGTATATCAAACCTGAATAATATGCATATATGGGGATTATGATGTAAAACTAAATTTTTGACCACCTCATGGAGAAATGGTGAATATTTTGGTATAGATCCACACCCTAAAGTTGATACACCACAATCCGAGAGTGATCACCATCAATAATAGAGTTTGAATGAACCTCCTCTTCTAGGTTCCTCCTAGGTTTTTCAATATCACAAGTGTGAATCCCTCTACCTTTCTTCTACACGTGGGAATCCAAATAGGGGATGTATAAGGGTTTATTTAACTAATTAAATAAACCTTTATTATTTATCCCATTCAACAATAGTCTCCCTCTTCCAAAAATCCAATGGAAACCAAATTTATATCATGTATACGGTAAAAAAAATACCAGACCTAATGGTGATATGGTGTTTTTGATTCAAGAAACAATTTCTGATTTATTCCATTATTTATATAAAACTATGCATGCATGATATAAAATATTTAATATTATTAATACCACCAAACCAAGGCTCTCCATTCCTTGGAATTTTTCACCTTCTTTATGACCAACTATGGAAATATTCTATGAAATAGTCAAAAGTATTACATGGAAAAATAGTTTCATTATACTCTACCCACCTTAGAGATTTTCATCATGAAAGGAAAAAAAATCCCACTCACAAGATAGGATACTAAAGCATCAACTAGATTTCCCACTACCTAGATATATCCTAAGGGTTTTCATGTTTTCAACAAACATGCATCAAAGGTAAACACATACCCACAAAGGTTATGCTTTTGTAAGGCCTGAAACACCATCAGGCTCCTTGAAAAGGACACTCCACTCCCAATGTTCAGTTTATTCTGGTTGACATCATATAATGAGTCATACACTGTAACGCCCCGACCCCAGCTACCCAGAGTCGGTGCATTAGTTCGTAACATTGGCATGATCACAAAAGATCAAGTCTCGAAAGACCGATTAGTTTAGTAGCCTTGGAAACACTAGATACATTCATAAGTCTTACATTACATCATAAAGTGAAAAACTAATAACAAAGTCTTCATAGTCCACACTCATATCCTCTTCTGACTATCCCTACAGGTCATTCATAAAATACTTCTTCACATCCTG
The DNA here is from genome assembly GCA_963277665.1 of Viscum album. NCBI lineage: Eukaryota > Viridiplantae > Streptophyta > Magnoliopsida > Santalales > Viscaceae > Viscum > Viscum album. The sequence continues at coordinate 3,429,816 of OY728122.1, read as the reverse complement.
GAAAATATTAAAACATTGAAAGGGGTGAGCTCAGATGCTCAGTAAGGATAACAATATTGCGGAAGCTTTCATAAATAAACATCAACATTTAAGGCAATGTATAACTAAAACAAAAGCCTTTTAAACATGAACTTCAACATAATATGAAAAAAGTAAAATGAGATAATTCCATTCACTTCTTCACATGGATATTCTACTGGTCGAATAATCACATGCAATATCAAAAACCACTTTCATAATGAGGGAATGTATAATGCCAGACATTCTGAAACACTTTGTCAAGGCCTCGGCCAAGACGTCTAAAATGATTAAGGCCTCGGCCAAAACCATAAATCAAATTGGGAAAGGGCCTCGGCCAATTCCACGTCTAGTTGTCTCATGAGACCTACCGATGCATCGAGGAGCTATAGAGGGCTCCACCCGTCACATATTAAGTCCAATACATTCCTCATATGAATAGGTTTAAACATATAATAAACCATAACATAATCGTATCACATAAAACATGCACAAAGGAAACATAACATTTCCACATTTCAATCACAAGATATCAATACAGAACATTGATATAATAAAAACTCTTTCAAAACCATTTTCAATAACAAAATAAAAGAAAGTTAAAACTTTGGATTTATTTTTCATTAAAAAAATGATGGCTTGTAGAGGAAGCCGAAACTCAAATAATAGTCACGGCGGCAAAGAAGTCGTTGTCGCTGCATAAGTACGGAAAGAAAAACATTCCCTTTTTGTCTTTTAGTAAAACGCTTCGTATAAAAAAGATTCCTTTTGAATAAACGTAAAAGTCAAAGGGGTTTATACACCATATAAAAGAAAGTTGTGTATAAAACCAAATATGCCTCAATGAAAGGAGATTGAGACGAAGTCCTTAAAAAGATCATTTTTAAAATAAAATAGATCTATTATGTGTATTCACTATAGGTACACATAAAGAAAGTAAAAATACAAAATAATACATAATAATATCATGACATAATTTGAAAGTAAGAGATTAACCCAAAGAATGGAAGTTGGGTTATGAAATTCCCTTACCTCATGTCCGACTTGACTCAACCGTTCTTTAACCTCCTGAATAATAAACTAGAGTTAATATATACCTTATTAAGAGCCATTTTTAATTTCATTATCCTTTTTATATCACTTATTACAATGTTATGAACATTATGTAATTATTTAAGTTAATAACGGTCGTTTTGTCGATCTTTGGTACTTGAGTCAATAATAAACTTCTTATAATTACAAGTTGTTTATGTGGTAGATTATCCATTATCTCCAGAATTATATTCATTATTTAGATGTCATATATATATTATATATCCAGTATATACATTCATTTATAATATTACGTAACATTTAGAGGTAAGAAATGAAATGCACCGTTCATGGAGACGGTAAGCCGTACGTACGCATGAACGCTACTTTCATTTCAATTTCATATTTAATGGAAATAAATCATAATTATATAAATGTATAATATAATTCCAGTATAATATATTGTATAATACCATTTACTCCATCCTTTATACATCCCACATATGGCATTAACGATTCAAATCACTTTGAGGGGGCGGTAGTCCGCACTTCCTAAAATGAAATTATCACGTTTTACCCATAATGGAAATCATAAAGTATGCCATAAATGAGAAATACAGAAGCATAAGTAAAACATAAACATATTATATATCATATATAAAAACAGTGACATATTAATGGCCACCTTTGAAGGTGTTATATGAGTGTTGAACAATCATCGTTTCGTGAGGCAGAAATTCGCCATCCACAGAAACCGTATGTTCTTTAACCATTAGATGTAGGTGTGTGTAAGTGTAGCTCGAATACTTCTTATAACAATATCCTAGTATATTGAGGATAGTGGTGTTGTCACAAAAGAAATGAATAAAAAGAGTTTAGGGGGTTGGAGAAGAAAAATAAAACAAAACAACATTAGAGAAGACATTACCTCAAAATCGGGTAACTCTTTTTGATTTGAGCCAAAGGCTTCTTTGGGAAGAGTTCTGCCCAAAGTAAGGCTTCTAGGAGTAAGAGGGAGAAGTTGGGAGAGTATTTGGGCAGAGTTTGGCCGATCCAAATGGCTTAATGGTGTGAATAAGGTGGGGGAGGTGGGGGCCTTTTATAAGTGGAGAGGAGGGGCACTTTTGGAAAGATTGAAATGTTATATTATTTCACAATGCTTTTCGGATTCTAAAGGTCCCACACTTATATAATTCGAGGCTAAGGTGATAAGGTTTCGAAATCTCCTCATCCAATAGGCTTTGTACAAGTGTAAGCCTTGTAATTTGCATTATCTTCTCATTTTATTTAAATCGTTAAATAATGAGGTCATCGCTGCATCATAATGATGTGATAAATAATTTAATTTATTTAATGTCTAAAAATTATAAAAAAAATACTATGATGTATTAAATCGTTTTAGCTTTCTAATAAATATTTATAGTCAAAATTTGGACTTGTGTAACCCCACTTAAAAACTATTTTAGTAAAATAACTCATGTTTGTGTCAATTTAATTTTAACATTAAATAAATATATATTAATGTAATTTTCCAACTAAAGTGGCTCCATGGGGTCCCCAAGTTGACCCATGGGTTTTCTTGGTCGGCCATGACTCATCCAATAGGAGTAGGACAAGTTTCAAGCTCATCTCATATTATTAAATCATTATTTTTACCTTAAACTACACTAATTACCTCTAATCGCGATTAAGAACTTAAAAGTTACTATTCACCAAAAATTATTTTAATCTCATTGAACCACATTTTACTTCTTAATGAAAATCATGTATTTCGGATTTTTGAAAATCAAATCACAGAAGTGGTAATATTTTATTTTAACGAAAAATCAGTTATTTAACTACCACTTAGTGGTTTCACTATTCATCAAAAATTGATGTTTTTCAGAATAATGCCAAAATTTCACCCTAAGCTATAATTGATATTCCGAATTCAAAAATGATGTCTATTTTACAAAATTACAAACATATAATTTTCATTAATTAATTTTATAATTAATTCCCGCTGTCACAACAAATAGCATGTTTTAAGAAACAATTTATATCAAAAGATTGACAATTGTTTATGTCCAATTTCAATGTTAAATTAATTCTAATGACCACCATTGGATAAAATGGTAAAAATATATTCTAATTATACTTTGAAACTAATAAATAGTATAATTTATCACTATAAATTATTTTTATTAAAAAAGTTGTTTTTAAGTATTTTTCACAATTCATAAAAAATTAGAAGTTCTCAGAAAAATACCAAAAATTCAACATAGGCTAATTGAGATATTAAGAATACAAAAAGGAAGTCCATTTTGAAATATAAAATTTCTATAATTTTAAAAAGTGGTCATTACTATTCATAACGGCTACTTTGATTAGTCGCGGTGTTTTAGAACTCGAAGTTGCGTACAATGCAAGTCATTGCATTATTGAATGAGAAGCGTATCATGGAAGCTCGGGGTGTTACATTCTCCCCTCCTTCAATAAATTGTGTCCTCGCAATTTGAAAAAAAAAATTCTTTGAAAATAAAAGGTTGAAAAGAGAAAATACCTCTGTGGAAAACCTACATCATAAATAAGATTAATAAAATTTAGCCTTAATAAGAGGGAAATGGAAATAAGAAAGTCACCACCAAATTATGATCTCGATAAGGAGAACATTGGTGGAAATTAGAGACATATAATTGGAGGAAAAACGTAAATATTTGTAGGGAGTGATTGAGGTCATCAATCACAATCAACTGTCAAATTGAGGGCCTCAAAGCCTTCAATCTATGTTGATTTAAAATATCATCAGTTCAACAAGACATAAGGTATTAGGATAACACATTTTTTTGTTTTAATATCCCTTTACTAAAGTTTAAGAATTAATTTATTCATTGAATAAGAGATAGGTATATATATTTTTATGCTTGACAATTAGAGTTTCAACCTTCAACTCATCTTTCACTCAAAAAGATAATAGAACTCAAAAATATTATACTTATCCTAATTGTATAAGGTTCCAAATGTTAACACATACCATTTAGATTAGTAAAATTATTTTTTAATAACCGGGGACTTCCTGTAGGCTAGTGGTAGGAAATAAAGGCTTGTCGCACTATGGTTGTGGGTTCGATTCCTGCATCTTTTTCCGACGCGACGGGTTATTCCCCACCCTGCAGGTTGTCCTTTTCCTAAAACTATAGTATTATAATATTCCAAAAATAATCTTCAGAAATTCTTTAACCTTAAACAATACTATACATGGTTCAACTTAATCCATTCCAACCTTAATAGTTATCCAAAATACCTCCGTCCAGACTTTCTCTAAAAGGTCTCTAAATTCCAAAATCAATTGTAACATCAGATTCCCCAAACAAAGAAAAGTTTCTCTTATTGTCACATACTAAAAATATGATTACCTTAATTATATTAAAACCTTACTGAAATCAACAAGTACTGCAGTACAATCCATATATATATATCACATTATTCTTATAACCAGAATATAATCCTTGAGTCCAAAAGCACCAATACATTAATTATTCCGCTTCAACTGTAGTCACAGCATAAGATTGGCCTTGATCCCTTGGCCTTTTCTGAGGTAAGTTTCCCTGACGCTTAGGACATTCATTTGCATAATGCCCTGTTTCCCTACAATTGTAGCATTCAAGTTTGACAGCCTCTTTCTTTCCCTTGCAATCACGAGCCTGGTGACCTTTTTCTCCACATTTATAACAAACTCCCATTCCTTTTAGGCAAGTACCAGGGTGATTCTTCCCACAATTATCACATAATGGAAAATACTTCTTTCCCTTTTTCCCTTTATCTGTCTCTTGTTCCACCATTCTCTTCTTCTCTTGCTTTACTTTGTTGTCATAAGACTTAGAGAATTTCTTTTCTGTCTTGATAGCACACGAGACAATATCTTCGTATGATGAGAAGGATTGTGATACTAAAGCTCGACGGAGAAATGGTTTTAACCCATCAAAGAAATGGTCAATCTTACTCCTTGGGTTACATATATAATGGGCAGCATACCTCGCTAACCATGTAAAGTTGGCCTCATACTTTGCGACATTCTCATCCTCCTTTTGTTTCAGACTCAGAAATTGCCTTTCCATATCTGCTCTATGGTCATGAGGAAAGTATTTTTCTAAGAAAAGATCTTTGAACTCCCTCCATTCCATATTCGATATGTCATCATCTTCCTTTGTGTTTTGAATCAATGAACACCATTGATCAGCATCTCCAGTGAGGTGGTAAACTGCCATGACAACCTTCTCCCTTTCACTACTCCCCAAGGCATGGAAGATTTTCTCTAAGGAATTTATCCATTGCTCAGCTACTATAGGATTTGTACTCCCATTGAAGGTTGGTGGTTTTTGCCTCATGAAACGGTCTAGCATTGATCCTCCACGTTTCGGATCAGGGTTCTCCATATGAGTAAGGTTATTATTCATAACCTGAGTGAGTTGTCCCAGTATGGTAATAAGTTGATTAGCACCAGTTGTATCTCCAGATCCACAATAATTATCTTGAGCAGGAGGGCAATCCCTACACGGAGTGCGTGCATTGATACGATTTCCATTCCTTCCACTAGGAGCCATTTCTAAACAATGACATAAACTATATTAGTTTATGAAATAAAATACATAATTCCATATTTGTAAAACACTTAACACTAATTGAACTATTTATGGATATAATCCATAACCATAAAAATTCTTTCTTCGAGGAAGTATATACTCATAACCCTTCATAGTGGTTTGTAAAGAAAATGAGAATTATCCTAAGCATATCCCCCAGGAGTGTCGTAACCAAGAGTGCAGCAAGGCCCGTTGTCGTGCACCGGTTCTCGTTCGAGTCTAGCTCAAAGTGGTGTTTTCGGGTTTTACCCCTAGGTACATCTGTGCTAGAGCCGCCTCTACCTGCTCATATCCAGACAAGGATGTATTTCTCGGAAAACTCACAACATCTCTACAATACCAAAATTCTAGGAAGTTATTCTATACTAATCCTCAAAGTCTATCTTCGGGCTATGTGCTCTAATCAGAGTTTATCTAAATCTAGCTTCCAAGGTTAGTACTAAACTGCCTCTGATACCAACTGTAACGCCCCGACCCCAGCTACCCAGAGTCGGTGCATTATTTCGTAACATTGGCATGATCACAAAAGATCAAGTCTCGAAAGACCGATTAGTTTAGTAGCCTTGGAAACACTAGATACATTCATAAGTCTTACATTACATCATAAAGTGAAAATCTAATAAAAAAGTCTTCATAGTCCACACTCATATCCTCTTCTGACTATCCCTGCAGGTCATTCATAAAATACTTCTTCACATCCTGGAAAATATTAAAACATTGAAAGGGGTGAGCTCAGATGCTCAGTAAGGATAACAATATTGCGGAAGCTTTCATAAATAAACATCAACATTTAAGGCAATGTATAACTAAAACAAAAGCCTTTTAAACATGAACTTCAACATAATATGACAAAAGTAAAATGAGATAATTCCATTCACTTCTTCACATGGATATTCTACTGGTCGAATAATCACATGCAATATCAAAAACCACTTTCATAATGAGGGAATGTATAATGCCAGACATTCTGAAACACTTTGTCAAGGCCTCGGCCAAGACGTCTAAAATGATTAAGTCCTCGGCCAAAACCATAAATCAAATTGGGAAAGGGCCTCGGCCAATTCCACGTCTAGTTGTCTCATGAGACCTACCGATGCATCGAGGAGCTATAGCGGGCTCCACCCGTCACATATTAAGTCCAATACATTCCTCATATGAATAGGTTTAAACATATAATAAACCATAACATAATCGTATCACATAAAACATGCACAAAGGAAACATAACATTTCCACATTTCAATCACAAGATATCAATACAGAACATTGATATAATAAAAACGCTTTCAAAACCATTTTCAATACCAAAATAAAAGAAAGTTAAAACTTTGGATTTATTTTTCATTAAAAAAAATGATGGCTTGTAGAGGAAGCCGAAACTCAAATAATAGTCAAAGCGGCGGAGAAGTCATTGTCGCCGCATAAGTACGGAAAGAAAAACATTCCCTTTTTGTCGTTTAGTAAAACGCTTCGTATAAAAAAGATTCCTTTTGAATAAACGTAAAAGTCAAAGGGGTTTATACACCATATAAAAGAAAGTTGTGTATAAAACCAAATATGCCTCAATGAAAGGAGATTGAGACGAAGTCCTTAAAAAGATCATTTTTAAAATAAAATAGATCTATTATGTGTATTCACTATAGGTACACATAAAGAAAGTAAAAATACAAAATAATACATAATAATATCATGACATAATTTGAAAGTAGGAGATTAACCCAAAGAATGGAAGTTGGGTTATGAAATTCCCTTACCTCGTGTCCGACTTGACTCAACCATTCTTTAACCTCCTGAATAATAAACAAGGGTTAATATATACCTTATTAAGAGCCATTTTTAATTTCATTATCCTTTTTATATCACTTATTACAATGTTATGAACATTATGTAATTATTTAAGTTAATAACGGCCGTTTTGTCGATCTTTGGTACTTGAGTCAATAATAAACTTCTTATAATTACAAGTTGTTTATGTGGTAGATTATCCATTATATCCAGAATTATATTCATTATTTAGATGTCATATATATCTTATATATCCAGTATATACATTCATTTATAATATTACGTAACATTTAGAGGTAAGAAATGAAATGCACCGTTCATGGAGACGGTAAGCCGTACGTACGCATGAACGCTACTTTCATTTAAATTTCATATTTAATGGAACTAAATCATAATTATATAAATGTATAATATAATTCCAGTATAATATAGTGTATAATACCATTTACTCCATCCTTTATACATCCCACATATGGCATTAACGATTCAAATCACTTTGAGGGGGCGGTAGTCCGCACTTCCTAAAATGAAATTATCACGTTTTACCCATAATGGAAATCATAAAGTATGCCATAAATGAGAAATAAAGAAGAATAAGTAAAACATAAACATATTATATATCATATATAAAAATAGTGAGATCTTAATGGCCACCTTTGAAGGTGTTATATGAGTGTTGAACAATCATCGTTTCGTGAGGCAGAAATTCTCCATCCACAGAAACCGTATGTTCTTTAACCATTAGATGTAGGTGTGTGTAAGTGTAGCTCGAATACTTCTTATAACAACATCCTAGTATATTGAGGATACTGGTATTGTTACAAAAGAAATTAATAAAAAGATTTTAGGGGGTTGGAGAAGAAAAATAAAACAAAACAACATTAGAGAAGACATTACCTCAAAATCAGGTAACTCTTTTTGATTTGAGCCAAAGGCTTCCTTGGGAAGAGTTCTGCCCAATGTAAGGATTCTAGGAGTAAGAGGGAGAAGTTGGAAGAGTATTTGGGCAGAGTTTGGCCGAGCCAAATGGCTTGATGGTGTGAATAAGGTGGGAGAGGTGGGGGCCTTTTATAAGTGGAGAGGAGGGGCACTTTTGGAAAGATTGAAATGTTATATTATTTCACAATGCTTTTCGAATTCTAAAGGTCCCACACTTATATAATTCGAGGCTAAGGTGATACGGTTTCGAAATCTCCTCATCCAATTGGCTTTTTACAAGTGTAAGCCTTGGATTTTGCATTATCTTCTCATTTTATTTAAATCGTTAAATAATGAGGTCATCGCTGCATCATAATGATGTCATAAATAATTTAATTTATTTAATGTCTAAAAATTATAAAAAAAATACTATGATGTAGGAAATCGTTTTATCTTTCTAATGAATATTTATAGTCAAAATGTGGACTTGTGTAACCCCACTTAAAAACTGTTTTAGTAAAATAACTCATGTTTGTGTCAATTTAATTTTAACATTAAATAAATATATATTAATGTCATTTTCCAACTAAAGTGGCTCCATGGGGTCCCCAAGTTGACCCATGGGTTGTCTTGGTCGGACATGACTCATCCAATAGGAGTAGGACAAGTGTCAAGCTCATCTCATATTATTAAAACATTATTTTTACCTTAAACTACACTAATTACCTCTAATCGCGATTAAGAACTTAAAAGTTACTATTCACCAAAAATTATTTTAATCTCATTGAACCACATTTTACTTCTTAATGACAACCATGTATGTCGGATTTTTGAAAATCAAATCACAGAATTGGTAATATTTCATTTTAACGAAAAATCAGTTATTTAACTACCACTTAGTGGTTTCACTATTCATCAAAAATTGAAGTTTTTCAGAATAATGCCAAAATTTCACCCTAAGCTATAATTGATATTCCGAATTCAAAAATGATGTATATTTTACAAAATTACAAACATATAAGTTGCATTAATTAATTTTATAATTAATTCCCGCTGTCACAACAAATAGCGTGTTTTAAGAAACAATTTATATCAAAAGATTGACAATTGTTTATGTCCAATTTCAATGTTAAATTAATTCTAATGACCACCATTGGATAAAATGGTAAAAATATATTCTAATTATACTTTAAAACTACTAAATAGTATAATTTATCACTATAAATTATTTTTATTAAAAAAGTTGTTTTTAAGTATTTTTCACAATTCATAAAAAATTAGAAGTTCTCAGAAAAATACCAAAAATTCAACATAGGCTAATTTCGATATTAAGAATACAAAAATGAAGTCCATTATGAAATATAAAATTTCTATAATTTTAAAAAGTGGTTATTACTATTCATAACGGCTACTTTGATTAGTCGCGGTGTTTTAGAACTCGAAGTTGCGTACAATGCAAGTCATTGCATTATTGAATGAGAAGCGTATCATGGAAGCTCGGGGTGTTACATACACATTGGTCCTTAGCTACGACATGTGAACACATAGACAACCCAATCTCACTGCTATCATGGGGTTATGTGATACACCACCTCACTATCCTAATTCACTAACTAGAAAAAAGACCTATGAACCTAAAATATAATCAATTCTCCAAGACACATCTCTATATTCCTTGACAAGACAATATCTCATGGATCAAAATATCTTCTTGTTGAACTCCAAATGACACCATCATCAGTCCTAAATGGACCCCTATTGTTTATTGGTAGTCCTCATATACCTTTGTATGAACTTCCACCTTTGTAACCATAACTAGAACTAACTTTAGGACCATAATCATGGTCTCCCACTTGACCTGACCAGTACAGTGGTGACCATCAGGGTCTCCCATAACAGAACCCAAATGGTGCTACTTTGATGGTGGAGTGGTAATTACTACGATGTGAAAACTCTGCCGAAGGTGGTAGATCCTCCTAGATATGTCCAAAAACTAACATTCAATACCAAAAAATGTTCTCTAAAAACTGAATGATCTGCTACATGGCCATCGAACTGGGATGGGAAATCCATTCTCAACCAAAAACAAGTCCCAAAACCACATATATCCTCTTAATAATCGTGATGAGAAGCAAGAATCATGGTCTAAAATTATCATAATAGCAACCCAAAATTTCTTACATTACTATTACATCATTTTTAAGATAAAAACATAATATTATTACACCTTGAGGATCAAATGATTTAGTGTATTTGGAAAACTAGGACCATTCATAACTTTTACAACATAAATCATAAACAATCATTTAATTCCTTCTTCACTAGCTTCTTATTGGAACTTTCCCTCTCCTTAGTATATGTAGTCACTTGAGGATATAAATAAAAAAATGGGTGGGATAAAAGCCAAGTAAGAGGATAGATAAGAACAATATAGCATGGGGTGAGCATAATCATAACATGCGAAGAAGATCATAAACATGAGAGGAAGCATAAATATAAGACTTGAAATGTGGCAATGCATAAAAATGAAACATCATGTCTTAGTGGTTAACTACCACACACACATGTGAAAAAATATAGAATCTTGTCCGCATAATTTCACATTTACTCATGAGATTAATCACTTTACCCAATGTAATGGAGTTATGTATAATTCTGGGCGCACCCGTCACATTCAAAAATTCATATTGCGCTATATAATTCTAGGCGCACCCGTCACAACATAATATTATCATTATCATGCTTTCCACATAGAACATATATCAATAATGATCATAACTAACCCATGTAAAGGAATTTGTTTCATCTCATAATAACACATTCATAAACTTTGGCTTCCCAAAACAAAGAGGGAATAACATACTTGATACAAGAACCATCAAACTTGAATGAGAAGTAAAAGGTGAGTTCTTAAAAGAAGAGTTCATTTGGAAAAAAATTTGATTGACATAAACTATAGTGGTAAACATGTATGTCCCAGAAAAATAAATAAAATGATGAAAAAATGATTTTTTTAGGAGTAACCATATCAAAAATGGAGTGAAAGAGGGATAACCCAAAGGATGAAATTTGGGTTTGAGAAATTCCCCTTACCTTGTATCCGAATGCTTCCATCTATTTAATGTCATATATAATGACATTATATTCATTAATTATAAATTAAAGAACATTTTATACATGAATATATTTCATTCTGGTTTTATTATATCATTTTATGTTCATTTGGATGACTTATAAAGTTTAAAAACATTGTTCGGGGATGTTTGTTTTTATGGTTTTTCTTGGGTGGTTCACTTGTATTCCTAAATTTAAGTTCATGTAGAACATGGGTAAACATCCCGAACTGATATTACCTGTTATTAATGATATTAAAATATTTTTAATGATCTTATCATGAATCTTATTATATCCATGTGGATGAATCATTAGATAACAATTAAATGATGATTGTTTGGGTTAATTTGAACGGTTTCTCGATCATAATGAACTTGTTTTATTTTATCACTAATAATATGGTAATAATTTAGTTAAAGAACATTATATAGGATATAATACATATAAAAAATTCTGGTTCCACCATAAAAATGGTTTCATTACCCGATATGAAGGTAGAAGAGAACATGTCGTTCTTGAAGGTGATAAATTAACACCTCACGAACAACGTTCTCTTTAATAAAAAAAAGAAGAGGGAAAAGGGGTTGGATGATATAATATCCCATTTTCATCATAACATACTATTAAATTTATAATAATGGAGTTACAATACCATTTGGATGATGATAGGTGGGGGTTGATCAAGAAATGAACTTGAAATTGAAAGGAAATTAAAAGAGAAGAGGGAGAGAAATTACCTCTTGAATCCTCCTCTTGAGATCTTCCTTAAGGGCCTAATATTGGTATTTTGATGAGACCAGATGATATTTGAAGTGTGGGAGGGGATAGGGAAGATTTTTGGGAAGATTTTAGACAAGGATTCAAGCTTGAGAGGTGTGAGTAAATGAGTGTATGAATGGTGGTATTTATAGTGGAGGGCAGAGGGGTTTCCGTAATATAAAATTCATTAGTTTAATAATTTCCCCTAAGACAAGGAATAACGAGTCTTTCATGACCAAGAATAGTAATTTTATATTGTAATCCCGAACCAAGTGGGCTTACATCAGTAGAACATCAAACATGACCCTATAATTAGCTTATTTAGCTTATTTTGTAAATTACGACATTTCATTATTCATCAAAAAAATTCAAGTTTTTCAGAAAAATCCCAAAATTCCACCCCAACCATATTTCGACGTGTAGAATCTAAAAATGAACTCCATTTTTCAAAAATAATTTTTTAAATATGATTTATTTAATAATTAATTAAAATTATGGTTTATTACTAAATGTTTTTTAAACTTTCATTTACTTATTCTAAAATATAGGTACATCATAATTTCACTTGAATATTTTTTTATACTATCCTAGGTAAGGTTACTATTAATTAGAGTTATATCACTATTAATAAGGGTAGGTTACTATTCAATGAAAATTATTTTTGTTTTATTAGACTCCAAAAATCATCTTGAACACAACCGTGTATGTCAGATTTTCAAAATTCCAAACACAGAAGTGAAAAAATTATGTTTAATGGTCACTTAGAACTTAGTAGTTCATTATGTTGTGTTTTCATTTGATTTTATGAAATATTTATAAGAAGGTAATTTCCATTGAAAAACTTTTGGTCATTGCATTCTTCCCCCCTTATGAAATTTCTCCCTTGAAATTTTAATTTACACAAACAGGTGAGGGTAATTCTTCTCAATTGACTCTTCTAGTTCCCAAGTTTCTTCCTCGAACTTATGGTTTCCCCACAAAACTTTGACAAGATGGGTTGTCTTATTGCGTAGAAACTTATCTCTTCGATCTAGAATCTTTACTGGATGCTTCTCATAAGAGAGATCATCTTCCAGCTGTACCACCTCTGAGTTTAGTACATGTGAGGGGTCTGATATGTACTTCCTCAACAGTGATACATGAAACACATCATGAACTTGAGCCATATTCAGTGTAAGTGAATGTCGATAGGCCATGGCTCATATCCAGTCAAGGATCTCAAAGGGGCCAACGTACCTAAGGCTTAGCTTCCCTTTATTTCCAAACCCCATGACTCTCTTCCATGGTGATAGTCGTAGGAAGACTTTATCTCCAACTTTGAACTCTAAGTCCCTTCGATGGTTGTCAGCATAGCTCTTTTGCCGACTCTGAGTAGCTTTGGTGTGTTTTTGGATGACTTGAACCTTATTTGTCATCTCTTGAACAAGATCGGGTCCAAGTATCTTTCTTTCTCCAACTTCATCCCAACAGGTTAGAGTTATACATCACTTTCTGTATAGAGCTTCAAATGGATCCATCTAAATACTCGAGTGGAATCTATTGTTGCATGAGAACTCAGCCAATGGAAGATGCTGATCCAACCCACCTTTGAATTCAAGAGAGAAGTCTCTTATCATATCTTTAAGCATCTGAATTTTCCTTTCAGATTGGTCATCAGTCTGGGGGTGATAGGTCGTGCTGAAATTTAATCCAGTGTTCAAAGCATGTTGAAGGCTCCTCCAGAATATAGATGTGAACCTTGGATCATGGCCAGATACAATTGATATTGGAACTCCATGTAGTCTCACCACTTCCTTCACATATATCTTTGCAAGTTTTTCAAGAGAGAGGTCTTCCTAAATAGAGATAAAATGGGCGGTCTTGGTGAGTCGATCAACCACAAACCATATCACATTGTTTCTCTTTGACGTCTTCGGGAGACCCATGACAAATTCCATAGTAACATTTTCCCATTTCCACATGGGTATAGGTAATGGTTTCATCATCCCTTTGGAATTTTTTGCTCTGCTTTAACATTCTAACATACCAAGCACCTTGATATATATTCTGTAATCTCATTCTTTATGTTACCCCACTAGAAGTGTTCTCGGAGATCATGGTACATCTTGGTACTCCGAGGATGGATAGAGAAATTTGATATATGTGTATTGTCTAATAGCTCCATCTTTATCCCGGGTGATGAAGGCACACAAAGCCATGTTCCAAACCGAATGACACCATCATCGTCGATATGTAACTCTTGCAGTTTCCCTTCCTTTACTGCATTCACCCTATTTTGTATATCTACATCATCCCTTTGTGTTTCCTTAATATTCTCTTGGATGGATGGTTTCACAATAATTTGGGAAAGGTAGGATTTATCCCCTACCCTTATGATTTCCAAATACATCCATTTCATATCTAAGAATATAGGGTCTTTCTCAATCCATAACATAGATAGAGTAGCAGGTTCATTTCTTCTTAGAGCATCAGCTACATTGTTCGCCTTTCCAGGATGGTAGTGAATAGAGCAATCATAATCCTTGATTTTCTCTAACCATCTCCTTTGACGCATGTTGAGCTCCTTTTGTGGGAATATATACATTAGGCTCTTGTGGTCAGCGTATATGTCACACTTCTCACCATAAAGGTAGTGCCACCAGATTTTCATGGAAAAAATCACAGATTCCAGCTCTAGATCATGCGTCGGGTAGTTCTTCTCATGGATCTTCAACTTTCATGAGGCGTAGGCTATCACATTACCTTTTTGCATGACTACACAACCCAATCCATTCTTTGAAACATCATTGTATATCACAAAACTTTCTCCACTTTTCAGTAGTGTGAGTATTGGTGCAGTGATTAGCCTTCTCTTTAGCTCCTTGAAGCTTTCCTCACATTCTTCCGTCCAAACATACTTTACCCCTTTCCTTGTTAACTTAGTTAGTGCGATTGACAATCATGAGAAGTTTCTCACAACACGTTGGTAGTACCCAGCTAATCCAAGAAAACTACGAATTTCTATGACACTGGAGGTCTTGGAACATTGCACAATCACCTTTGTTTTTGAAGGATCCATAGAAATTCCCTCACTTGTGATCACATGTCCCAATAATGTGACTTGATTCATCCAAAATTCACACTTTCTGAACTTGGCATATAACTTCTCCTTTCTTAATGTTTCCAACACAAGTCTTAGATGTTATTCATGTTCCTCCTTTCTCTTGGAGTAGATGAAAATATCATCCATAAACACTACCACAAATTTTTCTAGGTAATGTCTAAAGACTCTATTCATCAAATCCATGAATATTGCAAGGTCATTAGTAAGTCCGAAGGGCATCACCAAAAACTCATAGTGCCCATACCTTGTTCGGAAGGTAGTCTTATGAATATCTTCCTTCTTCACCTTTACCTGATGATACCCAGAATGAAGATCCACCTTTGAGAAGTATTGAGCTCCTCTTTACTGATCGAACAAGTCATCAATCCTCGGGAGAGGATACTTGTTCTTTATGGTGATCTAGTGGAGTTCCTGATAATCGATACACAGCCGCATTGTTCCATCCTTCTTCTTCACAAAGACCACTGGTGCACCCCAAGGTGATGCACTAGGGTGTATAAAACCTTTGTCCAGATTCTCTTGCAGCTGCTTCTTTAACTCCTCTAGTTTGATAGGATCCATCCTATAGGGACACTTTGGTATAAGAGAATCTCCAGGTATGAGTTAAATTGGGAACTATACCTCATGATCCGAGGGAATTCCGGGTAACTCTTTCGGGAAATACATCTTTGTATTCCCTCATGATGGGAATTTCTTCAAGGTTGGAACTTTCATTCGACTCAACCATTTGGGCGAGGTATGATTCTTCATAGGGAATCAACACCCACACCATTGAGGGATTTTTCAAAGGAGTTTCATGATCTTCCTTGCATTTGTAGAGGAGCATGGGATGGTTCAGAATATGAAAAGATATTTCCTTTTCCTGACAGTTGATATGTGCTCTATATAATGAGATCCAATCTGTTCCCATTATAGCATCGTATTCCCCCAAGGGAAGTATTATGAGATTTGGAGGAAGAACATTCCCACATATGCCAACAGGAAAAGATTCAAACACTTGGGTTGCAATTATTGCACCACTTAGTGTTTTTACAAATATCTCTACTTCAATGTTTCGGGGCTTCGATTCTACAGTTCTAACAAACATGCAAGATATAAAGGAATGCGTAGAAAAAGAATCAAATAAGACGTTTTCCATTCTTGAGTGAATATGAAGTGTACCTTGTATGACTTCATTGTCTTGCTCCACTTCCACAGTATTTATGGAATAAGCCTTCCCTTGTTCCTTTGTATTTTTTGGATACTGACGCTGATTACCCTCGAGAACTCAAGGTTTAGTGCACTGGCTTGCATAGTTCCCTAGCTCCCAACAGTTTTAGCATTGAACCATGGGTGGTTCTATCCTTTCTTCGGCTACATTCTCCTTCCTTTTCGTGTCTTTTCAACACTATTTTGCATGGTTTCATTCTTTCACACACTTGAACCACTTCCCCGTCCCTTTGATGCAGTTCCCATGGTGCAACTTCCCACATTTTTGACATGTGGGTTGTTGAGTTTTCTTCCCACCCTTATCATTAGATCCACCATCTTGAAACTCCATCTTTTGTTTCTTATAACCATATCCGTGGGACCATTCTCCAAACTCCATCTCCACTTTGAGAGAACACTGAACAACTTCTTCATAACTCCCAAAGTCTCGAATTGTAATATCCTTTTGAAGGTGTGGTTTTAATCCACTTAAGAATCTATCAATTTTTCTATCATTGTTGATAAAAAAACCTGAATCAAACCTTGCAAGCCTTGTGAAATTTGCTTCGTAGGTTGTGAAAGATTATACTTCTTTTTTCTTGAGCTCAATGAATTCTCTCTCTATCTCCGTACAAAGAGTTTGTGGGAAATACTTATTAATAAACATTATCTTAAAGTCTTACCATTCCATCTCTTCAATTTCCTCCCTTGGATTGGTGTTATTAATCAAATCCCACCATTGATAAGCTTCTCCATCTAGATGATAAATGGCTAGAGTCACCTTCTCTATCTCAGAACAGTGAAGCACAGAAATGATCTTCACTATGGATTTGACCCACTGTTCTGCAACTAGTGGATCAGAAGATCCACTAAACATCGGTGGTCGTTACCGCATAAAACATTCAATAGCCAGTTGCTCCCTCTTTGGTGATAGACGACATTCCCCATTATTATGGTTATTGTTCATAACTTGAGATAATTGGGTAAGTATTGCCATGAATTTTTGAACTCCACCTCTCAAATCATTGGGGATGTTGTTTGGGTAATCGTTTCATTGGCCCTCGAACGAGTTGTTGGCCTAGTTTCTCCTGGTTCCCACCATTTTCTAAAATAGAAAAGGTCAGAACAAAACATAAGTCAACAATTCATGAATAAATAACTTACTTATTTGAACAATTTATACTAAAATCATAACATATGGGATACCTATGTAGAGATTCTTGTGAGCCTATTTGTACTTAGTCTTATGCTAGAGGTTTTCTCTAGGGTTCACTAATCCTAATTCCCAAATTAATTAAACCTTGCCTTTAATTCCAACTATAGCGAACCAACCTTTTCTTAAATTACTATTACATAATTTTTAAGATAAACAATGTAATAGTATTACACATAGAGGATCCAATGGTTTAGTGTCTTGGGAAAACTCGGATCATTCATAACTTTTACAACATAAATCATAAACAATCATTTAATTCCTTATTCACTAGCTTCTTATTGGCACTTGCCCTCTCCTTAGTACATGTAGTCACCAGAGTATATACATCAAAAAAGGGGTGATCTAAAATCCTGATAAGAGGATAGATAATAACAGTGTAGAATGGGTTGAGAATAATCATAACATGGGAAAAAGATCATGAACACGAGAGGAAGCATAAATATAAGACTTCAAATGTGGCAATGCATAAAAATGAAACATCATGTCTTAGTTGTTAACTACCACACATACTTGTAAACAAAGATAGAATATTCTACACATAATTTCACATTTACTCATGAGATTCAACAATTTACCCAATGCATTGGAGTGCTGTATAATTCTGGGCGCACCCGTCACATTCAAACATTCATATTGTGCTATATAATTCCAGGCGCACCCGTCACATCATAATATTATCATTATAATGAATGCCACCTAGAAAATATATAAATAATGATCCTAACTATAAAATAGAAAGAAATGGTTTTCATCTAATAATAACAAATTCATAAACTTTGGGTTCCCAAAACAAATATGGAATAACATACTTGATACAAGAACTATCAACCTTGAATAAGAAGTAAATGGTGAGTTCTTAAAAAAATAGTTCTTTTGGAAATTTTTTTTTTGAAATAAACAATAGTGGTAAACATGTATATACAAGAAAATGAAATAAAATTATTAATAAATGCTTTTTTAGAAGTAACCATATCAAAAATGGAGTGAAAGAGGGAGAACCCGAAGGATGGAATTTGGGTTCGAGAATTTCCCCTTACCTTGTATCTGAACGCTTCTTTCTCTTTAATGTCCTGTATAATGACATTATATTCATTAATTATCAATTTAAGAACCTTTTATACGTGAATATAGTTCATTCTGGTTATGTTATGTCATTTTATGTTCCTTTGGATGACTTATAGAGTTTAAACACATTGTTCGGGGATGTTTGTTTTTATGTTTTTTCTTGGGTGGTTCACTTGTATTCATAAATTTAAGTTCGGGTAGAACATGGGTAAACATCCAAAAATGATAATACATGTAATTAATGATATTACAGGAGTTTGAATGATCTTATAATGAATCATTTTATATCCATGTGGATGAATCATTAGATAAGAATTAAATGATGACTGTTTGGGTTAATTTGAATAGTTTTTCAATCATAATGAACTTGTTTTATTTTATCAATAGTAATATGGTCAGAAGTTAGTTACAAAACTTTAAATAGGATATAATACATATAAAAAATTCTGGTTCAACCATAAAAATGGTTTCATTATCAGATTGGAATGTACACGAAAACATGTCGTTCTTGAAGGTGTTTAATTAACACCTCACGAACACCGTTCTCTTTAATAAAATAAATGGAAGAGGGAAAAGGGGTTGGATGATATAATATCCCAATAGAATCATAAAATTACATTAAATGTATAATAATAGAGTTACAATACCATTTTGATGAAGATAGGTGGGGATAGATCAAGAAATGAACTTGCAATTGAAAGACAATTAAAGGAGAAGAGGGAGAGAAATTACCTCTTGAATCCTCCTCTTGAGTTCTTCCTTGAGGGCCTAAGCTTGGTCTTTTGATGGGACCATAAACTCTTGGACGTAGGGGAGGGTATAGTAAATATGTTTGGGCAGATTTTAGACATGGAATCGAGCTTGAGAGGTGTGATAACATGAGGGTGTGAAAGGTGGTATTTATAGTGGAGGGGAGAGAGGTTTCCTTAATATAAAATTAATTAGTTTAAAAATTTCCCCTAAGACAAGGAATAGTGAGTCTTGCATGACCAAGAATAGTAATTTTATAATTTAATCCCGAACCAAGTGGTCTTACATCAGCAGAACATCACACATGACCCTATAATTAGCTTATTTTGCTTATTTTGCAAATTATGGTATTTCACTATTCATTAAAAAATTCAAGTATTTCTGAAAAATCCCAAAATTTCACCCCAACAATTTCTCGACATGTAGAATCCAAAAATGTAGTCCCTTTTTCAAAAATAATTTTCTAAATATGATTAATTTAATATTTAAATAAAATCATGGTTTATTACTAAAAAACAATTTTAAAACATTCATTTACTTATTTTAAAATATAGGTACATCATTCTTTCACTTGAATATTATTTTTATACTATAATAGGAAAGGTTAATATTCATTAGGGTATATCATTATTCATAAGGGTAGGTTACTATTCACCAAAAAAAATTTATTAGACTCCAAAAATCAGCTTGAACACAACCGTGTATCTCAGATTTTCAAAATTCCAAACATAGAAGTGAAAAACTTACGTTTAAAGGTCACTTAGCACTTAGTAGTTCATTATGTTGTGTTTTCATTTGATTTTATGACATATTTATAAGAAGTTAATTTTCATTGAAAGACTTTGGGTCGTTACAATCATCAAGAGAATTCCATGAATTTGAACTTCCTCCTACATGCACAGGTGCCAAAAAATCTCCACTAAGATATGATCTCAGATGGTTAAGAAGTGGGACAACTTGGATAGCAGGTCAAAAAGTACTCAGGAACCATCATAACCTCCTTCCAATAATGGAAACCCCATCTTGAAATATAAAAAATCACCACCCCATTTCCACTTCATTTCAAGTAAATAAATCTCCACCTACTGATGGGTAAGACATCAGGAGCTAAACTCAACAACAAGTTATAACATCCTTATCCACAAACCAAATGACAAAGGTTCCTAGTACAACCACCCCTCATCTAGGTGTATTTAAAAGGTAGAGAAACCTCATCATCACCACATCTCACTATGTAACTTGTGTCATTATGAATCCTCGGAAGGATGGAATACTAACCACCTTAGGAAAATCCATTAAGAACATGTCTAGTGGATATCTAGTCATCTGATAAATCATAAATAATGTCTCCATGATGTACCTTACTAACTCACTAAAGAAGAAAAGTGGTATCAACTATAAATTGGAGATACAAAAAACCATCCTCACCCAAAGAGGAAAACTAATAAGAGGTTAACTACTATATTTCCTTGATCAAAAAAAGTTGATAGAAACTTCACTACAAAAATATTCTACTACAACCCAGCCTTCAGGTGGATCTCAATCTATAATTGCAATAAACTTTATTGAGTCCAATATCACTCCCATGTCTGAGAAGACATATCACAAGAAGAAGTGCCCCCAAATCTAGAACATTCTCCATAATATCTCCCTATAAGGATGGCACCCCTGTAGCATGTCTAAAACCATCCTCTAGTGTCTCGTGTGTTCCAAAACTAATGTTGAGTATACAAGGATTTCACTGAAGAATAATAAAATAAATTGATCCATTGAGGGTTAAAGATTCGATTCATAATTCTTTAAAACACTATTGGAGCATTCAACGTGCCAAAAGGTGCCATTATAACCTTAAGAAACCATAGTGTCTTTATGAATCCACCTTCATCACAAAATCCTCTAAATCCTAGAGCTGGTGATAACCCACCCTTAGCTCAAATATAATAATAGCCTTTCCCTTAACCACTTTGAAAATAAGTAATCGATTCTCAGTGGTGGATAATCCTCCCTGATAGTCACTAGGTTTAGGTGATTTCAATACACTCATAACCTCGATCTCTTGTCCACCTCCTAGGAAAAAACATTGGGATGACTATGTAAACTCAATAGGACTAATAAGTCCTCTTTATAAAAAACCTCCAAGTACACCCTCAGCTAATGAATATTAGAGAGAGAGATCTTACATGCTAGTGTAGATATCAAGATAATCCTACATTAAAATTACAATAAGAACTAGAACTCTTAATGGGGAGGTAAACCTATAACATACTTAAGAAATACATACTCATCCCCACCACCACTATAGGAAACTAAGATATCCTAACATCCACTTCTCTAAGGTAAATACTAGCCAACTAAAAATAATTCTACTGTATCCTCCCACACCTAAGCTTTCCCTTCTCTTCCTGGGATCACTCTTTACCGAAGGAGTAAAGCATCATCCTATAATATTATAACCCTCAATGGTAATATTTAACTAAGAATAGATTTTAGGTAACCAATCCATACTATGGATATATTTTAGGGTCTTACAACCATTATGGAAATGTTCCCTAGGAGGATATATCTCCTCCCAATGTTAGGTCACACCATCAATTGAAGAATGTGATCACCAATCCTCTCTGCAGGAGACTCCAAACATAAAGGCCGACCTAAAAATGGATGTTTTTTGGAATATCTAATACATAGAAATGTTTTTCACCAAGGGAAAAGGATTATGTTTGTGTACTAAAACTACAATCAAGGTTGGGAAGACACATGTTATACCTTGAAACACACCCAAATCCTCTAGGTCATTGGCCCCTACTACCTGAACCTATACATTCCCTTGACCGCATGTTCACCTAAACCAAGGACTTATTAGACACATTAGTACATCAAAATGACCACAAAAAATCAAAGGAACTCATCCACCAAACCTAAACACTATCATCATTAGGTGACACTGACTCGACCACACAATTTATATCATATAACAGGAACTCATCTTGGTGGGGGTAATGTGTACCACTTCCTTGTTTTTCTAAATCCAAATTAAAAATCACAAATATAGGGTTCTACTAACATCCTGTGTCGCCTTATAGAAGTATTTCCTCTAGGACCACTATTAAGAGGGGTACTATCATAATGGGAATTGTATTCCCCAAGCCTGTTCAAGTCATATACTGCCCGATAAAGGGTTTTATCTCACCATGAAACATGGGATGTTTTTATCCTTAAAACTCATGATTCCCAATCAACATAAGTGTGTAATATTTCAATACAATCAGAAATAACAACTACTTCACAAAGAAGACTGGTTGCATGCACAACCATTTGATTGGTCAAGGTTTGGCCAATGGAAAACTCAAACCACTAACTCATGTTAATCCTCCACTGCCTAAGAATACGGATCATAGAAATACCATATAAATATCAATCACTATAACTTTCACAACATGTAAACCTACAAATATAATTATCCAATCCTGCTAGAGGCATCGAATTCTCAACAAACGAATGACCACCCACTTAGACCATTGCATATGGGTACAAGCACTGCATAAATGGGAGTATGAATATTATGTTCCCACCTTGAAGAAAAAAATCAATAATGGATCCCTGAACTACGACATCATTGCTCAAATAGTTTTTGTCACAACACCATCTTGAAATAATAGCTGGTTATCATCATGGAGACATCTTGAAAGTTATCAAGATGTGCCACAATCAAGAGAATATTTGTGGATTTGACTCAATAAGTACTTTTATAAGACCCAATCCTATATGATTCATGTATCATAGGTTCCCTTCAATTCATGTCTTTGATTTTTGAGTTGATAAGAAGGTAGTGATAGTTTTATAAAATGGATACATCTTCCATCGCACCAATAATGTGTTCCTTGTCTTGAAATCCTTAATCAAGACACTTAGAAACAATTTCTATTTTCCCCCAAAACTAACATCACATTAGTTAAAACTCCACTCAATGATCAGGGACAATCCCCCTTTGATACCACCTATCATGACCCGACCCACCAGAGGCCTTCTGGTTTGTATTAATATGAATTTTACCACCTAAATAATGATACCAATAGGACATGCACTGTAATCTAGCATAGAGTAGTCATATCATATGCATGAGAGGCCTTAGACTACAGTACATGTATACATGCACACATATCCATATCCATGAAATATTACATATATAAAAGGAAAGGATGAACATATAGAGTTTAAAACATGCAATCAAGAAAATATCTGAGTACAATAATTTACTGGAAAGAATAAAGGTAAAAATACAATCCCACCATAACTGATAAAATCATCCAACCTACTAAGTGGGATGGGGCAAATTTCAAATTCCAAAACTGGTACACACCACGGTATGTCTAGATGAATAAGTTCCACAAACACGTAGACCTCCTAGGACTCTTAAAAGAGGCATTAAATCTTTATATGGAATAATATGTTTAGGAAGATCCCATGTAGGGGTGAGTATAACAATAACCAACAGGCACCCCAAAACCCCTAAAAAAAGGAGAAACTTGAAGACATCAGTCCACTCAACCCATAAGAAAGAGAGTAAAGAAAATACCAAGGGAGATAGAAAGGGAATTATCCCTATCCATAGCTGAGCTAAGAATGATGAGTCATTTCAAAATCACCAATGTATGTTAATAAATTTATGAAACATACTAACCTTATAAAAACCTATATATACCAAATATAGTGTTCAAGTCTTTGTGAGGTCTCAACAATACTACCAACCACATTATTCTAATCGGGGCTCCAAATAATGTTTATCTAGGGAAACACATTTGATGAGACTTGTTGTCGTTTATGGAACTCAATAGAGAGACCTCACTCATTTTGTATCACTACACTGACGGAATCCATCAAGGAGATTGCTCTCATCAATCATTGATAAAGAAGAATATATTTCTAAAACTCAGAAGATCGTGAATCTTAGATAGGATATCATTCCCAAGACCGTTGGGGGACACCAAAAACCCAACCCAGAACATTGAATATCACAATACATGGAATGGGGATCACACCCAAGAATATTAGGGGACACCACAAACCCTATCTTGAATAACCCGTTATGTAGGTGATCAGTGCCCATGTTTGTTGGTCAGACTAATTCCCCATACCCCGATTAGTGAATCAAAATAAATGATATAGGATTAAACCATAGGTCTCATAGAGGGATACATAAACTCTATCTAAACCAATCCCATAGAGGGTATAACACCCGATGCTTAAGATGTGATGCCTCACTAAAACCTCATGGGGAAGACCAAGTTAAGGCACTTAACTGGAATTGTTCTAGGATTGTCTTAAATAAGTGTCTCACTAAAATCACATCATCTCATATCTAGGATTCCAAATTGAAGGATACCATAGTGTTCTATGTGGAAACCCACAAAGATAGGCTACTCACAGTCTAAAATCCAATTCTTGAAGAAATAGATGCACAAGTAAGAAGTCTCTAAGGGAAATACATTGGGTGTCATACTAGGGTACATGGTGTGTCTCACAAATTCATACCTTGTATGTGTCCCCTTAAGGTACTTTGAAAGTATAAGAACATTACATGACATATACTATGGTATAGATGGAATGTGAACTCACCTAGACTCCTAGGCATGTCCTCTCCTGCACATGACTCCATTTGCGATGTTACAATGCACAATGTGTACATGGAGTACGTGGAATGTATTGATAACCTAGGATATGTTCTTGTCCTCCAAATCATATCCATGTTCATCATCCAATTCCTATTTAGGACACCTTATTCCCATGTACCTAGTTGTTTCCTCTAGTCCATGTACACTTAGGTCCTGGTCGCGTACTACCACATGTCCATTTCCCCTTACATGGAATGTCTTCCACATCCCCATCCAAATGGGAAAGTCCCACGATACCACATGTACACCCAATAAATGGCATGTAGTTCCAAAAACACATTGATCACCAAACATGAAGAACGCACTACATGTTCCCATGCACTACACACCATGTGATCGGGATTTTCAAAAGGAAAATTAATGAAAACCTCCCAAAACCCCCATTTTTTCTGATTACTCACAGATAAACACCCAGGGGATCCTTATCAATAATAAACGGATATAAAATGTAAAAAAACTCTTATGTGTGGATGATGATGTAAAACTAAAATTCCACCTACCATAAGGAAAAGCAAAAAATATTCGGTTCTAGATCCATTCCCTAAAGTTGTTTCACCATGATATGAGAGAGATCACCATCAAGAATGAAGTCTGGAAACACCTCCCCTACTCAGTTTCTCCTTGATTCATTCGCCACACAAGGGATAATCCCTCTACCTTTCTTCTATTCAAGGGAATCCAAATAAGGTGGTATAAGGGTTTATTTAATTGATTAATTAAACCCTTATTATTTATCAATTCCACCAATGGTCACACTCCATTTGAAAGCTGATTCTAACCATATTTTTGGTGTGCCTAGGGTAGAACCTGCATTTTAGATCTAATGAAAGAATTATATTTCTGAACCAATACTCTTTTCATAATTTATTACATTATTTCTAAAAAACTTCATTCTTGTGATAGAAGATATTTAATACTTTTAATATCACCACACCAAGGATCTTTGGCTCTCAAAATTCCTCACCCAACTCTATAAATATACCTAGAATTATTCCAAATTCTTACACAAAACAATTGGGTAATTATAGGAAAATATAGGAACTGAGAGGATAAAATTTTTCTAAGAAAATATGATGGTAAATAAAAACACACAAATAAGAAATCGGACCCAAAAATAATCAATATACAAACCTGAACTGCACATTAAATAATTTTAAGGGATTTATTCAATGAAAACCATAGTAAGAATAGAATAAAAATGAGAGGAAATAAGAGATAAGTTACAACCTGGTGTTTTGAGTAATCTCAATACACACAAAAAATGTTAAACCATTTCTAAACCCCTCCTAACTCCCTATAATGCACAACACAAATCAAACTTTTGACATTATTATTCTACATTATGAGTACAAATTATATATATTAAACTATTGAGAATGGTTTCCTAAATATGTGATGTTTTATCACCATAATTCTATGATATATAGTTTCTTGTGAATTATTGAGAAAATATAGAGTGCATCTTTGATTAAACTAATTTATTTTATGAAATATTTTAAAAATATGAAAGGACTAAAGAATATGTCCTTTCAAAAACTAAGGTGGTCCTAAAAGAGTATTTATTGAACAAGAAGTTGTTATTCTATCTTGTTCTAAGAATGAATATAATAAATAAAATTTTCCTATAACTTTTTGAGGAATATTTTTCAAAAGAATAAAGGGATCGATATGATGTGGCTAAATAATAAAATGAAGAGATTATTTTGAATATTTAAACTGAAACTTTTAATGACTATATGAAAAAAATATACTGATGAATAAGTGAATACTAGAATGGATATTGATATTGAAGAAGTATTTGAGGCTAGAATTAATGACGAAAGGGTTGTTGAGTAAAATAATAAAATTTTGATGGATGCTAATTTGGAGTATTAACTAGTGGAGAAAACTATAGGAAAATGAACAAAAGATGAATAAGATTATTGAATCAACACACATTCAGGTGTAAGAAGAAATTTAAGAAGAGAATGGTAAGAGTGATCGGAATAAAGACTTGGAGGATGGTGTTGGTACTGAAAATTTATATGTTACACCTATAAAGAGAAAAAAATTCATAACAGTTAATGAAATTTCAAAAACAATTACAAAATAAGAAAATCATTATTTTGATAAAAATATATAAGAATTTTCTATAAGAATTTTTTTATTTATAACATTTAAAACAATAAATAATAGACATAAAATATGGGTTTAAAATGTTAAATAATAGATGAATAATTGGAAGGAAAATTTGGTCTCTAAAGAAGAATTAAAAATATTTGAAATAATTAATGGTTTAAAAGTTAGACTTTAATGAATTGAAACAATTAAAGATTATTTAAAATAAATTTTTAAAAGGTTCAAAAATAAATTTTACATGTATGAATAAATAATTTATAAATGAGCGTAATATATTCTAAAATTTCAAATATATTTACTAAAGGAAAAAACCTTGTTATGATATGTGTTATTGGATCTATTATGGAGTAGATGAATTCAATTAATTATCAGTTAGCTACTTTAAATTAAAATATAGTTCTATTAATAATTAATGTAAGATTATCTAAAGTACAGTATGATGTTATATCCTTTTACAAATTTCAATATTTCAAAAATGAATTTATTGTTGAATCTATAAAGATCAAGATATTGGAACTCAATTATAATAATTGTGTACATATTTTTGAATGTATTATAAATTTTGTGAAGTTTTATTATGAAGTCATTAATAAACATTATCAACATGAAATTGATTTAAAAGAAATTTTTAAAATTTAAGAAAATGAAAATATGATGTAGTGTCTAAAATTTAATAATATAATTAGGGACATTATCAAAATATGGTTATATATATTGAAAGTATTAAGAAATAGTGTTATACTAACCATGAATTTTTACTTCACTATCATTATGTTTTTCATGGAGTGTGTAATATTCTTAAAAAGTTTAAAATTATTTCAAGGGAAAAGAGAAAATTTTATCCAAAATAGTCATAAATTAGAATGAATATGTTAAAATGAAATAGATTGTGGTTTATAAATATCCAATTATGTCTACATCGATTCAGATACCAAGACTGATATGATTAAGTAAAAAAATTAAATGGTCAAAAAACTAGAGGTAGATATTAAAATTTATTATTGGTATATGGAGGAACTTAATAACTACATTAAAAATGAAAATACTTTATTTAGTTTTATCCATATAATGATTTGATAAACTGGGAAACATTGGGGTGAGATGTCAGAGAAAATCTCATCCAAATGGGAGTATAAAATAGACCAGTTTTATGTTGAGTCTTTTAGTAGAGATGATATGAAAAAAAATTAAAAATCCTATGTTTACATTCTATGGTAAGGATATGAGGTATTTTCTGAGTACAATAAAGATTAAATCATTTCAATATTGTATATATTTGGAAAGGCATTATATATACTCAAACTAAAGTAAATGTAATGAACCAAACTTTTATGAAGGGAATTTCCCACTTATTATAATTATGTTATATGTTATAAAACACACACATAGCTTATATATCCCAATAATAACTTCATTCTCATAAATTAATAATTAAATAAGTGATATTTACAAAAATTTAGGAACCTATACCGATGGAATAGTAACCTGAATATTGAAATAGTAACATGACCATTCAGAATAGTAATCTGGAAAATAGAATAGTAACCACACCTATTAAAGTATAAGTAAAATTTATGTATCTTATAAATGAAAATATGATATAATTATATCATACTATAAGTAAATAAATGTTTTAAAATAGATAAATTAAGTGTCGGTATTTTTATAAAACAAAAATGTTTATACCTAATTTTACAATTAATTATTTAAAAAATATATTTTCATAAAATAGATTCAAAAATTAATGTTTTTTGTCTTATGATTATAATATTATTTTATGAAACCTTAATTAATTTTTCAAAGTTTCATAAAATAAATTATAATATAAAAATCAGTATTTTTTTTAATAAATGATGATTTTATTTAAAAATTAAATTTATCATATTTAGAAAATAATTTTCATAAAATGGAGTTCATTGTTTATTTCTATACATAAAAAAATATTCAACGTAAATTTTTGGTTCTTTTTTAAAATCATTGAGTTTTTTTGAATAGTGAAATATGATAATTTATTATATAATCTAAATAGATGAATTATTGAGTCATGGATGATGTATGGATGAGTTAAGAAACCATTGGTTCTAACTCTCCTAAATTGTGTACTATATTTAGTCCCAAGAATCAACACAATTAATATCACCCCTCACCACCTCTTCTCCTCACACCTTCTAAGCCTTTAATATTGTCTAAAGTGGGATCAATATACTTCCCAATCCTCTATCCCATGTACAAGATATTACGGTCTAAAAAAAGATCAAACCCATGCTTCTTAAGGAGGTTCTTAATGATAATAAATTCAATAGGTAAAATCCTCTTTTGTTCTCTTTTAATTTATTTTTAATTTATTTTCTTTTCTTATCCTCTCCTCACCTACCTGTCTCAAAGGGTCATGGTAACTCACGTATCTAATATATACTATAATATTATTGTGTTAATGTAATAATCCATAATCAAATATCTTCTCTCCTCATTTTATTCTAAAAATGTAAACATCGTCGGTGATGTGTCGATTCAGCACCTCCAAGGATGATGAGTTTTCATTTTCCATTAACGCCTTCAAGGATGGTAATAGAACAATTATTATTGTTAAATAAGGTTTTTTGAAAGATATTATAATTTATATATTGTTTTGGAACCAATATATAAACATGATATTAAATAAAATGATATAATTCAATATGGTCATAAAAACCGCAAAAATAAATTAAGTCATTTTTCATAACATTTCATCTAATAAATCATCCTCATACCATATAAAGAAATGGTATATAATACCATTTAAACTTATGGACATTCATTAATAATATAAATTTTCTATTCTATAGAATTATTATTATTTTACAAGAACTTTCATACTTGTATAAAATGGAACTGATCATGAAGACTAAGAAAATGAACACTCCCAGAATAATGAAATGGAACTCTATAACTCATAAAAATAGCCACAATAGAACATAATAAAAATATAATTAATAAAATATATGTATAATAGGTTATAGATTTACTATTTAATTAATCCAATATGAATATCTAGGATATTAAATTTAGGAAATCATTCAGACATAAGGTAAGGGGATTGTAAAACCCAAATCCTTTTCTTTGGGTTATTCCTCTTTCATACCAAATTTACATGTATATATTCTTTTAATATTCCAAAAATATAACTTAATTGTTCTACCATTTTATTTTATATGATATACCTATTTCTGATATTATTTTATGAAAAAATCAATGATTCTACAAAATAAATCTTCTTTACAAAAAAGCATTTTGACTCCTCTTGAGTTGTTTCTTCTTCACTCAAGAATGATTAATCTTATACAAAATTTGTTTTTCCATTTTCATTCAGAAACCCTAGTTGTATTAATTATTGGTTAAATCCTTATGAAACCCATTCCTTTATATGTGTTACTTCATGAATTTTGTTGATATACATTGCATGTCGCATGAATGATTATGTAAATTTTATGATGTGATGGGTACGATCAGAAATATACCACACTCTGATGAATTGGGTAATGTGATGTATCTCATGAGATGATTTGTATTATTCATGAGCATGATGCTAGATTTTTTCAAAATGATTATGTTGTGATTATTCACATATATTATATGTGAACATAATACTAGCTTTTTTCTCAACTATGTATGGAATTTGACTACTAATACATGATGTTTAATTTTAATGCATTGGAACATTTAATGACTTTATCTCATTATTCCTATCATGATTATGATTATGTTTATATTATTATTTAATGATTATTATTATTATTATTCTCACCCATGTTAAATTGATTCATATCCTTATATATCCTCTTAATGGGATTTTAGTTCACCCCTTTCTATGATGTATATCCTCAAGTGTTTAGATGTTATAAGGAAAATGAGAGATTTATAAGGATAAAGAATAAGAATTCAAATAAATATTTATGGTTAATTATGCATAAGTGATGTATAGTCCTAATTTTCCCAAGATACTAAACCTTTTGATCCTGGTTTTGTAATGCTATTATGTTATTTATCTTAAAAATTATGTAGTAGTCATGTAAGAAATGGTATGGTCACTATAGTTGGTACTAGATAACAATTTAGTTAATATGGTCATTAGGATTAGAGAACATGAGAAAAAACCCTTATTATGAGACTATGTATATTTAAGAATACAAAATATTATTTTACAAAAAATGTTAAACATAGGGATCCCACAAGATATACCTTTAGAGTTAATTTCACCAAGGAATAAATTATTTATACATAACTTGTTGACATATTTTTTATTTAAACATTTTCTATTTTAGAAAATGGTGGGAACCAGGAGAGACCAGAACAAAAACTTGTGTGAGGGACAATGCTGTGATTTCCCGAAAGACATCCCCAATGCCTTAGGTGGTGGAGTTCAAAATTTCATGGTGATGATTACCCAGTTGTCTCGGGAAATGAAAAATTAACTTAATAATGTGGAACATCCACCTTAAACTAAGAGGGATAAACTAGTTATCGAATATTTTATGTAGAAATTACAACTTACATTTTGTGGATCTTGAAATCCATTTTTTGGGGAACAATGGGTTAGATCAATGGAGAATGTCTATTCGATGCTGCCCTATTCTGAGAAGGAGAAGGAGACTCTAGTTGTATATCATTTATATAGAGAGGATGATCAATGGTTGGCATTGGTTAGGAACACCAAGTAGATGGATTAAATAAAATAGATGTAGTTGTAAGACTTTAAGAAAATATTTCTTAATAAGTATTTCACTCGAAATATTCAGACCAAGATGAAGATATAATTCATTATGTTGAAGAAAAAGGAATGTGAATCTATCATGGATTATGAAGAAAACATCCCAAGGCTTTCAAGTCATGGATAGGATTTTTTTATTAACAATGACAACAAAATAGATAGATTATTTAGTTTTTTAAAACCACACCTTTGAAAGGCTCTAGCAATTCGATACTTTGGGAGTTATGAAGAAGTGGTTCTATGTTCTCTAAAATTGGAGATAAAGTTTGGAGAATAGTCCCATGGTTATGGAGATAAGAATAGAATAATGAACTTTCAAGTTAGTGAATTAAATGACAGAGGAAAGAGGATCCAACCACCCACATGTCAAAAATGTGGGAAGAAACATCATGGGAATTTCCTCAAAGGGATGGGAAAATGCTTCTATTGTAAGAGAAAAGGTCTTAAAGATCTGGAATTTTTAAGAGACATAAATAATTTTACCAACATGATGGAGGATAGAATAGAAATATCCATAGATCAATTCTTAAATTGTAGGGAGAAAGGGGTGTATTCATGTTAGTGCACTAAACCTCGAGTCCTTGAGGGTAATCAGCATCAACACCCACCAAAGACAAATGAGTAGTTTAAATCTTATCCAATCACTAATTTTGAAGTGGAGTAAGAAAACAATGTCATAAAAGGTACACATCCTATTGAATCAACAATAGAAAAATTCTCATTTGATTCTGGTTCTATGAATTCCTTAATATCATGAAATTTTTCTAGAACAACTGAATCGAATACCTAAAACTTTTAAGTAGATACATCTTTAAAAACACCTAATGGGGTGATCATTACAACCTAAGTGTTGGAATCTTACCCTATTTTCATATGTGGGAAGATTCTTTTATGGAATCTTGTGATACTTCTCTTTTTGGAATTTGGTTCTATACTGGGTATGGATTGGCTCTTGTTATATAAAGAACACATAAAATGTTGACAAAAGGAAATATATTTTCAATTCCAAACCATACCATGATCCTCTATAAAGGAAAGGAACACCATGAATTTCCTTTGGAAAATACCTCAATGGTGTGGGTGTTGATTCCATATGAATAATCACACCTCACTCTGATGGTTGAGTCAAAGGAAGGTATCAATATAGAGGAAATGTGCATTGTGAGTGAATAGAGTGATGTATTTCCCAAAGAGTTTCCTACACTTCCCTCGGATTTTGAGGTAGAGTTCTCAAAAGAACTTATACCCAGAACCAATACTATCACAAAATATCCCTATAGGATGGCCTCAATCAAATTGTAGGAGTTAAAGAAGAATATGTAAGACTATTTGGAAAAATGTTTCCTATTACCTAGTGCATCTCCTTGTAGTGCACTAGTGATCTTTTAAAAGAAAAATTATGGATTAATGTAGATGTGTATCGATTACCAGGAACTCAACAAGATCCCCATAAATAAAAATTATCCTCTTCCAAGTATTGATAATGTTTTAAATAAATTATGAGAAGCTCAATACTTCTGGATGGTGGATATTTTTTTTAATATCATCAACTGAAGATGAATAAAGAAGATATTAAGAAGAATGCTTTCTATACAATGTGTGCACACTATGAGTTTCTAATGATTCCCTCTAGAATTAAATATTCTTCGGAAATACTCATGGATTTGATGAATAGAGTCTTTAGACACTACATTGAAAAATTTTAGGTAGTGTTTATCGAAGATATTCTCATCTACTATATGAGAAAGGAGGAACATGAAGGACGTCTAAAGATTGTTCTTTCAAAATTAAGGAAGGAGAAATTGTAATCCAAGTTCAGCAAGTGTGACTTTTGGATACAGTAAGTCACATTCTTGGGATACATGATCACAAGTGATGGAATTTCTGTAGACCCCTAAAAAACAAAGGTAATTGAGGAATGGCCTAGACTCACTAGTTTCACAGAAGTCCAAATTTTTCTTCAACTAAATGGGTACTACCGATGCTTTTTGAGAAATTTCTCATGATATTATAACCCAAAAACTAAGTAAACAAGGAAAATGGTAAATTGTGTATGGATGGAAGAATGTGGGGAATGATTCATGTATCTAAAGAAGAGGTTGATCAGTGCACCTGTACTCACATTACCAACAAGTAGAGAAAATTTTCTGATATATATTGATTATTCAAAGAAAGGATTGGTTTGTTTACTCATGAAAAATGATAAAGTGACAGCCTACGCCTCATGTAAGTTTAATATCCATGAGAATAAATACCCGAAGCATGATCTAGAGTTAGTATCTATTATCTTCACCTTGAATATTTGGTGTCACTACCTCTATGGTGAGAAGTGCTACATATATACCAATCACAATATTTTAAACAATATATTAACACAAACACAACTCAATATGAATCAAAGAAAATGGTTAGATCTAATTAGGGACTATGATTTCTCTATTCATTACCATCTGGTAAAGGTGAAAAAATTAGTTGATACTCATAGAAAAAAAACAACATGCTACTCTATCGATGATGAGGATTGATAAAGAAACTATATTCATGGATATGAAAAGGATGGATTTGGAAATCATAAGGGGATGGAATACATCCTACCTTTACTAAATTATTTCCCAACCATCTATCAAATATAAGATTAAAGAGGCACAAAGGGATAATATCAAGCTTCAAAATAAGGTGAAACCAGTAAAGGAAGGGAAGATACAAGAGTTCCATATCAATGATAATGGTGTGATTCAGTTTGTAATGAGACCATGTGTACCTTCATCGCCTGAGATAAAGAAGGATCTAATAGATAATACACATATCTCACCTTTCTCTATATATCCTAGAATTACTAAGATATACTGTGATATTTGATAACACTTCTAGTGGTACAACATGAAGAATGATATTACATAGTATATATCAAGGTGCTTGATATGTCATCAAGTTAAAGTGGATTGATAGAAGTCTAAAGTGGTGATACAATAATTGATTATACCCACATGGAAATGGGAGGATTCCACTATGGAATTTTTCACTGGTATCCCAAAGATATCTAAAGGAAACAATGTGATATGGGTTGTGGTGGATCAAATCACCAAGACTGCCCACTTTATCACTATTCAGGAATATCTTTCACTTGAACAACTTTCCAAGATATATATGAAGGATTTGGTGAGTCTGCATGGGGGTTTCACTTTAAATTGGATTTGAGCATGATCCAAGGTTCACATCTAAATTATGGATAATTATTTAACATGATTTGATTACTGAATTGAATTTTATCCTAGCCTATGACCCCTAAAATGATGTCCAATCTAATATGAAAATTCATATGCTTGAGGAAATTCTAAGATCCTTCTCAATGGAACTCAATGGTGGATGGGATCATCATCTCCCATTGGTTGAATTATCATATAAAAATATCTTACATTCAGGTATTCATATGTCTCCATATGAATATCTATATGGGAAGTGATATATAAATCCATCCTATTGGTACGAAGTCGGTGAATGAAAGCTAATTGGATTTGATCTTGTGCAAGAGATGACAGAGAAAGTTCAGGCCATCCCATAACATATCAAAGCTGTTAAAAGTTGGAAAAAGAGCTATGATGAAAACCGTCGAAGGGACATGGAGTTTGATGTTAGAAAAAATGTATTCCTTTGAATATCACCATGGAAAAGAGTCATGCGGATTGGAAAAAAGGGAATCTTATCTTAATGTACATTGGCCCCTTTGAGATCCTTTATCTCATAGGATCAGTGGCCCATCAGCTTGCACTTCCACTAAATGTGGCTCAATTTCATGACGTGTTCCACATATCACTTATGATAAAGTGCACACTTAACCCCTCATATGTAATAAATACATAGGTGGTACAACTAGATAATGATATCTCATACGAGAATTAATCAGTACAGATCTTGGACCGTAGAGATAATGTCGTACACAAAAAAGAAAATTGACCTTGTAGATGTGTTGTGGAGGAATCATAAGTATGAAAAGACAATATTAGAACCATAGGAAGCAATTAAGGATAAGTACCCTCACTTGTTCTCATTGTATTATGTAAAAAAAATTAGGGTGAAATTTTAAAAGGGGGGAAGATTTTAATGTCACAAACATTTATCAATGGATTTTTTCCCTTCTTATAATTATTTCATATGCTGTCAAACACATACATTGCATAGATATCTCAATCAAAACATCATTCGCATTAATGAATATTGAAATAAGTGACATTTAAATAAATTAATGAATATATACTGACAG
Source organism: Viscum album (assembly GCA_963277665.1). Lineage (NCBI taxonomy): Eukaryota > Viridiplantae > Streptophyta > Magnoliopsida > Santalales > Viscaceae > Viscum > Viscum album. The sequence continues at coordinate 3,393,452 of OY728122.1, read as the reverse complement.
AATAGTTACCTGACTTTTGGAAGAGTAACATGACTATTAAAAATAGTAATCTTGCCAATAGAATAGTAACCTCACCTATAAAAGTATAAATTAAATTTATATATCTTATGAATGGAAATATGATCTAATTATATCATATTTTAAGTAAATAAATGTTTTAAAATGATAAATTAAGTGTTGATATTTTTGTAAAACATAAATGTTTATTCACATTTTTTATAATTAATTTTTTAAAAACAAAATATTTTCCAAAATTAATATATTTTTGTCTTATTATTATAATATAATTTTATGAGATTTTAATTAATTTTTAAAAGTGTCTTAAAATCGATTATAATATTAAAATTGATATTTTCTGAATAAATGATGTTTTTATTTAAAATTTTAATTTATCATATATAGAAAATTATTTTCAAAAAATGGATTTCATTTTTTAAATCTATATGTAAAAAAATGGTTGGGGTGAATTTTTGATATTTTTCTAAAATAGTTTAATTTTTATGAATAGTTAAATATGATAATTTATTATACAAGCTAAATACATGAATTATTATGTCATTGTTGGTTTATGGTTGAGTTAAGAACCCATTGGTTAAAACTATCCTAAACCTTTTACAGTATTTAGTTATAATAATCAATACTATTAATATTTTGAGCCAACATAATAAACTAATGGATAAAATAATCAAAAACACCCCTCTCCTACCCTATGAATACCACCCCTCACCACCACTTCTACTCACACATTTTAATCCTTGATCATTTTTTAAATTATACCCAATTATATTACCAACCCTCTCTAACATATCCAACATATAATGGTATTAAAAAAATACCAAACCCCATGTGCCTTATGGAGGTTCTCAAGGAGAATAAATTCAAGGGGTACAATCCTCTTTCATTATCTTTTAATTTATTTTCTATTTATTTTCTTTTCTTATCCTACACTCACATACCTATACCAAAGTGGTATTATAACTCCATTATATTATATATACTAAAATTTTATTTATTTAATTGAATAATCCATCCTAAAATATCTTCTCTCTTCCTTTTATTCTAAAAATGAATATATTGTCTGTGACGTGTTGATTCACCACCTTCATGGATGACTACTTTTCATTTTCTGTTACCACCTTCAATTCTGGTCATAAAACCATTATTATGGTTAAATAAGATTTTATTATGCATATTATAAATTTTATAATGTTTTGGAACCAATATATAAACATGATACTAAATAAAATGATATCAGTTTTTCATGTCTGTAAAAACCATCAAAATAAATTAAATTATTTTCATTAACATTATATTGAATGAAACATCCTCATACCATGTGAAAAAAATGATATATAAGACCATTTAAAATTATTTAAGTTAATTAATAAAAAATAATTTCAGTTATGGATAATTTTTTCAATTTTACATGAACTCCCATACTTGTATATGAGTGAACCAATCATAAAAACCAATAAAACAAACACTCCTAGAATGATGAAATTGAACTCTATAAATAATGAAAATGGCCATTAAAGAACTTAATAAAATTATAATAAATAAAATAAATGTATTAGAGGATATTAATATAGTAATTAATGAATATAATTTGATTATATATGATATTAATGTGAAGAAATCATTCATCCATAAAGTAGGGGATTCTCAAACCCAACTCATTTTGTTTGGGTTATTCCTCTTTAATTCCAAATTTATGTGTGGATATTATTTTAATATTCCTAAAATATTATTTCAATTTCATTACCTTTAATTTTCTAGGACATACATTTTTTAAATCTTATTTTTTGAGAAATGGAAATATTTTCCAAAATAAATCTTTTTTCTAAAACACATTTTGACTCCCCTTGAGTTGTTTCTTCTTCGGTCAAGAATGATGAATCTTATACTAAATATGTTTTCCCTTTTCATTAGGTAACCCCAAGTTTATTAATTATTTATGAAATCCCTATAAAACCCATTACTTTATATGGGTTACTTTATAACTTTGATTGATATATGATCTATGCGGTGTGCATGATAATTTAAATGTTATGATGTGACGGGTGTGCATGAAATTATATTGCAGTCCAATGCATTGGGTAATGTGATGTATCTAATGAGATGATTTTTATTTACATTAACATGATTCTATATTTATTATAAATTATGATTTTATTATTATTCACATATGTTATATGTGAAGATGATGTTAGCTTTGTTCACAACTATGTGTGGTATTTGACTACTATGACATGATGTTTCAATATTATGAATTTCCACATTACATGTAGTTTTATAATGATTCCTCTCATGATTATGATTATTTACTTATGATTATGTTATGATGATTCTTATTTTCACCAATTTTATATTTATCCATGTCCTTATCTATCCTTTTACAGGGATTTTATCTCACCCCTTTCTTTGATGTATATCCTTAGGTGAATACATGTTCTAAGGAGAATGATAGGTTTAGACAGATAAAAAATAATAATTTAAAAAAATGTTTATGTTTTATTATTTATAAGTGATGTATGGTTCTAATTTTTCCAAGATACTAAAACTTTTGATCCTGGTTTTGAAAAGTTATTATAATTTTTACCTTAAAAATAATGTAATAGTCATATAAGAAAAAGTAAAGTAGCTATAAAAAAGCCTTGGTATAGTTATCCAGAATAATCATCCCATTTATAGAGCTCAACTATAGAACATATTTGGTCCAATTAAATATATTCATTTGAGATACATGTAATTTCATTATTTTCAATAAATAAGGGATTTGTCAATTGAAAAGTAGCCTCTATAAACTTCTTTACATAAATTTCGTATAATTAATCAAGTTCAACCTAAAGCTTCATCTAGAACCTATAAACCTTCTAGCACTAATAATAAAATATTTCTAGATGTCATGTATACTCTAAATAAAATGTATCATTCTCCAAGATTAAATATTATTACTTGAAAACTATCAGAAGACATACAAATAAAATTCTAGGTATTATAGTTTTAAGAAAAAATCAATTCTTGAGATTTTTTATTCTTGAAATAACATTAAACTCATATTATTTTTCATTATTATCCTCTTTTAAACATTAAAATATAATGACAACAATGATAAAAAAATATAATAAATAAGTTTAAAACCTTTATGAGAAAGGAATCAAATTTCAAAATATAGAACTCTATACACACCGAGATCACATTTGATTAATTTAAAAAAAGTGTCTTAATTTATTAAACAAAATCTAAATACCTATAATAAAAATATTAAAACATGAAACATGCTGAAAAAACCAAAATTATATTATAAAAAATAAAACATTATTCGAAAATACCATGAATTATAATTAAAGAGTATGTTTGATATTATATAGAAATAATTAAATGATTATTTTAGGTATCTGTAAAATCCATATATCTTCCCTATAATTCCAAGTTAACATTTATTTTAATTAGTGGAAAATTAAACAACCAAAATAAATAATTTAATCCAATGTTTCCTTGTAAAAAGTCTAAATAAAACAATCAACCAAAGGAATTGGAATAAACCTAAGGAAAGAAATTACAACAATCAATATGCAACACATAATGGAGAATATCCTAGGATTACATTCGACAATAGTCACACGATAATAGTTTTCATGTACTTATTAATAAAAAAACCATGATGATAATAAAGCTTCACTATCCGTAAAATGTGGAACTCTTGGAAAATATTTAGAGCACTCTTTTAGCATCGTATAATATTTTTTGGTTTCAGTTGAAAAAAGGAAGATTGTAACAAGTTACATTTTCAATGTATATTTTTAGTTTCTAGGAATATATTATTTTGATAATTTATCCTAATCCACCATAAAAATTGATGAAATATAGATAGAGGCATCAATAAATATGGAAACATTAATTTATTCATTATATTCCCTACCGCTATCGCATTTTATTATAGATTAATTCCAAACATGATATTCAATATCAAAATTGAAAGATAATACTAAACAATTGTGATGAAAAAAGGATAAATATGATAATATATAAATAATTAGACTCACCCATACACTATGAATTGAATACTTCAATCCATTACTTTAGGTCACTAATCCTATAACAACTAATTATAAATTAGATAATGTATGTAACATAAATTTACTAAACATGTCTTTCTAACAATTTTTTATTCATATAGGTAGTATAATAGTGGTTATTATAATTAGAAGAATAAACTGAATCAAATTAATAAGAACTACATGATTTTGGTATTTGGTCCCCTAACCTACATATTCCAAAGTGGGGTAATGGTAAGACACCAATGGTAGAAATGAGGATGAGGCTCTGAAGAAATTGGAAGAAAGGGGAGGCAGTAAGGAGAAAACAGTGAGGTGATGGGGAGGAGGGGGAAGACAAAATGCTAGTGAGAAAGCATGATGGGGAGTCAGGGAGGTGTGAGGTTATAGAGGTTGATGGGGGATAAGGACATAGGTGGTGTTAGCAGGGATGCTCAGAGAGGATTCAACATTGGTGTGGTAGGAGGGAGGTGCAGAAGAGATAAGATGATTAATGATGGATATGGTTCAACCAGACCTCTTTCCTCACAATAATATATTTAACTATTATTAAAAAAACTAATATATCAATTTTAAATAATTTTTTTTAATTTTATTAATAAATATTATTTTGGTAATAAATAATTATTAAAATCATGTTAAATTATTAATAAATATTTATTATTTTTTGGACACTTTTTTATAACATTTTTTTATGATAAATATTTTATTCTTGATAATAGTTATTAATAATAGTTTCATGTGTTAGAAAAAAATGTTGATGTTAATTTCAATTGGTGAAATATTTCACTATGAGTTTAAGATTTCTTTGTATTGAATGATTAATATCAATAAATATATTCATTGGTAAAAAAAAATTTTGGTTCCTACAATTAATACCCAAAAAAATTAATATCTATTTTAGTAATTCAGTTTTACTAGAAGATATATTATATATTATTAAATTTATATTGGAACAAATCTTTTTTTGTAGATCCTTCAGTATAAGCTTAAGGATACATAGTCATTAACATATCCTTAAGTATAGTATTGGGTGTATGTTGGTGGAAACATGTTATGAAATGCATAAGATACATATCTTGAGGATAAATTTTCTCAATGTATCATGATAAATCAATTTATGGAAGTCACCATTCCCATGAATCTTCCCCATAGGTTATCATCAAGGAGGATTCATTACAAAATATGTAATGGAAAGGAGTATTAATTCATTCATATGGTGCATGTGTCACTCAAGGAATTAACTCATGTGTTATAATGCATAAGTTGATGCACAAATACTCAAGGAGAATTCTCAAGGGCCCTATAAAGAGCTCACTTTAATGTGATGTAAGTGTGTGTGAGTGCTTAATTCTTGGCTAAAGCTACATTCTACATAATATTATCTCCATCATTACCCTTTATGATTGAGGAATTAGCATGTCATGGAGGTTATATGGATCCCATATGAACATCAAATGATTCATTTGGACCCATGGATACACACTAGAGGTGGGATCTCTTTTGACTACCCCTTTGTTGATCTTTATCAACCACATGTGATTAAGATGTATGTTTTTATGGCTCTTTGGAGAAAGTTATACTTTTATAGTGCCTTTATATTTATTTTTTTCACGATCTATATAATATAGCAAGGAGATCAGGGTTTGGGTTTATAATAACATAAATTTTCTCGAATAAGTAATATTATACCACTATGATATCCGATATTGGCATCAAAGCTTTCCAGGTTAATCATATACTTGAAATAATTTTTTTAAATAAAGAAAAATTAGCATAACATTGCATTTTCATAATGTAATGTGTGGCCCTCCTACTTTAAAATATTTTAAGAATTAATGTAATATAAATAAATACCCTGATGTTATTATTATGATATAACATAACCTATGTTAGTATTTTAAATTAAATTATTTGATTACAAAATCTTCATCAAGAGAACTTGAAAATATGTTATGAAATAACTTATTCTCAAGAGATTCTCTCATATTATGATTATTTGATAATGTATTGTACACTAGATCTCAACATTACATTATAGTGATAATTTAATATGGAGTTTAAGGTGCACCATATATTTTATGATAACATAGCCTACATTAGTATCACTAAAATAGAGTATCGTAAATTATCACTTGGAATTATGTTTTGAGAAAACCTAATATTTCACATGTCTCCTTGATATTACATTATTTCATAATTTAGTCTCAGGAGAGTCCTAGATATTACATTTATATGATAACATAACCTAAAGTCCACAATTTTATTATTTATAATTTTTTTAATAATAATTATTAAAGGTATTTTCGGGATATTTATTTGTTTATAAACTCTTGATAAGTTAATAAATTATAAATAGATTATAATTAATTAATAGTTTATTATGAAAATTTTATTAATAAAAATTGACAATATTAAATGTTAATATTAAAAATATCTTTTAACTAATTATATTAAAGGACTTATAATATTTATACAAAATCTTTATATAGAAAACTACTTGTGTTATAATGAATAGTATGAATAGTTCATATTATGAAATGAATATAAAATGTTTATATTCAGGATTATGGAATTCCCATAATTATTAACTGATTTTTATAATGTTTATAGTCAGTTTTTGTTTATAAATTGTTCATAAATATTTATCTCATTTTAAATATTTATTATTTAAAGTTTATTCCCTGTTTTATTCTTGTTTATAATTTTTTTTATTATGAATATTTTTATGATTTATTTAATTGTTAAACTATTTTTAGTGATTCTTATACATGCATATAATTAGTTACATGCTAGGTATAATAAAATGATTTAATTTCCTTCCACCTTGACTTCAATTTCAAATTAAATTTATTAGCTTAAATTTAGTGGTAGAATATAGTTTGTATATATCAAGTGTTAGAGTTATGATTAGTTGGATTATATCTTGAGTAATGTATCCCCAAGTATAGGGACTTTGGGTCATACTTCCAACTAGATAATAGAATTATTCCTTATTTAAGGAAGTTTGGGGTTGGATCTCTATGGCTCTAAGATTTATCATGTGTAGTTTTTCAATTTCATAAAACTATAAACCATTGCATGATGAGTTCATGTATCTCATGAATGAGATTAATTTGGATATAAGTAAATTTACTTATCTTTTATTTTTGGTTGAGTAACACAAACTATGTGTTTTGTAAATATTTACACATCAATATGGTCTAAACATATTAATTTGGTGGAAGAAATAATATTTCAATCAAAATTTCTTTAATAATGAATACACAGAGGGAATAAAATGGGATATTATGGTGATATATAAACCCCATTTAAAATGATAAGTGTCAGATTCCTTCCAAAGTGACACTTTTCAAGACCTTGATCATACAATTGAGTAGGTCATACTAAATTTGGGTGCCTATGGATTATCTTATCTAAGGAAATCAGGTAATGGGTAACCATAATAAGATTCTGGTCATGTTCTTAGTGATTTCATTGGATTACCCTTATCTAGTAGCCCCTAATGGGATTGGGTTACTGCGGAACAAAGTTGGTTTTATCCACACGAGGGATATGATAATTATTTTCCCACTCGACTATCTGAGAGTAATATATGATATAATTAGGATGATGTTATACCAAAATAGCTAAGTGCTAATGGAAAATATAAAGTGACCTAAAGATTAGTGAAATATAGATTTTTTCCTACTAAGGGATATGATGAATTTACAATGGGTCATCATTTTAGTGATATCCCATTTATAAAAATCCTTATTAACGTAATAATACATGAAACCAATCTGATAAAAGGATATGTTGTAGATAAATACCATCACTATCATCAAACATTACATTGATATTAATCCTTAAGAAAGAATAATATTAATGTAATAAAATAGTATGGTTAGTAACTTGAGAATATTTTTTAGTGAAGAGTAATTATATGTGTTAAAACAACACCTTTCTGAGTAACCAAGTGTTTAAGTTGTTCAACATGTGAATCTAGAACCTGATGAGAATTATAAAATAATTTAATTATGGTTTCATATCCCTTATATGCATAATTACCAAAATAATTTTAATATAATATAATCAATATGATTTGGTATGTAAATGATACTTAATATGATTGAATATGATAATTACTTGGAGTGACTGAATATTTCTTATAAGTATTGTTCTGGTTATGGGATACATCCTATTATTTTCTATGGAAATGCTCTAACAATATGAAGGAGTTCAAGAAAATTTTACCCAATATTCTAAAATTGTTGAGAATATATGAACTTCTCATATGCTGTCTAGGTTATGGTGATTTATAGAAAGTAAAAAATGGGTGATATTTTAAACTATAAGAATAAAGGTTGGTTAGAGTACCCTGTAATGTTTCATCAATATCCATTTAAGGTCATTGTAATGTAAGGGTGTTATCAGGATGAAGTAATGATTCCATATAATCAGGTTTTTTGAGATACTTAAAGGGGTTTTTAATACTCCAGGGAATTTCCATGTCATATATTGGTGTTATGGAAATAAATAATTCACTTTTAAAGGTTATATGATACCAAATGTATACTTTACAAGTGTTGTAAATATATAAGAGTTTAAAATCAATGAAATATTTGATAGATCTTATAATTTTCATTAAGGTGATGATGCAAAAAGTTTTTATGTTGATTGTTTTAATTTAGAGGAATATATCAAGATCATATGAATCAAAATAAATGATGTGTATAGTTAACTCATTTCTCATATATGATAAGAGGAGTTATTTATTATCAAAGGTTTTTTATGAATACAATGAGATAATTAATTAAATATGAATGGTTTATTATTCATTGGATTTAATAACATGTTTTAAAAAAAGGATAAGGATAAAAATGTTTTATCTAGGATAAAATTTAAACCCAAATATTTGTTAAAATATTAAGGAAACCATTCCCACTACCCATTATTGGAATATTTTAGATAATAAAATATTCTTTACAAAATATAATGTTATATAATCCTATAATTACATATGTGATATATAAACGTTAGTTTATTTGTTAAAAAAGTGAAATTAAATTATAGTTACTGTTGGTCGGAGTGGACACTCAAGAGGGGGGGTGAATTGAGTTCCAATTAAAATTTCTGTTAAAAACAATTTCTATTTAAAATCCCCCAATTTCAAAAACAAATTAAACTGTAGTGAATTTATATAGATTATAAAGGTTCAATTAGTTTCTCAAAGATTGATTAATTCTCAGTTAACTTAATCTTATGATTAAATTAACTTTTGAAACTAACTTACTGATTTATAACAAACATAAACACTTGTGAATTTAATTATCAAAGAGCTTTGAAGATAGATTATATTTCAAAGTAATAGCAGCGGAATATGAAATAAATATGTATAGTATGGATATAGAGTATAACTATAAGCACAGAAAATTAACCAAGAGGTTCAGTCTCAAGCCGAGACTTAGTCCTCTCAAATTTTATATAGGAATGATCCACACCCTGGATCGGGGTTAACAACAGTGAACACACTGTCCAGGTCACAAGACCTCTACCACAGTTCTTCGTGGGAAAACAAACAACAGCGGCAAGCTGTCCAGGTCACAAGACCTCTACCACTATCCACAGTGGGAAATGGAGTGCAAAAAGATTTGCTGAGGATTTACAGATCCTCCAGTGAAAGTACAGGAGTCAGTGTGTGTGTTTAATACAGCAGATAACACACACTGCTCAAAATGTAGAATAAATCACAGAACAAGAGATGTAGAGTTTAGAAGTGGTTCTGGTGATCTCAGTGTAGCTCTTGTATTTGATCAGAAGAGAGTTTGAGTCCTCTTCTCGTTTCTGTTTGAGAAACAGAGTGTCGTATGCTTCAGGTTCACAGGTAGTGAGAATGTAGTCGATGAAGTTCTTCTTCTTGTATGCACAGAACACTTCTCGAGTATACTTGATTGTCTATGTGCTTCTCTGTGTTCTTGATGGAGCTCGTTTTTATCTTCTTGTGTTTCTGGTATATTTCGTCCAACACGCACTTCTCTGGTTCGCATTCGCACTATCTTTGGGCAGCGTAGTCTTCTTGTATTTATCTCCCGACAGGGGACATAAAAGATTTCTTTTCAGCAGGTACGAGGTACGGGTTCCTGACATCCGACAACCTTTATCAGATATTTGACAAATCATCAAAATGTATGATATGACCGTTAGATAAGTAAAATAAATTAAATGTAGGAAATAAAGAAATTAAAATAGTGAGTCGAGAATGTATGTCACTGTTGACTTCAACTGTGGTCTTCCAACTGTGGACTTCCAACTGTGGACTTCCTTCTGAATGCTGACTTCAACAAAGGGCTTGCTGTCTGTAGGCTTGCAATAGTAGCTTTTACTCCATGTAACTGTAGCCTCTCTAACTGTAGACTTGTAACATCAGTAGACTTAGTCGACAGAAGCTGTCTAACTGTAACCTTGACTGTAGGCTTATGACTGTGAACTTGTTCGACTGTGAACTTGTTCCAACTGTAGACTTGTTCGACTGTGAACTTGAGCAGAGAAAACTTCGAGCAGAAGTCTTGTATCTGTGACCTTCGTCTGTGAGCTTTGACAATAGATAGCAGTAGACTTGTAACTGTAAGCTTGTATTAGTCTTCGACTGTAACCTTGTAACTGTGAACTTATTGCAACAGTAACTTAAGGTGACAGTTAACTGTAACTGTGACTTTGAGAAGAAAACTCTGACTGTTAGCTAACAATACCAAACTTATGTAAATACTACAGTAAGCTGTTACAGTAAAGTTATGAGAGTAAGAATATGAACTGTTTAGAATAAAATACGTTTAAGCATAGAATAATAAGATTAATGCAAGGTTTTAATACATCATAATTAATGTTTAAGCATGATTTGGTATTATCAAAACAGGTGATTCCAACAATCTCCCCCTTTTTGATAATCACAAATTATGTCAGTATGAAATATAGAAGTATCAGAGAGAAGTGTGCAAACCACAGTATTAGCAATATGAGCACAAAAATGAGGTATAATCCGCAAGGATTTCTCCTCTCTGTATAGGATTTCTCCTCTCTGTATAGGTTCATTTCTCCCTTGAGTTTCCCTATTTCTCCCAATTTCTCCCCCTATCAATTTCTCTTTATTTCTCCCCCTTTGTGATTAACAAAAAGAAAGACAGAATGAGAGAAAAGAAACATTGTATTAATAAGGAGTACATTACATGACCCAAAATGTGAATACATGATCCCTATCAAAAAAAAATAAACAGACTCAATCCTCTTCATCTGGAGGTAAGGGATCTTTTCCTTTGGAGGAAGAAGATGGAGCAGGAGGTGAAGGATCAACAGGCTGAGGAATGGCAGCAGGAATGTCTGGAGGGGCAGCAACAGAGGCTCCTGAAGGCCGGTAGTGAGTAGCTTGCCGAGGGATCAGTGGTCTAAGGCTTCTGAGGGCATCAGCAGGAGACATTATGGAAGAACCACTGGGGTTGGAGACAGGTAGGGCAGGAGGAACTATAACAGGTGTGCAGTCCACATGAAGAAAAGGTAGGAGCAGATTCCTGAAATCCATGATAATGTTTCCTCCTCTGTCCATGGCAGATAAGAAGTCATCTTTGTTTTCCAAGAATTTATCCAAAGCCGGAGTCAACTCTCGTAGCTTGCTAACTTGTTCTTTGAAGGCTTGAGTTACAGGAGGCAGCTTCATAGTCTCTAGCATGAGCTTGAAGTGATTGTTCAGCTGATGCTTGGTGAAAATCCGATCAAAGTAATAATCCACTTTACTTTTGATGGCCTCCTGAGAAGCAGTAGCAGCCTGCAGGTGCTCACGAACAAAGCCACTGACTTCTCTTGTAGTAGCAAGGATCTGTAGGTCTGATGTGTCATTTGCACGGGCCTGAGTAAGCTCTTCTCTGAGCAGGCTTCTAAACTGCTCAAGGTCCACAGGAGAGCTAGATGAAGGAAGGGACTTGACTGAGAATGCCACTGTCTCCTTGAAAGACTGAGTCAGATTTCCAATCACTTTCTGAATGACAGCATCCTGATTGCTAAAGTGTTCTTTTACTGATTTCTTGAAAGCCTCAAATACTTCCACAAACTGCTTGACCACTTCTTTGATGTATCGAATCTCACTGGCCACTTGTGTCTGAGAACTGCACAGGGCAGTTAAAGAAGCAACTGATTGTCTGAGAGCCACTACTGCTCCAGTCCAGCTTTCAATTTGGGTGTGGCACACTTTCATTTCATCCATCACTTCTTTGATTGGACTTCCTACAACACATCCTAGAGATAGTTCTAAGGACTGTTCCACATTTTTCAGCTCATCAAAAAGACTGGTTTTCAGTTCAGCAACAGACTGTCTGATGGTCTCCTTCATTTCATTCTTTAAGGATTCAAGGTCTTCCTTGGTGGCCAATCTTTCAGTTTCTAACACTGGAGAGCTGTTAGGTAGGATGACTGGATTTCTTGGTGGTTGGTTTTCCTCATCTGAATCCTCATAATTGAGTCCTAACACCATGTATCCTGGATCTGAGGTCCATCCTTCTATATCATACAGTACAGAGACTGAACCAACACGCTCCCCCTCACTTGGAGGTCCTTCCTGAACACTTTCTACTATCTGCTCAACTCTGGGTAACTCTAAGTTTTCTTCTGTAGCTCTAGCAGGTTCCATACTTGCTTCCTCTGTAGGTTCAGCAGTGAGGTTAGCCTCCTTCTCTGTTGGGTCATCAACCACTTCCATGACAACAGTAGTAGAGACCACTCCTGCTTCCTGGTCAGACACTGACTTGTCTGTATACCCTATCAGAGGGCTCATACTGAGTTCTTCTGCAACAGTTTCTTGATTTTCATTTAAAGCTCCAGCCTCTTCTGCTTCGACTGTATCACCCTCATCAGAGGTGTCCTTGACAAAATATTGAGATTCTTCTTCTTCTTCTGTAGTCTCAGTCTCACTGTCTCTTAGAACAGGTTCTCTACTGGGTAGTTCTTTTGGAGGGCTTGCTGCTCCAAACGTCACTGTCCTGACAGGACTGTGAGTAGTATCAGGATCACTCCCTTCATCAATTGGAGTGTTCTCTCTTGCAGAGTCACCAACTACTGCAGTCTGTTCATCATCTGAGTATACAGGTTCAGGCTCATCAGGCTTTAAGCCTGGATCTCTCCTATCTCTCGGTCTAGAGGGATGAGTAGAAGGGCTAAAATTCTCATAGATTCTCTCCTCATCATTCACCCATGATTTCTTCCAGGGATTCCAACTGATCTTCATGAATTTGCAGATTACTTTCGAGATACATACACTGTTCTTTGCCACTATCAACTCTTCCTGACTTCCAGCTGCACCTTTCACTTTCAACATAACCGAAATGAGTTTAGCATGAAACAAGGCACTTGATTTTGAGCTTGCCTTTATCATGTCCTCCATCTGAGCCATCAGCAACCTACAAAGGTTGACCTTCCTTCCATGTTTTAATAAGTACATCAAGTAAATATCCTGATGCTTCAGAGTTGCAAAATCTCCTCTTCTAGGACTCAGTACATGCTGAATAATCTTAAACAGAAGCCTGTCCTCTCCATTCATTTCAGTAGCAATAATCTTCCTTACAGTGCCATTGCCTGTCAATTCTTCCAGAGCTGTCTCATGATCAAAGATTCTACTATTTGGAGGAGCCGCTCCAGAATAGTAGTTGTAAATACCCTCATGAGGAACTCTTAAACAAGCAGCCCATTCAGCGGATGAAAAACTGACTTCATTGCCATTTACTCTGGATATTAGTCTTTGCAGATCATCCTCTTCCTCGAACTGTAGATATTCATAGAATTCCTTCACCAGCTTCGGGTAGTACGGTCCATTATTGCTTGCGAAGCATTCGGTCCATCCTTGATCATTAAGCACTGCCAGTACAAATGATCTGCTCGATAAAATCCACTCTTCACTTAGCTTCTTCTCAGCAACTATTTCTCTCTTAGTCAGATGTGGATTAACAGGTCTTATCGAGGCGTTCCCGGTGCCACTGGATTCGACTTGAGTCCTCTTCGGCATTGGTGCATCTTCGTTAACAGTCGGGGGTCGCTTTGTTCTGGCCATTGGAACTGAATGAGGTTTCGAGGTTCGGTTGAAGGTTTAGGGTTTAGGACTTGAGAGAGCAAGGGTCGAGATGAGTGGATTGAGATATGTTCGATGTTCTCAATTTTATCATTTAGGGATTTAGAAATAAAAGAATAAAGAAAAGAAACGGTTCGAATTCCCGCAAAAATAAAATAAGATTAAACAGCGAAACAGCCTACAGAGAGATGTAACAGTGAGGTACACCGGTGAGGTCTAACTGTGAGGTTTCAACTGTGAGGTTTCAACTGTGAGGTTTCAACTGTGAGGTTTCAACTGTGAGGTTTCAACTGTGAGGTTTCAACTGTGAGGTTTCAACTGTGAGGTTTCAACTGTGAGGTTTCAACTGTGAGGTTTCAACTGTGAGGTTTCAACTGTGAGGTTTCAACTGTGAGGTTTCAACTGTGCTATAGTTAATCATACCTAACTCATGTTTGATGTAACTTAATCTCTCAGAATTCAAAGGCTTTGTAAAAATATCAGCTAACTGATGTTCAGTGCCAATGAACTCAAGAGTGATATCACCTTTTTGATAATGATCCCTCAGAAAGTGATGTCTCACATCAATATGTTTTGTCCTAGCATGAGATACTGGATTTTTTGAAATGTTAATAGCACTTGTATTGTCACACCTTATAGAGACATGTTTGAATTGATATCCATAGTCTAGTAAAGTGTGTTTCATCCACAAGATTTGTGCACAACAGCTACCAGCAGCTATATACTCAGCTTCGGCAGTAGACAATGCAACAGAATTCTGCTTCTTACTACACCAAGATACTAGTGACTTGCCTAAAATGTGACATGTTCCAGAGGTGCTCTTTCTATCTAACTTGCAGCCAGCAAAATCAGCATCAGAATAACTTAATAGATCAAATGATTGTCCTTTTGGATAAAATAATCCCAAATTGGGAGTATGTTTTAGATATTTGAAAATCCTTTTAACAGCAGTCAAATGAGACTCTTTTGGATTGGCTTAAAATCGAGCACACATGCATACACTGAACATGATGTCAGGTCTACTGGCAGTAAGGTACAGTAGACTACCTATCATACCTCTGTAATTGGTTTGATCCACTGGTTCACCAGTTTCATCACTGTCCAACTTGCAAGTGGTGCTCATAGGTGTGTCACTGCCTTTGGTGCCATCCAAAGAAAAACGTTTTAGAAGATCTTTAATATATTTACTTTGGTTCAAAATAATACCATTTTTATTTTGAAAGATCTGAAATCCAAGGAAAAATTTGAGTTCTCCCATTAAACTCATTTCAAACTCATTTTGCATTATTTTTGAAAAATCAACACATAAAGAATTTTTTGAAGATCCAAAAATAATATCATCCACATAGATTTGTACTATTAAGACATCTTTAGAAATCCATTTAATAAAAAGAGTAGGATCAGCTATCCCTTTAGTAAATCCTTTTGAAATAAGAAAAGAGCTGAGCCTATCATACCAAGCTCTTGGAGCTTGGTTTAAACCATATAAAGCTTTAGATAGTTTAAAAACATGATTAGAAAAATGGGGATTTGTAAAACCAGGAGGTTGTTCCAAAAATACATCCTCAATTATATATCCATTTAGAAAAGCACTTTTAACATCCATTTGATATAGTTTGAAATTCAGATGAGCAGCATAAGCAAGTAATATCCTAATGGCCTCTAGTCTAGCCACGGGTGCAAAGGTTTCCTCATAGTCTATTCCTTCTTCCTGACTATACCCTTGTGCAACTAGCCTAGCTTTGTTTCTGATTATGTTACCAAACTCATCAACTTTGTTTCTAAACACCCATTTAGTGCCTATGGTAAGAGTGTCTTTAGGTCTTTCCACTAATTCCCAAACTTTGTTTCTTTCAAACTGATTTAGTTCTTCTTGCATAGCCATTACCCAGAATTCATCACTGATAGCATCATTGACATTTTTGGGTTCAAGCTGTGAAAGAAAAGCTTGATGTTCAACCTGATTTTTTAGAGAAGCTCTAGTTTGTGTTCCTCTATCAAGATTACCAACAACAGCATCTAAAGGATGATTCTTTAGAATCCAAGTTGATTTGGTAAAGGTTGGACTAGAGATTTCAGGTTCATCTATAGGTTCGGGTTCCACATAGGAAGATTCTGGAAAAAGTCCAGAACTGGATGTTTTTATTGCAGGTTCTTTAGATTTGTCATTTAGGTTCAGAACAGATAAGTCTTCTTCAACATCTTCAAGAGAAGTTTTAGACTCATGTGGATCAGTCTCATCAAACTTGATGTGAACAGATTCTTCCACACATTTGGTTTTCTTATTGAACACTCTATAGGCTTTACTAGACATAGAGTAACCTAGGAAAATTTCTTCATCACTTTTTGGAGCAAATTTATCAAGATTATCTTTAGTATTCAGAATAAAGACTTTGCAACCAAAAACTCTAAAGTAATTAACCGTAGGCTTCCTATTATTCCACAACTCATAAGGGGTTTTCTTTAGAACAGGTCTGATCAAGACTCTATTAATGACATAGCAAGCTGTATTAACAGCTTCAGCCCAAAAGTAAATTGGCAGGTCATATTCATTAAGCATAGTTCTAGCAATTTCTTGCAGGGTTCTGTTTCTTCTTTCCACTACACCATTCTGTTGAGGTGTCCTAGGAGCAGAAAAATTGTGAGCATAGCCATTGTGTGAGCAGTAAGATTCAAATTCTTGATTCTCAAACTCATGGCCATGATCACTCCTCAAGGTCTTAATCTTAAGTCCACTAAGATTTTCTACAGACTTAGAGTATTTAACAAAGGAAGAGCAGGCTTCACTTTTGTGAGCTAGAAAGTATACCCAAGTATATCTAGAAAAGTCATCTACAAGAACATAAACATAGTGCTTCCCATTTAGACTTGAAATTCTTGATGGTCCAAACAAATCCATGTGAACTAGTTCAAGTGGTTGAGAAGTTGAGACTTCTTTCTTTGGTTTAAAAGAAACTTTGTGTTGTTTTCCCTTTTGACAGGGATTACACACTTTGTCATTTGGGAATTCAAGCTTAGGTAATTCTCTAACTAGGTGTTTCTTAGAGAGTTTTCTAAGTGAGTGAATGTTGCAGTGTCCTAATCTCCTATGCCACATCCAAGACTCTTTATGAAAAGCATTTAAGCAAGTAACATTGTGTTTAGCTAAAGTGTTTAAGTCAACAGCATAAACATTTTCATTTCTTAAGGCAGAAAATATTAAAGCATTTTTGGAATTATAAACATCACAAGAATTGTTTTCAAACTTGACATTAAAGCCATCATCACACAATTGAGAAATGCTAAGTAGGTTGTACTTAAGTCCATCGACAAATAAAACTTTGGAAATTAATACTGAGTCAGTGTTACCAATCTGGCCTAAGCCGATGATTTTTCCTTTTGAGTTATCACCAAAAGTGACATATCCTCCATCAACCTTTATTAAGCTTTTGAAGCACGAATAGTCCCCAGACATGTGTCTTGAGCATCCACTGTCTAAGTACCATACCTTCTTGTAATTGTTTTTCAAACAGATTTCCTACAAAACAGATTAGACAAGAAATGAATTTGGTACCCAGATTTTCTTGGGTCCAGATATGTTAGCAATCAAGGATTTAGGTACCCAGATTTGTCTTATGGGTCCCATACAATTAATAGATGCAACAGATTTAGAGAGATATACTTTATTTTATCTACAACTATTTAAATAACCAGTTGAGGCATATGAATTTCCAAAACTGGAACTAGCAGGATTTTTTCCAGACTTAATAAATCGGGTTTTAGCAAACTGTCTTTGTCCAGGTTGGTATCCCAAGCCAGTAGCATACTTAGGTGCAACTTGCTTTCCTAGCAGTTGGGTTAGAGTATCTTTTCCATTTGTGAATGTTTCTAAGTCCTTTCTAAGTTGTTCATTAGATAGTTTCAGTTCTGTATTCTCCTTTAATAATTGAACATTTTTCTCTTTTTCTACATCAAGTGCAGACTTGACACTTGCAGTAAGAGCATGCTGTTTCTTTAAAGACTTATATTTATCCTTTAGTTCATTACACGTTTCTTCCAGCATATTACAGTATTCATTCAATTCATCTTTAGACATATTTTCAGAATCAGAATCAGATTCTGCTTCACCTTCAGAATAATAAGAGTTTAAAGTGGGAGTGTCTAAGGTTACCTCAGATGTGTTTGTCATGAAACACATATTAGCACGATTTCTTTCAGAATCACTGGACTCTAATTCACTTGTGCTGTCTTCTGAAGCACTCCAGGTGGCCTTCATAGCTTTCTTATAATTCTTGTCCTTGTACTCATATTTCTTCTTGAATTTTAACTTAGGACAGTCAGCTTTGATGTGTCCTTTCCTTTTACATTCATAGCAAACTATGTCTTCTTCTTTATCAGTTTTCTTCCAATCTTTCTTCCACTTACCTTGTCTATCATACTTACCCTTGTAGTTTGGTTTTCTGAAGAACTTCTTCTTCCTATAGAACTTCTTGAATCTCCTTGCTATTTGTGCCATCTCGGCATCACTGTCAGAATCTAAGTCTTCACTAGATGAGCTTTCAGTTGGTATATGCATTTTCTCCTTGTCTTTGATTTTTGATGCAGTAGACTTAAAAGCTACAGATTTTCGTTTTGGTTCCTCATCTTCCTCTTTATTCACCTTTAGCTCTTCTTCGTACATCATCAGCTTACCAATTAACTCCTTGACAGGCAAAGTTCCAATATCACAGGATTCTCTAATTGAAACGGATGTGCCTCTCCATCTGTCAGGCAGACATCTCAATAATCTCATGATTTGCTCCTTTGCTGGAACAATCTTCCCGAGTGAGCTCATTGTGTTGACTATCTCATTAAACCTGAGATACATATCAGAAATAGGTTCATTAGCTTTCATCTTAAAGTTATCATATTTGATAGTATAAGTGTTTAACCGCATTTCCTTGACATTAGTTGTTCCTTCATGAGAAACAGCTAAGGTGTCCCAGATTTCAAAAGCAGTTTTACATGCAGAAATTCTATTGAATTCCTCATCTCCTAGAGCACAGTAGAGAGCATTCACAGCCTTACAATTATTATTGTAAGCTACCTTAGTAGGTTCATCCCAAGTTATTCTTTCAGTTTCTGGAATCTTGTATTGAGACTCTATAGCAGTCCAAATATCAAAACCCATACTTTCCAAATGAATTTTCATTTTGAGCTTCCATTGGGCATAATTCACACCATTAAAGAAGGGTGGCCTGTTAGTAGCAGCACCTTCTAGTCTATTATCCATAAGGAAATTCTAGAAAATGTTTTAAAGAGATAAAATTTAGAACTAACAGAAATTTAAGATCGTTTAGATAAAACTACAATCACAGTTTAAAAACAGAGAGTTAAAATAAAACTTTGAGCAAGTATAACAGAGCTAAACACACCCTCTGATACCAAATGTTGGTCGGAGTGGACACTCAAGAGGGGGGGTGAATTGAGTTCCAATTAAAATTTCTGTTAAAAACAATTTCTATTTAAAATCCCCCAATTTCAAAAACAAATTAAACTGTAGTGAATTTATATAGATTATAAAGGTTCAATTAGTTTCTCAAAGATTGATTAATTCTCAGTTAACTTAATCTTATGATTAAATTAACTTTTGAAACTAACTTACTGATTTATAACAAACATA
This sequence comes from Viscum album, assembly GCA_963277665.1. Lineage (NCBI taxonomy): Eukaryota > Viridiplantae > Streptophyta > Magnoliopsida > Santalales > Viscaceae > Viscum > Viscum album. The sequence continues at coordinate 3,373,666 of OY728122.1, read as the reverse complement.
AACACTTGCGAATTTAATTATCAAAGAGCTTTGAAGATAGATTATATTTCAAAGTAATAGCAGCGGAATATGAAATAAATATGTATAGTATGGATATAGAGTATAACTATAAGCACAGAAAATTAACCAAGAGGTTCAGTCTCAAGCCGAGACTTAGTCCTCTCAAATTTTATATAGGAATGATCCACACCCTGGATCGGGGTTAACAACAGTGAACACACTGTCCAGGTCACAAGACCTCTACCACAGTTCTTCGTGGGAAAACAAACAACAGCGGCAAGCTGTCCAGGTCACAAGACCTCTACCACTATCCACAGTGGGAAATGGAGTGCAAAAAGATTTGCTGAGGATTTACAGATCCTCCAGTGAAAGTACAGGAGTCAGTGTGTGTGTTTAATACAGCAGATAACACACACTGCTCAAAATGTAGAATAAATCACAGAACAAGAGATGTAGAGTTTAGAAGTGGTTCTGGTGATCTCAGTGTAGCTCTTGTATTTGATCAGAAGATAGTTTGAGTCCTCTTCTCGTTTCTGTTTGAGAAACAGAGTGTCGTATGCTTCAGGTTCACAGGTAGTGAGAATGTAGTCGATGAAGTTCTTCTTCTTGTATGCACAGAACACTTCTCGAGTATACTTGATTGTCTATGTGCTTCTCTGTGTTCTTGATGGAGCTCGTTTTTATCTTCTTGTGTTTCTGGTATATTTCGTCCAACACACACTTCTCTGGTTCGCATTCGCGCTATCTTTGGGCAGCGTAGTCTTCTTGTATTTATCTCCCGACAGGGGACAGAAAAGATTTCTTTTCAGCAGGTACGAGGTACGGGTTCCTGACATCCGACAACCTTTATCAGATATTTGACAAATCATCAAAATGTATGATATGACCGTTAGATAAGTAAAATAAATTAAATGTAGGAAATAAAGAAATTAAAATAGTGAGTCGAGAATGTATGTCACTGTTGACTTCAACTGTGGTCTTCCAACTGTGGACTTCCAACTGTGGACTTCCTTCTGAATGCTGACTTCAACAAAGGGCTTGCTGTCTGTAGGCTTGCAATAGTAGCTTTTACTCCATGTAACTGTAGCCTCTCTAACTGTAGACTTGTAACATCAGTAGACTTAGTCGACAGAAGCTGTCTAACTGTAACCTTGACTGTAGGCTTATGACTGTGAACTTGTTCGACTGTGAACTTGTTCCAACTGTAGACTTGTTCGACTGTGAACTTGAGCAGAGAAAACTTCGAGCAGAAGTCTTGTATCTGTGACCTTCGTCTGTGAGCTTTGACAATAGATAGCAGTAGACTTGTAACTGTAAGCTTGTATTAGTCTTCGACTGTAACCTTGTAACTATGAACTTATTGCAACAGTAACTTAAGGTGACAGTTAACTGTAACTGTGACTTTGAGAAGAAAACTCTGACTGTTAGCTAACAATACCAAACTTATGTAAATACTACAGTAAGCTGTTACAGTAAAGTTATGAGAGTAAGAATATGAACTGTTTAGAATAAAATACGTTTAAGCATAGAATAATAAGATTAATGCAAGGTTTTAATACATCATAATTAATGTTTAAGCATGATTTGGGATTATCAAAACAGGTGATTCCAACAGTTACTTCCTAACCCAATGGATTTGGTGTATATTAGAATTATATTTTTAAAATAATATAGTGTTTAAGAAGCTAGTGGTAATATATTTGGACTTAAAAAGTTTAAAGTTAGAAAATAAAATATTATAAAAGTCAAAAATTAAATTTTTTATCACTCAGTATTCTAAATTTCTCAAGATTCGTAATGGTAGAGGAATTTAAATATTTAAATTTAGTTATAGTGAGTTATCAAGATTATGCTAATTAAATTGTAATCTGAATTTCACATAATATAAAAAATGAGTTTTATCTTATGGTGGTAAAATATAATGTAAAGAGTGAAATTTTGTTATTAAATAAAAGTGAAGGTAACTTTATGATAAAGGAGTTTAGAATGTGATAGTAAGTAATAATGTAAATTCTTCTATTATTCAAAAATAAATTTAGAGGAAACAATTTTGATGGAAAGGGTTCCAAGTATGATAATGTTAAACTAAGGAGAGTTTTAAGTTTAGAATAGAAGTTATTGACATCATAACACTTGATGTTGTAAAGTTAAGTATTTTTAATATGTTATTGGAGTTTAATATTATGAATATGATTCCTAAATCTCAATATTATTCAAAAGTCACTTTCTTCATAGATCTCACTCACTAAAGAGTTTAGTGGGGGTTATCAGATGATCAAATATAAATTTTCAGGAATTACATATATATGAAATGAGTTAAAAACCCTAAAAATTGTAACAAACATATGCATGATCTATAAATCTATCACATATGATATGATAGATTGGTTTTTATGTAGGTTTTTGTTAAGTATTCTTAGAATAGTTTAAGTATTTAAAATTCATCATATTAAATTATATATTTATATTATAATTATTTCATATTATTTGAATATATATGTATATATAGATATACATTTCATGAAATAAAATGATAATTGACCCCTCAGTGTATGATTTTGGGTTTTCCCTGACCAAATATTTTCATAGAGTGTTATAGGTTATGAAAAAAGTTATGGTTAGTGTGATTAGGATTATTGTATGAGATAAAGAATATGATTTCAAGGCACATAAAGAATTTTTCTTTGCTAGATGACCTACTATGTATACCACATGGAGGGTAATACACTATGTATTTTATATGCTAAGGGTGGATTAATTATATGAGTACCCATCATCTATGTTCAGAGAGATACCATGCATGATAAACTATATAATTTTATAGCTTTCTTAGGTAATCCATTGCAGGTTAGATGGTCACGGTAGTTTGGGTATGTTTTTTATTATGAAAACTATTGGAGATTAGCCAATATGTTGTTTGACCTCTAATATGATGAGTATATAATATGATCCCTAGATTAAGATAGATTTTTTAATGAAACAAAATGAGATAACATGAATTTTTACTGACCTGACCCACCACTAGGCTAAAAGGTAATTCCTAATTCCCAAAGGTAGTTAATAAGTTCATGGGTCTCAGTTATGCACTTTTGGGAATGTTTTCACCCTTATATAATTAAATAATCCCACATCAAAAACTACCATGAATCAGGGATGATATATCATGGAATTATGCATCTATGTATATGAAATAAGTAGAAATAATATAATAATACATCCAAACATGGAATATCAAAATAAATATCCATCCAAAATATACAACTAAAATCAGTACATTGGGGAACAAAAATATAAATAAAAATTCCTAGATCAATTGGCTAATACAATACCCTATAGGAAAAAAGGGGGATAAAGAGCACAAAGAGATATAACATTACCACTAGTAACCCCCGATCACAGTCCACTTTCCACTATCCATCAATGGACCAATAAACAATAAATGAACTAAAATAGAACTGGGAACTATAAAGAGAAACCTAAGAGCCACATACACACCTGAGCACCTATGAGTATGAAGGGTGAGAGCTAAACATGATTAGTAGGATCTAACAAAGGTTTATATATGAATCCCATTATATTAAAATCCATAAATTTATATTTTAAAAATAATTTATAAAGTATTTTTTTCATATGAACTTCAAAGGAAACCAATAACATACCACACTCCCCATTTCTAAAATAAAAATCCTTTTTAAAATATAACATAATGATGGATAAAAATTTTTGTAAAGAATTTCAAATCAATTAAGTGGGTCTTTTAAAATAATAGGAAACATGAAAAATAGCCATATATACTATCTTCCAAATATTACATGAAAATTCCATTTTCATAAAAAACATCACTGAAAATAATTTCAGAAAACCTGTTTAAAAAATGACAAAACCATTTCCTTCTTAAAACAAACATTCTAAACCATTTTAATAATTAATTTGAATATAAACCAACAAGAAATCAATATTATACACAATCATAAATGAGATGAAAGGTATCAAGGAAGCATAAAACTAGAGAAAAACTAAAAAAAAGGTATAATATAATCAAATTAACTAGGAGAATACAAATGATATAAGAAATGAAATCCCCTAAATTTTCTTGAGAAGGAATTAACCATCATGAGAAATGTCATAAGAGTCAAGTATCTCAATTCTGAAGTTTTAAGGAGAAACCTAGGCTAAAACTAGTGAACCAATCCATGTATCGATAGTATTATAGAACTAATATGGCTTCATCGTGATTAGAAATCTCAATAGAAACCTCATTCCCTTATAAAAGTTCTAGGACCATGGAAACAATCATGTTAGCTAAGTTGGTCTAATAAGGAACCTTACCTTAGTTATAACAAATCTACACATGGTTTCTCACTTATCTAGATCCATACTCAATCTCCTCAAACTCAGATGACATGTAAAATAATAGAGGTGAGATATAATAGAACAATGTATCCTCACATAAAAACAATTTCAAGAATTTTAAATTGAACCTTATATCACCTCCTACACTCTCACCTGAAACATCCCTTTTCACATTCATGAATATTCATCGAATAAAGAAAAATAAATATAAACCATCCCCCGTGGGATCAAAATTTACCACAGGAATAAAAATAATACCATAAGGCTCAATCAAGTGTCTCATATGTTTTTATAAATAAACCCTTTAATAGTTCTAACCCAACATTCCAAAATAATCTTGAAATACAATGAAATTTCATACACTTTGAAATTTCATTTCAAAATATTTTTTGAAATAAATTTATACAGTCATACTTAAAAATAATCTAGAAACAAATAAATTTATTTAAATCCCTTTTTAAAATAATAAATCCATTTTCTTTAAGAAATTAAACTATTCCAAGAACCCTTTCACAAACCACAGTTCCCTTTTTAGTACAAAACATTTTAAGCCACTGTGAGATCCATTAATATTAAAAAAAATTAAAGTGGATGAAGGAAACCCCCTTATTTTTACCAAAAAATCCTTTAAACCATCACATTACCATTTTTAAAATGTAATAAACATTAAAAAAGTATTAAAAACACTTAAACCATTTAAAAATCCACTTAAGAGATTTAATAATCACTTGGAAAGAAACAATTCCATGAAATGTGAAAAAACAATTTTTAAACCATTTCAAGACTACCATAGGCATTAAATATGATTCTAATTTCATAAGAAAACATTTAAAAACATAAAATAAATTTATAACATACATTATAAGGTAATTCTAAATAAGCACCTACCTCATTTCAATCCAAACCCATCTAAAACATGTTACCTCTTGAAACAAACACATAACCAATCCCAAAAATATTCTCCTCAACCATAAACAACCCAAAGCCCCATTATTATGACCATATGAAACCCTAATACAAACCACAATAGTGGTTATATTACATGGATGAGTAGAAAATCAAGAGAGAGGGAGAGGTGGGATTTTGAGGAGAAGAAAAGAGGAAGAAAGAATGGATTACCCAGTTAAATTGATTGAAATCTAAGTGAAAAGAGCAACAAAAAGAAAAAGTGAAGAGAAGAAAAGATCCTAAATGAACTCCCCAGGTTTAATAAATAAATAGGATATCAAAATAGAGTGTAACTACAAAAAACATAAGGGTGGTAATGTAATTTAACTATTTTAATGAAATCTTGGTAGGTCACATGGTTTAGCTGCACAATTTACCAAAATGAGCACCAATTATGAAGATAAAACAACCTAAGAAAAAATAACTCATGTGGTTTGGCTATACAATTACCTAAATATGTTCCTACCATATAAAAAAACTATTTTAAAACTATATACTCATTATCTCTCTTACTGCATGGTTTTCTCTAACCATGTATAATCCATGAACCAACACCCATACACATGAAAATCATTGTTTTATTTCCCCTATAAGTTTCATAGTTTTAACTAAATTCGGTAGCACTGATGCCTAAAAACCATGAAATGAAAAAAATGAAATGAATATCTAAATATAAATGGATAACCATATAGTTTCCCATAAATTATGTGTGAAATATATGAATAGAAGAAAAATATTCCTATTTCCTCAATATCTATACCAAACTTCCCAAAAACTCATATTACCCAATGATAGAATAAAATAATATTAAATAAAAAACAATAGTGAAATATAAGATTCAATTTTCTCCATGACTTGCCAATTTCTACCACTAGAAAATCCTATGTCAAAGTAGAAGTGTTTACAAAAATAAAAACTCAACCCTCATATATAAGAATTTGGGAGGGTTAGGGATAACTAAATATGGCCCTAAGATTGAAGAAAAAATGAAACTGATCCATTGCTCCCAAATCAATAACAATAATAAAAAAACATCATGAAAAATCAAGCAAGAATTAATCCACAATCATCCAAATAGAATAATTAAATAATGTGATACTAAATAAGGGTCTACCATCCTTTTATAATTTATCTAAAATTGTGTAATAATGATGGAATATCCTATATATGAAAAGAGAATCCAAGACAACCATGATTCTACAAATCAATAAAAATAAAAAAATGGGTTCCGAAAACCAAGAGAATCCACAAAAACATCTTAACATAAAAAAGGAAGCCCCATCTAATAGCCATAAGAAAGATCTGAAAGACACGGAATATCCATGTTTATAAGACTGAGTCACTAAAATGATCCATAACCATCAAACAAAAAAACACATAATGAGTTAAACATAACATCCAAATGTCACGAGACTAGGTTACCAAAACCATAACATCTAAAAAGTAAAAAAACCCTCCAAAAACATGCCTCAATCAAAAGAGTTATGTGGAATCTGAACTCAAGTTACAAAACTAACTATAAGGGGTGGAATAGGACCTAACAACTAGGTTATACACCCAAGTACATCCTATGCCCAATAAATGAATTAAACCTCATGAAAAAACCTTACCATAAGTCCAAAAACACTATAAGTAGTCACACAAGTCCCAAATAATAAGAGGCGTGAATATTACAAAAGGAATATCTCTCACCTTGTAGAAACCAAAATAATTCACCAAATAAAAGAAACCTTATGACCATAAGATTTTAAACTCACTAATCACAAATCCTTAAAGAAAACCACTATATAAAAACCCAGGGAGTGCATACCTCATCAATTCACCCGACTATCTTTCCAAGACTCACCTAACCAAGTTTCCCAAATGAAAATAATAACTAACACACCACCACACCCTCAAGAGTGGAATAACACTTTATACCCCATTTAGAGTCTCATCTAGAGAAAAATACATGAAGCAAACTACCCCTATAGGTAAACACTATAGCTTTACTCAGGAAAACACCAAGAGGCATACTTTAAATAAAATAAACATGAACCCCACTCTATAATGTTATATAAATTAAAAAAATAGTATAAATATCAACCAATGGATAAAATATTAAAAAAATTCAATTAATTAGGAACACATGTTGGAATCTCAATCGTTATAAAACCACCACAATACCAAAGGAATAAAAACAAATTTTTTTAAAAAGACAAATGGATTTAAAAGAACAAAACCCTTTTAAGACACTCAACATTAATTGAAACCCAAATTACACAATGGAATTCCAAAAAATTTAACCTAGATTCAAAATAACACACATCACTCTTTCAAAACATTTCAAAAAAATCCAAATTTTCATTTCCATTAAATTAAGACAATCCTTTTTAAAACGCATCCCAAGATATTCAAAAATCCATTTCACTTAAACCATAAAAAAAATTTTGAAATCAAAACATTTTCTAGATTCCATAAAAAAATTAACTTATTCAAATTAAAAACGTAACCAAAAGTCTTTCATAAAACCCATTCCATTTTATGAAAAATATTAGAGTCTCTCTTTTAGACCAGAAGTCATTTCCAATAGAACCCACCTTTGATTTTTTTCCATATTTTTATTTGAAAATATACCAATCTTAGAATCATACCCCAAGGGATTAAAAAACACTTCTAAACTAATTCACCATATTGGTTTTAAATTTTTCAAAAAATTATGAATTTCATCCTGAATACCACAATTTCTGAAAAAATATTTCCCTGGAATTCTTCATTTTTCACAAAAACCAATTTCTTACAATAACACAAAAGGGAGGGAAATAATAAATACCAATCTAGATAACCAATATATCACAAGATAAACTTGGTTCATTCCCCCCATCATCGGGGAAGCTTTAAGATAAGTATTAAATAGAAATCCTAATATGATGAGAAATCGTGATTATCTCATCCATATAGTTTGATGATCCACAAGACAGCCATGAAACAAATTTTGAGATGGCTTCATGACCAATAATTTGGTCACTACTTAGTTTATTAGGTCATTCACACTAACCTCGCCCCACAAATATCATTTCTTCTTACACTATAAAATCCAACCTCAATCCTAAGGAAGGTCACACTATGTCATTGAGGATCAATACATTATCAATAAGGGTAAAAATGATATTCCGAATTCCGAATTCAAATCCTACTACCCTTGGTAACCCAGGAATCATCGTAAAGGGTGGCGATCAAGAACCCACGCATGACCACCCACCCAATTCTCGATAACAACCCTGGATAAATCTTACCAAGACATCACAAATTGTAAGATAATGACTCAAGAACCTAGGTTTCTACTAATAAACCTATCCTATGATACATTTTTTATGAACCTATCCCACCAATAGGCCTAAAAAGTATTCTCAATCTCCATGGGATAACATCTAGTGTTTGGGTGTCAAGGATTTATATTTGGGAATGGTTTCACCCTCATATAATTAAATAAACCCACATTGCAAACTACCAGTAATATATCCTGAATTATCAAGAATTCGACATCAATTCATATGAAATAAGTATAAATTAAATTATAAGACACCCAAACTTGGGATATCAAAATAAACCTCCAACAAAAATATACAACTAAAATAAGTACTTAGTGGAAGTAAAATATAAATAAACACCCCTAGATGAATTTACTGATGTAATATACCAAACAATAAAGGGAATAAGGAACCATAATAACTCCAACATTTCCACTAGTGACCCCTAGTTACTGACCATATCCCACCATACACTAATTTACCAATGAACAGTTGAAGAACTAAAACATAGTTGACCAACTAAAAGAAAAACATGAGAGATTTATACACACCTAGACAACAGTTCATATATAGGGTGTAAGCTAAACATGCCATGTAGGATCTCACTAAGGATTCTCTATGAATATCTGTGAAATATAGTTCATAAAGTGATAGTTTGAACAAAATGTATAAAGTATGTTTTTAATGTTATTTATAAATAAACCTAATAACATTCCACACTCCCCAATTCTAAAATAAACAACCTTTCTAAAATATAACATAAGTATAGATAAGAGTTTTTTAAAGGAATTTCAAACCAAGTAAAGAGGGACTTTAAAACTATAGAGAAAAGCCAAATCATTATTTATCTTTATTTCTAATTTTTTCAGGAAATCTAAATTTCCATAAGTATTTCAATTGAAATAAATTTCTTAAAACCTATTTATGAAATTTAAAAACCATTTAATTTTTAAAACAAACTTTCCAAACCATTTATTCATTAGTTTAAAAGTAAACCAAAACACAATCCTGATAATTCACAATCACAAATGGGAACTAAGGAATAAAGAAATAAAAAAATAGAGTGACCAAACAAATGTTATATATAATTAAACAAACTAGAAGAATACAAATGATCCAAGAAATGAAATCCCAAAAATTATCTTGATAAGGACCAAAACATCATGGGAAACATTATAAGACTCAAGAATCTCAATTTTAGACCAGTGAAGATGAAATTAGGTCCAAAATGAGAAATATTTCCACAACCTAATGTTCTTAAAAAACTAACCATCCTCCATTATGATTAGGGATCTAAAAAGAAACATTATTCACATTTAAAATTTATAGGACCAGCAAAACGAACCTATTAGCTCATCGGATCTAACCAAGAAGCTTACCCTAGTCAACACATAATCTATGCTATCTCTTGGGATTATCTAGATCACTACTCAGTATCCTATTACTCCCATAAACTGTCAAACAATAGAGGTGAGAAATAATGGAATAATAAATCATTGTATAAAAACAATCTCAAGCATTTCAAATTAAACCTCATCTCACATCCTACACCCTCTCATGAAAAAATCCCCTTAAAATTCAAGAATAAGAATAAAATAAAAAAAATCAATATAATTCATCCCCCAATGGGGTCACAATACTCCCTTTAATAATAATAATTACATCATTCTCAATCAATTGATTCACATGTTTTAATATAAAAACCCTTTAAAAGTTCCAACCATACTTTCAAAAATATTCTTATAATACTGGTCCATTTTATACCACTTGAAATCACATTTAAAAACATTTATTGAAACCCATTTATCAAACCATGATTGAAACTCATTTGGAAACCCAAAAAAAATAAAAAAACCATTTTAAATTAATAAACACCCTTTAATTATGAAAACAAATGTTTCTAAGAACCCTTTTATAAAAAATTCACTTTATATTTTAAACCATTTTAGGACACTATTAAATCCAACAATATAAAAATAATTTGAAGTGGATGAAGGTCAACCACTTTAATTTTAACAAAAAATCCTTTAAAACATCACGTTACCATTTTTAAAATGTAACTAGAATCACACACCCATTTAAAACACTTGAACCATTTTAAATGATTCAGATAAAAAATTTCATAATCAATTGGTATGAGACAAGTCCATGACATGTAAAAAATCCATTTCTAAACCGTTTTAAGCTAACTATGGGAATAAAATATGCTTCTAATTTCATTAAAAGGAATATTAAAAAATATAAGTAATTTATAAAAATCATTAGAAGTAAATTACAAAGAATCATCTACCTCATTTCATGTGGAATCTTTTCGAAACATGTTAACTCAAGTTAAATACGAACAATTAGGCCAAAAAATCATCTTTAATCCTAAAAACCCAAATCCCCAACATTATTACCATACCAAACCTTATTCCTAACCAAAATTTTGGTTAGGGTTTTTAGATGAGTAAAAAATTAATATGGGGGGAAATGGGGTAAGAGATAAGAAGAAAATAGGAATAAATAATGGATTGCATTGAAAAACTCCATGAAATTGGAGGAAAAGTGCCTTAAAATTTATAAGGGAGGAGAAGAAAAGAATCCACATGAACACCCTATTTTTGGTCAAGAAATTAGATGGTAGAGGAAGGGAAATAGTATGAAAACCCAATGGGGGACATAATTTCAATATTTTTGTGAACTATGGGTAGGATTCATAGTTTGGCCACACATTATACCAAGTTGTGCACCAACTATGTGGGTGAAAGTTTCTAGAGAAAACAAAATTGCATGGTTTATCCACATGGTTTACCAACCTTATGACAACAGTGAAAAATATCTTTGTTAAAACTATAAACCTATCTATACTCTTGTCTGATCATTTTCCCTAACCATGTGCAAGTCATGCACTATTACACTGATAGAGAAAATATTTTCAATTAAATTTAAATTGAATTTAATTGTTTTAAAACCAAAAAAGTGTTACTCTAATATGAATTGCTACATTTTTATGATATTGGTGTTATTTTGAGCAGAAAAATTAAAATGACCCATTTCTGATTTTTAACATTTTTAAATTATATTTTTATTTTGGCCATAACATTTTCTACACTAATACAAATTGAAAAAACTATTTCTTTTCCAGATTATAAACATCCAGGGATTAATTTAGTCCTTCTGGACCAAAAGCTTAATAGATTATATGGAAGATCAAAAGAAGCTCATAAATTGTCTCAATAAAACTATTTTTAGTTCTTCCGAGTTTTGGTGTGGGGTCCCTAACTAATTCCTGGTGGGTCCAATTGTTGTGAAACTCAGTGGTTGGACGTTCAAGGAGTTTTAGAACATCTTTTATGAAGGTAAGGGCATGTGAATTGGCTGTTTAAGGGTTCATTAGAGAATCTTAATCTGGTGGTTTATGATTTGGAGAGTCTGACTGGAGAGAATAAATTTTTAGAGTAAAACGGGTATAAATCTCAGAATACGTGTCTAAATCCACTGATATTTTGAGGGGAAATTCCCCAGAGAATTATTAAAAACATTAAAAAAATGGTATAATGTGTGAAGATCTCATTTATTGGGGCTACAACACATTAACATTAGGGGGAAAATTCTGTCTATAAAAGGAGGAGAGTTCCTCCCTCTCAAAGCATCTCTCATTCCATCCCATTCCTTCTGGTACACCAAGGGGGATACCTTTTTAGCTTTCTCTTTTATTTATTTTATTTTTAATAGTTTTTGAATTCCTTATTATTCCCCATTCATCTTGATTACCCTTACCATGGTGGGGTAAACATTTGGAGTGATTGGGGGAAGGGTTGGTTTTCTATTTTATAATGCTTGAGTTCTTGGACGTAATTGAATGATATTTCTTTCTTCTTCAAAGTTGTTTTCAATTTCATATAGAGGATTTTATTATCAACTTCCATCATTCTTGAATTTTAATTCTGTTATTGATTTTTTTCTTGGTAGAATAATAATTATCTCCCTCCACTAATTTCTAGTTTATATACGATGGAATAAAACAGGGATTAGTGGTGAAGTACTCGACAATTGTCAGTACGTGTAAAAAGTGTAGTGAATGTTCTTGATTGTTTGGGATAAATAATACCCGATCAGGTATTTCAGATGTCAATTAAGGTTATTAAATTCAACTATTTTTCACATGGAAGGAGAGTTGACCAAACTGAGATCATGGTAAGGTTTTCTATCACCATCATAATTTCACCAAGGAAGTGAGTGGAAATGATTGTGGAAACTCACTTTAATTGACTAAGAAGAAGAGGTTTGAATTAAATTGAACAATGATAGCATAAAAATTAGGAAACCGACCCCGACCTAATCACCCTTTTAATATAATAGTTTTTCAATAATTTTAATTTCAAATTTACTTTCAAAAGTACAACATTTTACCCTCGTTTAAAAGTGAAAAATTGTTTTGTGTTCACTCCTCTTCGAGATACATCCTAGGTCAACCACATTACTGCATTCTAACTTAGGAAATAATTGTTTTTGCATGCCATATGATAGGTGTGTGTCAAACTTGGTGTCGTTTTCGGGGAGGTAGTGCCACAATCAAATTATAAATACTTGACTCTTTTCAAATTAAAAAAACACTTTCCATGTTGTTTTCAAATGAATATTCTTTTAATTCATGGAATAATTACCCACAATAAATGAACTAATTATTGACTCAACATTTTCTATAGAGGATGGTGTTTCTTCTATTATTATATAGGTGAGGTTATTTTAGAAAAAAACAATGATGAAAAAACATTCAAAGAATTCATAGATGGACTAAGGGAGTACATAGACAAAGATGTTTTTGAAGCAATGGCCCGAAAGCTAACTGAGTTCTCCCATTTCTTTCTAGAATTTTATGAAGTTTACAACGTCCAAGATGATCCCCCTTTAGACTTCCCTAATTTTTATAAGGACATCCAAGATATAGTGGAGACTGACTACCTTCCTCTACTTGGTACTACTCAACTCCAAGAGGTGTTGTCCATTGAAGAAGAGATTGAAGATGAACAAACTCATGGAGATAATCTTTTCATGGACTCATTTTCTTTTAATTTTTTTGAAACTGAATTGAGTATTACCTCCCCTTATTTTAATTTTTCATACTCATCCAATACATGTATTTCTTTGGAGGAATATGATAAAAAAAATATTCATCCAATGAATAACATCTAGAGATCCACGAAGTTTTTGAACATTTATTGGAGGGTGTTCAAGAGGAGATCAAAGTGGATTTGCTTGAGGAAATAGAGACACAATACGTAGAAATTGAAATAGAAGAATTTGATATTAACACATCATGCTTTAATTTTTTTCAAATATAATTACATTCTAGCATTCCCTTTTATTTTTCAATTGATGTAGCATACCTTCAACAACCACTGGATCATAAAGAAGATTTTGTCCAAGTAGAACCCAAGAAAGAGGAGGACCCATTCATTGTTCTAACCCCACCATGAATGTTGTATCTCATTACAATGGGGGTGGACATGGTGTATTTTATCGATGGAGTTCTCAAGAAAAAGTAATAAGTTCATCCTAGAAAGAAAAGTTTTTGTTGGTTCATGAGAAAGAAACTTCACCCACCATCAGATTGGGGATAACCGATTAGAACTGCCCCTCTGGAGGCAGTCAAAACCCAAGGCCCACTTGGGGGATTAAACTAAGATTTATCCATCTATTATTATTCTATTTCTAATTATTTTATGTTCAATAAATATCTTATATTCTCTTTTGTTATTTTATTTTTTTGTTTTCAGAGTGTAACACTTAGGAGGTTAACTCAAGGTTTCTCTGCGAATAAATCAGGTTGTACCTCTCTTTTATACTTACTTGATTGTTGTGATTCATTTTAAAATTGTATTAAATGTTAAATCCACTTTAATTCATTGAGTACACTACATCATTTAAGTGTTGGGGAAGGAATATTTGTAGTTTATTATTTTCATTTTTTGTTTTTTTTTAAACAATTTGGGTGTTTTCATATTTTTAGATGTTTATTTTTCAATTTTTGATGTGTTTTTGAAACTTTTGAACTGAAATGATTATAATTTTAATTTTCGAAACCCATTTAAATCAGTGAATTAATCTATTACATCAAACTGAGCTTAAATTAATGTTGAAATGACTTTGTTTCAAGTTCAAATCTTTTGGAAATTCATGAAAAGTACACTGATTATTGAACCCAATACCATATTTCACTGTCTATATCTTTGAAATTACTTTCCTGTGAGGCTTATTAACTATTTTTGTTATATTCGTTTCATTCACTTCATTTCTTGAGAGAACTATACCATTCTTTCTTTAACCATAATTTGATTTATTCCTCTCAAAACTTGAGGGTTTGTGGTACATGTGTTTTAAATGATTGAAGCATTTATTTGGTTTTAATCCCCCTCTTCAAAATAATATTTTTTATTATGACCAACCTTACTTTATTCATGGTATCCCCTAAAATCCCTGGACATCCTGTTAGGTTAGCCACATTACAATCCAATTTTCCCTATCCAACCTTCTCTTGAAGTGAAATTTCATGATCTAGTTGAACTTAAGTGTGGGGGAAGATGTCTTATGGTGTACTACCTCATTTGATGATACTTTGGGTGGAATATAAAATTTTTAAGAGCTGATTTCTCTACTAAAGATTTCATTTTGTGAAAATTTGTACCTTTATAGAGATTTAATGAATATAGAAGTCGTGCCTTTTTGGCGCTTCCAAAGTAGAAAGAAAGATGTGCCTATCTAGAACTTTCATGAAAAAAAATATTTGAGAAGAATTTTTTGCTCATGAAATCCTAAATGGAATGAAATTTCCTTGAGTACTCATGATGATGGAGCCTATTTTCTACAGAGGGGAAGAGAAGGAGACCATGTTTGAGTGAAAATTATAATCTTCCAATTTTTCTTTAAAAAGAGCCAAGCCCTTCACCTTTCTCAGCCTCAGAAATTTTAACATCTAAATCCTACCAACCGGAAGCCACAGAACAACCCTGAAAAGTACTCATGAGAAACACATGTCCTTGACTCACATTAGGTGGAGAAGTAGGAATTTATCAAGCATATGGTGAATCTTGTGTGATTTTGGATGAGAAAAGACTTTTTGAACATTTACATTTGTGTGATGAGAGAAAATTCATGTGAGGTATGTGTTTTGTGTGCATGGGATAAGAAAAGAAGTGGAAATATATTATATAATCTAAAATTGTGAACTTGAAATAATTTTATTTGATGAGGTATGATATCTATTTTTTTCTTAGTATGGATTTGGTAGATCTCATTGTTATGTGTTTTGGATTTGATTTTATTTCATTTTAATACTTGACCAGGAGTCCAAGTGCTAAGTGTGTGGGAGTTAAGTTTGGCTCACACCTGTTTTAGGTCATAGAAAAACAATTATTTCCTAAGTTACAATGTAGTAATATGGCTGACCTAGTATGTCTTTCAAAGATTATTTCACACAAAAAAATTTTGTCACTTTTAAATGAGGGTAAAAATGTTATGCTTTAAAAAGGAAATTTGAAATTCAAATTATTGGAAAACTATGATATTAAAAGGGTGATTTGGTTGAGGTCAGTTTCCTTATTTTAATTCTATCCTTGAACAATTTAATTCAAACCTATTCTTCTTAGTTGATTAAAATGAGTTTCCACAATCGTTTCCACTCACTTCCTTGGTGAAATTATGATGGTGATAGAAAACATTTCCAAGATCTTTTTTTGGTCAACTCTCATTTCATGTGAAAAATAGTTGTATTGAATATCCTTAATTGACATAGGAAATACTTGATCAGGTCATGTTTATCCTAAACAATAAAGAACATTCACTACATCTTTTACACGTACTGATGATCGTCGTGTACTTCTCTACTAATCCCTGGTTTATTCCATCATATATAAACCAGAAATTAGTGGAGGGAGATAATTTTTATATTTCAAAGGAAAAAAATCAATAACAGAATTAAAATTCAAGAACAATCGCACTTGATAATAAAATCCTTTATAGGAAATTGAAAAAAACATTAAAGAAGAAAGAAATTTCATTCAACTACGTCAAAGAACTCAAGAATTACAAAATAGAAAATCAACACTTCCCCAATCACTCCAAATGTTTACCACACCATGGTAAGGGTAATAGAGATGAATGGGGAAGAAGAAGGCATTAAAAAACTATGAAAAATAAAATAAATAAAATAGAAAACTAAAAATTTCTCCTCTTTGGTGTCCCAGAAGGAATGGGATAGAATGAGAAATACTTTGAGAGGGAGGAGCTCTCCTCCTTTTATAGCCAGAATTTTTCCCCAGAATGTTGACCCGTTTTAGCCCCAATAAATGAAATTTTCACATGTCTCACCCTTCTAGAATTTTTTTTCAGAATTCTCTTGGGATTTTCCCCTAAAAATCTGTGCAGATTTGGACAAGTATGCAGAGCTTTATAACCATTTTACTCTCACAATTTATTATATCCAGTCAGACTCTCCAAATCGCAAACCACCAGATTAGGATACTTTAATGAACCCTTAAATGGCCAATTCACACATCCTTACCTTCATAAAATATGTTATAAAACTCCTTACACGTCCACATACTAATGTTTACAACAATTGGGGCCACCAAGAATTAGTTATGGACCCCACACCAGAACTTGGCAGAACTGAAAATAGTTTTCTTGAGCTAACTTGTGAGCTTATTTTGAGATTCCATATGGTCTATTAATCATTTGGTCCAGGACTAAATAAATCCCTAGATATTTAGAATTAGGAAAAGAAATAGTTTTTCAATTTGGATTAGTGTAGAAAATGTTATAGCCAAAATAAAAAAATTAATTTAAAATTGTTAAAAATCTGAAATGGGTCATTTTTACTTTTTAGCTCAAAATAACACCAATATCACAAAAATGAAGCAATTCATATTAGATTAACACTTTTTTGGGTTTAAAAAAATGAAATTAAATTTAAATTTAATTGAAAATATTTTCTCTATCAAACACATACACGTGAAAGGTCTTACATGGTTTCCCTTGATAGTCACATGGTTTGGACAAAATTGTGTGCTCCCTATGCTGAAAAACTATGCACTAAAAATATGAAAATAAAATAATCACCTTTTAATAGTAACAACATACTTAACCTTAAACTATGCATGAAGGTATTGAATAGAAGAAAAAATCAATATTTTCCCAGTTTTAACCCAACACTTTCAATAAAGTCACATTAACCAAAAAACGAATAAAATAATATTACACTTAAAATTGTCACATATGGGTGTCATACAATATGGAGTGCGTGGAAACACCTATATTCTACATATGATGTTATAATCTATTTATATGATGGTAATGTGATGTGGTTATCCAAAATATGAATGAAATGTGTTGTATTCCATGACTAGGTGGGTTTATACTCAAATAATTGAGAACATGTGAGTTTTTTGTATGGGATTGACATACTTTATGTCTCGTGGTCACTCAATTTATTGGATAAATGTAATGCGCGAGAATTTATGGTAAAAATATATGTGGATTATGGAAACAAGTCTATAGAAACGTGTTCTTTATGGAGATCATGTTAAATCCCTTTGTAGCTTGAGTAATATTGATTCATTACTAGAGGATGCCCTTTTCTTAAATTAATAGATTCGGTGAGTCATATATTTTGTTAATGCTACAATGTCCCATGGGGTTACAATTTATGGTTAACTTAATGGGATTGGATTTTGATTCAGGTAGACTATTTAAAATTATAATTTCCCTAGCCTTTTACACATTTTATTACATTATTTAAGAATAATTAAACATCATATTACAAGCTAAGGATCATAAGGTCTAATGTCATGGAAGATTAGGTGAATAATTAAACATAATGAAACCAAAATAAAAGAATATTTTGTTTAATCTTAACAATTATCTCCTTAATCCAATTGAGTCATTATATCTACATATGGTAACTTGTGGAATACATGAACAAAAGGGATGACCTAAAAATCCCAGTAAGGGAATAAACATAGGAATAAAACATAGAACATGGGTTAGATGGCATAACATGATTACATAAAAGGAATTGAACATGAATAAAAATAAGGGTGAAAAACTTGTATAAAATGGTAATGTATAATAATAGAATCATAGGAATGTGGAAACAGCATATAACATGATATAAATGTGAGTCAAGGCTATATGTCAGGACATGGTGGACAAAGTCCCATAAAAGAATCAGGTTCACTCCTTATCCCAACACAATTTCTCATGAGACAAAAAATTACCTAATTAATTGGAGTGATATATGGGTTAACCCATCATAACATGGCCATTAATATTTTTTCCACATAAATAATCACACATAAGGAATCAAATATAAACATAAGGGTTTCCCATGGATAGAATTGGGTATCGTAATCATGTAAAAAAGAATAAAAAAATGGGATATCATAATGGTGTCCATGAAATAATGTATTTAAATAATACATGGACATTAATAAGGTAAAATAGGAATATATCATGATAATTTATTTTAAACTAGAGTGAAAACATGTAAAATGAGTGTTTAATAAACTTTAAAAATAAAAAAATTTGTGTGGTTTAAGGAAAATATTAAAGAAGAAATAAAGAGGGAAATGAATAAATTTTTATATAAAAACATAATTGAACCAAGGTAGTTTTTCAAGATAAAATTAGTGATTTTATAAAAATAATTATGGATTAAAATAGATTATGGAGTTCACTTGAAAACAGGTAATAAGTTGGGAAGTTCTATTTAATCGGGCTAGCTTATAGAGATGAATTGAGAAGGGAACTATATGAAACATATATTTCCCCATGGAATAAGGAAGATATGATTTGGATACATTATTTTGGAACTCATACACATAATTTATAATAGTTACATAAAAAACAAGAATTAAATTGTGGTAAATAGAAAGAAAGTGTAACCTCAAGATAAAATGGAGGTTCAGAAAGAATCCATTACCTTATGTTCGAAAGTGTTTTCCACTTGATCTTAATTTACTGTATAGTCATATTAAATAAATAAATTAATTAATAACATTTTATATATTTATTTAATTTTTATAATTTTTTTAAGTTCATTCATGTCCCTTTTTATGAGTTGTAAGATACAATTTCATCATTTGGAGTGTTCGTTTCCAGGGTTTTCATGTTCAGTTACTTGAATACATGTATGGAAACCATATAAAATGAAAATTATTTTATAGAATTAAAGTTATATGTTATTAATTAAACTAAATAATATTAAATTTTTAGATAATTTATTTGTTAATTTTGAGTGAGGTTGAATCATTAGATAAGATGTTAGTTATAATCATTGAGATTATTTTGGCGGTTTTTCTATCATCACAAACTAGTTTCTTTATTAATTAATATTGTGAATATAAAGTGGTTATAGAGAATTAAAAAGGATTTAATACATATTTTAAAATCATTTTTAACCATAAAAATGGGTTTATGAGCCATCTTAATGGAGGGAATGTAAATTGAAAACTTTGTCATCCTTGAATGTGATAAATTAGCACATCACAGATGATGTTTTCATTTTTAGAAAAATGGAGAGGGGAAGAGAAATTATGGTGAATTATTAAATTAGAATAATAAAATTCTATTATATTTAATGTACTGTAGTTATCATAATATTTTTATGATGGTAGGTCAGGAGAGAATAAGAAAAATAAAAGAACTTGAAAATAAATTAAAAGAAAAGACATAGGATTTTACCTCTTGAATTTCTCCTCATTGATAACCTCCTTAGGGAAAGTGGTTTGCTATTTTTTTTATAACAATGGATCTTCGATGTGTGAGACTTTATTTTAAATATATTTTACTATAATTTTGAAAAATATTAAAGCTTTATAGGTGTTAGAAGAAGAGGTGGTGAGGGGTGGTATTTATAGTGGGGGAGAGGGTGTTTTCTCATTATTTTATTCATTAGTTTATTATTTTGGCTCAAGATAATTAATATTTTGAGCATCATAACCAAATATATTGATATAATGAAGGGGATTTATATATTATGGTTTTTATATCATTGATTACTCAATTAATATTTTATTTAACTTATAATGTATATATACTCTAAATATCATATTTCATTATTTAGTAAAAATTAAACTACTTTAGGAAAATCAGAAAAATTGACCCTCACCATTTTTCGATGTACAAAATTAAAAATTGGAACCCATTTTATGAAAATAATTTATAAATTAGAGAAATATAATTTTTAATTAAAAGTATCATTTACTTGGAAGATACAAATTTTATAATTATAACCGTTTTTTTACACATTGAAAATTAATTAAGGCCTTGTAAAATTATCTTATCATCATAAGAAATACATTAATTTATGAATAAATTTTATGAAAATAATTTTTCTTTTAAATCATTATATTAATTATAAAATTGAAAATAAACATTTGTGTTTTTTAAAAATATCAACACTTAATTAATCATTTCTAAACTATTTATTTACATTTACTATGATATAATTACTTCATATTTTCACTTATAAGATGGATAAATTTTTTTATAATATCATGGGTGAGGATATTATTCGATTTTATGATTTACTATTCATAAGGTTCAAATTATTATTCTAAAGGTCATGTTACTATTCTATTGGTATAACTTGTATAAATACCCCTTCTTTCATCCATTCTTCCTTTATAAAGTTTTTATTGTGTTCTCTATGTGATGTTTATATTATTTATAATATATAAAAATATATAAGAAGGTAATTTTCATTGATAAAATTTTGGGTTGTTATATTCTTCCCCCCTTATGAAATTTTTTCCTTGAAATTTATTTTTAAAAACTATGGTGAAAACAAGTGAGGATATTTATCCTTCATTTCTTCCTCCAGTTTCCATGTTGCCTCTTTATTCTTATGGTTCTACCATAGTACTTTGACCAGGTGAGTGGTCTTGTTGTGTGGAACTTTATCAATATGATCCAAGATCTTCACCAGTTTCTCCTCGTAAGAGATATCATTCTCCAACTATACCACCTCAGATTTCGGTACGTGCAGGGGATTTGATATGTACATCCTTAATAGGGATACATAGAATTCATCATGTACATGAGACATGGCAGGTGGAAGTGCTAGTTGATTGGCCACGTCTCCAACATGATCCAGAATATCAAAGGGGTTTATGTACCTAGGACTAACCTTTCCCTTATTTAAAAATCTCATGATCCTATTTCATGGAGATATGTGGAGGAATACCATGTCTCCATCCTTAAAATCTAGGTCCCATCAATGATTGATTGCATAGATCTTCTGTCAACTTTTCGGTACCTTGATATGCTCCTGAATGGTTTTCACCATTCTAGAATTTCTTTGACCATTTCAGGTATTAACGTCTTATGTTCAATAACTTCATCCTAGTATGTCAGTGTTCTACACCTTTTCCCATAAGGGATTCATGAGGAGTCATTTGGATTCTCGAGTAGAAACTGTTTTTCTAGGAGAACTCGACTTGAGGCAGATGTTGGTCTCATCGTCCCTTAAATCCCATAGAACACTCTCTCAAAATATATTCCTATGACTGAATCATATGCTCTGATTGGCCATTAGTTTGAGGATAATAGGTTGTACTAAAGTTTAGCTCAGGTTTTAGGTCATGTTAAAGACTTTTCCAGAACATAGAGGTGAATCTTAGATCTCTATTGGATATAATTAATAGTGTTACAACATTTATCCTTACAATTTCACTGGTGTAAGTATATGCAAGTTGATCTAGGGAGAAGTCCTATCAAATTGAAATAAAGTGAGATGTCCTTTTAAGATGATCCACAATAACCTATATAGCAGTGTTTCCTCTGGATGTCTTTGGAAGTCTAGTGAAAAATCCTATGTTGATGTTTTCTCATTTACATGTTGGTATGGGTAATGGTTGCATCATCCATTTAGACTTTTTCCATTCAAACATCACTTGCGAACATGCCAAGAACTTTGATGTATATTCAGGGACCTCCTTCTTCATATTTTCCCACTAATATTTCTCATGTATATCTTGATACATCTTCTTACTCCCTAGGGGAATAGAGAAGGTTTAGCTCTGTGGATCATTCAAAAGCTCTTTATTTATCACTGAATTGGATGATACGCATATTCATGAACCAAATATTACACTCCATCTCCATCAATCTTGAACTTGGAGGATTTACCATTTCTAATAGATTCCACCCTTTTCTAAATTTCCACATCATTTCTTTGAGAATCTTTTATTTTATCTATATTTTATTATTGAGCAGTCATTTGAGAAAGGATTTATGATACACCTTCCTTAATTATTCCCATGTCCATCTTTTTCAAATCTATGAAGATTAGGTCCTTTTCAATTCTCATCATTGATAATGATGTTGGTTCCTTTCTACATAGAGCATCTTTCACATTATTTTCAATACCATGATGGTATTTTATTGAGTAATTATAATCTATAATGAGATCTACCCATCTTTATTGGATTATATTAAGATCCTTCCACGTGAATATATATTTTAGACTCTTATAATTAGTATATATTTCACACTCCTCATCATAGATATAATGCTGCCATATTTTCAATTCAAAGATCATAGCTACCAACTCTATATCATGTGTAGGATAGTTTTTATCATGAATTTTCAACTTATATGAGGCATAGGCTATCAATTTAACATTTTATATCATTACACAGCCTAAGCCCTATTGGAAGCATTACTATACACCACAAAGAGTTCCCCACTTATCATAAGTGTGAGTACTAGGGTATTGATAAGCCTCCTTTTGGGCTCCATAATGTTTTCCTCACATTATTTCATCTAGTAACACTTTACCCCCTTCTGACTAAACTTGGCTATTTGGTTTTAAAATCATAAGAAGTTCCTAAAAAATCATCGATAGTACATAGCTAGACCAAGGATGCTTCGAATCTCTATTACAGATGTTGGTTTGGGCCACTCCTCAACTACCTTTTTCTTGGAAGGTTCTATATATATTCCTTTGTTGGTGATAACATTCCCCAATAATGATACTTCCTCTATCCAGAACTCACATTTTCTGTACTTTGCATATAGTTTCTCACTTATGTTTTTAGCACAGTATTAAAATTCTCCATGTGTTCCTCCTTGATCTATACGTAAATTAGAATATCTTCAACAAAGAATACCACAAATTAGAAAATTTAATCTCAAAATAATATATTCGTTATGTCCATGAAAAGTTTTGGAGCATTAGTGAGTCTAAAAGGAATTACTAAGAACTCATAGTGTCCATACCTTATTTGAAAGGTTTAATTTGAAATATATTACTTACTTACCATTAATTGGTGATATCTTGACTGAAGGTCCAACATAGAGAAATAACTGGCCCCATGTTGCTAATAAAACAAGTCATATATCTTTGGAAATAGATACTTGTTATTTATCATGATTTGTTGAGACTGTGACAATCAATGAAGAGGTTCATTGATCCATCCTTATTCTTAATGTAGAAGATTGGAACACCCCATACTAAGGCACTCGTGCATATAAAACACTTGTCCAGACTCTCCTATAACTACTTCATTAGTTCTTCAAGATCAATGGTGGCCATTCTATAAGGTGTCTTTGATATAGGTAGATATCCGGTAATAATTTTAATTGAGAACTCAACCTATCGATCATGAGTAAGACTAGACAATTATTTAGGTAATAGATCAATGCAATCTCTCATGATGGGAATGTATTTAAGAATTACTATCTCCTCTATCTAAATAATTTGATATAGATATTCTTTCTCATTAGGAAACAATATCCACAATTGAGATGATGATTCTGAATGAGATTCACCTCCCTCCTTACACTAGTATATAATTGGAGGATGATTTTGGATGTAAAGAGTGATCTCCCTTACCCAAAAGTTGATATTGGATTTATGTAAAGATATCCAATCTATGCCCAATATAGAATCATACTCTACCAAAGAGAGTATGACAAGATTCCCTAGGAGATTCAGTCCAAAAACATTAACCATGGATGATTTATAAACTATGGATATAATAATTTCCCGATTTTTTGTTCTCATAGATACCTCAACCAACAAATTTTGAGGGGTGATTGAATTGTTCTACTAAACTTGAAATATCTTATAGAGAGCATATAACTATAATCAAAGAGTACATTCAATATTCCTGAATAAATAACTAGTGTACCTTTCACCACATCATTTTCGAGCTCCACCTTAGTAGTTATAGTTTTGTATTCGCTTCCTTGCTACCTTGGAGGTTGTTGTTGTTGATTGACTCCAATAAACCTTGGATTAGGGAAATGGATTGCATAATTCCCATGTTCCTTACATTTTAAACACTATACTACAGGTTGAGTATTGATCAGAACCTTCCTCTCTTCTTCCATATTAGTGGGATTATTCATATCCATTCGGTAGATATTAGCCATATACCCCTCTCTTCCACATTTTAAGAATCTCATGGTTCCCTTTAAGTAGTTTCTAGGTTGGTTCTTCCCATAATTTTGACACATCGGATATTGGGTCTTCTTTCCATCATGGTATTTATCTGTTGATCCACCCATATTAAACTCCATTTTTCTATTTTTTTCATCGGGCCCATGAGACCACTGAGTGTCTCTAATCTTTAATTTAACCTTAAGGGAACAATATACTATATCCTTATAATATTAGAAGTCGTGAATCACCAATAATTTTCATAGACTAATCATTAGTGTACTAAATAATCACTCCACCTATATTTCTATGTTCATCACAAATCCAGAGGTGTATCTTAGAAGCCTTATGAATTTTTCCTCATACGCCCCGATAGACTCATCTTCCTTCTAATTTCGAATGATTAATTCTCTTACAATCTTGAGATTGAGGGTTAAAGGAAAATATTTATCGAAAAATATTTTCTTAAATTCCACCCAATCCATAGAACATATTTCTTCATTGGAATTTGTGTTCTTGATCAGTTTCCACCACTTATTAGCTACCCCATCAAAATAATAGGCCACCAACATTATTTTCTTCAAAGAACTTGAGGATAGAGAATATCTTCTCAATGGAGATAATCTATTGTTCTATGAGGAGGGGATCATAAGATCCACTAAACATGGGAGGCCTTTTCCACATAAATTATTTTACCGCATCATTCTCTTTCTTGGGAGAAGGAGGTAATTCTATGAGATTAAAGTAATTATTCATAACTTGATCTATTTTAGTAAGTACTATCATGAAGTTTTGATCACCCATTCCCATAATATTTGGAATATCATTAGAGAAATTATCGCATTTACCATCACATTGATTAATTGAATGAGTTCTTCTATTTTTATCAATTAACTAAGAAAAATAAATTATAGTTAGGGGGATTGAATACTTACCTAATAGTCATATAAAAATAAAATATTGAAAATATAAGGATATACTTGTAAATTAAAATTATATCCAAACTTGTGATTCCTTAAGTTTCAATATAGGTTACATAGGGTGATATAATTACCCCTAGAGTTCTTAATAATGTTCTCTATTCCTAATCTACAAATATAACTAGAACTTTCTCTGATACCAACTATAACATCCCTATCCTTTTAAACATATTATTTCATGATTTAAGAATAATTTAACATCAAATTATAAGCCAAGGATCGTAAAGTCTAGTGTACTGGAAGATTAGGTACATAATTAAACATCAAGAAACCAACATAAAAAATATTTTATTTAATATTAACAATGATATATTTACTCCAATTGATCCATTATACCTACATATGGTAACCTAGGGAATGCATGAATAAAATCAATGAGCTAAAAATCCCAATATGGGAATAAATATAAGAATAAAACATAGAACATGGGTTAGAAGACATAACATGATGAAATAAAAGGAATGGAACATTTATAAACATAAGGAAGAAAAACTGGTATAAAATGGGAACAAATAATCATGGAATTATAGGAATTAGTAAACAACATATAACATGACATAAACATGAGTCAAGTCTAGCTTCTAAGACATGGTGGACAAAGTCCCATAAAAGAATCAAGTTAACTCCCTGTCCCAGGATGACCTCTCATGAGACTAAACATTACCAAATGTGTTAGAGCACTATCTGGGTTCATCAATCATAACATGTTCATAAATATGTCTTCTATATAAATAATCATACATGAGGAATTAAACATAAACATACAAGTTACCCATGGAAAGAATTAGGTATCAAAACCATGTCAAAAGGGATAACAAAAGGGAATATCATAATGGATTCCATGAAATAACATATTTAAATCAAACATGGAAATTATTAAGTTAAAATAGTAATATATTAGGATATTTTATGTCAAACTGGAGTGAAAACATGTAAAAATAGTGTTTAAGATAATTTAGAAATAAAACATTTTAGTGCGGTTTAAGAAAAATATTAAAGAGAATTTAAAGAGTAAAAGGAATAATTATTTATATAAAACCAGAATTGAACCATTGTAGATTTTTATGATAAAATTAGGGATTTTATAAAAATAATTTTGGCTTAAAAAATACTATGTAATTCACTAGAAAATGGATAAGAAGTCTTGAAGTTCCCTTTAATCGGGCTTGCTTTTCAGGAAAATTTGTGAAGGGAACCTTATGAAACACGTATTTCCCCATAAAAGAAGGATGATATAATCTAGATGAATTATTTTTGAGAAAAAAAACAAATTTATAAGAGGTAAATAAAATTAAATAATAATTACATTGGGGTAAATAGAGAGAAATCATAACCCAAAGGTAAAATAATGGTTCGGAAAAATCCCTTAACTTATATACAAAAGTGTTTTATAATTGATCTTAATTTCTTGGATAATAAAATTATTCTCATTAATTAATTAATTAATAACATTTTTTACATGTATTTTATTTATTATAATTTTATTGAGTTCATTTATGGCTCTTTTGATGAGTTATAAGATACAATTTCATCTTTTGAGAGCGTCTGTTTCCTTGGTTTTCATGATCGGTTACTTGTATACATGTATGAAGAATCATGTAAAATGAGAATTGTTATCTAGAATTAAAGTTATATGTTATTAATGAACCTATATAATATTAAATTTTTATATAATTCATTTGTTAATTTGGGGTGATTTTGAATCATTATATAAGATATTAGTGATAATCATTTAGATTATTTTTGTAGTTTTTTCAATCATCACAAACTAATTTTGTTTTATTAATTAATATTATGAATATAAAATGGTTTCATAAAATTAAATAGGATTTAATAAATATATTATAATATTTTTTAACCATAAAAATGGTTTTATTAATAGTCTTAAAGTAGGTAATAGAATTTGAAAACTTTTTCATCCTTGAATGTGATAAATTAACACATCATGAGCGATGTTTTTCTTTTTAGTACAAAAGGATATAGGAAGGGAAATATGGATGAATTCTTCCATTAGCATAATAAAATTCTAGTATATGTAATGTAATTTAGTTATCTTGTCATTTAGATTAGGATATGTTAATATAAAACAAGAAAAGAAAATAACTTGAAAATAAATTAAATGAAAATAGAGAGGATTTTACCTCTTGACTTTCTCCTCCTTGAGAACCTCCTTAGGGAAAGGGGTTTGGTATTTTTTTGAGATAAAGGAATACTGTACATAGGTTAGGGTATTGGGAAGTTATTTTAGAATAATTTGTACAATGCCCAAATCTTGAGATGTGTGAGGAGAAGAGGTGGTGAGGGGTGGTATTTATATTGGAGGAGAGGGGTGTTTTCTCATTATTATATTTATTAGTTTATTATTTTTGATCAATAATATGAATAGTTTTTGAATTTTAAAAAAATATATTAAAATAATGTAAGTTAGTTTGATATTTTGGTGATTACATCAGTGATGAATCAAGGAAAAGTGTAGTTATCTTATAGTGTAAATATACCATAAATTACAGTATTTCACTATTCACAAAAAATTCAACAATTTTAGAAAAATCAAAAAAATTCACCCAACACATTTCTCTACATTTATAATTAAAAATTTGAATCCATTTTATAAAAATAATTTCTAAATGAGTTAAATTTAATTCTTAATTAAAATTATCATTTACTTGGAAAATACCTATTTTATAATTTTAACTGATTTTATAACACTTTGAAAAATTAATTAAGGTCCCATAAAATTATTTTATAATAATAAGACAACAAAATATTAATTTATTAATATATTTTATGAAAAAATGTTCTATTTTAAACCATTATATTAATTATAAAATTTAAAATAAATATTTTTGTTTTTCAAAAAAAATAAACACTTAATTTATAATTTCTAAATCATTTATTTACTTTTACTATGATATAATTATGTCATATTTTCATTTAAAAGATGTATAAATTCTATTTATAATTTCATGTATGAGGTTACTGTTCTATTTTCTAGTTAACTATTCATAAGGGTTTCATTACCAATCCAAAGGTCAAGTTACTATTCTATTGGTATAACTTATTGAAATACCTCTTATTTCCTTAATTATTCATTTATAAAGTTTGTATTACGTTTACTATGTGAAATTTATATTATTTATACTATATAAGGTAATTATAAGAAGGTAATTTTAATTGATAAAATTTGAGGTTTTTATAAAAAGTATTTTAGAGTTAATCCAAAAGTGTTTTGGATGGGTATTCACAAGGTATTTCATATAATGTTTCACATGGTTAAATTGAAGATATTTTTTCAAAAATGTTTTTTTGAATATATCTAAAAGTTTTTTTGTTATGTTTTTATGAGTTATTGTATATGAAACAATATAACTTAAAATGGCACAAAGGCTTTTAGGCTTTAGTGATAGTGGGAGATTGAAGGAGATGGTATACCCTAAAGAATTTGGTATGTGACAAAACTGGATATGACATATCCTATGATATTTATATGATGAATGTTGGTCTTAATGATACATATCTACAAATATATCCTTAAGAATAATCTTAAGGATACACAACTGCTAATTTACCTTTAAGGATAAGCTTGAGAGTACATTGGTGGAAAAATATTGTTATATAGATAAGATGCATATAATGATGATATGTTTTCTTGAAATTGAATTAGTAGCCAAATGATAAAAATTATCATTCACATAAATATTATATTTAGGCTATCATTAAGTAAAATTCATTACATAATATGTAATAACAGGGGTGAATAATTCATAAAAATAATGAATGTGTTTGCTGATGCATTAACTCATGCATTATAAAACATGAGTTAATGTATGGACACTAAAAGAGAATACTAGAGGTCCCTATCAAGATTCAACTTTGATGTTATGGAAGTGTGTGTAGGTGCTTCATGCTTGGATGATTCTCCCCTACACTCAAATATATATTCATCCTTTTCCTTTATGTTATAGGAACTATCATGTTATAAAGGTTGGATGGATCCCATATGAACATTGAATGATTCATCTTTACATGTGGATATACATCGGAGGTGAGATATATTTTGGATACCACTATAGTGATATTTATAAATCACATGTGATGAAGATGGATATTATTGTGGGTAGTTAATGAAAGGTATACTTATACAGTGTTCTTGTTTTTCTTTTTATCATGATTTATTTAATCTAGCATGGTGATTTTGGTTTGGGTTTGTAAAAAGTTTTTGATTCCTCTAAAAAGTTTTATTAGACTATTATAAAACCTAGTAGATGAAACATCATACCTTAGACTTTGATGAGTGAATTTTATTATTTTTTCTTCAACCTCCATGGATTTGAATTAAAATCTCCCTTTAACCAATAACCACTTTGATTAGCCAAGTTTTTCTTAAAATACAATTTCATATTTCAATAACTCATCTTATTTTTTACTTCGTTATTGTTACATATTATTTCTTCTTTATTCTCTTTACTTGTTTATTTATAAACTTTGAAATTATTTTATTTATAATGAATCACCTTACATATCCTTCATTATAGGATCTATTCCACATGATATCACTCCTTCATACTTATTCTTGAGTATACTTAATTTTTTACCCTTTTGGAGCCAAAAATCTCTAAGGGCTTCTTAATATATTCCTTGTTATTCTTTTATGTCATCTTCTTTTTTACTGTTTTTCTAATTTGAAACAAGTAACCTTGTGTTAAATTTCCCCTAATTAAAAATATCCATAATTAAAATTCTTTACGACACAATAATTCATAGAAAATTGTACATTATTCCTTTATCCCATAATTTTTATGTATTTGGTAAATTTTGTTTTAAACAGTCAATAAATAATCAGTTCTTTAATTCTGTCTTATCTTATAGAGTGATTATTGGACCACATAATCTAATTTTTATTAAACTTAAAATTCCAAATTTTACAAAACATTTCTTTAATTTATTAAAATCCTTCATTAAATTCAAATCTTATATCATATAAGATGAAAATAAACTATCCAAGTTCAAGGGATGTTTTCTTAGTGATGATTTGTGTTCCAGTTCAAAAAGCAATTCCATGTCCTTTCATTTATCTTTTTCTCTTTTGCGAATTTGGAGTCTTAAAATAAATACTCTATTGGGAAGAGAAAATTTTAAAAAAATGTTTACTAATTTGACCTAGCTTGTAACAAATTATACAAACCTCTTCCAATGGTTAGAACTTGTTCGCTATCCTTAGTCCATAATTTTCATAAAGCTTTCAAACTTTTCTCCTTTGAGTGAGTTGACCTCACTAAAATTTTTATTTTCACTACCTATGGACACATATTAATATTCACAATTAAACCAACATTTTCTTTACAAGTTCTCAATGCCTCCATAGTGCCAATAGTATCTATAAAATGCATACTTTTCTCTAAAATAGCTTATTTCCTAGAAGTTGACATCTGATATTATTTTACATTTTGACCATAAAATTGGATTATTTATTGTGAGAAATATTTTTAGAATACTCTAAAAACATTCCAATTGATACTAAACTTTTGTATAGTACTTTTTAAATAACAATTTGTGAAATGGTTCACTTTTTAATTAGTGTTCCCATAAATTTCATACTTCTAAGAATCATTTTTTTTCTATAAATTTGAATTTCATCACTTGTGACTTTTAATAATACTTCTAATCAACACTTACCAGATAATTTTCAACTTTTAAATGACATATTTTTTTCTTATACTTTATTTTCATAATTCTATTAAACTGTAGGCTTTTCTACAATCTTCTCCTTTGATCTTTCTCCATATTATTGAATAAAATTTTTAAAGTTGTATTTGCACTCATACAATTTCATTTATTAATCAATAAATTTTTATTGTATAATCAAAAGCTCCTTATCCGTTTATATAACCTTGTCTTCCATTATAAATTTCAAAATATTCTTATCTTCATCAATCAACATATTCAATTTTTCAATTTCATTTTTCAATATATTCCCTTTTTCAATATCTAAGACATCATTCTTGATAGATAATTGACATCCCTTACTCAAAACTTTTTTATCCATTTATAGATGAGAAATATTCAAGAGAAACTATTTTATTTCTAGATCTATCATGAACACTATTTGAGATTCCTACTCTCTTTCATCAATTATTCACTCATCACTTATTCTTCTTTCACCATTGTAATTATAAACATTTCACCAACATCACTGGGTGTTTATACTTCTTAATTATCCTCACCACTATCATTGTCTTCATGATTAGATAAGAATTTTCACTTCCTAAATTTAGAGAAATTATTAAATTTCCCCTATGAAGAATATGTTAATTCTTTCTTCTTTGAAAAACTTCTTATCATATCAACCTCATCTTCACTAATTTTTTCTACTTCTAATTTAGAATAATTTTCCACAAAATGTCCAATATATTCTTAATCAAAAAAATTAAGTGGAATATTTCCTTAAAACAAATATTTACTAATTCTAGCACTCATTTAAATTAATGAAATATTTTTTTTAAATTTCATGTCAATATTCTCTTCATCATAAGAAATGTCTACATCTATATCAACTTCATTCTTACTATTCTTTATATTCAATGATTTTAAGTAAATTTTCTTATCATACGTTATTTTCATATTGGAGAAACTATGCTCTAAAATTTCATAAGAAATCATAATGTTATATAGATAATCCAATGGAAGTGTACTTGGATTACTGTCATTTAGTTCCAAAAATTTTTCCTCAAATTCTTCTGGAAAGAAACACAGTATCTTATCAACTAATATACAATCCTCCAAATTCCCAACAAAACCTCTGATGGTGATCACAAATTCATTAAATATAGTGAAGAATCCATCCATTATTTCATAATCATTCATATTGATATCTTTATATCATAATATTTAAATTTTTATCTTGGATTTTTCTATCTTCACATCACCTTCATAAATATGTTTCAATTTATCCAAAATTCGTTTTACTGCTTAGATCACATTAACCTTGATAAACTAATTTTTCTAAAATATATGATAGGATGAAAATTCAATAACAAGAAACATTCTCTAAATTCCATTTATATACTTTAATCATCTCAAAACGTTTAGTATGAAGAACAAAACCATCAGTGGTAGCCATTACAACATCTAGACTAATTGACAGAAGATATGGAAACAATATTCTTTCCAAATATAAGAAATTTTCCCATCAAAAGTATGAATATAATTTTTATTCACCAAATTAATGTTTTTTATTTTCATAATATAAATTCAGAGATTGAATATTTAACCATAGAGAAACACTTTCATGATTCTCAAAAGAGATAAAAACTCAAACACCAACTGGGTTAAACAACCTACATAACAAAAAACATCAAACTTATTGATCTTTGGAGGAAATATGGATTCTTCGACAAAAAGTTTGATAGAACTAGGCATAGTTTTGGTTCCCTATGAGGGGTTGAATCAATAAAAAATTACTCTATTTTATCTTTTATTATTTCTTATGAAACCATCCTTTATTACTTGTTAGAGTGAATGATCTCACTACTAAACTCACTCACTCTAAGGAAATAAAACAAACAAGAACACTTTTTGTACAAGTTTTACTACTCAAAATGAGTACCTAGTACTTATAATGATCCGAAATCAAATGAGACCATATGATCCACCATAATCATAATGGTGGATATATATATGAGAAGGGTATATCATTTACTCATAACAAAATAATATAAATAGTGTTTTATCCTGAAAAAGTTACACCAATATCTTGTAAATTCATATGGGATGAATTATAATTATCTTATAAACTTATTTTCACTAAAAAAACGTATAGTTTTCTTACCCTTATTCAAATTTATAGAACAAGTGTATCTTCTTTCTTTCTCAGCACATAATACATGTGTGCTAATCCCACAAAAACTAGGTGTGTATTCTTCTTATTATTTTTATTATTCTTCCTTTTCTATTATATTTCTATTATTCTCACAATATTAAATAATATAAGACCCATGTTCCATTTAGTATTACATAAAAAATACTCTTCTTCAAGTTTGAATTTAAATTTCAAATTCAGATTCAAACTCACAACTTACATTAACTTCTCATAAACTACTTCTTATTCCTTTTGGATTTTGGATCATCTAATAACTCTTTAGTTACAATTTATGTGGTTAAAGACTTTAAAGATTATGTATTAGTTTTCCTAGAGTCAAAAAATGATCCATATTATCAAATCCACTCAAAATATGAAACTCATTAATGACCTTGTCTTGACCATTTTTCACTATAACTTGGGGTTCCCCATTTTGTTTCAACATATATAAACTAATTTAAAATCAATTCCAAAAATCCTTGTGACACAAAGTGTTCTCCCCTATCTATTTCAGATAAAAAAATTCTCACACCAATGAATGGAACTCACTACTTTTAACCCTAGCCCATATCCATGTTTGTTTACTTCACATAGAATAATCCTCCTTGGCATTTCAAGGAATTCTCAAAATAGAAACCATAGGCAGACCATGGAGTGGTTACATTAATTTTGATTCCAATAAAAACACTCTTTATTTGGAAACTCAAGTAACCTTAAATATCATAGATAAACTCAAACATATCTACTTTTCCAATTTTATGTTCTATCCTATTAGTAAATCTAACATGATCTGCCATGAATTTGACTATAGAATGTCAAAGAATCTTTGTTTATCATAAGAAAACATCTCAAAAAAATGACTTTAGAAATTAAAATTTAAAATATGATCTCATTATTTCCTAACTATATTGAATACATAATAGTACCAAAACGTAATCAGGTATTCTTCCTCTCACCGAGACTACGTAAAATGAATTTTTTCTGAGAATCCATCTCATTTCAATTTCCAGACTACTTTCATGCCTATTTCTTCAATGATTATAGATTTGTGATGTCAATATACCTTTAAATAACTCTCTTAAATATCAAAATTTCTCCCATGATATTTCAATCATTTTATAACCTCATAATGAACTTAGCCTCAAATGAAACACTATTAAATACCTAAGTTTGACCATTATTTATGTGTTGAATATAAAAAATCTAGATACTGGAGGCCATTACTCCCTAAGGTTTGTGACCATGGACTAACCACCCAATTGTTTAGAAGCTGAGACTCACAATGTGACCTGGGAGGTCACATCATGACACTAACACCCCAAGTACCACATTAGGTGAGGGGGATTTTCAAGAATTCACAAAAACAAACATCTTGTTGAAACTATCCCTCTTTATGTGTTTTATTCCAGTGATGGGAAATTATCCTTTGTGGGAGAAAAAATCATGATTTAGTGAGAAGAACTAGAAAATATCTTGAATAAATATGTGGTTGGATTCTGTTAATTATTATTTAGTGAAGATGGGGTATATTTAGAAAACTAAAATAACACTAATGGGACAATTTTAGATATAAGTGTCCAGCACTCCTGGTGATTTGTGACATGAGACTATCAACCTTGATTTTTGAAATCTAAGCATTGTGAAGAGACAAGTGATGTCATGTCCTGAGGCTGACACCCCAAGTCTCACATAGGGAAATAGGTATTTCTAATATTTCTTATATATATCAAATGGGAACTCTCCCCCACTATGAGTCCATTTTAATTGATGAAAAATAATAAATAGGGGTAGAAAAATGTGAACTAGTGATCCAAAGTATACATTATCATGATTATAGGGGGTGTGAAAATCATTTTTTCTAAGTTTCAAAGATTTTTACAAGGAGTTTGACATATCTTTTTGCTAATTCTGAAGAAGCACTTGGAACTTATCAGAGAATATATTTGGAAAGTAATATGTAAGTCATGTAAATTCCTTATACTAATATTGAGGTGACCTCAATGTTAATAAAATGATAAAATACCTATAAGTTTATAAAGTGATATTTGTAACCCTCTTGGAATTGGTGAGTGGAATAAAGGAAGAAGATATGGACCATGAACAAGTAGTGAGCTTTTTCTAAAGTTTTTATCTACAAAACTAGTGAGTTATAGTGGATTATTAGTGCACTAGAATAGTGTTGAGTGTATTCTACTTAGATGTATCCCAATGTCGTTAAACCAAGTAAAATTATTAGTGTTATTAAATTATTTACTTTATTTAATTGTGGTTGGTGTGTGATGTTCATTCGCATAAGAAAAAATAGTTTGAATTTTGTTCTTTATAAAAGGTGAATAATTTCTTAAATAAGCTGACTAAGGATAAATATTTTAATTCTTCTAACACCTTGATTCATCCTCCCATATTAGGGTATCCCAAGTTTCTATAATTGGTATCACATATAATTGTTTTTTATTCAACATGATATATTCAGACTTAAAAAATATAAATTCTATCCAATTTATGGATTTCATAGTGAAGATTCTTGTATTTTTTGGAAATCCTTTTTATAAATGGAAAAAGATTTGATGTATTATTTGGAATTATATATTTTAATCACTCAAAATATTTTATCGATTTGATTTTTATGAGAAGTTAGTATGGAATAATTTATGATATAGATGAAATAAATATGAATATTGATGTATGTACTAAGAATGAATTATGGGACATTTTTAAAAAAGATATATTCAAGAAGACATCCCACTATAATACTTCTGAATAAATATGCATGATATTGAAAGAGTTGTTGAGTGATGAATTTGTGTTGAAAGAACAAGACTAAGTTGAAGTTTCTTTTTTATGTGTAGAATGTAAACCAATTTAAAATATGGATATAAAGATAGTTCAAGAAGAATGTTAGTCATATATAAGGAAGAAAAAGAAGAAGAAGAAAGAAAATAATGAATCTAATAAATTTAGTATTCATAATGAGGTGAAAAAAATATATTCCTTGCATATATCTGAATCTATCTCTTTAATACAAGAATCTCATAAATTTGAAGAGGTAGATTATATATCACCTAAATTTTTTGTGTACGATGTTATAAAATTGAAAACCATATCATAGGAACAATCTATAGATTCTTTATGGAATAGATAATAGGGGATGAAATCTTTGAGGACTGGGGAATGATTATTGAAATTTAAAGCTAAAAGGAACTCTGATTATGTAGTAGATTTTAAATAAATTAATAGAATATTTATGAAGGAAAATAAGGATAAAAAGTATTTAATTATAAAAATTTACAATAAAATAATGAAACAATGTTATGTAATTGAAGAATCTAATCATGAATTGAAATTTAATATGGAAAATGAAAATTTTCATGAATCTTTAATATCTTCTCCAAGAGAGAAATGTAAAGATAAATTGATGGTTATGAATAGTGAAAAGAATTATCACTTTGAGAATTTAGAAGATTAATTGAAAGTGAAGGATTCAAGGATTAAGAAGAAAAATGGAGTGCTTCTTGATGTGATGAAAAATTTAAATATTAAATATTATCATATTGAGACTTTAGTCGTTAGAGTTTAGTATTGGAAATAAAATGCTATTTTTTTGGAAGCATGAGAGACACTATGAGTGTTTGTATAGAAGCTAATAATTTCAATAGAGGAATACCAGCTATAACTACATATAAACTAAGAAAATAGTGTACAAGGTATGATTTTATTAGGATTTGTATTATTTATGTTAACCTAGGTCCTATTGAGAGGTAATAAAACAATAATAATAATGGAGGTATGAAGATAAGATTCCACACTCCCTTTACAATAATTATAGAATAATGGAATAATGAGAAATCTATTCCACTCATTAATAGATTCATGGAGATAAATGATTATTAAGTGAGAAATAAAAAAAATATAATGAATTAATTATCGTTGATGGATTATTTACAACATCCATAATATAGATAAAATAAGAAATTCAGATGTTGTGGAAGGATTGAACACACTATATATGTTTGTATGAAGGAAAACAAGGAAACCATCAAAGAAAAACATGAAAGCTAGATCGATATGTCCTATTGGAGTGTAAAATCATGGTTTTGAAAAATAATAATGAAATAAGTGAATAAATAGTTCATCAAACACTAAAAGTTGGTTACAAACATCAAAATTTATACAAAGATAAAAAAGAAAACATGCAGATAAAATAACAAACAGGAGGTTTCTCTCCCAAAATTAATGGAAAACAAGAATGAAGAATTAATATTTAGTTTCACTCATAAAAATTATAATAAAGAGAATAATAAAAGTGTAGTTTACATTAAATGGTGAAAGAATCTTGAAAAATACTATAAAGATTTTTCATTGAAGAAAGAGGCTTGTACTAGTGATATGAATCTCACTAAGGAAATAAATACTAGGTTATGTAAGAAAAAACCAATATTTCCTAATACCAAAATAAAGGAATATTTCATACGTAGAATCATTGATAAGATTACAACATAGGGAATATGTATGAATTTAAAGGATAAGAAGTAAGAGAAAGAACCAATTAATGAGAAAAAATTTATCAGTGGTATTATTTAAATAAATAACACCAAAAAATGCATGAATGAAATTTAGAATAAATGGGTTTTATTTTTATGGGAAACTACACACCTCTACTGAGGGTGTTAGAGGTTCCACTCACCCCATGAACTTAATTTTTATATATGATGTTGGAGTGATGAGGGGTTAAGGTGGGGATAATATCCATAGAGTATATGAATTAAAAAGTGATGGATGCATTGTGAGTTTGTGTATTCATTGAGAAGATGAATATGTATTGTGTTCTCATTGAAATAATATGATTACATTAAAAGTTGATAGAAATATTACAAGTGGTATTAGATGTTAATGATTAAATATGTCTTCTATAAGAGATGTCATCATAGTCAAAGGTTTGAATATTAATTTGTTTCAAAAAGTGAAAGAAGAAACATGATGAATCTGAAGGTTTATATAGAATTAAATAAATTAAAGGGGTTATAAGGGAAAACATTATCTACTTTTGGTATCAGTAGTGATTTCAAATAGTTATCATAAATAATCAAACCTAAATCTAGTTATACATGTTTATTTATTGAAATTTAGAAGGTACCAAGATTTATTTGGAATTATATAGGTGATAAAGATAAATCAGAGTATTTTAAATGATATCAAGACATTTTTAGAATTCTATTAATGGAATCAGGACTTACCAAGTGGTGGTGGTATCTAATTAAGTATATGGACACCCTATTATAAAAGAGGCTATAATTGTGGAGGAATATTGGTTCTATCTATTTATGAACTAAAATTGTTGTATCGTCTTATTATTACTTTTTTGGATAATAAAAAGATACTAAAAATAATATATTATCAACTACAAGTGGTTTATTTATATTGAAGTTTCATAGAAAATATAGTATATAAGTTTTAAGAAACAAAAGGGAATTAGTGTTAAAAAATTAAAGGTTGTTTATCCTTATTTGTAATGAATACTTCCTATAAAGAAATAAGGATCATTGATATCAAGGGATGTAAATATTTTCCCATTAACTAGGGGTATAAATTGACCAATATTTATTATGTCTAAAACTATTATGATTAACTACTTATGCAATAATAGTTTTGTGTGAATCTGATTGAGATGACATGTAGTTTTATTCCATGTCAAATTAATTACTCAAGCTACAATTTTTTGATTGAAATTTGAGAGTGATATGGAAAACATTGATGTTATTAACAGGAATTATCATCTTATACACCAAATTATCACTCATTAGGTGTTAGTATAGGATATGGTTAGATCATTTATGGGGGAGGAGGTGGATCAGTGTTCTCATTTCATTTACAAGTTGCTCTCTTTAAACTCAACCTCTTGAACTTGTAAAGGTTATCAATCCACTCAATATAATCTCTCAATATTTCCTCATATGAAGAAACAAATAAAGATAAAATAACATGATATTTAAAAGGTTTGACTAACCATACCTAATCCTTACTAGGTTGGTTAGTCCCCCAATATGAATTGTATACTATTTAAAAAAATCTTACAACACATAATCTACTATGTTCTTTCCAATTATAGAGTCCAATGGAAGAAAAAAATCTTCTACAAAAATTATCCAAAAAAGAAAGTCATATTCATATAGGGATATCTAAAATTATTGATAAATTCCACCTCTAAAAACTGATCGATCAAAAAATAGTCATGTATATATTCTCTTAAAGATATTAAATATCCAGTAAATATCCTCAGACTATTTTTCTCAAAAACTACACAAAATTATAAATGATCGGGATTTTTCTCAACTTCATGAATACTCAGGTGCTTGGAAGATACCTAGATTAAGATTTTATTTTTCACTCTTCAATATAGGGTGTATCAGACTCTCTGTTTTCTCTTACACAATGAATGAAAGTTATTTGAATCCGATATCACAATTTCAGGTCTTGATCCTCCTATTTTAAATAGAGAAACACAATTCCAAATAAATTGGCCACCTATTAATGTATTATGGGTCATCAAAGAAACCAACCATAACTCCTCAATAAATCCCATAGTATCTATCATTATGGTCTATCCATAACTTCTTTGCAGATTAATTTCCCACTCCTTTATAATGACAATTAATTCAGAATTAATTCACTTTATGAATCACTGAAAAACACCAATAATAACAATGAGATTCATAGAATAAAATTATGGTCCATGATTATTGAAACATTGAATAACCATTCAAGAATCATCAGAATTAAATCCTCTATATTTGGTATATCTCATATTAACACACACACCAACCTAGGTATCATAGAAACACCATAACCATGTCCAAGTAATCTGAAATAGAAACACCCTTTATAATTCCCTAATCTATGGCGTGTAAGTCATATTTTCTTTCATTGTAGGAATAAAAAACACTCATTTCCATACCTAGGGGCACTATTCCTATTTTAGGCTCATCTTGTCTCATAGATGGAAGCACAACTCACCACACCTAGTTCCATGACATAATGACTTAAACATTGTTCTTTTGTACTCTACACAACATGAGTCAAATCTTAATAATCTATTTTTATTCATTTAGACATTATCAATGTTCCATACACTCCACTACTTCACTATAACCTCTATAAAACCATTTTAGCTTTCCCAGGTTACCCAGGGACACCCATCAACCAACATGCTCAATATAATGGTGTGGTCTTGGCCATGTTGGTCATTCTCATAGTAAAACACCTGGTACTATAGTTTGGAATACTCCATACATTCTCCATAAACACGTATTAACATCATCTAAGAACTTATCTTATTGAAAATAAACAATACACGTCAAATGGGTCTAATAATATCCCCATTTGGATTGGTTGAAAATACCTTAGGACCAAATATCTCAAAATTTGAATATGTTAGTTCTCATTTCTTCTCCCCCTTATTGATAAGTAATAAAATGTTAATTACAAGATTCTTATAACCTAATACTTATTCATAAAAATATCATCTACTCACACTTTTACACTATAAGGAGAGTTATGAAATAACATGATTCTATTAGAAAATATACTTTTATTAATCTACTATAATTATACATGGGCTAAACTAGTATAGAAGACAAGAGAGATATAACCTAGGTTGTCTAAGTTTTCCATAAAAAATAATCTTGTAAAAACATTCTCCTTATTTCATTCTAGGGATTCTTTTAAAAATGAGTAATCTTTCATTACTCCAACAAACTATCAAAATAATTCAATTGCAACAAGATAACATGAAATTTTTCTTATTCTTTTATCAAATGACTCTCCCCCT
Source organism: Viscum album (assembly GCA_963277665.1). NCBI lineage: Eukaryota > Viridiplantae > Streptophyta > Magnoliopsida > Santalales > Viscaceae > Viscum > Viscum album. The sequence continues at coordinate 3,331,983 of OY728122.1, read as the reverse complement.
TAAAATTTATATTTTATGCATTCATAAACAAAGTTTTTGGGTGTCATTTTCATACCTAATTCTTTATGTTCTCATGTACACTTTTATTTTTGAAGGAAACATGAGGAATTCGTGCATCATCGGTCTCTTCTCCCTATCTCCCTAGGGTTCTCCTAGGCAACGAGTTAAAGGGGGAGGTTTTTTTGGGCCTTCATCATTTCATTCTCCCTCCCCCTTTCTCTTGTATCTATATCTCCTCTTCTCCTTTCCCTCTTCTTTCAACTCTCCTTGAGTATGGGCTCTATTACTTAGGTCGCTTCCTCGCCAATGCTTCATGGATGGGGTCCATGTCTTCTTTCAAGGTGGTTTTATTCTTCATGGTGAAAGCTGCACATGTATGTTTTGATAGTCTCGATGAATATTTTTTTCTATAAAGAAACTATCTACTCCAACCCTTCTCTAACTGTGAGTCCTTCTAGGCCTCTCAATGTCAGATCTAGAAAGGGGGTAAAAAAGTTGTTTTGTGTTACATGATTTGACATTCGATGGTTTTACATCTCTCCCGAGTCATCTTTCTCTTTCCTTGGATTCTAATTTAATTTTCATTGATGATTCCATAATCCATAGCACTTGGCCTCTCAAATCCCTACTCTAACCTCATGTTCCTCTACTCCTCTCCCAATCAGATCTAGAGCAGTGGTAACTAAGAGGTTTTGGGATGTGGGATTTGGCATCCAATTGTGTTCCTTTCATGAATTGAGAAGTTTTTATCCTATAAATGAAATCTAGTTCTCTTACTCTTCAATGATAGTGAATTTTAGAAGAATAAATGGTAATAAAAATGGATATTTTTTTATTTTTATGTATTTTTTTAGTTATTCTTCCTCAAAGTCATCTGTAAAGGTTTGTTTGTTTTTTTCTCCGAGTAATCGATATGTTTGTCGTTGTTCAGTGAAGGTTTTGACCAAACGGAAGAATGAAATTTATTTTTCTCTCTTCAATGATGTTGTGAAGTCTATGATGTTCTATTATGATGCTTTTATGGCAGGAATTATGGTGTTCTATGATATTAACATCATGACAGTGATGGTGAATGTCAACAGAAAGGTTGACAAGTGGAAGGGCTCTTCTACATTTTTATTTCTCTGGTCATTAGATCTAATGGTAATAGGAAGTGATGATGATGGTGGTGTCACAAGCTAATGATGGAATTTGGTAGGTGACCCTAGATGGCATAGATTACTCATAAATTGAGGACTTGGATTTGGTGTTTGGGTTTTTTAATTTAAAATTATGTAACTGGATATTGTAACTTTGGTACCCCACCCGAGTTTTTTGGTTACTACTCAACCTTAAAGATGCTATTTTTAAAATCAAAAAATGAATTTTTAGTCATGTATACTCCCCATCAATGGATGAACTTATTTTATCTTCATCGTGGATGATTATATTTAGTGATACTCTATATTAAACTCATCATTTATATTATCCAACTATGAAAAAACTCATTTATCCTCTTCAATTAAATATATTTTAGCTCAAAAAAATTAAAATAATATGGAATAAGGAGGGACCTCTTTGTTTTTTAAAGTTGAATCTATAATTTAGTGTTTCCTCTCAATATAGTTCATTATTTTCTTTCCAATATTAACCTCACATTTTTTAGACAAAATTTTCAATAATAGTGGTTTGAGAACATGAAGTTTCAAGTGTTGTAATTTTATTCATAAACAACTCCAACTATCCAAGAAGACATTTCAATCATTTATTAGATGTTTTTACATACATCTTTCACCCTTTACAAAAGTCACTAGTCATATTCAAGTTACTATTTATTGGAATCATTCATTATTTTGGTATGGAATATTTTCCCTCATTCTCTTTGTCCTAAACTATTTTAGGAATACTTTTAGAATGTACATAGTTAGAAAAGTTATATCTTACGTGAGAAATATTATAAATAGTTTTACCCTTACTGTTGGAGTTTTCCATATAATTATCATGTAAACATTTACCTTTCACCTAATTTCATTTTCTGAAATCTTCTTTAACTTTATTCAACTCATGTTTAAAGGTGAGACTTATTTATTGTGGCTTAAACAATTTTTCTTCTTACAGAGTCAACTTTTGTTCAAGATCATGAACCACTTTTTCTTACTCATTAATTATTAAATTGTGTATCTAGATATCATAAATATAGGTTTATTACTTATTAATCAATTACCCATTTCCCTTAGTCTTCTTATTTTTCTCCTTCAACACTATATAGTAATATTTCTTGAATTTTTTAATTTTTTCAATACAAGATTCCAAATTACCTTTAAATTCACACTCAAGATATGTTGACTCTTCTACATAATCATTGTTGATTTATGATATATATATTTTCTCTACATGAGTAAATATAGTGACTTCATTATCAAAACTTCTAGATGATTCATCATTCATACTCAAAAAAAATCTTCTTTTGGTGTTAAAATATTTCTTCTTCTTCTGATCTCCTTTCTTCCTTGAAGGACTCTCTTCTTACTCATCAAATTCAGATTCAATATCCTACATCATTTGGAAAAAAAAATTTGACTAATATAATTGAATTTAAAAAATTTAATAAATTACTTATCTTTTTCTTTCCATTAGCCCTTTATGAATCTATTTGATAAGAGATCTAAAATATTATTGAGATATTCATTATCCCCAACATCTGAATCACTAAATTATTCATTCACATTACTTTTTACATTTCCCATAGACTCAAAGACTATGTCAACTTTTTTATGATTTTCTAAATTTAATGCCTTAATCATTTCATATACAATATAAATGTTGTGTAGTTCAACCAATGAAAGGGTGTTATATCTTATAAAGTTTATACTTTGGGATCAAACCAATTTGGAACATTCCCCATAATATTATTCACAATATTGGACTCTTCAATTTTCTCACCAAATCCATGAATGTTGGTGAAAATCTCATTTACTTGAGTAAATAAATATCTTCATAATCAACTATCTTAATGACCAAAAATATAATCCTCCAAACTTGCATCTTGGCTTCCTTCACTTTGATATTTCATTCATAGTTGCTTATTATTTTTACTTATATATATTTTTTAGTTGGAAGACCCATTAACTTGAAGTAAAAATTATATGATAGAGGCATTAAAATATAATTTTGATCCTTTCCATACATATCTATTTTATTTTCTTAAATGATTCATATAATCATGTTTATCAAAGGATTGAAATCCCAATATTGCAGTGTCTATAACCTCTAAGAAAGGTAAAAATAGGTAGGAAAGTATCATATTCCCCCAACTACGGTAATTAGATCTAAAAAAATGAACTCCTTAAATATTCATAGAGTTTAGGTTCTCTATACTCCTTGGATATTTAGACGTAACCTCCCTCTAATACCACTTGTAATTATAGAATCTAATTAGATCACTCAAAGGTGGAGGGGCTGAATCATTGAACTACTTTATTTTAATAGTTATTCCTTTTAAACTCAAACTCTTGAACTTATTATGTTTCTAAATCCACTAAATATAATATGTCAACCATGACTCATATTCTGATATAAAGTTAGATCAAATCACTAGATATTTACAAGGTTTAGAAATCCATGCCTTCTCAGTAATGGTCAATCCTTTTAACATGGATTCTCAAATATTTTAACAACATATTACAATATAGAATCATTATTTTATTTCCACTTATAGGGTACACTAGAAGATACACATATTCTAAAAATATGATCCAAAAAATAAATATATCTTCATCTAGTTATATAAACACTTATTGATGAAAGTCCACCTCTATGAACAGATGGATCAATTGATCTTCATGTGTATGTTCTCTTTAAGTTCCATAACAACTAATGATGATCCTCATCCATTTGGTCTTTAAACTTCCACCATATTCTAAAAGACCTAGATCTTTTTCAACTTCATGAATACTTGGGTACATGGATGATACCCATATTAAAATATTATAATCCTCCCTTGGATATAGGGTGTATTATTCTCTCTCAGTTATCTTGCACAATGGATGCAATTTCTATCAATATAATCTTGATGCTGCAATTATAAATAAAAATTTTTAAATAGAGAAACAAAATACCAATTAAATTTTCCACCTATAATTAAATTATAGGTTATCAAAAAAACCACCCATTACTCTTAAATAATTAACTTGTTCTCTATTATTACATCAAGATGTAACTGCTTCTTGGATTAATTTTTTTTCATTACAGCATGAATTAATTATCAATTAATTTACCTTATGAACCATTGTAAACCACCTATCATCTCTACTAGAATCATGGCCTAAAATAAAGTCCCATTATTAGTGAAACATTGATGAACCATTCAAGAATAATTAGAATCAAATCCTCCATATTAGGTGTGTATCCTATAAATAATCCAAACAATATGGATTTATCATAAACAACAATGCATGGTAAAAGTAATATGAAGGTGAAACACCCTCAAAAATCCCTACTCCATAGAAAACGAGTAGTTTTTCCCTTCACTATAGGATTAATAAATGATGATTCCAACACCATAGGGATCATTATGCCTATTTTGGGATAATTGGGTTTCATAGGTGGAACATTAACTCAACACACCTAGTTTCATAGCATAATGAAAAAACCTTGGTTGTTTTTCACTCACCATGGCAGGACATATAATGTTGTAATCTCTTTATATATGGTTTAAAATATTATATACACTCCAATACTTCACTACAACATCTCTCTGACCATTTTGGACTTTCCGAAGTTAGTAAAAAAAATATTCAACTATCATTCCTAGCTCAATGATGTGGTCTTGGTTTTTTTGTCCATTATCACAGAAAAACTGCTTGTGTTATAGATTTTCCCACTCCATACTTTTTCCATCAACAAATATTGACATCATAAAATAAATTCCCTTAATAATTAATAATACATCTCATCCAATGGTTCTAAAATTGTTCTTAGAGGATGTGTTGATGGGTTATTATTAAATGTAAAATTCACTCATTGAAATTTATTGAGAGTAAATCATCAAATAATGAAAAAATATTCATGATGAATTTGTAAGGAAATTTTATTAAAGTAAGTTCAAGAGTTTTTTAAAATTTTACAACAATTGGTATAATAAGATATTTTAAAGTTTATATGAATGAGGAGAACAATATCACTTATTCTAGATTTATTGGAGGTATTAAAATATGACGTTCTTTCTAAAAAATCTAGTTTATATTGTATGTTAACTAAGGGGGAGTGAAGTTATTGATACCTCAATATCTATCTAGAGGAGTGAAAATAAGAAGTCCATAAAATCCTATTGTTTTGAGGAATTTCAATTATGATACAAAGAGGGATTAGTACCGAGAAATGATCACCGTGGAATTTAGAGAAATATGAAAGAATACATGGAGTGAAAACTATAATTATATTATAATGTGGGACTATATAAAAAGAAAAGTTTGGATGAGAATAAACATTTTATTCTAATGTAAAATATAATTTTAAGATGTTGGAAGAAACTTTTCCATTTATTTTCAAAGGGGGTGATATGAATGCATATAAATCTTGGAGAATAATGATTTATTGTCTAGGTAGTATTATCAATAAAATATAAAGTGGGATATTGTTACAACCAAGAGGTTGTGTGTTTGATTTGTTTAAAATCATTGATCGATATTGAATAATGATCATATAATGATATTTCCAAAATAAGAGAGTCACTAAAGGTGTTGAAAATAATTTAATTTGATGATTATAGACAATGAATGTTTGTTTTTTGATAATTAGAGAAGATATTGGATATTAAAGGATTAATGGTGAAAGAAATTAAAGATTGTATAAGTAGATAATCACTAAATTTGTGATAAATTTTATCATATATAATTTGGTATTATTTAGTAATTCCAGATTCCATTTTGGTGAAGACTAATTAAGTAATAATGGATATGGAAATCTAGATATAATTATGAAAGTAGTAAAAAAAGAGTTGTTCACACCACGAACCATGACTCATGCCATGAGTTTGCACTTTATAAGGTTCCTTGGGTAACTTTAAAAGTAATATACTCACTAAAACTAAATAATACATGTCAAGAATGATGTTTCATAAGGTTCCTTACTTTTTCATATTTTTAGTGTTTCATGATTCACAACGTAGTGAATTTGGTCACACCATGAAGAATATCTGAGTAGCTATTTGGAAGGTTCTAAAGTCAATGTCATTCCACAAATAAATCAGGTGTTTTTTAAATGAATATAAAAAGGATATATCTATTTCATGACATAACAAGTCACACTGTAAATTTTTTGGGTACATTCAAGTGTTTTTATAAAATTTAAGTCTAAGGAATACATGTCATAACCTATCTAGAAATTGGTAGGAGTTATAGAGAAACTATCTTGTCACACCATGAATTAGTAAATAAATACATAATTTATGGTTTCTATTGATTTAAAATAGAAAAAATGATATGTAATTCATATGATGGTTTGGTGGTTATTTGAAAAACCACTAACTACCCAATTCATATTAAATGGTGCAAATTAAGGGGAACGATCTTATGGATTGATTTGAAGTATAAATTGATGGAATTTTATCTTTATTTTAATTTTAAATTCAAATGAACTATATATAGTATAATATATATTGTAAAAAAATTGAGGATATATAAATATATAAAGATATAGAGAAGATCAGAGAATAGAAGAGGCGAGGAGTCGTGTGTTGTTAGATAGGAAAAATAGAGTCAGAAACAAGGGCTTTATCACATATTTTATTTAGAAATGAAGTATTATTTCTAAACAAAAATATCATTGAATATTATATTCAATGATTAAGAGTTACTGAACATATCTTTTAATAATAGGAAAGTGGAAAAGGGAACACATTGAATAATGTAATTAGTTTACTGAAGTAACATGATTTGTTGTGGATTCCCATAAATAACTATGGATCATTGAAATTAAGTGGAAAAGCTGTATTTATGGATAATTAAAATTCTATAGTTATTATATCTTGATTATTTTTTTGTGTTTTATTTAACTCCTTTTTATAATACACTTCTCAAAACCCTATAGACATAAATAGGGAGTCAAGAAGGCCCCATAATCTAAAATATAAAGTAGTAAAAATATATATCATGTATAAAATAAATAGATTAGTATAATTAGATACAAATTTATAATAAGAATCATTATATAAATATAACAGTGGTATATTTTCTAGTACATGTTTGGAAAAATAACTGGAAAGTGAACTAAAATGGCCTATGGACCAACTCACATAATCCTCCCTACCAAATACTCAATCTCCACAACCTATTATTCCCAAACCCCATATACATATCCACACAATAATTAGTCCAGGAAGGAAAATTTGAGATCTACCCAGGTATATTGAAACTCATGGTTTTTACATAGGTGTGGGGTGAATCTAATGACCTGGTATTATTCCCCCACTCGTCTTAAAATATTGTGTGTTGTTTTGATTAAATTGATGTGTATAAAATACATATAAGGTATGAAATTTATCCTCATATAATTACCCACCAGGAAACTTAATGGAAAATGAATCCACAATAAAATGTGTTAGGTCATCATTTGTTAACTAGGCGACCATGACGCTTGAACCTACCTGTTTTGGACCATATTAGAAGTAAGTCAACTTATACCACAATAACTATCAAAACAATATTAGTTACTTATTAATAAAGTAATGGTCTCACATAATGTACCTATACATATATAATATTAATCACTAGACCATCCCATATCACTCAATAGATTCCACCCACCAAAACCCATGTTAAGTTTCTATCAACACCTTCTCACTCAAGGTTGGTCACATATCAATTCCATATCAATCTATCAACAACAAATTCTCTCTAAAGGTTAGTCATGCATCACTTCCTGACCACTAACTTCTCACTCAATTAAGGGGCATGTATCATATCATGACCACTACCAACTCACTTAAGGTAGGGTCTAACTTCACATCCACCACTACCTTCTCACTCACTGTAGGGTCCTATATCGCATCTTGGCCACTACCTTATCACTCAAGATAGGGTATATATCCATGATCACAAACTCATATATAATGATATTCCATCCTATCACATAGGATGTGGTCACAACTATTAGACTCAACATACAAAAGAGTACACAATAGAAACATTTAACAAATCATTGTAAACAATCCATCATCATAATAGTACATCTGAAGAATAAAAGTACTACAAGGATATCCCCTTGGTTTCCTCCTTTACAACCTCTAATGTTTTATCACATAACCATTTCCATGAAACCAATACCTTTACAAGTGAAGGGAGTCATCACTCATACCCATATTTTAAACCACTAGGTTCCCCAAACTCTATCTGTGCTTAAATAGATAACTCTAGGCCCAACATACCCAAGAGTACATCCCAAATTATTTCCATGATAACTGGTGTGGTTATATAGAACCTAAACCACTTCACACATATCTACTATATAAAGGGTCAATCTAACCCATCTATACCCACATAGACACTTTCATACCAAAATAAAAACATGATCGGGGTGACTCATTCACCTACATGAACAAAAATCCATAAAAACACAAATAAACACTATAAAAAATGTAATGGATTCTTATATATTCATACATCATCATGAAATATGGATATATACTTGACAAACATAATTTTGAATCCCAAAAAGTATACAAGCTTTATAAAATAGGGCATTGTCCCCCATATTTTCAAACAAATCAAAACAATCCCAAATCAATCCCAATGAGATTTCAATTAAATCAAGGATAAAATTTTCTTTATAAAAAATTTATAAAATGAATATTACACCTTATTTACACAAACTAGGCCCTTGACCAAAATCTCAATAAAACTATTCTTTGAAAACCCACAATTGTTGTGAAATTCCATTTTAATCTATATCCTTAAGAAAATGTTTTCTCGTAAAACCCATTTTTAAATCCAAATTTTAAAAGGAAGTACCATTAATGTTTTAATTCTAAACTATTTCACCAAATAATATATAAATAAGGCCACCATAACTCATTTGATCAAGTCACAACCAACAAACCATTTAAAAGGATTTTGGTCTTTGTTCACTATTAGGACAACATGATCTTATTCTTGGTTTTGGGGGGAAATCACAAAAGTCGTGAAACATGTTAAGAAGAATAATAATAATGATAACACATGAATATAGAATCACCAAATGGGTAAGATAATCAGTAATTTAAATGCCACCAACTCCAACTGGAAATCCATAAATCGATCTAAAGATCATACCAACCTCTTTCGATCCCAAGACCACTTATCTCATTAATGAACACTATAAATTTTATCCACATACCATTTTATAATAAAAAAACATGTAATAATTTATTCCAAACTCACTGAGTAGCATAAAAATGGTGAAACCATGGGAAATGGGTTGTGATCCACTCTTGACACACACCTAAAACTAAACAACACAAACTCCCCATCATTCTGACTTAATTTCACCATGATTTTGTAAAATAGGCATAAAACCTAGCCTACTGATACTAAACTTAGTAGCTATTAAAAATAGTAGAAAACCCAAAAAAATATGGAGATATAACCTTAAATGACTAGTAAACCAGCCTTCAACCACCCCAAATAAATTGGTTGAAAGGGATATAGGGGAGGAAAGAGTAAATCAGCCTCCCCATATTCACACATTTTTTAAATAAAGAACCTTAAGGGGGTTTCCAATTTAGAATCTCCAAAAAAACCATCTTACACCCATTTAAAAAAACTATAAAATGGCCACATCATTGCATGATTCCTATACTATGAACCACTCATGGAACGGACCTTTAGTTCATGGTGTGGAATAACTCTTATTTAATAGTACCAAAGACTCTACATCACTACCTAGGGTTACATCATGGTGTGATCATGCCCTTCATGATTCAATAAACTCTCAATTACCAGGATATATAGTGTGACCCTCAAGGTAATGGCATGACACCCTACCTCTAGGAAGAACTAAAACTCTCATGGATAGGCCTTTATAGCATGGACATCCCTCCCACAATGTGGATTCCCTCATGAACCCACTCCCATATCATAGACCTTTAACTAAAACTATGATCCCTCCACATGGTCAAACCATCATGGCATGGATAAGGGGTTATGACATGAGTGGTTTTCCTAGCATAAAATTCTATAAGGAAATACATAAGAGTTATCATACCCAATACGTAAGGGTTTTCCATCATTCCATGACACCCTCTACCATAGTGTGAAATGATAGGTAAGGTTTTATAAAATATGATACCTTGTTCATAAGTGTTGTAATCACGGTATGTCTCCCTCCCACCATGGAATAATACTTGAACCCCTTATAAAATAAAACATTAAACAATATTTCCTATTTCATGGTGCCATAGGTTGTGGCCTGGCCTCTCCTAATGCCAAATTTATATACTCTAATACAATAACCTATCAGGACACAACCTCCCCATATGGTGTCATGATAACCACTTACTCTTCCCTCATCACAGCATGACCCTCGCCATTCATGGCATGACAAGACACCTATAAAAAATATCTATGAAGAGGTCACCGTGTCCCTTTTACAGAACAAAAAAAAATCAAATTTTCACTAATTTTCACCAATATATAATAATACAGGTCATTAAAAGACTATAAATGAATACTACACAAAGTTTAATGATATTTTCAGTAATTTTAATGGTTTTAGAGGAACTTAAAAATACTCTACTATTATCAATAAAATAATGAGAAATTTTCTTAATAGATTTGATGCAATGGTTTCTACTTTGGAATAAAATGATTACTTTTCTCTTAACGATTTACATAATACACTTATTAACTATGATATGAGGAAATAACTTCTGTTTATTTCAAAATTGTGAATAGGCTAAAAATAAAGGAAGAGGAAGATGATCCCTATAATGAATCAGTAGAAGATAAAGAAAATGATTAATATTATAAGAGGATAATAAATATTATCTAAAAGAACATCCAAAAATAAAATGGTAAGAATAAAGGGAAACTTCTTTTAAAATGTTTTATGTGTTGTGGACTTGAGAATTTTATAGGTGATTATTCAATGAAGAAAACAGGAAGGTGTGAGGATGATGAGAATGAATAAAGGCCCTAAAGAAATAAATGGGGAATAATTTTTAAGGAAGATAAGTAGTTTTTTATAGTAATAAAATGATTACAATAAGAAAAATAATAATTATTATGAATAAATAAGAGGAATACTAATCCACTAATGGTTTTCAATATGAATAATATATTATAAAAAAGATTATGAACATTATATTTCATGTTAAAAATCATGAAAAAATCATAAGTAGTTATTAATAATATAAATAAACCTATACTAATCACATGTTGAAAGATGAGATTGAAACAAGTATTGATAGGAACACCCAACAAAAGAGAGAAATAAAATCCTTAAAAAATAAGTTGAGAAGACTAAAAAACGTAAGAGGGATGTCAAAATAAATATAATGACTATATTTATGATATAAAACTTTTAACACCCAAAAATGTAACTTAATTTTTTATTTTCCTAATGTTAAATTATACTTTGAGTTTAGGGTGTCTTAGGGGGAATTTTTGATATTTTTTCATCTTTTCTAAGTCACATGGTCTAGTGCATAATTTAAGAAATTGTGTAGTGGGAACCACGTGACTTCTATTTTTTTAACAGTGGTGATCACATGGTTTATTCATAGTTTGGTAAACCATGTGATTAAATCATGCGATCTTCTTGGGATTATGTAAATTTTCATTTTTTCCTTCCTTATTTTGGGGATTCTTCCCATCTTCTACCTCATTTAAATGGATAATCTAGGGGGTCTCCCTAGATGATTTATTACCCTACCTCTGCCCAGAATATGTTTTTGGAGATCTATTCATCTAATCACAATGTAAGATCTCCTTATTCCACTTTACCTTGATTTATCCCCTTGGGTTTTATTAAGGATGAGGTAGAAAGAGTATATTCATTTGATAATCAGAATTTTTCCCTTCTGATAATCTTGCATAGTAGAACTCCAAACACCAGAAGCAAAGTAGCTTCTGATCATCCATACCCCATTAATTTGAACACCAAAACTAAGAAGACCTCGCATGTAACACCCCAAGATGTTTTCAATTTTTTTTTGAATTAATTTAACTTTTTCGATATTTTAAATTTTATATAATACTTAAATTAATTTATTTTATATTAAAGCACTATGTTTTTCTTTCATTATACACAACACCAAGTTAATCATACACTACAAAAAACATAAATTTTATATTGACTACAGAGAACAACAATTTTAGATTGAAACTTGGATTACATTATACTCAAGACCAACTTGTTGTACACAACACACAACACTGACTTGGCGTACGTTACATGCAACACTGAGTTTCTACAAAATATCATTTTATTGTTATAATTATTTAAATGATATAATTATAATATATACATTAAACTTAGTAATATGAATAGTTTTAAATACTTTTCAAATAATTTTTATAATGTTTTTATATAAATAAAACATATTTATGATGAAAGATATAATTTTTTGAAAAGTCCTTATATGCTTAAAAATACTATTTTCTCAAATGAATTGATTTTAATGCCCTTCTATGAAAAATAATAAAATTAATTATAGAAACATTTAGAAATTTAATATGATAAAATTTACTTTATTTTTGAATTTATACTTTTTAAATTATCTTAAGGATAAGTTTTGGTATTTTTCTAAGAATCTTTATTTTTGGATGAATAGTGGAAAATATCATATCTTAATTCAAAATTGTTTTTTAATATAATTTATTTACAAGGATAAATTGGATTTTAAATTTATTTAAAAGATTAATTGGATAATATTTTTATCCATTAATCCAAGTTAAGTCGTTTGACTAAATTTCACTTTGAAATTAGGTATAAAAACATAGCAAAAGTTTGGACATTTTTACTTTAAAAACTCGTAGTGTTGTCCCATTTTCTAGATGAAATTTAAATTAATTTCATCCAATTATAGGATTAAAATTTGGAAAAATGGATTCCATATTTGGAATCATAATAATTTATATTTTCTAACAATCTCAACTTTTTTTGACCAAAAACAATAGTGAAAGTGATTAAAATTAATTACAACGGTTAAGAGAAAAATTAAAATAATAAAGTACTAAACCTTAAATTTAAGACCCAAAACAACATATAAAATTTTATAAAATCAATTTTGTGGCAATTATTTGGAAATTAATCTTCCATTAATTATTTTTTTAGGTTTTTTCTGACTTTTTTTATGTAAAAACGTGGGTGTACCTAACTTCTTTTCAAAAACACTGAGAATGTATTTACCCTTCCCTATAAAAGGTCACCACCTATCCCTATTATTAAAAAATATAAAACCAATTATGTTAGGACAATATCTACCCAATAAAATATAAAAAATCCATACCTTAATCCTAGAATCCTCCCCTTGTGCATAAAACAATCCAAGGAATCGTTTCAGCTCAAACCAAAAGGGGTTCCATGATTAAGAGGTAATGTCTTCTCTCAAGCTTATTTATTTTATTTTCATTCTTAACAACCTCCAGTATATTTATTCCATGGTTGCATAAAAAACAAGTATATTTAATATACTATTATTTTTTATTCTATGGGTTTGACCAACACTTACATGAAACTCCATCTAATGGGTAATGAGCATATTGTTTATGTGTATGGTGAACTACCACCTTACTAAATGATGATTGTTAATTTTTCCTTTACCTCATATCATGGTAGAAATTATGATGGAAACAATATTTATATATTTCATATATTATATTTATTATGTATTTAATCTTATATATTCCTCTTATAACACATAGATTTTTATAATCCATTTGGTGTAAATACGATAATTTCGTTTGGGGAAGTGTGGACTACTGCCCCTCAAAACAATGTGATTTGTTCATAAACTACATAGAATGTATTAAGGATTCATTTAGTGAATATATATGATATATATTAGATCATAAATATATTTTAATAATGATATATATACATATATTTCTTTTACTTTCTTTCTTTCAACATGACAATTAAACAGAAATAGTGTTCATACGTACGTACGGCTTACCGCCTCCATGAACGGCGTATTCTATTTCATACTTATATATTTTAAATATTATTATAATACAGATATACAGAATATACATGTCATTTAAATCCTATTTTAAAATCTATAAATCATGATATAAATATAAGGACCAAATTTATAACAAATTAAGACACGTGCGAAAAACCAATCGGATATTACCCGAAGTGAAACCTTAACATAGAATTATTAAAAATTGGGTAATATAATGCCACAATAAAACCATATATGCTATTATATGTAATAATATGTTTATTTTATATATTTTTTAAAAAATTATATTTATTTTATTGTGGGTTTGAATGAGTACGATGACATTCAAGACACAGGGTAAGGTAATTTCATCTCCCTTTTTATTTCTATGAGATACATGATTTATTCACCACCTGTTTTTTTTGTGGGATGTATACTGAACATTAATATATTATATGATTAATATTCTTAAATTTATTTTTAATTACATATATATTCTATGATATTCCATTCATGGGGTTTATGTTTCAAAATTTACCAAATCGGTAACATAGTTTTGTCACAATTTAGTATCTTTGAGACACATGTCATGTTATGCACCTATATTTTTATATGGGTAAATATTTCCTTGTACATGTTATATAATGAATCTACTTCCTTTAATGATACTTTAAGCTATGTGTAATTTTAATTTCTTACTTGGGTAGTATATTTCAAAGTTACTAAGTGATAAGAGTTTATTGAAACAATCTCATTGCTTTTCAAGATTATTTATGATTATGCTGACTTTTTAAAAAAATTATGATCCATCCCTAAAGAGAAATCATGAATGTTTTTCTTACCTAGTTATTCATGATATATTCATGTATTTGGTACCATTTTCTTACTCTTTGGTATATAATATAGTTAAGAAAGTGTTTTTACGAAATCTAGACTTTACCCTCTCTTCGATCGAAAATATATATTCATTCAAAACTGTGTTTTCTAAAAAGGATTTCCAAGAATATTGTGCCATTATCCTATAATAATTAAAGTTAATGTTTAACATTTTTTATTTTACCAATATCCTCAAAGGAATATTCTTTTCACTTTCTGAACATGGATTTTTTCTAACCTTTTTACCATTCACAAGGAATGTTCTTTTTACCTCATGCACCATATACAAATTTCCCCAACATCCTTTCTTCGAAGAATACTACTAATTGTAAAAAGGATATTTTTTTAGAAAATTTTTTCCAAAGTAGTTTTCATGGGAATATGTTTTCAAAATGTTTTCATGTTTTTTTATATGTTTTAAAGTATTTTTTTTCAAAATGTTTTCGAGTCTTATTAAAATTATTGCAAATTATTTTAAAAGAAATGGGACAGATTCCTGATCAGCGATCTCTCAATTTCATGTGTCTCGCTCCATTAGAAACCCTAACCCCAGCTTTCCAAATCATTTCTCCTCCCATGGAATCCTAAGAACCTATTTTGGAGACTGAAGCCGCTGTTGATGTTGTGCCGACCAAAGCTTCAACTGCTAAGTCTTAGAAGGCAAAGAAAATGAAGGAAACAAAGGAGAAGAAGTTCGTGGAAATAAGAAATCTAGATCTCAATATTTTTACCCTAAGTATTATGAGTTGATTTCTGAGGCCGTTGTTTCTTTTAAAGAGAGTAAGGGGTCGAGTGAGTATGATATCATGAAGTTCATTGAGTCGAAGCATTCCAATTTACATGCTTCTTTTAAGAAGATCATGCTAAGATAACTAAAGAAGTTTGTGATTTCTAGGAAGCTTGTGAAGTTCAAGGGGTCATTTATACTCCCTGATGAGGTACATGGTTCTTCAAATACAGGAAAGAATAAGGAGACCGTTGGAGCAGGGAAGGTGAAGGCTGCCAAGGGCCACAAGGTGTTTAAAGAGAAGGTGGTAGTTAAGAAGGCAAAGGCCGCAGCTAATCCCAAGGCAGATGAAAAACCCAAATCAAATTCCACTGTTATTTCCACACATAAAATAGTGACTCAATACAAACCTAAATAAATGGCTATTCCAAATAATAATATATCTTTGAAGGAGAAGCTTTCCAAGGTCGTGAAGACGTCAACCAAATCTACTCCAGGGAAGAAATTGAAAACAACTCCTAAGCCTACAAAGAAACTTCCTTCTCTAAAATAGACCCTTGATATGAAGAAAACTCCAGAAAATAAAGAAACGGTCAAGAAGAATCTGGAAAATAAAGTAAAGACGTAGGGGGTTTTCCCATGCTTATATAAAGTTTGATTATTGTGGTTGTGTGTCTGTTTGGTATGCCTGTAGGAAAATGGTGAAATCCCTTATTTTATTGTATTTGAAAATTTTTTACTGTCATGTCTGGTGTTGGATATTGGGTAATTCTGGGGTTTCATTTCATGTATTTTGAATTATAATACAATTAAATTTCCTAGAAATGGTTTTCAAAACATTTTAAAGATTTATTTGAAAGTTTTCAAAATGTTTTCAAAGAAAAAGGTTTCTAAAATGTTTTAAAGTTTATTTTATAAATTTTCAAGGAAAATGGTTTTCAATTGATTTCAAGTCTTTATATGTTTTCAATGTATTTTCTAAGAAATTAATTTTCAAATTGTCTTATGTATTAAAAATCTTTTTTAAAATAAGAAATGATATTTTCCTCAAGAAATGTTTTTGATATATATTTCAAAATTATTTTACATCTTAGATTACATCCTTTGATGTTACTCATGTACTTCTAGGAAATAATCTAAAGGTTCTATTCATATTATTTATATGAATGGGTTGTGCTTAATTTCATGGTATTTATGAAACTTGTTTCTCTATCATGGGTTATATGATTATGAAATCTATTTCCCTTTCATGGGTTATATGTTTATGAAATACATTTCTCTTTAATAGATTATTATTTTTATGAAATTATTATTAAACTCAGATCTTTTTCCATAGGTTATGATATGATTACATGTTTATGATACTCATTTAATTTCATGGATTATGATATGATTTTTTATGATTTTGTGGCACATGTATGTATGATTTCATTATGAGATGGGTGGGACTTATATATCCCTCCAATGCATTGGGTAAAGATTTATATCTCATGAGATAGATATGGATAGAACAAGAAATGAAATCGGTTTCGTATTATATGGCTAAAATGAGAAATGAACTCAGTTCAGTAATACAAGGCTGGAACGAGGAGTGAAATTAGTTCAATAATACAGGGTGGAATTCAGAGTAAACTCATCTTAGTAATACAGGGAAGGAATGGGGTGTTACCTCGATTTAGTAATGGAATTTTTACACTAAGATAGACTTGGAATATATGATTTTACTACTATGGGAATCATTATATATGCTTATGTGTCTTCCAAAATTCCATATTTTATTCCTATGTTATGCTTTTATGGCTTATGTTCTTTATTTCCTTAAGATTCATGACTTATGAAATTTTATTCTTTATTCCATGATTCATGTATATGATCTTTGATATGCATGGTATGATCTCATATTTTCATGTTCATGTTCTCATACCCTTATACTCATAATTATGCTTACATATCTCCCTTATTTATCCTTACTAATCATTTGAGCTCACCCATTTTTATGTTTCCTTCCCCAGGTTATGAAGATATCTATTATTTTTTATGTGTCTAGCAAAGGTTCTAGTCCAGAAGAACCTAGTGGGAGATAATATAACTCATTTATGTACCAGAGTTTATGTTTCCATGTTTCAAAAGGCACTAGACTAATACGGTCTTTGGGTGTCTATTTATATAATGTTTTAAGTATTCCACAAAATTTATGTAATGTATTTATATGAAAAGTGAGGTTCTCTATAGTTTATATCATAGAAAGGGTTTAGTTAAACTTTGGAAGCTAGGATGGAAAAACTTTAGTGAGATCCCTAGGTATATTTATAAGGATATGTCTCGGGATGTATATATTGATAAGTATAAGGATGAGTTGGAATTTAGGAAAATTTCCAGTAATTTTCATAAAAGATAGAGTGATGGGTTTCTTATAAATGAATCCATATATGGATAATACAAGTGGATGTGGATCTAGAACAAATGTAACTTGGGGTAACAACTCCGAAAATATGTTTTGAACCCAACTTAGGGTAATCTGGTACATGAAAATAGGCATTACTATACACCTAGTTTGACACTATTGGGTGATATGCTTTTAGAATTCAAAAACTCTTCACAAACCATTGTGAAGGATTTAAATATAGGTTGGCTATGAATAAACTAAGATGAAACTAGGGTATCATAGATTAAGGAAGGTTTCATGATTTATACATCCTATAAGTAATTATTTTCATGACCATGTGGCTTTCTGCTATGATAAGTAATGCTCACAATATGCTTCTAGTTTTAGTCAATGGTGGGAACCAGAATTAATTGGATTAAAATTGAATGTGATGGATGATTTGATGATGATAAATCAAGTGGTATGATCGCTGGAGTGAAATATGTTGTGATCGCACCTAACCAGTTTTCACGGAACATGATTTACAATGTGTACCTTATCCAACTCTTGGACTCACCAAGGAAGATAAAGAAAGAGTTTTCTATGTTTTTTGGTAATAGATACCACATAGGAAATAATATTCATTTTCCTTTATGTCAATAATGTAGAAAGAGTCACCTATGTGAATGTATTATAGGAATAATAAGATGTTTTAACTATGGAATACAAGGACACAAAGCATGTGACTACAAGGAAAAATGTTGATTTTGGTTAACAAAATGGATGAGAATATTGTCCTCCCTAAGAAATAATAAAAATTTAAGTCCTTTAAGTGTATAATAAATGGTTATGAAACTAAATTTCCCAATAGGAAAGCTCCAAAAGAGAATAAGTAAGGTGGTACATGTAATGGTTACATTGTGGATGATAACGAGACTACAGTTGAAATGTGAAAGGAAATAGGTATTGTGTAATAGGATGAGGTAACCCTATTAATGGAATAAGGATAAAGTGTAATAAAAAAAGTTTTTATGTATTTTTATTCAAGAATAATTTTATATGAATGGTGAAATATATCCAGATTGTTTGGTTTATGTTTTTCACTACGGATTTACAAGAACGCATTGAATGGTTCCTATGGAATAGAAAAGTGATATAATGAAAGATCATTTCCATGGAAAATACTTGATTAATGGAAAGATAACCCTTAATATATTCATTATGTTAAGATATTTTTGTTTGGAAAAAATTATGTGGGATATGAATAAGTAAATTGGATGGTACTGATTACCTTGAAACTAATTAAGGACTTATTGATAAGTAGTTCATGTGATCATGGATGAAATTTATAACTTATTTTATTTATGGATTATATAGAGTAATCTATGGAATAAACAAAAATTCATGATTTACAAAATTATTTATAGTAATTCAGGTTGTTACCATGTTATAAGAGAATTCACTATAAGGGTATTCACATGTTTGGAATGTGGCAACCATGAGATACTTTGTGATATATGGGGGATCACTTTTAATCTTATTTTGTGACTTTATTTCTAAATTTTTGGATTCTTGTCTTTTAGAGGGGTTATAAGGTTAATCATTTATGAAAATTATATGTTAAACATCAAAGGAAGTATTTATATATTGATGTTGTATTGAAAATATTAGTTAAAAGGCTATTTAGTTATTAACCTTATTTCAGGGATGTGTGTCATATTTTAAAAATTATATTAGTGTAGTTTTAGAAAAGGACATCATGTAGTCTGGTGAAAACTAATAAAGTTCAGGAAGTTCATAGTTATTGAACCCATTACCGAAGTACGATAACAATTTCATGCTTACCACTATCCTATGTGATGTCTTGGTTAATGTATTATTATTTTTGATGAATAATTATTTATGATTAAACAGTAGTGTAATTTTTTATGTTTAGATATTAATGTATTGATCATATTGATTTTTAAGAATAGTTTTATATAAATATTTATACTTTTCATTATTTTATGAACCTTAATATCTGTTAAAAGTGTATTTTAGTACTTTGGGCATCAAATTTAATTTCTAGACATCAATTTCTTGAAGTAATGGATGAATAAGAAAAAAGTTAAAATCACAAAAAAAAATGATATTTTTTTTATAGAAATATATCATGTAAATATATTTCCTTATATTATTGATCAATAAATGAATTTTTAAAATATTGGATAATTCTCAAAATAATGTTTTCCTAATACCTTATTTTTTGTTGAATTGATGACCTTATAAATCGTCACAAATTAATGACTTTGAGGCCCTCAACTTTTCATTGATCATTCACTTGTTTGTGATTGATGACCTCAACCACTCCCTATAAATATTTATGTTTTTCTTCCATGTTCAATATTCACTCCCAAACTATGGTATCCTATGTGGAAACCTAGTTATATGTTACTTTGGGTAAACATTATGGTTCCAACTTTCCCTTTTTTAGGGAAGTTTTAGTATCCATTTTAACGATGTGGATTTTTATGAATGAAACTTTAAAGTATTAAACCTTTGATGACCCAAAATAATTTTGAGGGTGAAATTAATTTTAAAAGGTTAGAATATAACACCCTATTATTTTTTTACTTATTATTTTTTGAATTAATTTACCCTTTTCGATATTTTTCATTTCACATAATATCGAAAATAGTTTATTTTATATTAAATCACTATGTTTGAATTGCGTTATATACAAAACCAAGTTAATCATGAACTAAAAACAATATAAATTTTATCTTGACTACATAGAACACCAAGGTTTGCTTGAATATTGTAATATGGCACAAGAAACACCGACTTTGAGTATTCATCACGCAACACTAACTTTGTGTATGTTACATGCAACACTGAGTTCCTACAAAACATCTTTTTATTATTATAATTATTTAAATGGTATAATTGCAATCAAGTTGTTAAAATCAGTAATATGAATATTGAAAACTACTTTTTGAATATTTTTTATAATATTTTTATATAAATAAATCATATTGATGATGAAAGATATAATTTTTTGTTAAAGTCCTTATTTGTTTAAAAATACTATTTTCTCAAATGAACTGCTTTTAATGGCCTTGTGTGAAGGATAATAAAATTAATTATATAAAAAATTAAAAATTTATTTCAATAAAATAGAATTCATTTTTGAATTTAGAATTTTAAAATTATCTTAGGGAAAATATTTTTCATTTTTCTGAGAAACTTCATTTTTTGGACGAAAAGTGAAAATACCGAATCTTAATTCTAAACTATGTTTTCAAAAAAATAATTTTTAAGATTAAATTATATTTTAAATTGGTTTAAAATTATATTTGGATAATATTTTTATCAATTAATCCAATTTAGGACATTTTAATCAATTTAACTTTGAAATTAGGTACAAAAACATAGCAAACATTTGGAGGTTTTTACTTTAAAAACCAGTTGTGTCGTCCCATCAACAAGATTAAATTTAAATTAATTTATACCACTTCTATGATTAAAATTGGGAAAAATTGATTCCATATTTGGAATGATAATAATTTATAATGTATAATAAGGTCAAATTTTTTTTCTACCAAAAATATTAGTGAAAGTGATTAACATTAATTATAATAGTTAAGAGAAAAATTAGGTTAATAAAGTACTGAACCTTAAATTTAGGACCCAAAAAAACATAGAAACTTGTAAAACACCCATTATCTGGCCATTATTCATCCATTAACCTTCCATTATTGAGTTATTTTGTTTTTTTATGACCTTTTTTTGGTAAAAACGTTGTTAAACATAACTTGTTTTTAAAAATGTCAAGTGTGTCCTTTCCATTCCTTATAAAAGGCCACCACCTCTCCTTCTTCTTCACACCTCTAAAACCACTTAGTTTCAAACAATATCTACCCAATACACTTCAAAAAATCTCTCCCTTACTCCTATAATACTCTAATTTTATATAAATAAATCTAAATAATCTTTTTGGCACAGACCAAAAAGAGTTACCTGATTAAGAGGTAATGTCTTCTCTCAAGCTCATTTATTTTATTTTCTTTCTCCAACCCTCCACTATATTTATTACATGATTTTATAAAAAATAAATTAAATTAAATATACTAGGTTTTTTTATGCTGATTTGTATACCTACACTTACACACACCTCCATCTAATAGGAAATGAACATACTATTTATGTGTACGGTAAACTACCGCCTCACTAAACGATGATTGTTCATTTTTCCTTTACCACCTCTTATGGTAGAAGTTATGTTGGAAACTATATTTATATATTTCATATATTATATTTATTATTTCTTTATGATTTTTTATTCCTTTTACAACACATAAATTTTAACTTTCCATTTGGTGTAAATGTGATAATTTCATTTGAGAAAGTGTGGACTACCGCCCCCTTAGAGTGATGTGATTCTCACATACACTACATGGAATGTATTAAGGATAGGTTTATAGAATATATAAGTTATATATTATATCATAAATCAACATTAATAATTTTATATATACATATATAAACATATATTTCTTTTTCTTTCTTTCTTTCAAAATGACAATTAAACATAAATAGCGTTTATGCTTTCATAAAACATACCATATCCATGAATAGTGTATTCCATTTTATACTTATATATTATATGGATTATTATAATAAAAATATACTGACTATAAATTATACTTAAATCATTGTTTAAATTCTATAAATAATGATATAAGTATAAGGAACAAATATATAACAAATTAAGGCACATGTGAAAAACAAAGGGGATATTACCCGAAGTGAAACCTTAACAAAGAATTATTAACAAGAAGGTAATATAAATCCATAATAAAACTCTATATGGTATTATAAGTAAGACTATGGTTCTTTTATATATGTATAAAAAATTTATATTTATTTTACAGCAGTTTTGAATTAGTACACCGAGATTCAAGACAAAAGCTAAGGGAATTTCATCTTGCTTTTTATTTCTATGAGATACTTGTTTTATTCACCACCCATTATTTTATTTGTGGGGTGTATACTTCCCATTAATGTATTAAATGATTATTATTTTTAAATTTATTATTAATTACATATCTATTCTATGATATACCTTTAATGGGTTTTATGTTTCAAAAGTAACCAAATCGGTAATATAGTTTTGTCTCAATTTACCTTCTTTGAGACACATGCCATGTTATGCACCAATATTTTTTATGAGGTGTATATATAACCTTAGAAATGTTATATAATTAATATAATTCCATTAATTATATTCTAATAGTCATTTAATTTCAATTTTTTACTTGGGTGGCATGGTTCAAATTTATTAAGTGATAAAATTTTGTTGAAACAATCTCATCACTTTTTGAGATTGTTTATGATTATGCTTCATTTGTTGAAATATTTTGGTCCATGCCTCAAGAGAACTAATTAATTTTCTTCTACAATGATTAGTCCTAATATATTCATTTATTTGGTACCATTTTTATACTCTTTGGCTCATAATATAGTCTATAAAGTATTTTTAAGAACGCCCGACTTTACCCTCTCTTCGGTCAGAGATCGATATTCCTTCAAAAACATATTTTTGAAAAAGGGTTTCCCATAATATTTTAACATTATCATATAATATTTAAACTACATTTTACCCTTTTTTCTTTTAATAATATGTTCAAAGTAATATTCTTATCGTTTACCAAACAAGTCATTTTTCTAATCATTGTACCGTGAAAAAGGAATGTTATTTTTACCTCATACGACATGTAAAAATTTACCCATAATAGTTTATTTGAAGCTTCAAATTTCATTTTAAAATGGATAACTTTTTAGAAAATATTTTTAAAAGTACTTTTCAAGGAAAATTGTTTTCAAAATTTTTTCAAAATTCCTTATATGTTTTCAAGGAAAATTGTTTCCAAAATGTTTTCAAGCCTTATTTATATGTTTTAAAAGTATTTTCAAAGAAATGGTTTTCAAAAAAATTTCAAGATTTATTTATAAGTTTTCAAAGTTTTTTTAAAGAAAAAGGTTTTTAAAATTATTTTAATTTTATTTTATAACTTTTCAAGGAAAAATGTTTTCAAATGATTTCAATTATTCTTTATATAACACCTCAAGCTTCCACGATACGCTTCTCATTCAATAATGCAATAGCTTGCATTGTACGCAACTTCGAGTTCTAAAACACCGCGACTAATCAAAGTAGTCGTTATGAATAGTAATAACCACTTTTTAAAATTATAGAAATTTTATATTTCAAAATGGACTTAATTTTTGTATTCGTAATATCGAAATTATCCTAAGTTGAATTTTTTGTAACTTTCTGAGAACTTCCAATTTTTTTATGAATAGTGAAAAATACTTAAAACAACTTTTTTAATCAAAATAATTTATTGTGATAAATTATACTATTTAGTGGTTTTAAAGTATAATTAGAATATATTTTTACCATTTTATCCAATGGTGGTCATTAGAATTAATTTAACATTGAAATTGGACATAAACAATTGCCAATCTTTTGATATAAATTGTTTCTTAAAAACATGCTATTTGTTGTGACAACGGGAATTAATTATAAAATTAACTAATGAAACTTATATGTTTGGAATTTTATAAAATAGACATCATTTTTGAATTTGTAATATCAATTATAGCTTAGGGTGAAATTTTGGCATTGTTCTGAAAAACTTCAATTTTTGATGAATAGTGAAACCACTAAGTGGTAGTTAAATAACTGATTTTTCGTTTAAATGAAATATTACCACTTCTGTGATTTGATTTTCAAAAATCCGACATACATGGTTTTCATTAAGAAGTAAAATGTGGTTAAATGAGATTAAAATAATTTTTTGGTGAATAGTAACTTTTAAGTTCTTAATCGCGATTAGAGGTAATTAGTGTAGTTTAAGGTAAAAACAATGTTTTAATAATATGATATTAGCTTGAAACTTGTCCTACTCCTATTGGATGAGTCATGGACGACCAAGACAACCCATGGGTCAACTTGGGGACCCCATGGAGTCACTTTAGTTGGAAAATGACATTAATATATATTTATTTAATGTTAAAATTAAATAGACACAAACATGAGTTGTTTTACTAAAACAGTTTTTAAGTGGGGTTACACAAGTCCAAATTTTGATTATAAATATTCATTATAAATATAAAAATATTTCCTACATCATAGTATTTTTTTTATAATTTTTAGACATTAAATAAATTAAATTATTTATGACATAATGATGATGCAGTGATGACCTCATTATTTAACGATTTAAATAAAATGGAAAGATAATGTAAAATCCAAAGTGTACACTTGTCAAAAACCTAATGGATGAGTATATTTCGAACCCTTATCATCTTATCCTCGAATTATATAAGTGTGGGACCTCTAAAATCCGAAACTCATTTTATAATAAAGTGACTTTGCTTTACTTTCCAAGAGTGCCCCTCCTCTCCACTTATAAAAGTCCCCAACCTCTCCCACCTTATTCACACCTTCAAGCCATTTTTCTCGGCCAACCTCTGCCCAAATACTCTCCCAACTTCCCCCTATTACTCCTAGAAGCCTCACTTTGGGCATAACTCTTCCCAAGGAAGCCTTTGGCTCAAATCAAAAAGAGTTACCCGATTTTGAGGTAATGTCTTCTCTAATGTTGTTTTGTTTTATTTTTCTTCTCCAACCCCCTAAAATCTTTTTATTCATTTCTTTTGTAACAACACCAGTATCCTCAATATACTAGGATGTTTTCATAATAAGGATTCGAGCTACACTTACACACACCTACATCTAATGGTTAAAGAACATACGGTTTCTGTGGATGGTGAATTTCTGCCTCACGAAACGATGATTGTTCAACACTCATATAACACCTTCAAAGGTGGCCATTAAGATGTCACTATATTTATATATGATATATAATATGTTTATGTTTTACTTATGCTTCTGTATTTCTCATTTATGGCATACTTTATGATTTCCATTATGGGTAAAACGCGATAATTTCATTTTAGGAAGTGCGTACTACCGCCCCCTCAAAGTGATTTGAATCGTTAATGCCATATGTGGGATGTATAAAGGATGGAGTAAATGGTATTATACACTATATTATACTGGAATTATATTATACATTTATATCATTATGATTTCATTCCATTAAATACGAAATAGAAATGAAAGTAGCGTTCATGCGTACGTACGGCTTATCGTCTCCATGAACGGTGCATTTCATTTCTTACCTCTAAATGTTACGTAATATTTTAAATGAATGTATATACTGGATATATAAGATATATATGACATATAAATCATGAATATAATTCTTGAGATAATGGATATTCTACCACATAAACAACATGTAATTATAAGAAGTTTATTGATTGACTCAAGTACCAAAGATCGACAAAACGACCGTTATTAACTTAAATAATTACATAATGTTCATATCATTGTAATAAGTGAAATAATAAGGATAATGAAATTGAAAATGGTTCTTAATAAGGTATATATTAACTCTAGTTTATTATTCAGGAGGTTAAAGAACGGTTGAGTCAAGTCAGACACGAGGTAAGGGAACTTCTTAACCCAATTTCTATTCTTTGGGTTAATCTCCTACTTTCAAATTATGTCATGTTATTATTATGTCCTATATTGTATTTGTACATTATTTATGTGTACTTATAGTGAATACACATTATAGATGTACTTTATTTAAAAAAATTATCCTTTTAAGGACTTCGTCTCAATCCCCTTTCATTGAGGCATATTTGGTTTTATACACAACTTTCTTTTATACGGTGTATAAACCCCTTTGACTTTTATGTTTATTCAAAAGGAATATTTTTTATACGAAGCATTTTACTAAACAAAAAAAAAGGGAATGTTTTCCTTTCCGTACTTATGCGGCGACAACGACTTCTCCGCCGCCGTGACCATTATTTGAGTTTCGGCTTCCTCTACAAGCCATCACTTTTTTTAATGAAAAATAAATACAAAGTTTTAACTTGCTTTTATTTTGGTATTGAAAATGGTTTTGAAAGCGTTTTTATTATATCAATGTGTTGTATTGACAATCTTGTGATTGAAATGTGGAAATTTTATTTTTCCTTTACGCATGTTTTATGTGATACGATTATGTTATGGTTTATGATATGTTTAAACCTATTCATATGAGGAATGCATTGGACTTAATAAGTGACGAGTGGAGCCCACTATAGCTCCTCGATGAATCGGCAGGTCTCATGAGACAAACTAGTGTCTTGGCACGAGGCCTTGACAAAATCTTATTTGTGGTCTTGGCACGAGGCCTTGACTACGTGGTTATGATAGTCTGGCATTATGCATTCCATCATTATGAAAGTGGTTATTGATATTCCATGTGATTATTCGACCAGTAGAATATCCATGTGAAGAAGTAAATGACATTATCTCATTTTACTTTTTCCATATTATGTTGAAGTTCAAGTTTAAAAGGCTTTTGTTTTAGTTATACATTGCCTTAAATGTTAATGTTTATTTATGAAAGCTTCCGCTATATTGTTAACCTTACTGAGCATCTGAGCTCACCCCTTTCAATGTTTTAATATTTTTCCAGGATGTGAAGAAGTATTTTATGAATGACCTGCAGGGGTAGTCAGAAAGGGATATGATTTTGGACTATGAAGACCATGTTATTGTAGTTTGTTTACTTTTTTATGTAATGAAAGACTTATGAATGTATCTAGTTTTTCCAAGGCTACTAAACTAATCGGTCTTTCGAGACTTGATCTTTTGTGATCATGCCAATGTTACGAACTAATGCACCGACTTTGGGTAGCTGGGGTCGGGGCGTTACAGTTGGTATCAGAGGCAGTTTAGTACTAACCTTGGAAGCTAGATGTAGATAAACTCTGATTAGAGCACATAGCCCAAAGATAGACTTTGAGGATGAGTATAGAAGAACTTCCTAGAATTTTATTATTGTAGAGATTTTGAGTTTTCCAAGCAATACATCCCTGTCTGGATACGAGCAGGTAGAGGTGGATCTGTCACAGATGTACCTAGGGGTAAAACCCGAAAACACCGCTTTGAGCTAGACTCGAACGGGAACTGGTGCACGACAACGGGCCTTGCTGCACTCTTGGTTACGACACTCCCGGGGGATATGCTTAGGATAATTCTCATTTTCTTTACAAACCACTATGAAGGGTTATGAGTATATACTTCCTCAAAGGAAACATTTCTTTTTATGATTATGGATTACATCCATAAATAGTTCAATTTATGTAAAGTATTTTACAAATATGGAATTATGTATTTTATTTCATAAACTAATCTAGTTTATGCAATTGTTTAGAAATGGCGCCTAGTGGAAGAAATGGAAACTGTATCAATGCATGCACTCCATGTAGGGATTTCCCTCCTGCTCCAGATAATTATAGTGGGGCTGGTGATGCAACTGGTTCCGATCAGCTAATCACCATACTGGGACAACTTACTCAGGTTATGAATAATAACCTTACTCGTATGGAGCACCCTGATCCGCAACGTGGAGGATCAATGCTAGACTGTTTCATGAGGCAA
Organism: Viscum album; assembly: GCA_963277665.1. Classification (NCBI taxonomy): domain Eukaryota; kingdom Viridiplantae; phylum Streptophyta; class Magnoliopsida; order Santalales; family Viscaceae; genus Viscum; species Viscum album. The sequence goes on along the minus strand of OY728122.1, from coordinate 3,303,338 downwards.
CAACCACCAACCTTCAATGGGGGTACAAATCCGTTAGTAGCTAAGCAATGGATAAACTCCTTAGAGAAAATATTCCATGCCTTGGGGAGTAGCGAAAGGGAGAAGGTTGTCATGGCAGTTTACCGCCTCACTGGAGATGCCGATCAGTGGTGGTCGCTAATTCAAAACACAAAGGAAGATGATGACGTATCGAATATGGAATGGAGGGAGTTCAAAGATCTATTTTTAGAAAAATACTTTCCTCGCGACCATCGAGCAGATATGGAAAGGCAATTTCTGAGTTTGAGGCAGAAGGAGGATGAGAATGTCGCAAAGTATGAGGCTAACTTTACAAGGTTAGCGAGGCATGCTGCCGATTATATATGTAACCCAAGGAGTAAGATTGATCGTTTCTTTGATGGGTTAAAACCATTTCTCCGTCGAGTTTTAGTATCACAATCCTACTCATCATACGAAGATATTGTCTCGTGTGCTATCAAGACAGAAAAGGAATTCTCTAAGTCTTATGACAACAAAGTAAAGCAAGAGAAGAAGAGAACGGTGGAACAAGAGACAGATAAAGGGAAAAAGGGAAAGAAGGATTTTCCATTATGTGATAATTGTGGGAAGAATCACCCTGGTACTTGCCTAAAAGGAATGGGAGTTTGTTATAAATGTGGAGAAAAGGGTCACCAGGCTCGTGATTGCAAGGGAAAGAAAGAGGCTATCAATGTTGAATGCTACAATTGTAGGGAAATGGGTCATTATGCAAATGAATTTCCTAAGCGTCAAGGAAACTTACCTCAGAAAATGCCAAGGGATCAAGGACAATCTTATGTTGTTACTACAGTTGAAGCAAAATAATTAATGTATTGGTGCTTTTGGACTCAAAGATTATATTCTGGTTATAAGAATTATGTGATATATATATATAGATTGTACTGCAGTACTTTTTGATTTCAGTAAGGTTTTAATATGATTAAGGTAATCATATTTTTAGTATGTGACAATAAGAGAATCTTTTCTTTGTTTGGGGAATCTGATGTTACAATTGATTTTGGAATTAAGAGACCTTTTAGAGAAAGTCTGGACAGAGGTATTTTGGATAACTATAAAGGTTGGAGTGGATTAAGTTGATCTTTGGATAGTATTGTTTAAGGTTAATGAATTTATGAAGATTATTTTTGGAATATTATGATACTATAGTTTTAGGAAAAGGACAACCTGCAGGGTGGGGTATAACCCGTCGCGTCGAACAAAGCTGCAGGAATCGAACCCACAATCATAGTGCGACAGGCCCTTATTTCCTACCACTAGCCTACAGGAAGTCCCTGGTTATTACAAAATAATTTTACTAATCTAAATGGTATGTGTTAATATTTGGAACCTTATACAATTAGGATAAGTATAATATTTTTGAGTTCTATTATCTTTTTTATTGAAAGATGAGTTGAAGGTTGAAACTCTAATTGACAAGAATATATATATATATACTTATCTCTTATTCAAAGAATAAATTAATTCTTAAACTTTAGTAAAGGGATATTAAAACAAAAAAAAATGTGTTATCCTAATACCTTATGTCTTGTTGAACTGATGATATTTTAAATCAACATAGATTGAAGGCTTTGAGGCCCTCAATTTGACAGTTGATTGTGATTGATGACCTCAATAACTCCCTACAAATATTTACGTTTTTCCTCCAATTATATGTCTCTAATTTCCACCAATGTTCTCCTATCGAGATCATAATTGGGTGGTGACTTTTTCATTTCCCTTTCCCTCTTATTAAGGCTAAATTTTATTAATCTTATTTCCAATGTGGGTTTTCCTCAAAGGTATTTTCTCTTTTCAACCTTTTACTTTCAAAAAAAAATTTCAAATTGCGAGGATGCAATTTATTGAAGGAGGGGAGAATGTAACACCCCGAGCTTCCACGATACGCTTCTCATTCAATAATGCAATAGCTTGCATTGTACGCAACTTCGAGTTCTAAAACACCGCGACTAATCAAAGTAGCCGTTATGAATAGTAATAACCACTTTTTAAAATTATAGAAATTTTATATTTCAAAATGGACTTAATTTTTGTATTCGTAATATCGAAATTCTCCTAAGTTGAATTTTTTGTAACTTTCTGAGAACTTCCAATTTTTTTATGAATAGTGAAAAATACTTAAAACAACTTTTTTAATAAAAATAATTTATTGTGATAAATTATACTATTTAGTGGTTTTAAAGTATAATTATAATATATTTTTACCATTTTATCCAATGGTGTTCATTAGAATTAATTTAACATTGAAATTGGACATAAACAATTGCCAATCTTTTGATATAAATTGTTTCTTAAAAACACGCTATTTGTTGTGACAGCGGGAATTAATTATAAAATTAACTAATGCAACTTATATGTTTGGAATTTTTTAAAATAGGCATCATTTTTGAATTTGGAATATCAATTATAGCTTAGGGTGAAATTTTGGCATTGTTCTGAAAAACTTCAATTTTTGATGAATAGTAAAACCACTAAGTGGTAGTTAAATAACTGATTTTTCGTTTAAATGAAATATTACCACTACTGTGATTTGATTTTCAAAAATCCGACATATATGGTTGTCATTAAGAAGTAAAATGTGGTTCAATGAGATTAAAATAATTTTTTGGTGAATAGTAACTTTTAAGTTCTTAATCGCGATTAGAGGTAATTAGTGTAGTTTAAGGTAAAAACAATGTTTTAATAATATGATATTAGCTTGACACTTGTCCTACTCCTATTGGATGAGTCATGGCCGACCAAGACAACCCATGGGTCAACTTGGGGACCCCATGGAGCCACTTTAGTTGGAAAATGACATTAATATATATTTATTTAATGTTAAAATTAAATTGACACAAACATGAGTTGTTTTACTAAAACAGTTTTTAAGTGGGGTTACACAAGTCCAAATTTTGATTATAAATATTCATTAGAAATCTAAAACGATTTCCTACATCATAGTATTTTTTTATAATTTTTATACATTAAATAAATTAAATTATTTACGACATCATGATGATGCAGTGATGACTTCATTATTTAACGATTTAAATAAAATGGAAAGATAATGTAAACTCCAAAGTGTACACTTGTCAAAAACCTATTGGATGAGTATATTTCGAACCCTTATCATCTTATACTAGAATTATATAAGTGTGGGACCTCTAAAATCCGAAACTCATTTTATAATAAAGTGACTTTTCTTTACTTTCCAAGAGTGCCCCTCCTCTCCACTTATAAAAGGCCCCCACCTCTCCCACCTTATTCAAACCTTCAAGCCATTTGGCTCGGCCAACCTCTGCCCAAATACTCTCCCAACTTCCCCCTCTTACTCCTAGAAGCCTCACTTTGGGCAGAACTCTTCCCAAGGAAGCCTTTGGCTCAAATCAAAAAGAGTTACCCGATTTTGAGGTAATGTCTTCTCTAATGTTGTTTTGTTTTATTTTTCTTCTCCAATCCCCTAAACTCTTTTTATTCATTTCTTTTGTAAAAACACCAGTATCCTCAATATACTAGGATGTTGTTATAAGAATTATTCGAGATACACTTACACACACCTACATCTAATGGTTAAAGAACATACGGTTTCTGTGGATGGTGAATTTCTGCCTCACGAAACGATGATTGTTCAACACTCATATAACACCTTCAAAGGTGGCCATTAAGATGTCACTATATTTATATATGATATATAATATGTTTATGTTTTACTTATGCTTCTGTATTTCTCATTTATGGCATACTTTATGATTTCCATTATGGGTAAAACGTGATAATTTCATTTTAGGAAGTGCGGACTACCGCCCCCTCAAAGTGATTTGAATCGTTAATGCCATATGTGGGATGTATAAAGGATGGAGTAAATGGTATTATACACTATATTATACTGGAATTATATTATACATTTATATCATTATGATTTCATTCCATTAAATACGAAATAGAAATGAAAGTAGCGTTCATGCGTACGTACGGCTTACCGTCTCCATGAACGGTGCATTTCATTTCTTACCTCTAAATGTTACGTAATATTATAAATGAATGTATATACTGGATATATAAGATATATATGACATCTAAATCATGAATATAATTCTTGAGATAATGGATATTCTACCACATAAACAACTTGTAATTATAAGAAGTTTATTGATTGACTCAAGTACCAAAGATCGACAAAACGACCGTTATTAACTTAAATAATTACATAATGTTCATATCATTGTAATAAGTGAAATAATAAGGATAATGAAATTGAAAATGGTTCCTAATAAGGTATATATTAACTCTAGTTTATTATTCAGGAGGTTAAAGAACGGTTGAGTCAAGTCAGACACGAGGTAAGGGAACTTCTTAACCCAATTTCTATTCTTTGGGTTAATCTCCTACTTTCAAATTATGTCATGTTATTATTATGTCCTATCTTGTATTTGTACATTATTTATGTGTACTTATAGTGAATACACATTATAGATGTACTTTATTTAAAAAAATGATCTTTTTAAGGACTTCGTCTCAATCCCCTTTCATTGAGGCATATTTGGTTTTATACACAACTTTCTTTTATACGGTGTATAAACCCCTTTGACTTTTACGTTTATTCAAAAGGAATGTTTTTTATACGAAGCATTTTACTAAATGACAAAAAGGGAATGTTTTCCTTTCCGTACTTTTGCGGTGACAACGACTTCTCCGCCACCGTGACCATTATTTGAGTTTCGGCTTCCTCTACAAGCCATCACTTTTTTAATGAAAAATAAATACAAAGTTTTAACTTGCTTTTATTTTGGTATTGAAAATGGTTTTGAAAGTGTTTTTATTATATCAATGTGTTGTATTTACAATCTTGTGATTGAAATGTGGAAATTTTATTTTTCCTTTACGCATGTTTTATGTGATACGATTATGTTATGGTTTATGATATGTTTAAAACTATTCATATGAGGAATGCATTGGACTTAATAAGTGATGAGTGGAGCCCGCTATAGCTCCTCGATGCATCGGCAGGTCTCATGAGACAAACTAGTGTCTTGGCACGAGGCCTTGACAAAATCTTATTTGTGGTCTTGGCACGAGGCCTTGACTACGTAGTTATGATAGTCTGGCATTATGCATTCCATCATTATGAAAGTGGTTATTGATATTGCATGTGATTATTCGACCAGTAGAATATCCATGTGAAGAAGTAAATGGCATTATCTCATTTTACTTTTTCCATATTATGTTGAAGTTCAAGTTTAAAAGGCTTTTGTTTTAGTTATACATTGCCTTAAATGTTAATGTTTATTTATGAAATCTTCCGCTATATTGTTAACCTTACTGAGCATATGAGCTCACCCCTTTCAATGTTTTAATATTTTTCCAGGATGTGAAGAAGTATTTTATGAATGACCTGCAGGGGTAGTCAGAAAGGGATATGATTGTGGACTATGAACACCATGTTATTGTATTTTGTTTACTTTTTTATGTAATGAAAGACTAATGAATGTATCTAGTGTTTCCAAGGCTATTAAACTAATCGGTCTTTCGAGACTTGATCTTTTGTGATCATGCCAATGTTACGAACTAATGCACCGACTCTGGGTAGCTGGGGTCGGGGCGTTACAGTTGGTATTAGAGGCATTTTAGTACTAACCTTGGAAGCTAGATGTATATAAACTCTGATTAGAGCACATATCCCAAAGATAGACATTGATGATTAGTATAGAAGAACTTCCTAGAATTTTGTTATTGTAGAGATTTTGTGAGTTTTCCGAGCAATACATCCCTGTCTGGATACGAGCAGGTAGAGGCGGCTCTGGCACAGATGTACCTAGGGGTAAAACCCGAAAACACCGCTTTGAGCTAGACTCGAACGGGAACTGGTGCACGACAACGGGCCTTGCTGCACTCTTGGTTACGACACTCCCGGGGGATATGCTTAGGATAATTCTCATTTTCTTTACAAACCACTATGAAGGGTTATGAGTATATACTTCCTCAAAGGAAACATTTCTTTTTATTATTATGGATTATATCCATAAATAGTTCAATTTATGTAAAGTATTTTACAAATATGGAATTATGTATTTTATTTCATAAACTAATCTAGTTTATGCAATTGTTTAGAAATGGCGCCTAGTGGAAGAAATGGAAACCGTATCAATGCACGCACTCCATGTAGGGATTTCCCTCCTTCTCAAGATAATTATAGTGGGGATGGTGATGCAACTGGTGCCGATCAGCTAATCACCATACTGGGACAACTTACTCAGGTTATGAATAATAACCTTACTCGTATGGAGCACCGTGATCCGCAACGTGGAGGATCAATGCTAGATCGTTTCATGAGGCAACAACCACCAACCTTCAATGGGGGTACAAATCCGTTAGTAGCTGAGAAATGGATAAACTCCTTAGAGAAAATATTCCATGCCTTGGGGAGTAGCGAAAGGGAGAAGGTTGTCATGGCAGTTTACCGCCTCACTGGAGATGCTGATTAGTGGTGGTCGCTGATTCAAAACACAAAGGAATATGATGACGTATCGAATATGGAATGGAGGGAGTTCAAAGATCTGTTTTTAGAAAAATACTTTCCTCGCAACCATCGAGCAGATATGGAAAGGAAATTTCTGAGTTTGAGGCAGAAGGAGGATGAGAATGTCGCAAAGTATGAGCCTAACTTTACAAGGTTAGCGAGGCATGCTGCCGATTATATATGTAACCCAAGGATTAAGATTGATCGTTTCTTTGATGGGTTAAAACCATTTCTCCGTCGAGCTTTAGTATCACAATCCTTCTCATCATACGAAGATATTGTCTTGTGTGCTATCAAGACAGAAAAGGAATTCTCTAAGTCTTATGACAACAAAGTAAAGCAAGAGAAGAAGAGAACGGTGGAACAAGAGACAGATAAAGGGAAAAAGGGAAAGAAGGATTTTCCATTATGTGATAATTGTGGGAAGAATCACCCTGGTACTTGCCTAAAAGGAATGGGAGTTTGTTATAAATGTGGAGAAAAGGGTCACCAGGCTCGTGATTGCAAGGGAAAGAAAGAGGCTATCAATGTTGAATGCTACAATTTTAGGGAAATGGGTCATTATGCAAATGAATGTCCTAAGCGTCAAGGAAACTTACCTCAGAAAAGTCCAAGGGATCAAGGACAATATTATGTTGTTACTACAGTTGAAGCAAAATAATTAATGTATTGGTGCTTTTGGACTCAAAGATTATATTCTGGTTATAAGAATTATGTGATATATATATATGGATTGTACTGCAGTACTTTTTGATTTCAGTAAGGTTTTAATATGATTAAGGTAATCATATTTTTAGTATGTGACAATAAGAGAAACTTTTCTTTGTTTGGGGAATCTGATGTTACAATTGATTTTGGAATTAAGAGACCTTTTAGAGATAGTCTGGACAGAGGTATTTTGGATAACTATAAAGGTTGGAGTGGATTAAGTTGATCTTTGGAAAGTATTGTTTAAGGTTAAAGCATTTCTGAAGATTATTTTTGGAATATTATGATACTATAGTTTTAGGAAAAGGATAACCTGCAGGGTGGGGCATAACCCGTCGCGTCGAACAAAGCTGTAGGAATCGAACCCACAATCATAGTGTGACAGGCCCTTATTTCCTACCACTAGCCTACAGGAAGTCCCTGGTTATTACAAAATAATTTTACTAATCTAAATGGTATGTGTTAATATTTGTAACCTTATACAATTAGGATAAGTATAATATTTTTGAGTTCTATTATCTTTTTGAGTGAAAGATGAGTTGAAGGTTGAAACTCTAATTGTCAAGCATAAATATATATATACCTATCTCTTATTCAAAGAATAAATTAATTCTTAAACTTTACTAAAGGGATATTAAAAAAAAATGTGTTATCCTAATACCTTATGTCTTGTTGAACTGATGATATTTTAAATCAACATAGATTGAAGGCTTTGAGGCCCTCAATTTGACAGTTGATTGTGATTGATGACCTCAATCACTCCCTACATATATTTATGTTTTTCCTCCAATTATATGTCTCTAATTTCCACCAATGTTCTCCTAATCGAGATCATAATTGGGTGGTGACTTTTTCATTTCCCTTTCCCTCTTATTAAGGCTCAATTTTATTAATCTTATTTCCAATGTGGGTTTTCCTCAAAGGTATTTTCTCTTTTCAACCTTTTACTTTCAAAGAAAATTTTCAAATTGCGAGGATGCAATTTATTGAAGGAGGGGAGAATGTAACACCCCGAGCTTCCACGATACTCTTCTCATTCAATAATGCAATAGCTTGCATTATACGCAACTTCGAGTTCTAAAACACCGCGACTAATCAAAGTAGTCGTTATGAATAGTAATAACCACTTTTTAAAATTATAGAAATTTTATATTTCAAAATGGACTTAATTTTTGTATTCATAATATCAAAATTATCCTAAGTTGAATTTTTTGTAACTTTCTGAGAACTTCCAATTTTTTTATGAATAGTGAAAAATACTTAAAACAACTTTTTTAATAAAAATAATTTATTGTGATAAATTATACTATTTAGTGGTTTTGAAGTATAATTAGAATATATTTTTACCATTTTATCCAATGGTGGTCATTAGAATTAATTTAACATTGAAATTGGACATAAACAATTGTCAATCTTTTGATATAAATTGTTTCTTAAAAACACGCTATTTGTTGTGACAGCGAGAATTAATTATAAAATTAACTAATGCAACTTATATGTTTGGAATTTTGTAAAATAGACATCATTTTTTAATTTGGAATATCAATTATAGCTTAGGGTGAAATTTTGGCATTGTTCTGAAAAACTTCAATTTTGATGAATAGTGAAACCACTAAGTGGTAGTTAAATAACTGATTTTTCGTTTAAATGAAATATTACCACTTCTGTGATTTGATTTTCAAAAATCCGACATACATGGTTGTCATTAAGAAGTAAAATGTGGTTCAATGAGATTAAAATAATTTTTTGGTGAATAGTAACTTTTATGTTCTTTATCGCGATTAGAGGTAATTAGTGTAGTTTAAGGTAAAAAAAAATGTTTTAATAATATGATATTAGCTTGACACTTGTCCTACTACTATTGGATGAGTCATGGCCGACCAAGACAACCCATGGGTCAACTTGGGGACCCCATGGATCCACTTTAGTTGGAAAATGACATTAATATATATTTATTTAATGTTAAAATTAAATTGACACAAACATGAGTTGTTTTACTAAAACAGTTTTTCAGTGGGGTTAAACAAGTCAAAATTTTGATTATAAATATTCATTAGAAAGATAAAACGATTTCCTACATCATAGTATTTTTTTATAATTTTTATACATTAAATAAATTAAATTATTTATGACATCATGATGATGCAGTGATGACCTCATTATTTAACGATTTAAATAAAATGGAAAGATAATGTAAAATACAAAGTGTAAACTTGTCAAAAACCTATTGGATGAGTATATTTCGAACCCTTATCATCTTATACTAGAATTATATAAGTGTGGGACCTCTAAAATCCGAATCTCATTTTATAATAAAGTGACTTTTCTTTACTTTCCAAGAGTGCCCCTCCTCTCCACTTATAAAAGGCCCCCACCTCTCCCACCTTATTCACACATTCAAGCCATTTGGCTCGGCCAAACTCTGCCCAAATACTCTCCCAACTTCCCCCTCTTACTCCTAGAAGCCTCACTTTGTGCAGAACTCTTCCCAAGGAAGCCTTTGGCTCAAATCAAAAAGAGTTACCCGATTTTGAGGTAATGTCTTCTCTAATGTTGTTTTGTTTTATTTTTCTTCTCCAACCCCCTAAACTCTTTTTATTCATTTCTTTTGTAACAACACCAGTATCCTAAATATACTAGGATGTTGTTATAAGATGGATTCGAGATACACTTACACACACCTACATCTAATGGTTAAAGAACATACGGTTTCTGTGGATGGTGAATTTCTGCCTCACGAAACGATGATTGTTCAACACTCATATAACACCTTCAAAGGTGGCCATTAAGATGTCACTATATTTATATATTATATATAATATGTTTATGTTTTACTTATGCTTCTGTATTTCTCATTTATGGCATACTTTATGATTTCCATTATGGGTAAAACGTGATAATTTCATTTTAGGAAGTGCGGACTACCGCCCCCTCAAAGTGATTTGAATCGTTAATGCCATATGTGGGATGTATAAAGGATGGAGTAAATGGTATTATACACTATATTATAGTGGAATTATATTATACATTTATATCATTATGATTTCATTCCATTAAATACGAAATAGAAATGAAAGTAGCGTTCATGCGTACGTACGGCTTACCGTCTCCATGAACGGTGCATTTCATTTCTTTCCTCTAAATGTTACGTAATATTATAAATGAATGTATATACTGGATATATAAGATATATATAACATCTAAATCATGAATATAATTCTGGAGATAATGGATATTCTACCACATAAACAACTTGTAATTATAAGAAGTTTATTGATTGACTCAAGTACCAAAGATCGACAAAATGACCGTTATTAACTTAAATAATTACATAATGTTCATATCATTGTAATAAGTGAAATAATAAGGATAATGAAATTGAAAATGGTTCTTAATAAGGTATATATTAACTCTAGTTTATTATTCAGGAGGTTAAAGAACGGTTGAGTCAAGTCAGACACGAGGTAAGGGAACTTCTTAACCCAATTTCTATTCTTTGGGTTAATCTCCTACTTTCAAATTATGTCATGTTATTATTATGTCCTATCTTGTATTTGTACATTATTTATGTGTACTTATAGTGAATACACATTATAGATGTACTTTATTTAAAAAAAATGATCTTTTTAAGGACTTCGTCTCAATCCCCTTTCATTGAGGCATATTTGGTTTTATACACAACTTTCTTTTATACGGTGTATAAACCCCTTTGACTTTTACGTTTATTCAAAAGGAATGTTTTTTATACGAAGCCTTTTACTAAACGACAAAAAGGGAATGTTTTCCTTTCCATACTTATGCGGCGACAACGACTTCTCCGCCACCGTGACCATTATTTGAGTTTCGGCTTCCTCTACAAGCCATCACTTTTTTAATGAAAAATAAATACAAAGTTTTAACTTGCTTTTATTTTGGTATTGAAAATGGTTTTGAAAGTGTTTTTATTATATCAATGTGTTGTATTTACAATCTTGTGATTGAAATGTGGAAATTTTATTTTTCCTTTACGCATGTTTTATGTGATACGATTATGTTATGGTTTATGATATGTTTAAAACTATTCATATGAGGAATGCATTGGACTTAATAAGTGATGAGTGGAGCCCGCTATAGCTCCTCGATGCATCGGCAGGTCTCATGAGACAAACTAGTGTCTTGGCATGAGGCCTTGACAAAATATTATTTGTGGTCTTGGCACGAGGCCTTGACTACGTGGTTATGATAGTCTGGCATTATGCATTCCATCATTATGAAAGTGGTTATTGATATTGCATGTGATTATTCGACCAGTAGAATATCCATGTGAAGAAGTAAATGGCATTATCTCATTTTACTTTTTCCATATTATGTTGAAGTTCAAGTTTAAAAGGCTTTTGTTTTAGTTATACATTGCCTTAAATGTTAATGTTTATTTATGAAATCTTCCGCTATATTGTTAACCTTACTGAGCATCTGAGCTCACCCCTTTCAATGTTTTAATATTTTTCCAGGATGTGAAGAAGTATTTTATGAATGACCTGCAGGGGTAGTCAGAAAGGGATATGATTGTGGACTATGAAGACCATGTTATTGTAGTTTGTTTACTTTTTTATGTAATGAAAGACTTATGAATGTATCTAGTGTTTCCAAGGCTACTAAACTAATCGGTCTTTCGAGACTTGATCTTTTGTGATCATGCCAATGTTACGAACTAATGCACCGACTCTGGGTAGCTGGGGTCGGGGCGTTACAGTTGGTATCAGAGGCATTTCAGTACTAACCTTGGAAGCTAGATGTATATAAACTCTGATTAGAGCACATATATCCCAAAGATAGACATTGAGGACGAGTATAGAAGAACTTCCTAGAATTTTGTTATTGTAGAGATTTTGTGAGTTTTCCGAGCAATACATCCCTGTCTGGATACGAGCAGGTAGAGGCGGCTCTGGCACAGATGTACCTAGGGGTAAAACCTGAAAACACCGCTTTGAGCTAGACTCGAACGGGAACTGGTGCACGACAACGGGCCTTGCTGCACTCTTGGTTACGACACTCCCGGGGGATATGCTTAGGATAATTCTCATTTTCTTTACAAACCACTATGAAGGGTTATGAGTATATACTTCCTCAAAGGAAACATTTCTTTTTATTATTATGGATTATATCCATAAATAGTTCAATTTATGTAAATTATTTTACAAATATGGAATTATGTATTTTATTTCATAAACTAATCTAGTTTATGCAATTGTTTAGAAATGGCGCCTAGTAGAAGAAATGGAAACCGTATCAATGCATGCACTACATGTAGGGATTTCACTCCTTCTCAAGATAATTATAGTGGGGATGGTGATGCAACTGGTGCCGATCATCTAATCACCCTACTGGGACAACTTACTCAGGTTATGAATAATAACCTTACTCGTATGGAGCACCCTGATCCGCAACGTGGAGGATCAATGCTAGATCGTTTCATGAGGCAACAACCACCAACCTTCAATGGGGGTACAAATCCGTTAGTAGCTGAGAAATGGATAAACTCCTTAGAGAAAATATTCCATGCCTTGGGGAGTAGCGAAAGGGAGAAGGTTGTCATGGCAGTTTACCGCCTCACTGGAGATGCTGATTAGTGGTGGTCGCTGATTCAAAACACAAAGGAATATGATGACGTATCGAATATGGAATGGAGGGAGTTCAAAGATCTGTTTTTAGAAAAATATTTTCCTCGCGACCATCGAGCAGATATGGAAAGGAAATTTTTGAGTTTGAGGCAGAAGGAGGATGAGAATGTCGCAAAGTATGAGGCTAACTTTACAAGGTTAGCGAGGCATGCTGCCGATTATATATGTAACCCAAGGAGTAAGATTGATCGTTTCTTTGATGGGTTAAAACCATTTCTCCGTCGAGCTTTAGTATCATAATCCTTCTCATCATACGAAGATATTGTCTCGTGTGCTATCAAGATAGAAAAGGAATTCTCTAAGTCTTATGACAACAAAGTAAAGCAAGAGAAGAAGAGAACGGTGGAACAAGAGACAGATAAAGGGAAAAAGGGAAAGAAGGATTTTCCATTATGTGATAATTGTGGGAAGAATCACCCTGGTACTTGCCTAAAAGGAATGGGAGTTTGTTATAAATGTGGAGAAAAGGGTCACCAGGCTCGTGATTGCAAGGGAAAGAAAGAGGCTATCAATGTTGAATGCTACAATTTTAGGGAAATGGGTCATTATGCAAATGAATGTCCTAAGCGTCAAGGAAACTTACCTCAGAAATGTCCAAGGGATCAAGGACAATCTTATGCTGTTACTACAGTTGAAGCAAAATAATTAATGTATTGGTGCTTTTGGACTCAAAGATTATATTCTGGTTATAAGAATTATGTGATATATATATATGGATTGTACTGCAGTACTTTTTGATTTCAGTAAGGTTTTAATATGATTAAGGTAATCATATTTTTAGTATGTGACAATAAGAGAAACTTTTCTTTTTTTGGGGAATATGATGTTACAATTGATTTTAGAATTAAGAGACCTTTTAGAGAAAGTCTGGACAGAGGTATTTTGGATAACTATAAAGGTTGGAGTGGATTAAGTTGATCTTTGGAAAGTATTGTTTAAGGTTAAAGCATTTCTGAAGATTATTTTTGGAATATTATGATACTATAGTTTTAGGAAAAGGATAACCTGCAGGGTGGGGCATAACCCGTCGCGTCGAACAAAGCTGTAGGAATCGAACCCACAATCATAGTGCGACAGGCCCTTATTTCCTACCACTAGCCTACAGGAAGTCCCTGGTTATTACAAAATAATTTTACTAATCTAAATGGTATGTGTTAATATTTGGAACCTTATACAATTAGGATAAGTATAATATTTTTGAGTTCTATTATCTTTTTGAGTGAAAGATGAGTTGAAGGTTGAAACTCTAATTGTCAAGCATAAATATATATATACATATCTCTTATTCAAAGAATAAATTAATTCTTAAACTTTACTAAAGGGATATTAAAAAAAATGTGTTATCCTAATACCTTATGTCTTGTTGAACTGATGATATTTTAAATCAACATAGATTGAAGGCTTTGAGGCCCTCAATTTGACAGTTGATTGTGATTGATGACCTCAATCACTCCCTACATATATTTACGTTTTTCCTTCAATTATATGTCTCTAATTTCCACCAATGTTCTCCTAATCGAGATCATAATTGGGTGGTGACTTTTTCATTTCCCTTTCCCTCTTATTAAGGCTCAATTTTATTAATCTTATTTCCAATGTGGGTTTTCCTCAAAGGAATTTTCTCTTTTCAACCTTTTACTTTCAAAGAAAAATTTCAAATTGCGAGGATGCAATTTATTGAAGGAGGGGAGAATGTAACACCCTGAGCTTCCACGATACTCTTCTCATTCAATAATGCAATAGCTTGCATTGTACGCAACTTCGAGTTCTAAAACACCGCGACTAATCAAAGTAGCCGTTATGAATAGTAATAACCACATTTTAAAATTATAGAAATTTTATATTTAAAAATGGACTTAATTTTTGTATTCATAATATCAAAATTATCCTAAGTTGAATTTTTTGTAACTTTCTGAGAACTTCCAATTTTTTTATGAATAGTGAAAAATACTTAAAACAACTTTTTTAATAAAAATAATTTATTGTGATAAATTATACTATTTAGTGGTTTTGAAGTATAATTAGAATATATTTTTACCATTTTATCCAATGGTGGTCATTAGAATTAATTTAACATTGAAATTGGACATAAACAATTGCCAATCTTTTGATATAAATTGTTTCTTAAAAACACGCTATTTGTTGTGACAGCGAGAATTAATTATAAAATTAACTAATGCAACTTATATGTTTGGAATTTTGTAAAATAGACATCATTTTTTAATTTGGAATATCAATTATAGCTTAGGGTGAAATTTTGGCATTGTTCTGAAAAACTTCAATTTTGATGAATAGTGAAACCACTAAGTGGTAGTTAAATAACTGATTTTTCGTTTAAATGAAATATTACCACTTCTGTGATTTGATTTTCAAAAATCCGACATACATGGTTGTCATTAAGAAGTAAAATTTGGTTCAATGAGATTAAAATAATTTTTTGGTGAATAGTAACTTTTAAGTTCTTTATCGCGATTAGAGATTATTAGTGTAGTTTAAGGTAAAAAAAATGTTTTAATAATATGATATTAGCTTGACACTTGTCCTACTACTATTGGATGAGTCATGGCCGACCAAGACAACCCATGGGTCAACTTGGGGACCCCATGGATCCACTTTAGTTGGAAAATGACATTAATATATATTTATTTAATGTTAAAATTAAATTGACACAAACATGAGTTCTTTTACTAAAACAGTTTTTAAGTGGGGCTACACAAGTACAAATTTTGATTATAAATATTCATTAGAAAGATAAAACGATTTCCTACATCATAGTATTTTTTTTATAATTTTTAGACATTAAATAAATTAAATTATTTATGACATCATGATGATGTAGTGATGACCTCATTATTTAACGATTTAAATAAAATGGAAAGATAATGTAAAATCCAAAGTGTACACTTGTCAAAAACATATTGGATGAGTATATTTCGAACCCTTATCATATTATCCTCGAATTATATAAGTTTGGGACCTCTAAAATCCGAAACTCATTTTATAATAAAGTGACTTTTCTTTACTTTCCAAGAGTGCCCCTCCTCTCCACTTATAAAAGGCCCCCACCTCTCCCACCGTATTCACACCTTCAAGCCATTTGGCTCGGCCAACCTCTGCCCAAATACTCTCCCAACTTCCCCCTCTTACTCCTAGAAGCCTCACTTTGGGCAGAACTCTTCCCAAGGAAGCCTTTGGCTCAAATCAAAAAGAGTTACCTGATTTTGAGGTAATGTCTTCTCTAATGTTGTTTTGTTTTGTTTTTCTTCTCCAACCCCATAAACTCTTTTTATTCATTTATTTTGTAACAAAACCATTATCCTCAATATAATAGGATGTTGTTATAAGAAATATTAGAGCTAAAATTACACACACCTACATCTAATGGTTAAAGAACATACGGTTTCTGTGGATGGTGAATTTCTGCCTCACGAAACGATGATTGTTCAACACTCATATAACACCTTCAAAGGTGGCCATTAAGATGTCACTATATTTATATATGATATATAATATGTTTATGTTTTACTTATGCTTCTGTTTTTCTCATTTATGGCATACTTTATGATTTCCATTATGGGTAAAACGCGATAATTTCATTTTAGGAAGTGCGGACTACCGCCCCCTCAAAGTGATTTGAATCGTTAATGCCATATGTGGGATGTATAAAGGATGGAGTAAATGGTATTATACACTATATTATACTGGAATTATTTTATACATTTATATCATTATGATTTCATTCCATTAAATACGAAATAGAAATGAAAGTAGTGTTCATGCGTACGTACGGCTTACCGTCTCCATGAACGGTGCATTTCATTTCTTACCTCTAAATGTTACGTAATATTATAAATGAATGTATATACTGGATATATAAGATATATATGACATCTAAATCATGAATATAATTCTGGAGATAATTGATATTCTACCACATAAACAACTTGTAATTATAAGAAGTTTATTGATTGACTCAAGTACCAAAGATCGACAAAACGACCGTTATTAACTTAAATAATTACATAATGTTCATATCATTGTAATAAGTGAAATAATAAGGATAATGAAATTGAAAATGGTTCTTAATAAGGTATATATTAACTCTAGTTTATTATTCAGGAGGTTAAAGAACGGTTGAGTCAAGTCATACACGAGGTAAGGGAACTTCTTAACCCAATTTCTATTCTTTGGGTTAATCTCCTACTTTCAAATTATGTCATGTTATTATTATGTCCTATCTTGTATTTGTACATTATTTATGTGTACTTATAGTGAATACACATTATATATGTACTTTATTTAAAAAAATGATCTTTTTAAGAACTTCGTCTCAATCCCCTTTCATTGAGGCATATTTGGTTTTATACACAACTTTCTTTTATACGGTGTATAAACCCCTTTGAATTTTATGTTTATTCAAAAGGAATATTTTTTATACGAAGCATTTTACTAAACGACAAAAAGGGAATGTTTTCCTTTCCGTACTTATGCGGCGACAACGACTTCTCCGCCGCCGTGACCATTATTTGAGTTTCGGCTTCCTCTACAAGCCATCACTTTTTTTAATGAAAAATAAATACAAAGTTTTAACTTGCTTTTTTTTTGTATTGAAAATGGTTTTGAAAGCGTTTTTATTATATCAATGTGTTTTATTGACAATCTTGTGATTGAAATGTGGAAATTTTATTTTTCCTTTACGCATGTTTTATGTGATACGATTATGTTATGGTTTATGATATGTTTAAACCTATTCATATGAGGAATGTATTGGACTTAATAAGTGACGGGTGGAGCCCGCTATAGCTCCTTGATGCATCGGCAGGTCTCATGAGACAAACTAGTGTCTTGGCACGATGCCTTGACAAAATATTATTTGTGGTCTTGGCATGAGGCCTTGACTACGTGGTTATGATAGTCTGGAATTATGAATTCCATCATTATGAAAGTGGTTATTGATATTGCATGTGATTATTTGACCAGTAGAATATCCATGTGAAGAAGTAAATGGAATTATCTCATTTTACTTTTTCCATATTATGTTGAAGTTCAAGTTTAAAAGGCTTTTGTTTTAGTTATACATTGCCTTAAATGTTAATGTTTATTTATTAAAGCTTCCGCTATATTGTTAACCTTACTGGGCATCTGAGCTCACTCCTTTCAATGTTTTAATATTTTTCCAGGATGTGAAGAAGTATTTTATGAATGACCTGCAGGGGTAGTCAGAAAGGGATATGATTGTGGACTATGAAGACCATGTTATTGTAGTTTGTTTACTTTTTTATGTAATGAAAGACTTATGAATGTATCTAGTGTTTCCAAGGCTACTAAACTAATCGGTCTTTCGAGACTTGATATTTTGTGATCATGCCAATGTTACGAACTAATGCACCGACTCTGGGTAGCTGGGGTTGGGGCGTTACACTTTATAAGTTTTCAATGTATTTTTTAAGAAAATTATTTTCAAATGGTTTTCTGTATTAAAAAAATTCAAAGAAGAAAGGTTAATTTCTTTAAAAATTTATTTGGAAGATATTTCCAACTTATATTCCATTTAATATGGCATCTATTGATGTTACTTATGCCATTCATAGAAATGATCTAAAGGTTCCATTCATATTATTTATATTAATGGGTTATTCTTAATGTCATGGTATTTATGAAACCTATTTCTCTTTCACAGTTTATATGTTTATGAAATTTGTTTCCCTTTCATGGGTTATATGTTTATGAAATCTATTTCTCTTTCACAGGTTATGATTTTGATGAAATAATTATTAAACTTATATCTTTTCCATATGTTATGATATGATTACATGTTTATGATACCCTTTTCATTTCATGGGTTATGATATTATTTTTTATGATTTTGTGGCACATGTATATATGATTTCATTGTGAGATGGGTGAGATATATATCTCCCTCTAATTCAATGGGTAAGGATTTATATATCATGAGATAGACATGGATGAAAAGACAAATGAATGTGGTTTAGTGTTATAGGGCTGGAATGAGAAATGAACTTGGTTCAGTAATATATGGATGGAATGATGAGTGAAATCCATTCAGTGATACAAGGCTAGAATGAGGAGTGAACTCAGTTCAATAATACAGGGCAGAATGGGTGTGAAACCGGTTTAGTAAAGGAATTTTTTCACTAATATGGCCTTGTAAATGATCTTTTGACTACTATGGGAATCATTATATATTTTTATGTGTTCACCACAATTTCATGTTTTATTCCTATTTTATTTTTTATGGCTTGTTCTATTTATTTCCTTATGATTTATATATTAGGAACTACCATGTTTTATTCCATGATTCATGTATATGATCTTTGATATGTGGGGTATGGTATTATATTTTCATGATCATGTTCTCATACCCTTATGCTTACATTTCTCCCTTATTTACCCTTACTGAGCATTTGGGCTCACCCCTTTTATGTTTCCTTCCCCAATTTATGAAGATAAGTATTATGTTTGATTTGTATAAAAAGGGTGTTAGTCAAGAAGAACCTAGTGGTAGATAATGTAGCTCATTTATTTTATAGTGTTTATGTTTCCATTCTTCCAAATGTACTAGACTAATACAGTCCTTGGGCATCTTTTTGTATAATTTTTTAATTATTCTGCACAATTTATGTAATTTATATGTATAAAAAATGAGGGTCATTATATCATACCCCAACCACCACATCTAGTCATCCTTTATCTTGTATGCCTTTGGTACGAGTCACTTCATGATCCACCTTATGAAAAACTTACATGTGATCGAGCACATGACTAACACACATTCAATCACAAATTAGAAATTCAATTTACACAAGGGATTATGTGTTTCAAACCTTTATCCTACATCTATAAAAGATTATAAACATTTATTTCATTCCATTGGAAGTATATATGAGTTACAAGGTATGTTTAAAATATTAAAACCTTACTCAGAATATCAAAATAAGCCTCACCAATTCCTAATGGACATTAATTTTAGGTCTAAATATACAAATATACATGAGAGGGGGGTGAATTATGCCTTTTTAACCTCTTCCAAATATTTCACAATTCTACCTTTTGATGTCGACTGATGATTATGTAGGTAAACAATGTTTTTCTTCTATATGAAATTATGAGTAGTGAATAAAATATAAATACAAAACATGGCTATTTATAGTGGTTCGGGGCATAAATATCTCCTAGTCCACTCCACCAATTATTATCTCTGCGAGTTTAGTGAATTTCACTATTCTGGTCCCCATATCATAAGATCAATCCACAACTAAGTGAAGGGAGTTTATACCTTTAAATATATGGATAAAGGTAGATCCTTGTGGTTCTTTAACAGAGATCCAAAAAACCTCATCTTAGATCGAGAAGCTGACACTCCACCACAACTGAGTATGATCAGTTGAAACTCTCAATAAAAATATATTGATTAAAAATGATCTGGTTCAACTTCACAGTTGAAACAACAACTGAGAGTAGATGGATCTTCTTCTTCAGAAAATATTTTCATCAATAAAAATAAATTTTGAAACAATACAGTTTAAATAGATCTTTGAAATAAAAACAGCAATGAATAATATCAGCAGACTTACATAAAATACTAAAATTAAAATACATATATCTCCACTATATACTCTTCTATAGAAAACAGACTCTGATCGATTGTTGAAGTAGATCTATAAAATATCTTCACAAGAATGCAGTTTCAATCAGGAATATGTGCCACAATATATGGCTCAATATATATCTTATTATTTTAATCATACGCACATATATAGATCAAATACACCGATAGAATAAATAAAGTATAGAGCCTGGTTTTTAATTTTTAGATCCAAGAAAATCTCCTGATAAATCATATGAATTCAAATTATTGAGACATCTCAAAGTAGTCGTAACTTCCCTTAATAATAATAGATAAATTATCCACTTAATACAATTTTTTGAATCAATCATAGCGAGCTTTGAATAATTCAAAAATGATATTTAAATCAGCTTGGTATTCCGTAAAGACTATTGCATGAAACTCTGATAAAATCTAAAATTCAAATCTCCAGTGATGAAAAGTAAAATGTAAGGTTCCTTCACAAAATTAAATAAAATACCAAATGTTGGTTTCAAATATGTAGCATTCATTCTCTGTATGTATGTTTGAAAACGTAAGGTTGATCAAAAAATTAAGGTTGGTGATCCATACATTTTATTCTCAAACTTAAGGTTTCATACTTATATAGGGTTCTTCAACCATACTTTTTCTCTTTATTAAACATAAGGTTTCATCCAAATGTATGGTTATTTATCCATATGTTTTTGTAAACATAGGTATGATTAACCATATTCTCTGATCTTTCAACATAAGGTATAATAAAAATGTAGGGTTTTTTCATTAAAATACATTCTTCAACGTATGGTATGATCAGTGTTTCCAAAACATGCTTCAGATCATTTCAATCACTTTGATGAATATTCCATGCAAATAATAATATTGAATATAATTCAAAAATAATAATATAAAGAATATTAATTTATTTAAATACAATTAAATTAATATCATTAGTAAAACAAACAAGGTTATTTGTGAGCATCAAAATCAATAAGATTTATAGAGTATTTTTGAGACAACACATGCCCAACAATATCACCCTTTTTGATGATCACAAAACCCATAAAATTAAGAATAGATTTTAGAATTTTGTATATAATTAAAATAAAATAATTCAAAATTCAATTTGATAGAATTAATTTGATAAAAAAATGTTTTTTTATCCAAATTTCTCCCCCTTTTTTGAGATCAAAAAGAAAGTTTACAAAATGAAAAAAAAACATGTTTAATTTTACATAGATATATAAGTGAATGTTATAATAATATGTTTAAATAAATAAGATTGATTTCTTGTCTTGACACATAAACATAAATTAATATTAAATAAAGCACAAAATAATAAAAAAAAAAGATTATATTGATCAAAAATTGTATAAATACAATAATTAGTATAACTGGTAAAGAAGTTTAGTCAACTGAAATGGTTAGGGTACAAAAGATTATGTTAGAGTTGGATCGATCAATGTTCTAAAGATTTTAAGCAGCTTCAAACATATCTTTCAACTCTTCCATATGTAACTGCAACTTCTTCATTAGACTACGCCCAATTTCATAATCAAAACTCTGGATTCTTAACTGATATTCAAATTCCCAACAAGATTGACTTTAAAAAAGTCATGCAAACTCTCCTCTTACTACATAAACTGGTCCAACTTTTCTATAAATATTTTCAGTAGAAATTTGTTATCTGGTTCATTCTATTTTAGTTGGTCAAATATAAATTTTCAATTGTCCAATAGGACTGATAGAGGAGCACTATTTCACTAGATATTTTGAAGACGATCATTCATATCTACCATGATAGAGGTGATTGCATGAAATCTTCAAATCAAATTTGGACTGGTAGTAGGAGCAGAGGTTGATGTAATGGTATGACCAAAACTACTCTTGATTTATTCAAATTAAATCCCCAAATACCAATTTATATTAGAAAATTCTTAATAATAAAAAACTTCATATTTTATCTTTCCAACTTCATTCGATATCTCTCTATTGAAAGCATCAAATTCCTCCTTGGAAAAAGATTTTTCTTTAAGATCATGTAACTTTTTCCTTGCAACTTCCAACTCTTGATGAAGATTGACATTCTCTTCCTTATACTTATTAAACATAATTACAATCTCCTCAACATGATTAGTCCAAGAATTAGATGTTCCTTCATCTGGATGTTATGACTGACCAACTTCCATAATTTCTAAATGTCTTTAAGGATATTTTTCTACAGACTTCTCCACTAGTTTTTCAATTGATATTTCACAGGAATAAGACAAACTATCAAGAAAGCTTTCTTTTTCTTCAGTTTCAGATTGATTTCATTCTTACACATGATCAAAAAAAGTGAAAACTAGATTCTCAACAATTTCAATAGCCACATTTTCAGATTTGATCAACTGTTTCTCTTCCTAAATAGATGGATCTTCCTCCTGGACAACTGATCAATAAATATTCTTCATATCTCTTATCTAACTTTCAACATGTTGATATTCCTCAATAAAAGTTTCTTAAAAATGTACTGACCTAGTAGCCTCACCTAAAACCAACACTGGTTCTACAATAGGTGGATCTACTCTTTTCCATGGTTTTACAACCAATTCTGTTTGCACAGCCTCTTCTTCCTCTTCTTTTTCAAAAAATCTCAATTTTTTTAGGCTGTTTTGGAAGGTCATTCACCCTAAGGTTTCACCAATTAATTTATTCCCAATTTCACTTTTCTCCACCTGAGAAAAAGATCCAAATATTTGTTTTTCATCTTAACCAAATGGAAAGAATTTTCCTTTTACTGTACTCTAGTAAAAACCAAAATTCTTCAAAGTTCTCACATTGAGTACATTAATGTAATGAAATTTGATTCGAGAATATATTAAACGAATCATTCCTTTATTAACCAAAATTTAAGATATTATCCTTATATAAGGATAAAAAGTCATTAAAGCATCTGGTTGACAGCAGTAGTGTAAATATATTAACATATACCTTGGTAAATTAATTTTTATTTCAATTAAAAATAGAAACATGATATACATTTCTGGATATATAATATTCTCCATATCAGCCATTCTTGGAGAAATTCTTATTTGAATAAACTTAACCACGATTTTCTGGTCTACCTCAAGATCCTTGAAAACATTTTCCTAATATTTTTTGAACCAAATAGAAAAGAAATAATGTCTTAAGAATTATGATCCTTATCTCCGATAGACCATAGATTGAAATGAAAGACTCCCTCATGAGAATAGTTCAAAATTTAAGAAATTTTAGTGGAAGAAATAGAAAATTCCTTATCTTCTATTCCCATAAAAAATGTATCTTTAGAATTTCTAAAACTAAGATAAACATTGTTATAGAAAAATTTCAGTTCTACCTCATAAAGGAAAATTGAGTTCACCTCATTGAACACAGATTCAAATCCTTTAAAAGGTAGTGCTTTCTTATGGATAAATTTTTGATATATCCATTCGAAATAAACTACGTTTTCTTACAGGATCATTCTTCCAAAAACTTTCTGACGCTTTAGGTCATTTGCTTCACCTTCTTTAGTTCTTTCGTATTTCATTATTTCTGGGAAATGATTGTTCAGAGGTTTTTGTGTTCTAGGGTTTCGAACAAAAACAGAGGTAAACGAAGGTAGATGAAGGTAAACAAAGGTTTTTTTATTCTAAAAGGGTTTGAGAGATGAAAATTTTTTTGTATTCAAAACAATTATGACAGTTCCTTGCTTCTGGTGTCATTACATAAGATAATAATGAAAATTTTGAAAACACATGGCATGAATAAATTTAAGACAAAAAAATAACTAAAATATATAGCATGAAAAAATATTAAAATAAATCAAATTTAAAGTAATCAAAAAATAAATTTAACAGAAATAAATTGGAATAATTAAATAAATAAAAATAGAAAAAAATAAAATAAAATAAAAAATTAAAATTCAAAAGATTAAAAAGATTAGGATTTATTTAAAAATTTAATGAACCTAAGTCCCCCTTAATAAAATCAAAACTTACAGTGGGAAGTGGTTTATTAAAAATATTATCTAGTTGATATTCAGTATTTACAAATTCTAAAGATGTACCTTTTTTAAGAAAATGAACTCTTAGAAAATGATGCATAATATCAATATGCTTATTTCTTGAATAAATTATTGTATTTTTTGAGATATTTATATCAATTTTATTATCAAATAAAATAGTTTTACTATTCAAATTTAATATAATGTCCATTAGTATGTTTTTCATCCACAGTACTTGTTCACAGTAACTGCCTGTAGATACATATTCTACCTCGGTTATTGATAGGGAAATTGAGTGATGTTTCTTAACTGACCATGATACTAAAGATTTTCTTAAAATGTGACAAGTTCCTAAGGTACTTTTTCTATCTAATATGCAACCTCCAAAATCAGCATCTGAATAAGATATTAAATTAAGATCAGATATTTTTTGATAAAGAAGATATTAAAAAACAATTCCCTTTAAAAATATAAAAATCCTTTTGATAGAAATAATATGAAATTATTTGGGATTTTTTTGAAATATAGTATATAAACATACTGAAAACATAATATCAGGTCTTCTAGTAGTATGATATAATAATCTACAAATCATACCTCTATATAACTTTTTTTCACTGATTTTCCAACTTCATCCAAATTAAGTTTTATATTGGTACACATGGGAGTTGTAAATGTACTTTTGTTCTCAAGACCAAACATTTTTCAATATATCAGTAATATATTTACTTTGGTTTAAAATATTTCCAAAATATTTTGGTTAAATTTTAATTCCTAAAAAGAAGTTCAATTCTCCAATCATACTCATTTCAAATTCTTTTTTCATAAGTTCTAAATAATCATTACAAAGTCTTTCATTGGTTGAACCAAAAATAATATCATCAACATAGATTTGAACTAATAATATATTAAAACAAATAGTTTTCTTCAAAAGATTTGGATGTGCCAATCCAACATTAAATCCATTTTTTAAAAGAAAAGAACTTAATCTTTCATACTAAGATCTAGGTTCTTGTTTAAGACCATAGAGAGCTTTAGTAAGTTTAAAAACAAAATCTGGTTTTTTAAAATTTTCAAAACTAAGAGGTTGTTCAACATAAACTTCCTCCATTAAATAGTCATTTAAAAATTCAGATTTAACATCCATCTGATATAATTTAATGTTCATATGATATGAATAAGTGAAAACAATTATAATTTCTTATAATCTAGCTATAGGGGAAAAGTTTTGATCATAATCTATAGCTTCTTACTGATTATATCCTTTAGCTACTAATCTAGCTTTGTTTCTAGTTATAATCCCTTGATCATATTGTTTATTTATAAAGACCCACATAGTTCTTATAACTGGATAATGTGATGGTCTTTTAACTAATTCCAAAACTTCATTCATTTTGAATTGGTTTAGATCATATTGCATTTCTAAAATCCAACTCTCATCTTCTAAGTCTTATTCAAAAGATTTTGGTTTTAGTTGAGATGGAAGGGAAAAAACTCAAATAGGTTTTCTATATTTCTTCTAGTTCTTATTCCTATGTCTAGGTCTCCTATTAATGTTTATAAAGTATGGTTCTTTAGGGTTCTAGACTATCTAGGTAAAATTGTTTTAGGTTCATCAGTATCATGTTCTTATGAACTAAACTGAATATTATCTATGTTATTTTCAAAATCATTTCTTAGGTTTTCAAGTCTCATGTTGTTAGAAGAGTGAGTAATTTCATCAGTTTGATATTTCTCTTTAATAAAATAGGCAGTTACATCAAAATTCACATGAACTAATTCTTCAACAATCCTAAAATTTTTATTAAACACTCTATAGGATTTAGAGGTAGCAGAATATCCTAGAAATATTCCTTCACCAGCTTTTGGATCAAACATACCAATATTATCCTTGGTGTCCAGGATATACACCTTACATCCAAAAAAATTAAAGTACTTTTCCTTATGTTTTCTGTTATTCCAAAGTTTATAAGGTTTATTTTTTGAAAATAGGATAAATTAAAACTATGTTCATGATATATCACACTGTTATTATATATTCTACCCATAAGTATGTAGGTATATTGTATTTTTTCAGCATAGTCTTAGCCATTTCTTGAATATTTCTATTTCTTCTTTCAAAAATTATATTTTTTAAGGTGTTATTGGTGCATAAAAGGTGTGTTTAATACCCAGATTTGAAAAAAAATGAATTGAATTCCTAATTCTCAAATTATCCACCATGATCACTTCTTAATGAAATTATCTTAAAACCTTATCATTTTGAACAATTTTACAGAAACTTTCAAAAATAGTAAAAGATTCACTTTTGAGTTTTATAAAATAAATCCATGTAAATCTAGAATAATCATCAACAAGAACATATAAAAATAATTTTCCATCCAAACTTGAAACTCTTGATAGTCCAAACAGATCTATGTTGATAAGTTCTAGAGGTTTTGATGTAGCAATTTTGTTAATAGATTGGAAGGAAGATTTGTGTTTCCTTCCAATTTAGCATGCATCAAAAAATCAATAACTATTAAATATAAGCCTAGGTAAATCAAAAACTAACTATTTAATACATAATTTATATAAATCATAGATATTATAATGACCAAGACTCCTGTGCCATATTCAAGACTCATTTATCTTAGCAGCTAAACAATTCCCTTTCTGTTTACACAAGGAATTTAAATCCAAAGTATAAAAATTATAAATTCTAGGTGCTCTAAACTTAAGCATTTTATCTTTAAATACAGAGAATGAATTGTTAGAAAAATAAACATAATATCCTTCATCAAAGAGTTGAGAGATACTTATTAGGTTATGTTTTAGCCTTGTACATATAGTACTTTTTTGATTAATACTTTTTTGGGATCTCCAATAGTTCCAAGTCCAATTATCTTTCATTTGGCATTGTCACAAAAGGTGACTAGACCTCCAGCTATTTGAGTCAGTGTATTGTAGTTTAATGAGTTTCCACTCATATTCTTAGATAATCCACTATTCATATACCATATATCTTTTCTTTTTCTATGACATGTTTCCTATAAATAAAATTTAAACCATAAATTGTTTTAGTACCCATGTTCTCTTGTGTCTAGTAGTGTTACCTAGTAAAGATCTGAGAATCTATATATAATTTGTTTTTCCATAACTCATATCATTTTCTTTAGAAAAGATATTTTAAGTAAAAGCATTTTTAATTCCACTTATTTGAGGATTTCATAAATAATAGTTTTTTTATATGTCTTTATGTTCCATAAAAATGACAAGTAACATTTTTTGAGTTTGGAACAAAATAATTCTTATATAGTTTAGATTTTTCACCCTTACTTTCTATACCAAATATTTTCTTTCTAATAATATTTTTACCAATAATTTCATTCATAATATTTTCCCCCTTTCTAAAGAAGAGATCAGAACTTTTATAAGTTTCCACTTCATCTTGTAATGCTATAGTCTTATTTTCATGATCAAAACATTTTTTGGTAGACGAGTTAAATTTCTCAATTAACTCTTAATGTTGTGTAAGTAAGGAATCTCATTATACTAAAATAGAATTTTTAATATTCTTTAAAGATTTGTGTTTCTTTAATAAGGAGTCATATTTTCATTCTAGTATTTTTCAGTAGGTATCCAATTTATTATTTGAATAATTTGAATCAGAATCAAAATTAGAATTAGATGAATAATAGGTTTTTACTCTATCTTCTTCTTCCATGAAGCACATATTTTCATTCAGATTTGATTCATCATTTTCTGAATAATATTTTGATGAGTTGTCGGAGTCTTCAGAAACACTTCAATTAGCCTTCATTGCTCTTCTTCCTTTATGTTCATAATCAGCATTTTTCTAATATGTCTTTTTTTCTATCTTTATATTTTCACCTTTTAGCTGGGGAAAATTAGTTCTTACAAGACCTAATTTATTTCTTTCATATAATTTGACTTCCCTTTAGTATTTCTCATCCCTCTTGAAGGGTTTTCTGAATCCTCTATTGTTCTTATAAAACATTCTAATCTTTCTACCTAATTAAGCCAATTCCATTTCAGAATCATATGTATCTATATTATTTTCTTCTATGACTTCTTGATTTACTATTTTCCTTTGATTTTGAGATGTTAACTTTATAATAGTATTATCCTTTTTCACTAATAATTTATTATATTCAGCTTCGTATTTCATTTCAGATTCATACATCATTAGTGTACCAATTAATTATCTCATTTTCAAATTTTTATTAGGTGATAATTGTTTAATTGCAGTTGATATAACATTCCATTTAGTAGGTAGTACTCTCAGTACTTTCCAATATTGATATGATTGTTTTATAGGATCACCTAAGGTTGTAAAATTATTAAAAATATCTATAGTCCTCCCATTCATCTGAGTGATACTTTCTCTATCAAACATTCTGAATGTATGAAATTTCAGTTTTGTTGTTGTGTACCTCATTTTTATTACATTTTATGTTCCTTCATAGGAAAATTAAATGGTTGTTCCACATTTCATAAGTATTAGGAAATTGTGAGACATGGTTGAATTCATCTGGTCCAAGAAAATAGATAATAACATTCATAGCTTTAGAACTTTTTTCATACTCAGCCTCTGTAGCAGTAGCCCAAGTTGCAGGATTTTCTGGAATTATATAAGGATTAATTATCTTAGAGTAGACTTTGAATCCCATATTTTTCAAATATATAATTATATGTGATTTCCATCATCCATATTTTTCACTATTGAAATAATAGTACAAATGATTATCATTCCTTCTCTCTGATCAGTCATTTCCATCTTTGTATAGACTTTATACTTTTGGCTTTGTTATAGATTTTTCAAAAGTTCTTCTTTAATACCAATTATTAGGTCAAAATATTAAAATATATATAAGAGGGGGTGAATTGTTTCTTTTGAACCATTTCAAAATCTTTCACAGTTCTTCCTTTTGATGTTGAATGATTATTATGAGGGTAAGCATTGTTTTTATTCTGTATGAAATTCTAACCAGCATGTAAAAAAAATACAGAACATGGATATTTATAGTGTTTTAGGGCATAAATATCCTCTAGTCCACTGCACCAATTACTCTCTCTGTGATTTTGGTGGATTTCACTAGTTAGGTCCTCATATAATAAGACCAATCCACAACTAAGTGTAGGCAGTTGACACCTTTACAAATAAAGAAAAAGATATAGCCTTCTAATTCATTAAAAAAGAACCAAAAAACCTCAGATTAGATCGAGAAGTGGATAATCCACCGCATTTGAGTATGAGTAGATGAAACTCTCAATAAAAATATATTGATTAAAAAGGTTCTGGTTAAACTTCATAGTTGAAATAGAAATGGATGGTAGATGGATCTTCTTCATCATAAAATAGTTTCTTCAAGAAAGAGTAGTTTCTAAGTGACCTGATTGCAATAGGTATTTGAAATAAAAATAGCAATGAATAGTAGTAGAATACTTACATAAAATACTAAAATCTGAACACGTATATCTCTATTTTAACATCTTCTATAGAAAACAGAGTCTGATAGATTGTTGCAGTAGATCTATAAAAGATCTTCCCAAATAATGCAATTTCAATCGTGAATATGTGTTTCAATATATGGATCAATATATATCTCAATATATATCTTATTCTTTGAATAATACACACATATATAGAAAAAATACATTGATAGAATAAATAAATAAGATAACTTGATTTTTTAATTCCAAATCCAAGAAAATCACCTGATAAATTGTAAGAATTAAAATTCATTAGACATCTCAGAGTAGTCATAAATTCCCTTAAGAATATGAGAGAAATTATCTAATTAATATGATTCTTTGAATCAATCATAACTATCTTTGAATTGTTTGAAAATGATCTTTAAATCGGTCTAATATTTTTCAAAGACTATTGCATGAAACTCTGATAAAATTGTAAATTCAAATCTCCGGTGATGAAAAGTCTAATGTAAGGTTCCTTCAGAAAATGAAAAAATAAAAAACATAGGGTTCAACTACGTAGCATTCATTCTATGAACGTAATGTTGAAAACTTAAGTTTGATCAAAAAAGTAAGGTTGATGATCCAGACATTTCCTTCTTAAACGTAAGGTTCCATACTTACATAGGGTTCTTTAACCATACTTTTTCTCTTTTTCAAATGTAAGGTTTCAAAAAAATGTAGTGTTCTTTATCCATACATTTCTATCAATATAGGGTTTATTAACCATATGCACTGATCCTTCAACATAAGGTATAATAAAAATGTAGGGTTTATTTTTTATGTTACGTGCTTCAACGTATGGTATGAATAGTGTTTCTAGAACACGCTTAAGAGAGTTTCAAACACTTTGACAAATATTCCACATGAATAATAATCTTGAATATAATTCCAAAATAAGGAATATAAAGAATATTAATTTCTTGAAATACACTTAAAGAAATATCATTAGTGAAAAAACAAGGGTATTTTAGAGCATCAAAATCAATAATATTTATAGAGTATTGTTGAGACAATACATGCCCAAGAATTATATCTTTCGATTTATCCTCCTTTTAGTCCTCTTCCTTTAGCATTTCAGCCTCTGACACCTAGATTCACCCAAGTGTTCTCCTCCTAGATCCATATCAGCCTTCAATCCATCCCCATCATCTATTTTCAGTGTTTTCAGTCATTCTATGCACATGGAAACCAATGGTCATCTTATAGAGGGCCTTAGTTGATTATACAGTAAGCATCTCCATCCGACAGATGTAGAAGTCCCTATGTTTCACTATGAAACCTTTGATTTCCTATAGAATTGGATGCATCTACTGATAACTCCTATTGAATAGTGAATTCCATCTTTTTCTCCATGTTGAATATTTGGATGAACATTTCCTTTAGTGTATCCATAGGTAAAGCTTCAATGTCCTTCCATTAGTGTCTTCATGTAAGTCATGGACTCCTGTACTTTCTTCACCGATCCTCCAGACTTTTTTTCGGCTATCGGTAGTTTCCCCTACCATTTAACACACTATATCCTCCAAATTAATGATCAACTACTGAGTTAAATACATCGGTATATGTTCTTACCCAGTATTCCCATAGTTGGACTCCACTATGATCTATCCACTAATGTCATTTTTTTATCTGTTTCCACTGAACTTTCGATGATCACACAATATCCTACATGTATCCATTGATCTGACATCCCAAGTCTCCCATTAAACTTATATTCAAATGATGCTACTACATCCAATAAACTCACATGGCCACCTCTACAATTTCAAGTGAAGTAAATTCAACTTCCCTACTATGTACTTCCATTGTGTTATTGCATTTCCACTATCTAGATCTTCTAAGTTCTACTTCCAGTCAACTAAACATTCGGGGCTTTGGAATTGACTTGAAAAATAATTTTCACACCAAACCAAACAATCCCTCTCTTGAGAATTTTTTTTTAAATTTTTATTCCAACAATATTCTACTTGAAGACCATTATCATACTCACACAAAAAGTCTCTCTGGGTAGCTTCTATTCACCTACCTTCCATGACACTCACATGGTTCTCCATATCTTGTTCCTTACAATCATTCAGGCTTCCAACAAAAAATCATGTCCTTAAAAACCATGATCTTTTAATCTAAAACATCTATGAAACTAATATAATTCCTCTATGGACTTTATCCAATGAAAATAGAAACATAGTTTATATCCTCTAAATTTTTTAATCTTTTGGTCAATAAGATACATCATGCGCCTAGTCTATGGTCGTCGTCTTTCAGACATCTACTTCTAAAACTTTAACTATTTCCCTAAAACCCAAGATATTTTAATACACTAAAATATATTAAAACCAATAGAATAGACCTCTATCTAGTAATAATAGAAATTTTTATTCCCATTGAAACTGAACCTCAATGAAACCAATTCATTTTTGGCCCTTTTCTCCTAATGCTTCTTTTGGTCTCAATACTTTGAGGATCCCACCTCCATTATAGAGGTAATATTTATGGAATTTTGATATTTTGAGAATAATTTACATAGATTTAGAAAAATTTTCAAATAAATATAATCCAGGACTTTTTGTTTAATTTTCACCTGCTTCAGTGAGGCCCAATTCCACATCTAATGTAGAGTTTTAGAAGAGAGAATACTTATCTTGAAACGGAAAAAAAAAGATGAATCATATGTAATTCCACCCTCCAAATATATATCTATTTATATTTACTCTAATATCTTGGACCAACATATAGTCTACTTGAATCGTGGTTATTCTACTTCATCAAAGGTACTTTGAAGTATAATGGATTTTCATGAGAAAAATCTCTTGAAATTCCACTACAACCACCAAAGATTGAACTATCTACCACCAAGTTCTTGAAATACTTCACAAGACATAGAAATTCTCATAATTCATCCTCTCCCACTCTAATAAACTCATGATAACCATGCCTAAGATTCTATTTTCTAGTCATATGATTTCTGGCATGCCATCACTCCTTCTAGTCATCACCTTCTAGAGATTTGAATCATATCCACACTTATTATTACAATTAAGCCCCTCTATGTGAATACACTGCACTCTTCCAAATACCTCCTTCTTTTTAGATGACCAAATTCAATTTAACATGGTTATTGTGTCACAAAACATCTTCTTTATGATATGGGATTGAGAAAACACTTCAAAAGTTTTAATTCACCACCCTCATATAAAGGTTGTGGAACATCCTTAATTTGATATTTTTCGAAAAAGAAATTCCAACCTTACACCAATAGTGCTCAAACAGATTGACTTTACCACTAATATCTCCTTTTGGGAACATGAATCATCAATGGTTACAATCTCTGGAATAATATTTATTCTTGTTTTCATTAACTTCCGGGACGATTTACTTCTAGATGACTTCTCCATCCAATGGAACATAAAAATCTCTAGGAGAAAAAACAGAAACGTCCTCCAAGACCTACAATATCCACTATTTGATAATTAAACCATACTTTGGATTTTTATTGATCTTCCACCAAGCTCTATAATGAAACCCAATGAACTCAACATTATTCATAACTCATATGAAGAAGAATACTTTTGATATCCAGACAACCTACTAGTATTATCACCATATTTTGGTGGAATCCTTATAGTAACTTGATAGAAAACATTATCATGAGGAATCCTATAGTTTTCCAAAAAAAACTTCTTTGGAGTTTTTGAAAAAATGATCTAGAAGAACACTTTCCACAAACCCTCTTATACCACTTTTTGTAGATATTTTAGAATGAATACATTCATTTTATCATTAAAAATTCACCCTTCCAATGATCCTTCTGAGAAAAACTTAAAATAGAAGATGCATGGAAGCTTCTAATCGTATATCCCCTATGAATTAAAATAATGGAACTTGTAAGAACTTTCTCCCTAGCAACTGTATTCATTCATCCTTCATATTGTCTTCCTCTAGTACCGATCACTTCATAATCCTCCTTTTGATAAATTAACATGTGATCAAGAACTTGGCCAACACACACACACACACAAGCACGAAGTACAAACATAATTATCATAAGGGATTACATGGTTAATAATTTTATCCTATATCCATGGGAGAATGAAAACATATCTTTAATTCCATTATAAGTACATTTGAGTTACAAGGTATGTTCAACATCTGATAACCATACTCATATTACCATAAGAAGTCACACCAATTCCCTTTTTCCATTGCATCTTATGGTTTCTCCTCTATTTGGTCCTTAACCTATAGAACTTGGATATTCCTATGTGAACTCCTCTTCGAGTTACCTATTATTTTAAGTTTTATCCCCATAATTCTCTATTAGTATTAGTAGTCATCCTATGCACATATAGACCAATAACCTTCTTATAGTGGTCCTTATCTAGTCATCCATTCAACGTCACTATCTGAAAGATAAGGTAATCTATCCATTACACTATAGAAACTATGATTTCTTGTACTAATGAATCAATCTATTGCTGACACCATGTGAATAATTCATTTAATCATCTTCTCCATACTGAGGACTTTGTTGAACATTTCATTCTCCATATCTATGAGGAAATATTCCATGTCTTGCCATAATTTACTTCCTGTAATTTATTGAGGTCGAATATCATGTATAGGGTTGTTCTAAATTGGGAGTTAAGGTTTCTAGGGGTTTTGATCTTTCTCTTGAGACCCATACTAATGATATTCATTGAAAGCAGTATGGTCACACTGGTTTAATTCTATGATTCCTTATCATTCTATTTTATTAAATACTTCCTTGAATTTTTTATGTTTAAAACTAATTTTTAGACCTAGAAAAATATGTTATATGTTATCTAGATGTGATTCGTTATAGGATTTATGTGACTTTTTTTGTTTAAATTGGGAATAATTTGTGGATTTCATATTCCAATAGAACCATTACTTTAAATGTAATTTTATCCATTATAAGTGTTTGATAAAATTAAAATGATTTTTTTATCAATAAAAATGATATTCATTTTTTTTTATATTAAAGATGATTTATAAAGATGGATTTTTTGTTGATATAAAGGTTTTGTATGTTTTAAATGGGTTTGTTTAACTTAATAAATTTTTTATTAACTTCTTGTTATTGATTTGGATTATGGTTCAGTGATGATTTTGATTTCTATTGGATTTATACTTGTTTACCAAAAATGTTTCAAAATAGGATTTCTAAAAAAAATAGTTTTGATGTAATAAGTAAAGGACTCAGTTAACACGTAATTAAATGTTATTTAATTGATTATATGTTACACCCTTATTGATCCCCATTGTGATTCATTGTTTTTATTCTCATATATTCATGTAATGGATTATTGAATTGAGATTAATGATTATGTTTGTGATCATGGATTAGGGATCGAGTATAACAGGTGTTAGATTTGGGATGGATATTTTTATTGGATTATGTTTCCTTAGGAAATATTTTTTCACATTTTTTTCATTTATTGAAAGAGGTTCACCTCCTTTAGTTATTCCATGAGAAAACCTTGGCTAATGGGTGGGAAATATTAGGATGGTTTCTTTGTTAGTTGTATGTTTCCCTGTATTGTTTACCTTATATGAGATTCATCTAGATAAGGAATGTTTCTCTAATAAGGCTAGTTGAGAGTGATATGGGTGATGAGATTTGTGGGTATGTTAACATTTTAGTAGTTGTTTCCATTTTTTCACATCATATATCATCTCATTAGTCCCTATGGTATTCCCTCATGATATGTATCATATGTTTTGACTTATTTATTACATATTTAGCATATGTGAGTGGATTAATTCTTGATTTGAACCTATTTTTATGTATTGGTTATTTGTGATTAAGAATTGTTATTATATGGTTTTCCATGCATTTTTATTGATATTCTTTTATAACTTTTCATTCAATATCTTACTATATGGTTTTCCCTTATGTTTTATTTCTACATGAAGGGAGTGTAAACAATTGAAAGAAAAGGGATGGTTTTTCATCTATGTTTTTTTTTTCAAATGGTAGAGTAAATGTTTTTTGGGTTTTAAAATGAATGTCTGTTTAAAGGATTGTTTATATGTTTTTTATTTCAAATTGACAAAATAAAGGAAAACCCGTTTTCTTTTATTTATTTTAAAACCAGTATACTTGGATTATTTTATAAAAGGAATGAAAAATAATTATGGTAGTATATTAGTGGTCATTTTATCAAATCCTACATACTTACATTGGGAGTATGTTGTATTCAAGTTTATGTAGGTTCTCAAGTCAAGGGTTTTGGGTTTGTTTATCACTACTCTCCTTTGGGAACTGGGTGAAGTGTGGTTCATGGTGGTGACTTGGAGTCACATGGTGATGATGGCCCAGTCTCTTGGGATTCATTGGACTAGTTTGGGTCATGTTGTGTATCGATCTTCTCATCCTTTTATTTTGTTTTCGTTTAAAATTGTGTATTTTAACCCTTTAAAAAACTAGATTTATTTTATTTTTAATGACTTTTTAGTATTTATTATTTCTTATATCATTATTACTTGTTTAGACTGATTCTATTTTTTTTATCTATTTATTAATTTGCAATTATTACCCAATGTATTGATAACTCATATAGGGTTTATGGTTGGAACATGTGGCTTGTATTTTTTTATATAAAGGGTTAATTCATTCCTATATAGTCACTTGTGATACCCTAGAACTATTTTATACTATGCGGTGGTCCATAATGTGCCTCGGGCCATGTGGAGGAGTTGTATGGGTGACGGGTCGGGTCGACCCTAGCCAATTCATTAAAAATGGTATCAAAGCAATATTTTTATTTGGGGTCTATGGTATAAATTATATAAGACTATCAAATCTCAATTGGTAGGAATGGGGGAGTGCTTGTACATCTCTTCCTCATACTAAACCATGAATTAACATCAATAGTCATGAGTTTTATTTTGAATTTGAGTTTTATAATGGGTTATTATTGACATTTTCTAAAATGGTTAGTAGAAATTATGAATTTAGAAATATCTTGAGAGACATTTGGGGATATTCCTAGTTTCTAAGTTAATATTGAGGTAATTTAGGGGGCATAAAATTAAAGTGAATTATTTTTTAAGCCATATCCAGACCATAAAAAACAACTCTGTGTAACATCCTATGGCACTGACAATATTGGTACATAGGATGATAAGTAGTGTAGAAAAACCATGGGCAGTGGAGAGAGTTTATAATTTTTTTATTTTATATCATTAAGTTATTTTTAATTCTATTATGATTGATGACAATTATTTATGATTAATTGTGTGTAAATTTAATGGATTATGGAGGTGGTTTGATCAAATTTTAATGAAATGATTTATTCTTTAATAATTGATTTCATTTTAGAAACCATGTTTTAAATGTTTAGAATTAATTTTGTAAAAAAATTAAACTTTATCGTAAATGATTTAAGTTAAATAAATAGTTTTAAGGATTTTTTTGTTTTTAAAGAATAAATTATTTTGGATTCAAGTCAAAAGGAGTGATTTTAAATATCTTACAAATTTTTTAATAATAAATTTTTTTGTTAAAAAGTAACATGAAGTCATTATAAAATTAAGTGAGAGAACTTGAAATACAATACATAATATTTTATCAAACCTCCTTACTTCATGTGAATTTTTATAGATTTTTTTTGTGTTTTAAAATTGAAACCGGGTATCATTATTTTAAATTTCTTAAATTTTAGTTTTGTACTCCTTGAATTTGGGTTTTTTTAATTAGAAAATTTCTTTGGGTGTGTGTCTTGAAAATATTTCAATGATTTTGGAGTAAAAAAAACATAATTTTTTAATCTTGATTTGTTTGAATTATTATTTTTTATCCCTTGTTCTAGAATTTGGGATGGTTTGATTAAATTTTTTGTTTTTTAAAGTCTTTATAATATGACCCCAAAGAGTAATTGACAAGAAAAGAAGGGAATGTATTGAGTACTCTTCCTAAGGACCCAGTATTTATTGTCCCAGTATCTATATATTCTTAGAATCCTAATCGAGTGGAAATATATATTAATATCTTCTCATGGATCATACATGAGATTTTCAAAATTGGTATCATCTAGTGTTTTATAGTGATCAAGTATCTCATGAGGTGAAAAAGTGGCTAGTTAAGGTCTGGGAGATCTTCAAATCACTAGGAACCACAAAAACCATTATGGGAAGGTGAATCACTCCATTATTAAAAGGTTTGGGTTTGGAGTGGTGGAATATCACTATCCATGCCAATCCATTTGATGTTTTTTATGGGAGATATTTCAAGTTATCCTTGATCCTGTGATTTTATATAGAGGGGAGAGAGATGAGAAGATGTTTAATTTCTTGGGTATTCATCAGGGTGATCATTCAATGAAGGAATATATTGAATATTTAATTGGATTTGTTCCTTTCTCCCTTGTTTTGTTTATTGATGATTTTAATAATGTTTAGTTGTTTTAAAGAGGCCTTCATCTAGATCTTAGTTTATTTATTTTTTAGTTCGGACTAACTACATATGTGGAAGGGGTGTATAAATCCATTATCTATGAGGTAATATTGGATAGTAAAGCTATGATAAGTGATTCTTTGACCCTAACTATTAACAATCTGTGAGATCCTACAAGTATGGAGTGGGATCGAAAAGTTGATGATAATGGGAAGTTATCTTCTCAACATGATGTTATTATTTCAATAAAGTGAGATCCCTTAGTATGCTTTCAATATGGGAATCCTGGTCACTCAAATCCCTCATTTATAATAACACCAAAGACCTATCATATGTGTGGTTTCATCAATCACCTTCAAGGATTTTTTAAGATGAATGGATGTTATAGGAAGAAGTCTCATATCCCAATTTGATTTAGATAGTAAACTGGGTTGTTTCTTCCATTAAAGATTCAAGATCTAAATAGTGTTTTTAGAGTGACATATTTTATATTTTATCTTTCTATAAATTTTCTGACATCTTTTGTATAAAATTTTACTTTTTTTATATTGGTTGAAATATTTTTTGGATTATGGTTCTTTTATTTCAATAATGTTTCTCATTATTTTCCTTACTTTGGAAAAATTCATTTGATATTTTTATTTAATGACATCTAATATATTTCTTTATTCCTTGTTTCTTCATGTGTGTTTGAATCATACTAGATATGTGTGTAGTCTTGGTAAAATACTCCCTAACTTTCTCCTCTTATTTGGTGTTTCTATATCGTTCCATTTTATATAAAGTGTTCATTGAATTCTTGGAATTCTAAACTCATTTTTAGATCTAGATAAATGTTTTATATGTTATCTTGATGTATTTAATCTAAGTATTTCTATAATTTATTTGGTTTTCATTCAACATATTGGGTGTATTTCATAGTTTAAAGGAAACTTTACTTTAAATGTTATTTTATTAATTATAAGTGTTTAGTAAAATTCTAATGATGGTTTTCTTCAATAAAATGATTTATTCATGGATTTTTTTGTCAAATAATTTTTATAAAGTGATTTTTTTATAAATATTAACATTTTAAATGTTTTCAAAGGTGAATTTGACTTAGGTAATTTTTTAATAATTTTTCATGATTTCTTGTGATTGTGATTTGTTGTTTATTGTTATTTACTGGTGATTTATACTTTGTTTCCTAAAAGGTTTTAAAAATAGATTTCCAAAATGTATAGTTTCTAAGTAATAAGTAGTGGGACCAATTAGAAATTAGTGAAATGTTATTTGATTGATTGTTTGTTACACCATTATTAAGCCTCATTGTGATTCATTATTTGTATTTGTGTATATCAATGTGTTGATTATTTAACTGATATTCATGATTATGTTTTTGATTATGTGGTGGGGATCTATTTAAATATATTTTATAGGTGGTATGTATCTTGTTTTTGGATTATGTTTCCTTGATATATGTTATTGTCATGTGTTTAATGTTTATTTAAAGAGTCCCACCTCCTTTAGTTATTCAATGAGGAACCCTAGTCTACTATGTGGGAAAAATAGGTATGGTTTATTCACTAGTTCATTGTTTTCCCTAAAAAGTTTCCCTTAGTTGAGACTCATATTACTAAGGGATGTGTCTCTAATGAGGATAGTTGAGAGTGATTCAGGTGACAATTTATAGGACCATTAACTTTAAAGTAGTTAGTTCCACCTATGTACACCATTTATTATCTCATTAGTCCTTATTGTGTTTTTGCGTGATATATATCATATATTATTCCATATTTAATTCTTATTTAGAATGTGTTTATGTATTAATTTTTAATTTGATCTTTCTTTGTGTTATTGGTTATTTATGATTGATTCTAATTATTAAATGGTTTTTTGTGTATTTTTATCATTATTTTTTTGATTTTACATGGAATATATTTCCTTAAAGTTTTCCCTTTTCTTTATTTATACATCAAGGTTTTGAAAAGGTTTTAAATAAAATCGATGGGTTTTTTCCATGTTGTGTTTCAAATGGTAAAGAAAATGTTTTATTTGGGTTTTTAAAAGAATGCATGGAAAATGGAGTGTTTATAAGTTATTTGTTTTTTAACAATGAAAATAAATGAAAACCCATTTTATTTTATTTATTTTCAAACTAATGTACTTGGTTTATTTTATAAAAGGAATGAAATGGAGTTTTTGTGGTATTCTATAAGATTTTGGGCTCACACCATATATACGCACATTGTTTGGTATGTAGTCTTCATGTTTATACAAGTTCTCAGGTCATGGATTTCGATTCTTCTTGGAACTACTCTCCTTTAAGAGCAATTGATATTTATTTAATAGTGGTTATAGGTCAAATAAAGATAAAATTTCATGAGGGGGTTAATTGGATTTAAAAATAATTTTAAAATAATTCCATAAAATAAATATGATTATCATGAAAACAATTGATTTATGTATAAAATAATCAAAGTAAAGAGAGTTTAGTATAAATTAACACTTTTATTATAATGGAAAATAAATTATGGAAATTAAAAGGAACACTTTGAAAAATGAGTTTTAAAATAGCTCAAGAATGATCCCATATATCTTCTTCCCTTAAGAAGCCTTGATATGATCTTATTTATCCCTAATCTTTAGAAGTAGTTGAGAACCGACAAGGAATTAAATCAATTGGTTTTAATGGAAACTAAGAACCAAATAAGAAATTAATCCATTTGTTTTAACATAAAAAAGAAACCAAAATCCATCACTATAATAGTAGTGAGCATCTAAAGGATAAGAAAAATAATAGATAATTTTTTTTAACAAACACATTAAAAAGTACTCAACTCTTTTTATAATATAATAATAATATGAAAGATTTAGAGAGAGAGAGATAAGATGTAAGAGGAGCCTTATAAAATAAAACAAGGTATAAAATTGATAAAAAAGAATACAAAAAGAAAAATTAATTGAATAAGTTAAATCCTAGTTTCCTTTTGAAGATTATTAATTGAATATCACTTAAAAATATCTTGATAATTCTTGTTATGGATTGATCAAGAATCATTTAGAGGAAATTAGTGCTCATAGTTGATATAAAAGACTCCCTTGATGTCTATTTATAGACTTCGTAGGTTATAGAGGAGCCTTGGGTCATGTCAATGCATTAAAGGGATGAGTCAAGGCTTTTTAGACTGATAATTAATGCACTTTTACTATTCCAAATTAAGTCCACCAACATGACACCATATTCCACAGGATAGTGGGTTCCATTATTGTTGGTTCATGGCCTTATTCAAACAACACTAGATAGTCAGTGAGCTCCATTTTAAAGTTAGTGGGCTTCATAGTATTGTAGGAGGTTATGTTAGCTCTAGCATCTTGCCAATGGTCTTTTACCGTCCTACTTTAAATGTTAGGTAGTGAGGACCATGAAATTGGTCCTCTATACTCCACTTTATTCATTCACTTTATCTGATGATTCATCAGTATTATTTTCAAATAATGTAACCAATAAACACACAAAACAATGGTTAAAAATACCATAAGTGATTATGATTATAAAAAACTAAATAAAGGTTCAACAATCTCCCTCATTTAAATTATTAAAAAAACATATTTAAGATTAATATAAATTAAAAAAAGTTAATTTCTTGGTGAAGAATAAATAATAAATAATCATACATAAAAGAGTCAAAATAAAAAATATTTAGAAATACTATTTATATGAAAGAAAATGTCTCCCCATTCAAATAAAATCATTATCTTACTTTTGAATAATTCTATTTTGAAAAAGGAATAAACTCTTTGATTTCAAATCTTTTCTCCTCTTTGAACATGATGAAACTTTACTTACTTTTCTTGAAACTTTTCTCCTTTTAAAAATATATTTTTTTCTCCATATACATTAGACGTTACTTATGTAACGACCCAAGAAATTGTGTTTTGAGTAATGGCAAGTTTATATTACAATGTCATCCATTAATTGAACAAACAATAATCTTATAAAAAATAATAAGAGTAATAGTAACAATAAAATAGAGAAAATGCATCAAAATGAATGAAAGGATCTTTTATTCAAATGAGGAATACTTTGGTAACTACAACTCAAAGTGATCGAACAAGAAGATTAGCGAACCAAAGATTCCAACTAAAAACCCGATTAAAATTACAGGAAGACCGCTCAGAACCACAAGAACCCCAAGAAGGTGGTAAGGGTCTTTGGTATCCATCAAAATAAACATAAGGATGGTTGAATCCACCACATTCATAATGAGAACCAAAGGAACAACTCGAACCATCTCCTCCTCTTTCTCCTTCAGTCGCCTTGAGTGTGGGATACCCCGAGACCAGGTTTTTTATAAGAGCACCTATACGACCGTTAATCACTAACAGCTATAAATATAGATGTTGACTCCCCCATGATCCACTTATCCTCTAATGTTTTAATTTTCAATTGGACCATTGAATCTAAGAGCTGAATACCCCTGAAAAGTTCAAAAAGATTAATTATGTCTAATTAAAACAACAACAACAATAATAATAATATAGTTAATTTAATTGTTTGTTTTCTCAAAATGCGAATCATATGAAAATGCTATTTTTTATGTAATGAAAAACAGTGGGAATTAATATTATTATTTTCAACTATTTATTATACACATTTTAAATTGAGAAAGTAAATATTTATTTTATGAATAACTATATAGAATCTGGTGGGATTTATTTATTTTATTTAGTCTATAAAAATGTGTGTGCAAACTCTTGTGTATACATATATATATATATATATATTACATCAAACTTTAAGTTAAATGTATTATACTTACCCCCAAATTTAAAATAATTAATAATAATAATGCAAATGTTTATTTGAACTTTTTATAATTAACAGTTTTGAAATGATGTCAATTTATGGTTTCTTTTGTTTTACAAATTTTGTTTCACAATGTTAATAGCAATGCACTCTTAATTGTGGAATTTGAAAATAATTATTAATGATATTATGTCTATTAACGACATTAATGTAAGTGGATCTTTCATTTTAAGTAGACATTAAGAAAAATAAGTTAATACAAGTCAATAAAGGAAAAATAATAGTATGTTATAGATAGGGGTAAATAATTTAATGTGTATTAAATGACCATTGACTCACCTTAAATTAAGAAAAATTTGATTAATAATTGTATATAATATAATAAAACCATTTTTTTATTATTATAATAAATGTAATAAAAAAATTATTGATGTTTTAAAAAAATATAATAAAACGCAGGGGTGGGGGAAGATCCGCATTTTTTTTGGGTGTCGTACCACTGAGGTCGTCCGATCTAGCGCACTCAATCACGACCGTCCATTCTTTTTAATGTATCACCGCATCTGAGTCGTCGGATTAAGTTCTGTTTAATCATGGCCACTGTTTTTTTTTTCTTCTTCAGATCTCTGTTTTTTCTCCACCCCGCGTTCCACTTCTTCTTCCTCACGCGCGCCGAACCAATAGGTTAGGCTGCTTTTTATTCATCTAGGCTGGCAGTAACCCAGTTTATGTCCCATCTTTCCATGAGTTAGGCGCAGACTTAGCCTCGGATACCCGGTCGATGTCTCCGTGAAAGGAGAGTTCCCTATCTTTAAGTCTCGGTTTGCACCGAAGGCATGGAGGATTTTTGCACCCAGACCTCTTAGAAATTTGACCACCGATCTGGCGTCATCTCCAACTTCTACCTCACCTCCTCTCCAAGCGAAGTTAAGGGGAAATTTATCTTGTTTTGTTTTCTCCAGTTTGGATGCACTTTTTTTTTATTTACACCCTACATATATATATGTATATATATATATACACAAGGCCGTAAGAACTGTATTTCACTTGTTTCACTCTTCCTGTTTTGAGAGTCAAACGAAGGTAAGGAAGATCTTATTGTTTTAAT
Source organism: Viscum album (assembly GCA_963277665.1). Taxonomy (NCBI): domain Eukaryota; kingdom Viridiplantae; phylum Streptophyta; class Magnoliopsida; order Santalales; family Viscaceae; genus Viscum; species Viscum album. The sequence goes on along the minus strand of OY728122.1, from coordinate 3,259,023 downwards.
TTCATCTTATTCAGTGAATATACACTTGTATATATATATACACTTTATGCATATGTGTATATATAAGTATATAAGGGCCTTGAAACCCGTTCATAACTGCTCTCATCTTCCAGAATTCAACCAGGATAAAGGATGTTTTTGGGCTTTGTTTTATTTTAGTTTTAATGTTTTCACTTACCTATATACACCTTGAGTATAAATATATATGTATTCATACTTTTATAGGACGATATATGCATTTATACACATTTCTATTACATGTATATAACCCTTGTTTTACCCTGCCTTATGACAATGGGAGTTTCGGGTAATTGTTATGAACATGTAAGATTATACAAGTATATGGAGCATATAGATATATATGTATATGTGATTATATAGATGTATATGTACATATATGTGCGAGAATAAGGAAAGAGATTCATTATTTTGTTTTAAAATTCATCACAATAAAACATGATGATTTATTAAAATTATTTTTTTACCCATAAAGATTATTATTTCAAGAATAATACCAAAATTATTTATATATACATGTTTCTGTATATGATGGATTTTAAGGACATGTTTGATATAAAAATAGTTCTTCCAATTAAAAATTTCATTTAGCAGTGTTTTTGGCCATTCCTTCATTTTTGTAAAAATGTGTGGCGTGAACCCCTTAAAAATTTATATATGGTCAGGTGAATGTGTATTTATAAGTTCAGTTTTCCAAAAACCTGTTTCAATTAATAATTATCAGAACTTAGTTTATATTTTGACACATATAATATTCTAGTAATTTTAATGGATGCTGAGCCGATATGTATGTTGCACCAGTGGACTAGCTTAATCTGAAAAGTCATTCTAGCATGTACCCTCGATGTAATTTATACTTTAAAGAAGGAGTTTTGGAATGTTTTAAAGAGATGAACTATGAATTTATGGGTTTATATTATTAGGATATTTTTTATTCAATGTCAATCCTGCTGCATGAATGTTAGCAGTTAACGATAATTTATTTAGTTTGATGACATGTTAATCACAATATTTAATGCCAAATATGTTTCCATAAGTATTTCATTTATGTGATATAATAATTTTAAGGATGTCATCGTTTATCACCTCATGTGGAAATCCTAATCATCCATCATTTTATGTACTATTGACCGTGTAGATATATGTATGTTCGCACAGTTTTAAATAAACTTCCACCACGCCCATTTATCAGCATGTGTATTAAATATAAACGGCCTCATTTTTTTTACTTGGGATTATGGTGTTTTAAGTGTTAAAGTGTTTATGTTCATTTTAAGGTTACCATTAATCCCCTTGTTTCAATTGTTAAGTTGTTATCTAATGTGTACGGACTTTTAGTACTTATGACTCAGTTTTTATTAATGTTAGCACTGTTCTTCCCTGACTATGGAAATGCATGTGAAAAGGGATTATGAGTAATGAATGTAATAATGAGACACTATGAATGTAAGACCATGTCAAGATATGTGAGGGATGTATTGGAATTAAATGTTTATAGATGGGTGCGCCCGGAATTATACAGTGCTCCAATGCATTGGGTAAAGGAAGAGTCTCATGAGACGTTATGTACGACGGTCTTGGCGGTTAGCATTGGCTTGTGCTACCATGGAAACGGGATGGGCGGTTAGCCTTGACCCGTATTAAGTATGTTTTATGGTCTTGACGCAAGGTCTTGACAAAGTCTGGCATTATACATTCCCTCTGCATGTGATGATAAATAGTCAACCAGGGGTTAGTTAAACTAACAAGACATCCCCTAGTTGGAAATTCCCTTGGCTATGAGAATGAATTTATGAGATATGAACTGTAAGACATGTGATATGTTGTGCTAATGAATCATGATATGAATGTTTTCCCCGCTTACACATAGCCTTTTAGAACTGAAGTAATTTGGTTGATTATGCATCATTTATTCTTCACATGCTTGCGCTCTCTGATTCATGTCTTCTTTGAAGTCTAATTTAAGTACATACTTCTTTTCTGTTCAAGTGGTTTTCAAGAATTTACTTGTTTAAAGGAAAAGATAACACCCATTTTTAATGTAGTGTTTTATCATTTTCAAAACGACTGCTTTGAGAAATAATTTTCTTTAAATGTTTTAAAACCCCTTATTGGGCATGTTTTGATCACCCTATGTTTTTGTTTTAAATTTTTTTTCAGGAATGGATTTGTACTAATGAAGTTTTTTAGAAGCAGTTGGTTTCCCAGAATCCTGAGCCTCACGATCTTTTGTAGTATGGGACATGATGTATTATTGTACCTAATTGTAATAAATTTTTAGTACATCATGCCCCATGGGAACCCGGGAACCGGGGTCCCTATAGTTGGTATCAGAGGATGGGTTCAGGTAAATCTGGAAAACCAGGTAGTGTGAATATAAAACTACGATTGACTAAATAATTATGTTGAAACATTCATATGGCTGATGGAAATGTATCTACCGATTTACTGTGACTTCCCACTGAGGCTCTAGAAAACATTATATTTATAGCTAGTTGTGAGAACTTTCTAAATTACACCCGAATTCGAATGTCATGTAAGAACCTGTATGATGTGCCAAATTCAACTAGGGTGCTTATTCTACACCAGGGGTTGGGAACGGACTATCTCCTAATGATGACAACCCAATTTCCCTCTTATGCACGTCAGGGAATGTACCACGAGGGACTCTTCCGAGTATTCAAAACTGGCGAAGAATTTGGAATGATGCTCGATAACCCCTTTAAAGAAGCTGCTGCTACCGGAGACCTCCGAGAAGCTTACCTGTTCTAGATTTTTCACTACGGCTTCTGGGGCTAGTTGATGGACTTTGGGGTGTTGTAAGATGATTCCACCTGATTTTCTCTTTGGCAAGAGGTGTATAATGATGTTTCCAAACTCCATACCCCTCATGCTAAACTTAAGAGGCGTCATAGATGTTCCCATGATTTTAACCCTGTCTGTTCAGCTTGTGTGTGGTTTGAAGAGTTAGGGAGTTTTTCCTCTCTTTGTGGTATTCGTTTAGTAAACTCAGGCTTTGATATGTAAACTTTTGTGTAAATAAAAGTTTCATGTTTCTTTTCCTGCCTCTACGTTATCAGTGTTGTTAAGTGTTTCCTTTCGAATGTTTTTTCAGATGGATGGTCAAATGAACATCTCAGCACTACCTGATGAGTTAGTAGAGGTTATTATGATCAGGACATGCATGGTGGATTATCCATCTTTTCTCCACCTATGAGGGTCTTGCCAACGTCTTCTCGATTTAGCGAACAGTCCTGAGATTCTTCATTCGTGTCAGGGGGATGACCGTGCTTTTCATCTCATTGCCATTGCCCAACTCCTCTGCTATAGGAGAAGGGGAAGATACTATGAGGGTCTCTTTCAGTGTTTTACTCAGGTGCAAAACTTTTCTTCCATAGTGTGCTTCCTCATAGCTTCCCAGGATGGCCACCTTAGTCCAGCCTTTATGTTCCAGGTCTTAAATCTCAGTCTCCTCAATCGCATCATTCCCCTCGATTACCTCGAACGTGATGTAGTCTGGAGAGTTATCAGGGGATTTTCCCACTTAGATGTTTTCGAGAATTTCACCACCCAAGCCTCCCTTTGGAAGCCTGTGTGCAGTACACACGAGCAGGAGTTCAAGACATACTACTCCAAGTGAATCTGGGCTAGGTAAACGGAAGAACTATGTGCCAACTTGGGTATTCCGTTAACCGAGCCGGATCACCTTTTTCGGTAGAGTTGTACGACTGAGGTTTCTGTTTTTCTTTTTATGAATATAATTGCGAGGACACAATTCTTTGAAGGGGGAAATAATGTAACGACCCATGAAATTGTGTTTTGAGTAATGGCAAGTTTATATTACAATGTCATCCATTAATTGAATAAACAATCATCTTATAAAAAAATAGTAACAATAAAATAGAGAAAACGCATCAAAATGAATGAAAGGATCTTTTATTCAAATGAGGAACACTTTGGTAACTACAACTCACTGTGATCGAACAAGAAGCTTAGCTAACCAAAGATTCCAACAAAAAACCCGATTAAAATTACAGGAAGACCGTTCAGAACCACAAGAACCCTGAGAAGGCGGTAAGGGTCTTTGGCATCTATCAAAATAAATATAAGGATGGCTGAAGCCACCGTAGTCATACTGAGCACCAAAGGAACAACTCGAACCATCTCCTCCTCTTTCTCCTTCAGTCGTCTTGAGTGTGGGGTACCCCGAGACCAGGTTTTTTATAAGAGCACCTATCCAACCGTTAGACACTAACGGCTATAAATATAGTCATTGGCTCCCCTATGATCCACTTATCCTCTAATATTTTAATTTTCAATTGGACCGTTGAAGCTAAGAGCTGAATACCCCTGAAAGGTTCAAAAAGATTAATTATGTTTAATTAAAACAAAAACAACAATAATAATAATATAGCTAATTTAATTGTTTGTTTTCCCAAAATGCGAATCATATGAGAATTCTATTTTTTTATGTAATGAAAAATAGTGGGAATTAATATTATTATTTTCCACTATTTATTATACAAGTTTTAACTTGAGAAAGTAAATATTTATTTTATGAATAACTATATTGAATCTGGTGGGATTTATTTATTTTATTTGGTCTATAAAAATGTGTTTGAAAACTCTTGGGTATACATATATATATATATATATATATATGTTACATCAAACTTTAAGTTTAATGTATTATACTTACCCCTAAATTTAAAATAAGTAATAATAATAATGAAAATGTATATTTGACCTTTTTATAATTAAAAGTTTTGAAATGATGTCAAATTATGGTTTCTTTTGTTTTAAAAATTTTGTTTCACAATGTTAATATCAATGCACTCTTAATTGTATAATTTGAAAATAATTATTAACGATATTATGTCTATTAACAACATTAATGTAAGTGGATCTTTAATTTTAAGTAGATATTAAGAAAAATAGGTTGATACAAGTCAATAAAGGAAAAATAATAGTATGTTATAGATAGGGGTAAATAATTTAATGTGTATTAAATGAACATTGACTCACCTTAAATTAATAAAAAGTTGATTAATAATTGTATGTAATAATAATAAAACCATTTTTTTTATTTTTATTATAAGTGTAATAAAAAAAGTATTGATGTTTTAAAAAAAATATAATAAAACGCAGGGGTAGGGGAAGACCCGCATTTTTTTTAGGGCGCCGCACCACTGAGGCCATCCGATCCAGCGCACTCAATCACGGTCGTCCGTTCTTTTTAAAGCCACACCACATCTGAACTATCCGATTAAGTTCTGTTTAATCATGGCTGCTGTTTTTTTTTCTTCTTCAGATCTCTGTTTTTTCTCCACCCTGTGTTCCGCTTCTTCTTCCTCGTGCACGCCGAACCAGTAGGTTAGGCTGCGTTTTCTTCATCTAGGCTGGCGGTAGACCTGGTTTGTGTCCCTCCTTTCCATGAGTTAGGCACCGACTCGGCCTCGGATACCCGGTCGACGTCTCCGTGCAAGTAGAGTTCCCTATCTTTAAGTCTCGGTTTGCACCGAAGGCAAGGAGGATTTTTGCACCAAGACCTCTTAGAACTTCGACCATTGATCCAGCGTCATCTCCTGCTTCTAACTCACCTCCTCTCCAAGCGAAGGTAAGGGAAAATTTATCTTGTTCTTTTTCTCTAGTTTTGATGCACTTTTTTTATTTACACCCTACATATATATATGTATATATATATACAAGGCCGTAAGAACTGTATTTCACCTGTTTCACTCTTCCTGTTTTGAGAGTCGAACGAAGGTAAGTGAGATTTCTTGTTTTAATTTCATCTGATTCGGTGAATATACACGGTTATATATATATATATATACTTTATGCATATGTGTATATATAAGTTTATAATGGCATTATGAACCGTTCATAACTACTCTCATCTTCCAGAATTCAACCGGGATAAAGGAAGTTTTTGGGCTTTGTTTTATTTCGGTTTTAATGTTTTCACTTACCTATATACTCCTTCTGTATAAATATATATGTATTCATACTTATATAAGATGATATATGCATTTATACACATTTCTTTTACATGTATATAACCCTTGTTTTACCTTGCCTTATGAAAATGGGAGTTTCGGGTAATTGTAATGAATATGTAAGATTATACAAGTATATGGAGCATATAGATATATATGTACATGTGATTATATATATTTATATATACATATATGTACGATCATAAGGGATGAGCTTGATTATTTTGTTTTAAAATTCATCACAATAAAACATGATGATTTATTAAAATTATTTTTTTACCCATAAAGATTATTATTTCAAGAATAATACCAAAATTATTTATATATATATGTTTATGTATATGATGGAGTTTAAGGATAAGTTTGATATAAAAATAGTTCTTACAATTAAAAATTTTATTTATCAGCGTTTCTGACCATTCATTCATTTTTGTGAAAATGTGTGGCGTGAACCCCTTAAACATTTACATATGGTCTGGTGAATGTGTATTTATAAGTTTAGTTTTCCAAAACCCTGTTTTAATTAATAATTATCAGAACTTAGTTTATATTTTGACACATATAAGATTCTAATAATTTTAATGGATGTTGAGCCGATATGTAAGTTGCACCAGTGGATTGGATTAATCTACAAACTCATTCTAGAATGTACCCTCGGTGTAATTTATACTTTAAAGAATGAGTTTCGGCATGTTTTAAAGAGATGAACTATGAATTTTTGGGTTTATATTATTAGGATATTTTTTATTCAATGTCAATCCTGTTGCATGAATGTTAGTAGTTAACGATAATTTATTTAGTTCGATGACATGTTAATCGCAATATTTAATGCCAAATATGTTTCCTTAAGTATTTTATTTCCGTGATATAATAATTTTAAGGATGTCATTGTTTATCACCTCATGTGGAAACCCTTATCATACATCATTTTATGTACTATTGACCGTGTAGATATATGTATGTTCGCATAGTTTTAAATAAACTTCCACCACACCCATTTATCAACATGTGTATTAAATTTGAACAGCCTCATTTTTTTTACTTGGGATTATAGTGTTTTAAGTGTTAAAATGTTTATGTTCATTTTTAGGTTACCATTAAGCCCCTACTTTCAATTGTTAATTTAATATCTAATGTGTACGGACTTTTAGTACTTATGACTCAGTTTTTATTAATGTTTGCACTGTTCTTCCCTGACTATGGAAACGCATGTGAAAAGGGATTATGAGTAATGAATGTAAGAATGAGACCCTATAAATGTAAGACCATGTCAAGATATATGAGGGATGTATTGGACTTAAATGTTTATGGACGGGTGCGCCCGGAATTATACAGCGCTCTAGTGCATTGGGTAAAGGAAGAGTCTCATGAGATGTTATGTGCGACGGTCTTGGTGGTTAGCCTTGGCTTGTTCTACCATGGAAATGGGATGGGCGGTTAGCCTTGACCCATATTAAGTATGTTTTATGGTCTTGAATCAAGGTCTTGAAAAATTCCGGCATTATACATTCCCTCCGCATGTGATGATAAATGGTCAACCAGGGGTTAGTTCAACTAATTGGACTTCCCCTAATTGGAAATTCCCTTGGCTATGAGAATGAATTTATGAGATATAAACTGTAACACATGTGATATGTTGTGCCAATGAATCATGATATGAATGTTTTCCCCGCTTACACACAACCTTTTAGAACTGAAGTAATTTGGTTGATTATGCATCATTTATTCTTCACATGCTTGCGCTCTCTGATTCATGTCTTCTTTGAAGTCTAATTTAAGTACATACTTGTTTTCTGTGAAAGTGGTTTTTAATAATTTACATGTTTAAAGGAAAAGATAACACCCAGTTTTAATGTAGTGTTTTATCGTTTTCAAAACGACTGCTTTGAGAAAGAATTTTCTTTAAACGTTTTAAAACCCCTTACTAGGCATGTTTTTCTCACCCTATGTTTTTGTTTTAAAATTTTTTTTTGGGAATGGATTTGTACTAATGAAGTTTTTCAGAAGCAGCTGGTTTCCCAGAATCCTTAGCCTCGCGATATTCTTTAGTATGGGACATGATGTATTATTGTACCTAATTGTAATACATTTTTAGTACATCATGCCCCATGGGCACCCGAGAACCGGGGTCCCTACAACTTCCCCCTTCTTAATTAGAAAAAATATTTATAAACCAAAATGGTTAGATAAATAATAGATTAATCATGTATAAGATAAGTTAAGTGATTATAAAAACATGGATTTGAAAATATTAAAAGATATTTTTTAAATAAAATAAAACATTTTCATAAAAAATCAAGATTTGAAAAGGCAAAAATGGAGACAATAAGAAATATGAAAAGGAATTACAAGCATACCATTCCTAACTCCCCATTTATAAAATTAAAATAATATTAAACAATAGGTTTTTTAAGATTTTATCTAATTGAATAACCATTATAATATATTATAATATGATATCACCTTTTTGAAAGTGATCTCTCAAAAATGATGTTAAATATCAATTTGCTTAGTGAATACATTCTAATCAGGTTTTTAGAGAAACTTTTGGTATAAAAACCATAACATTTAATTATAACATGAAGAAATTTTATCCAAAAATATAATATATTTTTCTTATCCATGTTATTTTGATACAATAACTCCTCATGACTATATATTCCTCCCATACTATAAAAATATCAACTGAGGTTTTATTTTTAGTACTCTCAGAGATTAAGGAATGTCCTAGAACGTGAAAAGTCTCACTTATAGTTTTCATATCAAGTTGACATCCCAAAAATCATAATACAAAAACATAGAAGATTAAAAAAATTCCCATTAGGATAAAATAAAACATGATTTTTTGAAACCTTAGAAAATGAAAAATTCTTTAAAGAGATTTTAAATTCGATTCTTTAAGACTGTCTTAAAAATGAATGAAAATAAAAATATTAAACATAATGTCTGTTTGGGTTACAATAAGGTAAATAATAATCCCAATCATACTTATATAAATCTTGTTGTCAACCAATTTACTGACTTCATCTAATTTTATATTAAAATAAGTACATATATGTGTTTTAATTTCATTAGCATGATCCATTCTAAAATGATTTAGAATCACATTCAGGTATTTTATTTGGTAGAAAATTATCATTCACATTTTGAGATATTTGAAAACCAAGAAATAATTTCAACACACCCATAAAACTCATTTCAAATTATTTTATCATAATATTTGAAAATTCATTATATATATATTCATTTATTGATCAAAAAATTGCATCATCGATATAGATATGAATTATTAAATATCCTTTCAAACATTTTTTAGAAATAATATCAAATCTAATTTTCAATTTTCAAATAATTTAAATAAATAAAACCTTTTAACCTTTTATATTAAGCCTTAGGGACTTGTTTTAAGCTATATAGGGCCTTGGTTAACCTGAAAGTAGAATTTTGATATTTTTATTCTCAAAACAGGGTGGCTGTTCAAAAAAAGTATTTTTAGAATTAAAAACATTTAAAAAATAACTTTTAACACCAATTTGAAAACATTTTAACCTTATATGGGTGATAATTCCAAAAAGATTCTTATATATTCTAGTTGAGTAATGGGTATAAAGGTTTCACCATAATAAATTCCTTCTTCTTGATTATAGAATTTGGATATGAACCTATCTTTTCTATGTGTGATGTTACCTTTCTCATCTAATTTATTTCTAAAAACCCATTGTTTACCAATAATAGGATAATGGTTTTCTATTTCAATATGTGTCCAAAAATTATTCCATTGGAATTGGTTTACCTATTCTTACATATTAAAACCCAATTTTCATTGTTAAAATAATCATCAAGGTTTTGTGTTTTTAAAAAATAAAAAAAATAATGATTCTCAACTTTATTCAATATTAAAATTCTTTTAAGAGTACCAGCTTGTAGACTACTGATAATATTTTCCAATGGATGTTTTTTGGATTTTTTTTCAAAGATTTAGAAAATGGACTAGAATAAGATTCATCTTTAATTGACTCTTTAAGATAAGGTGGTTCATTCAAATTCAAAGGATAATGGTAATAAATAACATATTTGAATTGGGATGAAGGTTTTGGAATATTTTTATAAAATTTTATATGAATGGATTATTAAATGGATATGGTTTTTTTACTGAAGATGTAGTAGGATTTACTTGAGTTTGAGTACCCAAGAAATATTCCATCATATATTTGTTTTATCAAATTTCAGTAGGTTATCTTTAGTGTAAAGAATAAAACATTTTCATCCAAACAAATTAAAAAACCAAATTTCATAATTTTATTTTCCAAAGTTCACAAGGGGGGTTTTGGAAAATAGGTTTTATAAAAAAATGGTTTTATGATATAAAAACTGTTATTGATCACCTCAACTCAACATTATTAATTGATTTTGATATCATTCAAGATGTATCGTAATATTTTATGAAATGTTTGATTCCATCCTTTAGAAACCCTAATTTTTTAGGTGTTCTAAGAGCATAAAAAGTGTGATTATAAACTTCTAAAGAACAAAGTTCATCAAAATAATTGATAAAAAACTCTCCCCTATGATCACTTATAATAGAAATTATTTTTTAACCTTTTTCATTCTTAACCATATTGTTTATTATTATGAATACTTTATACGTCTCATTTTTGGTGTTCCAAGAAAAAGACCCGAGTGAATATTCTATAATCATCAACAATCACAATAGAATATAATTTTCATCTAATAATTTTGACATGATTTGGTATAAAATGTCAAGGTGAATAAGATCAAAGGATTTATATCTTGTTACTTATTTTTTAGGTTTAAATAAATTTTTTTGTTTCTTTCCTAATTAATAAGGTTCATAGAAAATATATCTTTGAAGTACAATTTTAGTAAATATCATACTAGATGATGTTTTTTAAAATTAATGAGTATGTTTGTGACAAGACTCGTTATCTTGAATGCTCAAAATTTTAAAATTTTCATAGTAAATATAATTAAAAATCACAATATAAACATTTTGAAATTGAAAAGTTGTAAACATATGTTTTTTGTTGAAATTAAAAAATTGCAAGAATTATTTTCCAAAAAATTTAAAACAATTATCACATAATGAGATAATTATTATAAAATTGTGTTTTAAACCATTAATTAATAAAATATATTTTATTAGTGATGAATTGATAAAACTGATTGTAATAATACTGATGATTTTACTTCTTTAATTTTCATCGAAATTCACATATACTCTATCAGGTTTTTCAAGGTGCTAAAATTTTGAGGGGTCAACACACATGTATCGAGATCATACACTATCCATGTACTATGATTATTTTTATGGTTTACTCCCTAGAGTTATTTCCAATTAAAATATGAATTAAGCTTTAGGTACCCAAATTTGGGTCTAAAAAACTTACTAAAGAGGGATTTTTAACCCAATTTTTTCTTGAATGTGATTTTTGAGATGATATGTATTGTGAAATATAGACATTTTATGTATAATCCATAATTCAATTCATTCATATCCTTAAATTATAATTCAAAAGTATAGATATCCTCAGGATTCGATTTTGGTTCTTTTTAGTAGTGGGTGTATAGACATACATAACTATATTCCATATAGAATAACCAATAGATCTAAGAATGGTTGAAATATTTTTCTTCCAATAACTGTAATTAGTACTATCAATGAAAGGTGAATGACCCATATAGTGTCCTTTGGGTGTAATAAAAATATTGTTTCTTTTAAAAAAAATTAAAATTTAAATAAGTTAATATATTGAACTAAAAAATTAATTTTTTAAAATAATGATATTTCGAGAAAAACACAAAGATATCCTCTGATAGAAAAATTGAGGTTGGAGTAGGATAAAATTTCAAGATGGTGTTAATTATCATTAATTTTTTTAAATAATTCTATACAATAAAAACAATTCTTATACAAGAAATCAATTTAAGTATAAAATAATCTATGAAAAGTTAGGGTAATTTAAATTAAGTGTTTCAGCATAATAGATAATGAATTATGGAAATTAAAAGTGTTATTTGATAAAAGAGTTTTGAAATATCTAAAGAATGAGCCCCTGTATCTCCTCCCCTTAAGAAGGAATGAGAGGGTTATATTACTCCCTTATCTTTAATGGTTTCCAAGAACCAAAGAATAGTTAAATACCTTGGTTTTAATGGAAATCAAGAACCAATGGGTAAAATAATCCCCTGGTTTTGATAGATACCAATAAACCAAATCCACACACTCTAATGATGGTGAGAACCTAATGAAGAATATGAAGAATTGAGAGGTCTGTTTTTAAAAACCCATTATAAAGGAATCAACTCAATTTAGAAGATATAAAGAATTTTCAAGATGAAGAGAGATAGAAGGATAATATTGAATATGAGATATATTAAATAAAATAATGAAGTAAATGGATTGAAGAGAAGAGATAAAAGAAAAATAACTGAAGGAGTTAAATCCTAGTTTCCTTTTGAGGATTGGGAATTGAATATCACTTGAAAATCTCTTGAAAATTCTCATCAGGGATTCATCAATAATTTTTTTGTGGAAATTAATGTTCATAACTAAGATCCAATACTCCCTTAATGTATATTTATATCCTTAATAGGTTATATAGGATACTTGGTTTGAGTGAAGGCATTAAAAGGACAAGTCAAGTCTTTTTAGACCAATATTTAATACACTTTGATTGTTATTAATCGAAGCCAATGGCTAGACACCTGATGCCACTGGCTAGCTCATAAAATTATAGTATGTTCATGGGATTATACATTGTCCAAAGGGTTTCTATTGAACTCCATTGACTATTTGGTGGGATTAATGGTTCTATATAAGGTTATGTCAACTCTACCAACTGGTCAGTGGTATTCGACCAGTAGGTCGATGCTGCCAAATGGTGAGGACCTTGGAATTTATCCTCTATGTGCCACTTAGTTCCTTTAATTGGTATGGTGATTCCTTAGGATGTAATTCAAATAATATGACCAATAAATACTCAAAAAAATTTATAAATATCGTAAGTAATTTTGATCATCAAAAATAATGTTTCAGTAGAAGGGACATAAAGTCACATGGTGACGATGGGTTGGTCTTTTGAGATTCATTGGACTAGTTTGGGTCATGTTGGGTATCAGTCATCTCAACCTTATATTTTATTTTAGGTTTGGTTTCTAGATTTGAAACCTTTTTTGAACCAGTTTCATTTTTTGGGTAATTTATTTTTATTATTTATTGGTTCTTCTATCATTATACCTTGTTTGGTTTGATTATATTTCTAGTATATGTTTATTCATATGGAATGATTACCCAATGTATAGATACATCATGTTGGGTTTCTAGTTGGAATGTATGGCTTGGTTTATTTGATATAAAGGTTGAAATCATTCCCATTTAATTATTTTCAATACTCTGGAACTAGTTTCCAGGTTAGGGTGATTTAGAACTGACCTCGGGCCTTATGGTGGAGTGGTCGAGGTGGATGGTCTGGTCAACCTGGGCTGGTTTGTTACAAAAAATATCAAAGGTAAAGTTGTTGAACATGATAAAATATTTAAATATTTTGAAATGAAATTAGTTATAATGCAAGAGGAATTAAACAAGACACAATCAAGGTGTCTTAAAGTTGAACATCCCTTAAAAATGACATATTACTAAAAGAAAATTGTGCAAATAAAGGAATATTCATTAAAAAATTTTGATAATTGTTAAATAAAATCTCAAGTAAAATCCTCACCTGTGAATCATATGAATTTTAAATATTTCTTATTGAACAATGAAAACACAAAGGGAAATTTTTGGAAATATTTTATTGGTAAATATCATGATAAGACTACTTATATACCAAGGGGGTTTAAGAAAGGTAATAAAGGGAAGTTTTCCTCAGGAAACAACCAAAGGAATCTAGGAATGTACCTAAATAGTAAGCGAAATTTCATAGACAGTTTCATCAGTTTCATAGAAGATCATATTTTAAAGGGAAATATTAATGTTGTGTAGTTTTTGGTATAAATATTATATTTATTGGTATAACATGTCATTTCCATGGAATTATATAAGTAAATAGTTTATGGGGACTTATCTAATGAACATGAGGAATAATTTTGAGAAGAAGAAAGTTGTGAACAAAAATCCATCAAGATTGCCTACATAGAATAGACTCCTTCGCATGGATGAAATCAATATAATATGTTACCAATAAGGTTAGTGTAATAATGAATGTATGATAATAATTACAAGATAAAATCATCAATATTATGGATATATAAAGGTTTATAGAATATATACAACTGAAAAGTTACTTCTTTTTAAGGTGGATCTTAAAGAAAGAAAGAGAATCAATCCATAGATACTTGATAGTGATTTTCCATCACACATGAAATGGGATATAAAAAACTTAAATAACATTAAATATAACAATGTAGGAAAATTTTTTTGGGGAATTAAAGTTCCTTATAGATTAGAGTAATTCCTACATTTGATATTAAAGCTCAAAAGATGAAATCTAATGATTTTTTTGTTTAGGGTATTAAACACAACTTATTGAGTGTAAGACAAATTTTTGATAATGGGGATGAATTTATTTTCTAAATAAATTCATGTCTCACAAAGAACATTAAATATGAAATAATTATCAATAAGGGTGAAGGAATAAGGGGTAAATTATTTCAAATTATTGATATGTGTAATTCCTATAATTTGAGTGAAAATGAAGAAAATAACCTTTGGAACAGAGGGCTTAGCCATCTTGGTTAGAAGGGTTTGATAAAGATATCAAAGGAATATGTAGTGAGAGATCTACCCTAACTGAAAAGAGAAAGAAGTTATATTTTTGAAACTTTTCAAAAGTGAAAGATCACACATTAAGAAAAGTGTTTAAATTCAATCCACTAGGCCTCTTTAATTAATACATTCAAACTTATGTGGTCCAAAATGACATCAATCCATTAAGGGTGATCTATAATTCGTCACATGTATTGATAACTTTACAAGAATTTCTATTTTTAATGTTTCCAAAGCACAAGCATGAGGCAGTGGAGATGTTCAATATTTTCATAAAGGGAGTTGATAAACAGATGGTGTTTTTTATCAAGAAGTTAAGAAGTTATAAAAAATAAGAGTTCACGGGTAATTATTTGAAATCCAATCTATTAATAATGAAATTAAAACTAAATATAATGATTATTACACACCCCAAAAAAATGGACTTGTAAAAAGAATGAATATAATATTGGTTGAAATGGAAATAAATGTTCTTTATGAATTCAAATTTTCCCATTCTTATAGATATAACTATAAGTATAGTTATACATATTCAAAATACATGTTTTTTAATAATCAAATCTAGTATAACTTCTTAGGATATGTAGTAAAAGAAGAAATATATTTTTAACTACTTAATATTTTTTATAATTATATATTTTAAAAGGATGAAAATTTTAAAAAAATCAAAGTTTGATAAGAAATATAAGAAAGTTATTTTATTGGATAGTAATCCAATGAAAGATGCTATAATTTCTAGTAAAAGAGGATCTATGAGATGGTAGATTATTATGATATAAATATTATAAAAAATAAATCCCTCATCGTGAGTTTGAGTTTTATTAGGGAAGGAATTTATAGGATTCATGGTATAAGGATTATTGTATATTAAAAATAGATTACAAAAAATAAACACAATTTTGGTGAGGTAAATGAAGTTGATTTTAAAGATACAGGTGTCTGAAGAAAGCATATTTATGATAAAATTAGTTAATAAAAGATTTTAATGAACTAGATAATTTTAATATTGATTCAAATCAGTATAGTGATTATAAAGGTGTTACTAAAGATAAGAAACTAAAATATAAAAGGCTAAAGAAGAATGTAGAAACTAGAAATATATTTAAAAATCAGAATGAACTAGTTAAAATTAGAATAAAACTCAGATTAAATAAAAAAACCACTCTTGTTTTAAAATTTGGTCCATAAACATTCATTGAGGTTATTGAGCATAAATAATTTATTGATTAAATTAATGAGAATCTATATTGGAAGGAATTACAAATGGTATTTTTTTAAAAGAACAAAATAGAACAATTTTATTAGGACCAAGTGTGTGTTCAGAAACAAGCTCAATGATAAAGGTTAAGTTTTAATAAATAAATCCTGACTAGTGTGAAAAGGCTACTCTCTAGTTAAAGGAATTTATTTTCAAGAGAATGTTTCTCTTGTTGCAACAATTAAATCCATAAGAATTTTTTTGGTTATTTTAGCTCACAAGTATAACTAAATCTATCAAATAGATGTGAGGTATGATTTCTAGAATAGGGAACTTGAAGAACAATTGTATATTTAACAACCTAAATGTTTTTTTCTTAGAAGTTATGTAACAATCATTTTATGCTAAAGAAAGATGTATATGGTATAAAATAGGACCCTGGATCCTGGTATTCAACAATAAATAGCTATATAAGAGACATCAAATTTACTAAAGTAAAATTTAATAGTAATATTTATGTTAAAGGTATGGGAACATATACACTTATTACCATTGTTTATATTGATGAAATCATTTTTTCTAGAGAGAAAGAGTATTCTTGTGAAGAGTTTTCAAGGATGTAATGTCCCGACCAAGGTTACATGCATCGGTGCCCCAAGCCAGACCATCACATGACCTAAGGCGTACCTCCATGTATTCTAGAGGTTTTAGACTAGAAGGAAGGGTCTGGTAAGTCATTCATAGGGAGACTATAACCTCTATTATCAGAGTAAAACATCATCTAAAATAAATAAACAATAGTGGAAGAAAATATAATCATAAAAATACCAATATATTAGGATAATAAATGTAGGAAAATTAAAATTCCAACTGAAAGGGAAACATTTCATGCCAAAGTAAGTGCCAAAGTGTCTAAAATAAAATTGAAAGTAACGATAATAACAAATCCCATGTGGGTCCCAAACCATGTTTAGTTCCCTCATCCAAGATCCATCCCCAATTAAAAATCTAATCTAAGGAATTTTCCTTTAACTTTTCTTATGATAATCAAGTCCATTCGAGTACTGATCAGTCATCCCGAATAGGGTGTGAGTATGACTCAGTAGGCCACCATCAACAGTGTCTAAAACAAATCCAGTAAACAACAAGTTCATGAAGTTGTATAAAAAAAAATAATTTCAATTCATAGTTTAATATTAATCAATTTATCAATTAAAATTTATTAACCTCAGAGAATTTCAATTTTTAATCATGTCACGCATTCAATTAAAAAAATTATTTCATATTTAGCCATAGTGTAGAACGCCATGTCTAAAACTTAGAATCCCATCGGTGTAGAACTCTGTGTCTAACACCCAAAATCTCATCAGTGTAGAACATTGTATCTAACACCTAAAATACCATTTTTTATTATTTATCATTGGTGTATAATGCCATGTATAACACCCCAGTTCTCAACAATACAGAAAGATCTACCATCAGTGTAGAACTCCATGTCTGGCACCCCAAATCCCATTGGTATAGAATGCCATGTCTAACACCCCAAATCCCATTGGTTCAGAATTCCATGTATAACACCCAAAATCTCGTTCATCAATTAATTCATAAATTAATTAGTCCATTCCATTAATTAATTCAATGACTAATTAACAACTTCATTTTTTTATTAATTAACTCTAGAATTAATTAACCATTTAAAATATCAATAGTCAATAATTAATTAACAAATTTATGATACTTGATCACAAAAATGAAAACTTGATAATTAACTCAATATTTAATTATCCCAATTTCTTGATCATTTTCATTGGTAATTAATTCACTAAAATAATTTCCCTTATTTCTCATTTAAATAAACAACTCGACTATCACAATCCAATAATAATTAATTATCACAATTAATTATCTTATTTAACAATCCCTAAATCCCAAAATTTCACAAATTTCACAATTAAGTAATTTACCACATTAATTAATTAACTTAGAGGTCTCAATTGCTAAAAAATATATAAATACTATAACTTGTATATACAAGAACAAATTAAAAATATGGGATTTAGAAATTAGACCACCCACCTCAAGAATGGTGATGAAGAACACTCACCAAAAAATATCACCAAATTGATCATGATCAGTCAAGAACATGTCAAAGAATAAGATTTAGATCTGACGCCTTGAAAGTGGAGGAAGTGGTGAAAAAAGCCCTATTTCTGTGATAGAAATCGTCTTTTTCATTCCTCTCAACAAGAACCAGATAATATGTTAGCAATGGATCTAGAAGAATATTAATAACGTAAAGTCATACCTTAAATTTTTTTCTGGATATCCAATATCTGATGCAAGATCACTTCCGAACCAAAGAAGACTCCCAGAAATCAATGGTAGAAGGCCTTAATCAAAGATGGAGGTGTGCAGAGGTCTTCAATCGAAGGTGGAGGTGTGTATATGAATTTAGTTCCAAGAAAATGGTGTGTGTAACACCTCCAGTCAAATACTATGTTGTGTGGAGTGTCTATAGTGATTAAAAATATTTTTGGAGGGTTATGCATTGCTGGAAACACATTTTTAATTAATTGGGCGTCAAAATTACATGACATGAACTCCCGTTTCACATCGTGTAAATCATTTCCCCTATTTTCGAGTAAAATTTCATCAGACCCTTAAAAAAATTAATACAGATTACACGTGGTGAAATCCAATTTCACGTGGTGAAATGTTACACATAGAGAAATCTAATTTCACGTAGTGAAATCTTATATGTGATGAAATCCAATTTCACGTGGTGAAATTTTACACATGGTGAAATCTTATTTCATGACATGCTTACACGTGGAGAATGAAAGTTACATGGGGTGTAATCTATTTTCATGACATGTCGACACATAGAGAAAACCACTTATAGGGGGTTTAAATTTTTGAGGCTGTTAAATTATTTTATACATGGATTAAGTTCAAAACAACCCATTTTGACAAAATGTTTAAAAAATTTCATATCTACAAAAAGACGGGATCTTACAATCTCCCCACTTTATAACAGCTCATTACCGAGCTGCACTCCCAATCCTCTCTAGGATTCTGAGTGAAAAAATATCTGGAAATTGATCCTGCATATCTACCTCCCTTTATCATGTATCCTTCTACACACGTTCTTGTTTCCATAATACACAAACTATAAGTACGGTCTTTCCTCACAACACTTTCTCACTGTGATCCAACACATGTATCAGATGATCCTCAAAGGATGCATCTAAATCAAGTTCAACATAATCCACATCGATCACATTATAAGGGTCATGGTGATACTTACTAAGTTTTAATACAAGGAAAACATCATTCCTAGTAATGTATTTATGTGGAAGATCCAATCAGTACACCACCAGCCCAATTATCTCCACAATCTTGAATGGTCTAACAAACCTTGGCACCAATTTTCTCTGTCTATGTATCCTATGGTGAACCAACCTAGGTGAAACCCAAAGGAATACATGATCACCATCTATAAACTCTAGGGGTCATCTCCCTCTATCATCATATGACTTCTGCCTACTCTGAACCATAGCCACATGTTTCTGAATCAATTAAACCTTCTTTGATGTCTCCAGTATGAGACTTGGTCCCAATAAATCTGACTCACCATCCTCCGACCATCATAGTGGTGATCTAAATGGACTACCATAAATATTATCATATGAATCCATCTGTATTGTTTCTTGATAACCGTTATTATAGGCGAACTCCACTAAATCTAGGTGTTTATCCCACGACCCAATGAAGTCAAGCACACATGCACACATCATATCCTCAAGAACCTTTATAGTGCACTTCGACTAACCATCTGTATATGGGTGGAAATCTATAATCAATAATACATGTGTACCAAGTTAGTTTTTCAATCCCTACTAGAAGTGTGAAGTAAATCAAAAATCATGATATGATACTATAGTCTATGACACCCCATGAAGACGAACTATCTCTTGAACATATAGTTCTCCCAACTACTCTACTGTGAAGGTTTTTCTTATAGGAAATAAATGTGCTACCTTTTTCAGTCAATCCACAATAATCTAGATAGTGTCATTCTTCCTCAGCATCTTCATAAGATCTACCACAAGATTCATACTCATGTCATCCCACTTCTTTTCCAAAATGGGTAATGACTGTAGCAAACCTCTAGGTCGTTGATGCTCTGCCTTCACCTACTGACAGGTGTAGTATCATGTTACGAAACCTGCTATCTCCTTTTTGATTCCCAACCACCAAAACTATTGACGTAGGTCATGGTACATTTTTGTCACACCTGGATGCACTGCCCACCTTAAGGCATGAAATTCTTGCATGAGATCCTCTCGCATGCTCGTAGGCACAAAAAATTTGTTCTTCACATAGATGATCTCATCCTCATCTATCAATTAGTCCAATGGTGTCTCCCCACCTTCAAAGATTCCCCTAAAAGATAATCACTCTGGATCCTTATACCGTCTATCCTTGATCCATCTCAAAAGTGTCGACTCCACAGAAAATGATATAAGATTCATCTGCTCCTGGATCTCATAAACCACAACGTGCATCTCAGATAACAATAAATCATATTCAACTCATCACTAGACTCATGAACCCCCTGAGTCTAAGTCTTCTTGCTAAAATAATCAACAACATTGTTTCCTTTCTTGATAATATATGTGATCTCAAAAATAAAATGATTACATATACTTGACCCATCTCTACTACTGAAGATTCAAATCTCTCTAGGAAAAGATATACATCAAGATCTTATGGTTAGTATAAACTACGAAATTTTCTCCCAGAAGATAGTTTCTCCAACACTTCAGAGCATAAACCATTGTTTCTAGCTCAAGATCATGTGTAGGGTAGATACATTCATGTGTTCTTAACTACTGAGACCCATATACCATGAATCGATATCCTTGCATCAGCATAGCTCCGAGTCTAATCCCAGAAGTGTCACAATACACTGTGTTATCCTCACCTGACTCAAGTTGGATCAAAATTGGTTCCAACATCATATTATTCTTTAATTATTGGAAATATTCCTCACAAGACCCTGACCATTCAAACATTACACACTTTTGGTCAATCCAAAAAGCGGTATTGCAAAATGTAAAAATTATTAGATGAATCTTTTGTATTACCCATCTAATCCCAAAAATCATAAGATATCAAAAACATTCTTGGGTTGTTCCTAAGAAACCACTTCCTTATCCTTCTTTGGGTCCACTAACACTCCTTTCTCCCAGATTGCGTGCCCTGAGAAGTGTTCATGGTCAATAAAAAACAGTCACTTAGATATCTTGGCGTATAATTGATGCTTTATTAGTGTACCTAGGACGATGTTAAGATGTTGGGAATGATCATCATGAGTCTTAGAGTACACCAATATGTCGTCCACAAATACTACAAAAATATTGATCCAGGTATGGATGGAATATCCTATTCATCAAGTCCATAAACACTGTTGGTGCATTTGTCAACCCAAACGGAATTACAACAAACTCATATTGGCCATCCTTCTCCTGAAAGTAGTTCTCAGTAAATCAAATGACCACACTCTTAGCTAATGATACCCCTGTATCAATTTGATCCTTAAGAACACACAATCTCCTTTTAACTGGTCAAATAGGTCATCAATATATGGAAGAGGATATCAATTCTTCACAGTCATCTTATTCAACTTCCAGTAATGGACACACAAATGTAAACTCATTCCATCCTTCTTTGGGAACAATATAGGTGATCCCCAAGGTGAAGTACTTGGACAGATAAATCCCTTATCCTCTAACTCATCTAATTGATTCTTTAGTTCTTGAAGCTATGTTGGTGTCGTTATGTACGTTGGAATAGATACTCGCTCAATCCCCAACATGAGCTCAATAGTGAATTACACATCTCTATTAGGTGGAATCCCTAATAAGTACTTAGGAAAGATATCCTAAAATAGTTATACTACTGGTGAGAGGAAATATTTCTTAACACCTCCATCATCCAGTAATAGACTTGAAACTTGGGCTTTGATCTCTCCCAGTTGCAGAGTAACTGGCCCTGCTTGGCCTGCTAGGATATCCCAGTCTCCCGAGTGAATATAAATGTCACCCTTAAGAGATGTAAACATAACTCTCTTGTGAGGACAGTCTATGTGGTCTCAGTATACAACTAGACATTCCATACCCATTATTAGGTCAAAGCCCAACATATCTAGAATATAGAGATCCCACAAAAAATAGTACTCCCTAATCTCAAGAAAACATCACTTAAACACACATATGTCTCCAAAATGTACTCCCAAAGGGGTATCTATCGCCAAAACCACACTCACAAAAAACCACTTCTAGGCTCAAACACCATTAACAAGTTTATTAGATACAAATGAATTTTAGGTACCGATATCAAATAAAGAACTAGCTAATGTAGAATCTATAAGAATAGTATCACTCACTGTTGATGGCCTAGATTCACTATCTAGAAGTATAGGTTGCACCACATGTAACTTTACTACCCCTATTCCCTATGATGCTTTCTAACTTTCCTAAGTTGTACTGCTCTACTAATATGGGAGATATTTCCTAGAAGTACCACATCCACTCCCTCCACCACTTGGTATAGTAGAACTCTAGCTGCCAGACTAGTATGGTGCAGAAGACCCCCTTCCCACACTCTAGTTCTGTCTAACTCCTCAATCACTACCTGGCTACCTCAGGTTCCTGAAAAACCTCTATAGATTTCCCATATTTCCATATCTTTGGCACTCCACTTGTTGTCAGGGAAATGCTTCTGGAAATTCCATGTCCTACCACAGTTGAGGAAAACCATCTGGGTAAGTTCTTGAATAAAAAACCATCCCCTGTGCTACTCTTCCTTCCACTACTCTAGAAGAAATTTTGGTAATGATGTTTCCTACTCTTAGGAGACATACCTCCAAACCATCTAGCAGAAATCACATGTTCTCAACTGGAAGCCTCCCTCGTGTTACCCTCATAAATGAGAGCCTAATTTACCAGTTCTGTAAACTTATTCAGCCTAAAGATATTCACCTAGGACTTAATTTCACACTTAATTCCATCCTATAATATTTTTTGCTGAAGTATCCTCATCCACTTCCAACATTGGATAAAAACATTTTAAGCCTGTGAAATGTCCATAATAGTCCTTCTTGTACATATTCCCCTGAGTCAACCTCATGAACTCAGTTACTCTCTCTTTCCTAGATGTATCTAGGTAAAAGTTCTCAAAGAACTTATCTTGAAAGTCTTTTCATTCCATAGCATCCAACCATCCATCCTGAGTCTGGATGTCCCACCAATTTTTATCTTAAACATGAAATATATAAGCATCCATATTGACTCTATTCTCAAAAAGAATCTCTAGGTGTTAAATTATTGTATAGATAGATTAAATCCATAACTCCACTCTCTTAGGTCGACCCTCTCTAGTAAAAGTCGGAGGGTTCTGCAACTAAAACTCCCTCATCAGATCAGACATGCATTACACAACCCTCCCTGGGTCTCTTTACATCAATTTCATGGAACTAGTGAAGCTAACTTTTAACTACACTCATACTTCCTCCACCAGCACTATCGGTGCCTCAGGTTCCACCAATATAGGATCATCCACATCCATGTCCAATGGTCGCCCCCTCAACAAGATTTTTCATGGAGGAATATCTCTAAAAGTCCAAAAAAACCTTAGGACATAGTTCACAAGGTTAATACATTTACATAATAGGGAAACAAAACAAGCTACAACAAGCCTTTCCCCCAAGTCTCACCACACGGTCAAAACCGAAGAGTTATCACTACCCTTAATCATTCTACACGTAGGTCCTAGTTAGAAAGGGTAAACACATTCTCATATTCAATTTTATTATTTATATCCCCATTTATTATCATAATTTCATCATTTTAAAATCTTTTTTTTAATTTCCGGTTAGGAATTATTTTCAATTAAATTTCACAAGAAATTAAAATAGTTTAAGTTCAACAACTTAACCATAACTCATTTTCCCATGCGTTCCTAAAATGATGCATGTCATAAATAATCCTAAGTTCTTGAAATGATGTATGCAGACTCAATTATCATGCCATTCTGGGCCATTATTCAATGCTCAACAAATCTCACAAACAATAATCACATAACACAATATGTGCATTACCCAATGTGAAATAATATTCAACTCTAATAGAAAACAACAATAAAAACAACCCGACTCTGAGTACTTGGGTTTTCCCCCATAAATGGTTTTTGAAACTCCCATGAATGAGATCATTACCAAGCCCCGACTCTTCCTAGTATCATGTCTATCTTTAACAAACAGTGATAAAAAAAGAAAAAGAAATAAAATTAGACCTCTAATACTACTTTGTAATGTCTTGGCCTGAATTCCACACACTAATGCCTAGATCTGGATAGCCACATGACCTCAGGCACACCTCCCCATATGCTAAAGGATTATAACTATCATTTTGGGTCTATTAAGTCATTCATGGGGATATTATACCCTCTTTTATTAGAGTAAAACACCAGTAGAAATAAACAGACAATAGAAGAAGAATATATATTCATAACAATACCAATATCTCAGGATAATCAAAGAAGGAAAATACAAAATCCAAATGAAAGGAAAACATTTCATGCCAAAGTAAGTCCCAAACTATCTAAAATGTAACTAAAAGTCGAGACAATAATGACTCCCAAGTGGGTCTCAAACCACGTTTGGTTCCCTCATTCATGCTCCATCCTCAATCAGCAATCTAATGCAGTACATTTTCCCTTAACCTGTCCTGCAACAATAATGTCTATTTGGGTACCAATCAAGCAGCTCGAATAGGGTGTGAGTATGAATCAGTAGGCCACCACCAATGGTGCCTAAAACAAATCCATTCAACAACAAGTGTATGCATTTGTATAAAGAAAGATAATTACAATTCATAATTGAACGGTTATCACATTATCTATTAATCATTATTAACCACATAGAATATCAAGTTTGAATCGTTTCACACATTCAATTCATATTTTTTTCTTTCATATTTATACTTAGTGTAGAACATCATATCTAACACTCAAAATCTTGTCGGTGTAAAATGCCATATCTAACTCCTAAAATATAATCGGTGTAGAACACCATGTCTAACACCTAAAATCTGATTTTTTATTATTTATCATTTTTTTAGAACTCCATGTCTAACACCACTATTCTCAAAAATACAGATAGATCTATCATCGGTGTAGAAAACCATGTATAGCACCCCAAATCCCAATGGGGTATAATTCCTTTTATAAAACCCAAAATCACATTCATTTAGTTATATTATTGGTGAAAAACACTATGTATAACACCCCAAATTCCATTAGGGAAGAACTCCATGTCTAACACCCAAAATCTTGTTCATAAATTAATTCATAAATTAGTTCAGTCCGTTAATTAATTCAATAACTAATTAACAACTTCAATTTTCGATCCATCTTATTTAAAATTAATTAACCATTCAAAATCTCAACAGTTAACAATTAATTAACCAATTAATTATTCTTGATCACAAAAAATAACAACTTTATAATTAACTCAAAATTTAATTTTGTTAATTTCTTGATCATTTACATTGATAATTAATTAACTAATATAATTATCCCTATTTCTCATTTAAATACACAAATCGAACATATTTATCACATCATAATTAATTATCTCAATTAATTATCTTATTCAATAATCCCTAGATCCCATAATTTCACAAATTTCACAATTAATTAATTTAAATCATTAATTAATTCAATTATAGGTCTCAATTTCTAATAAAATCTAGTAATCCTGCAACATTCATATATGAGAAAAAATTATGACTATGGGATTTAGAAATTAGACCACCCACCTCAAGAATGGTGGTGAAGAAGGCTCGCTAAAAAATATCCCCAAATTTATTGTGATCAATTAATAATGCATTGAAGAATAAGATTTAGATATGACTCTTTGAAAGTGGAGGAAGAAGTTATAAAATCCTTATGTATACGATAGTAATCAGATTATGGTTTCCTCTCAATAAGAACTAGACAATCTATTAGTAATAGATCTAGAAGAAGATTAATAATTGGAAGGAATACATTAAAAATATATGTCCAAATATCCAAGATCTGATACACTATCACATTCTGACCAAAGCAGACTCTTGGAAATCAATCACAGAAGACCCACAACATTGATGGAGGTGCACAGAGGGTATTTGATCAAAGGTGGAGGTGATCATAGTAATTTTGGTCCAAAAAAATGGTGTGTGGAGTGTCTGAGGTCGAATATTATGGTGCATAGAGTGTCTAAGGCAATTAAAAATTCTTTCTTAGGGTTACACACTACTGGATACACATTTTTAATTCACTAGGTGTCAAAATTACTTGATTTGAGCTCCCATTTTATGTAATGTAAATTATTTCCCCTGTTTCTAAGTGAACTCCCATCCAACCATTTAAAAATAGTTAATACATATTACACATGTTGAAATCCAATTTCACATGGTGGAATATTACACATGGTGAAATATAATTTCACATGGTGAAATACAATTTTACGTGGTGAAATATTACACATGGTGAAATCTTATTTTGTTAAATATTGAAACATGGTTAAAGATAGTTACAGGGGGTGTAATCTACTTTTCTGACATGTCAATACATGGTGAAGACCACTTATAGGGGGTGTAAATTTTTGAGGTTGGGATTTAATTCTAGACATGGATTAAATTAAAAACAACCCATTTTGACCAAATGTTTAAAAATATTCATACCTGGAAAAATATGGTATCTTATAATGGAAGATGAAAAGAAACTTTAAAATTTCTATTCTTGGAGTGATGAGTTTCTTTATATGATTGCAAGTTGTGAAAAAATAATATTTCATTTTTCATTCCTAAGAAATACATACCTTGGGATTATTGGAGAAGTTTGTAATGGAAGATTCTAAAGAGGTATCCATACCCATACAAGTTAGAGTGATGAGGAGTAAGGATAATGGAGGAAATCATATAAATCAGAAGGAATTTAGACGGTTGTTTGGTAGTTTTCTATATATTTCAACATCTGAAATTGAAATTGTTTATGCAGTGACATTGTCTTCAAGATATAAAAATCATAAAAAAGGATCACACTTGATTTATTCCAAAAATATTCACAAATACATAAAAGGGACACTTAATTTTGGGTTGATGTATAGAATATGTGAGAATATTAACCAATTTAGTTGAACTTATGATTCTTGGATTATTGATTTTGATAATAAAAATAAACATCATGTAAAACATTTTTTTAGATGAAATATATGTGGGATAGCATTGAAATAAGAAAAACTAAATTACATTGAGAACTACATAGGATGATTATGAGGTAGTTATACATGTTTATACTCAAATGATCTATATGGGAGATTAGTTTGAATATTTAATGGTGAAAATTGAAAACCCATTAAGAATTTCATGTGATAATAAAAATTCAATTGATCTATCATTAATATAGTGAAACACTATAGATCTATAAAAATTTACATTTCATTAAATAGAAGGATTAAAATGGATATGTGAAGATATAATTCATTCATATATGCAATCAACTTTAAAATATATTCACTAAGGTCAACATCAATTATTTATTTAAAGGGTTAAGGTTGAATATTCATGTCCATCATTTCCCTCTCACTTAAGAAGCTTTTGTGTTCCTAATATTCCTTTGGATTATATGTTTAAAAGGTAGAAAGGTACACAACTCTTATGTATTACTACTTTGAATCAAAAGATGGTATTCTTATAAAATGGGGAGAAATGAGTTGGTTGATTGAGATAGAGAATATCAAAATCACATAGATAGAATTTTATTTTAAATGAGGGTTTAAATTATCTCGAAAATATATCTTTATTAATTTTTTTGGTTTCAAGATGTTTTTCATTGATAAAGGCTATGATTTGATGAAATTTTGTGTGAGTTTTTCGAGTTAACAACAAATCAAAATGTAAAGATTGAAGATCCTTTGGGATTGTAATCGGTTTATTGTATTTTTTATCAACTATGAGAGAGAATAATCAGAAGTTATTGTAATTTTTTTATATTAATTAGAGTGATTGGAGAATCCCTAATAATATCTTAATAAGTTATGAGTTGACATTTAAAATTGTTGTAATTTTGAGTTAGAGATGAATTTCTTTTTAAGTATTCCATACGTAAGGGTTATTATAAGCAATACATTAAGGAAACTATAATACTCTAAAGAAAATATAATGGTTTCCCAAACTATATATATTTAAATCTGGAAAAGTATTGGAAGAACACTATGATATGTAAAAGTAATCAAGATGATATATAGTAATCACACCAAGAGTATTCACTATATGTAATAGTACTGATGCATTGGATTGGAAAAATTATAAAAATCACAGTACACACTATGATATATAAGAGTCAGTTCCTAAATATATAAAGGATACCATATTTATTCAATGGAAATATGAAAATATACTCCATGAGTAGAGTGAAAGAATTGGAAAATTATTTGAGTCACTGTGATAAGTAAAGGTAAGATATTTGACAAGTAAATATTTATAGTATTTATAGGATAATATTTAAAGGTACATAGAGGTAATGAAATATGAAAAAGTATAGAGTTTCAATATAATATGTATAAGTAAATCCAAATTTTTATTGAATACATAAATTTTAATAGAGTCATATATAAGTTTCATTTTTAGACTTGAAATAATACGTAAGTTTCCTTATGATCATATGTAAGGGTCTCCATTTAGAAAAATATTATATTTATAGTGATATAAAATCAGAAGATGATAATTTGTTCTTCAAAAATTAGAATATTACTATGTTTTTAGAAATAAAATACTGATTCATGTTGAGATCAGTATATAATTAAATGATAATTTATGGATAATATCAATACTCGGTTATTTTAGTATTTTTAAATGTGAAGATTTGAAAATCATTAATAGTAATAAAAATCTAGAGGATTTCTCAATAGATATTTTAACTAGGATTAAACAAAAATTATGAAGATGATCACATCATTGATATTGAATTATTTTTCCATATTCAAATTTGGAAACTATATTTAAATTATTCAACGAATATAATACACAAAATAAAGGGTGAAATAAAGTAAGTGAATTGTGAAGAAGATGATATCGTATCCTTCTATTGATCTTATGTATCAGAGAGATAAAGTGTGAGATATCAGGGAGTACCTTATTCTAAAATTAATCATCTACATCAAGGTAAGAAGAAATGTATGTTTTCCATTTGAATGATTTCTATTGATAAGGAAGAAGATGACATGTTCTTTTTTTCTCTCATGAATACATTGATCATTTTGAAATATTTAGATGAAATCTAACATGAATGCGGTGTTTTTTAATAAATTATAGCAGTCGAAGACATGTTATTGAGGAGTAAGATCTTAAATTTTGATGAGAATACATCTAGAATCCCATTGAAGATCTTGTTCACATATAAGAGAAAAAAGAAAACCATTTAATATTGGATTGATTAAGTATAATATCGACTAAACTACAACTATCACGAGATAAAATTTGGGTCAAGGATGATACCTTCCCAAAGGGATAATGAGGATACCTTCTCACCCCTTATAAATGATGATCTAGGGATGAAAATTTATCATGCTTTTTTAATCACTATAAGTAATCGGTGATAAATTATGTCACACCCTATCCTTTTTAATTCCTTTATTTTATTATTTTCTTGGATTTTGATACTTTTTCCTGGGTTCGGGTGGAGTCTCGATTTTAATTTTTAAGATTTTATTTAAATTTTAGTGTTTTAGTCCTGACAACATCTAGCGCATGGGAAGAGCATGGTTTAGAGACCGTGCAACTATGTCCTGGTCACCGTGCGGCCTGCCCGATATTCAAAATAAATAAAAAATTTACAAGAATAAATAAATGAAGTTTAATGAAAGTTAAAATAAAATAAGAAAAAGTAAAATAAAATTAAAAGTATTATTTTAATAATGATAATAAATATAATATTATTATTGGGGATATAATTATTATTATTATTATTATTATTACTCTTATTAAGAATATAATTAATTGGCCTTATTATTAATATTGGAAATTTTTGTGGGTTTTAGGACATTGCATGGGCACCACACTGTTAGTGGAAACTGTGCATTCAGCCTAGGTACCCATGTAGCTGCTTTTGGAATGGGTAGAAGCTACCGCATGGTTTGCGTACGGTCACTTGAGCCATGAGGGGTAACTGCATGGTTTCCTAGTGTTTAAAATAAATAAAAATTTAATGAGAAATAAATTAAGAAAAAAATAATGTTTAATAATAATTAAAATATTCATATTATAATCATTATGGGTAATTATTATTATAACTATTATTAATAATTATTATAATTGTCATGAATGTCAATTATTGTTATTATCAATAATTTTATTATTATTATTATTAAGTTGTTAGTATTATTTTCATTATAATATTTAAGTTAGTATATTGTTCTTAGGGTTTCTTTTTATTTTTTTCCTTCCTCTCTCTTTCCCATTCTCTCCCATGCGACTCCTCTCCCCTCAGCCTCCTACCCTATGCGCACCCAACCCCCTAAGAACCTCCTTCTTGGCATCCCTTCCTCAGGCTAGTGCATCCCTCTCCAACGGCCTCCCTTGAGCATCACGCTACCTCCAGCAGATGGCCCTCTTCAACGTACACCGCCAGCCGGTGCCTACCTTTTCCGGAACATCCTCTATGGTATTTGAAACCCCTCCAGACACCCTCCTCCCTCACTAATACATCCTCTATTATTGGTGAATCCTCTCTCTAGTGTGGCCCCCTACCAGTGTGACTCCCATCCAGTGTGACATGTCTTCGGTGTCCTCCTCTGATGGAGGATTCCCCCTCTAGTAATCTCATCCTTATTTTATTTTCCATATATTATATAGGGTTTTTCACATTAAGGTTTACTCTTCATAGATCTAGGGTTTAGAAATCCTCGTGGAGTGGTTTTGGTGGTGCATTGTCATTGCGCCATGGATCTGAGGTAGGTTTTCCCATTCACTTGCCTTTTTAATTTGAGAATTGTTAATTTAATTCTCTTCACGCCTTATTTGATTAATTGATATTGATATATGAATATTGGTTAGATTTTTGGTGTGAAAACAATGTTTTAGGCCATATTTTTTGGATAATTAGACTTGTTTTGTTAAATATCCCACACCAAGCATTTTTGTAAATGCCTAGTTGGACTTTGTGAGTGATTTATGATAGAAAATGCATAGTTTGGATTTGTAAATGTGTTTTTAATAATTGAAGTGATTTCATGGGTTCCTTTTATGGGTTTCCCAAGTGATTTTTGGATTTATAAATAATTGAGGAATGAATTTTTAAGTTTTTTAGCATGTATTGTCGATGAGTGGCCTGTTTGTTTTTTTTATTAAAATGGATTTGTTTTGAAAGTGTGATGGAAATATTTTGAGGGATTTATAAGTTTATTTATATGTAAATGGTGTTTTTGACACATTTTCTTGAAATATGTATTGAATGTTTGATAAATGTTGGTTTTGTGAAATTTTTAAGGGCTCGTTTAGTCACTTTGTGAAAATAATGAAAACAATTTATTATGAAAACCTCCCATGGATGATCTCAAGCCTTGTCTCGAATAATGGATGGGATTTATTAACTATGGAATCCCCGGGATCCATTATCAGGGTTCCTCGGTTGGAACCCTTTGTTTTATATTTATTTTAAGGCATTAGAATTAGTCCTTGGGGAGACTCTGGGTGAGGCCGGTTGTGGATTATTATTTTATATATATTGTGATTAGATACTCAGTTGGAATCAGTTGGATCACCCCTATTATATGCATGAGACATGGGAACCTGGCATATTGAGAGAATTTTTTATGAACCTTTGTCGCACTGGTAGTTCACGTACTGACTAGTGGCCCATAGTAGGTGGATATATTTAGTTTTATTACTATGGGACTGGACCCCTCAGTCTATCCTAAGTTAGGTTGGTCATGAATTTTGGTATTTTAATTTCATCATGTGTTGAATGCTACCAGAGATGGGGTCTCTTGTATAAGTATTTTATGGATTGTTCTTGATCTCTAGGGTCCACCTATGTATATTAGCTCTTGGTTTCTTTTGGTAATAAATGTGATACTTGTAGGTATATTTTCATTACCATTGTTAAATGAAAATTATTGTGCTTTTTTTGTAGTGTTTACTTATAAGTGATGTGCTGGTTTCTAAAATCTTGTGAAAAGGGTTTTAAAGTCAAATTGTTATATAATATTTCTTACCAAAAAAACTAATGCATCAATTACATTTCTTTAATGTTAACGGCAAGCTAATAGGGTGAAAATAGTTTTGGAAATGAATAAGGTAAATGAGTTGTATTTGGTTTTTTGAGTAAAATGAGTGGGAAAATAGTTCATGGTGCTCTTAGGATCTCTCTACTCTTGGTATTTTCCAACCTAGGATTTCCTCACATGATTATAGTAAATAGCATCTGTCGGTTTTCATTTTATATCATAATACTTGTCTACACCGTGTCATATTTTCATCTTCAATGTGATAGGTTTTCATAGAATTATCATTTTTCATTAGCTCCCTCATAGTGTATGGTTTATTTCCCATTTTCAATTTCTCTTTTGATTTTTCTCATCTTCTACTAGTTTTGGGTTTAACTTTTTCTTGTCTTATCATAGTTTAGATTAACAACCCAATCACTATAATCTCAATGATGATACTTATATTATATTATTGGTATAGAATACAATAGTTCCTGAATGACCCAACATCTTATTATTCTTGTAAGAGAAGATACATACATATTTTTCACATTACACTTGAGAACATGAAAATATGGCATAAAAATTCCATGTGAGCATTATTATCCCTTCTATTAGATCCTTGAAAAATACATATAGTTCTCTTATAGGATTCTTGGGGAAATTAAAAAAATAAGTATGATCTCATATGCTCAGTAAGGGATAAGGTACGTTGGAAGATATCATAACATAATCTAGGAAAAAATAGTATGAAAATAAAATAAAATAAATGATCAAAATAATTCCCAAGTCAAATGAAACTGATGGAATACTATATCCATAAAAATAAATAAAAACATGGATAATAATTATTGATCTCATACTGATGAATTCATAATGTCATACATCGTAAACAAAATGTCATGGCTCTATACTAGGACAATATATATAAATGGGTAAGGCATATACTAATACCCTATCTATTTTGTCTCATGAGACCTACTTGTAAATCGACGGGTGATCTAAAACTAGACGTAACCCATTGAAAATTAAGTCTAATTAATTCATCATATAAATAAATGATTAATCTATAAAATACATAATCGATATTCCTTAGTAATCAGTAAACATCCCTATTGGAATAGAAGGTATATATATTTTAAATATTTTTCTAATAGATAAATAGAATAGCTTTCTATGTAAAAATCCCTCAAACTAAAACCATATAGAGAAATATGTATATAGTTAATTCAATAATTCCCCAATCAATTTATATATAGAATCTAGGATAACACACTTTAATTAATGAATGTAAATAAAGGGTTTTCATAGTAGAAAGGGATTGAAAGGAAACCCATACATATTATAGGATGATTTGGAAAGACAAAACAAGAAATAGATCTTCATGAGTCTAATCCACTAAAGGAAAATAGTATGATAGGATTTATAAATTAATCCATGGCTAATATATAAACCCAAAAAATGAAATATGTGGTGAATATGAATCATATCTCAATGAATAAAAATTGAGATGGAAACACCCTTATAGTAATGGAAACATAAGAATAAAAATAACATGACAGGGATACCATGAAATTAAAATATAATTAAATAAAATATATTAGTTATAAATAAATACAATAGGGTATTGAATACACCATATAAAAAAAATATAGTGTGCAATATCAAACATGTCTCATATAATTGAAAATGAGACAAAGAAACCCTTATAATGTTAAAAACATTTGAATCAAACACCCCTGAAGGATTTTATTTAAAATAAGATATTAAATACCATTAAAAATGAGATAATCATGATAAAAAGTATTAAAGGGGTACTTTATATACCTTTCTAAATAAAACATTGTGTTTAATAAGGAATTTTTCTCAAGGGGTGAAAATTTGAGACAAGAAACCCTTACAAGTAACATAATCATTGAGGTAAGAATCATATAATAATAAGTTTATAAGGAATAATTAGATAACCACCTAAAATAAGTAATAAAAATAATTATTTTTTTCATTAGGTTCAATAAATCAAACTTGAAACAATATTTTTCAATAAGAAGGTTTGTAACACAATGAAAGAAATTTGAGTTAGCACAAACCCTTACTTTTCTATGTAGATTCTTAAAGCTTGAGAGGACTCCTTAGAACCTTAGGAACTCCTAGGGAGATATTTGTAGAGGTATAGGTAAGGTAAATTCATAATCTATTCCTTTTTGGTGGAGTGGGGTGAGATAATGGGTGGGAGTGATCTCATTTTATAAGTGAAAAAGATGGGCTTTTCATGAAAACTGAAATTGTGTATGGGGTGAGAATGGAATCAAATGGGTGTTAGGTGGGATAGGTGAGTTAGTTTTATAAATGGTAGTTTATAAATATGGGTATGACTTTAATACCTAAAAAAGTCCCTTAGGAATATGTAAGTGACCATTTTCACCCTTATAGAAAAATTTATTTCCATATATTATGTGTTATTATTGTTATTTACAATTAATTATTAATTTAATGAGTTTTTAAATATTTAATTATATTTTATAACTTAATATTACAGTCATAATTTAAAATATATTAATTTAATTTATTTTAAAAAAAAATTATATAACTCTTGTAAAATTAACTCTTTGAAAAAAAGCATTTAACTTTAACCATGGTAAATAAACTTTAACCTAAGTAGTTCATCTTCAATTCAAAAAATAATAATAATTGACTTGTTATATAATATTTACCTAATAATTATAAATATAAATTCCATTGTATCAAATAAAATTAATATGTGTACAAAAAATTAATTTTAACATTAACGCGTGTTGAACTTGTTTATTAGAAAAAGTCTAATTTTAGGCATAAAAATTATGTTTAGGATATAATTATAAATGATTTTGATTTTCAAGAAATAAATTATCTTATTATAAAATAAATAAATTTTATATGACTTCCAAATCAAGATAAAACCATATTTTACCAAAATAATATCTAATTAAATGAAACCAAAAACAGTTTCTTTTATCAGAAAATATTATTTTAGTTTATAAAATGTTCAACATAGATTTTATAAATTTATAATAGTATTTGGAAACATATATTTTTACCCATTAAACACATATTTTATCAACTAAAAGTTTTTATAAATTTATAGTTCTTTTTCATATAAAGATATAAAAGTTACAGTTTTTATAAAAACTATATTTTTCACTATTCACCTAAAAATCTATTATTTCAGAAAATCACAAAAAATAACCCTAAGATAATTTGTACATGATTAATTCAAATATATAATCCTTTCATAAAATATAAATCCTAGAATTTTATAAATTTAACTTTTAAGTATAATCATGAATAAAGGATCTTTAGAGTGCGCACTATATAATAGTTTTGGGGTTTAGTGTTAACCAGATATAATAGGGTCTAGAGTATTACATTCTCTCTGTAACACCATGACCTTCTAAAGTAATAACATTATATTCTATAGCTTGTATAACATAAAATACCAAACAGGTAAGGAGATATATTATCTCGAGATTTTACAATATATTTACGATTTTAGGTAAATTAAATATTTGATATATCTTACAATGAATGAAATATTGATTTATCTTGCATTACACAAAAAAATTATTTCTTCGATAGCTTACTCTACACACAAGACCAAATTTTACCGGACAACAACATATTATTAAAATATTATTATCAAATATATTAAGATATAAACTATCTGTTATGAATAGTATTAACTAACTTATAAAAATCTATGTTTTACACAAATATAAAATGAATTAATTCATTATAAATTAGTTATAAATAAATATAATAACCAATTTAGAATAATTGGAATAATTTTATAGAAAATTTATTCTTATGCTCACAAAGCTATTTTATCCTAATAAATTAAAGTAATTACAATTAGTGAGTGATATTAATGTTATATATATATATATATATATATATATATTATTCAGTAAAATATTTTTGATATTCATTGATTTAATTTTATTGTAATAAGATGAGAACAAACCCTATTTTAGACATAAAACCCTATATTTTTATAAAAACACTTTTACTGAATTTTAATGGAAACCCTATTTTAAATAAAAATTTTGGAACTTTTATAAATATTATATATATAAATAAACTTAAACTTTGAAATAGGAACATATAAATTATCTTATTGTAAATATTTGGTATTTTTATGTCAAGTTTCATTTTTGTTGAATAGTGAAAAACACTAAATTTTAATTCAAAACTTCTTTTTTATCTAATTTATTTATAACGTTAAATTATATTTTATATTGGTTTTAAATTTTAATTAGATCAATTTTTTATTAATTAATCAAATTTATTTCATTATAATTAATTTAAATTTTAAATTGGATAGAAAAACATAGCAGACTTTTGAACATTTTTACTTTTAAAACCCACATTGTCATCTTGTCTACAGTATTAAAATTAAATTAATTTCAACCACTTATACAATTAAAATTTGGATAATTGGATTCTATATTTGGAATAGTAATAATTTCTAATTTCTAATAAGGTCAAATTATTTTTTTGACCAAAAATATTAGTGAAAGTATTTAAAATTAATTATAATGATTAAGAAAAAAATAACATAACAAAGGATTAAACCTTAAATGTAAGGGAAAAAATGACGTAGAAAATTGTCCAAAATCCATTTTCTAGCCATATTTCTACCTATACTCCCTTGAATAATATTTTTTCTATTATTGGAGCCACATTACATGGTATAAATGTGGGTGTAATTCCCTTTCCAAAATTTTACAAGAGTGTCACTCCACTGTAAAAAGGCACCCACCCCTCCCACTTTCTCACACCTATCAATCCCCTTTGGATCGAATAATAGCTTACCAAATATATCTTAAACATACCTAAACTCATACTAGACACCTCCCTTTGGTCTGGAATCCATCCAAGGAAGCCCCTTGGTGCAAACCAAATACCCAAAGAAGTGGTGACATCATTCCTCAAGTTCTTTAGTTTTATTTCCATTCTATGACCCTTAAACTCTCCTTACGCCATGATTATATAAAAAAATCCAAAATATACTGATATTTTTTAATGGTATTTTTATTACCTACATTTACTCACACTACCTTCTAATGGGTAACGAATTTACCATTTATGTGTGTAGTGAACTACCGCCTCACAAAATGATGATTGTTCATTCTTCCTTTACCACCTCTCATAGTGAGAATTATTAATGAAAATATATTTATATATGATATTTATAATTTAATTATTCTTTAATAATTTTTATTTAGAATATACCTTTATTCTTTTTATTTTATGGGAATACGATAACATCATTTGGTGAAGTGTGGACTACCACCTCCTTAAAGCGATATGATTCATTCACTCTATACATGGAATGTATAAAGGATGGTTTTAGTAAACCTATGTTACATATATGAAATTAATATTATACTGGAATTATAATATACATATGTATCCTTTAATTTTTATTCTGTTAATACAAAAAAGAAATGGAAGTAGCATTCATGCGTATATATGACCTACCGTCTCCATGAACAGTGCATTTTATTTCTTATCTAAAAATATTATGTATTGTTATAAATAAATATATAATAGATATATATAATATTTAAATATTGTTTTAAATTTTTTATATGATGAAACCATGATCTAATTAATAGTAACAACAATTAACAAGTCAAAACTTACTTGAGAAACTAGGCAATTGACACTAGAAATTTTTAAAATAATGAAAGGTCATTAACAAAAGGGTAATAAGATATTAAAATAAGATTATATATGATATTATAAAAATCAATATTGTAATTTTATAAGTTATTAACATTTTTAAACACCTTATATAGTAGGTTAAAGGATTTTCACTCAAAATGAAATACATGGTAAGGGATTTTCATCTCACTTTTACATTTGTGAGATAAATGCAATGTTCACCACTTATTTCTTTCATGTGGTGTATCTACTACCCATTTTGATATATTATATCATGAATTATTTTATATTTATGGTATTTTAATTTTAAATTTTAATTATTTCTTTTATGGGGATTTGAATTAAAAGTTACCAAGTGGTATAGAATTTCAAAACCAAATTCTTTTTTCATTGGGTTATGTAACTTCCTTGATGATATTAATATTCTATGATTATTTGAATGATTAATTAGACTATATATTTATGTATTTACACTTACCTTAATTTTATTTACATTTGATACACATAATCAATTAATTGGTTGAGTCTCATTTCAATGTTATGTTCTTTTCAAGGGATAACTTCACAATCTCATTTTGTTCGGGATTATTTACACTTGAATTTCCATCAGAGTAAATTATTAGATAATTATTTAATAAATCCTTTT
Source organism: Viscum album (assembly GCA_963277665.1). Classification (NCBI taxonomy): domain Eukaryota; kingdom Viridiplantae; phylum Streptophyta; class Magnoliopsida; order Santalales; family Viscaceae; genus Viscum; species Viscum album. The sequence goes on along the minus strand of OY728122.1, from coordinate 3,220,362 downwards.
ATTTTTTATCCTCTTATTATTAATATGATTTAACAAGCAATAGTACCATTTTTTCTAATCTTTCGTACTTAAAATGTTTTATAAAATGTTTTTAAGGAAACTCGACATTATTTATCTCCTTAGTCGGAGAACCTATTTTCTTCTAAAAACCATGTTTTATGAAGAAAATTTCAAAAAAAAATTAATGTTTTAAAAATGATTTAGTAAATAAATTTTTACCCTTTTTTTCTTTTAATAATTTTTTCAAAGGAATATTATTATCTTTTTTGAAAAAGCTATTTTTCTAAACTTTTTACCAGGAAAAAGGAATGATTTTTTACCTCATACGACATGTACAGATTTACCCACCAATATTTATTTTAAGCTTCATCTGTATGTTTTAAAGGTTTATTTTTATAGAAATTTTTTTTAAAAATAATTTTTCAAAGAAAATTTTTTTCAAAATTTTTTTTCAAAATGAAAAGGATATTTTTCTCAAATTTTTTTAATGGATATTTTATTTTTATTCATCAACAATAGAAACCCTTTATTTTTTACTCCAATTGGGATATGTTGTGTTTATTCCATCCTTATTATTCCTATGGAAGTTTTTTTTATTTATTTGTCCAAGGATAGTATTGAGATTCACTTTTTTTTCCTTTTTTATTCCCCTTGAAATTTTCAATTTCATTTGATTATTAGACATTGAATTTCCCCTAACTATCTATATCATTTTTCATGGATATTTTCATTGCCTAAACCGTATATAATTTTTACATATGATGTTTACCTTGAAATATTATATAATGAATCTCCTTATTCTCATGATATTATAAGATTCATTTATTTTTATACCTTTATTGGGATTATGATTCAAATTTTTCAAAGTGGTATGGTATACTTTGGAATATTTAAAGATTATTTTCCTTAATAATACTTATATTGATCTTTCAATGGTACTTCAATTCATCAACATCAACAACCCTTATTGTTGAATACCCTCCACTAGGTAATTTTTGATAAATCTATATCTTCTATTCAATATAGATAATTGATAATGCATATTATTTATTTAAGTTATTTGATATGAGGATTGATTTGTATAGGTGTGACATGAGTGACACCTAGTTATAGATAGACCCTTAATGCATCGATAGTATCATGAGATAACTTGGTTTTAAAAATTAGATGGGTTTCTACGCAATATTATAAACCATCTTTTGAAAGGTATTGATAATAAAGGAACCATGTACCTAGGAAACATGGCATCCAAAAATTAAGCATTTCCATCATTTTTTTCAGTTATTATTGATCCATGATATTTTTCATCAACATATCTATGGATGCATTTCATTCTCAGTTTATTGATTAAATGGAATGTGTTTCAGTTTCTCGCCTTTCCATATTTATCTTTTCTTATCTAGTTATTTGAATGGATTTTGTTTCTAGGTATTACCTTTCCATATTTTTTATGCACCTCCTTTTCAATTTATTTATTTCATGGTATGTGTGTTCATTTATTTATCATGCCATAATTATTATTCTCATTGATTCATTATTTCTTCATATATACTTTACACTTACTAAGAATTTGAACTCACCCTTATTTTTTTCCTTTACCCATGAATCCAAGAAGGACACTATGAAAGATATGCATGGATATAGTAGATGGGATAAAGTTATCCTCAGAAAAATATATTAATTAGTGTATTAGTTTGTAATACAAGACTCAAGTATGTATCTAGTTTACCAAAACTAATAAACTATTAAATCCTTTAGTATTTTATTCCTTTTAATAATGTTAATGTAATGGTATTAGATGTCAGATTGAGGCTATATGGGGTTGGGTCGCTACACTCTCCCCACATTCAAATAATTTCATCCTCAAAATTGGATATATGTTAGATAATAAAAAATTGTGGGTATTCCTTCCTCATATATTCTTCATTCTCCCATGTTTCTTCCTCTAGTTTGTGATTTCTCTAAAGGAATTTCACCATCTGATTTATTCGATTCCACAACACTTTCTCTCTAGAGTCAATAATGGGGATAATTTCTTTATTATAATACAAGTAAGTTTCTAACTCTATTCCATCATATGTGAGTATATGAGTTGGATCTGGAATTTATTTTCTTAATAACATCGAGGACGTCATATCATTTATAAAGGTAGGGTAATATAGAATATTGGTAATCTATAACTCTAATTCTCTCTATAATTTAAAAATGACCAATTTACCTAGGGGTTAATTTACCTTTTTACCAAATCTTACAACTTATTTCCTTGGTGGAGCCTTTAAGAATACATGATCCCCCAATTTAAATTCCAATTATTTCCATCAATTATTAGTATAATTATTTTGTATACTTTGGACCACATTGATATGATTTTTAATAGTTCATATTTTCTTATTTATCTCCTCTAAAAGTTTTATTCCTACTATCTTCCTTTCTCCAACTTCTTTCTGAAAAATTGGTGTATGATATAGTGACCTATAGTTTTTATACATAGATATTACATCTTAACAGATGAATATTCATTACATTTTTCAATTAAAAACTCTAATACCATAAATTGTTACTGTCTTTAGAGACTTGATACATAATATTCTTATTTATGAAATATCCTCATCTCCCATAAAGATCTTCCCACATAGTACTCTTCTTAGAAATACACTACTTAAAACCTTTCTTCATAACCAGGGGGAAGTAAACATAAGAAAGGGTTATCATAAACTTTTAATAAGGGTAATAAAGGGATATATCAATGATCACTTGAACATAAAATAAGTATAATGGTATGAGAATATGATCATAGTATTTGAAAACCATAGCCATCATATCATAGATCATAATCTTGAGTTGTGGAATAAATCTTGATATTTTATAAGACATGAATAATAATGGATTTGAAGAACATTATCTATGATATCATAATATTGGCACAAGACATAAGTTTGTGGAATATACATAATCATAGAAAATCATTTATTTAATAGTTAAGGAAAAATAAATAAGTTTTTGGCATACGCATAAGCATAGAAAATAATTTATTTAGTAGTAAAGGATCACTTCCAAGACTATCATAGTGGATTGGATTAACTACCCAAACCATAATATCCTAGTTCAATGTTCACTCCCAAGACTATCATAGTGGACATAGTCCCTTACTGAACTGGATTCACTCCCTAATCTAGTCCTTATTTTCTCATGAGAAATATATCTTTACTCAATGTATTGGAGGGATATATAATTCCATTCCCACTCATCATGTAATTAAAATAATATATATGTGTTCAAAAATATCATAAACAATTTATCATGTCATAACCCATGAAAATAAAATGGTTTTCATAAAAATTTCTTCATTTCATCATAGAGAAACTCATGGAAAAGAAATATGTTTCATTACTTGATTAACCCATGAAAAAAAATAGGTTTCATATAATCATACTTAAATCATAATCATTATAAGTAATTTAAAGAATTAAATTGGATGGTATAATTTTATAATATCCTAATTAAATAAAAATTAATATAAATAGATGTTATCATAGAATAAAAATTCCTCTAAAATATTATATGGAACATTTGTTAAGGAAAGTTCCCTTTTCACATGGAAATCACTTTTTTAAAATATAAAAATATCCCAAATATTATTGAAAATATTTTTTAAAAAGTGACTTGTATAATTTTAATGGAATATTCAAATCATTAATCATTCATAGAGGACTGAAATTCTATTAAAGATTTGTTTTTTAAAACAAATATTCCTTTCACATTTTTGGTAAAAAGTCAAAAGAACCTTCTTTAAAAAATGAAAAGAATATTCATTTTAAACCATTTTATAAAAATTAAATAATTTGTAAAAATTAATTAAATAATAATAGGATAATTTTAAAAATATTATTGAAAACATTTTTAGAAAGAATGGATATGGAAGAAGATGGATTTTTGACCGAATATAAAAATAAATTCAATTTTCCTTAAAAATAGTCTTTTAGTATCTTGAGTACTTAAAGAGAAAAAAATAAAATTAAAAAATAAAATATATAAAAATAACCAAATAAGAATAAAATTCATGAGTTTATTGAGATATATATCATAAAATTTCATTATCAAAAACATAATCATAAATAATCCTGATAAACAATGAGATTTTTAACATAAAACAGTTACGACTTTGTTAACTAATGAATAAAAACCTCATGAAATATAAAAACATAGATTGATATTTATATCACCATAATTTTTATATGAATCATCATAAAATATATTTTTGTAAATTATATACACCAAATTAAACAAACAAGTGGTGAATATGACATTTTTCTTAGAGAAGTAAAAGTGGGACGAAAATCTCTTCCCATAACTTGGACTTTATTTGAAAGTAATGTAACATCATATATAATAAATTTAAATTTAGTATAATTATAAATTAAATACTTATAATATCATATATAATCCAATTATAACATTCCAACACCCATTTATTAATAAATTATTATTAAAATCATCGATTTGGGGTGTTAACTATTTGTTGTTTTTCATTAGAATTTCAGTTTGATATATCCTATCCTTGGAATATTACTATGGTTAAATAATCTATATAAGGTAAAAAATGATATAAATATAATATATATTAATTATTTATACATTTATACATTTATAGTAATCCATAAATGGTATTTATTGAAAATTTAATTACACCATTCATAGAGATGATAGGTTGTACGTATGCATGAACATTGTTATCACTTTTCAACGGATTAAAAGAAAGAAAGGTAAATATTAATTTACCTTAATAGAATCATTATAATATCATATATATAATATATATTAATTTTACTAATCCTTAATATCATCCCTTTTAATATTAATTCAAAAACAAATCAAATCGCTTTGTGGAGGTGGTAGTCCACATGTACACACGAGCGACATTATTGTTTTCCAACAGATGGGAAGAAGGTGGACAATGGTTGTTACATTATCATAATAAAAATTAATAATACTGAATATTCTTAATTAAATATTTTATAATGTATATCATATATTTTTAGGAGGTATAAGAACAAATAAAATTCAAAATGTTTGGTTAAGAGTTATACCTCTGTTGAGAAATCACTGTTGGTGTAAACCATAAGACTTAAAAGGATAGTATTTTAGAAATACTATAAGCTATAAGATGTGGGGAAGGAATATAGTAAGTTATTATTTTAAGTATTTTTCAATACATGAGTCTTAACATTTTGAATAATAATGAAGGGTTGGTTCCCTTTTATAAATTAGTGGAGGGGCACTCTTTGAATTACTTAAAGTATTAAATTTATATAAATTAATATTCTTGGAAAATGACTCAAAATTGATTTTTTTAGAATATTGGATGGTTATGAGTGTAAATCCACAAATTAAATAAAATTTGGACAATTTTTTGTTATTTTTTTACCCTAATATCTTATTTTTAACACCCTCGTTAACTCTATTGACAATTTTCATGATATTAATGTTTTTTACAGTTTAAGGGTTAAGAATGCTGCCATAAAATGGAAAGTGACTCATAAATGGACCATTATTGATATTTTAAACCAAATAAAATTCAATTAGACTAATATTATATTTTTATGAATTTTCAATCTTTTAGTAATATATTATTTATTATAAAATATCATTAATTTTATTTTTTGGAAATACATATAGTATTATAACATAATATGTGTCTAATTCATATAAAATGGATTCAAAATGGCATAGATTATATGATATGGATTATATGGTCATAATATAATCATAATATCACATTTTTATAGGCTTATATATCATTCTAAATCTTAACTTTTGGTTTAACCCCATGGTTAACCAATTTTAACCTTAACCATTGAAATGAATTTTTCAATATTAATGGGTTATATTTTACTTATAATGTAAATATTGGATCATAAATGGAAAAGAGATGAAATTTTAGACCATTTATCATCATTATTTACCTATTTTAAAAATTTTATGATTTTTAAATAATTTAATAAAATATTATTTAATTTAAAATACTATTAATATCATTTTAAGAACTATTCACATAATTTTTATTTGAAAAAAACATGAAAAAAATTTAATTAGAATCTGAAAATTTCAAGCATCTCTAATATATTATATTTATATTTAAAATTCATTGTAAACTTTATCTTATCAGTAAAAAATATTATTTTTAGAGTTTTTAAAATAATTTACATGATATTTTGTGTTGATTGCATAGAACTATGTCAGTGTTTTGTGAGAATTTAATGTAATTATTTTATCACTGAAAATAAAAAATAAATTACCAAGATAAAAACCATCATTTCTGTTGGTCGGAGTAGATCACTGAAGAGGGGGGTGAATTGAGTGTCTATAAAAATTTCTATTCAAAAAGTATTCTTAAAAGGTTTCACCAATAAATTTAAATACAGCCCAGTTAATCAAGGTTATACTATTATGAATGTTTGACCATTCAAATAACTTCTTAGAAGATTGATTAATTCTCAGTAATGTTTATATTTTTTATTAATATTACTTTTTAATCTATTCTAAAAAGGAGAGAAAATTATAACTTCTTTCCAAGATTAACTATCAAAGTGAATTTAGTGAATTCTGAATTAAATAGTAAAACAGAGAAAACTAAATCTAAACAGTACTGCAGATATAAAACAAGTGGTTTAGTCTCAAGCTGGGACCTAATCCACTTGACTTGGTGATCACCTGCCACTAAGTAGTTTATATAAATAAACTTGATCCACAACCTGGATCGGGGTTCACAATAGTACACATGACTATCTAGGTCACATGACCTCTTCCACAGTTCTACGTGGGTACAAACTACTATGCCACACGGGGACCTCTTCTACACTTATCCATTGGTATACACAAGTGTAAATAGATGTTTAAGAAAGTATATCTTGTATCCTTCAGTTTAATGCAGGAGACAGAGTGTGTTGTTATACAGATACACGCACTACTCGAAAGCTAATAAAATGATAGACAACAGAGCAGAAATGATGAGATAATATGTAAAAGTGCTCTGAGTGGTTATTTATGAAACTATAGACTTCAAGGATGAATCAAATGCATAAATCAAGTCCTCGTTTGGAAAACAGAGTATCGCAAGTCAGCTTTGGTGGGTGCTCTTCATGGTGAAGATATCGTCCATTCTATGATTCGAGTATGCTCTGTGTGTTATTCCGCAGTGTCGATTTGTATGTGACAATTTTCTCTTCAGAAATGTTCTAAGTGTTTTCTTCTTTATCATGCTCACACACTTGCTTCATGTTATTCCACTTTCATGCACACATTGTTTCTGGGCCGCACTAATATTTTATCTTGGAGTGCATGTGTTGGAGATGATAGGTTGCATGTATTCTGCACCTCATACCTCGTACTGTCAGGTGACATGTATACAAAGAAACATTAATTATGTCAGTGCATTTAAAATATTCAAATATGACCATTAGAGATTAAAATGAAAAACAAAAAAAACAGATTAAGAAATGGTGTCACAGTTTGTCTATAAACGGTGTCTCTATGAACCGATGTCTCCTTGAAATGGTGTCTAGATTGGTCACGGTGTCTGGTCATGGTGTCTGGTCACAGTGTCTCATAGTCATAGTGTCTCATGGTCACGGTGTCTGGTTATGATTTCTGGTCATGGTTTATGGTTCACGGTGTCTGGTTCATGGTGTCTGGTTCACAGTGTCTGGTTCACAATGTCTGGTTCACGATGTCTCATGGTCACAGTGTCTCATGGTCACGGTGTCTGGTTAATGGTGTCTCATGGTAACGGTGTCTCATGGTCACGGTGTCTAGTTCATGGTGTCTCAAACTTAGCCAAAAATCTATATTCAGACTTAAGTAGTGATATACATAAAATGAACTAAACTTAATCATTTATCAAAGAAATCATTATAAAGTAAATCAAAGATAGTGTACCATAATCAAACTGAATGTATATAACTTAAGATCTTTGGATAGCTTTACTAAACAACTATACATTTAATGTGAGATATATTACACGATATTAACAATGTTTATATACTGAATAAGATTTGTGATCATTAAAACTTGATTAATACATGAGGAGTCCAACAATCTCCCCTTTTTTGATGATCACAAATCATGTGTATTTAGAGTGTATATTTGTTCCAAGTACATATTCCCAATGTGCATATAACATATATAGGCCAATGTGTATATAACATATATAAATTTCTCCCCCTTTTGGGAATATAAAAAAGAGTGAATAGGAAAGGAGAAGAAAAGTTCATAATTCATTAGAGAAAAAGAGTTTCAGTATAAATAGTAGATAGAAAAATAAATGCAACAATAGTCCTATCAAAAGAAAGTAGTCATTGGTCTTCATCACTGGCTGGTCTTCTCTTTGTTCTTAGCAGCAGGATTAGAAGAAGAGGCCATAGGATCAGAGGTGGAGGTAGAAGAAGGGAGTGAGCAGGTTGTCATGGAAGGTAAAATAAGACCTTCAAAGATAGAAGGGGCCAATGTAGGTGAAGTAGAAGATCAGGGCAACTGTTGATCAAGGATTACAAGCCTGATCTGACTTAGGTCCTGACCGACAAACATAGAAGTGGAGGCTATGGCAGAGGTGAAGGTAGGAAAACCAGATCTGAGAGGGGAAGCCGCAGGAGAAACTATGGCAATACTATGTACATGAAGATAGGTCCTCAGAAGCTTGATAAAATCAACACTGATCTTCCCACCATACTGTATGGATTTTTCAAAGTCATCCTTATTTTCCATAAACCTATCCAACAGTCGAGTGAACTCTGGGATCTTTTGAACTTGAGTCTTTAAGGCTTGAGTAATAGGAGGAATCCTTAGATTTTCCACAAGGTACTTGAAATGATTGGTCCTATTAGTATTAGAGAAGATCCGGTTGAAATAGAATTCCACTTTCTTGGAAATTTTTTATTGAGCATCATTAGAAATCTTAGAATGGATTCTCACCAAATCAAGAACCCTCTCACTGTTATTAATAACTTCGGATAGATATGCTTTATTAAAACCACTAAGCACAGCCTCAAGTTCCTCTTTGACCACTGTTCAAAACATATCACTGTCTAAGGAAGGTTGAGAATATTTACCAGAGGCATTGGAAGTAGTGACAGCTGAGGTAAGCGATTTCAGTTGATTGAACACTTTCTGAAGGCACCCCTTATACTCATCAGTTATCTTTTTAAGACCAACAACAAGCTCACGCATCTCTTTCACTGTTTGTTTATTTATTTTAGCTACCTTTTTAGATAATGAAGCTAAATGAGGTTTAATCATAGAGGCAATATCCTGTGGGGTTTGAGAAACAACAGTCTCAACAGGATGAGAAGCAAGCTCAGATCTCGAATTCAGAACTTTATGCATTTCTTCAACCATACCTCTTAGAGTCTTTACTTCATCACTAAACAGTTTTTTCTCAACTCTGACTTCCGGAATCTAATGAAGTATTTTGGGTTGAATCTTCCAAATTACTTTTTCCAATAACTGTGAAGCATCTCTCTCACTTAAATTTTTTATAGGAGCTGGTTGGGTATTCAAGAGTTGTTCAACCCTAGCCAAAAGGGTTGCTCCAAATTCTTTCAGGACATCTTTACTCACCAAGGTTGGAGGTTCTAGTGAAGGCTCAGAGATAGAAGATGAGACAGGCTCAGATTCTGTGGAAGATATATCTTTAGGATAAGATGTCATTTTCATCTGAAACATAGTTGAAAGGTCAAGTCCTTTTACAAAGACTTTCTATGAGTCATTCACATCGAAATAATGGGTAAACTTATACCATGTGTCCACTAATCTTGGATCAATCAGATTTGTCACTATAACTGATTCCATATTGGGGAGATTCTCCCCCTCAATAGTTTTATCCTACTCAGGACTCAAAGACTTAGGACCTTGATTTATTTCCATGAATTCATCCCTTTCTTCCTCAATCACTTCCTTTCAAGCCAATTGAAAGTCTTGTTCCATTCTCTCGTCAGAAAAAAGAATTACTTCAGGAATAGCTTTTTCTTATGGGTGTTTCTCAAGGGTAGCTTCTTGCATAACATGAATTTATTCTTCTATATGTTCTTCCACATCATCCTTTTCATTTTCTTTAGCAACATATTCCTTTTCAACATCGGTTTAGTCTGCCAGATTAGCAACATCTTTAGGAGAAGGGACTTCTTTCTCAATTACTACTTGAGGAGTAAGAGTATTGTCTTTCTCATTAAGAGCAGTTTCTCTGGCAGGCACAACAACCACTTCTTCTTCTTCTTCATAATCCACAATAACTTCTTCTGGTTCCAAACCAGGATCATAAATACCTTTTGGTCTTGAGGGATGTTCCACTGGATTGAAATTTTCATATATCCTATCCTTTTTTTCACCCATTCCTTTTTCCAAGGATTGTAATTGATTTTCATCCTCTTTATAATAAATTTTGAGAGATAGAACTCATAATCCCTGATAACTTCTTAATTTTTTCCAACCAATCCTTTGGCATGTAGCATGGCTGAGATAAGCTGAGAATTGATTAGGTAGGATGACATGGATGTGGTCTTGATCAATTCACACATGTGGTGTATGTCATACTTACAAAGATTGATCTTATGTCCATTTTTCATGAGATGAATCAAAAATACATCCTGATATTTAAGTATAGAAAATTCACCTTTTATGGGGCTAATCAAGTTCTAAATAAACTTAAACAGAAGTCTATATTCTCAATCCAATTCAGCAGCAATGGCTCTCCTCTTGTTTCCATTGCCAATTAAACTTTTCATGGAATCTTCCAAAACAAAGAATTCACTTGGAGGTGGAGGATCTCTCTGGTAATCTTCAAAAATACCTTCATGAGGTGTCCTAAGGCATGCATCCTATAACCTCGAAGAAAACGTGCATCTCTGGCTATTTATCCAACTTATTAAAACATGAAGACTTTATGAACCAAACGAAAATTGTACATACTGATAAAATTGTGCAACTATCTTCTTGTAGATAGGTCTATATTCCTTTGAAAACCAATCTAACCAACCTTGATCATTCATTACTTTCAAAACCAGAGACTTACTCGAAATAATCCTCTTAGTGATTATCTCTTTCTTAGGTACAACTATTCAGTTCACCAGATTTGGATTCAGAGGACCCTCGGGTGCTAACTCGGGCGCGATCTTCTTCTTCTTTGAACTGAAATTCCCAGGAGTTGACAACGAAGGACGTTTCATCCTGGGAATTCACTGAAGGTTTGAGAGAAATAAGGTTTTAAGGGTTGAAGAAGGGTTACGGTTTGAATGAATAGAAGGGTGCTCGAGTGAAGGACATGTGAAACTTCTTTTATTTTATCATTTAGGAATACCAATCATCGCAAAAACAAAATCATGGGAAAGAAAAATGGTAAAATAAGTAATCACCATGATATGAGTTCTAATTTATAAATAAAATAACAAATCATTCTCACAGTTAGACAGTAACTAACTCTCACGGTGAGATAGTAACTAGTGTTTATAGTGAGACAGTAACAAGTGTATATGGTGAGACAGTAACTAGTGTTTACGATGAGATAGTAAACATGAAATAGTAAGCCCGAAGACAGTAAAATATTAAATAGTGAGATATAAAATAGTAAGATATTTACTTAAGGTTTATCATACCTAATTCATGGATGATGTAGTCTATTCATTCATAATTTAATGGTTTGGTGAATATATCAGCAAACTGATATTCAGTTTCAATGAATTCCAAAGTGATATCACCCTTTTGATAATGACCTCTAAAAAAGTGATATCTTATATCAATATGTTTTTTCCTATAGTGTGAAACGGGATTTTTTTTGAGATGTTAATAGAACTTTTATTGTCACAATTTATAGGTACATTCCTGAATTGATGTCCATAATCTAGTAATGTGTGTTTCATCCATAAAATTTGTGCTCAACAACTACCAGCAGCTATGTATTCATCTCCTATAGTAGATAATGCAATATAATTTTATTTCTTATTACACCATGATATTAGTAACTTGCCTAAAAAGTGACATGTTCCAGAGGTGCTTTTTCTATCTAACTTACAACCATCAAATTTAGCATCAGAATAACTAACTAGTTCAAATGATTGTCCTCTAGGATAGAACAGTCCTAGATTGGGTGTATGCTTGAGGTATTTAAAAATTCTCTTTACATCATTTAAATGATATTCCTTATGATTTGCTTGAAAATGGTCACACATACATACACTAAACATAATGTCAGGTCGACTAGTATCTAAGTAGAGTAAAATTTCAATCATTCTTTGATAAGTGGTTTGATCAATAGAGTTTCCATCTTCATCAAGATCCAACTTATTAGTGGTGCTAATTGGATTGTCACTAACTTTAGTTCTATCCAATCTAAAATGTTTTAGAATATCTCTAGTGTATTTAATTTTACTTAAAATAATACCATCATTATTTGGAAAGATTTGAAATCCAATAAAGAATTTTAGTTCACCTATTAAACTCATTTCAAATTCGTTTTGCATCATTTTAGAAAAATCAATACATAAATAATCTCTTGAAGATCCAAAGATAATGTCATCAACATAGATTTGAACAACTAAAACATCATTGGAAATTAATTTTATAAAAGGGTAGGATTATCTATTCCTTTTGTAAAACCTTAGGAAATAACAAAAGTACTCAGCCTATCATAACAAGCTCTTAGAGATTGTTTTAAACAATATAAAGTTTTTGATAATTTAAAAATATTATTTGGAAAATGAGGATTCATGAAACCAGGAGGTTTTTCAACAAAGAAATCCTCAGAAATATACCCATTTAGGAATTCACTCTTAACATCCATTTGATATAGGTTGAAATTCTAATGTGCAGCATAAGCAAGAAGAATTATGATGGCTTCAAGTCTAGCTACTAGTGCAAAAGTCTCCTCATAGTCAATTCCTTCTTCTTGACCATAGCCTTGTGCAACTAACCTAGCCTTGTTACCAGCTTCATCTACCTTATTTCTAAACACTCATTTAGTGTCTATGGTGAATGTGTCCCCGGGTCTTTCAACAATTTTCCAAACTTTGTTCCTTTCGAACTGATTAAGTTCTTCTTGCATAGCCATCACCCAAAATTCATAATTGATAGCATCATTGATGTTTTTAGGTTCATGTTGTGACAAGAAGACTTGATGTTCAACATGATTTCTAACAAAAGCTCTAGTTTGAGTTCCTTTGTCTAAGTATTCGATCATAGTATCTAAGGGATGGTTCTTAAGAGTTCTGATAGCTCTAGAAAAGGAAGGACTAGTGATTTCAGGTTCATCAATAGGTCCAGGTTCATTGTGACTTAACTCTAAGGAATTTCTAGAACTGTAATTTTTCACAGATTCTTTCAGATAATGGTTTAAAGATTTTGAATTAATGTCCAAATTTGATACATCATCCTCCAAGTTCTCTATAATGGTTTTAGGCTCATGTTGATCTATTTCATCAAATTTTACATGGACATATTCTTCCACACATTTAGTTATTTTAATGAACACTTTATAGGCTTTACTAGAAATTTAATATCCTAAAAATATTCCTTTATCACTCTTGGATGAAAATTTATCCATATTTTTCTTAGTATTAAGGATATAAACTTTTCAACCAAAAACATTGAAGTAGTTAACTTTGGGTTTTTGATTGTTCCATAACTTACAAGGAGTCCATTTAAGAATAGTTCTAGATAATACTCTATTGATTATGTAACATGTCGTATTTATAGCATCAATCCAAAAATAAATAGGTATGTTATATTCACTAAGCATTGTTCTAGCTATCTCTTGTAGGGTTCTATTTCTTCTCTCTACAGCTCCATTCTGTTGAGGTGTTCTAGGGGTAGAGAAAATGTGACTATAGCCATTTTGTGAGAAAAAGGATTCAAACACTTTATTTTTAAACTCACGTCCATGATCACTTATCAATGATTTAATTTTAAGTCAACTAAGATTCTCTACAGACTTGGCATATTTGGAAAAGTAAGAGCAGGCTTCACTTTTGTGAGCCAAAAAGAAGGTCCAAGTATATCTAGAGAAGTCATCTAAAAGAACATAAACATAGTGCTTCCCATTTAAAATAGAAACTCTAGATGGTCCAAAAAAAATCCATGGGGACCAGTTTGAGAGGTTGAGAAGTTGACACATCTTTCTTTGGTTTAAAGGAAATTTTGTGTTTTTTCCCTTTTGATAGGGATTACACACTTTATCATTTTGAAACTCAAGTTTGGGTAGGTCTTTGACTAATCCTTTTCTAGTTAGCTTTCTAACGGATTGAATATTATAGTGTCCTAGTATCCTATTCCAAATCCAATACTCTTTATGAAATACACTTAAGCATGAATCATTTTTAGAAACTAAAGAATCAAAGTTAACAGAATATACATTTTCATTTCTTAATGCATAAAACACTAATTCATTTTTAGAATTAAATAGATTGAATGAATCATTTTCAAATTTAACATGAAATCCATCATCACATAATTGTGAGATACTAAGTAGATTATATTTCAATCCATCAACAAATAGTACTTTAGAAATAAAACTGAGTTAGAGTTACCGATTTGGCCAAGGCCAATGATTTTTCCTTTGGTATTGTCACCAAATGTGACATGTCCTCCATCAAATTTTATTGGATTCTTGAAGCATGAGTATTCTACGGTCATATGTCTTGAACACCCACTATCCAAGTACCATAAACCTTTACAGTAACTCTTTAAGAATCTTTCCTATATAAATGATCAAGGGAAAATAGATTTTGGTACCCATACTTGTTTGGGTCCAGTAATATTAGTGATAAGTGATTTAGAAACCCATATCTGCCTCATAGGTTTCCTATAATCATTATGTAAAGTATTTTAAAGATAAACTCTATTGGATCCAAAAAAACATGAAACAGTAGAAAGTGTATCATAACATGAACTAGTTGATTTGTGTACAGAACTAGGAGTAAAGTTGTATGTCCTAGATTTAGAAACAAAGTTTGTTCTACCAATATTTATTTTTTCAGGTTGATAACCAATGCCAGTATTGTATTTAGGGGAAATTTGTTTACCTAGAATTTGAGTAAGAGTATTTTTTCCAATTGGTAAAATTTTCTAATTCATTCTTCAATTTCCCATTAGATATTTTTAATTCATTGTTCTCCTTGAACAGTTGATCATTTTTCTCTTTTTCAGTTGTGAGTTCATATTTAACAGTTATAGTAAGATCATATTGTTTCTTCAAAGATTTATATTTATCTTTTAGTGCATTTCATGTTTCTTCAATCATATTATAGTATTCAAACATTTCTTCAATAGATATATTTTCAGAGTCACTCTCATCTCCAGAATAGTATGAATTATGTACAGAGGATTCCAATTTTACCTCAGATGTGTTGGTCATAAAACACATATTGGATTTGTTAGCCTGTTCATCATGTGATGTTTTTGAGTCACTTGAACTGTCCTCAGAATAACTCTAGGTTTCTTTCATTTACTTTTCATACATTTTGTCTTTGTCTTAATATCTATTTTTTACTTGATCTTTGGATAGTCATCCTTGATATTTCCTTTGCGCTTATATTCATAGTAGATAATCACATCAGTATTGTCACTTATTTTCTAGTCTTTCTTCCAAATTCCTTTTTAATCATATCTTCCCTTGAAGTTAGGATTTCTGAAAAAGTTCTTCTTGTAAAATCTTTTGAATCTTCTGGATAATTGAGCCATCTCCTTATCATATCGGGTGATGATTATTCACTACTGGAAATTTCTACAGAAGCTTCCAATTTCCCTTTGTCTTTGTGTTTAGAGGTGGTGGTCTTAAATGCCACAGATTTCTTTTTTGGTTCATCCTCCTCTTCCTTATTGACTTTCAGCTCATCTTCATACATCATCAATGTCCCAATGAGTTATTTTACAGGTAGCTTGCTGATGTCATGTGATTTTCTAATAGAGACAGAGGTTCCTCTCCATTTGTCAGGTAGACATTTGAGAATTCTCATGATATGTTCCTTGGCAGTGACTTCTCTTCCAAGAGAAATCATTGTGTTGAAAATTTCATTGAACCTAAGATACATGTCAAAAATAGACTCATCATCATTAATTTTAAAGTTGTCATATTTAATAGTATAATTATTAAGTCTCATTTCTTTCACAATGGAAGTTCCTTCATGTGAAACAGACAAGGTGTCCCAAATTTCATGGGTAGTTTTACAAGAAGAAATTCTATTAAATTCTTCATCTCCTAAAGAGAAATATAAAGCATTCATATCTTTGTAATTTTTATTGTAGGCAGTTTGGGTAAGTTCATCCCAAGTGGTTCTGTTATTAGTAGGAATATTATATTCATCTATAATTGAAAACCAAATTTCAAAACCCATACTTTCTAAATTCATTTTCATTTTAATATTCCATTGAGCATCATTGGTTCCATTAAAGAATGGTGTTCTGTTGGTTGTATCACCTTCCAATATATTATCCATAATAAATACATACTTTGAGAGAGATAGAAATTTAGAATTAACAGAAATTTACAGATCTTTAAAGTACAACTACAATCAAAGTTGAATAAGGTTAAAAAACAGACACTTAATAAACATATTCTGATACCAAATGTTGGTCAGAGTAGATCACTCAAGAGAGGGGGTGAATTGAGTGTCTATAAAAATTTCTGTTCAAAAAGTATTCTTAAAAGGTTTCACCAATAAATTTAAATAGAGCCCAGTTAATCAATTTTATATTGTCATGAATGTTTTACCATTAAAATAAATTCTTAGAAGATTTATTATGTAATGGCTCAGACCCTCATGATCCATCCCTTTTCCAAATTCTAGGATCCTAAGGGGTCGACCCTCGATCGGTGTGACCGATTGGTGCGACCAATCGGCACCACCGATCGGCGCGACTGATCGGCGAGACTGATCAGCGCGACCTATCAGTGCGACTGATCGGAGTGACCTATCGGCACTATCGATCGGTGGGACCAATCGGTGCGACCGACCGATCGGTGTGACCAATCGGTGTTATCCATCCTTGTCGGGTTTTCTTTCTACAGTCTTTCCCGTAACGCCTCTTTAGGTCTTTTTTAACCTTTTGAAGTGTTTCAAGGCCATTTTTAAACCCATAATTAATATCTAAAAATCTAGAGAAACCTCCCTACTAAATAAAAATTAATCCAGTCGTGTGTAACCCCCCAACCACATAGAAGAACCACGATCCGACTTCCATGGTGTTCAAATTTCTTATCTCGTAACATTGGGATCTCATCTATTTATCACGCTGGATTTTCTTCTTCTTCATCTTGGCTAGTCTCCATTTTTTCTTTGTGTGTTCGAAGTCCTTTCTTTTCTGAGGCAAGTGGTGCACCTGTACCGAAGCCCTGCAAGTCGTGCATCCCCTGTTCCTGATGCGGAGTTGGAACTTCGATCTATTGATCAACCGAGTAGGGATTTTCTCCTTCGTCTCTCTTTTCTGTGTATCATGCGGGGTGGGCATGCTTTTGCCTCTATAGAAATTGATGAAACCGAACTTAACGAAGATAATTAACGGATCTTTAAATAATTAATGGGGGTGTGATCTATGTTTTGTTGTACTCTTTATGTTGTTATGTGTTATGAATTGTACGGGCCTATGCTCACTGAAAATCATGGTCATTGGTGGTATTTCTCTGTGCACTAATGAACCTCAGTGCTCCTGGATGTTTAAATAATGGTAAAATGGAATTGGTTAATTACGTATACTCGTTTAGATAAATTGAAAGCACCAGGATCAACCCTTTTCTATGATAACCCCGGTTAAAGCATAGTGGAATTGAAACCATGGAGTGTGTTAAATCTTTTAAATATGAAAATACATACATGGGACTGCCTTGTGTTGATGGTAGAGGACGTTTGTTTCTTTCACGGGCCAATTGATAGGGTGATGTGGGTGAGGATGGGATCCCCTATTGTTATACTTTCACTGGTTGTTAACTTGAGGTCGTGTGGTTACTCTGCTTATATCACAAATTGGGGTGGAATCCTTTGTTGTTGAAAAACCATTGGCTCCTGGATTTTTTTAGGAACATGGGGCTGTATCTCGGGGTTTTTCTTTGGTTACAGTACTTCGAGGGATCTCACTTATCCCTTTGCTGTTGTGACTTTTCAAGAGAACCGGGTGTGAATGCTTAAATTATTGTTTGGCTGTTTCTTTCCATTTGGCTTGTGGTTATGCCTATTAGTTTCCCAGTAGTGAAGAATTCACCCTAATGGGATCACTTGAACATGAGAACAATAATGATATAAATGGGGAATTGATTCTAGGATAAGTTGTGTCTTGGCCGTGAGTGTTGTGATGTTCTCTCATGAATGAATAATAACAAGGGTGTTTCTGCTTAGGTTTTAGAACCCCTAAGTTGGGATGAGTGTTTGTTACCTATAAATATATCTGTATCTTTTATGTTTCTTATTCTCACCCCACCCAAGTTGATCACTTAGTGCTGAACACCCCATTTCATGTGGAGGGTGTTTTTCCCAACACTCCTATGAGTGGATGCTTATTAACTCCTTTTCTGATCCCTTTCTCGGATAGCCCAAGACTCTTCGGGCAAGCTGTGATGACCTGAGGTCCATTATTAGCCCAAGAATATTTGGGCAGGGTAGTTTTGGTGGTTGGCCCAGGTGTTTAAGGGCAGGTTGTTTCCCAAGTATCTTCGGGATGAGGCCCAGGTGTCTTCGGGCATGACGGTAGCTTTCTAGACCAGGTGTCTTCGGGCGTGGAAGTGGTTTTTCTGGCCTAGGTATTTGCGGGCATGGTTACGTGAGGTTTTTGTGGCCCTGGTGTCTACGGGCGAGATAGCGGTTGTGGCCCAGGTGTTTGTGGGCGGGATGTGTGGTTGTGGCCCAGGTGTGTGCAGGTGGGTGTGGTAGTGGGACTGCGGTGAGAATGGTGGGATTGGTTCGATGCATAGGATGTCTTCAATAACAAGTGGTAAAGTGGCGTGGAGTATCGAAATATCGATGTTCTATTACTATATGTTACTTGACTTCTGTTATTTGGGGAGCGTGCCTTAGTGAGGTTTGGGTGGATAGCTTTTCCTTGTTGGGTGTTTTGTTATCTCTTTTTCCACTGGGCATTAGAATGTCTCCTCACTTGTGCACGAGAGTCTTGGTTTTCCCCACTCAGTGTACTTTTATGCTCACCCTACGTATATAAAACTATTTTTAGGTTTCCAAGAGGACTCCAGGGACTGTGCGGGACCGCACTAGCGCAGACCTTGGGGAAGTTGCTGTTGTCGTCTTATTTTTCTTGGTACTTTACCTTTGGAGTTTTCTGGTTTGTATTCCTTACTTTTGAGCATGCATATAGTAATGGTTTACTTTTGGATTTACCTTTAATTTCATCTTGGTTACTGTTGGGGTTTCTATCTTATCTCTCGATTCTATTAAAATAAAAAGGTTAATGCCTTCCATCTTGTGTTTGATTCTATACCCTTGGTGCTAGTCACCACTCTGGGACTTATTGAAGGTGGGTCTCAGGGGCCATTATCTCTCTTTCAACTTAAAGAAGGAAGGGTATGGCAATCTGTTGTCCCTTCCCTCCGTTTGGGGAAGGCAGGTCGTGACAGAATGGTATCAGAGGCGAGGTTGAGAGATAGGATGGATTATGGAGTTAGGCATAGTGATTATTGCATGGGGTGGTAGGGAAACAGTGTTGGATGACCTTGGTGTGTGAAATAGGTCAGGGAAGACCAGCTAGGAAACGGGATTTTAGGGCCCCCTGTGATCTGATGCAAGGACTATGGACCAACCGAACGACCAAGTGAGGCTACACTGATTATAGGGTAGAGACCCTAGGAAAGGTATATACATCATAATGACTTGTGTTCTCATGTTTATGGGGTGTTTATGGATTGAAATAAATAAGAATTTTAAGAAAATTTAAGAACAATATTCTGCACTACTTGGGCTTAGGCATTCTTTGTTTACCTTGCAGCTATGGCACCCGGGAGACAACCACGAGTTGTGCGGGAGATCGAGGCCCAAGAGGTTGACTCAACTGATCGACAGAGGGATGACCGAGAGGAGGAGGTTGATCAGTGGTAGAATATGCGTCGTTCTTTCCAGCAACAGACCCTCAGAAAGTATGAGGGAAGCACCTCTGACATGAAGACAGAGAGTTGTCTAGAGGAGTTGGTGATAGATTTTGGCTTAATCCGGGCTCCGATAGAGTACTGGGTTCCTCTAGACATGATCCAGATATGGGGAGCAGTGCATCAGTGGTGGATTCCCTACCTGGGGGAGAGGAGAGAGTCTGAGGTGGCATGGTCTGATTTCGAGGAGTTCCGGGTGGAATTCCTCTCTTCTACGATGAAATCTGAGAAGATGCAGGAGCTAATCTCCCTCCAGTAGGGGAGTATGTCAATAAGGGAGTTGGGGATAAAGTTCAAGGATCTCCTCCGCTTTGCTCCGGACCTCTATCTGGATGAGGAGTCTCGGGCGAGACGTTTAGAGGAGGCGCTCCGACCTTCCCTCTAGTATGTTGTTACCCCCTTCACCTTGCCGACATACTTGGAGGTCCAGAAGAAGGAAAAGGTGGTGGATAGGATGCACACGCTGGGAGGTGTTTCATGAGAGGGGATCCAGCTGGGATCATCTAAGGGGAAGGTCGTCAGCACCAGGCCTCTAACATCAGGGCCCTATAGGTTTCGACCGACAGGGAG
The DNA here is from genome assembly GCA_963277665.1 of Viscum album. Lineage (NCBI taxonomy): Eukaryota > Viridiplantae > Streptophyta > Magnoliopsida > Santalales > Viscaceae > Viscum > Viscum album. Next base: position 3,199,670 of record OY728122.1, on the reverse strand, counting down.
CAGGACCTAGCAGTTCCAGTTCCGATCTCTCGGCCCTCTCCCTTTCTCTTCAGGCCCAAGGCCAAGATTCTGCGTCTGTGGGAGCCATGGGAACCTCTTGAATCAGTTCCCGGATAGAGTGCAGTACGGAGGTGGCGGGTAGGTTCAGCACCCACCTCAGCAGCAGTAGTATCCAGTGAGGCCTTTCCAGCAGCAGCAGTAGGGTCAGAAAGCTCCCGCTCCTCCAAGGGTAGATGTTGCAGGGGGAGGCCGACCTTAGGGAACTCCTCAGGGACCTCGTACACGGCATGGTCGGGGAGGTGGCCGACAGTCAAGGGGCAGAGGAGCTGGGCGTGGGAAGTTGCACGCCGCGGAGGCAGCGGTTCTAACAGGACCGGAGGCCGTTCGAGGTACAATCAGTTTGTTTAAAACCCTTGCATATTCCTTGTTCGACACCAGAGCGTCTCACTCCTTTGTTGCACCCAGTCTAGCCTGTGCTTTGGGTCTAGATGCCGAGAGAATTCCAGTGCCCCTGGTTCTGAGTAAACCAACTGGAGGTCAAACCTACTTGTTATATGTTTGTCGAGGATGCAAACTAATGATACGGCCACATCAGTCAATCAGGGACCTCCTACTATTGCAGATACAGCCATACGATGTCATCCTAGGCATTGACTGACTGTTATATATAATTTTCGTCATTGACTGTTTCTGAGGAAGGGTTTTTTTTTAGACTTAGGTGGCCAACGTGTTACTTTCACCGGCGAGCAGGGTGTCCAGAAGGGCAGCAGACGAGAAGAACCCCTCCTATCCTGGTTAGCTAGGATATCAATGGATTCAGTGGATGAAGATATGGTGGAGGTTCCAGGGATCTTCAGTTAGTTTATGGACGTCTTCCCTGAGGAGGTGACGACTCTACCCCCTTGACAAGATATCGAGTTTGGGATAGACCTGTAGCCCGGTGCTCGTCCGATTTTGATGGCCCCCTACCGGATGGCACCTTCGGAGCTATGAGAGTTGCGGATTTAGATTGACGATATGATGAATCTGGGTTATGTCTAACCAAGTGTGTCACCATGGGGTGCTCTAGTCTTGTTTGCGAAGAAGGAAGACGGTGGTATCAAGTTGTGCATAGACTACAGGAGGCTGAATCAGGTGACAATCAAGAATCGCTACCCTCTTCTGAGGATAGACGATCTCTTTGACCAACTCAAGGGGGAAGGATGGTTCTCGAAGATCGACCTGTGGTCTGGATATCACCAGTTGAGGGTGAAGGAGGGAGACATCTCAAAGATGGTCTTCAGGTGCAGATATGGGCACTTCGAGTTTGTGTCCATGTCATTCGGTGTTACAAATGCTCTAGCTATATTCATGGGGCTCATGAAATCCATCTTCCAGGAGTGCCTGGACCGGTTTGTAGTTGTGTTCAGTGACGAAATCCTGATCTACTCAAGAACATATGAGGATCACGCTGAGCACCTGAGGACGGTTTTGTAGGTCCTCCGACAGCACCAACTATATGGAAAATTGTCCAAGTGAAAGATTTGGACGCGAGAAGTGAACTTCCTTGGACACGTGGTGTCCGAGCGGGGGATAGAAGTGGACCCATCAAAGGTCGAGGCAGTTGTTTCTTGGGCATCACCCAAGAACATGGAAGAAGTCTGTAGCTTCCTTTGGCTCACAGGTTACTACCAGAGGTTCGTACCCAACTTTTCCCGAGTTGCATCACCTTTGACAGCCTTGACGAAGAAGGACCAGGCTTTTGAATGGGATGAGCAGTGTGAGGCAGCCTTCAGCTATCTGAAGAAGAAGTTAGTGAGTTCCCCAGTGCTGAGATTGCCAGAAGAAGGGGTGGCGTATGAGGTGTACTGTGATGCTTCAGTACAAGGCCTTGGGTGTGTTCTGATGCAACGACAAGGAGTGATCTCTTATGGGTCTAGACAGCTACTCCCTTGTGATCGTAATTATTCCACCCACGATCTGAATCTTGTAGTGGTCATTTTCACACTAAATTTGTGGTGGAATTATCTCATCGGAGAACGGTTTGTGGTCTTCACAGATCACAAAAGCTTGAGGTATATCTTCTCCCAGTGGGGCCTCAACTTACGGCCACAAAGGTGGATAGAATTCCTCCAGGATTATGATTTCAAGATTTCCTACACCTTAGGGAAAGGAAACGTGGTGCCTGATGCCTTGAGCAGGAAGTCACAGAGGGATGTGTTCTGAGAGTCGATGGTTGCTTGGAGGGTGATGGAGGAATTGGTTGCCCTGCACCTGGATGCGAGGATGGATAGTGGAAGGGGTTTCCTGTATCATATGACAGTACAGTCTTCCCTGTTACTTCAGGTGGAGGAGTCTCATTGGGGAGACCCAGAGTGCGAAGTGATGTGTGACCGAGTTGATGAGGGAGATGCTCCGGGAGGATGGATAGAGGATGGTCAGAACCGGATACTTTTCCAGGGGAGAATGTTCGTTCCGGAGGCGATGCATGAGAGGGTCCTTGGTGAGTTCCACAGCTCACCCCTATCGGTGCATCCAGGAGTTTCCAAGATGTACCAGGATCTGAGGGGATAGTTTTGGTGGCCCAGGGTAAAGCGGGCAGTGGCAGAGTGTGTGGCCAAGTTCCTAGTGTGTTAGTAGGTGAAGGCTGAGCACTGAGTTCCAGGTGGTTTGTTGCAACCCTTAGATGTCCTAGAGTAGAAGTGGGACGACATCTCGATGGATTTCATCATGGGGATACCCCAGGTTCAAGGAGAGTGTGACGCCATCTGGGTAATAGTGGACCAGTTGACGAAGTTGGCTCACATTATGGAGATCAGGGAGTCGAGTGTGGTGGACGCTCTAACACAAAGGTATGTGGACGAGGTGGTGTAGTTTCATGGAGTTCCAAGGTCCATAGTCTCGGATAGGGATGCACGATTTATCTCACGAGTCTGGAGGGGTTTGCAGCATGATTTTGGCACCCAGCTGCGCCTTATCACTGCTTTCCACCCCCAGACAGATGGGCAGACAGAGCGCACTATCCAGACCTTGGAGGATATGCTGCGAGCATGCATCCTGGACTTCAAAGGATCATGGGTGCTACACTTACCTCTGGTAGAGTTCGACTACAACAATAGCTACCACTCTACCATTGGCATGGCTCCGTTCGAAGCTTTTTATGGGAGACCGTGTCACTCACCCGTGTGCTGGAAAGAAGTTGGGGAGGCAGGTGTTCTTGGCCCGGAGGTGGTACAGAGTACAATGGAGAAGGTTTAGCTTATACGAGAGAGGATGAAGGTGGTTCAGGACTGGAAGAAGTCATATGCGGATGATAATAGAAGGTCGTTGGAGTTCGAGGTCAGGGACCATGTGTTTTTGAAGGTCTCCCCTCGGTGTGGGAAGCGGAGTTTCGGCAGGGGAAGTAAGCTTTCTACCAGGTTCATCGGACCCTTTGAAGTATTGCGGTGGGTCGGTGAAGTGGATTATCAGCTAGCAATACCACCTTCGCTACTGAGGATACACGATGTATTCCATGTGTCTCAGCTCTGACGATATCTGCACGACGTTTCACACATCCTCGACTGGGGAGAGCTAGATATCGAAGACGATGCAACCTTCGTGGAACGACCAGTGATGATTGAGGGTCGTGAGGAGAAGGTGCTTCATGGATGAACCATCTCGTTGGTTCGCATGTTATGGATGCATGGTGGGCTTGAGGAGAGTACCTGGGAGAGGGAATCATAGATGCATGCCCAATACCCCGAGTTTTTTTGAGTGTTATCCTGTTTTTTCAGTACTTGTTTGTTGTGTAATGCTTTACCTTGTTGATTATGTTATGAATGTGTGTGAAGTATCTTAAAGGATGGGGAGGGGAGGACCTGATTCCTAGTTAGGATGCATTAAAGTGGATGTGCCTGAACCTGTGCGGGCGAGTCAGTGCCGCCCAAAGTGGATAGTATCTTAACGCGGAGGAAGGGAAACCCCTCTCCCACATGGCTGAACAGTTTAGTCTTTTGTTTTGCATGGTTGAGTAGAGAAATAAGTGGTAGGAAATCCGTGATTGTTCATGAGATAAGGTGTTCCTATGCCGGAGAGGTTCACTCCTGAGAGGTATCTTTCGGGGTGGTTGTTCGGACCCCATCTTCCCTTCGGGTCTAGTTTTTGATTCTCAAGGGTGAGAATGGTTTGAGAGGTATCTGATGTAATGGCCCAAACCCTCATGATCCATCCCTTTTCCAAATTCTAGGATCCTAAGGGGTTGCGCCTCGATCGGTGCGACCGATCGGTGTTATCCAGCCTTGTCAGGTTTTCTTTCTACAGTCTTTCCCGTAACGCCTCTTTTAGGCCTTTTTCAACCTTTTGAAGCGTTTAAATGCCGTTTTTAATCCCATAATTAATATCTAAAAATCCAGAGAAACCTCTCTACTAAATAAAAATTAATCCAGTCATGTGTAACCACTCAACCGCGTGGAAGAACCATGATCTGACTTCCAAGGTGTTCAAATTTCTTATCCCATAACTTTGGGATCTCATCTATTTATCACACTGGATTTTCTTCTTCTTCCTCTTGGTTAGTCTCCCCATTTTCCTTGTGCGTTTGAAGTCCTTTATTTCTCGAGGCAAGTGGTACACCTGTACCGGAGCCCTGAAAGTCGCGCATCCCCTGTTACTAACGTGGAGTTGGAACTTCGATCTATTGATCAACCAAGTAGGGATTTTCTACTTCGTCTCTCCTTTCTGTGTATCAGGTGGGGTGGGCATGCTTTTTCCTCTATTAAAATTGATGAAACCGAACTTAATGAAGATAATGAATAGACCTTTAAAGAATGAAAGGGGGTGTGATCGATGTTCTGAAGTACTCTTTATGTTGTTATGTGTTGTGAATTGTACGGGCCTATGCTCACTGAAAATCATGGTCATTGGTGGTCTTTCTCTATGCACTAATGAACCTCGGTGCTCCAAGATGTTTAAATAACGGTAACATGGAATTGGTTAATTACGTATACTCGGTTAAATCACTACGGGAAAAATGAGCAATTGCGACGGGTTATTTGCGACGGGATTTATTCCCGTCGCAAATAGTCATGTTAAAAACTTATTTGCGACGGGGGTATTTCCCCGTCGCAAATAGTTTTCCCGCGATGCGCGCCAAATCGCGGGAAAACTATTTGCGACGGGATTGCTTTCCCCGTCGCAAATAACCGGCGGCGGTAAAAGGTATTTGCGACGGGAATATCCCCCGTCGCAAATACTATGTCGGCAGGGGTTATTTGCGACGGGTCCCGTCGCAAATAACTATTTACCGGTTGACCGTAATAAATGTTGGCTAAGGTATTTGCGACGGGTACCGTCGCAAATAATAATATTTGCGACGGGAATCCCGTCGCAAATGGTCCCGTCGCAAATAATCTAACCTATAAATACCCCCATCCGTTTTTTTCATTTCATTCTCATTCCTTATCTTCTCCTTCTCTGAAAATTATATTTCTAGAGTTGAGTTTTTCTCCAGTTTAATTTGTTTCTCCGGAGCTGATATTAAAGTTTTCAAGAACGATCAGAACAGATCATTTTTCAAGGTATTTTTAATTTTTTATTTATTTTTAATTTTTTATTAGTTTCAATTATTATTAATTAGTTGTAATTTAATTATGTTTACATTGTTTTATTATTTAATAAATTTAAATTATTAGTATTGTTTGGTAATTAGGAATAATTAGTAATAATTTTTAATAATTAAGAATAAATATTAATAATTAGTTATAAATACCAATAATTAGGAATAAGAACATTATTACATTATTAGTTTATTTTATTATTAATATTAAAATAATATAATTTTTTATATATATACAATTCTTTTTTCATCTGTGTGTTTGCTGTCTTCACATGTATTATTTGTATGTGGAGATAGAAAACGCACAGATGAAAGAAGAATTGTATATAAATTAGAAAATTATATTATTTTAATATTAATAATAAAATATATTAATAATGTTATTATTTATAATTATTGGTAATTATTTCTAATTATTGATAATTATTCATTTAATTACTAATAATTAGAAACAATTATCAATAATTATCAATAATTAAGAATAATTAGTAATAATTAGTAATAATTACCAATAATAAGTATTAATTACCTATAATTAGTATTAATTACCTATAATTAGTATTAATTACCAATAATTAGTATTAATTACCAATAATTAGTATTAATTACCAATAATTTGTATTAATTACCAATAATTTGTATTAATTACCTATAATTAGTATTAATTACCAATAATTAGTATTAATTACCAATAATTAGTATTAATTACCAATAATTAGTAATAATTAGGAATAATTAACAATAATTAGGAATAATTAGTATTAATTAGGAATAATTAGTATTAATTAGGAATAATTAGTATTAATTACCAATAATTAGTATTAATTACCAATAATTAGTATTAATTACCAATAATTAGTATTAATTACCAATAATTAGTATTAATTACCAATAATTAGTATTAATTACCAATAATTAGTATTAATTACCAATAATTAGTATTAATTATTAATAATTACCAATAATTATCAATATTTAGGAATAATTAACAATAATTGCCAATAATTACCAATAATTAGTAATAATTACCAATAATTAGTAATAATTACGAATAATTATCAATAATTAGTAATAATTAGTAATAATTAGCAATAATTAGTAATAATTAGCAATAATTAGAAATAATTAGCAATAATTAGTAATAATTAGCAATAATTAGTAATAATTAGAAATAATTAGTAATAATTAGAAATAATTAGTAATAATTAGAAATAATTAGTAATAATTAGAAATAATTAGTAATAATTAGTAATAATAAGAAATAATTAGTAATAATTAGATATAATTAGTAATAATTAGAAATAATTAGTAATAATTAGAAATAATTAACAATAATTAGTAATAATTAACAATAATTAGTATTAATTACCAATAATTAGTATTAATTACCAATAATTAGTATTAATTACCAATAATTAGTATTAATTACCAATAATTAGTATTAATTACCAATAATTAGTATTAATTACCAATAATTAGTATTAATTACCAATAATTAGTATTAATTACCAATAATTAGTATTAATTATTAATAATTACTAATAATTATCAATATTTAGGAATAATTAACAATAATTGCCAATAATTACCAATAATTGCCAATAATTACCAATAATTAGTAATAATTACGAATAATTATCAATAATTAGGAATAATTAGTAATAATTAGCAATAATTAGCAATAATTAGGAATAATTAGCAATAATTAGAAATAATTAGCAATAATTAGTAATAATTAGCAATAATTAGCAATAATTAGAAATAATTAGTAATAATTAGAAATAATTAGAAATAATTAGTAATAATTAAAAATAATTAGTAATAATTAGAAATAATTAGTAATAATTAGAAATAATTAGTAATAATTAGAAATAATTAGTAATAATTAGAAATAATTAGTAATAATTAGAAATAATTAACAATAATTAGTAATAATTAACAATAATTAGGAATAATTAGGATTAATTAGGAATAATTAGTATTAATTAGGAATAATTAGTAATAATTACCAATAATTAGTAATAATGATTATTAATTACCAATAATGATTATTAATTACCAATAATTAGTATTAATTACCAATAATTAGTATTAATTACCAATAATTAGTATTAATTACCAATAATTAGTATTAATTACCAATAATTAGTATTAATTACTAATAATTAGTATTAATTACTAATAATTAGTATTAATTAACAATAATTGCCAATAATTAACAATAATTAGTAATAATTAACAATAATTAGCAATAATTACTAATAATTAGCAATAATTAGTAATAATTATCAATAATTAGCAATAATTAGCAATAATTAGCAATAATTAGCAATAATTAGCAATAATTAGCAATAATTAGCAATAATTAGGAATAATGAGCAATAAATAGGAATAATTAGCAATAATTAGCAATAATTAGCAATAATTAGCAATAATTAGCAATAATTAGAAATAATTATCAATAATTAGAAATAATTAGCAATAATTAGCAATAATTAGCAATAATTAGCAATAATTAGAAATAATTAGAAATAATTAGCAATAATTAGCAATAATTAGCAATAATTAGCAATAATTAGCAATAATTAGCAATAATTAGCAATAATTAGCAATAATTAGCAATAATTACCAATAATTTGGAATAATTACCAATAATTTGGAATAATTACCAATAATTTGAAATACTTACCAATAATTTGGAATAATTACCTTATTACATTATTTGTATATTTTATTATTAATATTAAAATAATATAATTTTCTATATTATATACAATTCTTTTTTCTTCTGTGTTTTTTCTGTCTCCACATGTAATATTGGCATTCTTTTTCAAAATTATCAACCTACTTGCCAATGGAGAGGTGAAAGTGAATGCCAATATTACATGTGGAGACAGATTGTGAAACACACAGATGAAAGGAGAATTGTATATAATATAGAAAATTATATTATTTTAATATTAATAATAAAATATACTAATAATGTAATGATGTTATTATTATATAATTAATATTTATGAAAAAAATTATATTAGTATTATTAAAAAAATAAAAAATCAATATAATATTAAAATTATCAATATTTGTAACAGGTTTTGCTTTATTCTCAATATATTCAATCCTTGCTTGTGTTTTTTCTAACAAATTATTCAAAACCAGTAATGCTTTTATATTTTATAGAAAAATATGGAACAACGAGGTCGTCAACAGTCATTATTAGATGACCGCATATGGATAAATCAACGTAGAAATCCAAATGGTTCTAGTTTAAATCCAGTATATATAGAGGGTGTGGAGAGTTTTTTATCATTTGCGGCATCAAATCCAGAATTTGTTTCAGAAGGAAAGATAAAATGCCCTTGTAGAAAATGTGCATTGAGAACGTTTGACACGTTTGACAAAGTGGGGGAACATCTCTTGCGTTTTGGTTTTCAAGCAGATTATGTTTTTTGGTATCAACACGGTGAACGAAGTTCCAGAGCAGGTGATACCAACTTGATTCCGGATCCATCCCAGTTTCAAGATTTAGTACATGATGTTGCAGGTTCATCTGTTCAACATACAGAAACTCCGGCTGATATAGCTTCAAATCCTGAGTTGGGACGGTCTGAATTTTATGAGTTGTTGAAGTCTGCTGAGGATGCATTATATCCTGGCTGCAAGATGAGTAAATTAGAAGCAGTTGCAAAATTTATGGCTATCAAATCAGATAACGGAATGTCAAACACATGTTTTGACCAGATATTTTCTTTGCTGAAAACACTGTTACCCGAAGGAAATGTTTTACCTGCAAATTACTATGAAAGTAAGAGGTTGGTTCGAAATTTGAGACTTACTTGTCAGAAGATTCATGCATGTTCAAATGACTGCATTTTATATTCAGGGGAAAATGAGTCGTTGGATAGTTGTCCCACATGTGGGCAACTGAGATATAAAGAAGGACAACACGGGAAGTCTGGTTTGATTCCTGTAAAACAGTTGAGATATTTTCCGCTTACATCCAGACTTCAGCGTTTATTCATGTCTAAGAATACAGCGACAATGATGTCATGGCATAAAGAGAATATTTCAACCGATAAAAGCTTGAATCATCCAGCCGATGGTGATTCATGGAAACATTTTGATAGAGTGCATCCATCATTTGCTTTAGAAGCTAGAAATGTTCGACTGGGCCTTTCCACTGATGGTTTCTGTCCGTTTGGATCTTATGGTAGTCAATATTCATGTTGGCCTGTTTTTTTAACTCCGTATAATTTACCTCCATGGATGTTGATGAAGGAGCCATATATCTTTTTGACTTTACTAATTCCAGGACATCCGAAGAAAAATATTGATGTTTATTTGAAGCCATTGATTGATGAATTAAATTTATTGTGGAGTACTGGTGTCAGTACATATGATGTTGCAACGAAACAGAATTTCATACTGAGAGCAGCATTGATGTGGACAATAAGTGACTTCCCGGCTTATGGGATGTTATCTGGCTGGAGTACACATGGTCAGAAATCATGTCCTTACTGTATGGGAGAGAACAAAGCATTTATGCTCATTCATGGAAAGAAACCTTGTTATTTTGACTGTCATCGCAGATTTCTTCCAGCTGATCATCCTTTTCGCAGAAACAGATCTCATTTCAGAAAAGGAACAGCTGAAAGGGATGGACCTCCAAAAATGCTATCAGGTTCGGAGTTAAAATCGGTTGTATTTTCATTACCTCCCATCACTTTTGGTCCCACAATAAACCAACAGAAAATTTCTGGTTTTGGGAAAGAACACAATTGGATTAAACGTAGCATATTTTGGGATTTGCCATATTGGTCTGATTTGTTGGTCCGACACATGTTAGATGTCATGCATATTGAGAAGAACTGTTTTGATAATTTGTTTCATACAGTTTTGGATACGCCAGGAAAGAGAAAAGACAATGTAAATGCACGTTTAGATCTTGCCCAAATTTGCAGGCGTCCAGAATTGGAACTATTTGAGAATGTCAGAACAGAAAGGTTACTGAAACCAAAAGCAGCTTATACACTGTCTAAAGAAAACCGTTTATTATTTTGTCAGTGGATTGCAGATTTGAGACTTCCATATGGTTGTGCTTCCAATTTGGGTAGATGTGTAAAGAATGGTCATATTACTGGATTGAAAAGTCATGATTGTCATGTTATAATGGAGAGACTTCTACCCATTGGATTAAGAGGTCTGTTGAATTCTGTGATTTGGGATTCCATAACAGACATGTCTCATTTTTTTCGGGAAATTTGTGCGGCTACGGCAGATTATGATGCTCTAGGCAAACTTGAAAAAGATGTTGTTGTAATTATATGTAAACTGGAAAAAATATTTCCGCCGTCTTTCTTCGACTCAATGGAACATTTGATGTTACATTTGCCATATGAAGCCAAATGTGGAGGTCCGGTACAGTTTCGATGGATGTACCCATTTGAAAGATGCATGCAAAAATTGAAAAGAAAAGTACGCAACAAAGCATCTGTTGAAGGATCTATTGCAGAAGCTTATTTGCAAGAGGAAATATCTTTTTTCTGCTCCCATTATTTTGAATCTGAGTATCCTTCAAAACACAACCGAATGGGACGGAATGAGAGGAATATTGATGAAATCGACAATCAATTATCTGTTTTCAACCAGTCAGATCTTGGTTTTGGTGGAGTTTCTGAACGCTGGATTTCAGATGATGAACATCATAGAGCTCATACGTATGTTCTGCTCAACTGTGAAGAGATGACATCAGTTGTACTGTAAGTGTTTATATCACTTATTCTATCATTTATGTTACAGTAAATAACTTTGGTTTTTATAGGTTGTATGATAATCATATCAAGAAACAAATTCCACAAATTACAGCAGCTGCTCTCGAAGAACGGCGACTGAAACATTTCTCTCAGTGGTTTCAAAAACTGGTAACATAAATTCTTTATCATTTAGCAACTCATTCAATGTATAGTTTACTATATTGATAATTATTTCACAAATCTTCAGGTGTCTCGACATGCTGATAAAATTGACAAACGGCTGTGTGTATTGAGTAACCCACCTTCCAAACTTGTTAAAACTTATAATGCATATGTGGTGAATGGATTTCGATTCCACACGCATGCATATGGGGAATCGAAAAAAACAATGAACAGTGGAGTTAGCTTGAGAGGATCTCATCATCGAGAAAATGAAGTTGACTTTTATGGCATACTTGATGAAATCATTGAACTCTGTTATCTTGGACAACATTACATAACCATGTTCAAATGTCGGTGGTTGGATACAGAGAGAGGCGTGCGTGTTCATCCGACTCATGGAATCATCGATATTAAATGTAAAAGTGTTCTCGCAGTAAATGAACCATTCTTATTGGCTCAACAGGCATATCAAGTTTATTATGCAAAGTACTGTGCAACATCAAGAGACTTGACTGATTGGTGGAGTGTAATAAAAATCAAAATTCGAGACAATCAGTTTAGTCAAAGTGAATGTGCTTTCACTGATGTGCAAAGAATTGAAGTTTTTCAAGAAAGTACTCAAAATCAATCTTTTTTACAAAGAGATATGAGTATCGATGACGACACCCCACATTTAAGAGTCGGTGATGACGATGATGTTAATGATGTCACACATGAATTTGAAATGGTAAGAGATGAAGAAACTGCAACTCGAATGGATATCGATGATGTTGAGGAGGAATATGAAGATGACATTGACATATATGAAGATGATGATGAAGATGAACACTTATAGAATTCCATGGTATTTATATACAATCATAATATGTATATATGTATATATAATAGTAATTATCAATTATTTGCTAATATTAATATTTTCTGTTTCAGATGGACGAGGCCACATTTCGTGAGTTGACGGAGGCTGACCTGCCTTTCGATGCGGATGAGTTGCTGGCAGATGACCCTTAGCTTGCAGGCGCTCCAGGGAGTACGCGGAGGGGGCGCGGTCTTGCACGATTGATGATTCCTGACCCCGTCCCCGAGCGACGTCCACATCTTGGGTTTGATCCGCACACCCGGAGGTGTGATAACCTGTGTAATAACCTGTGAATTTGACTAAGATTTCATTAATCTATTCACATAATAAATGTTTATTATTTTTTCAGTTTTTCGCATATAGCAGTCGGACAGGGCAGCGCTATTTTGCGCAACTATTTCTCTCAGCCGTGGACCACATGGGAGCAGATTCCCATTGATGTGCAGCAGGCCATGTTCGGCCATTGGTTGGTACGTACGTAAATAAATAATTTTTATTTTGAAAATTATTTCATTTCTAACTTGATATTTTGATTTATTTGTAGGGTTTATGGTATCCGATCGAGGATACCATGCATGACGCCATCCACGAGGCATGGGAGGTGACCATGCGTGATCGCCTTCGTCAGTTTTTGCACAATTTAAGAAAAGCTGCGATGAAGAAAGAAGGAGTGTCAGATTTTGAGGAGTCATGTAGAGCACACCGACCAGAGTACATTTCATCCCATGTATGGGATGGATTATGTGCGCACTGGTTGAGTGGTGCCTTTCAGAGGAGATCATCGGTGGGGAGGCAGAATCGGGGGAGGCAGGAGGTGACTCATCGAGCTGGGAGTCGTTCTTTCAGTACTCATAGACAGCATCTGGTACGTACATTATTTATAAATATTTTATATAACTATAAATATTAACAGTTTATTTTTTATTCTTATAGGCTGTCGAGCACCCCGATATTACAGAGTACGACGTATATCGGAGGATGTATAGTGATCCTGCTACTGGGGAGCTCAGAGGTGATCGTCAGCATCACATCGTGGTCAGTATTATTTGTTTTCAAGTTTAAAAATTAACTGCATATAATATATTCACAATTTTAATTTTAAATTGCAACTATAGGAGTCATATGAGGCCGCAGCGGCACAGGCCCAGCCTGAGAGTCAGGCCGAGTCATTAGATCAGACCACTGCCCGTCAGTTTGTTGAGGCGGCATGGATGCAGGCCACCCAGTATGCCTTCGAGAAGGGCCGGGTAGTTGGTATCGGCTCTCGACTGACTCCCGGAGATTATTATGGCAGTGCTGCGATGTCGGCGTCCAGCTCGAGGGGAGCTCGTGCATCTTCTTCTACACAGTATGAGGAGCAGTTGCGATCTCAGACTGCACAGATAGAGAGTCTCCGACAGGAGCAGGAGCAGATACGTCAGCAGCATGAGGAGGAGCGTCGACGCCAGCAGCAGCTGTACGAGGAGCAGACGAGTCGGTGGCAGCAGCAGCATCAGGAGCAGATGGAGTACATGCGCCGACTCACTCATGCTTTAGGGATGGAGTTTCCTCCACCACCATCTGCAGATCCCCCACCTCCCCCCCCCTCCTACAGATTAGAGTTTGTATTTCTGTTATAAAATTTGTGAAATCAAAATATTTTTTTTTCTATTCGTAGTTTCTGTCTCATTATAAAATATTAATAATATTATATTTTAAATAACAATATTAATATGAATAATAATAATATTTATATTTTATAATATTAAATTTTATATATATATTAAAATTTTATTTATATAATAAAATTTTATATATATATTAAAATTTTATAATATTATAATTTAATTATTTTTTTGTAATACTTGAATTATTTTAATATTTGAATGTAAAATATTTCTATTATTTTTATATTAATTAAAATAACTTATTAATATTTTTTTTATTTATGAATTATAATTATAATATTATTATATTAATTAAATTATTTATTAATATTCTATTATTTTTATTTTTGAATTATAATTCTACTATTATTATAGTAATTAAAATAATTTATTATTTTCATTTGTAAATTATAATTCTATTATTATATTAATTAAAATAATTTATTAATAATTTATTTTTTTTATTTTTTTTATAGTATTTGCGACGGGATACTATGCCCGTCGCAAATACTAGTATTATTAATAATTTTTTATTTTTTTTTAAAAAGAGTATTTGCGACGGGACCCGTCGCAATTAATATGAATAGTATTTGCGACGGGTCCCGGTTCCCGTCGCAAATACTAGTATTATTAATTTTTTTTATTTTAAAAAAAAAACGTTATTGCGACGGGCCCGTCGCAATAACTGTTTAAAAAGTTTTTTACAAAAATACGGAATACTATTTGCGACGGGGAGAATGCCCGTCGCAAAAAAAGGCTTTAGCGACGGTCCCGTCGCAAATAAGTGTAGTTGCGACGGCGTTTTCCGCAACGGGCTATTTGCGACGGGACCCCGTCGCAAATGGCCCCGTCGCAAATGGCTATTTGCGACGGGATCCCGTCGCAAATAGCCCGTCGCAAATACCTGTTTTTCCAGTAGTGAATAAAATGAAAGCACCAGGATCAACCCTTTTTTGTGATAACCCCGGTTAAAGCACAGTTTAATTGAAACCATGGAGTGTGTTAAATATTTTAAATCTGAAAATACTTGCATGGACCTGCCTTGTGTTGGTGGTAGCAGTCGGTTGTTTCTTTCACAGGCCGATTTCTGGGGTGATGTGGGTGGGGATGGGATCCCCTATTGTTATACTTTCGCTGGTTATGAACTTGAGGTCGTGTGGTTACTCTGCCTATATCACTAATTGGGGTGGAATCCTCTGTTATTGAGAAACCATTGGCTCCTGGATTTTTTCGGGAACATGGGGCTATATCTCGGGGTTTTTCTTTGGTTCCAATACTTCAAGGGATCTCACTTATCCCTTTGTTGTTGTGACTTTGAAAGAGAACCGGGTGTGAATGCTTAAATTACTGTTTGGCTGTTTCTTTCCCTTTGGCTTGTGGTTATACCTGTTAGTTTCTCGGTAGTGAAGAATTTACCCTAATGGTATCACTTGAATGTGAGACAAGAATGATATAAATGGGGAATTGATTCTGGGATAAGTTGTGTCTTGGCCGTGAGTTTCGTGTTGTTCTCTCATGAATGAATAGTAACAAGGGTTTTTGTTCTTAGGTTTTAGAACCCCTAGGTTGGGATGAGTGTTTCTTACCTATACATATATCTGTATCTTTTATGTCTCTTATTCACGCCCCATCCAAGTTGATCACTTAGTTCCGAACACCCCATTTCATGGGGAGGGTGTTTTTTCCAACACTCCTATGAGTGGCTGGTTATTATCTCCTTTTCGGATCCCTTTCCTAAATAGCCCAAGACACTTCGGGCAGGCTTTGATGGCCTGAGGTCCATTATTAGCCCAAGAATCTTTGGTCGGGGTAGTTGTGGTGGTTGGCCCAGGTGTTTATGGGCAGTTTGTTTCCCAAGTATCTTCAGGATGACGCCCAGGTGTCTTCTGGCATGACGGTAGCTTTCTGGCCTAGGTCTCTTCAGGCATGGCAGTGGTTGTTCTGGGCTAGGTGTTTACGGGCATGGTTATGTGAGGTTGTTGTGGCCTAGGTGTCTATGGGCGGGATAGCGGTTGTGGACCATGTGTTTGCGGGTGGGATGTGTGGTTGTGGCCCAGGTGTGTGCGGGCGGGTGTGCCAGTGGGACTGCGGTGAGAATGGCGGGATTGGTTCGATGCGTAGGCTGTCTTCAATAACCAGTGGGAAAGCGGTGCGGGGTAACCAAATATCGATGTTCTATTACTATATGTTACTTGACTTGCGTTATTTGGGGAGATTGCCTTGGTGAGGTTTGGGTGGATAGATTTTCCTTGTTGGGTGTTTGGTTATCTCTTTTTCCATGGGGCAATAGAATGTCTCCTCACTTGTGCATGAGAATCTTGGTTTTCCCCACTGAGTGTACTTGTATTCTCACCATACATATATAAAACTGTTTTCAAGTTTCCAGGAGGAATTTAGGGACCGTACTAGCGCGGACCTTGGGGCAGTTGTTGTTTTCTACTTCTTTTTCTTCGTAATTTACCTTTGGATTTTTGTGTCTTGTATTCCTTACTTTTGAACATGCATATGGGAATGGTTTACTTTTGGATTTACCTTTACTTTCAGCTTGGGTGTTGTTGGTGTTTCTATCTTATCTCTTTATTCTATTAAAATAAAAAGGGTAATGCCTTCCATCTTGTGTGTGATTCTATACCCTTGGTGCTAGTCGCCACTCCGAGACCTATTGATGGCGGGTCTCGGGGCTCATTATCTCTCCTTCAACTTAAAGAAGGAAGGGTCTAGCAATCTGCTGTCCCTTCCCTATTTTTGGTGAAGGCAGGTCGTGACAGATTAATTCTCAATAATGTTAATAGTTGTTATTAATATTACTTTTGAAGCTATTCTACTAAGGATAGAAAATTATAACTTCTTTACAAGATTAACTATCAAAGTGAATTTAGTGAATTATTAATTAAATGGTAAAACAGAGAAAACTAAATCTAAACAGCACCACGGATATAAAACAAGTGGTTCAGTATCAAGCCATGACCTAATCCACTCCACTTAGTGATCACCTACCACCAATAAGTTTATATAAATAAACTTGATCGATACCCTAGATCGGGGTTCACAACAGTACACAAGACTGTCCAGGTCACATGGCCTCTTCCACAGTTCTACGTGGGTACAAACTACCAGGCCACACAAGTACCTCTTCCACACTTATCTATGGATATACACAAGTGTAAATAGATGTTTGAGAAAGGATATCTTTTATCCTTTAGTTTAATGTAGGATACATAGTGTGTTGTTATACCGATACATACACTGCTCGAAATCTAATAAAATGATACAAGAAGAAGAAGAAATGACGAGATAAAGTTTAGAAGTGTTTTGAGTGTTTTTCTTTGCAGCTCTGGACTTCTAGGATGAAGCAGATGCAAAAATCAAGTCCTTGTATGAAAAACATAGTATCGCAAGTCGGCTTTGGCGGGTGTTATTTATGGTGAAGATGTCATCCATTCTAGGATTCGTGTATGCTTCATGTGTTATTTAGTATTCTTGATTTGTATGTGACAATTATCTCTTCAAAAATTATCTAAGTGTTTTCTTCATTTTCATGCTCACACACTTTCTTCAAGTTGTTCCACTTTCTTGCACATGTTGTTTTTGGGCCGCACTACTCTTTTATCTTGGATTGAATATGTTGGAGCTGACAGGTTTCAGGTATTCTAAACCTCGTACCTTGTACCGTCAGGTGACATGTCTATAAAGAAACATTAATTTTGTCAGTTCATTTAAAATCTTCAAATATGACTGTTAGAGATTAAATTGAAAAATTACAAAAGTGATTAAGAAGCAGTGTCACAGTTTGTCTGTAAACGGTATCTTTTTGAACCATTGTATCCTTGAAACGATGTCTATATTTTTCACAGTGTCTGGTCATGGTGTCTCATAGTCACAGAGTCTGGTTATAGTGTCTGGTCATGGTGTCTGGTTAACAGTGTCTGGTTCACGGTGTCTGGTTCACGGTGTCTGGTTCACGGTTTCTCATGGTCACAGTGTCTCATGGTCACAGTGTCTGGATCACGGTGTTCGGTTCACGGTATCTGGTTCACGGTGTCTAGTTCATGGTGTCTAGTTCATGGTGTCTCATGGTCACGGTGTCTCATGGTCATGGTGTCTAGTTCACGGTGTCTCAGACTTAGCCAAAAATCTATATTCAGACTTAAGCAGTGATATTCATAAAATGGATTAGACTTAATCATTTTTCAAATAAATCATTATAACGTAAATCAAAGATAGTGTACAGTAATCTAACTAAATGTATAGCACTTAAGATAATTGGATAGATTTACTAAACAATTGTACATTTAATTTGAGATATATTACACTAGATTAATAAGGTTTATAGACTAAATAAGATTTCTGATCATTAAAACATGATTAATACATGAGGAGTCTAACAATTCACATTTAAAATTACTATTTATAAATAAACCTAAGTTGTTTTATCCCTATCAAAAAGTGTATAGATTTTTTAATTTATCTTATACTTATGTATTATAAAGGTCAAAATCAAATTAAAGTAGTAAAAAAGTATTATTTTCTCATAAAATGAAATAAATACAAGTGTTTTAATGAACATTAAGACTTATCACATTATTTTTAATCCTAATTAACTCATTTTTCATTTACCATGATAACAAAAAATTACTATGGTTACTTTTTATATTGAACAAAAATAAATGGGAACAATTTTCCAAATTTAGACCTCTTAATTCAAAATATGAAATCTTTTTTTTATCATTTAGTTTTTACAAGTGGAAAAAAAATAATTTAAAATAAAAATGAAAAACACAATGAAAAATAGTTTTCATAAAAATTCCTTTTTACATATTGATTTTTTTTATTTAAAATTGAACCATAAAATTGATTCAAATGAAATTAATTGGATTATAAATAATATGGGAGAAATAATTTTACTTTGAACCCATTTTAAAATATAATTTAACTTTATAAATGCAAAAATATAGTATCTAATAAAAATCTATATTTTTTCACTATTTACTAGAAAATAAATCTCTCCAAAAAATAATAATAATTCATACTCATTTGTTTTTTATATGATGATTTCAAAATGATATTATTTTTATCAAATAAATTTCTAAAAGTTCAAAAAATTAATTATAATTTTTTCTCAATAGAAACCATTTTTTAAGAAAAAGTATTTTTAAGAATAAAATGACTTTACTAAAATTGAGTTATTATCTACTAAGAATTTATTAATAAATTTGAATTTATTATGACCTTTATATATATTTAATAATTTGGTTACTTCTATTCATACCCAAAAATTTAGTGTCTTTGTTATAACTATCAAAAATAATGATATTTCATGGTTCATTTATGCTCGGTGTTGTGTGTTGTATACGCTATTGAAAATAGTGTTCATTTAAAAACTCAGAGTTTTGGATAAACATATCTTCCCAATAATGAATCATATAGTTCCATATATATTCTTGAATAGAAATTATTATTGTATTACACCAGAGTTATATACTGATCTCATGCCCCATGGAAGTTAAGATAATATGATCTTAGTATGTCTTCTAATATATGAATAGTATTTTCAGACTACCCATTAGTTTAGGGATTATAGGTAGTGATTAAATGTTACTCAATGTTGATATTTTTGGAAGATTATTTCATAATTTTAATTTTAACTTAGGGTAAATATTACATATAATTGATATAGGTTCCCTATGATGTCTCGCAATTTCATTGATATAGAGTCGGGAAAGGATCTCAAGGGATTGGTCTTCCCTTCTAAGAAATGTGTCGACTTGGTAATGTGATCAATGATGACCCATATAACATCATTATTCCTTGTATTCCTTATAATTACATTGAAAAATTCCATTTTAATATTATCCCACTTTCGTATAAGTTTAGTCATGGGTTAAATAACTCCTTTAAGATGTTGTATTTTAGCCATTACCTACTAGCACACTAAATATCTAGACACATAATCTTTAATTTTCCACTTCATTCCATACCATAAGGAATGTTCTCTTAAATACATAAAAATATTTTTTCTACTGGGGTGTATAGATAAATTTAATCTATGTGCTTCATCTAGTAGCTCCATCTTCAGTTCAGATATGGATAAAACACATAACCTCTTTACAAACTTCAACACTCCATATTTATAGAAGAAGTCTGAAAATTTCCCATCAATCATTGATTTAATCCTCATTTGTATATATTTATAATCCTATTGTGACATCTCTTTATTTTATAGTAAATATGTTTTAATAGTTTCTTGGAAAATGAATTATGGATCACCTAGCCTAAAAATTACCATAACCATCTTTACTAGATCCTTTAATATAGTATACATCCTTATAATTGTCAAAAATCCCTATTCCCTCCTACTCAATGCATAGTCTACCCTATTTTCCTTCCGATAGAGGTAGTTTTCTGAGAAATAATAGTCCTTGAGTAGTCAAAACCATCTTCTTTGACTCATTTTTAGCTCATTCTGAGAGAAAATACACTTCAAAATTTTTTAGTTCATATATATGTCACATATTTTTCCATAGAGATAGTGCCTCTATATATTTAAGGAAAATATTAAAACTAAAAACTCAATATCATGAGTTGGATAATAATTTTAATGAAACTGCAATTTTTTTTAATTCATAAGAAACCACTCTATCATTATTCATAAGGACACAACCTTGTCATTTCTTCGATGCCTCATTATATATTAAAAATACTTCCTTTCCCGGTGTTAAATTAAATAAAAATGTAGTAATAAATATCATATTTATTTCTTTAGAACTATCTTCACATTCCCTATACCATTTTAATTTAATCCACCTAAGTGTCAAAAAAAATTTGGGTTGGCCAATCAGGTAAAATTTTGATGAAACCACTGATAGTAACCTATGAAACTAAGGAAACTTCATATATCAATTATATTAATCAGTTAAAGACATTATTTGACTATTATTTTATTCAAATTATCAATAGATATTCTATCCTTATAGAAAATATTTCCAAGAAGAGAAACTTCATGGAGATAAATTTTAAACCTTTTGAATTATCCATATAATTACATTTCTCTGAGGGTCTCAAGAATTATTCCTAGATAGTTCTCATGCACTTCATATCTTTTGGATTATACAAATAAATCATCAATGAATACCACAATTAAGTTATAAATATAATCCTTGGATAAAATATTCATCATATCTATAGAAATAGAAGGTGCATTAGTTAATCCAAAGGGAATTACTGTAAACTCATAATGTTCATATCTATTACAAAATTCCATATTCGGTATATATTGTGTATCCACCCTTAACTGATGATAACCAAAGTAAAGATCGATATTTTAAAATTATTATTCTCCTTTAATTTGATCAAATAATTCATAAATTCATGGTAAATTATGCTTATTCATTATATTTATGGTATTGATCTCCCAATAATCGATGCACAATCCCATACACCCGTTATTCTTTTTCATGAAAAAGATAGGGGGTCCCCATAGTAAACAACTAGGATGTATAAATCCCTTATCACATGACTCTTTTAGTTGTTTCTTCAACTCTAGAAACTCTGATGGTTTTATTCTATATGGATTTTTAGATATATGTCTTGCATCGACAATGAGTTCAATATAAAACTCAACTTCATGCTCATGTGGATGAATAGGTAATTCCTACGGAAATACATCAATGTAATTTTTCTCAATGGGTACATCCTCTATCCTTAGCATGTCCTTCCCATACATATATACTGTTTTCTCTTCCAATTCTCTCATATTATCATTAAGGTGAGCTACTAGAGGAGGGTCTAGGAAAGACTCAGGAGGTGAAGTATTTCCTTTGAAAATAAGGGATTCTATGCCACCTTCACAAATATAGATCTCCTTATCTTAGAAATAAATTATTGAATTATACATTGAGATCTAATACATACCAAAGATTTAGATAAAATCAAGCATAAAGATAACAAACTAGTTTTACATTAGGGAATATATATGAATCTAAAAAGAGACCACTCTATAAATATTCATTACAAGAAGAATCACATTAAGTTTTTTAACTAAAAAATCTATTTATTAGAGTATTAAGGGATGATTAAATGTTCTTAAGAAACATGCATTATTTAAAGGGGTGTGTAGATATAAATAAAATAAATCATTCACTAACTTCAAGTTTAGGATCAATATACCTTATATCAATCCATTTGGTACTTCGACCATAGTTAAATTGATCACATAAGCTTAGATTTTTACCCTTGTCCTTTTTTGAGGTAAGTAACCTTGATGTTTGGAGTATTGGTTTTCATAGTTACTTATCTCCTTACAGTTGAATCACTAAGCATTATCAACTTATTCCTTTACTTTTCATTAATAATATTGATGGATTTTTTCTATACACTTGAAACAAACTCTCATTCCCTTCAAGAAAGTTCTAGAGTGTTTCTTTCCATATTTATTACATTTTTTTAATTCCACTCTTCAGTTATTCCCCTTTGACATAATTTCCTTTACATGGTGCTTATTAGACCTCTTTTCCTCCATATTACCTTTTACTAAAATAGGGTGGGGTTAGAGCCCCATTTATTAAAAAAATAGGAAAACAAGATAGGAATGGGTCAGAAAACACATAACTACCCTAAATTGGAATCTAGAGGATAATAGAAAAGGAATCATAGACTATAAAATTTAAAAATCATAATCTGTATAATAAGCATCACTTTCATTACCTCGTTCGGAGTCTTCACTCAAAGAGATAAACCTATTGGGGTGCTTCAAAAATCCAACAGACAGTGGAGTGGACCTTATACTCATCAAGGGTCTAAGATTTGAAAAGTCTTTTCTAGTCTTTCTTTCTTAATAGAGACTGGAAGAACCTGATGATATGTATTTTTTCCTTTCATCACTTTATCTTTATAATTCATTCTAGTCCTCTTTACCTTGTCATCCTCATCAGGGTCTGAAGTGTCTCCCCAATTACCAGTGGATCAAGAAGTATTTCTTGCATCCTTGATAGCCTGAATAAAGTTAATTTTTCCCTACATATTAGAAAATTCAACCTCTATGGTCTAAGAACTAGTCCCTTGTTATATATCACTAGTTTGAACACCATCATTTTGAGACTTTGGAACACCTTCCAGCACCAATGAGTCCTCAACTTCCATGTATGTCCCATGTTGGAGAGTATCATATATTGGTGAGATGGGGCATTTCATGTACTACTCATGTACATTACTTAAACCTGAACTAGAATCATAGTTTCCTTTGGGTAATTGAAAAGTATCCCCAAACAAGAAACCCCACTCGATAATGAGACCCTATGAAAGATGATGTTATCCCTTGATAGATAGTCCAACATCAACAACATTCTTTGTATTCCCATTAGATTCATAAACCTTTATAGGGACAGTATCTCCTAGTTCCCCACCTAAGGATGAAGATACCACTTTCATGAAAACAGGATCTATTCTAGGTACTACTTACTGCTTATCAAAACCAAAATCAGAATTCCCTAAAGGACCAGGAAAATCTATATTAAACTAGAGGGTTTCAAATAGGAAAACAACACTTACCAATTATTTTATTCTCACTCGTATTCAGGTTATTCAGTCCTTAAAAATCAACAACATAATCCTTCATATTCAGTCCACTTATTCTCCTAGAGTCATGGTGACCACAAATAGAACAAATTGATCAATTAACAGACTTCCTACAGGTTTTCCTATCATGTCCTATTATTTTAAAATCAAATAAAAAATATAGAAGTTTTTTTATTCAACCATAATACTAAGATAATTATCTTTTTTGGATAACATGACCCTTATAGTAAAAAAATGAACTCAAATCAATTTCAATAAGCACCCTAAAAGAGCATCCAAAACAAGCATGTTTGGTTATTCTTTCCATTTTTATTGGAACACCTATTGTTGAAGCAATGTCAAACAGGATATTTGGATACCAAAAAATAAAATTCAATACAAAGAACCTAAAAAAAACATGCACGCATTTTTTTCTTACCTCATAGGTATTGAAACTATAATTCTATTTCGGAATTTGGAAATCACGTGTCTTTAGACGGATTGATCTAAAACCCCTTTCCTTCCTCTTTAATTCTGGACCTAGAAATAAGATATGAAAGAAACCATATCCTGATATAATACATTTCTTATTGGATAGACCCTAGATCTAGGATAACTTGATTACCATAACATATAATTTCTATTTTAGTGTCCCATTAGAAGAACAATTCTCCCAATGATGGATTTCTGACCCAACTCCACCCTCATTGAAATCGTGTCCCACCTTGTAATCACATAGGCAGTATCCCCTTTTTTTATAAATCCAAATTACATAAGTATCATGTATAAATGGGAAAATTCTTCGAATAAAGTCATAATAATTACCTTCAGTATCCTTCTTTAAGGTTATCTCTTCATAATTTCTTGAGGTGATCCAATCTAAAGCAACATTCTGAGTCGACGGTTTCTTGTCGAGAGCCTCATCTGATGAGATCTATGCCCCACACGGCTTACTGGCCTATCTTTCCACTATCGAGGCATATTTAATCTGAGGTAATGATAAGGGGTGGCCTCTAGAGAACTATTTTAATCCCAAAAATGCAACAAATCTATAGATTAAAAGAAACCTTTATGTCATCTCCATCATCATTGTTGAGGAAGGACTCATGACACTGCATCCTCTCCCTCCAAATTACCTTTGAAGACATAAATCTTGGAGAAATATTTTTCTATATAAATTAAACTTGAGACTAATATGATAAAATGTCTAAGAGACTAATTTAAATATCCATATTTTTTTAAAGAATACAGTGTTTGATAGCATATAAATCCCATAATACCAAGCTTAAACGAACCATGAAATATTATTATTTAAATGCTATAGTTATAACCTACCCATTAAATTTGTGAGTATGAATAGGATTAACCACATTATTATATATATATATATATAACTATAATACTAAATACAAGTGTATGGATTAATTCTTCAGAAATATGCACTCAATTTTTTTGAGTAAAATCATTTTATGCTTCAAAAATAATTTTTATTGATTTTTATGAGTGTATAATATAATTAATTATTTCAAATATTAGAAATTTTGTTTTATAAAATGGATATAATTTTTAAAATTATCATATCAAAATTATCTTAGGGTGAAATTTTCTGATTTTTAGGAAAAGATAGATTTTTCAATGAATAGTTAAATATACCAATTTTTGTAAAACTATAATTTCTTTTAATTAAAAAGTAAAATTATGATTTGAATTTAATATAAAATTAGTATAATTAATCTTTAATTATATATAGTCTAATTAATTGTATTTTAATGATTATTATACTTGATTTCAGTATATTCTCATTTTTCTTCTTAAAAACACATTTTTCTAAAAACGATTTTTCATTACATTTTACACATTTATATTAAAATTAATTTATATCAAATTTAATATTGAAAAATAGATCCCATATTTTTAATCATGAGATTAAATTTTTTTAAAATAGGTCTTTTTTATTTTTGGTTATTATGAATAGTAACATTAGTAAATATTGTCTCCTTATAAAGGTTAAATAGGGTAATTAAGGTTCAAATTTATATTATAAGGACTATAAATAATCATAAAATTTTAATTTAATCAATTGAATATTTTTAGAATTTATAAAAAAATTTGTTCCTCTTTTGTTTTAAAATGAATTATATATTATCTTAAGTAAATATAAAGTCAATAATGTCTCTCTCTTGATTTTAATATCTATAAAATTTTATAACAGTGATACAAACAATTTATGTTCAATTATAAATGGCTATTTGAAAGAAAAAAAATTATCATAGTAATTTTTTTAATTTTTAGTAACTAATTAATTACTTTAAATGCTTGTGCAACAATGACACAGTGCTTGTGAATGTAGTATAAAAATCAAGTGATTTTTTTAAAAAAAACTTTAAAAGTAATTTTGGTTTGGTGAATTAAAGTGTACTGTTAATTTTAAATTTATATATATCATATAATGGGTTTTTTAATGGATTATATCCTATTCAATTGTTTTCATGTTGTTTTCAAAGTAAAATTAAAGGAATATTTTCTAATATTACATTTATAGTATTAATGTTAAATAAAATTTTATTAAATTAATTAAAAATCATAAAAATATTTCTATGGGATAATTATGACGTGAAATGATCTAAAATGTAATCCATTTTCCATTTATGATTCAATTTACACCGTATAAGTAAAGCCATATCCCTTTAATATTTAAAAAGTCATTACTATAGTTAAGGTTAAAATTGGTTAACCGATTGGTTAATCAAAAAGATATGGTTCAAAATGATAAAAAACCTATAAAAAATTTAATTATATGGTTATATCAATACCATATACTCTTAATATTTTAATAAAAATCATTTTTAACCATTTTAAATGATTTATAAACATTTTAAATTATAATATTGTATGTATTTCTAAAAAACATTAATGATATTTTATAATAAACAATATTTTACTAAATGATTTAAAATTAATAAAATTATTTTATTTATCCAAGTTAATGGTATATGGTTTAAAATATCAATCATGGTCTATTTATGGGTCATTTTTTCTTTTATATTAACTTTCTTGACCCCTAAAATGTAACAAAATATTGATATTGTGGTAATTGTGAAAAGGGTTAACGTGGGTTAAAACAAAAATATAAGAGTGATAACATAGTTTAAACTTGTTAAAATTTTATTGTATTAGATTATTTATCATAATAATCATGTTATATTATAAATATATCAATTTGGATCCACTTTTCTTTGAAAATTAATTTATATTAATTTAATACTTTATGTAATTCTGAAGGTGCCCCTCCCATCATTATAAAAGGGACCCCTCTCCTCTCCTCTCCATGCTTTAAGAACTATTTGGTTCAAAAAAATACCAATGAAAGTAAATTCATAAAATCCATTACCATGTAATATAGTTCTTATTTTGGGGAAAATACAAACCAAATAGGTCTTAATGTGAAAAGAAAAGGAGGTTGTCCAAATATGAATTATATCTTTTAACCGATTGTTTTAGTCTTATTCCTTCATCTAACTCCTTAAAATCTTATTCAACCATGATAAAATAATAATTTAAGTATATTAAATATAATTATATGTTATTATGTTAATTTAATAACCTATATCTATCTCATCTTCCACAAAATAGGAAATAAAACCATCATTTGTGTGTACGGTGGACTACCACCTCGCGAACCAATATAATTCGTTTTCCAGCACCACCTCTCATGGAGGGTAATAATTACAAATTTAATGTATATATATATGATTTTAATGACATAATTATCATTCTAAAATTATTATATATTATCTATTTTCTTACATTTTCATCCATTGAAAAATGATAACGTAGTTCGTGCATACTTGTGGATTTCCACCTCCACTAAGCGATGTTATTTATTTTTCATAAACACATCACATGGATTATATATGTAATTGTATTCAAAAAAATGATATTATATTTATGTTATAATAATCATTATTTAAATATAAAATGATACTTACCCTATTTCCATCATGTTCATTGAAAATGGAAATGTTACTCATGTGTACGTACGACCTATCGTCTCCATGACTAGTATTAAAAGTATAATTGATGTATAAAAAATGAAAAATATTTCATTATTTTTATTATGGATATTATGGAATAATTAAACCTTTTTCCATCATCAATATATCAAATTAATTTTTAGGTTATGAACCGAACATCCTCAAAATATCAGACATGGACATAGCTAATTAAGTAATTAAATATTTAATTAAAATAAATGAAATAAATGGTTCACGTATAAAGGATTAATTAACTAAAAGGTTCTTAAGAAATAAAATAATTTATATAAGTTTATTATACATGTGTTAATGGACATACATAACAAGTCTGGACTTGATGTAAGAGATTTTGTCTTAATTTCCCTTCATTGAGGCATTTTTAATGTTAGACACCAAATTTATTTTATATGGTGTGCATTATAGTGACCTAGTCTTTTAATACATAAATATTACAATTTTTTTGTTAATATTAAATAAATTTCATAAATAAATTCTTTAATAATGTAAAGTTTATGTGTATTTAGAGACTAGATACACAATTTTCTTATTTCATGGAATATCTTCAACATCTCTAATAAAGAACTTATTTATAGACATACCCAACCTAAAACCAATATTCATGAATTTTGGAAAAGAAACATTAGAAATTGTGATATTATATTCTCAGTATTGGTAAGAAATGGAGATATCAATAATCAATTAAACATAACATGAACATAAATGTATGAGAACATGATCTTAACATTTGAAAACCATACCCTGCATAACATAGATCATCACCCTAAGTCGTGGAATAAAGCTTGGTAGTTCATAAGACATGAATAATAAATGAATATAATCCATGACATCATAATATAGAAATATTAATATGGGAAAAATGTAATCTTATAACATTGTGAACCTATATTAATATAAATAGGTTTTCTCATTTAGTTAAGGACATGAAATCAGGCCCTCGCATAAATTTATGGACATGAAACCTAGTCCACGGATAACCTTATAGACATGAAAATAATTCCACACATAACCTTATAGAAACTAAACTAGTTCCAATAATAACCTTATAGACATGAAACTAGGTCCACACATAACCTTATGGGCAAGAAACCAGAACCACAAATAATCTTATTGACATGAAACCAGGTTTATGCATAACATTATTTTTTTTAAAGGTTGGGGTCGAAGCATCATTTATTATTAAAGCAAAGAAAATACCTCTTTAATTGGGTAGAGGGAGACCCATTACATAGCCCGAAGGATCGGTGGGCATTTAGCCCATTACATGGCCTGTAGGCCCTTTTTTGGGCCCAAAGCCCATTCTGTGAATAGTACTTCAACAGTACCAGTGCTGCTACAGTGATGCACAGTACCCTCCACTGCTACAGTACTCTGCCACTTCTATAGTGCCACAAGATGATAAAACATTCATCATATCATAACCCATGAAAAGGAAATAGGTTTCATAAATATTTAATCATAGTTTAATGAATGGGAAAGAAATAAGTTTCATAAAAATATTTTCAATGTAATAATAAGACATATAGAGAATAATAATAATTGTAAAATTGGATCATATCCCTAGTAAAAAATAAGTAACAGAAAAAAAATTATGATGAATGAAAATTTTATAAAAGGACCATTAAAACATTCTTGAGGAAAATATCCTTTTAATTTTGAAATCACGCCTTTAAAATATAAAATTTTCTAAATATTAATTAAAAAAATTCATTTAAAATAACCTTGGAAAATTATAAGGTAATTTTTGAATCATTGAGTGGTTATGATGGTGGAAAATACTATTCATGTCATACACGTTAAAACAAATATTCCTTTCACATTTTTTTATAAAAAGTCAAAACTACATCATTTTGAAAAAATGAAAAGAAGATTCATTTTAAAAAACAATTAAATAGTAAATAAATGGTAAAAGTGACTTTAAGAAATAATTTTATAAAATTAAATACTTTTCTTAAAACATTTTTATAAAACCAGGATATGGAAGGAAAATTATTTTTGACCGAAGAAATAAATAAAGTAAGTTTTCCTTAAAAACAATATTTTTATACTCTTAATTACATAAAGAGAGTAAAATGAAATTTAATCATGTATTATCCATAAATAAATATATAATAATAAAATTTATTAATTTATTGAGAGATATATCATAATATTTCATCATCAAAATCTTAATCATAAACAATCTTGATAAATAATGAGATTGTAACATAAAACCTTTACCACATTGTTAACTTTTAAATCATAAGCCCCATGAAATAAATAAAATTAAATGGACATGTATATCTCCATAATTTTCATGAGAATAATTATAAAATAAACTCATGGTCATTATATAAACTAAACAAACAAAACAAGTGGTGAATATAGAATGTATTTGAAATAAATAAAAAGTGAGACAAAAATCCCTTACATGCTTTGGTAACTTTTAAATCATAAGCCCCATGGAATAATAACATTAATTGAAACATTAAAAATTATTAGAATAAATAAATTCGTGATATAAAATTTCTAGGTTTCTGTATATACACCTCATAATTTAAGATAAGTGCATAACATAACATATGTCTCAAAGAATAGAATTTGAGACAAAAATCTATAATCTCAAGTATTGAATTTCTTCATACACATTTGAAAATATTATATATTAAATATAGTTTCATTTTAAATATATTAAATAATCATAATTATATGTTTCATTTCACACATGATTTATTTATAACATTTTATTACCTTTTTATTAATAATTCTTTATTAAAATCATTGTTCTGAGTGATACCTGCTTCATTATTCATGTATATTTTGGTTTGGTAGTTTTGGTACTTGTAATTTTATAATACTACCAACATATACATAATTTAAATAATTATATAAATATCATATATATTCATTATATAAATATTTATATTCATCCATAAAAATTATATATATAAAAATTCATTACACCGCTCATAGAGACAATAGGTTGTACGTACGCATGAATGATGTTTCCATTTTCTTGATGGATAGAATGAAAGAAAGGTAAATAATAATTAAAATGTATAGAAAATTTTTTATATCATAAATTTCATATATTTTTATTAAATATATTCTTATTACCATCAATGTCAAAATAAAATTAAAAAAATTATCACATCACTTCTCGGAGGTGGTAGTCCGCACATACTCACAAGCAACATTATCATTTTCCAATAGATTGGAATGTTAGAAGATATATATGATATTATAATTACATAAGTATAATTATATCATAAATATAATATAAAGTTATTAAAAACATCATTATATCCAATTGTGAGAGGTGGTGATGGAAAACAAATTACATCAGTTCATGAGGTGGTAGTCCGCTATACACACGATTGACGGTTTCGTTTCTTATTGGATGGAAGAAGAAATGGATTTAGGTTATTACACTAACATAATAACATATAATTATATGATATATATTTATTTTATTATATCATTATATTTTAGTAATATCTGAAGGATGTGGAAGAAGAAACAAAATAAAAATGCTCAGAAAAAAAACAATACCCCTTCTTCGAAAAAACTTCTTAGGTTAGCCCTAAAAACATTAATAGGAGGGTTTATAATAAAAATAAGGCCACTAGAGAATTTTTATGGAAGAAATAAATTTATTCATTCATTTCTTGGACAAAAAAAGGTATTTTGGAGTGTGAAGAGGATAGAATAATAGATTTCCTTTTATAAGTGGGGAAAGGGACACACATGGAAACTACTTGCAAATTTCCCAAAAGATTCTAAAATGATAAAGTCATTCCAAATAAATATGATTCCAAATGGCAATATATTATAATTTTATATATTATAAGTTTTAAATATTTATATAAAATAGTATTTAAATTAGTTTTATATGAAAACTTACCCTTTTATTTTGGTTTAACCCCCAGTAAACCCGTTTTAGTCTTAACCGTGGTAATTAATTTTCACTATTTTCACTATTCATTATGAACAAGAATAAAGTTTAACTTACTAAATAATATTAATTAATCTTATTCAAAATATTCAATCCCTTTTACCAAAATAAATTCTTTGAATTGGCATAATTTAATTTCAAATTAATCTCGCAGACAGGATAAAAAAGTGGTTTCTCCAAAGAAAATGTTTCTTTATGTATAAAAAATTTTGTATAAAAAAATATAAAATTGATTCCAATTATAATATCCCATAACCTTAACTACCTTATACAGTTCTTAAATCATAAACATTACATTTTCAATTTTGATATTGATAATTTTGACCTAATTTTTTCTAATCCAATCCTTACAACATCAAAAGGGAACATTGGATCACTTATATTCTAAAGGTCCTTTTAGGTTTAGAGTTTTAGAGAATTAGTAAAAACTTCATAATAAAAAATAACCATGTCATTAAATGAGAATTTATCCCACTTAACTAGGATTTTATTATTTTAGATTAAGTCATCATCCTCATCCATATGAAATCTATTCTATAGAAAATACATTCAATATCATTTCATGAAAACCAGGGGAAAAATAAATATAATAAGGATGAGATCAAGTTCTCAATAAGGGTAAATGTCACAAACCAAGATGGGTCTTCATATGAACCAGTGTCTAACCTGGTCCGTGGTAAGATCTGAACGAAATTCCTAATCCCCACAGGCTAGCACAAGTTTCTGGGTATCAATATTACAACATGGGAATGATTTACTTGATGATATAATGATAAACAACCAAGAAGAAAAATAAAATAAAACTTAAAATGCACAACCAAATAAAGAATAACCAATTTTATGATTTAAAGTTTACAAATAGGAATAAAACTCCAAAATAAATACTATAAAAAAGAGGGGACTCACTCCATCCTAGATCGCCAAGCAATAAGAGGAGAAACTTCCTCAAGTCATCTCCACCAAGGTCCATGAGGAAGTTTACTAGAGAGCCTAACCTCCAAAACCCCACATCTTTCCTTTACCTAGAACAAACATATAATAAGGTCTACATACACCCAAGGTTGTATGTAGGGTGTGAGACAAAGCTCAGTAAGATTCCACCCAAATAAAAAAAATATTATGTGCTAAAAAATTTATGATATAATCTAACATGGTCATTTAAGTAAATGATTTAAAAACATTTTTAGGAAGAACATTTATAAGGTAAACATCTCAAAATGGAACCTTATAAGGATATCTATTTCACAATAACTTGATTTAAAGAAAAATAGAATTTATAAAAACACACACACATACACATACACAAAAGAGGTCCACTATATTCCAATGGATGGAACCATATCATATACAGTAGAGAACCATGGGAAAATATCCTAGGGTTAATATATCTTGAGTGGGACACTATAACCTCATGCCTTGATGAAACCTAGCTTAGAAACCATGACCAATTGTGATATCATGCATGAGCCACTAGATAGGATAAACATAAAAAATCGAATGGTCTTCAGTTATCACAATTTTTAGTTAGTGTTGTAAGCGTCAATCTTGTTAGACGAAACCAAGACAAACCACTTCTTTATCATTTAGCATACTAGAACTAGTTAGCCCAACTAGATACCTGGGATCCTCATGGACTCAAGTTCATTTCAAATATCACACACACCACCACTTTTATAAACCAATGCCAATAATTTTAAGGAAATCACTATTTTTTATAAAACAACCAATTTTCAATTTTACTCACACCAAAACCTCTTTTCAAGGAATTCATCATCACTTGCACAATTCATATATTCCAATTTTTAAAAAACACAAGAAAAACACACCATTGATCAACAAATTCCATGGTCCAATCCCCTTAGTAAAATCATAATCAAACCAAGATCATTATTAAAACATGATTTTCATCACTTAAACTATTTACAATTTAAATTCAAAGGTGTACAACAAGTTCAATATGCCAAAGTAATACATTTTCCTTCAAAATCTCATTTTCAACACACCTACACCTTAAGTTCCTTAGGAAACATTATTTTCACCTTTCAAAAAATTAATAAAACATTTCCCTAAAACATCACACCAAATCACTCACGAAAAATATAGCCAATTTCTTTTATAAAATTCATTCTCATCGCCTAAGTATGCCAAACCCTTCTAAAATATATTTTTCACCCCATAAACAATTTATAGAATATGGATAAATAAAAAAACAAGAATATTAAAGACATATAAAAAATTCAAGGAATTAAACCACCTATCTTATATAAATAAATTTCTAGAAAATGGAGTGAAACCCCATCCGCACCTCAACCACACCACAAGAAAGAAAGATAGAACCCTAAAATGGAAGAAGGAACCAAAATTCAGTTAACTCATATACGAGGGTTTTTATGAGGTAAGAGGGGTAATGTAATGAGGGAAAATCTCCAAACAAATATATTAGGGTAAATCATGGAACATACCTAGGTGAGCTAAAAAAACCCGAAGAAATCTGTGGAGAATAAAGGCATGCTGGAAGGGGGAGCGCGCGCAACCAAAGGTCCAGGAAGGCATTGCGCAAGGGAGAGGGTATTTTTATAGGGGTTTCATGTGAGCAGGGAAATGGAAGAGGGGAGATCATCATTCAAGGAAGTGGTCGGATGGGAGGTGGCTCTCTGGAAGGGGGAGAGGGAGGCTGCCTAAGGGACCTTGGCCAACATGGGGGTTGTATGAGGGAGACAGGGAAGGGGGGAGAAGGGGGTGTTATGTGAAAGGGGGGAAGTGTGGATGGGTTGAAACCCTAATATAAAAATAATAATAATAATAACTTAACACAAATAATAATAATAAGATTAATAATAATAATAATAACAACTTAATAATAATATTAACCTTAATAATAATATTCTTAATAATAATATTGTAATTATTATTATTATTAAAATAATTCTTCTAATTTCATTTTACTTTTATTTTTATTTTATTTTTCTTTTATCATTCATTTAATTTTATTTATTTTGAACACTGGTAAGGTCGTATGATTACCTGGGTGAGGCCGCACGGTTTCCAAACCATGCTCTGCCCATGCGTTAGATGCTGCCAAGCCCAAAACACTCATTTCTCAATAAAAACTCGAAAATTCAAACCGAGATTCAACCCAAACCTTGAAAATAATATTCAAATCCATGAAAATAATAAAATAAAATAATTTCAAAGGTCAGGGTGTGACAATTCTCCCCATCATAATGCTTTCTTCCCCCAGAAATCCATTCTTAGATTTAACTGAAAAGAAAAAACAGAATCTCCTTCACGACTTAAATAGATTCCCAATGAACGTAGAATGATAATAAGACAAGGACACTATCAAAATAAAATGATACTCACAAATAAAACTCAAGAGACCAAAATTGACTCCCCACTATGTGCCACCAGCCCCCAAATGTTTAAACACCTAAATTTGATCGACCAAAGGAAAATAACTCTCATGATGCATAATCCAACCCCTTAAACCAAGACACCTTAGAAATTATCAATGAAAATCACACCACTATCTTGAAATAAATAGACAAGATCAAACCACATCCTGATGAATACTATCATAACCTCAATTCCATGAATCTGTTGGCCACCCTCTAATCCCAATGTTTACTCAAAGAAAGAGCTTGAGATAAGATAGCTTTGAACAAGACCACCCATTTCCAAGTCAACATCAAAAACACAACCAGGTTACAAAAACAGGATGCTCGAATGGTCTCCCCGCCATAATAGATAGGCTAACACTGATTCACTCCAGAGGAATTCTGATGAGATCCATAGTGGGTCTCCCCACCATTAGAACCAACCTACCCACCTAACTTGTGCAGTACATCATGGGAGCATGACATGGGACTACTTGAGAACTTCCCACACAAACTGATTCCCCCTCCACAAGGGGCATGAAAAAAGAAATTCCAAACCAAATGGAAACACTACACTTTTTTTCTACATCCACAGGACGCGACTACTTTCAACAAGAATAACCAGGACAAAAGTTGATTTATAAGGATGGACATAAATGGAAACCCTCATATAGGTTCGCATACAAAAATTTACAACCATATAGGTTTGAGAATATGAGACAAAAATTCCTCCTTACAACCAAGGAGTAACTCATTCACCCACGCGATTCGTAAAAAGAAACAGGGTCTCCATGACTCCTTCCACCAAATTGGATAACTCAGAATGAAATAGCTACAGAAGATTATTTGAAATACCTCCATCTCCAACACTAATGATAGAGATTTGGCAGGGATCCCTTACAATCCTAGGGTTCTGGACTACGTAGTAGCTTCACTCTAGGACCTATGGTTGTAGTTCTGTTGATTGAAGCATCTCCTACCTCACAGTCAGTCATTAAAACCCCCGAAGGAAACTCCTCCTACTAGTGCCACAAGAAACTATACTATAATCTAGACAAAACCAACAGACACAACACACCCCAGTATTCACTTACTCCCACATGGAACTTTCTGAAAAATAGGGGCTTAAAATATGCATATGCATCATCCCTTTCACTCTGAATAAAAATAGCTGAAGAAAGAACACACAAAAGGCACATTCACTCAGAATAGAGAAATTTGAAGTTTCTGAAAGGAAAACTCCATTCTTTTTAAAATAGATGTTCTCAAAATATTTCACAACCTTCACCTTTGTAGTTGAGTGAGAAAAATACACTACAAAGTGTCAATGAACATGACCCTTAGAACTGATAGAGAAATTATAAGGAGATGGACCTTGAACTGAGTCCTAAATAGTAATAGATTACTATAAGTGGTCATAATAGCCTCTTATGACCAGTTCTACCGCACTAGTTTCTGAACATGAACCCTTGACTAGAGGAAACCAACTAAAGACCCAAAGTCCCTTCAAAACAGTATCCATCACAAACAACTCCAGACTACTTACACATTTCTTTACTGGAATTCCTTTCACCACTTCCAGACAGGACCTTTAGAAACACCAGTGTCGGAATTCACCTTCGGTGACTTAGGAAACTCAAGAAACCAAGGTCTCTTTCAACTTCCCACACCCACTATACCACTTTGAGAGGGTTCTATTAATTGAAAAGGAAGAGAAATGGACCTAATCCAAAAATCCAAGAGAAGAGTCCTCACTTTGATCAACTCGAGGGTCTGCCAATGGTGAATCACCCATGGATGCACTTCAAACATGCATTAATTATTTTGGGGGTGTACACTAGCTAACAGAATAAACAGAGGGTCTAAAAAAATAATCCACTGAAAAAGACATTCCACAACAGACTCCCAACAAGAAAAGGGAATCATCGCAAAGGCTTCCCAAAACACTTCCCAAAAAGGAACCATAAACCATTATACCAAAACTAACTCACCAAGATGAAGTCAAACATGAAATGTCAGTCAACCAGGATGAATTCTTAGTCTCGAAATGCCTCATAGACAACATTTCAAAAATACAAGAAGACACACTATGAAATCTCCAGTTATCAAAATATTAACTTTTATTTTAAAAGAAAATTTGAAAATAAAATTGGATTGGTGGGTTTCACATTCACCAATGGTATCCCATGTAGCCTCTCACATGCATTTTATCATGAAATATGGGCACCAATTCATCTTCCACATATAACCCATGCATATAGTCACCCATGAAAATACCAAAGGTTGGAACAAAAAATATTTCCATTTTTAAAAACAAACATTCAACCCGAATCCTCAAATTTACCATCTCAAATTTCATAAAACTACTTCATAAAATCATCTACCCTTCAAGTAAAACCCATTTTCAAATCTTACATGTTAATTAAAAAATGTTTCATCCTATTTCAAAACTGTTTTTAGATACCAAACCAATTTCCACAAAAATTTTAAAAAGATTCTCAAAATTAACTAACCACAAAACCAAAAACCATTTCAAATAAAAAATATTTTTAAAATCCACACATTAATTTCCACAAAAAATCATTCCATTCAAAACACTTTTCAATATTTTATCAAATCACATTTAAATTATATTCCCAAAACATTCCTTAACATGATTCGTGATTTTCAAACAATTAATTCCTATAAACCACAAGTTTAGATTAAGAAATTTCATTCATGATAAACTCACCCACATTCACTCAAAACCATTTCATAAAAATATACATTTATAAAAGATTAATTAAAAATAATTTAAAAAATACATTTTCCATCTTTTGAAAATAAAACCATTTCTGCTTAGAAATCTGGTTTTTAAACTTTTTAAAACAAGAGTTTTCAAGATAATTTTAAAAACCCAAGGAGACAAAAAACAATTCTCAAAGTGGAAAACTAGTGTTGATAGGTGACTCAGATATAAGGTTGGAGGCCATACGCCAGTAATGCTACCATCATAAAGAGTGTTCTAGGATAATGTTACTAGATCCACATGGATTTCTAGGCCCTATGATCTCCCTGATACCATTATCTCGACTCCCATTTCATTTCCAAAACAACAAAAAACTAATGGGACCAAAATACTCAATTGAACCCCAACTTCCCCTAGTGATTGAGCCCTATCACGAGGTGTTTTGTCTAGGCACCTTAATTGTAACCAGAACCTTTTCCCAATAATCCAAGCTCTAGTATACCTTGACTCTTCTCCAAGGAAAATAACTCAAAAGATCATGACCTCCCTCTTATACCCTTTTGTCATGAACCAATCTGGGTCGTCATCTAAACTAGTGCCTGACCTAGTCTTTGGAAAGACCCAAAGAGCATTACCAATCTCCATGGGCTGGCAGAAGTTCCTGAGTATAAATATTACAACATGGGAATGACTTACCCAATAATATAATGATAAAAAACCAAGAAGGAAAATAAACCAAAACAAAAAATGTACAACTAAATAGGTAATAACCAATTTTCTAATTTAAAATTTACAACTAGGAATAAAACTAAAAAAGAATAAATACAAAAAAGAGGGTACTCACACCATCCTAAACTACCAAGCAACAAGAGTAGAAACTTCCTCAATCTTCCACCACCAAGTTCCACAAGGAAGTCCACTAAAGACCCTAACCACAAAAAACCACATATCTCACCTTTACTTGGAACAAATATAGAATACGTCTATATAAACCCAAGGGTGTATGTAGGGTGAGATCCAAATCCCAGTAGGATGCCACCCGGAAAAAAAATTCCATGAAAAAACATTTATGAAATAATCTAACATAGTCAATTAAGTAAATTATTTCAAAACATTTTTAGGACGAAAATTTATAAGGAAAACATTTAAAAAGGGACTCTTCCAAGGAAAACCATTTCACAATCACTTGCTTTAAATAAAAATGGGATTTATAAAAAAAACACACACATATACACACAAGAGGTCCATTGTATGCCGATGGATGGAACCACATCATATATAGTAGAGAACCATGGGTAAATACCCTATGTTTAATCTAGATCTAGTGGGATACTATAACCTCATACCTCAGTGAAACGTGGATTAGAAACCATGACCAACAACACTCTCGTGCACAAGCCACTAAAGAGGAGAAACATACAAAATTCTAGTGGTCCCCATTCATCATAATATTTAGTTAGTGTTGTAAGCGTCAATCCTACTTGAAAAAACCGAGATGAACCACTTCCATATCATCTATTGTAATAGAACTAGTCATCCCACCTAGATACTCAGGATCCCCATGGGCTCAATTTCATGTTCACATATCACACAAACCACCAATTTCATAAAAAAAATGCCAAGAATTTCGAGTAAATCACCATTTTTCATAAAACAAACCATTTTCAATTTTACACACACAAAAAACTATTTTCAATTCATTTATCATCACTTTCACAATTCTTAGGTTACCCTTTTTACAAAACAAAAGAAAAAAACCATTGATCAACCAAATCCATGGTCCAAGCCCCTTATTAAAATCATACTCAAACCAAGATCATTTTTAAAACATGATTTTCACCACTTAAACTATTTACAATTTAAATTCAATAGTGCACAAAAATCTCGACATTCTAAAGTACTAAATTTTCCTTCAAAATGTCATTTTCAACACATCCACACCTTAAGTTTCTTAGGAAAAATTATTCACACCTTTCAAACAATTCATAAAAAAATTCCCTAAAACATCACACTAAAGAAATCACAAAAAATATAACCAATTTATTTTATAAAATTCATTCTCATCACATAAGTATTCCAAACCCTTCTAAAACATATTTCACACCCCATAAAAAATTCATAGAACATTGATAAATGAAAAAACAAGCATATTAAAAAATCTAAAAATGTAAAGGTATGGATCCACCTACCTCGTATGAATAAATTTCCAAAAAATGTTGTGAAACCCCATCCGTACGTCAACCATACCACAAGAAAGCAATATCGAACCCTAAAAATGGAGGAAGAAACCAAAATTCGATCAACCCATAACCTAGGGTTTGGCCAAGGCAAGAGGGGTGATGACATGAGGTAAAATATCCCGAAAAAAACATCGGAGGGGAAATTAGGGCACATATCTAGGCATGCTGAGCAGAAAATCCAAAGAAATAAATGGATAAGGGAGGCTCATCAGAAGGGGGAGCACACATAATCAAAGGTTTGGGAATGAGTCGCATGAGGGATAGGATCTTTAGATGGGGGTGTCCTATGAGCTGGGAGTGGGAAAAGGGGATGGCGTCACACAAGGTGGCCAACGGACATAAGGTGTCTTCCTAGAAGGGGGAGAGGGAGGTCACTGGAGGCCCCTCAGCTAGTAGGGGGTTACACGAGTGGGAAAGGTAGGGGGGATAAGGGGGTGGTACGTAAAAGGGGGGGGGGAAGGGGAGAGAGAATGAAACCCTAACCTAAAAAATAATAAAAATATCTTAATACTAATAATAATAATAATCTTAATAATACTAATAACAATAATAATAATAACTTAATTTTAATATTAATATTAATATTAATAATAAAATTAATCTTAATAATAATATTATTATTATTAAAACAATTATTTTAATTTCATTTTACT
Source organism: Viscum album (assembly GCA_963277665.1). NCBI lineage: Eukaryota > Viridiplantae > Streptophyta > Magnoliopsida > Santalales > Viscaceae > Viscum > Viscum album. The sequence goes on along the minus strand of OY728122.1, from coordinate 3,159,139 downwards.
TTTCTTATTTGATTTTATTTTCATTTAATCATTCATTTAATTTTACTTATTTTGAACATCGTGCAGGCCACACGGTTACTTGGGAGAATCTTCATAGTTTCCAAACTGTGCTCTTTCCACGTAATAGATACTACCAAGCCCAAAACACTCATTTCTCAATAAAAACTCAAAAATGGAAACCAGGATTCAACCCAAACCCTAAAAAGGATATCCAAAACCAAGAATATAATAAAATAAAATAATTTCAAAGGTCGAGGTGTGATAGTAAAAATAATCATTAACAAGTAAATTTCATCAATGAACATAATAAGTGTATGGGAGGTTTCTTATGTGCTCGTAAGGGGCTTCACGAAGCTAGGTTTCCCCCACTGCCACCTTATCCTTCTCCATCTCAAGTCGGCTATGGTTCTCCTCTCGGCACTTTAGCTCGATACATTCGCGGAGTTTGGTTTCTTCCAGTGGTAGTGTTGTGTGGGCTCATCCCTCTTGGCAATCCTCACCATTTTATGGCCCCTTCACATCCTAACCTTCAAGATGGCTAGGGTTTCCTTGGAGACGTGGTGTTGGTCCAGGGTTCGAGTATCTATTTCTATGATTTGGGTTTCTCATCTCCAATTCGTGTCGGTTGTGGGTGTGTTGGGAGGATTCTGCCTTCACGTGTGACTTTGAAGGCGGTGTTGGGATCTACAGTGGATTCTAGAGGTCGTCATTTCAGTGAAGTTTTTTTGTTTTCTTTTTTATCTTTTGTCATAGATTTTGGATGCACTGCTTCTTGTGATTTGGTTTTGGGAGTTATGCGTTTATTGGCTTTGGTTTTCCTACTTGTGATTGATTCTGTCATTAGGGTGTGGTTAGATTTTATTTGTTCTTGAATTTATTGGTTTTGTGGTGGCTGTTTAATTCATGGAGATGAGTTTTTTTTCAAGGGAGTGTTTTGTTTTCATTGATTTTTGTTGAGATGCTGGTGTTCGGTGAAAGGGTGATGGTGAAGCAGTGAAATTTTTGGTGATAGTGGTGTTGTTACTTCTAGTGATTTGGTTTTGGGTGCGGATGAATCCCACTGCATCTTGCTTGCGGATTGGGGTCAAACTTTGACAAATGCGGTTCTTAGCAGTGGCATGTTATGAAAATGTAGCAGTGGGATTTGTGTTTCCTTTCAGTTTGGTTTTTTATGGTTGTTGTTGGCTTGAAATCCGGATGATGAATTTGGATTGCTATCTGTTTTTACGAATGTTTGGTGCTGAGTTTGAGATTTGTAGGCGGTGGAGATACAACATAGTGCTGAAGTTTTCTTGGTTCTCTGGTATTATTTGGAGTAGGATAGATCTGGGTTTTTGGTTTTAGGTTTGGAGTCTTTTGGATAGTGTTCGAAAGATGGAAGTTTTCAGACTGGAATATAATTCTACTGAAACCGTTGTTTTTGGATTTTTCATTTTAGCATTTGATGGTTTGTATTTTGGATGACAGCTTGGTCCAGAATTTTTACTAGAAAATTCTTCATATGTGGATTCATAGCAGGTAGCTTTCACTATGCATGACTACTCATATTCAGAATATTGAGAGGGTATGTCTTATCCATCGGTTCTAGGCCCAAGCTGTTTTTGTATGGGACAGCTCACAGAGTAGCCATGCTTTGGTGGAGGCTTTCCATAATGATGTTGATGCTGGGGAGGGGCACTTTTAGTAGTCTTGTTTTTGGATCAGGTTATGTTTATGTATGTATGTCTTTGAAGTCATGTGAGGTTTCCCCTTTCTCCATAAAAGGGGTTTATCCAAAAATAAATAAAAATTAAGGCCTTCGGGCCATCCAGTCAGTTAGAGTGCATGAGAGATTCATAAAATAACAGATACCCATCAATGCATGGATAATCAATCATGAAACATGGAATAAATCTTTAATAAAAGTAAAAGTCGTCAAAATCAATAATCATGAGCCATGTGATATTAATCTTGATTAAATAAAACACTGTAAACCCATAAAAAGCATAGATAAAATGTTTTTTTATCCAGGAAAATCCTCTTTATAAAACAGTTACAGAACCCTTACAAATGGAAATACCATATAGTTGGATTCCAATATAATTCTCTGAAAAAAAAATAATCATTACCCAATTCATTGGAGAACTATCTGGGCACACCCATCATATAAGTTATATAGGGCTCACTCGGAACTATATGGCCTCACCCATCATATATAATGTCCAAGAAACAAAACATGAATAAGATACATAGATCCTTCATTTAATTATAAAACTCATAAAACAAATTTTACACTTTTTAGTTCTTGATTAACTTGTGGAAAAGAAACTAGTTCTATGAAAATATATTTGAAACATGATTAATCCATAGAAAAGAAATGGGTTATATAACAATAACATTAAAACATAATTAATCCATGGAAAATAAATGGGTTCCTTAACAATATATTTGAAATATGATTAACTTGTGGAAAGGAAAAAGGTTCCAAAACAATATATTTGAATTAATCATAATTCATCTAGAGAAAGAATGAGGATGGTATCAATACAAAATATCCTCATTAGACCATTAGTATCAAAAATGTATTTTGACATTGATGAACATAAATACCATTGAAAGATCATTAAATTAATTGAGAGTAAAATAAACTTTTTAATTTGAAATCCAATTTTTCAAAACTAAAAATTAACAAAATATTGAAAAAATATTTTTCTTTGAAAACAACCTAGGAAACATATAAATGGATCATTAAAATAATTTAAAAAATTTCTTGATTAAAATACCCTTTAAATTTTTAAAAAATAATTTTTAAAAAATTTTAATACCATTTTCTTTGAAAATAACCTTGGAAAATTATAAAGTAGGAATCAAATAAAATAATGTTCATGATAATAGAAAATTAAATCCATGTCGTACATATTAAAACAAATATTCCTTTCACAATTTTAGTACAAACTAAATGGGCATTGTTTGGAAAGAAACATGAAGATTCATTTAAAAAAAAATTTAAAAAATTCAACATGGATAAAAATTCCTTTAATAAATCATTTTAATAATTCTAAAAACATTTTTGAAATAATTTTTAGAAAACATGGTTTTGGAAGAAAAATGGTTTTTGACCAAAGAGAAAAATGAAGATGATTTTTATTAAAAATGTTTTCTCAATTATTTTAAGTACCAAAGAGTGTAAAAATGTTAATGTTACTTGAAAATATTATGAATAAACATAGGAGAATAAAAATCATGAGAATATTTGAGAGGAAGATCATGAGATTTCAACACTGGAGACTTAATCATAAACAATCTTGATAATCAATGATATTGTAACATAAAACTCTTACCAGTTTGGTAACTTTGAATCATAATATCCAATAAAGTATAACATTAAATTAAACTTAGTATCATTATAATAAATAAATTCACAATATTACATTTCAAAGGGGTTGCATATACACCTCATAAAAGGATATAGGTGAATAATATGACATAAGTCTCAAAGAAGGGAAATTGAGACAAAAAAACCTTATAAACATCAATTCATTGAAGTGAAAAATAATAAATGAATTAATTATCTATACAAAATGTATATCCATATAAAAAAAGTGGAGATAAATTAGGGATACAACCCCAGAATCCCAAAGTTGGTGTCTACTACCATTACATTGGCATGATTACAATGAATCAAATCCCGAAGGACCGAAGAGTTCAGTAGTCTTGGTAAACTAGATACATACATGAGTCTTGTATTACAATTGAATACACTAATTAAAAAAATTCAAGGATAACTTTATTCTATATAGTATATCCCCATATATCATTCATAGTATGCTTCTTGGAATCTTGAGGAAAGCAACCAAAATAAGGGCGAGAACAAATGCTCAGTAAGGGTAAAGTATAGTGGAAGAAATAATGAATCATTGAGAATAATAATTATGTAATGTTAAATAATTGAACACACATACCATCTATCCAAAAAATTGAGAAGGAATAGAATAAACAATATAGTAAGTAAATAACTGAAAACACATTGCATTCAAATAACTAAATAAGGCCAAATCAATATGGAAAGGTAAGGAACTGAAAACGCAATCCATTTAATTAATAAACTGAGAATAAAATGCATCCATAGATTTTATCATATGAAAACCTCATGGATAATAACAATGATAACTGAAATGTCTATGATGTAAATTCTTAATTATTTGACATCGTTTATAAGGCACATGAAAACATATACTATCAAGATCCAATATCCATTCTCTAGAGAGTTTAAAACTACATATAAAAACATCTTTAATTTAAGAAAATAATTTTTCTCAAGAGAACCTATCGTTTCATTAAATGGATATATAAATTCCCCCTATCATTGTATTTCCAAGTCATTCTTCATAACGAATAAATAATACGACTTATCAAATATTTTTATTGAATAAAGAACATATATTTATTATTATTTGCCCAGAAATTCAAATAACTATCAAGTAAACACTATATGTAAAAGGATATATAGTTTAGGAAATAAATATATCCATGATAAATGATATAGCTAATTAGGATAAATTAAATGTCTAATGATTATAGGAAATTAAATATTTTATGGGGACTAACAAAGGAATCAAGGAAGAGAATGTGAATATTATCCTTAACCAAATCAATAATAGACCATTTGGAGGAAGAATAAGGATAGTATCAATATAAAATATCCCAAGTGGATTAAAAATAGAGGTATTTTTTCATTGATGAATATAAATACTATAAAAATAACTTTTAAAAACATTCTTTAGGAAAATATACTTTTTATTTTGAATTTTTTTTAATATACTTTTCTTTGAAATTTACTTTTCTAAAAAAATTATTTAAAAAACTAACCTTTTAAAAATTCCAAGTAATATTAAAAGAAAATATGGTGGGTAAATTTTTATATGTTGTATTAGGTAAAAAGAACATTCCTCTTTCATGGTAAAAAGGTTAGAAAAAAACATTGTTCATAAAGAGGGAATAAGATTCATTTGAAAACATTAGTAAAAGAAAAAAAGGGTAAAAATGTCTTTACCAAATAATTTCTAAAAGTTTAAAAACATTTTTTTATTTTTTTAATAAAACACGGTTTATATCTTATTATATTAAATAATAATATTTTAATAATATATTGTTGCTTGGTAAAACTCGGTCTTGCATGTAACGCAGTTTATCAAAGAAATTCAGTTGCATGTAATGAAATTTAACTTAGTATTTTGTGAATTGAAATATATATCATAGATTTAATTTATTTAAAACAGTTAATATATTTTAAGGTCTCGGTGTATTATATTCCCTTATGTTCTTGGTATTGTGTGTCATACATACTATCGAATATAAGTTACTCTTTTAGAATTCTCAGTTTGTTATATTCCCCCCACCTTAATTAAATTTCATCCTCACAATTTAAACTCGATATTGGTGATATATTGTTAGATATTTCCTATGTTTGAAAACCCACATCATGAAAAGGTTTCATAATAAATCCTCTAGAAAAGTGATAATGGGAAGTACAAAGGTCACTTGGAATAACATATAACTAGGTCTATAAGTAGGAGATCATTAGTGGAAAGTAGAGATACATACATGGAGTAAAAAAGTAAATATTTATAGGGATTTATTGATGTCATCAATCATACACAGGTGAATGATCAATAGAAATTTGAGGGCCTCAAAGCCATAAATATGTGATGATTTAGAAGACCACTGATTCAACAAATATTAAGCTATTAAGACAAAAAAAATTAAGATCCTTTTCCTCATGTTTATAAATTCCTTTACTACTTAAAAATATAAGTAAATTTACTTACATGATATATTTTAATTTCCTATGAACAATTCCATCTTTTGGTTGTTCTTCAATAAAATTTTAATTCATCCCTTACTTTAAGAAATGGGTATCCAAAAATTAAATTTGATACCTGAAGCACTTAAATATACTTTTAATGGATCTTAAGGCCCATTAATGAGAGACAAGTCTAACTATTGGTCTCTAACTATTCTCCAAATCCAATATGGTTAATACATTAATCTCTAAACCTAAAACTTGCACTACTATTTTATCATTAATATATATTCATCAAATTTTTTAACAAATAACAATGACATTTTAACCAAGGAATTGTGTTGGTCAGTGGTTAGAGTCAAACCCTTATCATCCTTCCTTCATGTTTTCAAGTCTCTTGGCCCTAACAAACTTGATGGGTTTTCACCCAACATACATGTTGTCATTTTCTAAAACTGTATTGATATAATTTCTAAAAAATATATAATGGACCTTATTGATATAATTTTAATCACTAAATAGCCTTTTAACTAATGTTATTTATACAACCCCAATACATAAAGACTTCATTAATTTATTTCCACATAGTTCCTTCCTTGGTATAAATTTTATCCATAATATCATTTGTAGGATTTATAAATCATGACACCTTATTCTCAATCTAAAACACCTTAGGTTTAACCTAGATTATTTTGGAACCAAGGATATTCTTTTCTTAAAAAGGAGAATGGTATGTGTTTATTGTCAATAATCTCATATATGATAAGAGATATTGTAAGGAAAGGGATCATACAATTCAAGCTATAAGCAGTTTTGAAGGTGACACTGTTTCCTAGTGTTTGCCAAATTTTTGGGGTCCAAAATTTGGGGAATTGAAAGCATTGAGAAAAGTGTTTTTTCTTGAAGGTCTCATGAAAATATGGAAAAGGAATGAGTTTTATAGATATGGGATTCATGAAGTTTGTTTCACAAAGACATGAATATTGTGATGGTGTGCTCTACTATTACAAGACTTGCTTTGCAAGCGGTGCTTTGAGGTGGTGCTTTGTGGTGGTGCGAAGGGTTTTAACAGAGATCTCTACATTTATGATGAGCATTGTGAAGAGAGAGATGCATTTCGAAGACATTTTTAATCGATCCATTTTTCTTGCCTATAGAATCAATGATTTTCATTCGACCATGCTTATAAATAAGAGGTCACCCTCTTCATTTCACATGATTTTGAGAGAGAAAATCTGGGATCGCTTTGAATTCGTGAAGTAAGGGGTGCTCTATGAAGCTTGTTGTTTTGTGTGAGTTTGATCTTTGTGAAGAGACATTAAATTTATTGAATGATGCCAATGATTACAAGACATATGATATTCATGAATATGGGTTTTTTTGCATTGTCTTAGTGATCGTCGTGAAGTAGGTTTCTCAGCGAGGTAGTGAGCTCTGAAAAGGGTTGTGCTCTGCGAAGGCAATGAGCTCCATGAAGGGTTATGCTCTAAAAGGAAGATAGATCTGCGAAGGGTTGAGCTTTGTAAAGGGGCTTTCCGAAGGTCTATTTTGAGTATCAGTGTTGAGTGGTCAGGGCTTTCAGTGAGCATATACTCAGGTCTTTGATCCAAGCAGTGTATCGTACTGGACAGAGACAAAGACTTCCATGTAAATCTATTGGAGAGACCTACAAGTCGATAAAATGAGTTATAATTATCTCATAGGAGTGAGATATGGGGAGTTTACAAGATTGTTCTAAGGGAAGCATTGAGACATCCCTGAACTTTTTTAAGGGCAGTGGTCCTGGCACAGATTGACTATGAACAAACTCTTGTACTCCCTAACTAGTGAATATTAGTGGGTTTAGGTACGACCAACACACTATTGGTGTATTCTCCTTGGACATAGCCCTTTGTGGTGAACCAAGTAAAACTATTTTGTTGTCTCCTTTATTTAATTTGACTGATAGTTTCGACAAGTTCCTACTAATGTGGGAACAATATCCACAACTTTAAAAAGAAAAAGTTGAAACCCTAATTCACTCTTCACCTCTGAGGGTGTTATGGGGTCCTTTATATTATTCATTGTCTTTATCTATTCAAATCCTTCATAGTGGTTTTTAAATAAAATGGTAATTATCTTAATAATATCCCTCAGGAGTTTCAAACTAGTTGCACAGTAAGGCCCATTTTCATGTACCAGGTTATGTCGAGTCAGGTCTGATGCACCTTGTCGAAGTTATTATTCCTATGTACATTTGTGCTAGAACCACGTCCGCTTATAGTATCCAAACATGTATTCATTTATATTAAGTCTCACATAGTCTCTAATTGACCAAAATTCTAGGTTTTTATTCAATACTTATACTCAAATTATACCTTAGGGTTATGTTCTCTAATCTATGATTTCCTAAATCTAGTTCTGAAGGTTGCTACTAAACTTCCTTTCATACCAACTATAGTGACCCAAAACCAAAAGTTCAAAGCTGGTGTCTACTGCCATTAAATTTTCATGATTACAAGGAATCAAATTCAGAAGTACCAAAGAGTTTAGTAGTCTTGGTAAACCAGACATATACACGATTATTGTATAACAAATGAATACACTAATCACAACATAATTATTTTCTTTCGAGGATAACTTTATTCCATCTAGTATGTCCCTAAATATATTTCATATTATTATTTTGGATTATTAGGGTAATGAAACAAAATATGGGTGATTATAAATGCTTAGTAAGGGTAAAGTATAGTTGAATTTATAAGGAATCAATGAGAAAACGATTATGGAATGGTAAGTAACTGAACACACATGACAAGTAATCAAAAAACTAAGAAGGAAGTGAGTAAACAATATTTCAAAGTAATAACTGGAAACACATGAAATTAAAATAACTAGATAAGTCAAAATCAATATAGAAAGGTAAAAAACTAAAAAAAAAATCATTTACTAAATAAACTGAGAATGAAATGCATTCATAGATTTTATCATAATAAAAACTCATGGATAATAACAATGATAACTTAAATATCTATAAATTAAAAGATTAATTACTGGACATCATGTCTAAGTAACATGAAAAACTATACTTTCAAGATCCATCCTCTAGACAGTTTAAACTTTAGGTAGAAACCTATGTAATTTTCACAACTAATTTGTCTCTTGAGAACCTATTAATGCATCAAGGGGCTATATAAAATCTAGGACCCACCCATAATTTCATTTCTAAATCATTATTTATAATGAATAAATAATATTCCTTATCAAATATCTTTATTGAACAAAGAATACAAATTTATCAATATTTCCCCAGATAATTAAATAAATGTCAAGTAAACATCATATGTAAAATGATATATAGTTTAGGCAATAAACATATCCATGATAAATGATATATATAATTAGGTTAAATTCTATGTCTAATAATTACATGAAATTGAATATTTCAAGGGGATTAAAAAAGGAATCAAGTAAGAGAATGTGAATACTATCCTTGGACAGATCAATCATAGACCTTACAGAGGAAGAATAATGATGGTATCAATAAAAAATATACCAAGTGGAGTAAAAATGGATAGTTTTTTTCATTGATTAATATAAATACTTTAACAATATATTTTAAGAGCATTATTGAGGAAAATATCCTTTTATTTTGAAACTCATTTAGAAAATCCTTTTCATTGAAAATCACTTTTCTAACACATTTTGTTTAAAAATTAACATTTTAAACATAAAAAGGAAGCTTCTAGGTAATGAAAGTAGGTAAATACTTACATTAAAAACAAGGTAAAAAATAACACTCCTTTTTTATGGTAAAAAGGTTAGAAAAATACCTTGTTCAGAAAGCGACATGAAGATTCCTTTAAAAACATTGGTAAAAGACAAAAACAGTAAAAATTTATTTAATAAATCATATTGAATAGGGTAAAAACTTTTTCGAAAACAATTTTATAAAACATGGTTTTTAGAAGAAAATAGGTTTTCTGACTAAGGAGTGTATAAAGTTGGGTTTTCTTAAAAAACATTTTCTAAAACATTTTGAGTACCCAAGAGTGGAAAATGGTACTATTACTTGAAAAAGGTCATGAATTATCAAAGGTTAATAAAATGAAATGGTTTATTAGACCATGATAAAATAATTTCTATTGATGTAAATTAAAGTGTAATCAATCTCGAAAAAAATGTTATTTTAAAGTAAACCCTATAAAATATTATAATTTTGGAGTGAGAATCAATAAATGAGTAGATTATGTGCATCAATTACAAATCCACATATAGAAGTGGAAATACATCAATAGATATTCAAATTCATTATACACATAATAATAAAATGTTAAACATAATGATGAATTAATATAAACCAATGAAAAGTAATTTGGTTTTGAAATTTCATTTCCACTTGGGTAAATTTTAACTCAAATCCCCTTAGAAGAAATAATTCAAATTGAAACTCAAATTATCATGAATAATGAATAAATAATGATATTATATGAAAAATAGGTAGTATGTACACCATATATAATAAATTAGTTATATAATAAATTAGTTGTAAAAAAATAAAGTGTTTGTTTCAATAAAATATTACAAATCGCAAAAGGAAGTAATATTTCAAAGATAATCATTAAAAATGTTCTTGAGGAGAATAATCTTTAAACATTCCAAAATGTACCATAGAAAATTGAAACATCTGAATCATAATCTCTTTAAAGAAATAACATTAAATGAAAATTAAAATATCTTTAGAATAAATATATTCATGGAATACATGTAAAATGGTGGTATATACATCATATAAAAGAAACTATGTGCATAATAATAAATAAGTCTAAATGCAATTTAATTTGAGACAAAATCCCTTACCTTGTATTTACTTTTTGTGTAAATGCCCTTTAAATTCCTATATATTAGTTTTAATCATGTCAATAAACCATAATAGAACCATAATAATATTTATAATATCACATATCATCTTCTTATAATATCTTATTACTCATTTGTTAACAATCTTTCATTATTTTCACTATTTCGGGTGTTAATTGCCTAGTCTTTCATGTATGTTTTTGACTTTTTACTTATTGTTATTATTATGTAGATCATGGTTTCACCAAATTAAAAATATAAAAATTGATGTAATTTTCATAGATATTCAGTATATTTTTATTTAGAATAATCTATAGTATTTTTATATAAGAAATTAAATTCACCGTTCATAGAGACGGTAGGTCGTACGTACGCGTGAAAACTACTTTCATTTCCTTGTCATATTAAAAGAATGAAAATAAAATTGTATATATGTATATTATAATTCTAGTATAATATATATATCATAAATGTTATATAGTTTTATTAAAACCATCCATAATACATTCCATGTATAGTGTGAACGAATCACATCGCTTTGAAGGGGCGGTAGTCCACACTTCCACAAACGATGTCATTGTATTCCCACAAAATAGAGTGCATAATGTTATGTGTTATAAAAGAGTTATAGAAGTATAAATACATTATAAATATCATATATAACATATATAAATATATTTTCCATCATAATTCTCAACCCAGAAAGGTTTTAAAGGAAAAAATGAACGACATTGTTTCGTGAGGCGGTAGTTCACCGTACACATAAACGGTATATTCATTACCCATTAGATGGAAATGTGTGTAATTGTAGGTATAAACCTTATAATAAAAACATATTATTATATTTAGGATAATTTTTTATTATATAATAATTTAATAATAAGATTTTAGGGGGTGTATAATTAAAATAAAATAAAATATCTTGAGAAAGGGTGTTACCTCATATTCGTGTAACTTCTTTTGGTTTTTACCAAAGGGATTCCTAGGATACATTTCTACCCAAGGTGATTCTTATAGTTTGATGGGAGTGGTTTTTATGATCTATTTTATCAAATATTGGTCAATCCAAAGTTTCTTGAGAGTTGTGAGGAAGTGGGAGGGGTGAGTTCCTTTTTATAGTGGAGGAGGAGTGGCACTCTTGTAAATTTTTTGAATGGGAATTCCACATGCAGTTTTACCATGTTAATGGGATACAATAATAGTAAAAATTATATAAAATTGTGAATATAATAGAAATATGGCCATAAAATGTCTTTGAGACATGTTTCTAGGTCACTTTGTCCCTTAAGTTAAAGGTTTAGTCCCTTGTCAAGTTTAATTTTACCTTAATCGTTGTAATTAATTTTAATTACTTTTACTAATATTTTATGTAAAAAAATAATTTTACCTTATTAGAAATTATAAAATAAAATTATTCCAAATATTTAATTCTTTTTTCCAAATTCAAATCACATAAGATTCATAAATTAATTTAAATTTAATACCATAGATGGGACAATAATGCATGATTTTACAGTAAAAATGTTCAAAAAATACAACATTTTAATATCCAATTACAAATTGAAAATTATTATAGTGAAATAAATTGGATTAAATGATATAAAATTGATCTCATAAATATTTAAAATCAATAAAAAATATAATTTAACCTTATAAATAAATTATAAAAAAAACAACTTTGAGTTAAAATTCTGTATTTTTCAATATTTGTTAAAAAATGAAATTTCACAAAAAAATACCAAAAATTCACCCTAACCTAATTTTTATGTTAATATTTTAAATATTAAGCTTTTTTTTACATATAATATTTATTAAAGTTCCAAAAATTAGATTTAAAATAGGTTCTCCATTAAAAGGTAGTAAAAGTATTATTATACAAATATAGGTTTTTATGTGAAATATTGGGTCTGTTATTATCTTATGTTTATAAAATATTTTGGATTAATATAAAAAATATTTGATTTAATTTATATTATATATATTTCATAAATATCATTCACTAATTATAATTAAATTAATTTATTAGGATAAAACAGCTTTGTAAGCATAAAAATAGTTTTCAATAAAAACATTCCCTTTATATTCAATTGGTTCATGTATTCATTTTAATTAATTTATAACCAATGGATTCATTAAACATTTATGTAAACCATATATTTTAATAATTTAGTTAATATTATTCATAAAATCTATTTTATATCTTATTATATTAAATAATAATATTTTAATAATATATTATCGCTTGGTAAAACTCAGACTTGCATGTAATGAAACTTATTGAATAAATTATTTTTTATGTATAACACAAGCTAAATAAATATTGATTTAATTGGAATATATATCATAGGTTAAATTTTTTTAAATAATAAATATATTTTTAAGGACTTAGGTTATTATATTCCCTTACATACATGATGTTGTGTGTCATAGACGCTATCGAATATAAGTTACTCCTTTTTAATTTTTATGGTGTTATAGATAAAATATAATATAATAAAATTTCATTACACACATAATATTAGCATGTAATATTCAGTGAATTTTAAGTTTAACCCAATGAATAAAAATTGAGTTAAGAACTCTCTTGCCTCACGCTTCCTTTTGGTTGAACATGATTTAAACTCTTGTATAGTGGTTTTAAACATGTTATTATATTTTTATAGAACCATATTAATATTTATAATACCATATATTATCCTTTTATAACATCTTTTCACCCATTATCTAATAATATTTCATTGTTTTCATTGTTTCAGGTGTTAGTTATCATGTTTTCTCATTCGTGATTTGTTATAAAAGTTATGATTCATTTGAATATAATATATTAATATCATATTAAGAATAAAAATAATGAAATAATTATAATATTGTTACATAAATTATACTTTTTGAGACCAATTATGAATGATGGTTTTGAAAAATAAAGTACGTTACGATCATGAAGATGGTAGATCTTACGTAAGCATGAGTAACATTTCTATTTTTCAGTGATCATTATGGGAAAGTGGTATATAGTATTTTATCTTTAATAAATGATAATAATATCATAAATAATATATTACTTATTTAAATATACTTATATATATCATCTGTGTGGTGTGGTGATAAAATAGAGAGTCATGTCGCTTCATAAAGTCGGTAATCCACGTGTACATGAACGACATTATCATCTTTCAGTGAGTGAAAGGATAAAAAAAAGAAATGATATATTATATTTTATGAATTATAAATATTTCATTAATTTCATACTTATTTCATTTATATAACATATATTAATTAATTTTTTTTATTTCCTTCCATGTAAAGCGTTCTTGGAAAAGGAATCACATCACTTCGCGAGGTGGTAATCCATTGTACACATGAGCGATGTTATCGTACCCCCTACAGAATAGAAAGTAAAAAAAGTTATATATGATATGATTACTATATAGGTATAATTATGTAATAAATATAATATATATACTTTATATCCATCATCAAACCCAATCGTGAGAGGTGATAATGGAAAATTGAATGACATCGGTTTGTGAGGTGGCAGTCTATCGTACACATGAATGATGATTTCATATCCCATTTGATTGAAGAGGAGAAGGATTTAGGTTATGTGATTATAATAATATCTCAGTATATTTAATATAATAATTTTATTATATAATCATTTTTCAATAATAGTTTATGGAGTTGGAGGAAGAAATAAAATAAAAGTGCTCTTTGAAGAATGTTACCTCTTCTCCGGGTAACTTCTTTTGGTTTACACCAAAGTCATTTCTTGAATGCATTTATAACCACAATAAGGATTATATGATAAAATGAGGAAATTATATAAGTTATTTTTTAGTTATTTTTCAAACCAATGTATTTTTAAGGTGTGAGAGAGGAGGATAGGGGTGTCATTTTATAAGTGAGGTGAGTGGCACACTTGTAATTTTTGAAAAGAATGAATTCCAACCACATTGTTTTCATGTAACAAGGTTCCAATAATGGACCATTATTGATAATATAATTTATAAGGAATAAATATGGAAATAAAATATATTTTAGACATGTTTTTAGGTCATTTTAATGCTTTTATTTTTTTTAACCCCTGATAAACCCATTTTTACCTTAATCGTGGTAATTAATTTTTATTGTTTTCACAACTCATTTTGGTCAAAAAAATAAGTTGAAAATATTATATAATATAAAATATTATTATTAAAAAAATTAATCTATTTTTTAAAATTAAATTCACAAAAGTGTAAAATTTTAATTTAAAATTAATCTCAAAGTCGCAATGAGAAAGCGGGTTTTCAAAGAGAAAATGTTCGAATGTTTATAATTTTTTTATCCAATTTCAGTATTAAATTGATTAAAATGGCCTAAATTTGATTAATATATATATATATAATTAAACTAATTTTACTTAAATATAATTTTTAAATATAATTTAACTTTATAAATAATTTAATTGAAAAGGCAGTTTTTAATTAAAATCAAGTATTTTTCACTATTCATCAAAAAATTTAATCTTTTCAGAATATTTTCAGAAATTCACCCTAATATTATTTTTAAATGATGATTTATAAAATGAATTTTATTTTATCAGATAAATTTTATAAAATTAGAAAAAAATAAATTTAAAACAAAACTCGCAAACGTGATGAGAAAGCGGGTTTTTGAGAAATGTATTTTTTCAAGCACGAGATGATTTTATATTAACTATATGCCTAATAAAAATAATTTTATAGTTATCAATTAAAATTTACTGATATATAATCTATAAATTAAATTTAAACATTCCTCATTATTAATTATTTAAATTAATTAAAATAGATAAATATTATTCACTTTAAAACAGTTTTTAGAAAAAACCCCTTCTTAAACTAAAAAACAGACATATAAAAAAATAAAATATAATGATGATTAAATTTTAATTAATTAGATTAAATATAAATAAATAATATATATTTTAATTTAAATAATATTCAAAACATAATGTGACTTTTAAATTACTTAATTTTATGAAAATAAATGACATTTTTATAAAAAATAGTATTTTTTCACAATTCAATAAAAATCAATATTTTCCAAAAAATAACAAAATTTTACCAAAAAATATATTTTGATATTATAATTTAAAAAATTAATTTAATTTTATCAAATAAAATTTATAATTTTCCAAAAATTAATTATAATATTTTCTCATGAAAAATAATAAAAAATATTTTTAAAGAAAACATATTTTTGAAGAATAAAATTACTTTACTAAAAATTGATTTATTATTTACTAAACATTTATCAATAATTTATATTTATTATGAAATATATATATATATTTATTATGAAATATATATATATATATTTCATATATTAGTTAATACAATTAATACTTTCCAATTTAATGACTAGGTTATAATGGTTATATATATCGTGGTTCATTTAAGCTCGGTGTTGCTTGTTGAATACACTATCGAATATAAAAATATCATGGTTTTACATACCGAAAGCTATCAGAGAGATTAAATTTATTTAAAAATAAATATATCTTAAATTCATAGGGAGTTATATCTTCATATAATCTCAGTGTTTCATGTCGTTTACTCTATCAAACATAATTTTCTTCTTTTAAGATCTCAGGGTGTTACATCCTAACCCCTTCATTAAATTTCATCCTATCAATTTGAAACTTATCTCAATAATCAAAGAATGAACATATGAAAATAATTTTTTTGTAAACTCAAATCGTAAAAAGGTTTAATAAAACATTTTCTTGATAAATCTTAAAGAGAAGTATGATGTTCATCTGGAATAGCACATAAACAGTTTCCAAATAGGAGAACATAGGTGGGAAGTGAAGATTTAGGCATTAAAGAAAATTTTAAACAGTTATAGAGAGTGATTGAGGTCATTAATCAAAAAAAATTAAATGATCAATGTAAATTTAAGGGTCTCAAAACCCTAAATATTAGATGATTTTAAAAACCATCTAATTCATAAGATATGAATGTAATAGGATAACATTTTTGTTTCAAATACTTTTCCTAAAGTTGAGGAATTATTTCACCATCTAGAAAGAAAAAAAATTGTAAAATATACTTACTTAACAAGTATAATTTCATCCTTTAACCAATTTCTACCAAAATCTCATCTTTTTCTCTAAATGATGAGTATTGAAGAAAAAATTTTCATTCTTGAAGAACTAAAAAATGAATTTTAAAGGATAATATTACCATAAAATAGATAACAATATATTCCACCTATCATTCTAAATTAAACAGAATCAAAATGGTTATAACATGGTAATATAATTCCTTATATGAGTAAACCTTCATATGATGAAATAATATATTAATCTCCAAAATTCAACAGTAGTACCCAAATTTGAAACTAAATCATTCCTAATAAACCTCAACATTAAAGAGTGTTTTAACCACAAATTTTATCTCATACCTTTCATATTTCAATACCAAAATTTAGTGATTTATTTTTAAAAAACATTAATCACTTAGTCACCAAATCACTTTCCAATCTCATGGTTATCTGTATAATAAAACTTATATTCCCATGACTACCTCAATATCCAATATCATATAAACCCTAAAGTTTATAAATGCCTTAAATATCATTTAAACATAATGTAAATTAATATTTCATGTTAAGACAATTCTTTATATATAATTCAACCTAATAATACATCTATTAAATTGTCATTAGTCACTTTAAGATCTCATCACTTTAAACCTCAAAAGGGGTGTCTAAGGCTTTGAACTTATGAAAAACCTTAATCATATTGACCCATTATGGCATCCATAACTCTTAAGATAAACTCACATAATAACATCCTAAAATTAAAATTTATCTAAACCTTTACTCTAATACCATCTATAATATCCTAGAACCCACACTTCCAGATCCGGTGTTGAAATCATATTCCTTACATTTCTGGGTTTAATACTAATAATTGTGACCCAATTTTTTTACATCCAAACCTTAAAATATAAGAATATAAAATCTTATCACTTCTCAAGGACCTTTTAGGTTTATAGTTTTATATAATTAGTAAAAACACTTGAATAAACAATACCCATGTCATTAAATGATCATTTTTTTCACTAAACAAACTTTTCTTATTTCACATTAATTCATCATTAAAGAACCATTGTGATGTTTTTAAAAAAAGTTTTGTATTTTTTGAAATCTAAATTTTATATAAAAGAATGTTTTTGTCCTTAAATATCAGACCCATTCCATCAATATGGAAAATATGACTCAGCTCATTGGTATGAGTCAACTGAACCAAACAATCATAATGAAAATTTTATGGAAATAATAAGACTACTGAGAATAGGTCTAATGAAGAATTGGTCTTAGAAGATGTTGAGTGATACTGAAAGGTTGGGAAGTAATAGAACTTATGAGTATTAAATCTGAGGATGCTTTATTAATCATGAAGTTCTCATAAATCAAGAAGAAGTTATGATACAAGCTGGAGTTGGTGGAAGAGAGGAGAATACAATGTAAAGTATTTTGGATGCTTCTCATCAGAGTGTGGTACACTGGACACAGATGGATGTAGATCATCAGTATGATATTCATTGGTGTGACAATATAAGAAGGCTAGAATAATGATATTTCTAAGTAAAGAAGTTTCAATGTTGCTGAAGAGTTTTGAAAGAAGATAATGAAATAGAGAGTTAGAATATTTTCATACTTTATAACCTAAGTTAGCTGATTCTTTACCAATATTGTAGTTCTCATAAATCATGAAAACTTTCATGATAAGATCTTTTGATGAAATATTGGAATCATAAATATTGTGTTGGTTCTAGAGATTAAGATAATGTTTTCATCATATCCAGAAGTACTAGACATAGAAGTTTTTAGTAATATGAATGAGTTATAGCTGATGATGTTTGAATAATTTCAAAGGTGAAGAGTGGAGTTTATATTGTAATGTGAATTTCATCATTATAATAATTCCATCAAATTTACTCAGAGAAGTAAATATGATCAGGCTGACTCTGAGATGTAAATTTAATCATACTAACTCTAATGAACATAGTCATATCATAATGATCTGAAGATAGTTAGATCATAATGAGCATAGGAAGGAAGCTTCATCATAATGAAGCTGAGGAAGTTACATAATATGGAAGATGAGAAAGTTATATCAGATTAAAGAAAATTAGAATTTCTGAGAAGACTGATTTACAAGAAATCTTGATAAGATTTTAAGAAATCAAAGTAGAAGTTTAAATGTGAGTGTTTTTCAAAGATTTGAAATTTGGGTAAGTATAAATTTATTTTGGTTTCCCACCTTTTCTATTATGAGTTTCCTATAAATATAAGCACAACACATTCATACTTTACAACTTTTTCTTATGTGGAAAAGTAGGAGAACTACATAATTTTTATAAAGTTTTTATTTCTAGACCATGATCTTATAAGAAGGTTAAAAACCTAAAAAAATTACTAGATTAAGGAAGATCATATTGAGAATTTTAGAAGAGTTTGATTTTTTTAATATTGAGAATGGGTTCATCACACTGATTCCATCAGACTGCGAAAGTTTGGATTGAGTTTTGATTATTTTTTTAGAAGAACAAGTTTTTTATCCATAAAGAACCGAAAGTTTCTTCATGCATAGAATGATAAAGGTAGCATCATATTGAGTTGATAGTATTGACTCAATCGGACTAAGTTCATCATACTTAAGTCCATCAGACTTGGGGTCATTGGACTTAAGAACTTTTGTAGAGAAGGTAGAACAAAGTATTTATTCTTTTGTTTTGG
Source organism: Viscum album (assembly GCA_963277665.1). Classification (NCBI taxonomy): domain Eukaryota; kingdom Viridiplantae; phylum Streptophyta; class Magnoliopsida; order Santalales; family Viscaceae; genus Viscum; species Viscum album. Next base: position 3,139,746 of record OY728122.1, on the reverse strand, counting down.
ATTAATTGTTTGGTAAGAATATTTTTAAATAAATGGTAGTTATTATAATCATTCCTATTGGGAGATAGAAGGTGTCTAACGGGATTTGGCACAAGTTTTATTCACTTCTTTATAATATTAAATTTCCATAGACCCACGAGAGTCTATATAGAAAGGATGTAGGTTCTCACACTGAGGTAAAACATTATAAATATAATGTTATTTAAATTATTTTCTACTATTTAATGCAAGACTATTTTCTAAAAGATGATATTGATATATAATTTAACAGGTTATATGGGTTAATTTCTAAAGTAATTGAAACTTACAAAAAGTGAAAAACTGATTCACCCCCCCCCCCTCTCTGTTTTTATTCTCTCCTTTAAACTTCAATTGGTATCAAATTACATTATCCCTCTTTGATTCCTTATCATGGATAATATAAATTCTTTAAATAGTATATAAGTTCCTACATTTGATGGAAAAAATTATTATGGATTGAAAAAATAGGATGATTCCTTATCTCCAATCTCTTGGACTAGAATTTGTTGATGTTACTATAATTGGTTTTCCACCTATTGAGAAATATGCTCCAATTATTTTTACTAATGATAGAAATATAGAATTTGATTGAAAGTCTAGAAATTCAATCTTTTTTACATTATTAGAAAATGGTTATATGGAGGTGATGGGTACTAAAACTTCAAAGAGTATGGGACAATATAGAAAGTATTTTTGAAGTTAATACTAAAGTGAAGGAAGAAAAGATAAAAATATTGAATAAAAAAGTATAAATCCATAATAATGACAGATGAATAAACTATTTATGAATAATTCACCATAGTAAGTAAATTTTTTTGCAACATCAGAGGATTTGGTGATGCCCTAGAAGATTCTAAAATTGTGAAGAAACTTTTGGGATAGGTTTGATTCTAAAATTTCCTCATTAGAAGATAAGTATGATTTATAACTTTATGAATTTCATAATTTTATTATTTCTTATGAAATGATGAAATCTTCAAAGTTCAAAATAAAGATGAAAGATTAAATTTCTTATGAATCCATGAGAAAAATGAAAATACAAGATGTTGAAGATTTTGATCCTTGTGACTCCAAAGATAAATTGGATGATGAGTTGAATGAAAAAATCATGTCTCTTATATATAAAGAATTTCAAAGAGGAAGAGTAAAGTATGGAGGTAGACTTCCACTCAAATATTTTGAGTGTAGTGGAATTGAACACTTTCCTATGAATTTCCCTAAGAAAAAATTTAGAGAATATCAAGATGATTTTGATGAAAAATCTTGATGAAATAATTGGAATGAAATTTATAAATAAGAAAATTCATCCAACAAATATAAGAAAAAGTTCACTGGAGATAAAATAAGTATGTTGAGTAAGAAAGATAAATTAGAATCAATTGAAAATAATTATTCAGAAGATGAAAGTATAGAAAAATTTAAAACCTCCATTGAAAAAGTTTAGAAAATAAAAGATTCCTCAAATAGAAAATAAAGAGGTGAAAAATCATATATAGGGTATCAACTCAAAACATAACTTGTTGTATATCTTTAGACAAATAGAACTCTCAAGAAAGAAATCATAGTAATGAAGAAATATTTTAAAGAATTTTATGAATGAATGAAATATTTCATCAAGTAGGATGAATAATATATTCCATATATATTAAGTTACAAATTCAGAATTTCTAAATAGGGAAAGATAGTTGAAGATATTAGTAATAATTAGGCAGCTAAAGAAGAAGAAGTTAACAAGTTTTAATAAAAACTTATTGATTTAGAAAATACTTTAATAAAGATGAATGAAAACTTAAATAAATATTCATGAGTAAAATTTTAGAATTATAAAGTTTCTATGAAAGCTCAAATCAAGAATCAGGTGAAATCCTTAAACACCAAAAATAATGTTTCATCTTATTTTTCTAACATTTTAGGTTCTGTAAAAAGTATTAGGAAATATTGGGTGGAAAAAGGGTGTGAGAAACCTATTTCATATATAAAATATGAAAACATACTCAGGAGAAAAGATGGTTCACATCCATATATTTTTAGAGTAGAAAGAATATATCAACCTCAATAAATTTTCTAAATAGAAACATATTACTTAAATAGAAAATCAAGATTTTATGGATATTGCTGGTGTTATGGAATCTATGGGAATAAGGCTTATAATTTTTGGCATAACATGTCACTTCCTGGAAAAATTTTTAAACAAAGGGAAAGTAATTTTGGAATGAGGATGACTAACTTTTCTAACTCACATGAAGTTAGAAAAGAAAAATATCAAGATGTTAGAAACATTCCAATAAAAAACAATTTGAATTCTTGGAAGAAGTTTTTGGAAGATGTGATTAGGCTTGTAATCATGCTGAAATATGTATGACACTTCTTCTAGAACAAGTTTCATATGTAAGAAAAGAAAATTAATTCAAATGGAAGAAAGTGGAAGAAAGAGCTTTTGTTAATGAGATTTATTTAAAATAAAGTAAAAGGAACAAACCATTCATATTTGATAGTAGTTGTTCTTTACATATGAAAAGTCATATAAAAATATTGAAATGTGTTGAAATTCATGATTGAGTAGTAGTTACCTTTTTAATGATAGTTACTTAAAAATCATAGGAATCGGAATGATTGTGATTGAAGTATAAAATTTTAAATATAAGGATGTTTTATTTATTAATGGGATAAAACATAACTTACTTAGTATAAGTCAACTTTATAATGATGGAAAGGATGTGATTTTCTAAAAATATTCTTGTATCATCAAAAGTGTAAAATATTGTAAATTTATCACAAACGCTGAAAGAACTAGTGGAAATATTTTTCAAATTTGAGTGTTTAATAACTCATGTTACCTAAATGTTGAAGATGAAAATAAATTATGGTACTGAATACTTGGGAACCTTGGGCAGAAAAACATGAGCAAACATTATAAAGTTGATGTCGTTCGTTACTTTATAAAATTTAGAAGAAGAGATGAATAATTTTATATTACCTATTAGAAAGGGAAAATGACTAAATAAATTCATAAGAGAGTTGAGATTCTGTCTACCATACCTCTTGAACTTATTCATTACAATTTATGTGGGCCGATGAGGCATTAATCAAAAAAATAGATTTATACTTTATCACATTTATTAAAAATTTCACTCAGATGAAAAACATCATGTTTATGAAACACAACTAAAAGTTTGTGTAAATGTTTAGGTTTTTTAGAAAACAAGTTTAGAAAGAAATGGGGTCTTATATAAAGAAGTTGAAAATATATAATTGTACTGAATTTACAAGAAATACTTTTGAATATTGTCTAAGAAATAATGGTATCAAACATCAGTATAGTTCTCCATACACTCTAAAAAAATGGTGTAGCATAAAGAAAGAATATAAGTTTGGTGGAAATGGGAATAATTATGTTAGAAAAATACAAATTTTTAAATTACTACAAGAGAGAAGTTATTAGTATTGTTGTACATATTCATAATAGATGTTTGTTGAGACTATAATCTAACATGACTTCTTATGAAACGTGGTATGACATAAAACCTTCACTAAAGTACTTCAATATTTTTGGAAGTCTGTGTCTACTTAAAATAAAAAAATTGGATCTGGTAAAGTTTGATGAGAAAGATGAGGAATTAACTTTTATGGATTTCTCACCAAATGGAAGATAATAAAATTATAGGAAAAAATGTTTACAAAAGTTTGTTTACTCATATGATGTGAAATTTATTGAAAATCCAACTTCCATAACAAAAGTTTTTCGGAATGTTGAGAAAGGAAAACTAAAAGTATATAATCAAAAATAAAGTAAGAAAATCAATGTTCAGGAAGATCCGTATTAATTTTGTGATTAGGAAAGTTCATATGAGAAAGAAACTTTGAAATTTACTACCTTAAAAAATATATTGAGACAAAAAATATTATTGGGAATCGGAAGGCTCCAATTCAGACCAGAAGAAATATGAGATTATAAAATCAAAATTTACTCATATAAAAATCTAAGCCAAAATCAATTTTAGAAGTTATTCATCATAAATAATGGGTTAATTCTATGAGTGAATAGTTGTATCAAATAGAGAAAAATGAACATGGATAAGTTTCAAGAAAAAACTAGCTTGTTTATAAATGTTTTTCATAGGTGTAAGGTGTGGATTTTGATGAAAACTTTTCCCCCATTGTAAGGTTAGAAACTATTAGAATGGTTCTAGCAGTGGATGGTCACCGGAATTAAAAATTATATCAGATAAATGTAAAGTTAGCATTTCTCAATAGAGAAATTAAAGAAGAATCTTACATTGAAAAAACTTGTGGTTCTTTACTTTATATTGATGAAAATAAAGTTTGTAAAATGAATAAATATTTTTATGTGATGAAAAATATCCATGTTCTTGGTATTCAAAACTTTATAATTATTTAATAATGTTGAATTTTTCTAAAGTAAAAGTTGATAGAAACTTATTTGTGAAAGTTGTTGACTCTGGAACTCTAATTTTAATTTTTTGTGTGGATAATATACTTTTTTGAGGATAGATAATATGTTTTTGAAATATTTACTAAATAAATTAAAATTAATTTTTAGATTTCAATTTTGGGAGAACTAACCATCTTCCTGGTATTACAAGTTCAACAAAAGGAAAAATACATTTTTTTTATCTTAAGAAAAGAATACCAGTTAATTGTTACAAAAAATTTTCATGATAGAATCTAAAGAAGTTTATAATCCTATATCTAAGGAGATGAAGTTAATTAAATATGAGTTTGGTAAAATTGTGAATTATAAAGACTTTCATAAGCTGATAGAAAGTTTATTTTACCTTACATCCTCAAGGCCTAATATTGTTTATGTTGTAAATTTGTGTTCCAAGTATCAAAGAAATCTAAAATAATCAAATATGATGAATGTAAAGATAATTCTGAGATATTTTTAAGTAACAACTTAATATGGGTTTTTATACAAAAGAAATTTTAAAATGAAGTTTCATTGTTATACTGATGTCAATTGGGCTGGAGATCGTAATGATAGAAAATAAACCTTGGGAGGAACATTTTTCTTGGGAGAATGTTCTGTATATTGGTATTTTAAGAAATAATGTTTAGTAAATTTGAGCCTAGTGGAATCAGAATATGTTACGGCTACTCAGTATTGTACTAAAATGTTGTGGATGAAAGTTCAGATGGAATATTTGAAAGTAAAATTTTCTAAACCATCAAAGATGCTTTTTGATAATAAAAAGTACAATTTATCTTTATAAAAATACATTCCAAAATTCAAAATAAAAAAAAAATTGATATAAATTATCACCTTTTAAAAGATAAATTTGCTTCTAGAGATTTTTGAAAGAATATATCTCAATAAAGTATCAATTTTTTCATATATTCAAAAAGTCAATTCTAAAGAAAGATTTATTGATTTTAGGCTGAAACATTTTGTTCATCCTCCTACAATGACTTCCTAAATCTCAGAAGGATGTCCCCAACCATTCTTTGGATTATGCTGGAAAAGGGGGAGAAAAATTAACAACTTTTTTAAGAAATTTTGATTTTATTAACATGAAGCTATAGTTATCAGATAATGGGGGAGATAATAATAAAATGGGGATAGAAAAAGAAAAACGAGAAAAGATAAATGAGTGGGAGTCTATATTTACATGGATGCAAAATTTTCTTTTCATCGAGGGATGAAATTCCATCAAAAGAAATATTTATTCAGTAGTGTGTTGTTAGGACACTCTCTTTTGAGAAAGGTTTTTTTTTGGTAAAATTCAAAAAACATTAGTTGTTTACAAAATTTGAGTTGTTTAAATTTTCTTAGAGTTAAAAATTTTGTTAATAAGTGTTTTCAAAAAATCCAAAGGGGGATATTGAATAACCATTGTGATGTTTTTAACTAAGTTTTGTATTTTTTGACAACTAACCTTTTTGTAAAATAATGTTATATTCTTCGGGATCAGACCTAGTCCATCAGTATGGGAAATCAGACTCATATTATCAGCTTGATTCAATAGAACCCAGAAATCGAAATGAGAATTTGATGGAAATTCAGAGGCTACTAGGAATCAGTCTAAGGAAGAATCGGTCTCAAAAGATGATAAGAGAGACCAAAAGTTTGGGAAGTAATAAAACTTACAAGTTTTAAATATGACAATGCTTTTCTGATCTTGATGTTCTTATAAATCATGAAAATGTTATGATACAAGATGGAGTTGGTGAAAGAGAGGAGAATATGATGTAAAGTATTATGGGTACTGCTCATTGTTGAAAGGAATTCCAGACATAGAAGGATGAAAATAATTGGTATGAGAATCATTCATGTGACAATACCAGAAGGATAGAAGAATGATCTTTCTAAGTGAAGAATTCATAATATTGCTGAAGATTTTTGATAAAATATAGTAAAGTCAGGAGTAAGAAATTTTTTATACTTTCTAACCTAATTCAGATAATTCTACCTATCTTTAAGTTATCATAAATCATGAAAACTATCATGATAAATGATTTTGATGAAATGGAGGAATCATAATGATTGTAGCAATTACAAAGATCAACATAAATTTTTCATAGGATCCAGAATTACTGGACACATAAGTTTTAGTAGTCTGAATGAGTTATAGATGATGAGATTTGAATAATTTCAAAGTTACAGAGTGTATTTTCCATCATAATGAGAATTTAATTTTAATGATAATTCCATCATTATGAGGATTCCATCAGATTGACTTTGAGAATTAAATATGATCTAACTAACTCTGAGAAGGAAATTTAATCAGACTAACTCTAATGAATATAGTCAGATCATAATGAGATGAATATAGTTAGATCATAAGCAGCAGAGGAAGGGAGTTTCATTATAATGATGCTAAAGAAGTTACATAAGACTAAAGCTAAGGAAGTTATATCATACTAAAGAAAAGTAAGTATGTTTGAGAATATTTATTCCCAATAAATCTTGATAAGGTTTGAAATAGTCAAAGTTAAATTTCAAATGCGAGTTTTTTCAGAGATTTCAATTTTGATTAAGTGGGAAATGTTATTTGGTTTCTAATATTTGATATTCTGAGTTCATTGTATATAGAAGCACGATATATTCATACTTTGTAACATTTTATTATGCAGAACTGGTAGAGCATTGCATAATTCTTTTCAAGTTTTTCTTTCCAGACTTAGATCTAAGAATAAGGTCAAACACCTGAATATTTTTTTACTGGACAGAAGAAGAGTGTATTTCTCATTTGAGCAGAGTTTTAGTTTTTGTAGAATGATAATTGGTTCATCATAATGATTCCATAGGTCTAAATTCATCATGTGGTGGAAGTTAGGATTGATTTTTGAGTAGTTTTTTATAAGCGCAAGTTCTTTTATCCATATAGAATAGAAATTTTATTTAGGTGAAGAATGAGAAAGGGGGAATCATATCGAGTGGATTTTATTGACTAAATCAAAATTATTTCATCATGCTGAATTCCATTGGACTTAGGGTCATCGAACCCAGGAAATTTTATAAAATAGATTGAAAATAGTATTTATTATTTTGTTTTGGATCAAGTGTTTTATAAGAAACTTTGTAAACTGGTGGGAGTTATTATAATCATTCCTATCGGGAGATAAAAGGTGTATAATGGGATTTGACATAATTTTTATTCAATTTTTTATAATATTAAATTTCCATAGACCCATGGGAGTTCCTATAGTAAGGATGTAGGTTCTTAAACTAAGCCTGAACCTTGTAAATCTCATGTTCTTTACATGCTTTCCTAATATTTCTTGCAAAAATTTTCACTAAAATATGATAAGGATATAAAATTTAAAAGTTTTTATGGGTTATATTTTAAAATAATTGAAACTTACAAAAAAGTGAACAATTGATTAACCCCCCCCCCCCCCCCGTCTTAGTTGTTATTTGATCTATTGGAACTTAAATCGTCATCATCCATATGAAATCCCTTCTAAAAATAATTTATTCAACGTCATTTCTTGATAACATGGGGAAAATGAAACACAAGAAGAGTGATCTTAAATGCTCAGTAAGGGTAAACATAATAATTAACAAGTTAATGTCATCAACGAACATAATAAGTGGATAATCATATGCGACATAATCAGAGTGTGTGAGTGAATCATAAAAGAAAACATATCCATAAATTCTTGAATCATCAATCATAAAACATGGAATAAAGATTTAACAAAAAAAATATTTATCAAAATAAATAATCATGAACCATTTAATATTAATGTTCAATAAATTAAACATTATAAACCCATAGCAATCATAGATAAAATGTGTTGGTATCCTGGAACATCATCTTCATTGAACACTTATAAAACTCTTACACATCCCATAAAAATGGAATAAACATATGGTCTAATTCCAATATAATTCTTTAGAGAACATAATCATTACTCAATGCATTTAAGGGCTATCTAATCACACCAATCATATAAGCTATCTCGGGCTCACCTAACACTAACTGGGTGCACCCATCATAAATAATGTCCAAGAAAATGACATGAATAATGTATATAGAGCTTTCATTTTATCATAAAACTTATAAAATAACCTTTTTATTTTTATAACTTCATTAACCTATGGAAAATAAATGGGATCCATGAAAATCTATTTGAAATATGATTAACTCGTGGAAATGAAACGAGTTCCATAAAAATCTCTTTGAAGCATGATTAACCTATGGAAAAGAAATGGGTTCCATAACAATCACTTTGAAACATGATTAACTCATGGAAAGGAAATTTGTTCCTTAAAAATCTCTTTGAAATAATCATAATCCATCTAAAGGAAGAATTAGTATGGTATCAATACAAAATATCTCCATCAGATCATAAGTAACAATAGGTTTTATTTATATTTATGAATATAAATACAATTAAAAGATCATTAAAGTCATTTTGAGGAAAATAACCTTTTTATTTTGAAAATAAATTTTTGAAAAATAAAAACGCAAAAAAAAATTCAAAAATAGTTTTCTTGGAAAACAACCTTGTAATCATATAAAGGGATAATTAAAATCATTTAAAAAAAATTTTGAGGAAAATATCCTTTCCATTTAAAAAACACTTTTTAAAACATTTTGAAAATACTTTTCATTGAAAATAACCTTTAAAAGTTATAAATGAATCTTAAAATCAAATAATTGTTATAAATATTGAAAATTCTATTCATGTCATTCATGTTAAAACAAATATTCCTTTCACATTTTTCAGTAACATCCAAATGGGCATTATTTAGAAAAGAACATAAAATTCCTTAAAAACAATTAAAAGTAAAAAAATTGATAAATTTTCTTTAATAAATTATTTTAATAATTCTAAAAACATTTTTGAAAAAAAGTTTATAAAACATGTTTTTAGAAGAAATACAGTTTTCGACCGAAGAGGGAAATAAAGAAAAATTTTATTAATAATGTTTTTTTAATTATTTTAATTACCAAAGAGTGGGAAATGATAATATAAATTTTAAATATCATGAATAAATATAGGAGAAGAAAAATTATGAGAATACTTGAGAGGTAGATCATAATATTTCAACATTTCATACTTAATCATAAACAATCTTGATAATCGATGAGATTGTAACATAAAACTTTTACCACTTTGGGAACATTGAATAATAAGCCCCATGAAAGGATAAAATTAAATTAAACATAAAATATCATTATAATAATTAAATTCATGATATTACATGTTAAAGGTGTTTTATATACACCTCATAAAAGTAGATAGGTGTATAACATGATATAAGTCTCAAAGGAGGAAAATTGAGACAAAAATCCCTAATAAATATCATATAATTGAAGTGGGGATTAATGAAATAATTGATTATGTATATAAAATGTAAATAAAAATAAAAAACTATAAATAAATCATAAAATAATCAAATTTAATTACACACATGATTTTATCATGACATAATCAATGAAGTATTAGTTTAACCCAATAAATGGAAATTGAGTTAAAAAATCCTCTACCTCACACTTCCTTTTGGTTGAATGTGATTTAAAATAATTTATAGTGAATTTAAACATGTTATTATCTTATTAAATAACCATATTAATATTTATAATTTCATATATTATCCTTTTATAACATATTATCACCCGTTTGTTAATAATCGTTCATTATTTTCATTATTTCGGGTGTTAATTTTATTGTTTTCTCATTTATGATTTGTTATGAAAGTTCCAGTTATTATGAATATAATATATTTATATCAACTACATAATAATAATAATAATATAATTATAATATTTATACATAAATTATACTTTTTTATACTAATTATGAAATATTTTTTTGAAAAATGAATTATGTTACGATCATGGAGATGGTAGGCCATACGTATGCATGAGTAACATTTCCATTTTTCAATGATCATTGTGGAAAGAAGGTAAGTGATATTTTAGCTTTAAATAATGATAATAATATCATAAATAACATATTATTTCTTTAAATATAATTATATATATCTTCCATTTTTTTGGTGATAAAATATAGAGTTGCATCACTCCCTGAAGTTGGTAGTTCACACGTACAAGAATGACGTTATCATCTTTCCATAAGTGAAAATTTAAGAAAATAAATGATATATTATATTTTCAGAATGATAAATATATCATTAATATCATAATTATTTCATCTATATCACATATATTCATTAAATATATCCTTATTACATTCCATGTAAATCATTAGTTAAAAACGAATCACATCACTTTGTGAGGCAATAGTTCATTGTACACACGAGCGACATTATCGTATCCCCTACATAATGTAAAGTAAATATATATATATATGATATAATTAATAAATAGTTATAATTATGATATAAATATCATATATATATATATATATATAATTTATATCTACCACCATACCCAACCGTGAGAGGTGGCAATGAAAACAAATTGATATCAGTTCGTGAGGTGATATTCTGCCGTACACACGAATGATGATTTTGCATCCCATTTGATAGAAGAGAATAATGAATTAGGTTATGGAATTAATATAATATAATTATATTATATTTAAGATAATTATGTTATTATGTAATCATGTTTTAATAATAATTGAAGGAGGTGGATTAAAAAATAAAATAAAAAAGCTCATTGAAGAACGTTACCTCTTCTTCGGGTTTCTTTTTTAGTTACCCCAAAATTCCTTCCTTGGTTGAATTTATTTCAAAAATAAGGCCTATATTATGATATTATGGAATTATATAAGTTATTTTGGATGTTATTGTCTGAACCAATGTGTTTTTTAGGTGTGAATAAAGGATGATAGGGGGTTTCCTTTTATAAGTGAGTTGAGTGACACACTTGTAATTTTTGAAAAGAATGGAGTTCACCCACTTTTTTCATTTTAAAAGGCTCCAATAATGGAAAATTATCTATAATTGAAGGTATAAGTTCTAAATATGTTCATAAAATAGATTTTAAAAAATAGGTCATTTTAACCCCTATCATTTTAGTTTAATCCCTGGTAAACCCATTTTTACCCTAACCATGGTAATTAATTTTTACTATTTTCACTATTAATTTTGGGAAAATATTAATTTCAACTTAGTATATAATATAAAATATTATAATTCCAAATATGTAATCTATTTTTTCAATTTCAATTCACATATATGGAAAATTTTAATTTATAATTAATCCCATATACGTGATAGGAAAGCTGGTTTTTATAGAGAAAATGTTCAAATGTTTACAATGTTTTTATATCCAATTTCAATATGAAATTGATAAAAATGGAATAAATTTTATTAATATATATATAATTTTACTAATTTTACTTTAAAACCAATTTAACATATAATTTAACTATATAAATAATTTAAACAAAAATGTTGTGTTCAATTAAAATTCAATATTTTTCATTATTCATCAAAAAATTAATCTTTTCAGAAAATTTTAAAAAAATAACCATAAACTAATTTTTAAATGATGATTTAAAAATGAAGTTTATTTTTTCAAATAAATTTTCTAAAATTATAATAAATTAAATTTAAAACAGTACTTGTAGATGCGATGAAAAAGTGGGTTTTCGAGAAGTGTGTTTCTTCAACCACAAGATGATTTTATATTGACTCTATGTATAATTATAATCATTGTATGAAAAAAATTAAAATTTGATGATATATAATATATAAATTTTATTTAAAAAATTCATCATTATAGAATATTTTAATTAATTAAAAAATAGAAACATTGTACACTTTAAAATAGTTTTCAAAAGAAAACCCCCCTTTTTAAAGACAAAAAAAACTTATACCAAAATGAAATATAATGATGATTAAAATTTAATTAAGTGTATTAAATATAAATAAATAATAAATATGTTAGTTTAAATTATATTAAAAACATAATGTGACTTTTAAATTACATAATTTATTGAAAAGAAATGACATTTTTTTTAAATTAGTATTTTTTTCATTGTTCACTGAAAATCAATATTTTTCAAAAAATACCAAAATTTAAATCAAATTAAATTTTGATATTATGATTTAAAAAATTATGTTAATTTTATAAAATACATTTTCTAAATTTTCCAAAAATTAATTATTATATTTTTTAATAAAAATCAATAAAAATCATTTATGAAGAAAACATATTTTTTAAGAATGAAATTACATTAATAAAAATTAATTGATTATTTAATAAAAATTTCTTGATAATTTATATTGAGTATTAAATTTCTGTATATATATATATATATCATAAAGTATTTAATATTATTCATACCTTCTAATTTAATGGTTATGTTATAACAGCTATATATATCATAGGTCATTTAGGCTCGGTGTTGTGTGTTGAATATGCTATCAAAAATACTTGGGGTTTTGTGTTCTTAAATATATCTAATATATTAAACTTATTTAAAAATAAATATATCATAAATTCTCAGGGAGTTACATTCTCATCTAATCTCAATGTTTTGTGTCGTTTACGCTATCAAACATAATTTTCTGCTTTAAAAATCATAGGGTGTTACACCAATGGCATAAATTGGATTATTCATACTATAATTTAACTAATTTTAATTTTAAAACCTTTTTAACATGTAATTTAATTTTTTAAATACTTTAAATGAAAATGAATATTTTAATAAAATCGTTATTTTTCACTATTCATCAAAAAAGTTAATCTTTTTAGAAAATTCTCAAAAATTTACACTAAGATAATTTTGACATGATGATTTAAAAAATAAAATTCATTTTTTCAATTACACTTTCTAAAAGTGGAAAATATTATTTTTAAAATAGGTGTACAAGACGCGATGCAACTTTTTTTTAGAAAAATACATTTTAAAACATAAAATTGGGTTTATTCTTATCCTATGCTGAGTAAAAATATTAAATGAATAGTAAATGTAAAGACCCCAACTCTGTAACCCAGAGTCAGTGGTTACTTTATTAAGTTGGCACTAGACACAAGGTATCAAACCCTTAATCATTGAATAGTTTAGTGGTCTTGGTAAACTAGACACATACTTTAATTTTACATACATTTGAAGACATCAAATATATAAAGTTTTTTCTTTGATATTACCTTTATTATTCCAAGAATATGCCTACATATCAATCAAAAAACACTTCCTAGTATCCTGGGGAAAATAAAACATAAGAAATGGGTGAGCACAGATGCTCAATAATTGTAAAATTATAATGTAATCTATCTTGAATAAATAATAATAATCAATATTAAAATGTAAATAACTGAAAAACATTCCATTTAATCAATAAATAGAGCATAATATATCAAAAATAAATAATGATCAAATAAATATATATAAATAATCACATGAGCTGTAAACTTATCCATGGATATTATAACTAATAAAATAATCACATGTACGTCAATAACTGATATCATAAGGAGTTCATACATAATTACAGACATCAGAAAAAAAATTTCAACACCTTTCATAAGAAATTTTGAAAGTATAAGTATAAATTCATCTAATTTGTCCAATTAATTTTCCTCATGAGGCTTATCGATGCATCTTGGGGTTATCTATAACCTAGCCCCACCTATCACTTACTAAGTTCAATTCATTCCTCATATTAAAGGGGTAAAACATAATCAACATAAATAATCAAATTTAAAAAATAATATTTAAAATGTTAATACCTACCCTAATCAAATAAATATAATCATAAACCATACAAAATATTATGGGTAATGATAAAAATATTGTACATCCTCAATCAAACTAATCATAACCCATATAAATAAATAATATGGATGATATAAATACAACATATCCTCCGTGGATAATAATTACAATAAAGTTTTTATGTTTTCTATTAATATAAAAACTATAAAAATGTCATTAAAAATATTTTTGAAGAAAATAACCTTTTTAAAATTAAAATTTCCCAAAATATTTTGAAAATACTTTTATTTTAAAATAAACTCTGAAACTTATAAAATAATCTTTAAATAATTTATTGGTCATGATGGGGGGAAATTTTTTTCATGTCATACATGTTAAAACAAGGATTCTTTTCACATTTTCGATAAAATCCAAACATGCATTGTTTTGAAAATGAAATAAAGATTATATTTAAAAAAAATTGTAAAAATTAAAAAATGGGTAATTTTTTTTAAAATAAATTATTTTTATAAGGTTGAAAACATTTTTTAGATTGTTTTTAGAAAACATGGATTTTTATTAAAAATTATTTTCAACTAAAGAGATAAATAAAATCCAATTTTCTTTAAAAAATCCTCAATAATTTTAAGTAAAAAAGAGTGTAAAAATGGTACTATTATTTTAAAAATTCCATTAGTAAATATAGTAAAATAGTATAGGTTGAATTTGAGATAAAAATATTAAATAATTCCCCCTAGGTAGACTTAAACAAAAATAATCCTGAATAATGATGATATTGTGAAATAAACCCTTACCACCTTAGTAACTTTTGAATCGGAAGCCCTAAGAAAGAAATATATTCAAATTAAACATTAAATACCATTAATAGAAAGATATTAATTATATAAAATATCAAAATGGCTAGTAAATACACCACATAAAGGAATATGTGTTGAATATGGCGTATGTCTCATGGAAGTAAAAGTGAGACGAGAAACCCTTACCTTGGGGTCAACCTCCTTCATATGATTCTGAAACTCCTTTATAATAAATATAATTTTATTATAAATCTATCATATAACTAAAATCATATATCCCATTCCATGTATTATTTACTTATAGTCTTTAATCACCCATTTATTAACAACTCTATTAAAATCACTATTTCATGTGACAATTGCTTCATTTGTCATGTATGTTTTAGTTGGGTAATTTTTTTCCTTTTAATTTTATCATGGTTAAATCACCTAAAATATTTTAGCAAAGATAAAAATATAATATATATTCATTATATATGTATATATATTAATTTATAAAAGTTAGAGATAGAAAATGGATTACACCATCCATGGAGACGGTTGGTCGTGCGTACGCATGAACGTTGTTTCCATTTTTCTTGATGAATGGAAAAAAAGAAAATAAATATTAAATAACAATTAAAACATAATTATTATTTTATATATATATAATTTATATTAATAAAAAACACCCTTATTACCATCCATTTAAAAATAAAATGAAATACATTTCGCATCGCTATGTGGAGGTGGTAGTCCCCACATACGCATGAGCGACGTTATTATTTTCTAAAGGATTGGAAGGTAAGAATTTATGTGTGATATTATATTTATAAAATTATTATTATGTCATAAATATCACATATATTCATTTACTTTATCCTGAATACCTTTCATTTAATTCGTAAGTGACAAATCAATCACATCGCTTCCTAAGGCAGTAGTCCACCATACACACGAGCGACGTTATCGTATTACCCATGGAATGGAAAATAAAAAAGTTATATGTTATATCATAGATACATAAGATTATAATTTCATAAATGTAATATAAATATGTTGAATTCATCATTATACCCATACTTTAAAGGTGTTGACGGAAAATAAATTACATCGGTTTGTGAGGTAGTAGTCAGTCGTACACACAATCGATGTTTTATTTCTCATTTGATGGATTTGAATATAGATTTGGGTTATTAAATCAATATAATAACATATAATTATATATAAGATAATATTTTTATTATATTATCAAATTTTAAGTTTATTTCAAGGATGTGTAAGAATAAATAAAAAAATACGCACATTTAATAATTTCACCTCTTATTCATAGAGCCTCATTAGGTTTGTACCTAAAGTCTTCATGGGAGGGCTTCATAATCAAAAAAATACCCCTAGGATGTGGTGAGAGAAGTAAGATGTCACAACCCATCCCCCATGGCCCCTCTTGTGACTACCCCAAGCCCGCCTTCCATAGGCCAGGGTTTGGCGACTAGCACCGGAAAGGCATATCCATAATATGGGAAGGCATAACCATTTTACTATACAAACACACAGTTAAAGAACACAACAAGAATGAATTACACAAACTAGAATGCAACTAGATATAACCACAAAGTAAAATTCTATAGTAAAAAGTGAGCTGAAAGTAAAGGGTTCGGAATACAAGCCCAACTGAAAAAGTATAAGTACAACTAAAAAGTACAAATACAACTGAAAGGTACAAAAAATCTCCTTGATTTCCCACCGAGGATCCTACCTAAAGGGTAGGTACAGCTCACGATCAGTAGTCCCTGTGTCACATCACACCAAAAGGTCCGGCTCCAAGCACCGTCCAGTCCTAGCTCCAAGCACCATCCAGTCCTGGCTCCCTCAGCCTTGATCAATGTTATACGTCGTCTACACAAGACACAACAAGGTGTGGGTGAAGCCCGTGTAGGGGTGAGTATAATGATACTAAGTAGGGACCCCGAGACCCTCATAGGTCTCCCAGAGTTCTGCAAAGGAAAAACCACAACGCACAAAGCAGTTGACATCAACTCTACTTAGGTAAAGGCCCAAACAAATACCAAAGTTATCAAGATATACTCATCTCACGCAATAGGGAAGAATACAACAAAGGTAACACCATGAAGGTAGAAGTACCACACAGGTAACACCATGAAGGTAGAAGTAC
The DNA here is from genome assembly GCA_963277665.1 of Viscum album. Lineage (NCBI taxonomy): Eukaryota > Viridiplantae > Streptophyta > Magnoliopsida > Santalales > Viscaceae > Viscum > Viscum album. The sequence goes on along the minus strand of OY728122.1, from coordinate 3,122,664 downwards.
CACACAGGTAACACCACGAAGATAGAAGTTCCATACAGGTAACACCACAAAGATAGAAGTACCACATAGGTAACACCACAAAAATAGAAGTACCACATGGGTAACACCACGAAGATAACACCACAAAGGTAGAAGTACTACATAGCATAACCTCAATCAAAATCACAAAGTAAAGACAGCTCACAAAGAGTCTCAGTTCAAAATCAGGTTTTCAGTGAAGTATAGAAGTATAGATGATTAGTTGTGAAGCTAGATCATCTTATTCTTTCAAGAGGCACTGCTTCTGACCATACGGAGTTTGACCCACATAGGATCTATAGATACTAATCCGCGCAATGATCCACAAAGGATCCAACCCGCCCAGAGTCGATAGGTAACTAACCCTCACTGACCCATACAAGATATAACCAAAACAGGATCGGTATGCACTGACCCACACCGGATCGATGAGCGCCGACCCACATAGGATCTGACCCACACAGGATCATTGAGCGTTGACCCACATAGGATCTGACCCACATAGTATCGGTAAGCGCTGACCCACATAGGATTGCTGAGTGTTGAACTCCGCATGATCTGTCTCCAACCTCCACCTCACTGCTTGCCACTGGATTCATCGCACCTGGTGCACTCGAGTTCCATAGAATCTTCCCTCAAGATATTGGTCGTACCTTGACCATCACTAATCTCAAAAAAGTAGTTTCCCAAAGGACTATTATGTTTTAAGGGTTCCAATGCAACAACGGTGCGTCAATCAGACGCTTGGTCTGTGACTTATAAGCGTTTTAGCTCTGGGGGCCCTGTTGGATTCGGGTTCGATCCAACCCAGCCATACTCCAACTATCTCCAAAACACAATAGGATTAAACCAAAAGGACCTTCTCGATCCAAGGATCCCAAAACCATAGATGGTTCATCAAATGGACGTATGGTTCTCAAGATATGGACCTTAATGTGATTTTGGGCCCTCTAGGGCCCGGGTCTGGTCTAACCCGGTCGGACTGACCCGGCCTGAACCGGTCTGGGCTGGGCTGTGGTAGACTTGGCCCACTGAGCCACAGTTGACTCAGCCCACTGGGCCAAGGTTTGGCCCGACTCGCAAGGGGGGCCAGCCCGCAAGGGTGGCCCGCAAAGGGGCGGCCCGACCCACGTGGGGCGGCGGCCTGCTAGAGTGGCTACCTAGTCCAAGGGTTGTGGTCCACTGGGGTGGCAGCCTGGTCTGAGGGCGATGGGCTGCTCCGTGGGTGGTGGCCTGGTCCAAGGTCGGGGGCCCGGCATGAGTGTGGCGGCTCGGTCTGTGGGTGGTGGCCCGGTTCGAGGAAGGCAACCTAGCGCGAGGGCGGAGGCCCAGTCTGAGGGTGGTGCCCCGGCTCGATCCAATGCACGAGTGTAACCCCCCCGACCTCCAGGCTTCCCGAACGGCCCGGAGGCCGTTCAGTTGATGAAGTGGTGGCGTCGTGTGGGCACCGCTTGGTCGCCGTGAAACCCACTAATGGTGGGTTTGGTCTCTGCCACGGCTTCAGTCGCGGCTTTCGTTAGCCAGTGGCGTGGCAGTCGCACCGCCTCCCTTCCCACAACTAGCCATCATGTCGGCCGCCTCCTCTGTTCGCCGCGACTGACGAGTCGTGGCCCACCTCTTGCGGCGTGCGTCGACACACTTGCGGTCTTCCATAGAGGTGCAAAAATAGAAAGATAGCGGAGGGTTAGATCCAGGTTTGTTAGGCCCACGCCCTCCGTGTTAGCTCATAAACACAAGGGGGTTAAGGTTTTAATAACAAATTAATCAATCATCAAGATAAATCCCACATGGCTCCCCGCAATAACCACCCGCAAAGACGAAGGAATCACGGGTCAACTCGTTAGTCTGTTGACTTGTGTTCTTCATGTAATTTCAAGAAAAGGGGAAAAGGGAATCAAAAAGTCACAACAAAAATAACCCCTACCTTGAAACTTCGGAGAATCATCCATGCTTGTCGGTGGACCGTGTTCTTAGTTCCCACGACCGGCTCCCAAAGACACCACTCACATGTTGCCCATTGGTGGTTTGGTGTCTTCCATCACCTCCCATTCGGTCAGCTTCATCTTCTAAGGGTCTGTAATTGTGGCATTCCTTCATTAATTCTCTTCTTGGTGAAGATCTCTGATACCCCTTCCCTAGCTCCATATTTATAGGAGAGGGGGAGGGTAAGTAACAACGCGAGGAGTTAATGGGGATCATTAATTAAGAAGCTTCCTAATTTCCCCCAACGTTGTTGTTACTTAGATTAGAGGGTCAAGAAATTTATTGGTTGGACACGTCACCAGTCCCACCTTACCGCTTGTCCGTTTTAGGAATAGAATAAAAACAAAATAATAAAGTTATTTTATTTATTCTATTAAAAATTTCCAAAAACTAACATTTTCTCTAGACCTAATGCGATCAAAGTGAAGTCTCCCTTAAGTTAATCTCAGTGATGTGGATTCAACAGTGCCCTCATATTTTTAATCCAAACAATGGTTCAAATGTTAGAAAATTCCTCTCACGTGTTTACTGAACGTACCCAAATAAAAGTTTGGAAAATTAATAATAGTCGCCCTTGACCCGCGTCGATCGAGGTTAGGCTCTAGCTACCTGAAACACGCCCCAAAGAACCCAAAGGTACTCTCAGATTTTTAATCCAATTTACTGTTTAGAAGTTATGAATTTTTACATTAAAATAATTGTCACTTAATTATTTTATTTACAACCAAAAACTAACTTTCACTAGTGGCCTGCGTCGAAAAACGTTAGTATCTGCCTAAAGAAAACATATCCTCAAAAGTTCATCGGTGCTCTCAGATTTTTAATTTGAGTTACCGTTTGTGATTTATAAGCATTTGAAAAATAAAATAAAATAATTTAATTATTTTATTTACGGTTATGCCATTTTCAGGTTTTCTCACAGGAGGCCCGCACCAACTAAACTTAAGTCGCACCTAGGGTAAACCCGCCATCTTGAGCACAACGGTGCCCTAGAATTTCTGATCCTAGTAACCATTTCAGAGTTATTCCACTTTTTCAGGAAAACTACTTACATGCACTAATTAAACCTTAACAAAACTTCAACAGACCATTCGGGCACTCCGGGCCTCGGAATCGCGCGTCATCAGATTTCGCGGTCTCGAAATAATTCCATATAATTAAAAAATTATATGGGATTTCAGGGACATTACATTCTCCCCACCTTAGGGCTTTACGTCCCCGAAATCCACCACATAGACTAAGGAAAAAAAATTGGGTACAGAGCATGGATCTGAGCCTCCCGCTCCCATGTGCTCTCCTGGAGGTTCATGTGCTGCCAGCGAATGCACACCAGAGGTATCAAGCACCCATGAAGGACCCACTCCTGTCGATCCTCAATCTCTAATGGAACCTCCGTAAATGTTACCCCATTATCTAAGTCCATCTCTCCATGGTCGATGACTTGAGATGGATCATGCATGTATCTCCTCAGCTGGGATACATGGAAGACGTCGTGTACCCACTCCAACTGTGGTGGTAGTGTCAAGTGGTATGCCACCTCGCCAATCCTCTGAAGTATCAGACATGGTCTAATAAACCTCAGTGATAACTTGTCACCTCGGCCAAATATATGTAGTCCCCATCAAGGAGAGACTCGCAAGAATACGTAGTCCCCCTCCTGGAACTCCAAGGGTCTTCGTATCATTTCGGCATAAGACTTCTGCCAACTCTGTGCAGTCTTCACTTGCTGACAAGTGAGACATCGTGATATAAATTTTTCCACTGCTTTCTTCCTCCCTAGCCACTAGTACTGATGCTAGAGGTCCTGGTACATCTTCACCACACCAGGATGTACCACCAGAGGGGACGTATGGAACTCCCTCAACACCTCCTCCCAAAGCACCATTGGTACCATGGTACATCCTCTGAAGAGGAAGACATGCTCCCCACCTTCAGAAAATTCATCAGGTGCCCGCTCTGAGCATATCTGAGCACATCTATCCTCACAGTCAATGCCCCCAAGATGGGCCTCCCTAACTTGATGAATGAGTGGGGGATTTACAGTCATAGACTGGAGGTAAGCTGCTTCATCTCTATCCACGAAGGATATCTACAACACGACTAGCTACTCTGATGCCTCACTTAGAAGTTGTAGACCATACCTACTATTGAGTGTGCCTACTACCATGTTCCCCTTCCCAAAAGTATAGAATATCTCAAAGTTATAGTCCTGGTGGAACTCTAGCCACTCTTATTGGGAACTCAAAACTCAAAACTACTGCTTCTACAAGGGTAAGGCTAGCCGACTCAAGAGTGATCAGCTGCACCCTCATATGCAAGAGTTTATCCTGTGTTACCTGGGTTTCCTTTTTCTCCGACTAAGGAAAACCCCATCCCAATGTTGTAGATAAAACACAACCTTCTTGACTAATATAGTCAATCTGAGTATGAACTGTGGATGTCCAGTCATACCTAAACTAATGTTCTAAGGCCTCAACGCTATCACCAAGAGGTTCTAACCTAAACTCCCACCTCAAGGGTCAGATCACATAGTCGACATAAGTGTGATTATCGAGTCTCCTCCCAAAGGTATCTCCAGATGTGAGGGTCAATTAAACGGATTAACTAGAAACTTTAGGTCTTGAACAAGATCCATGGTAAGAAGGAATGATAATTTTCTATGTCTACTTATATGGCAGCTAGTAGTAGATACAAACTGTACCTCTAACCATTCTTGGAGACCTTGGGTCACACTACTTGACCACATGAATCTACTCCCTTCCCCTTTCCTCCATCTCCCTGGGCCTAGTGGGGACCACATTTATGTGGTGGTTGTAACATGTCAAAAAGTACACCACCTCATGCGGCTTTCCTAGATCCACCCCCACATCTGCAGCCCTATAGATTTGTCTATCCCTATCACATCCTCTTCCTGAAACGTTTTATATTCCCAAGTCTCTGAGACTAGCACCTATTTTTTTCTTTCCCACTACTAACATTCACTAGTTGTATCTACTCATCCAAATTACATTCAACCACAAAGGTTATCTCTAGCACCCTAACATAGGTAGGAATTCATAGAGGAATAGTGATGGATCATATGTCCCTAAATACACTATGCTCGTATGTCTGAATCCTGAAGCACTAATCGTATGGTATTCATTGAGTACCAGGAATGGTAGGTATGCCTCGATGAATACTCAGCTATTGACATGTCATCCTACCTAAGTTGTAGAAGCTCTAGAGAACCCGTAGACACCTCATTAATCTAGTCCTCAGCCGCTTGTGAGTCAGGTTCGCCTCAGAACCTTAGGGGTATCTGATGTTGAAACTCACGTAAGGAACTAAGTCAAAATGTGTCCTCTATCGATACTGTCGGTTGTAACTGCTGCCCAATGGGTGGTGGTGCTACTGGTACACCACCCGAAGGTGCCAACACAGTAAGAGGGACATACACCGGAGCCTCATTGCTCGATGGTCCATCATCATGTACTCTCTCAGGAATCTTAGCTGGCTTTCTATGCAGCGACATCCTGATAAGGAACAAGTGCGCCATGGGCATTAAGTTATACCTGGTGATAAGACTCCAAAGAAATCAAAAAAAAACTTTTCAAAAACACACGCAATTAGTGTTTTTGTGTGCTGAGTCGAAAATCAGAATTAAGGGTCCTGATGTATGGATACGTCGGCCGCCGCACCAACACTAGACTCCCTGAACTGAAAACCACACTCATAATACTTAACACAATTGCCACACCGAAAAGATCATAATTTTAGTTCTTCGGTAGAACCAAACTCCTCTCAAACCACTTTTTCATGACCCGTCCCCCAGGGCCCATGCCATGACTACCCCAATCCCACCTTCCATAGGCCAGGGGCTAGCGACTAGCATCAAAAAATCATATCCATAATATGGGAAGGCATTTCCTTTTTACCATATAGACACACAGTTCAAGAACACAATAAAAAGTAACTACACAGACTATAATGCAACTAGATATAACCACAAAGTAAACTGCTTTAATAAAAAGAGTGTTGAAAGTAAAGGGTCCGGAATACAAGACCAACTGAAAAAGTACAAGTACAACTGAAAAGTAAAAATACTACTGAAAGGTACAAAATAGCTCCTGGATTGTCCACCAAGGATCCTACCTGAAGGGTAGGTACAACTCACGATCAGTAGTCCCTGCGTCATGTCACACTAAAAGGTCCAACTCTAAGCACCGTCCAGTCCTAGCGCCAAGAACCGTCCAGTCCTAGCTCCCTCAACCTTGATCAACGTTGTACGTCATCTACACAAGGCACAACAAGGTGCGGGCGAAGCCCGTGCAGGGGTGAGTATAACAATACTCATTAGAGACCCTGAGACCCTCATAGGTCTCCTAGATTTCCACAAAGGAAAAACCACAAAGCACGAAGCAATTGACATCAACTCTACTTAGGTAAATGCCCATACATATACCTAAGTTATCAAGATATACTCATCTCACACAAGATAGAAGAATACCACAAAGGTAACACCACGACGGTAGAAGTACCACCCAGGTAACACCACGACTGTAGAAGTACCACACAGGTAATACCGTGAAGATAGAAGTACCACACAGGTAATACCATGAAGATAACACCACAAAGGTAACATCATGAAGGTAGAAGTATCACACAAGTAACACCACAAATATAAAAGTACCACAGAGGTAACACCACGAAAATAGAAATAACATACAGGTAACACCACGAAGATAACACCACGAAGGTAACACCACGAAGGTAGAAGTACCACATAGAATAACCTCAATCAAAGGCACAAAGTAAAGACAACTCACAAATAGTATCATCTCAAAATCAGGTTTTTAGTGAAGTATATAAGTATAGATGATTAGTCGTAAAGCTAGATCATCTTATTCTGTCAAGAGCCACTGCTTCTGACCATACGTAGTTTGACCCAAACAATATCGATAGATACTAACCCCCGCAATGATCCACACGGGATTCGACCCACCTAGAGTCGATAGGTAACTAACCCCCGCTGACCCACACAGGATCGGTATGCACTGAACCACAGAGGATCGCTGAGCGCTAACTCACAGAGGATCTGACCCACACAGGATCGGTATGCGATGACCCACACAAGATCAGTATGCACTGACCCACACAGGATCGTTGAGCGTCGACCCACACGGGATCTAACCCACACAAGATCGGTATGAAATGACCCAAACAGGATCGATGAGTACTGACCCACACAGGATCTGACCCGCACAGGATCGGTATGCACTGACACACACAGGATCGTTGAGCACTGAACTCTGTATGATCTGTCTCCAACCTCTGCCTCACTGCCAGCCAATGGATTCCTTACACCTGGTGCGCCCGAGTTTCGTAGAATCTTCCATCGAGATATCGGTTGTACATATACCATTACTAAGCTCCACAAAGGAGTAACCCAAAGGACCACCATATTGTAAGGGTTCCAACGTGACAGACGGTGCGTCAATCAGATGTCTGATCTGTGAGTTATAAGTGTTTTAGCTCCGGGGGCCTGGTTGGATTTAGGTTCGATCCAACCCAGCCATACTCCAACTATATCCAAAACTCAATAGGAGTAAACCAAAAGGACCGTCTCGATCCAAGGATCCCAACTCCACACATGGTTTGTCAAACAGACATCTGGTTCTCAAGATATGGCCCTTTATGTGATTTTAGGCCCGGTTGGCCCCGGGTCCGGTTCGACCCAGTCGGACCGACCTGGTCTGGGTGGGGCTGTGGAAGACTCGGACCACTGGGCTGAGGTCTAGCCCGACCCACAAGGGGGAGGCCCACCCAAAATAGGGTGGCCCACAAAGGGGTGGCCCGACCAACGTGGGGTGGCGGCCCACTCGGGCAGCAGCCCAGTCGAGGGGTGTCGGCCTACTCCGAGGGAGGTGGATCGCTCTGCGGTTGGCAGCCCGACACGAGGGAGGCAGCCTACTCCGAGGGAGGGAGCCCAGTGCGAGGACGGCGGCCCGATCCGAGGGCGGTGACCTGGTTCGAGGGTGGTAGCCCGGCGTGAGGGCGGCAGCTCGGTCTGAGGCTGGCGGTCGAGCTTGATCTGACACGGGGGTGTAACCCCCTTGCCTCCCAGATTCCTGAACGGCTCGGAGGTTGTTTGGTTGACTAAGCGGTGGCAGCGCATGGGCGTTGCTTGTTCACCGCGTAACCCGCTGGAGGCGGTTTCGGCCTTCACTGTGGCTTTCGTTCGTCGGCGGCGCGGTGGTAGTGTCGCCTCCCTTCCCGCAGTCGGCCATCATGCCAGCCGCCTTCTCCATTCACCATGGCTGACGAGCCACGGCCCTCCTCTTGCAGCGTACGTCAACGCACTCATGGTCTTTTATGGAGGCACAAGAATAGAAAGATAGTGGAGGGTTCAGTTCGGGTTCGTTAGGCCCGTGCCCTCCGCGTTAGCTCGTAAACACGAGGGGGTTAAGAGTTTAATAACAAATGAAATAATCATCAAGATAAACCCCACATGGCTCCCCACAATAACCTCCCACAAAGACGAAGGAATCGCGGGTCAACCCATTAGTCAGTTTACCCACGTTCTTCGTGTAATTTTAAGAACAGGGAAAAAGGGAATCAAAAAGGCACAACGAAAATAACCCCATACCATGAAACGTCAATGAATCGTCTGTGCTTGTTAGTGGATCGTGTTCTTAGTTCCCGCGACCGGCTCCCAAAGACGCCACTCGCATGTCATTCATTAGTGGTTTGGTGTCGTCTGTCACCTCCCGCTGGGTCGGATTCATCTTCTAAGGGTCTAGCATCATGGAGCCTTCAGAAATCCGCTGCTTGGTGAAGCTCTCTGATACCCCTTCCCTAGCTCCATATTTATAGGAGAGGGGGAGGGTAAGTAACGACGTAAGGAGTTAATGGGGATCATTAATTAGGAAGCTTCCTAATTTCCCCCAACGTTGCTCTTACTCAGATTGGAGGGTCAATCCATTTATTGGCTTGACACGTCGCTGGTCCCACCTTACCGCTTTTCCGTTGGAGGAATAGAATAAAAATAAAATAATAAAGTTATTTTATTTATTCTAATAAAAAGTTCCAAAAACTATCTTTTTCTCCGGACCGACTGTGGTCAAAGTGAAGTGTCCCTTAAGATAATATCAGTGCTATGGATTCAACAGTACCCTCAGATTTTTAATTCGATCAATGGTTCAAAAGTTAAAAAATGTCACCCACGCGTTTACTTAACGTACCTGAAAAAAATTCAGAAAATTAATAACAGTCACCCTCGACCCGTTCCGGTCGAGGTTAGGCTCTACCAAAGTGAAACCTTCCCCAACTAACCCAACGGTACTCTCGGATTTTTAATCCAAGTTACCATTTAAAAGTTATGAATTTTTATAATAAAATAATTATCACTTAATTGTTTTATTTACGGCCAAAAACTAACTTTCACTAGTGGCCCGCTCCAGCCAAGGTTAGTATCTACCTAAAGAAAACATACTCTCACGAGTTCAGGGGTGGTCTTAGATTTTTAATCCGAGTTACCGTTTGTGGGTTATAAGAATTTGAAAAATAAAATAATTTTATTTAGTTATTTTATTTATGGTTTTTCCATTTTCGAGTTTTCTCACAGGAGGCCCATGCCAACTAAACTTAAATCACGCCTCAGGTAAACCCTCCATCCTAAGCGCAACAGTGCCCTCAGATTTCTGATCCGAGTAACCGTTTAAGAGTTATTACACTTTTTCAGGAAAACTTCTTACACGCGCTAATTAAACTTTAACAATACTTCGTTGGATCATTCCGGGCACTCCGGCCCTCAGAATCGCGCGCCGTCAGATTTTAGTCTCAAAATAATTCCATATAATTAAAAAAATTATACGGAATTTTAGGGACATTACATAAGAAATGTATTTGGGTAGGTATTGTCTGAACCAAATGGTTTTTTAATTGTTAATAGGAGAGGATAGGTGGTGTCTTTTTATAAGTGGGGGAGAGGACACATGGAATGTTTTAAAAGATAAAGTGATACCCACATTTTTTCACACATGAAAATCCACCAAAATGGGTCATTATAGAAAATTAGATGTTTATAAGGTCCAGATATGGCCATACAATGGGTTTTGGATAAGTTTTATGTTATTTTTAAACTTTTCCTTATTAGTTTAACCTCTAGTAAACCAATTTTTACCTCAATTATGGTAATTATTTTTTAATTTTTTTACTATTAATTATAGTCAAAAATTAAGTTGAACTTATTAGATAATATAAATTATTCTGATTCCAAATATGGAAGACATTTTTCCAAATTCAATTCATCATCAAATTAATATTTTTAGAAATTTCTCAAAAATACACCCAAAGATAATTTTGACATTTAGATTTAAAATATGAAGTATATTTTTCAAAATAAATTTTCTAAAAGTGGAAAAAAATTAAATTATGTGTGTAATGTGAGACTAATCCATCTTTCAGAAAAATAAGTTTTTTCGTAACACATTTTTTTCTATTTATAATGGTTCTTATTTTATTTATAATTAATAAATAACCAGTGAATTTATTTTATATATGTTTAAACCATATAATTTTCATAAATTAGTTATTATTATTCATACCAACCATCTTAACAACTAGGTTATAATGTTCATGTTTAAATAATAATAATTTAATAGATTATCATTTTTCATTCAAACCCAATGTTACATGCATTGTAATTTATCGAAGAGATTTAATCTACATAAAAATAAATATATCATAAATTCTTGGGCTATTACATTCTCTTATAAACATAGTATTGTGTGTCATATATGCTATCGAATATGATGTTCCAATTTTAAAATATTGGGGTGTAACATTAAATCCCCCTTAAATAAATTTCATCCATGCAATTTAATCTTGATCTTGGTAATCAAGGGTTTGAAATTTGAAAATACCTTTCTTAAAATCACACATCATGTGAAGGGTTAATAAAACATCCTATTGAAAAGAGAGAAAGGGAAGTACAAAGGCCATCTAGAATAATCACATCACTAGGCTTCCATGTATGAGAATATTGGTGGTAAGTGAAAATATGTACATAGAAGAAAAGTATAATGCCCAAATAATTATGGATGGTGATAGAGGTCATTAATCAAAATAAGGTGAATGTTTAAGAGAAAGTCAAAAACCAAAAAACCATAAATCTATAATGAGTCAAAATACCATTGATTCGTTGGATGTGAAGATAATATGATAACATTCATTTATCATCTAGACCAAGAACATAAGTAAATATACTTACTTGTCAATTATAATTTCATCCTTTAGTAATTTCTATCAAAATTCTATATTTTGTCCAAAAGATGTGTATTCAAGATGAAATTTTCATGCCTAAAGAACTAAAAATAACATTTAACAGCTCATTATCTCAATAAAAGAATGAAAAGTCATCCTTCCTATCTATAGATATTTTCCAAGACCAAAATGGTTATCACAAGTAATCCAATAACATTCAAATTTTAACTTAATCGATTCTATAAATATTTAACCTTAAGGATCATCAAAAATATGTCAGACTAAATTTATAAAGAAGGTCACTAAATCTATATTATATTCCCTATACAATATAAATTTTCTCTTAATGTATCATTCCAAATATTTGAATCACTTTATCACCATAAAACCTTAATTAAATCGTAAATTCTTCAAAAAATACAATCTCACATTATCGAATATATTCCATAAATCCAAACATGCAACAAAATCCAACAAGGATAACATAAACCATCAAATAACTAATAAATTTTATGGTCACTAATACCATCCCATAAACATCTATTTATTATTATTATCTCAACATTTAACACATATTAAGGGTAATCTTCCCTCAATCATGTTTTTTCAAAAAGGTTCAACCTGATACCGAATCACTTTTTCTGGTCATCACTACCATTCAACAGATGCTTTCAAATCCTTAAAGAAAAATTAACATAGTAAAGTTATTATACATTTCATAATTAATATAATTAGAATATCATTGATGAAAATACTTTTATAACATAATTATTGAATCCAAATACACAATCACTTTAAAATTTCCACTTCAACCATAGTAATAGCATAAGATTGACCTTGATCCCTTAGATTCTTCTGAGGTATATTCCATTTATGCTTGGGGAATTCATTTTCATAGTGCCTCATCTACTTATAGTTGAAACACTGAACATAAATGATTTATTTCTTCCCCATGCATTCACGATCCTAGTTTACTTTCTCTCCACACTTTAATAAAACTCGCATTCCCTTAAAGCAAGTACTAGGGTGTTTCTTTCCACAATTATCACATATGGGAAACCCCTTCTTTCCCTTCTTCCACATATCCATTTTTTTCTATATTGTTCTATTCTTCTCTTTATTCCCTTAAAAGAAATAAAACTTAGATAATTATTTATTTTTATTGATATCAAATTATAATATGTCTTCATATAATGAGAATTTTTGGGAGACTAGTTCCATTTCAAATATTGGATTAATCCCATCAAGAAAATGATCATTATTACTCTTTGGATTAGGTGTATTGATACATTCCTAATTCCTTTTTTTAGGTTAAATTTATAAATAATTTAATACACTTCATTAGATTATAACTTTATATATCATAATTTATAATACCAAACCTATTTAAACACTTAACATAAATTGAAAATTTTATTCATGGATAATCTCATAATTATAAAAATGTTTTATTTGGGAATGTTTCCAAATCTTAAAAATATTTTCAAATCCTTCATAATGGTTTGTAAAGAAAATTTGAATTATCTTAAACATATCCCCCAGGATTGTGAAACCAGGTGTGTAGTAAGGCTAATTATCATGTATCAGGTAATGATTGATTCAAGTTCGACATTCCTTTTTCATAGTTATTACCCCTAGGTACATCTATTCTAGAACATAATCCACTTATAGTATCTATATATGGATGTATTCCTAGGAAAAACCGCATAATATCAAACTTACCAAAACATTAGGATGTTGTTCTATACTTATCATAAATGTATATAATAGGTTTATTTTCCCTAGTATATTTTTTCCTAACTCAGGTTCCCAAGTTTTCTATTAAACTTCCTTTGATACCAACTATAAATACCCCAAACCTAGTATCCCAGAGTCAGTGGTAACTTTATTACATTGGAACTAGATACAAGGTATCGCATCTCGAAGGACTGAATAATTTAGTATTTTTGGAAAACTAGATACATGTTTGAATTTCACATACAATTTAAAACATCAAATATACAAAGTTTTTTCTTTTATAATTCCATTATTATTTATATTGTATCTGTGCATATTAATTACAAAACACTTCCTGGTATCTTGAGAAAAATAAAACATAAGAAATGAGTGATATTAGATGCTTAGTAAGGGTAAATTTATAGAAAAATATATTATTAATAAATAATAATAATAATAAATATGTAAAGATAAATAACTAAAACACATTCCATTTAATCAATAAACTGAGCATAATATGGGAGAAATAAATGATGATCTAATAAAGAAATATAGATAATCAGATGAGCTTAAAACTTATACATAGATATTAAAACTCATAAAATAATAACATGTACATCAATAAATGATCTAATAATGATTCAATGCATAATTTTGGACATCATAAACATATTATCAAGACCTTTTATAAGATAGTTTAAATCTATGGGTAGAAACTCGTCTAATTTGGCCAACTCATTTGTCTCATGAGGCCAATCAATGCATCGAGGGGATATCTATAACAAGGCCTTACCTATCACTTACTAACTCTAATTAATTTATTATATGGAATCTTTTAAACATAATCAATATAAACATTTGTATTGAAAAACTAAAATTCAAAATGTTAATACTTACCCCAATTAAAAAACATAATCATAAACCAGCCAAAATAATTTAGTAAAGGGTAATAAAATTGTACAACATTAGTAAAATTGATCATAATACATCTAAATAAAGAATAATGAATAAAAAAATACAACATATCCCCAATTTATCATAATTATAATAAATGGTTTATGTCATTGATTGGTATAAATACCATAAAAATATCATTAAAAAAATTATGGAAAAGAACATTTTCATTTTGAAAATAACCTTTTAAAATTAAAAGTTCCCAAAATATTTTGAAAATAATTTTATTTTTAAATAACCATTGGAACATATAAAAAAATATTTAAAACATTTAGTGTTCGTGATGGTGGGAAATTCAATTCATGTCATACACATTAAAACAAAGATTCCTTTCACATTTTCAATAAAAGCCGAACATACCTTGTTTTGAAAATGAAATAATGATTCCTTTAAAAAAAATTTAAAATGTAAAATATAGAAAAAAAATTAAATAAATAATTTTTAAAAGTTTGAAAACATTTTTGAAAACATTTTTATAAAATAGGGATTTTGATGAAAAATGGATTTTCAATCAAAGAGAGAAATAAAGTCAGATTTTATTAAAAACATTTTCTCAATCATTTTATGTACCAAATATTGGTAAATTGTATTATTACTTGAATAAAATAATTAATACCCATAGGATAAGAAAATATATTTATTTTAATACATAAATATCAAATAATTACCCCGAGTGATACTTGAACAAAAATAATCCTAAATAATGATGAGATTGTGAAATAAACCCCTACCACCTTGGTAACTTTTGAATCATAATCCCCATGAAAGAAATAACTTCAAAAAAAATAAAATAAAATTAATATAAATATATTAATAACATAAAATATCAAAATGGTGATTATATACACCACACAAAGGAATAAGTGATGAATATGGTGTATTTCTCATGAAAGTAAATGTGAGATGAGAAACCCTTACCTTAAGTTCGAATTCATTAAAATGCATCTGAAACTATAGTATAATAAATATATGTTTATGATAAATCTTTTAAATAACCATACTCATATATATCATTAGATATATTATTTACTTATAATCTTTTATCACCCCGATTATTAACAACTCTTTGTTAAAATCATTATTTCAAGTGATAATTGCTTCGTTTTTCGTGTATATTTTACTTCAGTAATTTTGGTACTTTTAATTTGATAATGGTAAAATCATCTATATAATTATGAAAATGAAATAAATATCATATATATTCATTATATATATAGTAACATATAAATTTTAGAGATGGACAATGGACTATACTGTTCATGGAGACGATAGGTCGTGCATACACATGAACGTTGTCTCCATTTTTCATAGAGGAAGGAACGAAAGGAAAATAAATATTAATACATATTTATAGAATAATTATTATTTTATACATATCATTTATATTAATAAAATCCATCCTTATTATCATCCATGTAAAAATAAAATGAAAAACATTTCACATCGCTATGTGGAGGCGGTAGTCCACATATATGCATGAGCGACGCTATTGTTTTCCGTTGGTTTGGAAGGTAAGAAGTTATATGTAATATTATATTTCCATAAATTCATTTATATCATAGATATCACATATATTAATTAACGTTAAACTTACTACCTTTCATGTAAAGCGTAAGAGAAAAATGAATCACATCGTTTCTCGAGGTGGTAGTCCACCGTACACAAGAGCGACGTTATTGTACCCCCACAGAATAGAAAATAAGAAGGAATATGTGATATAATAATTAAATAAGTATAATAATTTCATAAATATAATAAAAATATGTTAAATCAATAATTATATCCATCCTTTAACGTTGGTGATGGAAAAAAATTACATTGGTTCGCGAGGCGGTAGTCCTCTATACACACGATCGACGATTTTGTTTCACATTTGATTGAAGTGGAGATGGATATGGGTTATTATATTAACATAATAAAATCTCAATATATAAGAAATAATTTTTTATTATATTATAATATTTTAAATTTATTTTATAGAGATGGAATAAAAAATAAAACATATATGCATGTTTAAAAATTTTACCTCTTCTTCAGAGAGCCTCTATAGGTTTATACCTAAAGCCTTATTATGAAGGATTCATAATAAAAAATAAGGCCTATATGATGTGGGGAGTGAAGTAAATATGGTATTTGGGTATTTTATGGCAGATCCAAAGGGTTTTGGAATTTTGAATAGAGGAGGAGATGGTGTGGCCTTTTATAAGTGGGGGAGAGGACACGCATAGAATTTTTTAAAAGATAAAGTGATGCCGATATTTTTCCCATAAAAATCATTAAAAATTGTAATTACATAATATTATATTATATAAGGTCTAAATATGGCCAAAAATGGGTTTTATACAACTTTTATGTCATTTTTAACCCTTATCGTCTTAGTTTACCACCCCCCCCCCCCCCGGTAAACCCATTTTTACCTTAACCGCGGTAATTAATTTTTATTATTTTCAATATTTATTATGATAAAAATTTAAATTTAAATTATTATATAATATAAATTATTATTATTCCAAATATGGAATCCATTTTTTTAAATTTCATTCATATAAGTGGTAGGATTCAGTTTTAAATTAAACTATTGACGTGACAAAAGAGTGGTTTTCTAAAAAAAATTCTCATAAGTATAGAGCGTCATAATATCAAAATTAAATATAAAATTTATTAAAATGACCCAAATTAGTCTAATTTTAATATAATTGAACTAATTTTACTTTAAAACTAATTTAAAATTTAATTTAAAATTAAAAATAATTTAAATGAAAATGTAGTTTTCATTAAAAATTGGTATTTTCACTATTCATAAAAAAATTATTCTTTTCAGAAATTTCTCAGAAATTCACCCAAAGATAATTTTGACAAGAACATTTCAAAAATAAAGTTTATTTTTTCAAATAAATTTTCAAAAATTGTTAACAATTAATTTTAAATTATGTGTGCAAAGAGGGACTAATCTAGCCTTTCAGAAAAATACAATCTTTCAGAAAATATTTCGTTCTATTTTAAATGTTTATTATTATATTTATAATAAATATATATCCATTTAATTTATTTTATAAATGTTTAAACCATATAATCTTCATAAGTTAGTTATTACAATTCATACACGCTAACTTAACGGCTAGGTCATAATGGTCAGGTTTAAATAATATTATTTTAATAGAGTATCATGCTTCATTCAAACTCTGTGTTGCATGCATTGAAAGATATTGAAGAGTTATAATTTATTTAAAAATAAATAAATCATAAATTATTGAGGCGTTAGATTCTCTTCTATTTTTGTTGTTGCATATCATATATTCTATCGAATATGATGTTCCTCTTTAAAAATCTTGAGGTGTTATAATAAAATATTTTATTAAATATATAATATATAAATTTAATTAAAATCATTCACTAATAGTGAAAATTTTAATTTTTTAAAATAAAAATACATCATGTGAATAATAATATTTTTTCATAAAAACATTTATTTTACTTTTATATGGTTTTAATTTTCATTTAAAATCAATTAATAATAAATGAATTTATTTTATTCATGTTTAAACCATATATTTTTCAAAATTTAGTTAACTCTATTCATACTCATCAATTTAATGGCTAGGTTATAATAGTAAGTTTTAAATAATAATATTAATAGTATATTAGGGTTCACTAAAACTCATTATTGTGTGTAATGCGAGATATTGGAGAAATTAAATTTTTTTGAATTAAATTAATAAAATATCATATTGTTACATTATACCCCTTAAATAAATTATTTCCTTATGATTTGAACTTGTTCTATGGAATCAATTTTTTAACATTTGAAAATCCCTTTTTGAAAAAACCACATCATAAAAAGGGTTAATAAAGAATCCTATGGAAAATAAGGAAATAAAAAATAAAAAGGTAATTGTAAAGTCACTAATTTTTCTTTTTAAGACTTTGAAATATGTTAAGAATTTTTTTTGAAGCCAGATGCTGAGATGGAGTGAAATTTTGCGGCTCGATGAGCCAAAAATTTATATTATAAAAATATTAATTTATTAATATCACACACATGCAATTTTTCAGAAATAATAGAATATATCTTGTATGGATTATTAGATCAAAAATATGAAATCATGTTTGAATTCAGAGTGTGAGGTTTACCATAGGTGCAATGTAAGGTTGGTCAGCACCGAACGTTCAGTTAATGGAGTCATTGGTGGGTGCATTTAATTAAAATAAATAAATAAATTATTTGTTTTTTTATTAAAGAACTAATTAAATACATTATAAATAACCTATTATGATTATTTTCTAATGGTTAAATGCATAATAATTTCAAGACCTAATAGGGGGAGGAGAGCATTCTTTGTTGGAATATCGACATCAGATGATGAATGGAGGTCGGATCGAGGTGGATTGATAGACAATGGATGCAGCGGATCATCCTTTGCATTGGAAATGCATTCTTTCACCAACAATTGATCCATAATTGTGGTAGGTCTTTTCATTTGTGGTTTCCTCCCTTGATTAAACATTTTTTCATGGATTTTATTAGTTTACTTTTAATTCTTAATATTCCCACCCTTCGTATAAGCCCATTGTCGGATTAAATTGTTTTATTTAATTAATTTTTTTATGCCAAGATCTCACCCTAGATTCCCCCTTTTGAAATTATTGGATGATAACTTTTGGAAAATGATGTTTATTACCCTTTTATGGAGTTTTACCCCCATCATTCTTTGAATTCTTCATTGTTGTCCTATGGGGTCATGGTTTAACTTTTCTAGGGAAATTTCGAGTGCGATCGAACCCCCAGATTCATGATGGTTTCTTGAAAGATGATTGGGATGGATAATTATGGATAGATATTGATTCATTATATTATTTGGGTGATTATTACCATATATATGGGATTCAGTATGACCAAAAAGTTATGGGAGGCGTGCGGGACACATAATGGACCACCACAGGTGATCGAGATCTGATTTCTAGCCACCTAAGGACCAAAATTTATGGCTTGAGTAAAACACCACCATTTTTGTGGTAAAAATGTGGGAATCATGGTAGTGAGTGTGGCACTGAATTGATCATGAATCATTCCTTTTATTTTTTGAATACTCTGACTACACAGTGTGTACAAGGATGAACAAATGTCGTGTAGTCACCCAACAGTGATAGCTAGGGTTTTTTTTAAGATAAGGATCACATGTTGGGTGACCCTACTTGGGTAGCTAGACCATGTTCCAACTGCAAACACTCAGGACCCCATATGGGAGTACACACATGTAATATGGAAGTACACGGTCATGTACCCATACATGGGCACATCTAGGTACACGACCAGGTACACGACATGGCCTGACAGACACAGGCACAGACAAGAGCACACGGGTAGGCCCCAGGTGGTCGAGACATGTTGTGTGGGTCCTATACACACCATTTATATTGAAATGGACACTGATCCATGTCTATATGAGAATAGATTCAGGAAAAAAAAGTAGGACCACACACTGTGTGGACCTCATATACGTCATGTACCTCCCTTTTTGAGAAAATTATAACTCTCAAATATCATTCATTTTGACTCTGATTTTGGACCATGAGTAGCCTATCCTAAGTGTATTTATGTATAGAATGTGATGGTATCCTTAATTTTGTAAAATAAGATATGATTTTAGATGTTCTAATCATGACTCTTATTTATGTGATACTCAATGATGGCAGTGATTGGGTAGGATCATCAGAGAGATTCTATGTAAAGACGGTACTCCCCTATCATACCAGGGTGTAGGGTCTCTATCCATGGGGATGTTACTCCCATGTCACACGAGGATGTGGGTCCACCGTACTCATTATTCAAGGAAGTGGTGGTACTCTCCTATCATACCAAGGTATGGATCCTCTATCCATAGGGACGGTACTCCCATGTCGCACTAGGGTGCAAGTCCCTCGTACTCATTATTCCAGGAAGAGGTTGTACTCCCATGTCATACCAGGGTGTGGGTCCTCTATTTATTGGTAAGGGAATCCCATATCAAACCAGGGAAAGGGTCCCCCATACTCTTTATATAGCCAGGGTTGTTACTCCCCTATCACACCTGGGTGCGGGTACTCTGTGAAGGTGGCTCCATCCTCAATATCCAGCTAACCCAATTCAATAACTTTAATAATATCATACACCTATCTATTTATCTACCACACATGGAATACTATATATGTCCACTCAAACTATGGGGGTTAGTCTAGGTAGTAAGTAACCTCACAAACCCTCTTTAGGATCTTAAACGGCCTGATAAACCATAGGGATAACTTGCCTCCTCAGCTGAATCTCCACGATCCTCATCATGGGGAGAATCTATAAAAAAACATGGTCCCCAAAATCAAAATAAAAGGGCATGTGATGTCAATATAACTAATATTTATATCAGATCTGGATTGTCTTTTTCTTCTCATGAATCACCTGGACCTTCTTCATCATTTCCCACACCATATCTATCCTAACAAGAGATGTCTCACAGATCTTAGTCCAGTATAAGAGTGACCTGTAGGGTCTCCCATATAGGGCCTCAAAAGTTATCATACTAATAGTAGAGTGATAGATATTATTATAAGAAAACTCTAGAAAAGGAAGGTGATACTCCTTTCTTCGTACAAATTCTAACATGTAATCCCTCAATATATCCTCAAATACCTAGATAGTGTGCTCAGATTGCCCATCCTTCTATGGGTGAAAATTTATACTCACTCTCAAGTGGGTCTCAAATGCCTTCAGTAGGACTCTCCATAATCATTATGTAAACCACACATCATGGTTAAAAACAATCATCAAGGGAACCCCATGAAGGTAGATGATCTACAAAATGTACAATTGCCCCCAAAATCTCTACTGAACTATGTTCCCTAATAGAAAGGAAGTGCGTGGACTTGGTAAGTTAGTCAACTGTCACCCATATGGAATTGTGGTCTCTCACTATTTTTAGAAGACCAGTCACAAATTCTATAGATTTTTCATCCCATTTCCACTCTGGGATCCCAAGAGGCTACATCAATCCTACTAGGACCCGGTGCTCATCCTTCACCTACTATCATGTGAGACACTGAAAGATGAACTCAACAACACTCTTCCTCATTCCAAACCAGCAAAACCATCATTGAAGGTCTTTGTATATACTTCCTACACCAAGATTTAAATCCAAAGGAGAACTTTGAAACTCCCTCATCACATCCTCTCACAATGTGACCAAAACCACTGTCCATCCCTAGAAAAAGTTTATGTGATTCCCTCCTTCAGATAATCCATCTAGTGAATCTTATGAGGATATCAAGTCACATAGGACCTCGTAGTCTATGTATCATAACTGAGACTCCATCACATGGTATAGAAATGGAAGAGTTAACAACATCCATTGAAGATACAATTCACCCCTCTCCTCTATTAGGGTTAGATGCACAGAAACCAACTACTCGGACACCTCCTCCACCAGATGAGAACGGGACTTCCTGATAAGGGAATATACCACAACATTTCCCTTCCTAGAAGTATAGACTTTCTCAAAGTCATAGTTTTGTAGGAACTACTACTATCTCCTATGTCTCAAGCTTATATCTCTCTACATGAATAAATACTTGATACTCTAATGATCTAAGTAAATAACAAAGTGCTCTTCCAAAAGATAGTTCCTGCACATACTTAGAGAAAATAATACTGCTACCAACTCTAGGTCATTAGTCACATGGTTATTATTTTGGGGGTATTAACTACCTCAACCCAATGTGATCACTACATACATTTTCATAAACACGCAACTGATACCATCTCTAGAGGCATCTCAATAAACTACATACTCTACACCCTCGTCAGCTAGTCTCATAATACAATCACTAGTCAGCCTCATCTTTAACACCTCAAAGGATCGCTGAAACTACTCAGTCTAGGTGAAAATATACCCTTTTCACATCAAGGTGGTTATAGGGGTTGTAATCCTAGATATGTAAATCAAAAACCTCCTATATCCAAAACTGACTCTATGAGAGTTCCCCATGATACTGGTACTCTTAGAGAATTTCCATAATCCATTCTCAAGTGTCTTGAAAACTCTTACTCAGGCATTAATACATGAGGGATCCAATGAATAATACTTATATGAACTGACCCATGAAGAGTTTAAGGACCTGGTTCATAAGTGTCTCAACACATCTGGGGTGTCCAACGCACCTAAGGGCATCATCATCAACTCAAAGTCAATATAGTATACTTATAAAGACACTTTTGGTACAGTATCCTCTCAAACCAAGAGACGGTGATAACCCATTCCATGGTCAAACATTGAGAACCACTTCACCATAATCCACTGGTTAAATAATTAATCTATTCTTGGGGTGCATAATCCTCTTGGATAGTCACCTAGTTTAGGTGACATCAATCCATGCTTCACCTTAAACTCTCATCCACATCCCAGGTGAAAAACATAGGTATTCCCAAGTGAACACACTAGGTCTTAATAATCCCTACCTCTATAGACCATCTAACCACACCACTAGATCTCACATCCCTACATGGTCATCCAATATGCTAGTGAAAATATCGAGACATCCCTAGTGCAATTCTATGCAGAGGTCCATCTCACAGTGGGGAGGTAAACTCGGCATGTCCTTCGAAAAGATTTCATCATACACCCACCATCAATTTAGGAAGATGAGATCTCATAACATCCACTACACTAAGGTTAATACTATCCAATTGATAAATTGGTTGTAAACTCCTATGAATGAGCTCATCTTATCCTTTATGGGGATCAATTATAATCAAAGGAGGAAAACCATGTACCACTACCTAGAATAAATACCATCCTCACTGGTAGAAATCATATTAGCATGGATGGTAGATGACCAGTATATACTGGAATAGGGGCTAAGTCTAGGGATTTGTAACTTATGACTCTATGATAAAACCAATGATAGATAAGTGGATACACAGGTCATACCTTGAACTAAACTCAAGCCTCTAGGATAGAAGCCCCTACTACTAGAAGCTCATACTTTCCCTTATCCTCTTACTCTCTTCAACTATGGCCTACTATGACACCTCATCACACCAACCTACCCTAAACACATACGTAAAAACAACTCATCCACCACACCTTAACACTATCTATTTTTGGAAGAACTGGCCCTCCTCAAGGATTTTAAATTATATCATAAGAACACATCTCAGTGGGGTAAGTTTCCATTTTCCTTTCCTATTCAAATTCATTCTAAACTTCTCCGTAATAGGGGTCTACCAATTCCTAGAATCATCCTAGAAAGGTTTCACCATGAGGACCACCATAAAAATTGGTCATTTCCAAGTGGTGTATCCAGAACATAAGATCGGACCTGACCTCAACTACCTGATAAGGGAGTCTGTATTGACACAAAACATGGGTGATCTCTGTATCCATAACCTAAAATGCACACTCATCACATGTTCATCATCTTCTGGTACCACATGAACCAACACCTACTCTTTGAGGATCGTTGGATTCAAGTGAAACCGTTTAGTTGGTCAGGATCTACACATGTTTGAAAATGTTGATCACCAACTCAAGCCAATCATCCACTACTGTGGAATATAGATCATTGTGGAACATTAGTGGCCTCTAGAGCTAGAAATCAGGGAGTTTGATAAGACCACACTCATCCTCATCCTTATCTACTGGTATAATTTGATTCTCAAAAGATGGGGTGATTCTACCTTCCCACTTAAAGTAAATATCTCAGGAGATGGCATGTGAACTGAGGCCTAGTAAATCATCATATAATCATCATGATCTATAATTAATGACCTAGTTGGATATCTTTGCAGAGGCGTCCTAAAATTAATCAATATGTACCATAGTCATATGAACATATATATGGGGATCTGACTTAATAAGGATAGTGAAAGGGACCAATACAATATGATTTTTCATGACCCGTCTTAGAGGGGCCTGTTTCGTGACTTCCCTAAGTTAGCCTCTGATAGAACAGGGGCTGGAGACTAGAACCGAGTAGGAATATCCCACAAATGGGAGGGATTTTCTTAAGTACTTGTACACATGCACACATCTCCAATCCCAAAATGCTAAAATATAAAAAACACTAAGTAAACAAATGCATGAATACCACTATATCCCAACCAATAGAGTATGATACGAAAGTAAAGTGTAGTAAAGTAAAACTGCTCCAGAATACAAGTCCAACAAAAATAAAAAGTTTGTAGCATAAGGTCCTAAAGCTCATCAGTAGATATCCCTACCTGAAGGGTAGGTGTAGGAATAGTTGTTTGATGCCGAAGGAGAACACCTCAACTTTATGGTCTCTCTCTAAGAACCAAAAGGTCTTGGTCCACCTAGGACTCCATCAAAGTGTCGATGGTCTACAAAAGACATGACACATGTGGGAAAATCCCATTCATGGGTGAGTAAAACAATACTTAATAAGAAACCCCAAAACATAAAGTAAAAGACCATAGAGGAAACATCACTAAGAAGATACATTTATCTCAACATAGTTATATGTCTACAAAACATATAACAAGAACATATAGGTATACTCATAAAGGATTCCAAGCTTGAAAGTCTCATCCACTGCAAGTTACACAGTTCTTCTCGTAGAATGCTCTTCTAGGGAGATCTCACTCCCCGAGCTATCTGATAAAAGCATATAAAATAGGTCTACCAAAAGTACCCAAGAGAAAAATAGGGTCTCAAAAAGTTACGTAGTTTCCCTAAGACATCGAGTCTCACTAAGACAAGGAGTTTAGATAAAACATTGAGTTTTGATAACACACCGAGTTTCAATAAAAAAGGGAGTGTCAGTAACACATGGATTGTCAATAACACATGAAGTGTTAGTAACACACAGAGTGTCAATAAGTCATGTATCCCCCAAGTCACGTAGCCACCAAGTCACAGCAAAAAATCAACCACTAATAACTACATGAAGCACACTCATCAGGTCTATTCACGTAAAAAGGAATGAATCTAATCTTGATACATAGATAGGGGTCCTATGCACCCAGGTCTCACAGGAGGGACACCTCTCCCTACTAGAAACATCATTCTAGATAGGGGAAAGATTCCTGTGTAAATATTGGTCACACCTTTTCCACAAAACCTATCTAAGGTACCAAGAAGAGAAATGAGGACCGACCAAGCCACTCAGTGAAATACATGCTCCAACCCACTGAGTCAATTGTCGAAGTCAGGCTAAGACAAATCACTTCAGAATACAGGTCATCCTATATTACGGGAATGGGATCCTGCATTGAACCCTAACAGGAAAAGATGAAGGGTATGCTCTCAACCTCTAATGATCCAACTAAAAACCCACTATGATGTCTCAAAAGGACCACCCTATCGCAAGGGTCCCAATGCTATAGATAGTTTGTTAAACAGACCTCCCATTTGGAAGATATGGCCAAATTTAGTAAAAAGGGTCTAGTCTAGTCTCGGTCCAACCAGACCTGACTCGATCGGTCTGGCCCAGCCCATTGAATCGTTGGGCCGCTGGGGCAGCCTAGTTCTCTATCCTATCCCGCGTTGTGTGGGATGGCTTCGCTCCACCGGATGCGGCCCACCCTGGCTACATCCCTCTGATCTAAACGGTCACCCAACCATGTGTCTAGCCAGGTCCCCCGATCAACATGGTGTCGTACCACATTTCAAACGGTCGGCCCGCATTCTCCTCTTAGTCCTACGGCCTCACTGCTGCCATGAGATCCTGCCGACGTGACTCCGAACCACATCCCTCCACAGCCATCATGGCCTCTGGTCTCCAGCCGCTACCTCTTTAGTCATGGTCCCTTCCTCTACTTTGGTCCTTTCTAGACTACAGCTGCATGCCCCGCCACCGACCTCCCCATCAGCAGCCCGTTCGTCTAGCACCTCTTTGGGAAAGGGTCTCCCACTAGGTTTTGTGTTTCCCTCATTGTCAGCCACCCTACCAGTGGCCCACCATTCGTCGTACCCTCTACCGCCTTCCGGATTCCCTTATGTCACACCTACACAATGTATTCCTTGGTCAAAACATTCAGTATCAGATCATTGTGCCATGAATCTTGGGCATAATGATTGAGTTTTCACATAGGTTTTCACAGGGAGGAAGAACTCACAAAGAACATGATAGATTTGGGGGGAGAAGAGATTGATCACATAAACACCCAAAGAATAGATCTTGTCCATGTTCATGTTAGCCTTGATTCATTCATGTTAGCGGGATCATTAAAAAAAACAATAAATAAATCACTAAGATTTAATCCCCATTTTTAAACCCACAATAAACATCCCTCCCATAAGAACAATCGAACCACGGATCAACCTATTCGTGGGTTTTTCTACATTCATCTTTTGATTCTAATAAGGGGAAAGGAAATAATAAAGAGATAAACATCCTACCTCAATTTTGTTTGATCATTGACAAAGAATAATATTTGTGTCGTTTTCATGGGTGAAGATCCTTCGAATCCAAGTTTCGTTGTTTGTCGTTGATCCACAATCCGCCATTGTTCATCAACAAAGCTCTGTATCCTTGCCTCATAGGAATTAAAGGGTTATGGTGATAACCCTAAATTCTCTAAAAACACATATTAAAAGAAAACATGTTTCTATCTCAATTTACAATCCTTATGAGAGAAGATATACTTGAGACTCTTGTGGTCAAAGTAAATAATAAATTGTTTTCCCATCAAGTAGTGTCACCACATCTTCAATGAAAATAATATTGTTGCTAAATCAAGATCATGGGTCGTATAGTTCTACTCATGTGATTTCAACTAGTTTTAACCATAGGAAATCAATGCTTACCTCTGCATCAGGACACAACCAAGCCTGATTCATAATGCATCATATAATACTATGTACTGGACACCCTCCTCTGGAAACCTAAATAGGGGAGCACTCATCAAACTCTACCTCAACCTTCATTGGATCTATTGCAACTCCATTCTCTAAGATGATATGTCTTAGATCAATGAAGACCACCTAGGGATCCCTGGGGCGAAAAACTAGGTCTCATAAATCCCCTCCTCTATAAGTCCTCCAACTGCAATCTCAACTCATGAAGCTCTATGGGAGCCATCAGATATGCTATTGTAGATATCGATGTCATATCGGGGTGTAGATGAACGCAAAAGTCTAACTATCTATGGGGAGGTAACCCTAGAACATATTTAGGGAATACTTACTTATACTCCTCCACCATTAAAGGAAACTGAGGAATCAAAACATTCACTACACTGAGGGTCAAGCTATCTAAATGAAGAGTAATAAAATTCACCCTCCTATGCGTGAGTCCATCCTGATCTGCAAGGAATTCCCTTTTTCCAATAAAAAGGAAAAAATGGTTCTATTACCACAGATGAACCACACCCTTTTCCTAAAACAATAAATCTGAGCATGAACTATGGCTACTATTCCATGCTAAGAATGGGATCGTAAGGCCTCAATGCAACTGCTGAGATATACCAACCAAAACTCTTTCCTTTAAGAGTCAGTTCATACTGTCGTCACTAGTGTGTGATCATCGAGTCTCCTCTGGTAGGTGTCTCTAATCATAAGGTTCAAGTCAATAGTTTAATCTAGATCTCTAAGTATCAAACAAGAAAAGTGGTAGGAAATGAAATCACTATAACATGTTTGTATCTACTACAGCTAAAGTAGAAATACATAAATCATACCTTGAACCATTCCTAGAGTCCTGGGGACAAAAGCCTTGATGGCTTGTAATTTTATCCTCCCCTTTCCTCTAGCTCTCTGAGTCTGGTATGGACCACCTGGGGTGGCGGTGGTTACACATCAAAATGTTGGCCGCCTTCTATTGCTTACCTAGCTCCTCTACCATTTCTGCCGCCCAATTGATCTGTCTACTCCTACTAATACCTCTTCCTTAGCAGTTCATCAACCGCCTCTCTGAATGTAGCTTGAACAGTGGGAAAATCTCATACCGAATGTCCCTTCCCACGATAATCACAACAACACCTCTTCCTCAGGAAACTAGAACACCCCTATAACTTATAACAAAACCTCATGTTCTATGGATTACGTTGTGAAACTACTATCATTAGGTCCTTCTAAACCTGCATCCCGGGTGATCACTACCTCAAAAGCCTATGATATACATACAGACCCTACATATCATCATCCAACGCCAAAAGATCCATCCATGACTTAGTTTGGAAAGATTCATCCACCTAAACCACTGGAGGTAGGTCTAAGAACTAATAAATAGGAGAAAGAACCACCTGCTAACCATCCTAAAGAAAAACTACTTCATCACTGGATCTCCTCAGGGAGGCCTCATCAAATATCGGGTTGAACTCCCGATCCTGTTACAAAAACCTTGCTAGCTGGCATCATGAATACATCATGTAATAAAACAAGATGTATCATGGTTAAAAGAGAATACAATGTGAGATGAATCAATAAGGACATGGAAAACACAATCCATTCCTATATGATTCATGTACCTTTATTTTCCCCTACAACTAGTGATTTCCTGTATTGAGTCAAAAAGTAGGTGTCCAAAGTCCTGGTGTATGGATACATCATCTGCCACACCAAAACTAGATTACCTATCCTGAAATATGAACTTTAAACACTCAACATTGTTTCCCCAAACCAACGTCATAGACTCCTGGTCATTAAGTATTACCGACCTTCTTTGATACCACTATGTCATGACCCGTCCCAGAGGGACCCATGTTGTGATTACCGCAAGCCTTCATCCGATAATCCAGGGGCTAGAGACTAGCTTAGAGTAGGCATATCCCACAAATGGGAGGAATTTTACTAAGTACATGTACACACGCACACATCTCCAAGCCCAAAATTCAGAAATATAAAAAAAACTAAGTAAACAAATGCATGGATAACACTATATCCCAACCAAAACAGTATGAAAAAAAAGTAAAGTGTAGTAAATTATGACTGGTCTGGAATACAATCCCACCAAAAATAAAGAGTTTGTAGCATAAGGTCCTAAAGCTTATCCATAGAAAACCCTACCTGAAGGGTAGGTATAGGAACAGTTATCTGAATCCACAAGAGAACACCTCAACTGTCTAGTCTCTCTCTAAGAACCACCAGGTCCTGGTCCACCTAGGAATCCATAAAAATTTCGATGGTCTACACATGACATGAAACGTATGGGAAAATCTCATATAGGTGTGAGTAAAACAATACTCAATAGGACACCCTGAAACAGAAAGTAAAATACCACATAAAAAACATCACTAAGAAGATACAATCAGCTCAACATAGGTATATGTCTACAACACATATAACAAGAACATATAGGTATACTCATAAAGGATTCCAAGCCTCAAAGTATCTTCCACTTCTAGCTACATGGCTCTACTCATAGAACACTTCTCCTAGGATATCTCACTCCTTCAGCTATCTGATAGAATCATATAGAACAAGTCTACCAAAAGTACCAAAGAGAACAATGGGGTCTCAACAAGTTATATAGTTTCCCTAATACATACAGTCTTTCTAAGACATAGAGTTTCAATAACACACAGATTTTCGATAACACGCATAGTGTCGGTAAGACATGGAGTGTCAGTAACACATAGAGTGTCGGTAACACACGAAGTGTCGATAAGTCATGCAGCCCCCAAGTCACATAGTCACCAAGTCATATCCAAACATCAACCACTAAAAACTACCTGAAGCACACTCATCGGGTCTAGTCATATAGAATGGAAATAATCTGATCTCGATACAGAGATAGGGGGTCCTCCGTACCCAGGGCTCACTGGGTGGATTCCTCTCCCTAATGGAAACATCATCCCAGATAAGGGATAGGATCCCATTTAAATATTCAACACACCTTTTCCACAAACCCTATCTAAGGTACCACAAATATAAAGGAGGACCGACCAGGCCTCTCGGAGTGATACATGCTCCAACCCACTGATTCATCTTCTGAAGCTGGGCTGAGACAACTCACTTCAGAATAAGGGTCATCCTCTATGATGGGAATAGGATCCTACATCAAGCCCTCATAGGAAAATACCAAGGGTATGATATCAAACTTTTATGATCTAACTAAAAACCCACCCATCTATCTCAAAAGTACCGCCCTATCACAAGGGTCCCAATGCCATAGATGGTTCATCAAACGGACCTTCCATTTGGAAGATATGGAAAAATTTAGTAAAAAGGGTCCGGTCAGGTCTGGGTTCAACCCAACCCAGTCCGGCCAACCAAACCCGACCCAGTTTGGTCAACCCGAACTGACCCGGTTGGTCTGGGCTGGCCCAAACCAGTATGTCCTGTTAGGCTGCTAGGCTACCGAAGCGGCCTGGTTCTCCATTCTGGCCCATGTTGTGTGGGTTGGCTTCACTCTACTAGATTCAGCCTGCCCTAATCGCGTCCCTTTGAGTCTCCCCCAATCAACGTGGTGTCGAACCATGTTTCACATGATCAACTTGCGTTCTCTGACTTGCCTCGCGGCCTCACCGCCGATGTGGTTTCAAGCCGGGTTCTATCGTAGTCGTCGCAACCTCCTGTCACAGCCTTTGGTTGTCGCTTGTGTCCTCCACCTCTATGGGCCCTTCCACTAGTGTGATCTAGCCTAGACTGTGGCTGCGCACCTTGCCATCTCCTGCCACACCAGTGTCTTATCCATCTAGCACCCAACCAAAACCTAGCCTCCCACTAAGCCACATTCTTCCCTCATCGTTGAAGGCCCGCCATTCATCACACCCTCTACCATAAGTCATTGTCTGCCAGTTGTGCTCCTGTCACACCTCTGCAATACTATTATGGGTAAAAAAATTAGGTCTCAAGTCATTTCACCATGGATCATGGGCACAACAATTGAACATTCATGTAGGATGTCAAAGGGGGAAGAATGCACAAAAACACGATATATTTGGGGGGGATAAGAGATTTTTAGGCGTGATGATTGAGTTTTCACATAGGGTTTCAAAGGGGGAAGAACACACGAATAATGTGATATATTTGTGGGAAGAAGAGATTAGTCACATAAACACGCAAAGAACATATTTTGGCCTTGTTCATGTCATCCTTGGTTTGTTCTTGTTAGCGGGATCATAAAGAAACGACAATAGATAAATCACCAAGATTTAATCCCATTTTTTTAAATTGTAATAAACATCCCTCCTGCAAGAATGATCAAACCACGGATCAACCTGTTTATGGGTTGGTCCGCATTCATCATTTGATTCTAATAAGGGGAAATGAAATCACAAAGAGATCAACATCCTACCTCGAATCTGAGGTTCATCGTTGGTCATCGATCCACGATCTATCACCGTTTGTCGAGAGAGCTATGTCTCCTTACCTCATAGAAATTCTAGGGTTATGGTGATAACCCTGAATTATAAAAAAAATGGGTATTAAAAGAAAATGTGTCATTGCGTCAAGAATAAAATATTTTTATTAAAATATTTTAATGACGTTCACATCCAAAAACTATCTTTCACAGTCATCATGCCCCGACCGATGTTAGGCCTTACCTAAGGAAAACACCCCCTAACAAACTCAACGGTGGTCTTGGATTTCTAATCTAAGTTACCATTTATGAGTTATTAAGATTTTAAAATAAAATTAAATATTTTTATTATTTTATTTATGGTTACATCCTTTTAGGTTTTTTCCACAAAAGACTCATTCCAACTAAATTTAAGTTTCACCTAGGGTAAACCCACTACTCTGAGATCAATAATTCCCTCTTATTTCTGATTTGGGAACCTATTTAAGATTAAGTCCACTTTTTTCAGAAAATTCTTGCATGTTCTATTAAAAACTTAACATTTTTCAGTGAATCATTCCAGGAACACCAGGCCTAAGAATCTCACACTGCCTCTGCTCTTGGTCTCTTAATTTTCCCAAAAAGATATAAAAATAAATTCAGAAAAATCTGAGTCATTATATGATTCATGTACCAATGTTTCTGACAACTGATATATCAATATTCTAAGTTGAAAAGAAGGTAATTAGAGTCTTGGTGACTTTATATGTCAGTCATCACACCAAAACTTGGTTCCCTGACCTAAAAACCACACTTGAGACACTTTGAAATTGTTTCCCTAAAGTCCCAACCAACCCTCATTAGGGGAAAAAATCTAAACATCGTCTAGAGTTAAAACCACCTCTGATACCACTCATTAACAACCCAACCCACTGAGTTCTCGTAGTCGGTGAAATACTAGGACTCCTTCATGTGGATCCCTCAATAATTTTCTCTGGCCATGATGCATGGTTCATGTCATGGTTATAGAGAGGCATGCAGGAGGAATTTGGGACTTGATTGAGGATGATTATATCTTTTAACCCCTAGATGGATGGGAAGACTGAGTGCACTATCCATGTGTGGGAGGATATGTTGATGGATTATGTGTTATACTTTGGTTGGATCTAGGAGTATCACTTACCTTTGGTATATTTTTCTTACAATAA
Source organism: Viscum album (assembly GCA_963277665.1). Taxonomy (NCBI): domain Eukaryota; kingdom Viridiplantae; phylum Streptophyta; class Magnoliopsida; order Santalales; family Viscaceae; genus Viscum; species Viscum album. The sequence goes on along the minus strand of OY728122.1, from coordinate 3,090,331 downwards.
TAGATATCACTCTACTATCGGTGTGGAACCTTTTGAGGCCTTGTACGGGAGACCCATAAGGTCACCCTTATGTTGAACTGAGATCAGTGAGGTATCTATTATTTTTATATTGATTTTTTGGTTGATGATAGAGAAGGTCTAGGTGATCCATGATCAGATAATAACATCGCAGATCCAATATAAATATTATACAGACTGACTCCATAGGCCCTTAGATTTAAAGAAGGGAGACCATGTTTTCTTTTGTGTCTCCCCACGATGGAGATTGTGAATATTTGGTTGGGAGGAAAGATATCCCTAAGTTTTATCAAGTTTTTTTATATTATATAGAAGTTTGGTAAAGTTTCTTACCTCATAGACATACTACCAAATTTTATTGGGTGCATGACGTCTTCCATGTGTCGCAGCTAAAGAGATGCATCCATGATCCTATGACCATTATTGACTGGGGAAATTAGAAAAACATGGATGGATACACCTTCAAAAAGTACCTAGTTCCAATTGAGGATTGTTATGAGAGGGTCCTACAAGGATGGACCATTTCTTTGGTTTGTGTGCTATGGCAGCATGAGAGCATGCTGCAGAGCTCCTATGAGTGGAAGAGTTTGATGGTGGCTCAGTATCCCCATATTTTGTATAGCTTATGCTTTTGGGGGATGAAAATCATTGAAGTAAGGAATAATTTAGAGAATCTGTTTTTTTACTTGTAAGAAATTTAAATATATTAAGAAATATTTTTGAATCTAGTTGTTGAGACGACATGAGATTCTGGGGCCTAGTGAGCTAGAAATTGATCTTATAAAAATATTAAATATATTAATATCATGTGCATGTATTTTTTTATAAATAATTGAATATATCCTAAATATATTATCATATTGAAAATCTAATACCATGGTTGAATCCAAAGCATGGGGTTTACCCTAAGAATGAATTAAAGTTGGTCATCTCTAGACGTTTGGATGAGGTTGTTGTTGGAGGGAACATTTAATTAAAATAAATAAATAAATTGCTTGTTTGTTTTAAAAAAACCTAATTAAATCCTCTATAAGTAACCTATTATTATAATTTTACAAGGTTCATCTGCATGACACTTACTAGACATGAGAGTATGTAGAGAGTGTTCTTCATTGGTTGATCGATATATAATGACCAAAGGTGATCAGATCGAGGTGGATTGAAATACAGGAGATCATCCTCATCATTGGAAAATGCATTTTTCACCAACAATCGATCCATAATCAAGTTAGGGCTTGTTAATTCAATTTTATTCCCTTGATCAAACATTTTATCATGGATTTTATTAATTTTCTTTTTATTATTCATATTCCCACTCTTCGCATGATCCCATTGTTAGATTAAATTACTTTATTCGATTAATTTCTTTATGACATGATCTCACCCTGGATTCACTGATTTATAATAATTAGTTGATAATTCTTGTAAATGATGTTTATCACACTTTTTATGATTATTTCCTCCCATATTTCTTCCCATTCTTCGTCATTGTCCTATGGGGTCATGGTTTGACTTTACCAAGGTGATTTTGAGCACGATCAAACCCTCGAATTTGTGATAGTTTGGATAATTATGATTAGGATGGATATTTACATATGGTAAAAGATTTATTATAGGATACGGGTGATGATTCTTGTAGATCTGGGATTCAGGATGACTGTTGGGTGGTGGGAGGCGTGCAGGACATGCGATGGACCACCGTGGATGATCGAGATCCGATTTATGGCCACCAGAGGGAGGAATTAATGACATGAGGCAAACCTCATTGGTTTTGAGTGGTAAAATAAAAGGATATTGGTCATGGATGTAGATCTTTATTGTTCATGAATCTTTCCATATATTCTATGAAAATACTAACTACACGGCATGTACTATGATGAACACATGTCTTCTAGTCACATATCTATGGCGGCTTGGGTTTCAGTAAAAATCTAAGGATCACACACCATGTGGCTATTCCACATGTCATGTGACCCTACCCAGGTAGTCAAACTGTGTTCCAACTATACATGCCTAGGACCCCATGTGGGAGGACATGTCATGTACTCAGGGAGTACACATGCATTTTTCAGTACCAGAACACGACTAGGTATATGGCTAGGTACCCGACATGGCCTGGCAAACATGGGCATGACCAGGAGCACACGGTTAGGGCTTAGGTGTCCAAGAAATGTTGGGTGGGTCCAATACACATTGTGTATGGTGACATGGACACTAATACTTGTCTATAGGAGAACATATTTAGGAAGAGGAGTGGGATCACATGTCATGTAGACCCCATAAACGCCATGTACCTACCTTTTTAGAAACTTATACCTCTCATATCTTCTTCATTTTCACTTAGATTTTGTCCCATGAGTAGCATATCCTAAATTTTTATTTTTAAACATGATGGTAGAGTAATCTGTGGAAAATGAGATAAGATGTGTAATATTCTTATTGTGATGCCTCTTTAAGAGATGCTCGATGATGGAAGTGATCGGGTAGGATCATCAAAGAGATTTCTTGTAGAGAAGGTACTCCCTTGTCACACCATGGTGTGGGTCATCTATCAATGGGGATGTGTCACGACCCGTCTCAGTGGGGCCCATGTTGTGACTCCCCAAGCCCACCTCCAATAGGCCAGGGGCTGGTGACTAGCACCGAGTAGGAATATTACTAACATGGGAGGCATTGCCTAAGTAACTGTACACACGAACACATCTCCAAGCCCACAAATGCTGAAATGTAAAGAAAAAAACCACTGAGGAACAAAATGCATGCATACAACTAAACCCAACCAACAGCGTACGATGGAAAGAAAATTACTGAAAGTAAACTGGGCCGGAATACAAGCCCACCAAAACAAGAGTCTGAAAAACTGTAAAGTCCAACCTGTAAACACAAAAGGTACTGGGACTACTGCTCGTAGTCTTAGGAACACCTCGGCCTGTAGGGAACTCAAAAATCTCGGTCCTATCCTAGTCCGCCCTGGACTCTGTCAAAAGGATGATCATATGCACAAGACATGACACGTGCGGGCAAAGCCCGTGCAGGAATGAGTATAACAATACCCAATAGAGGACCCCGAAAACCACAAAGCAGTACACAAAGTAAAGGTACAGTCAGCTATGTACATTATATGTGTACAGAACATATAGCAAGAGAAACACAAACTAGATATACTCAAAACCCAGACCCACGGTCTAGAGACAAGTTGTAAAACCGCATACCCCCACCAGGATTTCAGTTCGAAGATTCCATGAATCACTCGTTCTGGGAGAACACACTCCACGAGTCTTATAGCCCTAATGATGTATGTCCAAGCAGTGTTGTGCATCGTGAAATGTCATGAGAGGTAGTTACACTCATTACGAGAGACACACTCCTAAGTGTGAAGATTACGATAGATAGATACACTCATTATAGAACACACACTTCTGAGTGGGAAAGATCATGATACACATATGAGGTTCACTACCAGGGCCATAGCAGATACCGTGACTCATTCAGAATTCACCTTCTAGGTAGAGGATCGACACCCGGTGGAGTTTTTCACGTCGATGACGGACTCTACCTAGGGTCAAGAATGGATAGAGGATCTCAATCTGAGACTCTCGGATGGATGCCTGACTCTATCACAGAAAGTCCTGCTGAAGGGATCATACTCCTGTAGAAGGAAACGATGCCTGACCTTCAGGGGAACGAGAATAATGGCACTAACCCAAACGAAAGATGACCATGTTACGATGAATAAGAGGACCATGCCATTTTCTAAAAAGTACACGGCGTGTAGAAAAGTTACACGTTGTGTTGTCTGACCCCGGGTACTGCCCGTGTGCAACGACATGGGTTGTAACACTGGTCGTGTAGAAAACTAAGTACACAGCATGTAGTATGGTGTACACGCCATGTCCGAGTGACTGGGGTTGGCTCTGTGTACGTTGGTCATGTGCCCGTACACGGTCATCAACCCATGTACTCCAACCCGTGTAAATGGTACATGGGGTGACCTACATTACTGGACTTGCCCGGCCGTGTGATGGAGTATATGGTCATGTACTCCATCCCATGTCTGTGTACCACTAGGATACATGCCGATTTCCACGTAGCTTCATCTGCCATGCTGTACACACCGTGTTCTAAATCCGTGTATATCATCTCGTGTTCGTGTACTTCCTGAAATACACGCCGAGCTTTGGGGAAAGTCTAACATGTCGTGTGACTAGGGCCACATGCCTTGTGATTCCTATATGACCCCCAAAACCCTAGTCGTCGCCGCCAGCACTACACGGCATGTTCTTTGGAAGTACACGACCTGGATTCTAGGAATTTTCCTAAAATGATGCTCTTCATCGACGTGCCTCCCGTGCTGCCCCAATCGTTTTTGGCTGTCTGATCGCCATGAAACTCTAGATTCCAAGTCACCCCGACGTCCCTAAGTCGTCTCCATTGTTTTCGGACCTCCAATAGGCTCTGAAAACATGTAACGATTCTCCCATGCGAAGAACGCTCGAAGAACATCCCATTCTCGATCCGGTATGATTCATCATTCTCTATCATCGTCACACCTATTTCAAGGTCGTTGAGGTGTCAAATCTTCAATTTGGGATTGTCGCGTCACAAAATGGATTTGCAATGATCTGTTGTTCCTCGCCCCACGATGAACGCGAAGAACACACAGGGAAAAGAAAAATGGAAGAAATAGAATGAAACAAATTTGAGGAATGAACCTCCACCGTCATTCATCACGGTGTTGATCGCTCCCATTAATAGGCTTAAACAAAGTAGAATCAAACAACAACAAATAAACATGGATCAATTCCCCAAACCATCCCAAATAAAACCCTCCCGCAAGAACGTACGAATCTACGGATCAACTTGTTCATGGATGATCCACGTTCGTCATTTAAAATAAAAAATGGGGAAAGGAGATTTGAAATAACACCCCCTACCTTTAAGAAATGATCGATCATTTATGAAAGGATTGTGCTTCCGTCATCGTCGAGATCCTTCAACTTCGTTGGCACCGCGATTCGCATCTTTGATCTGTCGTCATTCATGATCGAGAGTTTTCTCCAGGGTTTCCTCTCAATCTTTCACCAATGATCGACATTTGATTATCCCAATAAAAAGGGAATCGTGTTTTGGAATTAAAAATACGTTTCAGTATTAAAGAGTCCATCTTTCCATTCTTGAGTCATTATGACGTGCCATTTAATAAAGAAACAGTTTCCCCGTCGTCGCGATGTAGCGGATGTTTCCATAAAATAAAAATAAACTTTGAAAATTTATTTTTATTTTTATTTTTACTAAAAACGTCTGAAAATTAACTTTTTCCATCGACCCACGCCAGTCAAGTTTAGACCCGTTCTTAGGTAAATTCGTCATCCCGGATGCAACAGTGTCCTCATATTTTTAATCTGGGCATCCATTTGTAAACTGCCACAGCCGCACACAAGTGTCGACTTGCTTTACTTAAAAGAAGTTCAAACCACCATTTTGGGCTCACTGGGCCTCGGAATGATGTGTCGTCTTCGCGCCTGGTCTCGAATTAATTCCATATAATATTTAAAAATAATACATAGAAAATCTGAGACATTACAGGATGGTACTCCCCTATATAATTGGGTCATAGTTCCCCCATACTAATTATTCCAATCAAAGGTGGCACTCCCCTGTCGTACTAGAGTGCGGGTCCTCTATCCATGTGTACAAAACTGCTCTATTTCACAAAGGTGTTAGTCCCCCATAATCATTACTTTAGTAACATTAAGTACTCCCCTTTTATACCAGGATGTATGTCTTTTATCCATGGGGACATTACTCCCCTTTCACACCAGAGAATAGGTCCCCCATATTATTTATATAGTCAGAGGCGGTACTCCCCTATCACACCAGGGTGTGGGTCCTCTATCCCTGGGGATGGTACTCCCCTATCACACCAAGTTATGGTTCCCCCATACTATTTATACATATTGATATGGAACTCCCCCATAGCATAGAGAGTGTATGTCCTCTATCTTCTAGAGTGGAACTCCCTTGTATTTTCGAGCTCCAGTGGTACATGGGTCCTCTATAGGAGTTGTGGATCCCATGGATGTGGAGTATCATTGTGGGGTTTGGGCCCCTCCACTCTTTTCTAGTGGGGTTATGTGGGATACATGGTTTGGAGTTGTGTCACCTGCAGATGTAGTGTGCATAATGGAGAGGTTTGAGCCCCTCTACACGAGTCCTCTATATATGGGTATTGTAATCCCCTATCACACTAGGGAATAGGTCCTCGATACTCATTATTCCAAATAGATACATAACTCTCCTACATGAGAGCAAGTCCTCTATCTACTGAGTGGAATCGCCCAATTGTACTAGGGTGTGGGTCCTCTATATTTTGGAGATTGTTCTCCCTTGATCTGTGGATAAGTGCCTAGGTGTGGTCTCTCCTTGTGAATTCTTCAGATAGATCAGCATTGATTTCATAGGAGAATAGGGATACTTTGATTCATAGACCTCTTACAATGGTTGGTCTTATAAATTTGGAGTCATACTCTCTCACCTATTTTCTATTCTATTTTTTTCAGGTTGGGACATCTTTTCTTGGTGGGCATGTACTTTTTCCTTTACATTTCAGATTTCACTGATGCACTCTTTTCTATTCCCCAGTGGTTATTACATGAATGTTTTTTTACTCTAAATATTATTTTCTTTTATTATTATTCACCTAAACTTCTTAATGGAGATGGTTGGGTGCATGCATACTAGTACTTTAGTTAAAGGCCTCCCATTTTAGTTATGTCTTATCGATGCTTATCGCCATCCCCTAGCCTATGGAGGCGATCTTGGGGTTGTGGTGGCCAGATCTTCTTCTAGCCAGGCTAGCCCCGGTGGGTCGAGTCTTTACAATAATCTATAATAACTCATAAATAGTTTCTAAATAGGATAAAATTAATGGGAAGTGAAAATATGGAAATGGAAGAAAAATAATTTTTATAGATCATTGGTCACAAGAAAGTGAATGATCATTAGGAAGTTAAAAAACACAAAACCATAAACCAAGGAGGTGAGAAAAATACCATCAATTCATTAGAAATTAAGGTGATATAAAAATATCTTTATTTCAAGATATTTTTCCTAAAGTTGAGGAATTTTCATGAGAAAATATACTTAATTTATTTAATTTCGTTTCGTAAGTATAATATCATCCTTTGGTTGTGCTTAAATCTATTTCCCATTCATATCTTACTCTAAGAAATGAATCTAAAAGATGAAATTTTTATGCATGAAAAACTAAAATTAACTTTTAATGGATCATAAGATCCATAAAAGGATCTAAGGTTATTCCTCCTATCTATAGATATTTATAAAAACCAAAAAAAATATCAAAATCTATGTAATTTTCATAAATTCAAAGCAGTAAGTTCAAAATATTAAATAATAACACCCAAAGTTAAACTTAACCCATTCCATAAATAGTTAACTAAAGGCTCCTCCAAAATATTTCTAACCAAAATTGAATCCCAAATATTGGGATGGATTGTGTAATGTCCCGGATCCGGGTGCCACTAAACGGTGCCCCGTACCTGGTTGGCCACATGGCCTCAAGTGAATTTCCCCAAATTCTAGAGGCTACCGACTAGCAGCAAGGGCCTTGGATGTGATAGTGGGGAAACTATTCCCTCCTTGGAAGATTATAACACAACATAATTCAATAACAATACAATAGCAGAAGCAGTAAATAGTATACTACTAAAACAAACCTGCGGAAGTATGATAGATAAATATTCAAGTCCCAAACCATACAAATGATAATTCAGCATGTTATATGTTCTACCAAAACATGATACACTGCAATCAGATACTAATACAATACAAGTACAAAAAAAACTCAGAAGCATCTCAAGCCTCGGCTTGGTCTCATGCTCTCCTGCTCCTAAGAAGCAATCAAGAACCTATATAAGGGTGCTTTCCCTTGTCTAAACCTGCAATAATATAATCTGTTAGGAACCAAAAGCATGGCCCAAATATGGTGTGAGACTAATCCCAGTAGGAAACCACTAAATATTCATGCCTAACAGTCAGTTAATATATGCAACAGTAGTAAGGTAAAACAATAACTAGGTAGTGACCAAGTAAACTATCCATTTATTCTATTTATTCTCTTTATCAGTTTAGTTTCATTTAAGTAAAACTATCTCAAGATCCTTCCTTAGCCTACCAATCCCCCATATAAAATTAAACACAACAGATGTCTCAAAAGATCATCTAGATAAATAAGTGAAGACCAAATCCAAGATTTTGATTTGTAATGGGAGACGTGTGATAAGTCATTCCATTTCATTTTGCAAGTTCCCTGAACTTTACAAAGGTCTCAAAGTACTGCCTAAACCCATCGACCCCCCGTAAAAAAGTAACCATCAACTCATGACATAACCATTTCTTATTTAATCATATCATCATTTCATAATTTAATAATTTGTTCAGTTTCCAATAGAGCACGTCCTATATATCCCTCAATGGATCCCAGATTCGCTCGGAATTTACAAATAATACTCAATGATTCTGACCACCAAAACTGTGGCTCGCTCATGACCTTTAAGTGGTTAACATCTTGAGTTTATCCATCACCTTTTAACTGATAAAATGGTTCACCCAATGTAAACAAGATGTAATGTGTCACATGAACCCAACCTTGTCTTTTATTTGAGACTGTGGCTCGCCCTTTGCTAATTACCTCTTTTAATCATTTAACATTTCATTTCAAAAGAGACACATGTGAATTAAACTATCACATATATTTAAACATAACAACTCATGTGGGCATTTCATATATCAATATATCATTCTAATCAAACCCAAGATGGAAAACATTCACAAGCATAAAATGTGTTCTTTATAAATGGATAACCACAGGAAACACACACATGGGGTGTCCCTAAATCAAACAATTAGAAACCACATGCTTCAATTTCATATAATCAAATACCTAAACATCATTAGGTATCAACAGTTTTCAATTCCAGAGTAAAACAAAACCCAAAAAAATCGTCTCATACAATTTTGGCGCATATAATCAACTCGACATTTAACAAAAGGCACAAGACCACCTACCTTGATGTCATATAACTGATATAATCTGACATTGGACCTTGAATCGGCTTAGAAAGGCGTAGATCTAAGAAAAGAGGTAAATAATTCAACCTTAAATAAATCTATCAAGAGATAAAATGACAAAGAATGGATCTAGAAGAATAAATCCATTACCTATTGGGTTATAACAAGACCGATGACACTTGAATCGGGTTTCGGACGATGAAACGGGAGAAGGAAATGATTTTGCAGCTCCTTTTTCTTCACCCAGTGGCTCTTCTATCCAGAAGAAGAGAAAATGAGGCTACTATCCATTTTAATCCAAAAATTAGGAGTACACGGCGTGTAAGTTCATATACATGGAATGTATATCATTTTACTTTTCATAACTTCACTAACCTACTTTACGTGTTCTCCACCAACCTTGTTGACATGACAACACATTGTGTACTAGGAAGTACATGGTGTGTAGTGGATTTTTCTTCTTTTCCATGCCAACAAAATCACACACTGTGTATCCCCATCCTACATGGACAGACTACATAGTGTGTACATAGGATTACACGGTGTTTACTACTAAAACTTTACATTTTCTCAGTCTTCATTATTTTCTCAAAAAACAACTAAAAGGAAAAGAAAAATAAGAAATCCATACCTCATAAGAAGAACTGGGTTCTTACAAACTTCCCCACTTAATGAAGTTCATCCCCAAATTACCCTTCTAAGGTTTGTGATGGAATATCAAGAATAACTCTGGCCACTGTGATCATATGTCGGACTCCCTTCCTCAAGTCTCATCTTAAACATGGACGTGATGCCATAGAACCCATATGAGAGGAACTGACCGGCCTCAGAGGACCTTCATGCAATGATCCACAATACGAATCGGATGCTCCTCGAATGTCACGCCTTCCTATAACTCAACCTCCTTGGGTTGAAAAGCATGAGATGGGTCTGGGTGATAGTGGTGTAACTGAGATACATGGAAGACGTCGTGCATATCCCTGTACCTCTGAGGTAACTAAAACCGATAGGAAACCGGACTGACTCTCTCTAGAACCTCAAACGGTCTGACATATCATGGTAAAAGCTTACCATGTCTCCTGATACTCTTGTGTACCAACCTTGGTGCAACACGTAGGAAAACCTGATCTTCAACCTCGAACTCTAGAGGTCGTCTACAGCGATCAGCATAAGATTTATGATGAGACTGTGTAGTAGAAATCTGTTTCTGAATCAACTAAACCTGATCGGTAGTCTCCTGGATAAGACAAGGTCCCAGCATAGATGCCTCTCCTGCCTCCAGCCAATAATTGGGTGATTGGCATGGCCTCCTGTATAAAGCCTCATATGGATCCATTTGAAAAGTAGCCTGGAAGCTATTATTATAGGAGAAATCAACCATGGGTATATGATTCTCCAAATATCCCCAAAATTCCAGTACACATGCACGCAACATGTCCTTTAGAACCTATATTGTAAGCTCTGACTGGCCATCGGTCTGAGGGTGGTGTACTATGCTCAGAAGCACCTGTGTACCTAGTTCCCTCTAAAAACTATACCAGAAACGAGATGTAAAGTGAGAATCCCTATCTAAAATGATAGAACGAGGGACCCCATGAAGTCATACCACCTCTCGAATATACAGATTTCCGAGATCATCAGCACCAAAGGTCTCCGTGGTCGGTAATAAGTGAGCAACCTTTATAAGCCTATCAACTACGACCCACACAACATCATTTCCTCTAAGAGATATTAGTAACCCCATCATGAAATCCATAGAAAAATCATCCCAATTCCACTCACGAATGGGTATCTTCTGTAAAATTCTAGTTGGATGATGATGTTCCACCTTTACCTGCTGAAAAGTGGAACACCTTGTAATAAAACCAGCTACTACTCGCTTCATACCCGACCACCAGTACTGGCGGTGCAAGTCACGGTACATCTTGGGGACTCCAGGATGCACTACCCAAGCTAATGCATGAAACTCCTACATCAACTCCTTGCATATATCCCTTGGAACCCACACACATCCATGGGAACGCAAAACTTAATCCTCATCTATTTTCCATCTAGTAGGAGGGTTCTCACCTTCCGCACTCTCTCATAGAACTAGGCCTTCGGAATCTAATAGCTACCTCATCCTCACTTTATCCAGTAGGGTAGAGGTAATATCCAAATATGAAAGATACTTTTTTCCATGACTATTGTGAACCTCTAAATACATTACATAGAACAACATCATAAGCTTCCACTCACCACTGGCCTCCTGCACTGCCTGTATCTGAGTCCTCCTGCTTAGTGCGTCAGCCACTGCATTGCCTTTTCTAGGTGTATAGGTAAGCTCAAAATCAAACTTCTAAAGGAATTCCACCCACCTTCGTTTTCTCATATTCAAATCATGTTGAGTAAAGATATATTTGAGGCTTTTTTGGTCAGTGTATACCACAAAATGATCTCCCAAAAGATAGTGCCTCAAAAAGTGCAAGGCATGCACAACTGCTGCTAACTCGAGATCATGTGTTGGGTAGTTCCTATCATGTGGCCTCAACTATCAAGACCCGTACGCAATGACTTGATCCCCATGAATAATCATTGATCCCATCCTGATACCTGATGCATCGCAGTACATAGTGTAACTCCTACCCGGTTCAAGCAATATCAGAATCGGCATTGAAGTCAAATGTACCTTCAACTCCTGAAATGTTGCATCACAAGAATTTGACCACTCAAACTTCACACCTTTCTTATTCAATCCCGTCATCAGCACTACTAAGCATGGTAAATCATATATAAAATGCATGTAGTATCCAATTATCCCCAAGAAAATCCACACCTCAAAAACATTCTTGGGATTCTCCCAGGTCACTACTGCTCTCACCTTCTCTGGGTCAACTAATACTCCAGTCTCTGAGATGACATGACCCAGGAAGTGAATCTGATCTATCCCGAAGTAGAATTTTGTGATCTTAGCATATAAATAATTCTCTCTCACTGCATTCAAAATGATCTCAAGGTGTTTATAATGGTTTTGTCTATTGTGAGATTACACCAAGATATCGTCCATGAAAACCACCACAAAGAATCTAGGTAAGGATGGAACACTCGGTTCATTAGCGCCATGAAAACTACTAGCGTGTTTGTGAGACCAAACGGTGTAACCAAGTACTCATAGAGACCGTACCTACTACGAAAGGTTGTATGAGGTATGTATGCAAGTCAAACACGTACCAGGTGATATCCTAACCTTAAGTAAATATTCGATAACACTCGAGCTCCACAAATCTGATCAAACAGGTCATCAATCTGTGGCCAGGGATATCGATTTTTAATTGTGAACTGGTTTAGTTTTCGATAGTCCACACAAATTTTGAGAGTATCATCTGCATTCTTTGCGAAAAGGACTGGAAAACCCCAAGTTGAAGTACTAGGTTGGATAAAACCCTTAGCTTCCATATCTTCCAACTACCTCTTGAGCTCCTACAACTCAATCGTAGCCATCCTGTAAGGAGTAATGGATACCAGTGAAACTCCTCGAACTAGCTCGATAGAGAACTCCACATATCTAACTAGAGGTAAGCCTGAGAATTCATCTAGTAAAACATCCCTAAAATAATCAACCGCTAGAGGAAAATCTTCCAGACATGTTTCCTGATCATCCAAATATAAACTTGCAATCTAGGCTATCATCCCACCCAGCCCACGATGCTCGGGTCTAGCTCGACTTGCCTGGACATCCCATTCACCCTTATGTAGAAACTCTCCAACCTCTGGTGAAGTGAAACTCACCCTAAAGTGATATCAATCAATAAAGGATCAAAAAGAATTCAACCAGTCTATTCTGAGGATGACATCAAATACCATCATTTCCAAGACATAGAGGTTCCATAGAAAGTGACACCCATCAATCTCAATGGGGAACTCCTTGTACTGATGCACTCTTGATGTTGTAATACCTAACAGAGTGTATAGCATGATAACATCAATAGAAGTATAAACACAGAGCTCATGTATCTCCAAAACATCCATAGATATAAAACTATGTGTATCACTAGTATTGAAAAGTGCTGAAGATAAAACATAGGTGACTAGAATAGTACCTATGACAGTGGAAATTCCGGGATAATACTCTTATTGGGTCTATTGCAACACATATGTCTGGCATGTACCGCGGCCCTGGGTCACCACCGGGCTACCCTGAGTTAACCCGCCCTGTTTTCACTGAGATCTAGAGGTCTGGCTGCCACGGCCATGCCCACCACCTTGGCATGCATGCCCCGACGTATTCCAGTTTCTAGATTTGTGATAATATACTGAACTTGTTCCTGCACATGGATTTTGTACAGAACCTCTCTCACTAGACACTTATGGAAATGTCCTGCAGAAGCATTCTAGATGGCCCATATTACCGCAAGCTCGGCACTCAATTGGGTCCTTCAAGCACAGTGTCCTGGTATGCCCAACTCTGTCACACTAATATCACCTCAACTATCTACCAAAATATACCTAATTACTACTCGTATTCTCGCAAGAAAACTCTATTTTATGCTTCTTGATTCCGGTCAAGATAGTACCAGATCTTGGTGTCGAACCACCCTGGCTCGTACCCCCAGATTCCCGTAGGTTGTGCTCAGTAATCAGCGCCTGATTCAAAATGGAATGTATAGAAGGAAACCTAAAAAGGTTCATCTGAGCTCAAATGTAGTACCGAAGACTATCCTTAAATCACCAAGCTCTCAACACCTCATCACCCATCATAAAAGGTGTGAATCACTGAAGCTCTGTAAAGTGGGAAGAATAGTCCATCACTGACATAGTACCATGCTCCATATTCATGAACTCCCAGGCTCGATCGGTCCTGAGGTTCTTAGGAAAGAAGTGGTCCTAGAATATACTCTATAAGTCTCCCCATACCATGTCCTAATGGAATTTTTTCTGCGTGATAACATCCCACCACCTCTTGGAGGAATCTCATAGAATATAAGTCATGAGATTGACCCTCCTCCCAGAAGGAATCTCAAGATGCTCATATATAGTTAGAACTAATTCCAACCATGATTCTGTATCCTGTGGTCCACCATCACCTGAAAAAGTAGGTAGATGCTGCTGCTGGAATATGCGCATCAACTCTTCTATAGATGTGTCAGCCTATGGTGCTCCCTGGAAGGTCTGCATGAACCTCACAAAACCTTCTCAGAATTTTGTGTATGCACCCACGTCCGGTATAACGGCTGGTACCACAGCTAGAACAACTGGAGGATCCATCGGTATCCCATGTCCCACTATTTGCAGAGTATACTCATTTCCGCTCTCCTGTTGTATAGCTCATTGTCATCGCGGCGGCATGAATCTACAAGGTCTAACACACACGCCTTAGTACCGACTTAATAAAAAAGTAAATTGTTACTCATAAGTTCAAGAACGGAACAGATAGAGGAAAACACTCAAGTTTTTCAAAAATATGAGTACACGGCATGTATTAACCCTTACATGGTGTGTCCTCCTATAACTTTTCATGGGCGTGTACTTTGGCCCAACATGGTCATGTAACACCCCATGTACACGGCGTGTTCCCCAAGAGACATGGTGTGTACTTGAGTTTCCTTCATACCCAAGTACTTCTACATGACTAGAACTACACAGTTCTGCTGGTTTAAGACTACATGGTGTGTTCACCCTCAACACGACATGTACAAATAAGTTTTTATCCACCCATGTCATTAATCACATGGTCGGATACAGAGTCAACTTATACTCAGCATGTACTCCCAAATACACTACATGTTCTACTAAAATTTCAAAAACCCCTATTCTCTCTCACATGTTCTATTCACATGGTTAACTACTACACGGCGTGTAAATAGGGTACATGGAGTGTTCTTCTTAAAAATTATAACACCACCTTCCCCAAATAGGAAGAACACATGACGTGTTGGACTTGACTACGTGTCGTTTATACTAGGTTTTTCTGGACATAAACTCTAGATTTCCAAGAAAACCCCTATTCGGTAGAAAAACCAACCAGCAAAATTCCAAATTCTGATCCATGAGGGCCCATAGTCCCCACAGATCAAAGTTTGGCACCCAAGAAGAACATATCATAGTACATTTATAGATAAAAATTTGGGTCATGATCTGTAAAGACCTGGGAATTTCAAGGAAATTTTTTTTCTTAAATTCGTTGTAATTTTACGAGCCCGCGGTTTCTGACGGCACTTGATTCCGAGGCCCGGTGTGCCCAGAATCAATTTATGAAGTTTTGTTCGGGTATGTTCAGTAAACATATGTGTGGGTTTTTCTATATTTTGAATCAGTGTTCGAAATTGAAATCTGAGGGCACCGATGAACTCACAGCGCCGGTTTTCGCTTAGGGGGACCTTTACCACAGTTGCATTTTGTCGTATGTGGTAGTTAAAATTTAGGTATTAGTTAAGACTTAAATAAATTGTTGTGTTACAATTTATTTTTAAGTAGAAGTTAATTCATCCAAAGGGAAGTTAGAGGTGGGGACCATACCCCACCTAACTTCCCATGGGAGGATATGACTGAGGGTGGTGGGGCCTGCACGAACCCCATAACCCTTCAAATACACCATTAACTCCCTTAAACCCCCATGAAACCCCCTTTTTAATCCTTATAACTCTTCACCTTCCACCCATTGAATATGCCACCCCAAAAAATTAATTACATCATTAATTAATTGGTATATCTCATTTTGAATTAATTTGAGTGCATGATAATGTTATATTATGGGAGAATAAAATAATAGCTTAGGCTATTATTTTAGTTTGGCATTCGTTGTGTTGGGAGAGTTTGGAGAAAGCTCTGGAGAAATTGAGAATAGTGTTCTTTTCTCAACGAAGAACACTCCACGACTCAAAGAATGTGAAGATGCCGGCGACGACGCTTCTTCCTCATCTACTTCCTCGGAACCCCCTTCCGACACGGGACTTCTCCGACGACTCTTCTATCTTCCTCTTCATCGTCAATGGACCGACGCATGAGCTCAGAAGAGGAAGCGTACGACGAATGATGACAACCTCGTCTTTCCCCGTGACGCCCGACCGCCACGACGTTCTTCTTCCACGGTTCGACGACGTGCAACATATTTTCGAGGTAGGGTAATTGTATTGAATTTATCCTTTCCTTTTTGAGGAAAGAACGATGAGAACGGACCAACCTATGCCTGGTTGATCTGCGGATCGCTCGTTCATGCGGGCTGGGATTCAAATCAGATGCGGGGTTATGTTCAGGTTTGGTTTTAGTTTGAATACTTTAATCTTGATTGAAAACTTCTAACGCGGAGGGCTCGAGCCAAAGAACAAGCCTGAACCCTCTTCTGGTTGTTCTTCTATGCACGGATTGATGGGCGATGACGAAACGGGACCGCAAAGGTGATTTGGAGCTTTCGTAGTGGAGTTCGGGTCCCGAAATGATCTTAGGCATAGACGGTGGGAAAAATGGACCACCAGAGTGCGTTTGGTGGTCCACAAAAGGCGGTGGCAGTGGCGTACCACTGGAACAGGCCGTTGTGGTTGAGCTTCGGCGACGGGTGGAACCAGAATGGCTCTGCCGTTCTGGAATTGAAGAGGCATGGATTAATTCTGCACCAGCTGGCCGAGCCAGCGCCCCCCCCCCCCCCCCCCGGTCGGGTTGGGTCGGGCCGCGCGCCAGCGGGCCGGACCTGCGGTTCCGAGTCGGTTCAGAACCATATCGGGTCGACCCGACTGAGTCGGGCCGACCCAGGGCTGTCTGGGCCGGGTCGGACTGGACCCAGACCCCTTACTTTCGGACCAAATTCGTTCAAACACCCATATCTTGGGCTACGAACCTCTGATCGACGCACCGTCAATTGCATTGGAATCCTTGAAACGAGATAGTCATTTTGATATATTACACTCAAGGTTTTAGAGTAGTTTGGTTATGGACGAATTGGTTCGAACCCGAAACCAACAGGGCCTTCGGAGCAGAAACGCTTATAACTTTAGGATCGGACGTCCAATTGATGTGCCGTCAACTACGTTGGATTCCTTTGATGAGATGGTTATTTTTGCATTCTACACTTGAGTTTTAGATGCAGTTGGAGTACAGTCGGGTTGGTTTTAGCTTTAAAACCAACCGGTCCCATGGAATGGAAAAACCAATAACTCTCAGACCGGACGTCTGTTTGACAAACTGTCAGTGGCGTTGGTAATATCATTGAGAAATGGTTCCTTTGAGTATAACCCATGGGAGTTTGGGGTACAGTTGAGATATGGTCAGGTTGGTTCGTACACGAAACCAACCGGGACCCCGGGACAAAAAAGCTAATAACTCACAGACCGGGCGTCCGATTGACGCTTCGTCTGTTGCGTTGATACCCCTATGATGAGGCAGTCCTTTGTGATACTTCTACGTGAGACTTAGTGAAACTTAGAGTATCGACCAGTAGCTCGTGGAGCGGACCCTCCCGGAGGTGAGCGAGCAGACTACAGAGACCTAGTAGCTGGCTAAGACCTGATGAGTACTTGTCTGATTCGTTTCGGAGTGACTTGACTAGCCCAGTGGGGAGCACTACTGTGTGAGGTGGCAGACCCATGGCGGAGGAGTGCTACTTTGTGAGGTGGTAGACTCGTGGTACTCAACCGAAGAAGTACCTCTGTATGCTATCAGGTGGAGCGCTACTATGTCAGGCGGCAGACCCATAGCGGGGAGCACTACTATGGGAGGCGGCAGACCCGCGGTACTCGACAGGAGGAGTACCTCAGCAATATAAGGTTAGTGAGTAGCGTCTCGGAGTCGCGACAGGGCCACTGTACTCGACAGAGGAGGAGTTCTCCAGTATTTGTGGATTCGATAATAAAAATCCGGGTTTGAGCTGAGTCAATGAACTTTGTGTTTTCCTCATGATTGAGATGAGTTACTTGATAACTTAGGTATATGTATGGGAATATACCTAAGTAAAGGTTATCTGTTGAGATATTTCTTTGTGGTTTATCCTTGATTATTTTTGTGAGACCTTGAGGGTATCGGGGTCCCTACTGAGTATCGTTATACTCACCCTTGCACGGGTTATGCCCGCACCTCATTGGGTTGGATGCAGACGACGGACAGTGCTGACTGAGGCAGAGTATACGAGGACTGGACGGTACCCGGAGGTGGACCTCATGACGAGTCGGTACCCAGAGGAGATGGACGTACATGGAGTGCTGAGGAGGACATCTGTACCTACCCTTCAGGTAGGAACCCAGAGGATGATCCAGGAGCTGCTTCCATCTTCCAGTTGTTTGTCCTTTCAGTTGTACTTTCTTTCAGTTGTAGTTGTACCTTTCTATTGGGCTTGTATTTCCGACCCCTTTTTACTTTCAGATCACTTTTTATACTACTTATTGTTTTCTTCCGCTTGTACCCTGCTTGTGTGTGTTTATGTTTTATAAAGGCAATTCCTTCCCAGTTTTTAGGGAGTTATGCCTTTGGTGCTAGTCGCCAGCCCTTGGCCTATGGAAGGCGGGGTTGGGGTAGTCACAATACGGACCCTGAAGGATGGGTCGTGACAATTGGTATCAGAGGAGTCATTTATACCACAGAAATTTGGACTCTGATCTTTATTTTCTATGAAGCAATAGTGTTAAGGGTACAGAGTGTGGTTTTCAGTTCGGGGAGTCCAGTGTTGGTGTGGCGGTCGACGTATCCATACACCAGGACCCTGACTACTGATTTCCGACTTGGTACACGAAACACTGATTGCATGTGTGTTTCCAAAAGTTTTGTTTAAGTCAGCTCAACTAGGTCAGCTCACCAGGTTTAAATCATTTGACCGTGTCGCATCTGTTTAGGATTCCATCACACAGACAGTAAGTTAGAGTTCCGAGAGAGTACCCGATGACGGACCACTGAGCGATGAGGGTCCGGTGCAGGGCCCTCTTGCTATGATGGCACATTCGGGTGGTGTATCAGTAGCACCACCACCTGTTGGGAAGAAGATTCCACCAGCCGTACTAGTGGACTGTGCACGCTGACAGAGCGCGTTGCACGAGTTCTAGCAGTAGAGGCCTCTAAGGTTATGAGGCGAGATAGATTCCTAGGCAGTAGTGGACTGGTTGGAGGTGATTGCTAGAGTTATACACCTAGTTTAGACACTATTAGAGCAGATGGTGATCTTAGCTACTAGTGTTTCCCAGTGAGTGACCATAAGGTTGGTCCGCATAGTGATGAGGCTTCAGTACGTGGACCGATGCCTGAGATAGTACCTTTGGGTGGTGTGCCAGCTATATCACCACCTGTTGGTCAGTAGTTACAACCGGTGGTACCGGTAGATGACACATGTAGGCTTAGTTCCTTACACGTGTTTCAGCATCGAATACCCCTCAGGTTCTGAGGTGATCCCAACTCACAGGCGGCTGAGTATTGGCTTGAGGAGGTGGCTGATAGTTTTCTAAAGATTATACAGCTTTGGTAGGACGACATGTCGGTAGCTGATTATTCATCGAGGCGTACCGATCATTCCTGGTAATTGATTACTACGATACGATCAGTGCTTTAGAGCTCGGACCTCAGAGCGAGGTGTGTTTAAAGGACATCTGGGCCAGCACTTTTCCTCTATGTATTCCTACTTATTATAGGGTGCTAGAGAGAACCTTTGTGGTTGAATGTTCTTTGGCTGAATGAATACAGCTAGAGAATGTTAGTAGTGGTAAAGTAGGGAACTCGCACTAGTCTCAGAGACTTGGGCATGTAAAATGTTTCAAGAATAGGCAGTGTTAAGGACAGATGAATCTGCAGAGTAGCAGACATGGAAGTAGAGCTAGGAGAGCAGCATGAGGTCGTGTACATTTTGACATGTTACAAACACCCGCCTTTGTTGTCCCCACCGGGCTCAGGGAGCTGGAGGGCAGGGGAAGAGAATAGTTTCATTCGGTCAAGAAGTGTGACCTAGGGGATCTAGGAATGATCCGAGGTATGGTCTGTGTCTACTACGAGCTACCGTATCAATAGACATAGGTAATAATCATTCCTTCCTTCCACAAATCTTGTCCCATACCTAGATTTTCTGGTTAAAACCGTTGAATTGACCCTCACGTATGGAGATACCTTCGGGAGGAGACTTGATAATCACACTTACGCTGACGGTGTGATCTGACCCTTAAGGTGAGAGTTTCGGTTGGAACCTCTTGGTGGAAGTGTCGAGGCCTTACAACATTCGTTTTGGTATGGACTGGGCAACCACAGTTCATACATAGATTGACTGTATTAGGCAAAAAGGTTGTGGTTTATCTACAACATTGGGATAGGGTTTTTCCTTAGTCAGTGAAAAGGGAAACTCAGGCAGCACAGGATAAACTCATGCTTAGGAGGGTGTGGCTGATCACTCTTGAGTCAGTTAGCCTTACCCTCATGGTAGCAAGAGTTTTGAGTATTCAGTTCCTCCAAGACTATGAATTCAAGATAGTCTATACTCCTGGGAAGGGGAATGTTGTTGTGGATGCACTCAACAGGAGGACTGGTGTTCAGCTGCTAGGAGAGGCAACAGAGCAGCTGGCTACCTTACATATATCCTTTGTGGATAGAGATGGTGCATCCTAACTTTAGTCTCTTACAGTCACTCCTCCACTTCTTCAGCAGATTAGGTGAGGTGGCTTACCGCCTGGTCCTTCCACCTCAAGTGCACCAGGTGCACGACGTCTTCCACATATCTCAGCTAAGGAGATGCGTGCACGATCCATCCCACAACATCGACCATGGGGAGCTGGACATCGATGATAGGGAGACTTTCACAGAGGTCCTGGTGGAGATCGAGGATCGATAGGAGTAGGTCCTATGTGGATGGTCAATACCTCTGGTGCACATTCGTTGGCATCACGGGAACCTCCAGGAGAGCACATGGGAGTAGGAGGCTCAGATACGTGCACAATACCCTCTTTTGTTTCCCAAGTGTATGTTGTAGCTTTACGGGGATGTAAAGCCCTGAGGTGGGGGTAATGTAAAGACCCATAAATTTCAACGAATTTTTTTTCCTAAATTCGTTGGAATTTTACGAGTCCTCAGTTTCTGATGGCACCTGATTCTGAGGCCCGGTGTGCCCGAAATCAATTTCTGAAGTTTTTTTCGGGTACGTTCAGTAAACATACATGTGGGTTTTTCTATCTTTTGAACCGGTGCTCGGAATTGAAATCTGAGGGCACTGATAAACTCGCAGCGTCGGTTTTCTCTTAGGGGGACCTTTACTGCAGTTGCGTTTTGTCGTATGTGGTAGTTAAAATTTGGGAATTTGTTAAGACTTGAATAAATTGTTGTGTTACAATTTATTTTTAAATGGAAGTTAATTCCTCCAAAGGGAAGTAAGAGGTGGGTCCCACACCCCACCTAACTTCCCATGGGAGGATATGACTATGGGTGGTGGGGCCCGCACGAACCCCCTAACCCTTCAACTCCTCCTTTAACTCCCTTAAACCCCCATGAAACCCCCTTTTTAATCCTTATAACTCTTCACCTTCCACCCATTGAATATGCCACCCCAACCAATTAATTACATCATTAATTAATTGGCACATCTCATTTTGAATTAATTTGAGTGCATGGAAATGTTATATTATGGGAGAATAAAATAATAGATTAGGCTATTGTTTTAGTTTGGCATTCGTTGTGTTGGGAGATTTTGGAGAAAGCTCTAGAGAAATAGAGAATAGTGTTCTTTTCTCAACAAAGAACACTCCAGGTCTTGAAGAACGCAAAGACGCCAGTGATGACGTTTCTTCCTTAGAACCCCCTTCCAACGCAGGACTTCTCTGATGACTCTTATATCTTCCTCTTCATCATCAATGGACCGATGCATGAGCTCGGAAGAGGAAGCGTACAACGAACGACGACAACCTCTTCTTTCCCCACGACGCCCGACAGCCGTGATGTTCATCTTCCGCGGTTCGATTATGTGCGACGTCTTTTCGAGGTAGGGGAATTTTGTTGAATTTCTCCTTTCCTTTTTCAGGAAAGAACGATGAGCGTGGACCAACCTCTTCCCAGTTGATCCGCAGATCGCTCGTTCATGTGGGTTGGGATTCAAATCTAATGCGGGGTTATGTTCGGGTTTGGATTTAGTTTGAATACTTTAATCTTGATTGAAAACTTCTAACACGGAGGTCTTGGGCCAAAGAACAAGCTCGAACCCTCCACTGGTTGTTCGTCTGTGCACGGATTGACGAGCGATAACGAAAAGGGACCGCAACGGCAGTTTGGAGCTTTCACAGTGGATTTTGGGTCCTGAGATGTTCTTAGGCATAGATGGTGGGCGAAACGGGCCATCGGAGCGCGTCCAGTGGTCCGCAAAAGGTGGCGGTGGCGCGCCACGCCGGCACGGCAGCGCCGACGTCCGATGGTCGTGGTGCACTGCTGAAACAGTCCGCTGCAGCTGAGCTGCGATGGCGGGTGGAACCAGAACGGATCTTCCCTTCCGGAATTGAAGAGGTGCGTCTTAATGTCGTGTCAGCTAACCGAGCCAGCCCCCCCCCCCCCCCCCCGGTTGGGGCGGGGCGGGCCACGCAGGTCGGGCCGCGATCCGGTGGGTCAGGCCACACGTCGGCAAGCCGGGCTGCGCGCCAGCGGGCCGGACCCGCGGTTCCGGGTCGGGTCAGACCCGGAACCAGGTCGGGTCGACCCGACCGAGTCGGGCCACCCAGGGCGGTCTGGGCCGGGTCAGACCGGACTGAGACCCCCTACTTTCGGAACAGATTCATTCAAACACCCATATCTTGGGCTACGAACCTCCGATCGACGCACCATCAGTTGCGTTGGAATCCTTGAAACGAGACAGCCATTTTGATATATTACACTCAAGGTTTTGGCGAAGTCTAGGTATGGTCAGGTTGGTTCGAACCTGAAACCAACTGGGCCCTCAGAGCGGAAACGCTTATAACTTAAGGACCGAATGTCCGATTGAGGTGACGTCAACTACGTTGGATTCCATTGATGAGACGGTTCTTTTGGCATACTCCACTTGAGGTTTAGATGCATTTGGAGTATGTTCGGGTTGGTTTTAGCTTAAAAACCAACCGGGCCCCTGGAACGAAAAAGCCAATAACTCTTAGACCGGATGTTCGTCTGACGAACCGTCAGCGGCATTGGTAATCTCGTTGAGAAACGGTTCCTTTGAGTATACCCCATGGGATTTCAGGGTACATTTGAGATACGGTCGGGTTGGTTCGTACACAAAACCAACCGGGGCCCCAGGACAAAAGGGCTAATAACTCACTGACCGGGCGTCTGATTGACGGGACGTCTATTGCGTTAAGACCCCTATGACGAGGCGTTCCTTTGTGATACTTATACGTGAGACTTCGTGACACTTGGAGTATCGACCAGTAGCTCGTGGATCAGACCCTCCTGGGGACAAGCGAGCAGACTAAAGTGACCTAGTAGCTGGCTGAGACCTAAAGACTGCTTGTCCGATTCGTTTTGGAGTGACTTGACTAGCCCAGTGGGGAGAACTACTGTGTGAGGTGGCAGACCCATGGAGTAGGAGCTCTACTTTGTGAGGCGGTAGACCCACGGTACTCGGTAGAAGGAGTACCTCGGTAGGCTATCAGGGGGAGCTCTATTGTGTGAGGTGGAAGACCCATGGTGGGGAGCGCTATTGTGTGAGGCGGAAGACTCGCGATACTCGACAGGATGATTACCTCAGTAGTCTAAGGTTAGTGAGTAGCGCCTCGGAGTCACGACAGGGCCACTATACTCTACAGAGGAGGAGTTCTCTAATAGTTTTGGATTCGACAATGAAAATCCTGGTTTGAGCTGAGTCAATGAACTTTTTTTTTCCTCATGATTGAGATGGGTTACTAGATAATTTAGGTATATGTATGGGCATATACCTAATTAAAGGTTATCTGTTGAGATATTTCTTTGTGGTTTATCCTTGATAGTTTTTGTGAGACCTTGAGGGTCTCGGGGTCCCTACTAAGTATCGTTATACTCACCCCTGCATGGGTTATGCTCGCACCTCGTTGTGTTGGATGTAGATGATGGACACCGCTGACCGAGGCAGATTATATGAGGACTGGACGGTACTCAGAGGTGGACCTCATGAAGAGTCGGTACCCGGAGGAGACAGACAAACATGGAGTGCTGATGAGGACATATGTACCTACCCTTCAGGTAGGAACCTGGAGGAAGAACTAGGAGCTACTTCCATCTTCCAGCTATTTGTCTTTTCAGTTGTACTTTCTTTCAGTTGTAGCTCTACCTTTCTGTTGGGCTTGTATTTCCGTCCCCTTTGTACTTTTATCACACTTGTTATATTGCTTACTTATTGTTTGCTTCCGCTTGTACTCTTCTTGTGTGTGTTTATGTTTTATAAAGTCAATTCTTTCCCGGTTTTTAGGAAGTTATGCCTTTGGTGCTAGTCACGAGCCCCTGGCCTATTGAAAGTGGGCTTGGGGCAGTCACAATACGGGCCCCGGGGGACGGTTCGTGACATGATCCTCCAATTTCTGGTTCAAGAGGGTCCATACACCTTAGGAACCAAAGTTTGGCATCCATTCAATCCAAACTATAGCACTTACCAATAAAGCTATCACAACATTAGGCATATCTATCACACCATCTATCACAACAGCATGTGATAACTAATGCATTCTAGATGGCATGGCATAATGAATGGAATGTGATTCTAACAAGTGCCTATATGATGCATGAGATGTCATACCCTCATCTCATCGGGTTGCAACTAAAATAGATCCCATAATTTAATCAATAGTAATAGCATAAATCAAGTGTTTTACCCAATGGTGAAATCAAATCAACTGTAATTGGTCAAAATCTAAATATCACAAGTCAATTTGAGGCAATTTGGATTTTCCCTATACGCGGGGTAGCTAATCCCGAGAATAGGTAATTATAAAATACCCATTCCTTCCTATACATATCTATAGGAACTAAACAATAAGACAAAGCAGAAAGAAACCCTCTCATACCACTTTGTAACGTCCCGGATCTGGGTGCCACTAAACGGTGCCCCGTACCCAATTGGCCACATGGCCTCAAGCGCATTTCCCCAAATGCCAAAGGCTGCTGACTAGAAGTGAGGGCATTGGGTGTGATAGTGGGGAAACTATGCCCTCCTTGGAAGAGTATAACACAGTGGAATTCAATAACAATATAGTAGCGAAATCAGTAAATAGTAAACAACTAGAAAAAAAACAACCTAAGTCTGATAGATAAATATCCAAGTCTCAAACCATACAAATGATAATGCAACATGTTATATGTTTTAGAAAGAATCCAAAATAGGAGACACTGCAATCAAATTCTAATACAATACAATTAAAAATAAATAAATAAAACTTAGAAGCATCGCACGCCTTGTCTTGGTCCCATGATCTCCTACTCCTAAGCAGTAATCAAGCACCTATAGATTGGCGCTTGCCCTTGTCTACACCTAAAATCATATAATCTGTTTGGGACCAAAAGCATGGACCAAACAGGGAGTGAGACTAATCCCAGTAGGAAACCACCAAAGATCTATGCCTAATAGTCAGTGAATATATGAAACAATAGTAATGGAAAATAGTAACTAGGGAGTGCTCAAGTAAACTATCCATTTATTCTATTTATGCTCTTTATTAGTTCGGTTTCATTAAGTACAACTATCTCAAGATTTGGCCTTAGCCTGCCAATCCCCTATATAGAAGTAAACACAGCATATGTCTCAGAAGATCATATAGATAAATAATTGAAGACCGAATCCAAGCTTTTTCTTTTTATTGGCATACGCGTCATAATTCATTCCATTTTATTTAACAAGTTCAATGAACTTTATAAAGGTCTTGAAGTCCGGCCTAAACCCATCGACCCTCTGTACCAAAGTAACCCTCAACTCGTGACATAACCATTTCATATTTAATCGTATCAGCATTTCAGAATTTAATCATTTGTTCAGTTGTCAATAGATCTTGTCCTAGATATCCCTCAATAGATCCCAGATCCGCTCAGCATTTACAAAGAGTACTCATTGAGTGTGACCACCAAAACTTTGGATCTCTCACAGCCTTTAAGTAGTTGACCTCTTGAGTTCATCCATCAACTTTTAATTGAGACAATGGTTCACCCAAGGTAAACAAGATGTAATGATTCACATGAGCTTGACCTTGTCTTTTAACCGAGACTGTGGCTCGCCCATTGATAATTACCTCTTTTAATCATTTAATATTCCATTTCAAAAGTGACACATGTGAATTAAACTATCACATGGCTTTAAACATAACAAATCACATGGGAATTTCATATATCAATATATCATTCTAATCAACCCCAAGAGGGAAAACATTCACAAGCCTCAAAGGCATTCTTTCCAAATGTCTAACCAAGGTAAACGCAGCCATGGGGTGTCCCTAAATCAAACAATTAGCAACTACATGATTCAATTTCATATAATCAAATACCAAAACATCATTAGGTATCAATAGGTTTCAATTCTAGAGAAAAAAAAAACCCAAAAATTGTCTCATACCATTTTGGCACATATAGTCAACTCGACATTTAACGAAAGGCACAAGACCACCTACCTCAATGTCGTATAACGGATATAATCCTATGTTGGCCCTTGAATCGGCCTAGAACAGAATCTATCTAAGAAAATAGGTAAATAATTCAACCTTAAAAAACTCTATAAAGAGAAAAAATCCCCAAGAACTGCTCTGTAAGAAGAAATTCCTTACCGATTGGGTTCTAACATGACTGACGACACTTCAATCGGGATTCGGACAATGAAATGGGAGAAGGAAATGATCTCACAGCTCCTTGTTCTTCACCCGGAGGCTCTTCTATCTAAAAGAAGAGAAAATGAGGATATTGTCCATTTTAAGCTGAAAATCATGATTACACGGCATGTAAGTTCATATACATAGCATGTATATCATTTTACTATTCATACCTTCACTGACCTACTTTACGTGTTCCGCACCGACCTTGATGGCATGACTACATGACATGTAATAGGAAGTACATGGCATGTAGTGGATTTTTCTTCTCTCCCAGGCCAAAAAATGCACACACCATGTATCCCCATCCTACACGGCCAAACTACACAGCATGTACATAGGATTACATGACCTGTATACTAAAACTTTACATTTTCCCAGTTTTTCTTGTTTTCTCAAAAAACAACTCAAAGGAAAAGAAAAAGAAAAAATTCATACCTCATAAGAAGAACCAGGTTATTACATATTGATCTCGCATCCTCCCATGATCAACTTTATCATTATCTTGAAATAATTTTAATTACTCATAAAGGCTCATACCAAGATTTATATACCCAAATCATTTCTAAAATAAAGTCATGATAAAATTATATTTTCTTTAAAAAGACAATTCACCCTTTATCCCTTAAATAATACCCTATATTAGCCATAAAAACATTTCCTTTATAAGTTTGGGTTTATCATTGCACTAATAGATAATCATAGGATGATTCAAAATATTAAATATGATTTCATTATTCCAGAATCTATATAGATAGAGATAATCAATGCTCAGAATCACATCCAATTTCCTTAAAGGATGAACAATAGAATTTTCATAGGGATCCTTTATAAAAAATCCAACATGAAATTCCCAACACTATATTGGGGGATAAATGTTCCCAAATTATCACGATTTACTTTATCTATTATGATTGCATAAACTTCCCATTTTTATTTGTATTTAAAGTTTTTTGTGTCTTATTATCTTGATTATCCCTTGTATTAGTGAATTGATTTGTATAATTCCCAAACTCATTACATATATAGAACTGAAGTGTGGGTGGTATATTCTATTGAACCCTCTCTTCATTCATTTCATTAACTGAATTATTCACATTAATTTGATAGAATTTTTGTCAATGGCTAGGTTTCCCACACTTGAAATATCTTATTGTTCCTTTCAAGCAATCACTTGAGTATTCCTTCAAACATTTTTGGAAATTAGGAGTTTAAAATGTTTTCTTCCCTCTATGTGATATGCCACTGGTGCTTCTATAAATATTCATATTCCTTTTCTTATCACCAAAATCATGAGGCTTTCCAAATTCCATTTCCAATTTGGCTTCACATCAAATGATTTATTCATATCTTCCAAAATCCCTTGTGCATAATGCCTTTTTAATACTTTGTTTTAAACCTTTAAATAATCAATCAGTTTTTCATTCATGGATGATGATTAAACTAGAATAATACATTGAAAGTCTTATAAAATTTTCCTTATATGTACCAATGGATTCATCATCCTTCTTCTTAAGCTCAAGGATTTTCTTCTCCATTTTCTATCATAAAATATTATGGAATTACTTACTGAAAGATATCCCATTAAACTCATTCCATTCCATAGATTCAATTTCATCCTCTTACTTTATTTTCTTAATAATATTCCACCATTGGTCATATTCTCCTTCCAAATGATAAATTTTTAAGATAAATTTTTCATAGTCTAATCACTAAAGAATAAAATATATCTTTTCCATCACATTGATCCATTTAATAGAAACTAGTGGATATAATTACTATAGAATGAGATTAGATGTTGTCACATAAAAGATTCAATGGGATATTTCTCACTCCTTGGTAAATTTAGAAGTTCTACATGACTCATTTTACTACTTATAGGTTGAGAGAGTTGATTGAGCATAGTCACAAAATATTACATCTCATATTCTAATCCAATTGGTTGGTTATGAGGATAGTAGATGAATTGGATATCACATTAATTTTTCACATGATTCCTTTGGGTTCTAGTCTTTTACTAAATCCAAAAATCCTAGTGTGAGCAACAATAATCATAGTGATAAACCACATAATCATCAAAAACTATTTATAGGATATCTAAATCATGAAATGTTATTTTTAAACTATGACATCATAGGTTTAACCTAGTCTATTTATGGTTATCATCAGTTCAAATCTTTCAGGATGGTTTATATAGAGTTTGTGAATTTCCAAAACATATCCCCTAGGAGTGTCAAACCATGTGTCTAGGAATTCCCATTTTCCTACACCAGGTGATGATCAATTCAAATTTAAATTCACCCTTTTCAAAGTTATAACCCCTAGGTGGAACTGTGTTAGAGACACATCGGCTTGTAGTATCTAGATAGGGATCTAGTTTCTTGGAAACCAATCACTCTATCCTTTACCAAAATTCCAAAATATTTTCCTATAGTTTGATTTATCCATAGGGTTATCACTAAATTTTTCAAACCCTAATCTCCAAATATTGACTAAACCTATCATCTAATACTAAATATAGTGACCCGAGAATTTCATATATAAATATTAAATATATATAGATGAATATTCAATACATTTCACAAATACACGCCTAAGGACCATAAATATTTAGTGTCTTTAGAGACTAGTTGCCCAATCTTATTATTTCATGAAATATCCTCAATATCTCCCATAAATATATTCTCTTTATACATACCCCACTTAAAACCTTTCTTCATAACCTAGGGAAAGTAAACATAATAAAGGGTGATCTTAGATGCTCAATAATGGTATGAAAGGGAGATATAAATAATAACTTAAACATAATAGGAACATAAGGGTATGAGAACATGAGGTGAACATTTAAAAACAATACCCTATATAATATAGATCATGACCCCGAGTCATAGCATAAGTCTTGGTATTTCATAAGACATAAATCATAAATGAATTAAATGAACATAATCTATGAGAGAATAAAATACATATAGAAATATGGAAAAATGTAAGATTATATTTTTTTGAACATGTATAAATGTAAATAGGTTCACTAATTAAGTTAAGGACAAGAAATTAGGTCCTCACATAACTTAGGGACATGAAACCGGGTCCATGTATAACCTTATGAACATGAATCTAGGCTCACACATAATGTTATGGACATGAAACTAGGTCCACACATAACCTTATGGACATAAAACTAGGTCCACATATAGACCTTATGGATATGAAACCAAGTCCACATATAACCTTATGTAAATGAAACTAGGACCACATATAACTTTATGGAAATAAAACCAGGTCCATGCATAACATTGTGAATATGAAATCAGGTTCATGCATAACATAATTAACTCATGAGTTATCCATATTTATCTAATTAATTAGAGAGATATATAGTCCATTCCCATCACATTATATATAAATTTTTGTTCCATAATATTATAAAACATTCATCATATAATAACCTTTAAAAAGGAAATAGGTTTAATAAATATTCCATCATAGTATAACCTGTGGTAAAGAAAAAGGTTTCATAAACATCTTTTCATAATAATCATAAACTATCCAGAGAAATAATAAGGATGGTACCATTGGATCATATAACTAGTAAAACATAATAAACACCAAATTTTATATTCCTTGATGAATAAAAATTTTATTAAAATATCATTAAAACATTCTTGAGTAAAATAACCTTTCTATTTTGAAATCGAATCTTTAAAAACTAAAAATTTCTAAAATAATAAAGAAAATGTTTTTTTTTTGAAAAATTCCATGTAAATTTGTAAGGTAAGCTTTAAATAATTTAGCGGTCATGAGTTTGGAAAATATCATTCATACTGTATATGTTAAAACTAGGATTCCTTTCACATTTTCAAAAAAAAATTCAAAAATACATCGTTTCAGAAAAGGAAAAGAATATTCCTTTTAAAAATTGTAAAAATTTAAAAAAAAGGTAAAAATGAATTTAAAAAGTCATTTTATTTTAGTAAAAACTTTCTTTAAAACATTTTTATAAATCTTGTACATGTAGGGAAAGAGATTTTCGACCAAAGAGACAATTAAAGTCGATTTTCCTAAAAAACATTATTTTAGACTGTTAAGCACATAAAGAGAGGAAAATGATAGGAAAGTGTGTATTCTATACAATTAAATATAAGAAAATAAAATTCATTAGTTTCATGAGAGATATATCATAATATTTCTTCATTGAAAACAAAATCATAAACAATCCCAATAAACAATGAGATTGTAACATAAAACCTTTACAACTTTGGTAACTTGTGAATCAAAAGACTCATGAAATAAAGAAAATTATATGGATATGTATATCCCTATAATTTTCATTATAATAATCATAAAATTAATTCATGGGTAGTATATAAACCCCAAAAATTAAAAAAGTGGTGAATTTGGCTTGTGTACCACATAAATAAAAGTGAGATGAAAATCTCTTGCATGCTTTGGTAACTTTTGAATTGTAAGCCCCATGGAAGAAAAAAATTAAATGAAACTTTAAATATAATTAGAATAAATAAATTAATGATATATCATGTCAAATGTTCTGTATATTCATCTCATAAAATAATATAATTACATAACATAACATATATCCCAAAGAAGACAAATTGAGACAAAAATCCATTACCTCAAGTCCTGACTTTATTCGTACACATTCGAAACTACTGTATAATAAATATAGGTTTATTATAAATATATTATATAACCATAATAATATGTATTATATTATATATGATATATTTATAACCTTTTATCACCTATTTATTAACAATTCTTTATTAAAATCATTATTTTGGGTGATAACTACTTTATTGTTCATGTCTGTTATAGTTTTATGGTTTTGGTCATTGTACTTTGATTAGGTTTACATAATATAAAGAATTTTAATCATGATATAAATATAATATATATTCATTATATACATATTTATAGTCATCCATAAAATTTAGTGATATAAAAATAAATTACATCGTTCATTGAGACGGTAGGCCGTACGTATGCATGAACGTTGTTTCCATTTTATTGACGAATGGAATGAAAGAAAGATAAATATTAATTCACCTTTACATAATCATTTTTATACCATATATATATTATATATTCATTAAATATATCCTTCTTACCATCCATTTAAAAATAAAATTAAAAACGCATCACATCACTTTGTGTAGGTGGTAGTCCATACATACGCACGAGAGACATTATCGTTTTCCAATAGATTGGAAGTTAGGAAGGTAGACATGATATTATAATATCATAACTATAATTATGTCATAAATATAATATAAATATGTTAAATTCATCATTATATCCAGTTATGATAGGCAGTGATGGAAAACGAATTACATCGGTTTGTGAGGCGGTAGTCCACCGTACACACAATCGATGGTTTCATTTCTCATTTGATGAAAGAGAATATGGATTTAGTTTGTGTAAATAACATAATAAAATATTATTATATGGGATATAATAATGTTATTATATCAATATATTTTAATAATATATGTATGAGGTGGAAGAATAAAGAAAATAAAAATGGTCGGTTAAGAATGATACCTCATCTTTAAACAACATCCTTATGTTAGTACCAAACACCTTCTTAAGATATTTTAATAATAAAAATAAGGAAAATATTATGTGGGAAGTGAAGTTAAGAAATTATTTGGGTTTTATTATATAAACCAAAATTATTTGGGAGTGTGTAAAGGATATGAGAGCAGATGTCCTTTTATAAGTGGGGAAAGGATCCCACTTGGAAACTACTTGGAAATTTCCAAAAAAGAATCCAAAATGATAAAGAAATTCCAAAGAAAAATTCTTCAAAATGAACATATATTATAATTATATATATTTAATGGTTTAAATATATAAATCCAATAGTATTTTTACAAGTTTCAATGGAAAATTTACCCTTATATTTTGGTTTACCCCCAATAAACCCATTTTAACCTTAACAGTAGTAATTAATTTTTATTATTTTCATTATTCATTATGACAACAAATTGAGTTTAAATTATTAAATAATATTAATTTTTATTATTAAAAATATTTAATCCATTTTACCAAAACAAATTCACATAAGTGGAATAATTTAATTTGAATTTAAACCGGTAAATGCGATAAAAAAATGGTTTTTCCAAAGAAAATGTTTCTTTAGGTATAAAAGTTTTTGTATCAAAAATAAACAATAAATTGAATAAAATAAAATAAATTGGATTATTAATAAAATAATAGAACTAATTTTACTTTTAAAACAATTTTAAAATATAATTTAACTTTGTAAATACTTTAAATGAAATGGCAGTTTTCAATAAAAATTAGTATTTTTCACAATTCATCAAAAAATTAATATTTTCAAAAATTTCTAAAAAATTCACTCTAAAATAATTTTTACATGATTATTTCAGAAATTAAATTCATTTTTTCAATGAAATTTTTCAAAATTTTCAAAAATTATTTTTAAAATAAGTACGCAGGACGCGATGAAACCACTTTTTAGAAAAAATTATTTTTTAAACATAAAACAGGATCTATTCTTATCCCATACCTAGAAAAAATAATTTATTAATGATAAAAAAATTTATTGAATATATAATATATATAATTAATTATAATAATTAACCAATTTTGTCTAATATAATTTATTAATATAAAAATACTTCATGCACATTATAATAGTTTTTCATAAAAACTTTCCTTTTACTTTCAAATAATTTTTATTTTCATTTATAATCAATTGATAAATAATGAATTTATTTTATTCATGTTTAAACTATATATTTTTAATAATTTATTTATTCATATCCACTGATTTAATAGATATGTTATAAAGGTCAAGTTTAAATAATAATATTAATATTATATTGTAGTTAACTACAACTCAATGTTGCGTATAATAAAAGTAATCAGAAAAATTAAATTTATTTGAAAAAATATATTTCATAAAATATCATAGTGTTACATATAAACTTCCATTTCAGATTTTATATCATTAATCCTTTATACTTAATGTTTTTTAAGTTAAAATTAATTTTTATTTATCCAACAAGTTTTGATTTAGAAGTTACCAAAGCAGTAAGGGGTTTCTTAATTCAATTGTATCTCATTGGGATATATCACTTCTTCATTTATTATAATATGTCGATATTATATGTTAAATAAAATTTATTTGATTTATGTTTTAATTCCACTTATTTTTTTTGGATTTTCATTTGTTACACATAATCTCTCCATTGATTATTTCTCAATTTAATGATATGATCTTTGTAAGGGTTATTTGTATCCAATTTTCCTTCTTTGGGTCATATATTTATGTTATGAATCTATATTATTTTATGAGGTGTGTATAATAACCCTTTAATTTTATATCATTGACCTCCTAATATTCATAGTATTTAATGTTTTATTTAAATTTATTTTATTCATAGTATTATGATCCAAAAGTTTCAAAAACGATAAGTATTTTTTTTGATACAATCTCATCTTATTATGGGAATGTCAATGTTCAATGTTATTTTTGGAGGGATCACATGAAATTATTTTCTTAAACCAAATCCATTTTCTTATACTATAGTTATGGATTTATTTTACATGCTTAATTTCCAATTCCTCCCCTATTTATTAATGAAACCTCAAGAAAGTTTTTTGTAAGTGATGTTGATCTTGTATCCTCTTTTAGATCATGAATTTTTATCTTCCATATCCATGGTTTATAAAAAAAATTCTAGAATTTTATTTTATAAACATAAATGATTTCCTAAATCCATTTTACATGTTCTTTGACCTTCATTTAAAATATTTTAAAAGGATATTTCTTAATATTTTATACACGGTTCACTTTTGAATATGTTAACAAAATGTTGGAAAAGAATGTTTATTTGTAACATTTATAACATGAATGGATTTTCTTGTCTTCATGGAAATTATTTGGTTTGAATATTCTTTTATAAGTTTCATGTTTATTTTCAAATAAAATAAGTTTCACAATATTTTGTGATTTTTTATTTTTTTAATTGATTTTCCTAGTGTAAAGAGTATTTTTCCTCAATAATGTTTTTACTGATCTTTTAATGGAATTTATATAAATCAATGATAATAAAAATTAATTATACTTATGATCCAATGAGTATATATAATAATGATACCATATTTATTATTTTTAAGGATGGATTATTATTGTTTCAAATGTATTTTCATGGAACTCGTTATTTTCCATGGGTTAATCAAGTTATAAAAGGAATAATCATTGTTTCATTGAGTTTTATGATTAAAATGAAATATCTATGTACTTTATTCATGATATGGTTCTTGTAAATTTTTTATGATAATGGGTGGTTCTTTTATAAACAATGTATGGGTGGTTCTATTATAAACCAAGGATGGGTGGTAACATTAAAAACCAACGATGGGTGGATCTATAATATCCCTCTAATACATTGAGTAATGATTATGTTCTCTAGATAATTATGTTGAAATTTTATTGTATTAGTTATTCCAATAATAATGGTTCTTTTAATGGTTTTATGAAGTTAACATTCCAAGATACCATCTTGTTTTCTTTATGCTTGCAATTATTTTTTAATGATTTCTTTGATCAAGATTAACATCACACGGATCATGATTATTGATTCTCGTGACTCTTTCCTTTGATAAATCTGTATGTTGTGTC
This sequence comes from Viscum album, assembly GCA_963277665.1. Taxonomy (NCBI): domain Eukaryota; kingdom Viridiplantae; phylum Streptophyta; class Magnoliopsida; order Santalales; family Viscaceae; genus Viscum; species Viscum album. Next base: position 3,054,844 of record OY728122.1, on the reverse strand, counting down.
ACATGTTTTATGATATAGGTTTTTATGGGTCTATATTATATTATTTTGTGCTAATTCACTTTTATTATATCATCATACCCTTTTCTCATCTTATTCTCACTGATGGTAATCAATTGTTAATGCATATGTTTACCCTTACTGAGTATTTTAGATCTCCCTTACTATGTTTAATTTTCCCTATGTTGTGAAGAATGTTTTTGATTATTCTATTCATAATAAGGTTACTATATTTGAATAACTTAGTGATATATGATTTATATTTTTATTAATCATTAGTTTATACATCAATGTTATTATATAATAGTTTATCATAATTCTTTAAAACTCTAAAAATAAAGGGTCCTTGGGTATATAAGTGATCCAATATTTTTCTATTATATTGTATATTTTTATAGATAAAATAGGGTTAAATTTATAGGTATAAAATCCATAAATTTTAATATTATATTTATAGTATCGGATTTGGGAGTGCGGGCTCAGGGCTGTTATAGTTAGTATCAAATGAAAGGTTTAGATAATTTTGGAGATTAGGATGTTTTGATTTGAGGCTAACTTAAGCATTATGGATACCATCATGGGTTTATAAGTTTAAGTTTTATGATAAGTTCAAATTAACAAACACCCATTTTAGGTTTTAGGTGATGGGGGTTTAAAATAATGATGTTTATTTTGTGATACATTTATAGAAATAAAACCTTTGGGTTTGGTATGTGTTATATTGAATGGTTTATTTTAGTAATAATAATTTTTATTTTGTGGATATAAGATTAAAGGTATTGGTAAAATTTTGGGTTTAAATGATCTTTGATATTGAGGTAATTATGGGTCATTACAATTTCTAAACATATATTTTATCATATAGATACCAATAAGATTAAGAATTGATTTTGTGATTAAGTGATTAATGTTATTTTGGAAAAAGATCGCTTTATTTTTAGGGAATATTATATGATTAAGGTAAACATAATATTATTATATAATATGAGATTTTATTTGAGTAATAAATGTTGAATTATCTTTTCAAAGAATATATGATTTTAATGTGGATTATTGGTGATTCAATATATTTAAGGAAATGATTAGCATATTTTTTAGAATATATGATTAGGGAATTTATATTTTTTTATATGACTTTATGAGTGAATAATGTTGATTTGGGATAAATGTTAAATTAATATTTAAATAATATATAATCAAATCCTTCTTATTTTTTAATTTTTAACTTGGTCAAAAATATTTTAAATAATTTTAAGTTTAGTTATTTATCAAATATGAACTCTAGGTGTTATTGTTGAGGATTTGGATACTAATATTATATTTCTTTCATATAAAGGTTTATTCATTTTTGGAAGTATCTAACCTTGTTATAACCATTTGAGTTTTGGTTAAAAATATAGGAGTAGTATATTTTCATTCTTTTATGTATTTTTTGATCCATTAGAAGTTTATTTTAGGGCTTCAAGCATTAAAAATTCATCTTAAATACTCGTTGTTTAGATAAAAAAATGAGATTATGGTGGAAATTGAATAAAGGATAAAATTATGCTTGTAAATTAAGTATATATTTCTATGTTCTTATTCTAGATGGATAAGGAATTTCTAAACTCTAGGAAATGGATATTGAAAAAAAATATCCTATTACCTTAATTATTAATTAATCAATGGTATTTTTCACACATCATTGGTTATTAGTTTGGTGATTATTGACTTTCTCGTGATCATTAATTGTTTTGTGATCAAGGTTCTCTATAACTCTACCACATTATTTGGGTATTAATTTTTCTTACATGTACATATTTTATCTTCCACTATGGTCCTGCTATTTGGAAACCAAGTTATGTGTTATTCCAGATGACCTTCGTATTTATCTTTCCCTCTTTTAAAGTGGAAGTTTTATTAACCATTTTTACAATGTGGGATTTTAAAAATTGTATTTTCGAATGTAAAACCCTTGATTAATGATCCTAAGTTAAAATATCAAGGATTAAGTTTATTATCGTGGGGGAATATAATATCCCAATATTTTAAAATAACATTATATTCAATAGTGGATACAGTATACAACACTGAACTTAATCAAACCATGAAATATTATTATGTAAAAGTTATAGTTACAACCTATCCATTAAAATGTTAGTTATGAATATGATTAAATTAATTATGAAAAATATATATATATCATATTCAATATAAGTGTATTTATTAGTTATTATGAAATAAGAAATCACTTTTTTAGTAGTCATTTTATGTTTCAAAAATATGTTTTATTCAAAAATAATTTTTATTAATTTTAATGATTAAAAAAACTTAATTAATTTATAATAATTTTCGAAATTTTATTTTTTATAAATCATATCATTTTTTTATTCCTCATATCAAAATTATCCTATGGTGAAATTTTAGGATTTTTCTAAAAAGATTGATTTTTTTGTGAATAATGAAAAATACCAATTTTTGTAAAGTTGGAATTTTTTCATTAAAAAATACCATTATTATTTTAATTTGATATCAAAGTGACATAAGTATTCTTGAATTATATATAATATAATTAATTATATTTGAACCATCATTATACTTGATTTTGGTATATGTTCATTTTTAGGCTTAAAAACACATTTTTCTAAAAATTGTTTTCCATTGCGTTTTAAAAAATTATATTAAAATTAATATTTAAAAATTATAGGAATTTAATCTTGAGAAATGGTTCCCATATTTATAATTAATTGGTTAAAATTTGTTACATAAGTTCCTTCTATTTTTTATAACTGTGAATAGTAACCTTAGTAAATATTATCACCACGATAAGAGTAAATTGGGTAATTAAGATTAAAAATAATATGATAAGGACTAAAAATAAACCTTGATATTATATTTAATCTATTTGATGATTGGGTTTCTACCATCCTCGTCCAATATTCAAATTTATGGAAATATTTCATCATTTTTCTTTGAAAATGACATATATTATTTTATGTAAATATAAAGTCAAAAATGTCACTCTCTTGTCGTTAATATCATTAAAATTTTGTGACATGGATAAAAACAAATTATTATCAGTTATAAAATTTTATTTGAAATATATTTTTTTATCATTATAATTTTTTTAAATTTTTAGTGATAAAATTATTACCATGAATTATTACCCAATGTCGACATAGTTCTTGTGCAAGTAGTAGAAAAATCAAGTAAATAATTCTAAAAAACTGTAAAGGTAATATTTTTTAGGTGAGTAAAAGTATACCATTAATTTTATAGATATATATATCATATTATGTATATTTTAATGTATTATATTAAAATTCCATTATTTTCATGTTGTTTTCAAAGACAAATTAAATGAATATTGTCAAAAATGGCACTAATAGTATTTTATGTTAAATAATATTTTATTAAATTAATTAAAAATCATAAAAAAATATATAAATAGGAAAATTATGATTATAAAATGTCTAAAATTTAATCCATTATACATTTATGTTCCTAGTATCAACATATAATTAAAATTATAACCCTTTATTATTGAAAAATTCATTACTATAGTTAATGTTAGAATTAGTTTACTAATGGGTTAATCTAAAAGATAAGGTATAAAATTATATAAAAACATATAAAAAAATTTAGGTAATTATAATAACATAATATCCTCCTTATATTAGAATACATGTCATTTTTCACCCATTTTACAAGAGCTAGACAAATTTTATATTATGGTATTTCATGTATTTCTAAAAATGACATTAATGATGTTTTATAGTAAAAAAATTATTAAATGATTTAAAATTCATAAAAATATTATCTTTAGACAAGTTCATGGTATATGGTTTAAAATATCAACCATGGTCCATTTATGGTTCATTTTCCCTTTTATAGTAACTTTACTTACCCCTAAAATGTAAAAAAAAACATTGATATCATGATAATTGTTAAAAGGTTTTGTTGTGGTTAAAACAAAGAGATAAGGGTGAAAACAAAATCTAAACTTATCCAACTCTTATTTTATGAGATAATTTATACAAATAATCATATTATCTTATAATTGTATCAATATTAATCCATTATTTCATTAAAATTAATTTATAAATCTAATACTTTAGGTAATTCCTAAAGTGCTCCTCCCCACATTATAAAAGGACACCCCATATTCACTTCTCTTCACACCTCAAAAACCAATTTTCAGCTAATATCTATCCAATTACTTTATTAAAATCCCTTAAAGTATTATAGAGTTTTTATTTTGTTCATAATTCCAACCTTATATGGCTTAAGGAGTAAAGAAATGGAGGTTGTCCAAAGCAAAGGTATAGCTTTTAAGTGAATGTTTTAGTTTTATTCCTTCTTAAAACTCCTTAAAATATTATTCAACCATGATGAAATAATTAAATAATTTTATTAGAAATATTTATATTTTATTATGTAAATTTAATAACTTATATCCATCTTCTCTTCCATCAAATGAGAAATTAAACCATCATTTGTGTGTACGGCGGACAACCGCATCACGAACCGATGTAATTAATTTTCTATCACCTCCTCTCATAGATGGTTATAATGATAGATTTAATATATATATATATATATATATATTAATTACATAATTATAATTCTAAAAATATATGATATCTTCTATTTTCTTATCTTTCTATCCATTGAAAAATGATAACATTGTTTGTGCATATGTGTGGATTATCACCTCCACGAAATAATGAGATTCATTTTTTATAACCAAATCATATGGTTTCAATATATAAGTGAATTTAAATAAATTATATTATATTTCTTGATATTATAATCATTATATAAATATAAAATAATACTTATCTTCTTTCAATCACATTCATTGAAAAATGGAAACGTTACTCATGCGTATACACGACCTACAATCTCCATGATTGTAACATTATTTATTTTTCATAACCATATTTAATGGTTGGTTTTAAAAGTATAATTTATGTTGAAAATTTATAATTATTTATTTATTATTATTTTTACATTATTTAAAAATTACCCCTTTAACCATAGTCAACATACTGAATCTGTTTTGAAGTTATGAACTGAACATCCTCAAAACACCTAACATGGACATAACTGATTTAGTTAAATGTGTCATTAAAATAAATGAAATAAATGGTTCAATGATAAGGGATTAATCTTTTAAAAAAATAATATATAAAATAATTGATATATGTTTATTTTTCTCGTGTTAAAGGGCATATATAGCAAGTTTGGACTCAAGGTAAGGGATTTTGTCTCAATTTCCCTTCATTAAGGCATGTTTTAATTTTATATACCATATTTATTTTATATGGTGTATATAATTGACTTTAAAATGTTATATCATGAATACTTAATACTTTATGGTATTTTAAGTTACAATTCATGTTAATTTATTAAATGGGTTTTGATTCAAAATTTACCAAAGCAGTAAGAAATTTTTTAACACAATTTCCTTTCATTGGGTTATATCACTTCTTTATTGATTATAATATGTAAATATTATGTGTGAAATTACCCTTTTTATTTATGTTTTAATTAAAATTTATTTTTTTATATACATTTGTTACACATAATCTCTCCATTGATTAAATTTCAATTCAATGATATGATCTTTATTAGGGTTATTTGTCTCAAATTTCCCTTCTTTGGGACATATGTTTATGTTATAAACTTGAATTATTTTATGAGGTTTATATACTACCCATTTAATTATTATATAATGTATATACTTATATTAATAGTATTTAATTTTTTATTTCAACTAATTTCTTTCACGAACTTAAGATTCAAAAGCTACTAAAATGGTAAGGATTTTTATGATACAACATCATCTTATTCTAGGATTTTCTATATTTAATGTTCCTTTGGGAAGGATAATATGATATTATTTTCATGAACAACAAATATTTTTATCTCCTATAGTTATGTATGTGGTTTACATGTCTAATTTATATTTCTTTCCTTATTTTTTAAATAAATATCAAGAAAGTTGTTTATAAGTGATATTGATCTTGTATCTTCTTTTAGATCGTGAATATTTCTCTTCCATATCCACATTTTATAAAAAAATCAAGAATTTTATATTATAAACATAAATTCCTTACTAAAGTTATTTTAAATTTTCTTTTACCTTCTTTAAAATGTTTTAAAAATAAATTTCTTAATGTTTTCTGCATGGGTAACTTTTGATACTCTTTACAAAATGTTTGAAAAGAATGTTTATTTTTAACATTTATGAAATCAATTTATTTTCTTGATATTATCATCATTATTTTATTTGAATATTTATTTATAATTTTTCAATTTTATTTTCAATGAAAATTATTTTCACAATATTTTGTGAATTTTTACTTTTTTTAAAGTGATTTTCTAAGTAAAAAGAGAATTTTCATCAAAAATGTTTTTAATGATATTTTAATTTAATTTATATACATCAATAACAAAAAACCTTGAGGTTAATTATTTTATACTAGGGATATGTAGTAATTATATCATCCTTATTATTTCTCTGGATAGATTATGATTGTTTCTAAGATATTTTCATGGAACACGTTCTTTTTTCACTGGTTAATCAAGTTATGAAAGGAATAATGGTTGTTCTATGATATTTATGATGAAATAAAAGATCTATATACTTTATTCATGATGTGGTTATTAGAAATTTTTTATGATGATGGTTAGTTCCATTATAAAACAAGGATGTTTGGTTCCATTATAAGCCAAGGATGGGTGGTTACATTATAAACCAAGGACGAGTGGGTCCATTATAGTCCTACTATTCATTAGTTAATGATTATTTTCTCCAAATAATTATTTTGGAAGTTGAGAGTATTGTTTATTACTCTTGTAAGGGTTTATGTGAGGGTTTTATGAATACAATTTTACAAAATACCAACCCTTTTCTTTATGATTATTATAATTTTTTAATGATTCTTTTGATCAATATTGATATCCCATGGCTCATGATTAATGATTCTCATGACGATTTCCTTTGGTAAATATTTATTCCATGTTTTATATTTTATGATCCATTTTTTTATGGTTATGTATTATCTTATGTTATGATCATGCACTTTTATTGTTTCATCACACCCTTATTCTCATCTTATTCTCACTGATGATATTCAATTATTAATGCTTATGTTTAGCCTTACTAAGCATTTGAGCTCACCCTTATTATTTGTCCTTTTCTCCAAGTTTTTAATAATGGTTTTAATTATGTTATTCATATGAAGGTTACTAGATGTGGAAAACATAGTAAGAGATTATGTAGATTTTTATGAACCAGTCATTTATCCATCTAAGTTGTTATGTTAGAGTTTTTTTGAATTCTCTAAAAATATAAACCTAAAAGGTCCTTGGGTATGTAAGTGATCCAATATTTTTATATGATTTTTTAAGTTTTGGATGGCTAAAATTAGGTCACATTTATCAATATCAAAGACAAAAATTTAAAGATAATGTTTATATCAACGTATTAGGGAGTGCAGGTTCAAGGTTATTACATTAATACCCTTTGAAGGATCAACTTTATCCCTTTAAAGAAATGGTGAATCCTTATTTTTGATCTATTTACATAGTCTAAAGCATGTCTATATAACCTTATAAATTTAACCTTACAATCAGAAACATTTCCCTTCTCCTTCTACTGATATTTATTTAACCCCTTTTCTCATGAGGAAAGTATTTTTCATAGAATATATCCTCAAAAGTTCTCTATTCCATGTGATATATCTCTAATTCCTATTCATTGTTATGAATTAGTAACAACCATTGATCTATATCTACATTTATATGATATAACTACATGATAACATTTTTCTTTTCATTGCTTCCCAAAGGGAGAAATGTATTTTCTGGGGACTCGATCCATTGCTCAGCAACCAACGGAGTTGTTGTTCTATTGAATTTTGGAGGTTGTTTTCACGTGAAGTGGTCTAAGATATTTACACTATATTGTAGATCTATAGATTAATCTATATGTGTGAGGTTATTTTTCATAACCAATTTTAACTATCCTAATATGGTTTCAATCAGATCGGCACCAACTCCATTCTCATTGACTTTCTCCTGAGTAACATCCCTAAATTGACTATGGGTTTTGATATGATTCTTATTCCATTCATTATTTTTCATATCTAAACCATGTAATACACAAAATTAGTGAATGATATTTAATTATAGAATAAAATTACTACTAGGTTTCATAGGAAAAAAATCCTTAAAATATTAAGGGTTTTCCATAATATTTGTGATATCTAATTAGGTTCCTCTAAATCTAGTCCCCAAGGATTCTAGTAAACTTACCCTTATACCAACTGTAACAACTCAGTCTCTAGAAACCCAGATCCATTAGTTATATTACATTATTGGTAAAAAATAAAATAGTTTCAAAAGGATCCAACAACCTAGTAGTCTTGGAAGACTATATACATATTTATTTTTCACATTACACTTGAGAACATAAAATACAACATAAAAATCCATGAGAACATCATTATCCCTTCTACTAGATCCTTGAGAATTACACATATTTTTATTTAAGGTTTCTTGGGTAAAGTAAAACAATATAAGGGTGAGCTTAGATACATATTAAGGGGTATCATACAACAAAATCTATCATAACATAAGCATGGTATGAATAGAATAGAAAAAAGGAAATAAGTTTTCAAAATAATTCCATAATCAAATGATAATGAGGACATACTATATCCATGGAAATAAATAAAAACATGTATAATAATTATTGATCTCATACTGATATAATTCATAATGTAGTACATCATAATCATACCATCAAGGCCTTGTGAAAAGATAGTATATATAAATGGGTAAGGCGTATGTCAATACCCTAGTTAGTTTGTCTCATGGGATTTATTAATGCATAGAGGGGATATGTATAACTGATACCCACTTATTTCTAATTAATTACAATGTATTAATCATATGAAGTAATTAATAAGAAATAAAATACATAACAAATATTCCTTAGTAATTGATAAACATCCATTTTTGGAATAATAAGTATATGGATTTTAAATATTTCCCCAATTAATAGATACATTAGATTTACAAGTATGTATCCTTCAAACTAACAATGTATGGAGAAATAGGTACATAGTTAAGTAAATAAATTCTCCAATAAATTGATATATGGAATCTATTTGAACACCCTTCAATGAAAGGAAGTAAATATAGAGTGTTCACAATGGAAAGTAATTAGAAGGAAAACAGTTCCAATAATAGAGGATGTTTTGGAAAGACAAAGGTAGTGGTGGATATTCATGAGTTTAATCCCATAAATTAAAATAGTATGAGAGGATTTAGAAATTAATCCATTTCCAATATATAAACACAAAAAAGGTAACAAGTGGTGAATAATAGTTATATCTCAATGAATAAAAATTGAGATGCAAACACCCTTATGGCAATGGTAATATAGGAATAAAAAGAAAATGATAGGGATACCATGAAATTTAAATATAATTAAATTAAAAATATGAATTATACTTAAATGAAATATTTATTGGAATACACCCCATAAAATAAAATATGGTGTTCAATATCAAACATGTCTCATGGAATTGAAAATGAGACAAATAAATCCTTATGGTATTAGAAACTTCTGAATCAAAACCCCTTGACAGGTATGATTTCAAATGAGACTTTAAATATCATGAAAAATGATTGTATCATGATACTAAATATTAAAGGGTCATTATATACATAATTATAAAGAAATCAAAATTTATAATAAGGAATATATCACAAAGGGTGGAAATTTGAGACAATAAACCCTTATAAGTAACATAATCTTTGAGGTAAGAATCATATGATAATGTGGTTATAAAGAATAATCGTATAACACCATAAAATAAGTAGAAAATATAATAAATTTATTCGTTATATGGAATAAATCAAACTTTTAACAATAGAGTTCAATAAGAAAGTTTGTAACTTAATGGGAGAAAATTTAGTTAGCTCAAACCCTTACTTTGCTAAGTAGCTTCTAAAAGATTGGGAGGACTCTTTAGAATCTTATAAAATTTTTGTGAGGGATTTATAGAGGTATAGGGACATAAAATCAATGATAAATTAAATTGGGGTATAATTTAATGAGATAATGGGTGGGAGTGGTCTCCTTTTATAGGTCAAAAACAGGGTCATTTTCATGGAAACTAAAGTTAGTAAGGGTAAGAATAGAATCACATGGGTTCTAGGTGAGTTATGTGTGTTAGGTGAGTTAAGTGGAAAAATTTTAGGTGAAACATTTGGATATGAATTTCATACCTAACAATGGATTTCTATAATGTGTAAGTGACCTTTTAATTATTAAAATTTCAAGATACTTTATTTACACATTTTTACCCATATTAATCTTGATTTAAAATTAACTATAGTAATTATTTTATTAATAAAAATATAATATGACCCCTCACACCAAATGTTTAAATTATAAGTATTAATTTAGACTCTATTTAATCTTATTCAATTTCTAAATGTGAAAAATCAACTTTTAAATTAAAACATAAGGTATAGGAAAAACTATTTTTATAGAAAAATGTCTTCTTGTAAATTAAGTGTTTTTTATTTTTATTTCATATTAATAATTAATTGAATTATATTTTATATATTTTTTATATGTTTAGACATCATATTATATTCACTATTTAAAATGGATTAATCTAATTTATTTAGATAAAAAATTTATAAATCATTTAAAATTAATTCTTTGAAAACAAACATTTTACCTTTACCATGGTAACCAATCTTTAACCTAAGTAATTTATTTTCAATGGATAAAAATAATAATGAAAATTTTAAAAAATTTGTACCTAATAATTCTAAATATAAATTCTATTTTATCAAATAAAATTAATATGTGTAGGAAAAAGTAATTATAACTTTAGCACGGGTAAACCTCGTTTTTTAGAAAAAGTGTATTTTTAAGTGAAAAAAATTTGTTTAGGATAAAATTATCAATGATCTTGATTATCATGACATATATTGGTTTATTATAAAACAAATAAATATAATGTGTCTTCTAAATCAAGCTAAAACCGAATTTTACCAAAATAATATTTAATTAAAAGAAACCAAAAACAATTTTTATATTAGAAAATATTACTTAAGTTAATAAATTTTAAAAATAGATTTTATAAAATCAAAATTATATTTCAAAACATATATTTTTACTCCTTAAACCTATATTTTATCAATTAAAATGTTTTATAAATTTTTAGGTCTTGCTCATATAATTTAAATATATACAAATAAAAATAAAAATAAAAGGAAAGATAAAATATATATGGTGTTTCTGAGGTCCAAAGGCACTGATTACATGGAATATGATAGACATATTTCTTTATTATATAAATTCATAAAAGTTACCATTTTTATAGAAACTATATTTTTCACTATTCACTAAAAAATCAATTATTTCAAAAAAATCCCAAAAATTCACCCTGAGATAATTTTGAAATGATTAATAAAAATATAGAATCCATTTATAAAATATAAATCCTATAATTTTATAAATTTAAAATTTAAATATAATCATGAATAAAGTATCTTTATAGTGTTCATTGTATAATAATTTTGGGATGTAGTGTTTACCTACTATTTTAGGGTCTCTAGTATTATATTTAGGGCATCGTGTGCATTTTTTTTTGAATCTTTTTTGTAATGAGAATCATTATCTCTTCACATGCTATAGTTATACCTAACCCATAATTTTATACCCAATGTATGTCTGATCTGATAGAGTTCAGGGTGTCATGGGTTTGTATTGGTGGAGGGAATCGGGTGTCTCATCTACTTCGTTTTGAGCCTTTTTATCAAGGTTTTTGTTCTCATGGTTGATGTCCAGTTCAATATCTTGATCATCCTATGCCTCTATATTTCTATGATTCCCACCATTAAAAAACCTATTTTTCATTTATATTTGTGTTTGAGGTGCTTTGGGTTTGTGATGGTGGAGTCTATGACAGATCTAAAGAGAACGACTCATGTTTACATCATCTTTTGATATCTTATTTGGTTCTTGGGGTTTTACTAGTTTTTTTTACCTTTCTTATATTACTCCTTATTGGGGATGGTTCTTCTCTACTATCATAGAGGTTTTATTGAATTAGGTTTTAGTGATTCAAGCAATGCTCCCCTGGGACTATTTCATAATGATTAAATTATTCTGGATGGACAAGATTCATGGTGATGATTTAGGGTTTTTGGTGTGGGTCTAGTATGGTGTTTTCACTGGTAGAGGTGTGGTAGAGGTGTGGGGTTATGTTATATATGATACAGCATTTTAATTCAAATTATTATTGTACTATGGTGTTTTAGTGATGTTTTTCTTCTTAAAGAAAATTTTAGATATTTGGTTTTAGTGATTTTCATAATGGTGATTCGTCTTGGATCTCTGAAGGGTGGTCTTGATTATCAACAATGATGAATTTTCATGTTTTCAAGGAAAATTCATTGAGTAATGGTTCATGGTAGATAACATGAGGATTTTATCTAATAGACTGGTCTCATGGATCATGGGTCTATTTAGGTGTCATGTGGTCTTGTATGGGTGCTTGGTTTTTTATTTTGAATTTTCAATCAGTTTACTTAGTCATGTTTTTTTAGTGTTCTTTGTTGAATTTTATTTTTTTATTTCCCCTATATTTTATGGTTCCCACTTATAAATTGGTTTATTTTAATATTCAATAAAAGTAATTTGAGGTGATAAAACCTTAATTGAACCATTTTATACTTCTCATAAGCATCTAGATTCACCTATTGAATAGCTTTAATGGTTATTTAATTCATGGATGTGTTTTTCTAATATATAGAATTTATATTACTTATGAACTTTTATTAAGTTACCAGTCTGAGGAGTTAATTATATTAAGATTCCTATTTTAATGGATTAGTCTCAAAGAAAATTTTGATGATGATGATGATGTCATTTATCTGAAATAAAATATTTTACAAACTAAGTATCATGTTTTACATTCATTTAGTAAATAATTTTATTAAATGGTATCCTACTAAAATGATGTATCATTTTAAATTCACCATATCATTTAGTGGGACAATATCCATATTTTATGAATAAAATGACCCCTCTTTAGCATGAACCTCACCACATAGCTATTTAGGTAGGAAATTATGTCTAACATTTGATATATGACTCTTGGATGGTTATATAGATAACTCTTTCTCCAATCCATCATATGGATAAAATCAGCACCATTCTAATGGTATTCAAACTTTTAGTGTTTCTTAACTAAGGATAACCCAAAGAAAATACCAAGAATGAGTCACCTAACACTTAGGGTCACCACATTACATGCTTTCCTTACACGAGATAATCTAAGGACACCCTGATTTAGAGTGAACCTACCCTGTTGGATGATTGAAGTCTTAATAAGTGTTGTATTTCAAATTAATCTAACACTTATTATTTTAAATGGGATTTTATCTCATCATTTTATATCATGTTATTCCTTTTACATGTATGTAGGATTCTAATGATTTAGTTTGGAATCTTATTCCCTCCACCTAATCAGTATGTTCAAAACATATTGATTTATAACACTATATATGACTCATATCTTGTATTACTATAATGTCTCTTTTTTTCATGTAGCACTTTATAATATATCAAGTAATATTTTCAAAACTAGTCATTGAGATAGCGTGAGATTATGAGGCCTGATGAGCCTGGTATTGATATTATAAAAGTATTAAATATATTAATATCAAGTACACATAGTTTTCCTGAAATAGTGGAATAACTTCTGATCTAAGTCTCGGATCCAAAATTTGAGGACGTCGATGAGTCCAAAATGTGGGTTTTTTCCTAGGTGTAACATAATCTTTGTTGACATTGGGTGTTTGCTAAAAAGTTTTCGCAGATGTAAATAAAAAAAATTACCTATTTATTTTATTACCTTTTGACATAGTGACCTAGACACCTCTATAAATATTCAATTATAACAAAATAACAGGGCTAGACACATAACCCTAAGATTGTGAGAGGAGTTGTTAGTGAATAACAATGGATCAAGATCATGATCGATGATCATTTTTATAACAGAGGTTATGGATATTTCCAGTGATGTCGACATGTGACCGTTCTTAATCAGCAATTGATCCAACCTAAGTTAGGACATTATTTTATGTGGATTTCTTCTCTGTTGATTATCCAATGATAAATTCAAAACAAATAAACCAATAGATTGATTTGTGGATTGATCATGTTGTGTTTTTGGGTTTATTTTCAGTATTTGGGAAATTATTTTATTGTTTATTATTGGTTTTTTTGTTCAAATTGAAATAGATTGAGGCCCATACAAACAATGGATGAGGTTCATTCTTCATTATGTGTTTTTTGCATTGTTCCATCCCTATTCTTCATGTGTTCATCATCAGTGTTTTCTTTGGAAGGTGGTTCAATAATTACCTAGTTATCAATCATTACACAACCACTCTTTGGTGAAATAGTTTCATACCTTGTTTTGGGTTTTATATTTAGTGTTAGAATCAACCAATGATGGTAATGATGATGGATTGATAGTGTACTGTCATCCTTCTTGAATGATTGGGAATGCAGTGGCAGTTTGGTTCTACGAGTGATGTTTTCCAAGAAAATCGGAAGTTTTAATTTGGTCATCAGTGATGATTGATCTTGTTCAATCATATATCCATTCTTATCAGTGAGATTTTTAGTGGAAATCAAGGGTGGTAGTGGTAGAATTGGAAAACACATGAAGACACATGGGTTCTATAAATTACCACACTGCACGGTGTGTAATCTGATGAACACACATTGTGTAACCCCGTATACAAAATTAGGGTTTACTTTGAGAATAAAGGATCGCAAACAATGTGACACATGTCACATGTTGTGTGACCCAACCTAGATACTTGTTGTATACCCTAGGTTACATGGGTAAGGCCATATTTCGTGGGCTAAGTCATGTACTCAGGCATGACCTCGAGTACATAAAAATGTCCTAAAGTACACGGGCATGGCAAGGTGTACATGAGAATGGGATAATAGAACTCTACAAATCGTGTACCCTTTGGGGATATGTTTTTTATATGGATTTATATTCCTTGTGATATGGAAAGACATTAGAAGACCTTAGGGAGTCAAGACATGATGTGTACCCCCTAGTACACACTATGTACTTCATCCATTGTGGTCTGAGGCCCCTTTTCTATTTAGTGTGGACTAGTTTCCTTATTGGTCTATACCTATGAGGGAATAGTATGTTATTAAATATTTAACATAGGATTGTGATAACCTATATGGGATTATTCTTTGATAGAGTTTCTGGAATCTCTCTGTGAGGCCTAGGGTGGGATCCTCTATCATGTTCTGCCCTAAGTGGGGTTTTAGTAGTCGGTGTGACTAATATAAATAGGCATCATTTCCCTACTTAGTGAGACATTCTTGATTGGTTTTTCGATATAACCCATGGTATTGTGTGTGATCCCACAATTTTTTATCGCTCTATTATGACTTACAGCATATACTCCCTCATAGAGAGACCAAACAAGCATAATATCTCGAATGGATGCCATCAGTGCTGTCAGACTCATAGAGTAAGTTATCCCAGATGAGTGTTACCTATGAACTCTCTAAAAATAATATTATGATAGAAATGTGGTTGTGACCTTACTTTATGAATTAGTGTCTACTTTGAGTATATCTAGAAGTTTTTTTGTATGTCTCTTATTTGAATTTTCATACCTTGATGATGAGATGACTCCTATATTGATGATATATGCATGGTGATTTTAGGGTGTCCTACTGGGTATTTTTATACTCACCCATGAATGGGATATTCTCACACATATCTTATCTTATTCAAATGAAAATCCATTCAATTGGGTTCTTGGTGGAGTGGGAGTAGTCATAGCTTAGATTTAACTAAACAGACTATGGTTCATACTAGTAATCACATCTGGCTATAGTCCCATCATTCTAGTATGTTATAATTTTTTATAGTTTAGGTTGTCTTGTATTTTATCCTTTAAGATTTTTAATTTTATTATCATACTCTGATTGTGGGATTTATATGTATTAAATAATTGATATTAGTTTTACTTTACTTTCAGTATGATATGGATTTTTATTTGTGAGTGTGTGTACCTTAAGTAAACACCTCTTATGTGAGTGTTATGCCTACTCAGTGTTTTCACCAACCCTTAGAATATTAGAGGCAGAATTGGGGAATTTAAACTCAGTATACAACTAACTAGGAGGGCCCAGGTGGGATGGGTCATGATAGAGTGGTATTAGAGGCCGATTTCATTCAACTACTGGAGTTTGGATATTTTTCTATGATATTCATCTGGGATTCATGGAAATAGTATTAAGTGTTTCTAGTTCGGATTTTAGGCTAGGGACTCTAGTGTTGATGCGACAGCTGAAATATCCATAAACCCAGACTTTTACTACTTTATTTTCAAATCAGTACATGTAGGCATTGGTTGGAGGGAAAACATTGATACATGTATCATATAGGAATGGGTTGTGATTTCCATATCCTAATTGTTCTAGGTCCCTAGATATACTTATTGGTCGTGCTATATCTTTTCTATTTCAGGATTCCCCCACAATGATTTCCATTTAAAATTTTGTAGTTGAATCATGAGGATGATCCCCATAGTGATGAGGCTTTGATACATGGAACTATTCATGATGTGGTACCTCTATGTGGTTTTATAGATATACCTCAACCTATCGAGTAGAACATCGTACCAGTATTACTTGTGAATGAGGTGTGTAGGATGAATGCGCTTCCTGATTTTCAATGTCAGTGAACCCTCGGGTTTTGGGGCGAGCTAGGCCCCCAAGTGGATGAGGATTGGCTTGAGGTGGTTACATAAGTTTTTTCACCACATCAGGACACCTGTAGACCAAATGGTGGTCCTATAGGCAATACTTATTCATGGATCCGTTGGGAAATGGTGGGGCCTAGTTTCTTTGTCATATGATGAGGTGAATCTTTCATGAACAAAGTTTGAGCACCTTTTCGGAGTGGATTTTTCTCTAGCTGTGTTATAGGATATACACATCCAAGAGCTTCTATAACTTCATCAGGGTATCACAACTATGGCTGAGTATTCATTTAGGTTCACCAACCTCTCATGATACTCAATAGATATGGTACATGATAAGTTCTTTTTGGGATCAAACCTTTGAGATAGGCTTATAAATATATATTCAAGACATTGTGATACCTCTATTCACTAGTGCAGAAAATGTTTTTTACATCGGTTATTTTTAATTTTTTACGTCGGTTTCTAACCGACGTTAATACGTGCGACGTTATAAATAAGGTTTTTGACGTCGGTTATTTAACAACTGATGTCAAAAACATAAAATCGTGATGTTTATCACGTCAGTTATTTTAGAACCGACGTGATAAAGGTCATGGAGAATGGTTTATCACGTCGGTTCATATAGAACCGACATGATAAACTGGGGTGAGGGGGGTTTATCACGTCGGTTCTATAATAACCGACGTGATAAACCAGGGTGAACATGGTTTATCACGTCGGTTCATATAAAACCGATGTGAAAAACTGGGGGAGGGGGGTTTATCACATCGGTTATTATATAACCGCCATGATAAACCAGAGGGAGGCGGTTTATCACGTCGGTTATTCAATAACCGACATGATAAACCATTGTCCAGTCCATTTATCACGTCGGTTATTCAATAACCGACGTGATAAACCATTCTCCATGCCCTTTATCATGTTGGTTATTAAATAACCGACGTTATAAACCATTCTCCATCCCTTTTATCACGTCGGTTATTAAATAACCGACGTGATAAACCAATCTGCAGGCCTTTTATCACGTCGGTTATTAAATAACCGACGTGATAAACTATTTTCCAGGCATTTTATCATGACGGTTATTAAATAACCGACATGATAAACCCAATTTTTTTTTAACAGAATGCAGTCATCTTCTCTCCACCAGAATCAACCAGAAAACAAATCAAGAAATCGTACCACAAAAACAAAAGTACATCAAAATTAAGCATGTACATAGATAACATATAAAACTTACCCCTAGACAGCATCCACCTTCATTTATACCCCATAGACAGCCCTCCCCCACCCTGTTGGAGCCCTCACCCTCATGTATACCCCCTGGATAGCCCTCCCCCACCCCATTGGAGCTCTCACCCTCATGTATACCCCTTGGACAACCCTCCCCCACCCCATTGGAGCCCCCACCACACTCCTGGACTGCCCCCCGACCCTCGGACACCCCCAAACACCCCTCGACAACCCCCCACCCGCCTGAACAGCACCTCCTCACCCCATCACCCCACTTGATAGCCCCCACCACACCCCTAAACAGCCCCAAACACCCCTGGACAACCCCCCCCCCCCCCACCCCTGGACAGCACTCCCACACCCCTAGACCGGCTTCCCACACCCCTGAACATCCCTGCCACCCCCCAGGACTGTCCCCCCACCCCACCAAACAGCCCTCCCAAGCCGCTGGACACCCCCCTAACCCCACTGAACACACCCCCACACCCTTGTAACCCCTCCCCCACAGACCCAAATCCATACCAGAAAAACCATCAAAAGTAGACCAAAACAAGAAGTAGAGAAAAATTAAACATTCACTTATATAACATTCAAAACTTACACTATCAACTTCAAAAAAAACTAAATCCAACCTAAAAGACTACCAAATACACAATTAAAATGAAAATATTCAAAATTACATTTTACATTACAAAAAACTAAAATTCAATCAAACCTGTAAAATAATTTGACCACTCCACTTGTACGTGTTTGATGTCTTCTGCAGTATAGGGTTGAGGGTCATCAAAAAGCTACAAATGAAAAAGAAGATAGTTAACGTGTATAATGAATAAATCAAATTGAAATATTATGGCAAAGTTTAAGAGGAAATCGTACCAGGTCAAAATTCACAACTGTCCCAGTTGTTATTATTTCATACATAAATCTTAACATATAATATCCACATTCGATGAGGCCTTGTTGTTCATGAAAATTCTGTTTTTAATGAGTGTAAATTCAATATATTATTTTTATGTAATAAATCAAAAAGTAAAAATTATAAATGGAAATTTACCTTCGCATTTATATATTTGATCTTTGCATTTCTTTTCTTTGGGTTTTTTCTAAAGTAGACCCATGCACTGTTAGAAAATAATACGAATGGGGTAAATTTAAAATTCATTATAATATATAAAACTATTGAGAAATTGAAACTTACTTTTCCAATATATTCTTAAAACTTTCCCGCACATCACCATGAACAGAGCATATCCAATAAAGAGCTTTCTCCCTTGGGAAAAAAATCCCTAACATCCAATGATCACTGATAAAAGGAAATTTAATGTTAGTGGTTTTTTATGTTAAAAGATAATTAACTCTTTGAGAGAAATGTGTTTCATACCTCTCACAAAAATGCATCATCCAACATTGTCTGATTATATTCTTTTCAAATCTTTCAGCAATATAAACCATTCTTTGTTCCTCAGTCAATGCACATGCTTCAGGGGAAATCAATTGTGGGTCCATGAATCCATATAATTCTATCAGTTCATTCCTCTCACAAATTTTATAAAGATACCTAATACAAAACATACATAAGTATACATTTTTAATAAATATAACATAGGGAAAAGGTGTTAAGACTTACATGGAAAAAATTTGCACCACGTTGATTCCCAAATTATCTCTAGTAACAAGTTCCATGATATCAGATTTTGTAATCCCCACACTTATTTCACGTCCACAAACATTAGATTCCATTTGAAACTCATAAAAACCCAACAACAAATGTGAATATCTTGACAATCTGTCAAGACCACTGGAATCTGTATCTGATGTCATAGCTTATTGTCTTTGTTGTTGTCTATACAGTATTTCTTTACCTTTGAAGTATTCCTGTGAAAAAAAAAATTGAGAAATATAGTAGTTTTCAAATGATAAAACAACTTTAATAAAAAAATAAAATAAAATATATAACATTCATACCTCTATGGTAATGAGTCGAAGAAGTCTGGATGGCCAAACTAAAAAATGGCCGATACTCTATCCAACTGTCGCCACCTCATCTGTAGGTATTGGTACCCTAGCTGATCTATCTATAATATCATGTACAGTGACCCTCTGATTCTCTACCTCTAATTGTTGATGATGAACTGTATCTCCTATACAATATACCAACCCGTATGCTACTATATGATGTTGAGAATCATCAAAATACAACTCTCAATATGTAGGAAGCTGCGGCGGAGGCGTAGGATAAAAAATGGGGTCCGCAGGCTGAGGTGGGGAAGTGGGAGCTACTGGCGGAGGTGGAGGATAAATAATGGGGTCTGCAGGGGGAGGTGGAGGAGTGGGAGCTGTACTCTGAAATTGTCTTTGCATTTCTGCAAACATAGACTACACCGAATCTCTAATCTTGTCTTCCATCATCACATTAATATTTTGAACTTCAGCCTCCAAGGATTCTATTTTTTTTATAAACCCCCTCAATGTTAGAAGTTGAAGAACGTGGAAACACTTTTCTTACCGATACACCTGCCAGATATCCTCTTACACGACCAGGATGTTCTGGCCTTCCCAATGCTGCAAATAAAATATCTTCCCTCCTAGTAGCTGTAAATGTCCCCTCTGAACTCTGCTCCTCAAGAGAGTCATGTATTAATTAATTGAACATTTCTGTAATGATTGAAACTTATATGAAAAAAAAAGTTAACTTAAATAAATTAAATAGATATCTTACAATCCTCTCAGCTACGATTCTCGATTCTTCCGAAAGATATTTCCCTTTTTTCCATTCCGAGCTCTCTTCCATTTTTCATTTCTAGATGGAGGGGATGGAGGTACCACCTCTCCAGATCTTGAAGACTCATCTCTTAGTTGTTGAAATTTTTCCACCATCATTTTTTCTTCCAATAATGTATACCCTCCCCGAGATAAACTATGAGGGTATACATTTTTAGATTGGATCTCCTGATGAGCTTTCCTTGTTTGCTGTAATTTAAGAATAAGAAATCATTAACAAAACATTAATAAAATCATTTATATAAGAAATTTTATAAAATTTTACATTGCCCTTACCAGAAATGACTCTTTTTTCTACTTTCAAAAAACTATCTCCATGTGTCTTCATCTATAAAAGGATATATACGACATGGATTTTCATGACTCCTATGACCATAAATGAAATCAGATGAGAGGGTTGATTTGAAATCCCTCTATCTCCTGGTAGCCAACGATAAGCATTTCTTCCTGACTCCTCCAGTGTCAGGAATATCAAATGTCATCTGATAAAGAAGAGGTTAAACATATTATATATACTAGAAACATTAAAATAATGGTCAAACAATGACAAATGATCTTACCAAAATAGTCTCTCACAACTGCGAGATAATTGCTTTATCCACACCTCTCCAATCATCATACAGAATGCTTACTTTGGTCTTAGCCTCAGTTGCAACAAAACTCTTAAAATATTTGGCATTCGGACCTCTAGGAATATCATCATCATCAAACTCAACTACTATCCTCTGATACTACGTACGGGCAAGTGATAATTTTGGTAAATGTGTTCACCCATGTTTACCAACCTTTGAACTCTTTGTCGTAATAGGAGCATGTGAATGTCCATCCCCAGAGGTATGACCATCAATATGCTCCTCTCCAGAATCATGTGGTTGATCATCTGAATGATCTGTCATTATCCTTCAAATCAAAAAAACAAACGTCAGTTCACAAATATACAAATTCAAATATTTTAATACTACTGTAATCATAAAATAGAAAATTGTACTAAGTTACATAATAGTAAACATTGGTAATATGGTAAGCATGTTAAACAATGGTAAATATGGCAAAGATGGTCAAGATGGTAAAAATGGAAAAAATGGTAAACCTGGTAAACATTGTAAACATGGTAAAGTAATTGTCAGTGAACAAATATACAAATTAAAATATTTTAATACTACTGTAATCAGAAAATAGAAAAGTGTACTAAGTTACATAATAGTAAACATTAGTAATATGGTAAGCATGTTAACAATGGTAAAGATGGCAAAGATGGTCAAGATGGTAAAAATGGTAAAAATGGTAAAAATGGTAAACCTGGTAAACATTGTAAACATGGTAAAGTAATTGTCAGTGAACAAAAATAAGCATTTTAAAATTAATGTAATGGTTATAAACATGATAAAGTAAACTAAACAAACTTAAAACAAACAAAAACATATACTTATTTTATTTTAAAACATGTTTTAATAAATAAAAAACTTACAATATCTAACATTTATGGAAAAAATAAATGTAAACAAGAAATAAACATATGTTACCTGTAATTTTAGGAATGTACAAATAGATTGTTTTCCCAAATTCCTTCGTCGTGATCGTTCCTTATGGCACAAACTATGTCTTCAACATGATCGTCATTATGTTCTGTTAATATTTCCATGGAAGTAGGGATCTCACATAAATCAGCATATTCATCAAGTTCATCCTCACCAACATATTGTTTTTTCCCTTGTAAAACAATAGCCCACTGCATATCTGATTGATCTACTACATAAAAAATTTGTTTTTCATGTGTTGCCATTATAAAAGAATCAGTTGTGTCTTCCAATCTATTCAGATTAACAAGTGTCATTCCAAATTCATCGTGTCTGATGTTGTTATTACCATTAAACCATTTATAGTTAAAAACGGGAACTTTAATTTTAAATTAATCAACCTCCAATATGTCTTCAATCACTCCATAATATGCATTTGATACAGAAATTGGGTTTTTGTCCTTAGCACTCGAAAAATGCATTGCTTCTACAAACACCAATACACCACTATTCTGAACTGTACTTCTGTTGTCCTGAGATTTTGTATAAAATGTATAACCATTAATGTCATAACCAGACCATGTTATCACATTTAAACATGGACCACCCACTATCCATTTTAATGTCTCTGATACATCTGATCTACCAAACAATGTCTTTTTAATCCATGACAAAAAAGTTTTGTTGTGCTCATTCGAAATCCACATTTCTTACTTCTTTGGATGACATTTTTTCAACTCATTAATATTCAATGTGATATACGGTTGAGCATCATCTATGTTATTCAAGATGTATGATTCTAACTTCTTCATCTGTTCAGCTGACAATGATTTGACTTTCAAGTCGCGAATCCCCTTTCCCTCATTATTAACTCGTTCATGGCGAGATGGAGGCAAACCTATGTGTTGCGCCATAGCCATGTAGCTCGTACAAAACTCTGCTACCTCCTCAGAAATATACTTTTCAATAATGGAGGCTTCAGGTCGATATAGATTTTTAACATACCCCTTTAATATTTTCATATACCTTTCAAAAGGATACATCCAACGAAGATATACAGGTCCACAAAGCTTTATTTCTTGAACCAAATGAATCATTAAATGCACCATTATATCATGAAGAAACTGACAGATGATAATTTTCTCCCTCTTCGATAATGTATGACAAGCTGGGGGAAGAAATGTTCATCTTCCTTTAGGAGTGGGAGCTAACTCCAAACGTATTCACATTGATAGTAAGTCTAATCTTGCATTCAACCCATATTTAGTCTTTCCTTTAATATCTAACAATGTTCCAATCAAAGAATCACAGATATTCTTCTCCACGTGCATGACATCAATATTATGTTTAACTTCATGATACCTCCAATATGGTAGCTCAAAAAAATTGACCTTTTCTTCCAAATATGTCTATCATTACCAGATTTCTGTGTCTTTCCCAATGTCACGTCAAGGTTTTTCACCCTCTCAAAATACAGATCAGGGGATAAAGGTTTTGGAGCAGTATCAAATTCTTGTGAGCCATTGAATGCCTTTTTTAGTCTTCTATAAGAGTGTTCCATAGGCAAAAACTTTCGATGACCCATGTAAACTATTTTCCTCCCATGATGCAATTGACAATAGGACGTTTGTTGTTCGCAAATTGGACATGCTTTATGCCCTTTAACACTGTATCCAGACAAATTTCCATAAGCTGGGAAGTCATTTATAGTGAACAGAAGCACTGCATGCAGTTGAAAATATTCCATTTTATAAGAATCATACACCCTAATACCATCAGCCCATAACAGTTTCAAATCATCAATCAATGGTGACAAGTAAACATCAATATCATTACCGGGTTGCTTTGGACCAAAGATCATTGTACTCAACATGACATATTTGCTCTTCATACAAACTTCAGGAGAGAGGTTGTAAATTACCAATAAAACAGGCCATGAACTATGTGTGCTACTGAGTGTTCGGTATGGATTCATTCCATCTGTGCACAACCCTAGTATGAGATTTCTAATTTAATTTCCAAATGTAGAATATTGTGCATCAATTTTCATCCATTGTGGACAATCAGCTGGATGACGTATTTTTCCATCACATACACGCTCTTCAGCATGCCATCTTAACCTTTTTGCATCATGTGAATTAGCAAATAAACGTTTGAAACGATTAATTATAGGAAGATACCAAAATACCTTTGAAGGGAGCTTTGTAATCTCTACATCAGCCTGTGATTTTTCTTTCACCTTATACCGTGATGTCCCACATTTAGGACACTCTGACAGAAATTCATATTCCTTCCTATATATAATGCAGTCATTCGGACAGGCATGTATTTTCTTGTATCCCAATCCCATCAGGCATAATATTTTCTTGGCTTTGTAATGTGAATCTGGAAGATCGTTATCTTTTGGAAGAATGTCTTTCATCAATTGTAGCAGCTCTGTAAAACTTCTGTCACTCCATCCATGCTTCACCTTCAGGTTAATCAATCTTAACACTGCCGACAAAACCGTAAAATCTATACAACCGGGATATAATGGTTTTTCAACATCACCATATTGACGCGCAACTGTCGGTTCTATATCAATTTGTTCTGCTACAATATCGAAAATCATTTCTTCAATTCCATTGGAGTTACCATCTTGCGAATCATCATCATCAGTGACATTCTGTCCAGTTTCACCATGCCAAATCCAAGGGCTGTAACTCGGATTAAAACCATGACAAATCAGATGATCTTTTATCTCTCTACTTTTCAACTTCTTCATATTCAAACATTTCAGGCATGGACAGAAAAAAATGTCACTACTTAGAACATTTCATTTTGAAAATTCCAAAAAGGCATCAACACCTTCCTCAAATTCATTGCTCATTCGATGTGCCATAATCCAACTTTGACTCATTATTACCTATAACAAATATCAACAAAAAATATATATTTTTAAGATAAGATAAATATATGTTTATATGAAAACAATCATAATTTGAATGTAAAACAATTTAAAATATAAAACAAATCTATAGGTATTTAAAAAAATATGCTTGAATATTATTTTTAAACAAAATATAGTTAGATATAACAGTTTAAATTTCATTGAATCAAAGAAAACCATGACGCCTATATAGTTTAATATTGATTGAGGTTTTGATGTTTTAATATATTAGATAAACTACCTATTTAACATGTTATTAATGGTTTCTGTAGACCCTAAATCCATTTGGTAAATATTTTCACACAATTATAAAAATCAATGGAAGTGTTTTTGGGAGGAATATGTTCAATCAATTGATTTTGATGTCCCATATTCTATAACAAAAGGCAATGTGAATACCAAATCCCTTAGTTTGGTTTTTTATTATCAAAGGGTTTGTGATGAAAAAGAAGAGTATAAGTTGATGTATATGATAAATAAAATACAACTATATTTTATTTATGGTTATGATAGAATGAATTCATACCATATCATTTAGGATATGCTCCCACCAAAAGTAACCCTCATCTATTCGAAATGAATAAATTTAGATAATTATGTATGAATTCATACAAGTATTGTTGTACATAAACCAAAAAGAAGATTATTAGTACTAAAAGTAAAACTAGGAAGAAACAATAAACTCTATATACTCATGAAAGCTGCTCCACAACACTTCCATGCTACTAACATCTATAAAAAACTACAAATTTCTTTTAAAAACTAAAAAAATTGTTTATATTTATGTATGGTGGGCATAACATGTATACATAGTAAGATCCTCCCTAAAACATCTCATGAAAATGTTGAGGAAGCACACTAAAGCCCTATGAAAAAAAGGAATCTAAATAATTAATCTATAAAAATTATCATTTCAATAGTAGGCATAGAATAGTATATAATATAATGGTAAAAAAATCATTTACAGAAATCTGTATACATGATATGGTAATAAAAAACATTACATAGTTGGGTCGAGAGCACCCACTATTTTAAAAATTCATTGGTTGAATGATGATTTTTGGTATACGGATTTCAATAAATAGTTTGTGATTTTGAAGATAATTTTTTTATTACTCATTTATCATTTTAATAAAAATTTATTGAGGCCAACATGTTCAATTATTGAGGTTTGTTCCCAGTCTACATTCTTTGTTCATTTCATCCCTCTTTATTAGACATGTGTCACCAATTTTTTTTAATAGTTGTTCAAAAAATAAAAAATGAATGATCTCTATGAAACTAATAATCAATTAAACAAATTGATACATTGAGTTTAAAATAAGGATCATTGGGGTGATCCAAGTTTTACAATGATGATGTACAATCAATTGATATATCTGATGATGATGGTTCATAGGAATGGATTTTGGTGATGCAGTGCAATGAGGATATATTCCCCAGTAGATTGGATGTATATAATCTAGAAACTACTGAAAAAGTCATAGTCAAAATAAGATATATGATTCATGGGAAATATTGGTAGCCGGATAGTATGCATCGGTAGTATGAGTGGAACCGTATGGGAAACCAGATGTTCTATCAAAATCCTACTATACATGACGTGTATTCAAATGAAGATGGGTTGTGTAGTCCCCTCTATGGATAAGATAGGGTGTCTATATGGAGTTAAATACCATATTTTGTGTGATGAATCCACATTCTTTTTGAACCGTAGTTGGTTAGTTCGGTGGGTACATGGTGTAATTGCCATTGGATCTATATGGAACTACACACAGGTGTGTATCTTTTTTGATACCATGTACACCAAGGTAGATAGATCCAAAAGTATTTTCAATACATGCCTCGGATATTATGTGCCCCACAGACCAGTATTTCAAGGCACATGTCATATAATTTATAAGGTACACATTCTCGACCTAATGGTGCACATCAAAAATCGCAAAACATAATTATAGAATATCCGTGAAAAAAAATGAACGAAATAAATTCGTGGAAGGCTTACTTGAATGTTGCGAGTTGAGATGATAGATTCGAAAGGAGTGAAGAAGATAAACAATGAAGCCAAAATGAGTTTAACACAGGTCGATCGACGAGCCGATTAGGGTTTACCGCGCAAGAGAGACGAGCCGACGGACTGTCAATCAAAAAATTGTAAATGACAGTCCACGGGGCTTTAATTTCTTTAAAACTTTTATAACGTCGGTTATTTTAAAACCGACGTCAAAAACCAACCGCTCTTTGGTTTTTTACGTCGTTTATTTTGTAACCGACATAAAAAACGAGTTATTTACGGGTTTTTTACGTCGGTTATTTTAAAACCGACGTAAAAAACCCCCCCGTGCTTTGGTTTTTTACGTCGTTTTTTTATAACCGATGTAAAAAATGCATAGATATCTCGTTTTTTACGTCGGTTATTTGGAAACCGACGTAAAAAACCAAATATTTACGCATTTTTTACGTCGGTTATCCCTATAACCGACGTAAAAAACCAAAGCCTGGGGGGCTTTTTTATGTCGGTTATAAAATAACCGACGTAAAAAACCCCGCTCTTTGGTTTTTTATGTCAGTTATCACATAGAAGACGTAAAAAACGCGTAGATATCGGGTTTTTTACGTCGGTTTCCAAATAACCGACGTAAAAAACCCCACGTGCATTGGTTTTTTAAGTCAGTTATAGGATAACTGACGTAAAAAATGAACAGGCGCGATTTGTAACGTCGGTTATGAAAATAACTGACGTGAAAAATATACTCGCCGCATGTTTTACGTCGGTTATATATAACCGATGTAAAAAATGGTGACGTAAAAAACGTTTTATGCACTAGTGATTCATTCTTATCTATTCTATGGTACTAGAACATGATTTGGTAGTAGAGAGCTTTCTAGCCAAGCAGACACTAGTGGTTGGTGCTAAAAATTGGCACATAAGAGTTGTGACTTCGGTAGTGGGTATCTGATGGAAGACATGGGGATCTATACATGTGATATGTTTCAGTAAAGGATCATGGGATAGAGGGTCCATAGTTCAAGGATCATAGGATAGTTCTACTCAACCTAGGGAGAAGCAGTTCTACTCTTATTATGGTTGGGGATGTCTCATGTTGGATTGTATATCCTATCATACAATTGATCGAGAAATAGTGGATAGACTACCTAGGTAAAGGCAACGATAGTATCAAGGAGTTATATTGGGTAGTGGACTTGGAAGAGAATCATAGAGAGTAGTTTGAGGTGATATACAGTTTGAATTTTTTCTAGACCCCCCCCCCCAGGTGTTCCCATTCAGGCTTAGGGAGCAGTTGGACAGTGGCGAGGATAATTGTAGGTAGTGGAGGCCTGCGAACTAGAAGCTCTAGAGATTATTATAGGTATGATATATGTCTTTTAAAACTTATTTTTAGTTTTTATAAACATAGGTTTGATCCACTCTTTTCTTACTACATCTCTAGTTTGAGACTGAGATATTCTAGTTAAGACATTGGATCAACCTTTACACTTAGGGAATCCTATCGGAGGTAACTCAGTGATCACACACTTCTATTGATTATGTGATATAACACTTGGAGGGGGAGATATTCTTATGGGATCTATTTTTATCAGTGATTAGGCCTTATGAAATCATATTAGGCATGGACTTACTATAAATAATTCATGCACTGATTAAACATTTTATGTGGAGGATGCAGTGTGTTTGCATATATGGGATGAGGTTTTCCTTTGTAGGTGAGTATGAGAACCAGGAAGATCTTGATTGACTCATACATAGGATATTATAGATGATTACTCACTATTTATCTAGAACGACTCTTGGAGTAATATAATGTATGGGATATAAATTTCCAGCGGTGGTGGAAGAGTATGAGGATATCTTTCCTCAGGATGTTTTGGGCTTACCTACCCACCGAGAGATAGAATTATACATAGAATTACACCCTGGGATTACCATAATATATGCATTATAATATCATATGGATCCTATAGATCTTCTTGTGCTAAGGTGGTAGTTAAAGGACTTATATAAAAAGGTATTTTTTAGACCCATTATGTCACCCTCGGTAGCCCCAATTCTATTGTCTGATAAATTGGATGGGAACTTGAGGTTGTGCATGGATTATAAACTCCTAAACTAGGAGATTATAAATAATAAGTATCCACTATCGAGGATATATGACCTCTTCAATCAGTTGAGAGAGGTGTGATGGTTCTCAAAGATTGACCTCAGATCATGTTATCACCAGTTTCAGGTATGGGATGGGGATATACCGAAGATGGAATTCAGATTTCTCTATGGTAACTATGAGTACTTGGTGATTCCATTTGGGGTAAAAAATGCCCCATAATGTTCATGGGACTCATGAATCATACCATTTATCCTTTCCTAGAATGATTTCTATTAGTCTTCATTGATGACACCTTTGTGTACTCAGTGTCTGAGGAGAAGAAAACAATACACATGAATATGGTTCTAGACTTACACTGAGAGAACTAACTTTATGGGAATATCTTGAAGTTTCATTTCTAGATTCAGGAAGTCTACTTTATAGGACATGTCATCTTAGAAGAGGGAGTAGCAGTAGACCAATTAAAGGTTGAGGTAGTATTATCTTGGGATCCACCCAAGAGTGTTATGGAGGTTCAGAGATTCCTTAGGTTTGTAGGCTATTGCAGGTGATTAATGCCTAATTTCTCTAGGATATAAACACTTTTTACTTCTTTAACCTAAAAGGGGAAGACTTTTTTATGAAAAGTTTCTAGTAGTATTTTTTTGAGTTGAGGCAGAAGTTGAAGAGAGGCCACATCTTAATATTTACAAAGGATGGTGTCAAGTGCATAGTTTTTTTCAATTCCTTAGGGACCATAATTGAATGTGTTATTATATAGAGGTAAATGGTGATTGAATATGGGTTTAGGTAGTTGAGACATCATGAGTATAACTATGTAACACATAGTATATAGTTTTCATTGGTAGTCTTCACCTTAAATATGTTTCGACACTATCTTATGAGTGAGAATTTTATCATCTATTCTGACCAAAAGAGTCTCAAGTATATCTTCTCTCAAAAGGACCTTAACTTGAGATACATTAAATGGATATATTTCCTCTATTAATATAAATTTTAGATGGTTTATAACCCTAGTAAGGAGAATTTAGTATAATATTCTCTCAGTATGAGATATTTTTCTCAGTTGTTGTCCAAGGCATTAGAGTAGTTATCCTTGTTTTATTTTTCCTTAGTAGATGAGGATGTTACAGCTTACCTATAGTCGATGTTTGTTACCCCTACATATATATAGTGAGTTAGTGAGGATAATCATGGATATATTTATTGTGAGACCGTGAATACTTAGATATCTGTTGGATGTTCTCCAGATGGATTTTCTAAAGGTGGAGAGAATGTTATCCTTTTCAGATATTGGATGATGATACCAATGATTTTTTGGTAGGAGGTTCTAATGGAGTTTAATAAATCTACTTTGTTGGTACATATAGGTGTGGTGAATATATATCATTACCTTCTACATTATCTCTAGTGGCTAGGGATAAAGAAATGTGTAGTAGATTTTGTCTTTTGATGCCTCACTTATCATCAGGTGAAGTTTGATCACTGGGTTCTATTGAGTTTAGCTCAACCCATTGATATTCTAGAGTAGGAGAGGGATGGGGTATCTATGGACTTTTTGAAAGGTTTAACACTTAAATCTAGAAAAAATGACGACATTGGGGTGATCATAAAATGAATCACCAAGGAGTCCCACTTCCTAACTATATAAGAGAAGATTTTAATAGAGATATTTAGATATCTTTATGTGTAGGTTATAATATGACTCCATGGATTTCCCTTGAAGATCGTTTCATACTATAATTTTCACTTCACATCATGATTATATAGAGGATTTCAAGAGGTCTTTGGGACTCAGTTATGATTTATCTTGACATTTCACCACCAGATTAACAACTAGATTGAGTAGACTATTTAGGTTATAGGGGACATGGTGTGATATTGGATGTTGGACTTTTTCCATAGTTGGGATGATCACCTACCCTTGGTGGAGTTTTTATACAACAATATATACTATTACACCATCAGTATGGAACTATTTGATACCTTTTATAGGTGGCCCTGAAGGTCTCCACTATATTGGGCTAATCCAATAAAGTCAAAACTCATGAGCCTAGAGTTGGTGTGAGAAATGAAAAAGAAGGTATAGATTATTCAGGAGTGAATTAAGACTACCTAAATCCATCATGAGTCTTATATGAACCAATAAGTAAGTAACTTGTAGTTATATAAAGGAGACCATGAGTTCCTAAAGGTATCACAACGAAGTAGATTGCTAATATTTATCCAAAGTGGAAATATATCTATGAGATTTAGTGGCCCTATCCTGATACTACATAAAGTCGGTGAGGTGTCATACCTCTTGGTTCCACCACCATAGTTAAACCGGGTATATAGAATCTTCCTCATGTCGTAAATGATGAGGTATGTGCATGACCTATCACATGTTATCGACTGGGGTGAGTTTTACATCAAGAATGGAGCTACCTTTGTGGAGTACCTAGTAGAGATCAAGGATCAGCAGGATAAGATACTTTATGGGTGACAGATTCCCCTAGTACATGTCTATTGGTAGCATGGGAATCTTCCAGAGAGAACCTGGGAGTGGGATACCTAGATGAGAGATCAGTACCTGCATATTTTTTATTAGTCTTTTTTTTATTTTTGGGATGAAAAACCCCATGGTGTGGATAATTTAAAACCACTATTTTTTCATGTAATTATTTATAATATATCCAGTAATATTTTCAAAACTAGACTCTCAGATGGTGTGAGATTCCAAGACCCAGTGAACCAGGTATTGATATTATAAAAATATAAAATAAATTAATGTCACACATGCATAGTTTTCCTAAAATAGTGGAATAACTATTAAATAGATTCCTTAATCATAAATATGAGGCCTCCATTGATTCTAAAAAATGGTATTTACCCTAGGCGCGATATAATATTTTTCAACGTTGGGCATTTGTTAAAAATTTATTGTGGGTGCAAATAATAAATTATTTTAATTATTTATTTTATTATTTTTTGATGCAACAGACTAGACTCCTCGATAAATATATGGATATAAATAAATGATAGGGTTAATTACATAACCCTACGATCATAATAGGAGTTGTTTTAGGAGATCTTGGTGAATGAAAATGTATTAATATCTTGATCAAGGATCATCTCACAAACGGAGTTTGTGGATCTCACCAGTGACGTTGAAGTGTCCATGTTCTTCATCAGCGATCTATCCAACCTGAGGTAGGATGTTATCTTATGTTAATTTCTTCCATGTTTATTATCTCATGATGAAATCAAATAAAATCAACCAACAGATTGATTTTCATATCAATCAAGTTGTGGGTGAGGGTTTATTAGTGGGATTTGGGAAATTCTTTTATTGTTTATTATTGGTTTATTTGTTCATAATTCTAATGGGAATTTATATATTCCAATCCAAACAATGATCGAGTTTCTTTACTCACCTTGTTTTTTGTGAATTTTTCTCTCCCCGTTATTTTTACGTTCATCACTAATGTTTCCTTTGGTTGGTGGTTTGAAAAATACCCAGTAATCAATCATTATACAGCCGTTATTCAGATAAGTAGTTTGATATCATGGTTTCTATTTAATATTTGATGATAGAATCATGATATGAATGTAATGAAAATGGATCAAGAGTGGATCGGCATCCTTCATGTGTGGTTTGGAGTATGACAATGGTGTGGGGATACTAGAGACGTTTTCTAGGTGGATCGGAAGCTGAAATATGGTCATAGAATATGATGAAGCTTGTTCAATCATAGATCCACGCTTCTCAGTGATATTAGTGTCATAAATAAAGGGAGAAATTGGTGGAATTAGAAATCCATGAAGACCCACAGGTTCTGGAAATTCCTGCATTACACGACATGTAATCCAAAGAACACACGTCACGCAACCCCATATAAAGAACTGAGGTTTTATTAGAGAATAAAGGATCAAACACCATGTGACAAGTATCACACACTATGTGTCCAAACCTAGAGAATATCCATATACCATCGAGTATATAGGCATGGTTAGAGTACGTGGGCTAAGCCGTGTACTTGGACGTAACCTCGAGTACATAAGCATGGCCTAAAGTACATGAGAATGATCAGGTGTACACATTCATGGGTTAGATGACCTATACATATTGTGTACCCTTTAGGTAAACATTGTATATATGGAGTCACATTTTGTGTGAGACTATAATACCTGAATAGGACCTGAGGAGGCAATACATGTAATGCACCCCCTAGTGCATGTCGTTTACTTCCCATAGGGTGGTCTGAGGCCCCTTTTCTCTTTATTTTAGACCAATTTCCTTAAGGTGCATTCCCTAAATCCATACCTATGAGGTTATAGCATTGAATTACATCCTAAAATAAGGATTTGTATCCCCTATAAGGGATTATTCTTGGATAGAGTTACAGGAATCCCTCCGTGAGGCCCGAGGTGGGATCCTCTATTGTCTTTTTTCCTAAGTGGGGTTCCAAAAATTGGCATGACCAATATACACATGTGTCAATCCCCTACTTAACGGGTTATTCCAGATTGGGTTTTCGGTATACCCCTGTAGCCTTGGGTGTGATCCCCCATCTGTGTATCAATCTCTTTATAATTCCACCATATAATTCTTCATGGAGATACATGACGAGCATGGCATCACATATGGACACCATTTGTGCTATCAAACTCATGTAGTGACTTCTCTTATATGACTGTTACCAATTAACTCTTGAGTAGGAATCTTGGGATGTAAATTTGGTTGTGACCTTACCTTGATACTTAGTGTCTATTATGATTATATCTATTTTATTTATTGTGTGTCTCATATTTTGATTGAAAAACCTTGGTAATGATCTATCAATTGTCTTTATGCTATATGCTTAGTGATTTTTAGGTTTCTTACTGGGTATTGTTATAATAACCACTTCATGGGTTATGCCTGCACATGTCATATCTTATGCAGATGAAATGTTGTTCAATGGGGTTCTTTCTAGACTAGGAGTGAACGAATATTATATTGGTCTAGATATCCCATGGTTCATACTAGTGGTCACATTTAAATATATTCCCCTCAATATAGTAGGTTATAATTTTTTACATTTTGGTGGGATTTTATTTGACTCTTTATGATTTTTAGTTAAATTTTCGTACTCTAATTGGGGTTTTTAAATGTATTCATGAATTGGTTTCAGTTTTACTTTAATTTCAAAACTTTATGGGTTTGGAGTCATATACATGTATAAATGTACCTTAGGGTAATGCCTCCCATGTGAATTTTATGTCTACTCAGTGGTTTTCACCAGCCTATGGCATATTGGAGGTAATCTTGGGGTAGTCACACTCAGCTTACCACTGTCCAAGTAGGCCCTCATGGGATGGTTCATGAAAGTTACTAACCTAAATTAAAATCCAATTATATATATAAATAAAAATATTCATCTCATTCATAATGTACATAAAACCCTTTCATGTAAAGATTTAGAATTATCTAAAATCAGCAATCTTCATATGAGTAAGCCTGGAGCCATAGATAGTGAACCCTCACTTTTCTTGATAAGGCATAAGCCTCCAAGCTAGTAAGTAGTCTTACCCAAAGTCTTTATACCCAGTGATACTTTACTCAAGAGAGATCTTAATCCCATCTTAATTCCAACACATAATATGTACAAATCGTAGTTAACCACTTAATTCAATATTAAAACTTAATACAAGAAAAATTCATGATAGAATAAAACTGAATCCATTATCATACCTATCATGTAATTCCTTATTTTCATGTATGATAATATCTACAGGTAGTTTAAAGAACTATAAAATAAAGCATACACATAAATATTCATAGTATAAAAATTATATCTATGAAAAAAACTAGGAATACCTTTTAGATAAATGAACAATTCATAAATTTAAACATGAGATAAATATTCATGAAAAAATTCACAAATAAAGTTAAAAATAAACAATTTATAATTTAGTTATTCGTTATGGTAATTCCATAATTTAAATAATTATAAAAACTTTATATTTATTATCAATATGAACTCTTTATATAGTTCATTATATGTAACTTTAAATATATTATATTAATTAGAATGTAAACATTTTATATTATTATGTAAACAATTTTACATGATCTAAATATCACATATTTAATATTATTTAAACCTTGATAAAATAAATCATTAAAACTCATTTTGATTCAATAGAGATTATCTCCCAAGTAAGGTCTTAATTTGAACAATTAAAATTTTATAATTATCAAAAATTCATAATTAAATATAAACTTTTTATATTTTTTTTTATTATAAAAAAAATTAAAAAAAATACTTTTATATTTTATAAATAAGCACTTTACTTATAAATTATAATGAATTCCATATAATTTTTTAAAAATTATTTCATTATTAAATTTTAAAATTATAAATATTTATTCACTAAATGTTTCATGAACATTTAAATAATTAATTATATAAAATTTATATTTAATAAATTTATAAACACATTTATAAATTAAACAATATTCTAAAATATCTTTTTCTATAATTTATAAAAAAATTATTAATTATAAAATTCAATTCATAATTTAATTTTAGGAAAAACAAAAAAATTCTATTTGTAAACCCTATGTAAAATTAAACATGGTGACCTACATCGAATTAAATATGTGGTGCCTACATGTGATTAATCTTTTAGTTACTAGGTTTGAAGTGGACTAAAATGTCTCACATAACATTAATCCAAGAATTTCGTGACATTAAATCAGTGGCTACATAATATTAACATTACATGACACATATAATCGTGCATAATATTAAATAATACTATTCTCACACAGGGTGTCTTCATAAGGAGAAAAGCAATGCATGATGGTTTTCTATGAAAATAATTAATGTTAATCTCATGAAACATATGGAATATCACTTTATTATAAGGGTGTGCATAGGATTAATCTAATATTATATAAAAATGTGAAGGATTAACTTGCATGAGATTAACTTATTTCCATGGTGTATATGTAATAATAGTGAGGGAAC
This sequence comes from Viscum album, assembly GCA_963277665.1. Lineage (NCBI taxonomy): Eukaryota > Viridiplantae > Streptophyta > Magnoliopsida > Santalales > Viscaceae > Viscum > Viscum album. The sequence continues at coordinate 3,018,423 of OY728122.1, read as the reverse complement.
TAAGAAACCTATGTGGGATTAATACATCATTTCTAATTATAAAAATCCATGTATAAGATTAACCTCACGCGCTATAGTCCTTGCATAACATTAATCCTTGATAATTATTATATGTGATATAACCACTATAAGAATGATTTAGTGCCTATTATAAGTCATGATACCACTCTTCCACTGCCATTAATTTTTAATGACACGCACTGAGTCATATGAGATAATACAATGGTCTTTTTCTTTTGTTGTAACAAAAACTCTCCATTTTTAACATGATTTCATGTTTCAAGTCACATGAAAAATATTTGATACCACTATTTGATTTCTTAGGATATTTAAATGATTAAAATAAGTAGTTAAATAAAGAAGAAACCATAAACTATGATCTACCATGTAAGATATGTGAAACCATGAAACCTGAAAATGAAGAACCTATCATGAATATCTTACACCAATGTTGTTACAACTCTATCTTCAATGTTAGTGGTTGATGAAGATCACATAAGAGGAAGTTGAATGAAATCCCTCCTCTGAAGTGTATCTAAGGGATGGATAAATCACCCATCGCATGGGTGGAAAAATCCTACCTTCCATGACATGTTAGCGTCTCGGTGGTAAAGGAAGGTGGGGATAATAGCTTTAGTATGGAGTGAGGTTTGGTTAGTTTCATGTTGAGTATCACACTCAAACCCAATGGTAGTGGCCCTTTAAATAAACCTCAAGGACACTCCTCAAGTATTTATGCATTCACTCTATAACAAACCAAACATTTATAAATGAAATACCATTTTTAAATGAGTAAATTCCTTATTAAGAAATGAAATTATAGAAAAAACATGCACTACTTTGGTTATTTTAGACGATTATAAGTTATATCCTACAGAATTTAAAAGATCTCTAATTATCATAATCATTGATATCATATCCATTATATAGTTATCGTATAATTATTATATATATAGGGTTATGATAAATCCATTTGACACGTACAAAGGAAGTGATGGCCTCGACCAGTAGGATCATACACTATGAAGCCCATTTATTAGAGCTTTTGAGGGAGATAGCATCACTAGGATTTGACAATGACCGATCCCAAGATGGGATTCAATAGATAAAACATAATCAAAACCATTTATTGTATAATTTAAAGAACTTAATATCATGACCAAAACTATGTCCACTGAACCACCCTAATAAAATCTCACCATCACACACCTTACCCTTAGGGAATTAACTTGTGTTATAAAGGTCTTTATATCTAGACCTTAACATAATGAATTTTTAGATTTTTATTTTTAATAAAATAATGATTATATATATTTTTTTTATTACTTTATAATTATTAAATAATAATTTTGATAAAAAATTGATTTTAATACAATGAAACAAAAATTGTATTTTTGGGAAATATATAGTTTCAATCAAGACAATATTTTTTATGAATTTGATAATTTTTTTAATTAAATTATATTTTAATAAAATATCATTATTAAAAAATATTTATTAAATTTAAATTTCAATATATTTTTATAAATTCAAATGTTCATAAGGGTTAGAAAATTTTTATTCTCAAAAACCCAGTATTTTTTTATAAATGAGGGTTTTTTATTTAAAAGTGTAAATTTTCATATTTAGAGAATTATTTTTATAAAATAAATATTTTTTTAAAATTAGTATATTGAAATCATCCAATGGTTAATTTTTCATAATTTTATGAGACAGATAAATTTTTTTGGTAAATATTAAATACGGTATAATTATACAGTATGTATTATGAAATCATAAAAGCCTAAAAGTGTTGTAATAAATACCATAAATTTTATACCCAAACCAAATATTGTTTTCCCTTTCAAATAATGTGTTTTTGAAGTTATTTTATTAATTTTATAACCCTTAATGAATCCTCCAAAACCTATATTATATTTTAAGGTTTTAAAATCAATTATTTATAAACATGACTCGCTTCTACATCACTAAGGGTATTATTTTAATGATTTCAGTTCTTATCCCTATAAAATAAGGAAATAAACTCCTATTTTTCAAAAACCATGGTCAAAAACCATATAAAGGTTTTTGGTTTTGATTATTTACTCATATATAGTCCAAAACCTAAGTTTTTAAATTAATAAATAATTCTCATCTCTTTTTCTATAAAAACTCAGCCAACCTCCCATTCATCTTCAATAAAAACCCTTTTATCATGAATTTACTGTACCTTAACTCTATATATCCCTACCAAGGTTTTCTCAAACTCATTAAAAATCCTTCTAAATATTTTATAATCACCCTCTCAAAGTAAGGGACTCTATCCTCTTCTTTATATTTCAAGTACCTTCTTTGTACTAATCCCCTTTTGATTTCCAATTCTCCGAATTGTAATGTTATTTACACATCCCTTTACTATACTTATTATTTAAATTTAATTAGAGAACTCATTTCCCTCTTATTTAACCCTTCTATAAACCTTTATATACACTTATTATGCTTCTAAAATTATATTGTGATTTTCCATTCTAAGCATTTGTAAAGTGAATACCCATCCCCATTTCCACTAAATGTTATTAACCTAGATTTACTTATCTTAAATTTATTGGGTACTTATATTTATATAACCCACACTCCTAAATCATGGTATTAAAATTTATTAAATACATTCTTTTGGTGTATGATATATGTGTAACACTTATGCATGTACATGATATGAATGTGATGAGTGGTTCCAAAATTATATAGATCTCCAATGAATTGGGTAATGTTTTTATCTCAGGACATTCCATGTATGGAATATGATAGTTTATTATAAGAACACTATGTTATGATGCCTTTGATGTTATCCTTGACTTATTCTTATGATGTCATGTTTTATGTTGTTTCCACATTCTCATGTTGCCTTTATGTTATCATCTTTTATCATGATTCAATATTCAATTTTATAATTCTAAACCATATTATGTTATCTTGATATGCCTATAAACTCACATGTATTACATTCATAATTTTATAATTTTAGTATTCCTTTACTGTACTATATAGGTCACCCCTTTCTTATATACATCATCAGGTTATCCCATGCAGTTTTAAAAGATCAAGGAAATTTAAAGGGGAATGTTATCTACTCACACCTCTGAGCGGCTTCACGTTTCCCTCCGCGGTGTCTAGGGTTTCCTTTTCAGCTTCTCTTTCCCTTCCCCCTCCGGCCTAATCGGTCTCTTGTGGGCTGCCTTCAAATCGCCTTAGTGTGTTGCAGCTTGGTTGGACTTCGGATCATATCGGCGCGTTGCATCTTGGTTGGCTTTCTCCGGATCATCTCAGCATGATGCGGCAGTGATGGTACGATGTGGTGGAGTTACGGAGTGGTTCTGTGGTGTCTTCGGCTTTGGCGAAGACTCATCTGGTGGAACACCAACTTCATATCGGTTCGGAGGGTTGGCGACGCAGCGCGCGGCTCAGATCAGCAGGGCTCAGTCCATGCGGTCGTTGGATCTGGCTTCGGTGCGGTCAGGAGCAGTTGGGTGCTGCATCTGGTGTGTGGTTGGTAATGGTCGGCGACGGATCTAGAGAGGCCGGAGGGGGGAGGTCATGGTCTCTGGAATTTTTTGTGAAGTTCATGTATGAAGATTTTGTGTTATATCATTTGGTATAGTTGGCCATGTTTTTTTGTGATCCCTGCTGGTTGTTGTGGTTTTCGGAGTTGGATTTGGGGCTGTGCGCTTATGGTGTCGATTCTAGATTTCAGTGTGTGGAATTGGTGTTGGTTTGAATGATTTGCAGTGTGGTTGTGTTTTATGATGGTTTGATGTGGTTTAATCTGTTGGAATGGAGATGCACGTGGACTTGACCTCATGGATCAGACCTCAGAGGAGGATTTCAGAGCTCGTTGTTCATATTTACACTGCTTTACGGATTTGGATGTTTGAGAGGGTATGGCGTCAGCCATCGGATCAGGCCTGTGCTTTGACATAGGACACTTGCTAGTTGTTCAGCTATGTATTGATGGAGATTTTTATCATGTGTTTATGCTGGGGAGGGGTGATCCATGTTTTCTGTTTGGTTTGTCTCTTTTTACCTTCAGGTAATGATTTGTTTTATGTCCATGATGTCTTTTTGGGTTCTTCCCCTTCTTCCCTTAAAAGGGGGTTTTCTTATAATAAAAAAATTACAGGCCTTCGGTATGTTGGATGTCAAGGAAATTTAAAGGCATGTTATTTAGTTTTAGGTCATTTATTTATATTTTTTTTCAATTTTGTATGATATGTACCTAATTTCCTAAATAAATTATGCTTTATGATCTTTTGGGGTTTTATTTAGTGTATCTTTATGAAATAAATCATGAAATAAAGTGTATAAACGATATGGGTTGTCATAGTTGGTATCAGAGAAAGGTATAGTTATTTTTTGGGGATTAGGATTAGAAAACTCTAGTGAAATCCTTATCTATAAGACTAAAAATAGGAAAACATTCCTAAATTTTGTTAAATTATATAGTAAGTGGTTTCCAAGAAAATGCATCCATGTATAGACACTACAAGTGGATATGGCTCTAGAACAGTTGTAATTAGGGGTAATAAACCTAAAATGGGTGCATTGAGCTAGGCTTGATCATCACCTGGTGAATAAAAAAGAGTCCTTTTTGTACATTTGGTTTAAAAATCCCAAGGGATGTTCTTTTTTAAATTCACAATCTCATTACAAACCATTATTAATGGGACAAAAGTGACCATAATACTTTATGTTAGGAAATAGATCATGGATAACTTAGATTGAAACCTATAAATTCATAGTTTAAGTAATATATGTTAGTTATGATTTATCTATATAATGTTCATGGTTTCTCATTTATTTTTTTAATAGTTTAAAAGTTTTAATCTCAAATTTTTTCCTTTATTTTTTAGTTAGTGGCTGTAAATAGAAAGAATCGAGTCAATAACCAGTGTAACGAGCAATGTGTTGACTTCCCAAATGAGATTTCCAACCTAAGAGGAGAAAAATCAGGGAACTTAATGGAAATTAGTTCTCAATTAACTCAAGTTTTTAACAAAAACATAAATCATTGGGAAAACCCACATCCCTTAAGAAGGAGAAAGTTTCAACTGAGACCTTTATATGACAAAGGCCTCAAACTTTCATTGGATCTTCTAATCCTTTAATCAAATAAAAATTGATCAAATAAATTAAAAGTATATTCTACTTCCTTAAATTCTTTGAGAAAGAGAAGTTTGTGCTATAATTTTATCATTAGGAGGGATAATTTGATCAATGGTGGATGCTGATAAAAAATGTGAAGCCTGAGGAAGAGATCAAAGTGATGGAATTGAAATAATTATAAAAAAATTGATAAGTATTTTCCTCACACTCTCTGACTTAAAATGGGGAGGGATTTCCTCTCTCTCAAGAAAAAGGGTGATGAGTCTGTTAGGGAATATGGGGAAAATTCACAAGACCTACACGGTACACCTCCACCTTTATCATTTCTCCTAAGTTTAAACTTTACTGCTTCTTTAGTGGGTTAAATCCAAGTCTATGAAAATCATTGGTGATTTGGTACTTTAATGGCTATGAAGAAATTTCCTAATGTTCCCTCAAATTTGAAATGAAGATAAGAAAATATCAATGGTCTCATGGGTCTAGAGATAAGAAATAGAGAATAGATTTTAATTTTGACAGTGAGACAAAAAATAATCATGGGGGAAATAAAGTATAATATCCCACTTTTAAAAAGTTAGGGAAGAATAATCCTAGAAATTTCTTGAAGGGGACAAGGAAATGCTTTAGTTGCAGGAAGGAAGGGAACCAAGGTAGCAATTTTCAGAAGGAGAAACCCACTAATTACATGGAATAAAGTAATGATACAATAAAATCTCAGCCTATTTTCCAATGTTTAAACTACAAGTAACAATGGAACTATGTGAATCAATTCACTAATCCAAGTGTTGTTGATAACAATCAGCAACAACAATCTACAAGGCCTGGAGAGAAAGGGAGAGATTATTCCATCACAACTACTGAGGCAGATCCCAAAAATAAGTGGTGACTATTATACTACTTATTCATTCAAGGATAGAGAAAGTAAAATTTGATTTTGGTTCTATACATTCCTTCATATCATTCAAGTTTAATAGAACTATTCAAACACTATTACAATAATAGAAGTAGAGTTATCGATGAAAATGAAAAATGGGGCTTTTATTTCATCCCAAGTATAAAACTCCTCCCCTATAAAAAAATTTTAGCTAAATTTCATTGAAAATGTTGTGATACTCACTTTATCATAATTTAATGCTATTCTGGGAATAGATTTATTTTCCTTCTATAGATCCAATATAAATTATCAAGATAAGAAAATCACCCTCTTTGTCTTAAATGTACTAAGGAGGAGTATAAATATCATTTAGTATCATCATCTAAATCATGGATATTATTTCCTTTTGAGAAATCATATATGGAAAAAATGATTAAGACTAAGGAAAAGATCATCCTTGATGGCATTCCTTTTGTAAGGGAATTCACCGATGTGTTTCCCAAATAATTTCCTAATCTTTATCCTAGCTTAGAGGTTGAGTTCTCTATAAAACTTATACTTAGAGATTTCATAATATTCAAGACTCCATATAGAATAAAAATTATTAACTTGAGGATCTAAAGAAATAACTATAGGATAATCAAGATAAAAAATTTATACACCCAAGTTCTTTACCATGTGGTGCATTGATCCTCTTTATTAAGAAGAATGATGGGTCAATTCACCTCTATATTAACTATCATGAACTCAATGAAATCAAAATAAAGAAAAAGTATCCTCTACCACAGATTAATGACTTGTTCAATCAGATACATGTATCCCATTACTTATCTAAGGTGGATCTTCAATCGAGATATTATCAAGTAAAGGTGAAGAGAGAGGATATCCCTAAGACTATTTTTTATATAAGTTATTAACACTAAGAGTTCATAGTGAAGCCATTTGGAATCAGTAATTCTCCATAAATCTTTATAAACTTAATGAATAGAGTATTTATGGGCTACCTTGAAATTTTTTTGGTAGTATTTATAGATGATATTCTTATCTACTCCAAAATAAATAAGGATTATGAAGATAATTTGGATTTTATACTAAAGGAATTATGGAAAGAAAGAAGGTATTCAAAGTCTAGTAAATGCATGTTTTGGATGGAGAAAGCAACATTCTTGGGGAATGTTATCACTAGAAAAGGGATGTATATGTATTCATTAAAAATAGAGGAATGGAAGGATTTCCCAAACCAACCTTTCTAATGGAAATCCATAGTTTCTTGGATTACTTGGGTACTATCATTGATTTGTGAGAAACTCATGATGATTGTAAATCCTATTAACCAAGATAACTCAGAATGTGGTAAATTTTGTATGGAATGATGAATGTGAATAAATATTTAAAGAGATGAATAAGGGGATAATCACTACACCTATGCTCCCATCACCCACCATTGGGGAAGGATTTGTGATCTATAGCAATGAGTCCAAAAAGGGCTTGGATTTTGTACTCATACAATATGAATAATTGATATACTATTACTCCCTCCAATTAAAGATCCTAATAAAAACTACCTAGTGAATGATCTAGAATTGTCTACAGTAATATTCATACTGATGATTTGGTGACATTATCTCTATGGGGAGAATTATTACATATATACGAATCATAAAAGGATGAAGTATATATTCACACAAAATGAGCTCAGTATGTGACAAATAATGTGGTTAGAAATGATCAAGGATGGTGATTGTTCAATCTATTACGATCCGAGGAAGGAGAAAAAAGTGGAAGATGTTCTGAGTAAAAAGGATCCTGCAACCCTATCCATAATTATAATTGTAAGTGATCTAAGATTTTTGGACATACAGAGGATGGACATGGGAATAATAAAATTATCTTCATCCTACCTTTATCAAATGACTTATCAACCATCTATTATTGAGAGGATCAAGGAGGATCAAAATGATGATGAGGTGTTGCAGAAAAAAGTAAAAAAATCTAGATTTTAACTTTTCTAAATATAGAGTTATAATTTTTGGAACTTTTACATGTGTCCCATAAAAACTGAAACTGAATAGATAAATTATGGATGATGCACATAGATCATCCTTCTCTATTCATCCATGAATTACTAAGATGTATATATATTTGAAGCAATACTTTTGGTGGGATAATATAAAGAGATAGATTGTTAAATTGGTATCACTATTCTTAGTATTCCAACAAGTCAAGGATGAATGATATAATTATTAGGGTATGATGAAACCATTTCACTTAAAAATATATAAATGGGAAAACATAACCATGTATTTCATTATAGGACTCCCTAGGACCCCTAAAGGAAATAACTTCATCTGGGTGGTAGTCAATCACCTTACCAAGTTAGTGTATTTCATTACTATCAATGATGATTTATCTCTTAAAAAACTTACCAATATATACATAAGGGAAGTGGTACAACTATATGGAGTTTCACTCTCTATTATAATTTATTGAGATCTGAGTTTTACCTCAAGGTTTTGTAGAAGACTTCAACAAGCGTTGGATACATAACTGAGCTTCAACACTACTTATCACCCTCAGATGGGTGGTAATTCTGAATGAACCATTAAAACTCTAGAGGATATGTTGAGATCTTATTCAATGGATTTACAAGGATGTTGGGATCAACACCTTCCCCTAGTGGAGTAACCATATAACAACGGTTTCCATTCTATAATTCAAATAGAACCTTATGAGGCTCTATCTAAAAAGAGGTGTCAGACTCCAACATGTTGGGATGAAGTTGGAGAGAGGAAGCTGATGGGACCTAACCTTATCTAAGAGATTCCAGAAAAGGTTTAGAATATTCGGTGTAGTATGAAATTTTCACAAAGTCGAGAGAAAATTTATGCAGGCAAGCATCGATGAGACCTAGATTTTGAGGTTGGAGATAAATTGTTCTTTTATATATCATTGTGGAAGAAATTAAATAGGTTTGGGAAGAATTTAAATATTATTCCAAGACATGTCAACCCCTTTGAGATCCTTGATCGCATCAGAGTGGTGGCATATCGACTAGCACTCTCACCTATCCTATCTTAAGTACATGATGTGTTCCATGTATCCCTCTCTAGGGATTATGTATTAAATCAAGAGGTAGTACCATTGTATAAGGATATTTCATATGAGGAGAAATTAGTGAAGATCTATGATCATAGAGATTAGGTTCTACAAAACAAGACAACTCACCAGGTCAAAGTGATTTGGTGAAATTATATGTTTGAGTAAGTGACTTAGTAACCAAAAGAGGCTATGAAATAAAAGTACCCTCATCTATTTTAGTGTATGAATGAAATTTTGTGGGTGAAATTTATGAAGGGGGAATAATGTAACAACCCCAACATTTATAAATTAAATTCCCTTTTTAAATGATTAAATGACTTATTAAGAAATCAAAATATAGAAAACACATGAACTACTTTGTTTATTTTGGATTGTTATAAGTTATATAATGTTGAATTTAGAAGGTTTTTAAGCATCATAACCATTGATATTATATCCATTATATAGTGATCATATGTTTATTATATATATATATGCATATACAGTTATGATAAATACATTTGACATGGAAAAACTAAGCGATGGTCTCGACCAATAAGATCATACCCTATGAATCTCATTTATTCACTAATAGAAAATGTGGCTTTTGCACCTGTTGGAATGAGAAACCTCTATTGGAGGTTTCTAATGGTGACCATGAGAAAACTCCAATGGTATTCACTACCCCAAATTAAAAAAACATATTATATCCCCCCACCCCTAGGCACCCTAACCCTCCACCTACCACATCCCTTCACATACAGAGCCACAGCTGCCACTCTCTCCCCTATGTACTCACACCTTTCCTGTCACTGCTACTACACCCATTGTCATCGTCACCAATCATCTGCCCTCACCTATCCCCACTCCTAATCACTTACCTCCCCCTCATACACCCTAACCTCTCAACGCCCAGATCCTCCATCATTATCTCTACTTCTAGAGTTGTTGTTTCCCATTCCACCCTCACCACCCTCACTCTCCTATCCCCAATCGCACTCCATGTTGGGGACACTACTGCCACCCATGATCCCACCTTGTCCTACCCATACCCTCACTGAACTCCTTTTGGAGCTTTCTCCACCACCACCTTTGATCCCATTCACTACTACCACTGCCTCTCTTATACTACCCGCAATCAGGCTACTACCACCCCTTTTGCTCGCTATCATCCTGAAATCATGATGTTATTTGAGGTAATACCTATGATTCTTGATTTTTTCTAAAATACTATCTATTTTAGGGTTTTTATTTTGATAATAATCATATATCATCCATGTTCTCTAACCAATTAGTGGAAACCTATTTGGGAATAGTAATTCAATGAGGTCAAGAATAATATGATTACAAGTTTATTATGATGAATTGTTTATGATGAATCTTTTATATATTGTAAATAATAATTTTAAGTATTTTTTATAGTGATAGAAGTAAAAAATTTCATGAATACTTATTGCATCACTAACATTTTTTATGGAATGGAATTTTTTCACTATAATTATTGAAAAATATGCATGCTCTAGGGGGCATCCAATTTTTTTTTCTGAAAATACAATATTAAATCATTGAAAAAATAATTTGATTCCAATCAAATAACTTTTTTTCAAAAATTTTTATGGATTATGACATATAATTATAGTGAAGACTAATTTTGAAAGTCAGCATTCATCATAATTATCATCACAACAAAGGGAATGTGGCTATTTGATAAGATAAAAAATGGTAGCAGAGACATATGATAGATAAACTATATTTTTTAAATACACACTAAAAATATGATCTTCTAAATAATAATCCATATCAAATAGTTGAGTTAAAAAATAAATATTTAATACAATTAGAAAAGTAGTGATATATATAAATTCATCACTAATATCCATTATAAAAAAACCTATTATAAAATATCTAACTTGATCCTTCTTATCAAATTCCATTTATCTTCTTTCAAAATATTTTTAAATTATTTTAAATATGTAAGGAGTTTGGGATCTAGGTATCTATTTGATGTCAATTTATCACTCTACATCAAGTTATCTTTACTAACATTTAATTTAGCATTTTTAGCAATAATTTTTATTTATTAAATTATAAAATGATATTTTTTTATTAAATTATTTTTTTATTTATTTATTTTTCTAATATAATTTATTTTATAAGTATATTTATTATAAATTGAATGTAGAATTTATTATAAAAAATTTGATTTTTATAAAATCATTAAAATATATATATATATATATATATATATATTAAATTATTTATTGATTCAACATTTGATACATAACTTCCTACTCATTATAATTAAATATTTAGCAATAATTTGACACTAACATATCAATAATAGTTGAATAACATAATTTTATGTAGTATAGTTTTTTAATAACTAAATTTATAAAATAACCATTGGTCATATATTAAAATATATTTCTGATTTTTTCTTTCAATTTTTAAATTTTCTTGTCATACATTTCTTTATAAATGACTCTCTACAAAATATTTAGTCATGTACAAAAGAAGACTTTAAAAAAATTAAAGGTATAAATAATTTAATATAACTTAAATTGTTATGATCGTATCATTTGTGAATTATTATTTTTTGTATGAGTATGAATTGAAGTCCATATAAAATTGGTTAGTATTTATTATAAATATATTTTGTGATCTAAATTTTTAAAAATGCATGCAATATGAAGTATTCTATAAATGTTACTGTTTTTCGTATAGATAAAAATATGGATAAGAATTGGACTGATTTCTAAATAGAATTTATAGAGAATATGTTGAAGGAATTATGTAGTTTATTGATTTCACTAGAGAATTTTAAAGTGACTATATTAGTTGTCTGTATAGAAAATGTGAAAATAGATATCAATTCACACAAGATACCCTGAGGGATAACCTATTCTTGAATGGGTTTCTGAAAAATTATAAGATTTGGACTCATAATGAGGAAGAATATATTCATTTTCATCATATAGAAACATTTTTAGATGGATGTTGATGTGAGAATAACTAGTCTGATGCATGAAATGTATATTCAAATGGTACATGGGTTATCTCTTGAAGGTATTAACTTTATAAATGTTGATACCGGTGAGATAATTCTTCACTCTGGTAAAGATCATGATTCATTGAGGTTTTATGAAATACATGATGGTGAACAAACTGAATTATATTCTAGGTGTACTACTTAAAGTAAATTTTCATTTATAATGTAGATTTTGTACTTGAAGACTTTGAATCAGTGGTCTGACACATCATTCGACTTGTTGTGGGTGTTATTGAAAAAAGAAATTCTTATTGATGCTAAGATTCCTAATTTGTCTTACCATACTCATATGTTGACAGAGAACTTAGGTTTCATATATGAGACTATAGATTCATGTGAAAACAATTGTATGCTATTTAGAAATTAAACTTCCCATTTTTAAAATTCTAGGGTCTATGGCTCTTTTAGGTGGAATGATAATGAGGGAAATCAGATTCATCAAAGTCAAACTAAGAAATAGGGGAAACCAATTTCCATAAATCAAATGTGTTACTTTAAACTAAATATATGGTTGAAAATATTATTTATATCATATAAATTTTATAAATTAATGATATGGAATGTGTAATTAAATAATGAAAATGATATGCTAACCCACCTGGATGACTCTCTTATAATGGAAATTTTTTATTAGAGACACCATGACTTTACAAAATATAGTCTTAATGTCTGATTGGGGTTATATTTAGATGATTTCAATCCATTCAGGTCTATGGTTGGTGAAACTCATAGCACATGGACCAAGGTGTTGATTCCTTATAATCTTCCTCCATGAATTTGTATGAAACAAAAATTTAAATTAATTTACACTCTTATTAATAGAATTATAAGTCCAAAAGAAAATATGATTATTACCTTAAGTCATGGATTGATGAGTTGAATGAATTTTGGGGTTATGGTGTAATGAATTACAACTATTAAACGAATGAAATGTTCAAACTATATGCTAATTTACTATATAAAATCAATGACTTTCTATCTTATGAAAATTTATCAAGTTAGAGTATGAAAGGTGAATTTTCTTTCCCTTACTACAATAAAATTAAAAAGTATACATGGATTAAAAATTATAAAAAATGGGCATACATGGGTCCCATACATTTTCATCCCCCTAATTATAGGTTCATAAAAGACAGGGTGGAATTTTATGGTTCTAGATAATTCAACCCAGTACCAAAGATCATGATAGGAGTAGAAATATTATCATAGATTTTTGAAGAAAACATCCACAAGGTATATGAATTTTAGGATTTAGTGGCTCATTTATTACCCAATATTCATAGTGCGAGTGGAAAATGAAATCACAATTAGAATAATAAAAGTATTTTTTTTAATCTCCCTTACTGTAAAATTAACATGCTAATGCATAATCTAGATGTCATGCACATTGAAAAAAAATGTTTGTGATAATATATTATTAACCATTTTATGTGTTATTATAAAATAAAAGGACCATGTAAATGCATGATGTGATTTAGAAGAAATGGGTTTAAGGAAACAATTTCATTTACAATTAGGTGAGGGAAACAAGGAATACGCATGGTATGTGAATTTTAGGATTTAGTGGCACATTTAGTACTCAATATTCATAGTGCAAGTGGAAAATGCAATCACAATTAGAATAATAAAAGTATTTTTTTTAATCTCCCTTACTATAAAACTAACATGAGAAGGCATAATCTAGATGTCATGCACATTGAAAAAAATGTTTGTGATAATATATTATTAACCAATTTAGGTGTTATTATAAAATAAAATGACCATGTCAATGCATAATGTGATTTAGAAGAAATGGGTTTAAGGAAACAATTTCATTTACAATTAGGTGAGGGAAACAAAGGAATACATGCATGCTACAAATTATATGATGAGTATAAAAGAGAAACATACATTTCATTCCATTTTTAAGAAGATCAAGGTGATTGATGGTTACTCTTATAATATTTCCAAGTTTGTGAATGTGATGATTATAACATTGAAAGGGTTGAAAATTCATGAAAATCACACACTACTTTAGCAGTTGATTCTAGTCACAATTCATGAGTGTTTATCACCCAATTTTGTTCAACTATTGATTAAAATGAGTAATTTTTTTAGATGGATTTGTTTATGAAATCAAGGAATGAACTATTCAATAAATTTATGGGATAGAATTTTACTTATGATTTTTCACTTGGAGAAACTATTTCCACCATCATTTTTTGATATTATGGTTCACTTGAAAGTGCACCTAACCAATGAAGTAACGGTTACTATCCCAGTGAAATTCATGTGGATGTATCTTATTGAGTGGGTACAAGCTCATCCATATATCTTATACAATACTTCATTAGATTCACCATTTATGTAGTAACTGTATTATTAATTTTATTAGTTAAATTTTACATGTTATGTTTACATATATAAGTTGATCATTTAAACATGGTGTTATCATTTTCAGGAAACACATTAGTGAGATAGAATAAGATACGTCTCATGTGAGTGATTATAAAATTCAACAGTCTCATTATGCATAATTTCTTGATTAGTTCAAGTATTTTATACATAAAAATGGATTTTCATTACGATTGATGTATAGTTCTAATTTATTTCTACATAAATTTTTATTGTATTATATGAAATATATAGGTCCATAACCTATGCGAGTTAGGTGACCCTTCACTAACTAGAGAATTTAACCAACTAGTTTAGGGTCCATCTATAATGGCTTGTTGTTACAAATATTTAAATACTAATGACTTTTAGTTTCTCATTAAAAATGTCGATGAAAATGAGAAACACAAAAAAGTGGCATCAATTGTCCATATATCTATTTTGGTTATTACTATGGTTAATTTAAATACATCATTGAAGTTGTATATGCACACAGGTTGAAATATATATTGTTAAAGTGTAATTGGGTTGATCCATTCCATGGAAGCAAAGTAGATCAATATCATTTTACATTGGTGAAATTTAATAGTATTCTATAAAGATACGAATGAGTTAGTAATGAACCTTTCATTTTGGCATCACAAGAAGAACAAGCTGTCTTCATTTCCTTTCCATATAATACAAATTGTCAAGTTTCTATAAAAATTTCATGGTGAGGAGTGTTTTTAATTGAATGATTTGAACCCAATACTATTTATTATATTTTTTTGTGAAATAACTTGATCAAAAAAATTTAGTTAAACCTAAAAAATATATACACTGGAATAGAGAAACTATTAAAGGATAAATGGTTTATTTTCATATTTAATGAAAGGTGTTATTGTTTTCTCACTCTTCAGTTTAAAATATTTTTTTATAATTTAACTTTTTATGAACTCTTTAACTATTTTGTTATGCATTTTGTAATGACCCATACTTTTATCAATGAAAATTCCTCTTGATATATTTAAATATCTTATTATGTAAAATGGTTATATAAAATATGAACTTCCTTATTTTTATGTTTTTGGATTTTAAAATACCATTAATAATTGTGATCTTTGCTAATATAGTCGTTAAACAGTGATCACATGATTAGTATAAATATAGGGATTTAACTAATCCAATTTAATCAGAAAAAGGAAGCAATGGCCTCATCCAGTAGAATTTCTCTATACGAAGCCCATTTTTTAGAGCTCGAAAAAGAGTTAGATTCACTAGGCTTTGCTCTTAACCAAGCCCAAGCCGATCTTCAACACGTTAAGCTCAAACAGAACCACATATGGGAGAAGTGGAAGTTGATATAGATTATCGGATGAGCGATGTTATCTAAGCCACCCCAAGAGTCTATCATCATCGCACACCTTACCCTTCAGTCTTATGAGGGTGTTATAAGGGTTTATGTAATAAGACCCTAGAACTATGATTATGTACATTATTTTTGTATATAGAATATACATTCTTTTTATTATTGTTACTTTGTAAATAGTTTTTAAATAACAAATAGTATTTTTAGTTAATATTCAATTAAGAAATATATTTTTATGAATTAATGGATTTTTTAATTAAATAATATTTTAATAAATTATTATTACTAAATTATTTTTTATTAAATAAAAATGATCGTATAATTTTTATGAATACAATTGTGATTTTTATTAAGATTTGAAAGTCGTTTTTGTCAAAACTCATGAATTTTCGATAAATGTCGATTTTTATTTTAGAAGTAAAATTTCACATATTTAGAAAATTATTTAGATAAAATGAATATTATTTTTGTAATCAGGATGTCAAAATTATCCAACAGTTAATTTTTCATAATTTCCTGGGAAATTCAAATTTTTGGGTAAAAATTAAATACCATTTAATTATATAATGTGTTTTATGACATCATAATGACCCAATAGTGATGTAATAAAATAATATAAACATTATTTTCCGCCAATATATGTTTTAAAATTAAAATAATGTAATTTTAGGTTTATTTTATTGATTTTACAAATCCTTAGTGGACCCTCCAAGACTTATAAAACATTTTAACTTTTTAAATTGATTTCCTTGAGAGTGTGACTCACCTCCACATAATAAAGCCTAATATTTTAATAAGTTAGGCCATTTTCCTTATAAAATAATTTCTTCCACTCCCCTTTGGCAAAAACCATGGGTTAGTTTGTGGTTTTTATTAGTTTAATGTGTAGTGTCCAAAACATAAATAATAAAGAATTCCCTCCCTTTTCCTATATAAACTCACCCAAGATCCCACTTACTCTTCACTCAAAGCCTTCAGATCTAGACAAACCTCTTCCCTCCTATCTATAGAATCCTCACAAGGTTCCCCAATCTCCCAATAAGCCTCTCTCAAGCCTATCCCAATCCTTTGGGATCACACTTCCAAGTAAGGGATTTCTTCCTTTTTCATTTTTTTCCAAGTTTCTTTTTGTTGATATACCTTTTTATTTTCAATTAAAAATTTTGGGGTATAATTTATCACCTCCCCCATAATTCCATCCTTATTTTTTAATGATGATATACCCCTTTCTCTCTCATTAATTCCTCTCATGTACACCCGTTACCATGCCAAAATTCTGTAAGGAATTTCTCTCTCCTCATTTACATTCAAGCAATTATTTTGTATTATGAATCTAAATTCAATTACATATATTGGGACATGTATCTATATAACCCACTTACTGTCCATTTAATTTAAATATGATGAGACACCCCTTTCTCTCTCATCAACCATTTTTATTAATTCTTATGTCACATCGTTATGCTGCCGAAATTGCACCACAATTTTCCAAGCCAAAGTCATTGTGTAGTGAATACCATGCCCATTTATCTATCAAGGGTATTCAACTTTATGAACATTTACTTATTTATTATGGAGTTTCATGTATGAATTCCACATTCCTTTATTGTGTAATAAATTATGATGTTTAGTGAATCCATGTTATATGATCCCTATGGCACACTTATGCATGAAATTAAATGTTTAAGAAGGGTCTGCCCTAATAGCGCTCCAATGCATTGGGTAAAGATTAGTATCATGATATGTCAAGTGAAATAAGGGTTTACTCATGATAATTCAAGTGAAATAATTTATTCCTTTTTTACTCTCTTACTAGGATTTATAGCTCACCCTTTTCTTATGCATGTCCATGGGTTATCCCATGCAATGCTAAGTACGAGGGAATGTAGTGGTCATGTAAAAGAAGTTTTCAATAAATATGTTGTGTTTCATTTTTTAAGTCATTATGTAATGTTCCTAAGCCCCAAAGACACTATACCTCTCTATCTTCTATGTTGTATCAAGTGAATATTTTATGTAATAAATTATGTTTAATTGTGAAATAAAGAGCAGGGTTGTTATACATTTACTATCTCTTTATTTGATATAAATTCTATGTATTTAACTGATAATGACTTCTATAACTACAAACATGTTATGGGAATAGGAACTATATCTACATCATTATGTAGAGTCATATTCATCTATAGGTTGAGGTGTGTATGAATGTAAATGTGTTTTTAATTTTTAAATTTAGCATTAAAAATATATATGAACATATTTCTAATTATGTATGAAATTGATTTCAATAGGATCAGACCAGATCACTTTTTCCTCTCATTGGAGAGGTCTTGGTCATGGTATTTCATCATGGAATTCTGAAATGACCTTTGAAGTATCATTTGACGATACATACCATACTTTTGGAGTGGGTTCCTCTAAATATATTCTCCAGTTAGGACATATCATATATGAACCATCTAGATTTTTATTGACCACACATGGCTGGGCTTCATTCCTTTGGGATAAATTAGATAGGCTATAGAGGGAAGTTCATGTAAGAGGATCATTTTAGTTTCTTAGATATGTTAAAAAATACTTAAATTTGTGATATATTTTTTTATTAAATAAAATAATATAATAGTATACCCCCAATGAGTTTTAGATAGTTTGTATGGAAATATGTTTAGAAATTTTGAAATATTATAATGATAGAGTCAAGAGGGAGCGCTATGTACTAAATGTGGGTACCCTGGACATTATGGAAAGAGTCTCAAGAGGAATTCTTCCATATTAGTGGCATGACTTAGTTATATATCAGTCCACTAATGTTGTGATTGTGATCCTATTTGTTTTTTTATATATTTCAAAGAATTTTTATCATTTTACATGTTTGAAATTTTAATTAATTTAATATAGGTGGTGGTAGCGCGTATTCTGAGAATCCTGTGATGTAAACACCACCTCATAGGCTTGGGACTCATCACATATCCTAGACTCGACATGATTTATTTATCATTTAGTTTTGGAATTAATTATTTAATATGTTCTTTTATATATTTGTATCACATTGGTATACAGTTACGAGACCAAGGTGCACCAACTGATAAAATGTCAATGTGGATGATGACTCGTGATTGAAATGATCCCAAGGTTTCATATCATATAGTAAGTTCTTGCATTAATTATCAATACTTACATACATATGTATATAAATATATATTTATATTTATATATTACATGGTATCAATTTGAGTTTGAGTTAGCACAACTTCTAAAGGACTAGAAACAACTTTCCTTATAGAGGGATGAGATAATTCATCACATTATTGGTCATGATGGATATGGCTATAGCTTGACATATGTCTTGGGGATTACTCATTATATAGTTTCACATGCTGAATATGTGGTTATTTTTGTTTCTAGGATGACACAAAAGGTTACATATTTTGAGGTATGGTTTCATGCTTCCGAGGATGTAAATGTGTAGCTATTAGCTTAGTTTAGAGCACTGTAAGAGTGTATGTGTCAGGCTGATGGTACAAGGGATCCTATGATACAGGTTTATACTAAGATTTTTTATTTATTTTTTATTACATTAATTATTATTATCTTCATAATTTTTATTTATTGTAGGTCCCTGCTACACCAGATGTAGGTAGTATCCATGGTCTTGTATGATGCATCAGATTCAGGAGGTCTGTTTTGTTTTATCTATCTAGTTTCTAATTCAAATTAACTATCTCATTTTGTTTTGTATTTTTAGTAAATTAAAAATCACATATAAATTTTCACTAAAATGAAATTTGACCAAGTACGGATTCAAAAACCCACTAAATACATTTAAATTTATGAAAAAACATAGGAAAATAATCAGTAAGTGATTTTTTTTCTTTAAAATTCAACTGAGTGTCACGTGTGGAGCATCCAAAATGTTAGCAGTTAGATAAATTCCATTACATAGTGAACCCAGATACTCAATCGAGATAATATTCTTATTTTTCAAGGATCTTATATTCACCCGAGGACCCATGTGTTTAGTTTCGGTGTAATCCTCCCAGAGCACCCAACATCCCACTATAACTGCCACACTATTAGTGTGAACTTCACTATAATTGACATAACTACTTAATTTAAGGTTCCAATTCATGTGGTTAGGGAGAATAAAATGGAAAAATTTTCCCATTATACTAGGATATTAGTAGAGTTTGATCTCAGTGCCACTCTTATTGATATGGAAATACTCTTTCCACATGATGATGAGATAAATTTTATAATTGAGTATGAGAAAATTCCTTCATTATTTTGGGAATGTTTTTTATTGTTCATTGAAAGATTAACTATCATATAATTATCATCTATTTGAATTTTAGTCATAGAGGACATCTTGATAAGGACTATGGTTATATGGGGAAGAATTCTAGGAATGTCTCTATTAAGGTCGTTGCAATGATTTCTAGTGAAGTTGTCAATATAGGGATGAGTGAGAAGAATAATTTTTTTATATTATATATAGGTTTTAAAGAATAATTTTCATATATATATTTGAATATACCTGTTACAGGAACTACTATTAGATAGATTGAAGAGGAAAATCAAATGTCATATATAGGAAATTAGGGAATTGGTTTTTCCTCATAAGAAATGGGTCACGATTCAAATTAATCAAATATTCTATATATGTATGAAAGTGTTAGTGTTTCAGGGTTTCAAATACCTATAATTGAGATTAGTGATGATACAACTATTAATATAAATAAGAACCTCTCAGTTGTAGGGACTAGTTGTAGTCATTCTGTGGAGAAATATTAAAGGGTTTCTGGTTTCCAAGTGCAAAGTCATCTTGAATGGTAGCAGTCTACTATACCTATGAAATATGGAAAGTATCAATCCTACATTCGTAATTGAACTTACTGTGAGGATTACTACTATTTTAGAGAAGGTTACAGGTAAAGTGAATGATGTTGGGGCCTTTTCTTATAAGAAATCTACTCAAGGCTTGTCACTTACTATTGATCAGACTAACAAGGAGTCTAATTTTTTGATAGGCAATAAAATTAAGGATTATAGAAATTTCATGAAACCTAAATTTATTCAAGATGAGTCCCAACTATATATTATTGAAAATAATATATTTAACCTTCAATTGTAGGTTATGGTTGAGCAGTCTGATACTCTAAATACTTAATATCCCTTGGATGATGATAATTTTAATCCATATCCTATTGTTCCCTAAAGACATGGTCATTATCCTAGAAGAATAAATTTAATAGATTTTATCCTTATCATATATGTGTACAAGTTCAAAATATGATGAAATTTGAAAACATAATTTGGCTAAATAATTTTTTTATCTAGATTCTACTTTTTTTGTGACTGATTATGCCTCTCTACATTTTTCTAGCTTATTTACTACCATTGGTTGGGTTTTTCTTGAGCTTTTGGTGGTACACCATAGTTATGGGATTTATCCTAGTTTTGATATTGGTAAATTGGTGTAACAACTAGTTTTAGGTTGGATAATGTTTGAAGGTTGTCTAATCAATTTATTTGGAATCATGTCAAGATGAATGGGATTGGTTTTTAATGCATCTAATATGTGCTATGTGTGGTTGATATTTTTGAGTCGCCTTGATAATTTTCTCGAGGTGAATGTAGTTGTGTGGTATTTATTCATTGAAATATTGATGTTTCAATTTTCATTGGAAGTTCTATGTGTTGGGGTTGGTAATAGACTTAACCATTTTGAAACTAGATTCTTTAAATGGTAGTGGGAATCATGTGAATTCACACAATATTTTTAAGGGATAGTACATAGGTTTTAGGTTGGTTATGTTTTCTAAAAATATGTTGACAGTTAGATGGTTGAAATATTTAGTAATTTTTTGGATTGAGTGTTTCTTATGGTAGGTTAGAACCTAGAATAAGGTTTGTTTTCCCTATAATGTTGGACTTGTCAGACCTATTTGTGGCATAACTCTGATATGGTATATGTCCACTTTTGAGATGTTATATTTGAAATATTATAGTTATTACAATTATATGGTTTTTTATAATGGGATGAAATCTATTTTTTGACAATTTTAATATTTTATCCATGCATTATTAAACCTAATAGGGAGGATCCTTTTGATTTCATCTTCAACAAAATTTTTAATAAATGTATGGTTATCATGATTTATTTTAAAAGGGTAAGTATATAAAAATAATCAATAGGTTCCTCCACACAAATCTAATGTTTAAATTTGAATTAAGAATATTAAGGCATCAATGTATTGAATAAATAAAATTAAACAATTAACAAAAAAACATATCCCAAAATTCAATCATTGAACTGCTTCCTTTTCATACCACATAAACATCCCACTTTCTAACAACAACACTTTTCTCAAAATTTATAATTGTATAACTACCATTATATAAAAACAACTATCCAACTAAATCTAAAACTAATAAATTTTCCAATCTTAAGGATCCCACTATAATGTCCTTGTATAGTTTTCCACCTAAATTCACTATAAAAAATTTCACTACCCTCAAGAAGTTATAAACCTATAAGGAACTATTTGAATGCATAAGAACTATAAAGTAGTTATTAATTCATAGGTAACTTGATAAGTATATCTCCATAAATAAGTAGTTGTCCCTATAATGGGAACTACTTAAATAAATATACTTGTATGACCACTTCCCACCATAAGAAACCACCAATATAAACGTTCTAGTGAATATAACAATACCACAACATATATAATGCTTCTACCAAGGTCTTAAAGGATTAAAATCCTTTAATGTAATTCATCACATCAAAAAATTCCTCATTTCCTAAGAATATAGATTTCACAACCTCATCTCATAACCAACACACCATGAAATTCCCCTTATCAACAAAGACACATTATTTGGCTGGTATGATGGAAAATAATGTGTAACATTGTCTAGTGTTTAAAATGACATATCTCCTATCAGGGGGTCAAAATGAGTAAAATAATTCTAATTAATTTTAAAATTTTAGGAGAAAATTCTTTGAATAATATATGATCTATTAAAATGAACTGTGTGTCAATCCAATTCTTGTATTGGTCAATACAACTAAAAGTACACTTTCATATTTATTACTATTTTTTTAATAATGGGAAAATCATGTGTATTAGGGTCAGAACCAAACAAATGAGCTCTAATTGACATGAAATATTTTTAAAATGATATGTAAGTCATTTAAAATCTATATTAATCATCATCATGTAGAACACATACTCAAATTTCTTAGTATGATCGAAAGTGGTGTTCATCCCTTGGATTTGTATTTAATTTAAAAATAACATAAAAAGGATAAATATACCAATAAAACACACTTATATTGAAATTAAATCATAGTATAATGATCACATATTTGTTTTTTATCTATAGGAATAATTTCCACATCCATCGAATGCTTGTGTCATCTGGTATGATGGAAAATGATGGGTAAAATTTTCAAGTGTTATTAAAATGACATATCTCCAATTAGGGGGTAAAAATGAGAAAACAACTTTTTATTGATGTGAAAATTTAGGAAAAAATTCCACAAATAATATGTGATCTATTATAATTAACCGCATATTAATCTGATGCCAGGATTGTTCGGTACAATTAATAGTTCATTTTTACATTTATTACAATTTTTATAATAATGGGAAAATCATGTGTATATGGGTTAAAACTAAATAAAGAATCTATTATTGACTTTAAATATTATGAAAATGATCTTTAAGTTATTTTAAATATATATGAATCATCATCACATGGATAGGATACCTAAATTTTTCGGTATGATTTAAAGTATCATTTGTCCCTCGAATTTGGAGTGAAGTGAAAAATCATGTAAAATGGAGAAATGTTGATAAAATTCACTAGTATTAACATGAAATCATGGGATAATGATCAATAATCTATTTTTGATTTGTAGGATTCAATGTCATATCCATTGGATTCTTTTGTCTCTCAATATAATGGAAAACAGCGAATAACGTCGTCTAGTGTTATTAAAATGACATATCTTCTATCATGGGGTCAAAATGAGAAAAAAAATTATTGCTGTGAAAATATAGGATAAAGTTCCTTTAATAATGTTTTATATATTGAAATCAACCACACTTCAATCTGATTTCTAGATTATTTGGTACAATTAAAAGTTCATTTCGAATTTATTATAATTTTTGTAATAATGATAAAATCATGTGTGTTGATGTGAAAACCAACCAAAAGAACTCCAATTGAAATTAAATATTATGAAAATTATCCTTAAGTTATCTAAAATCTATAGGAATCATCATCACATGGATCAGATACCTGAATTTCTCGGTATGATAGAAAGTGATGTTTGTCCCTCAGATTTGGAGCTTAAGTGACAAATCACGTAAAAGGGTCCAAACCAAGAAAAAAAACTTAGATTTAAATTAAATCATGGTATAATAATCGCCAATATATTTTTGATATATAATAATCAATGCCACATCCATCATATGATTGTGTCACGCGATATGATGGAAAATGACGGATAACATTGTCTAGTGTTATTAAAATGACATATCACATGTTAGGGGATCAAAATGAAAAAATTACTTCTGATTGATGTTCAAATATGGGATAAAATTACTAGAATCATATTTGATCTATTATAATTAATCATTATTCAATCTAATTCCTGTATTGGTTGGTATAATTAAAATTTCATTTTCACATTTATTATCATTTTTATAATAATGGGAAAATCATGTGTGTAGGGGTGAAAACAAAACAAATGATCTCAAATTGAAATTAAATCTTAAGACATCAATATTTTAGTCATTTAAAGTCTTTAAGAATCTTCTTCATGTAAATTAGATGCCTAAATTTATTTATATGATCAAAAGTGATGTTTTTTCCTCAGATTTGAAGTTAAGTGACAAATCATGTAAAAGGGGCCAATACTAAGAAAAAAACAATTATTAACATAAAATCATGATAGAAAGGTCATCAAGAAATTTTTTATTCATAGGAATCATCTTCATATCAATAATATTCTTGTGTCACTTGGTATGATGGAAAATGATGGATAATGTTGTCTAGTGTTATTAAGCTAACACATCTCCCATCCGATGGTAAAAAATGAGAAAATGACATCTGATTGATGTAAAAATCTATTTGAAAATTCTTAGAATCATGTGTAATATATTAGAATCAACTATACATCAATATGAACCCATATTGGTTGATAAAATTAAAATATCATTTTTACATTTACTATCTTTTTTGTAATAATATGAAAATCATGTTTGTAGGAGTGAAAATTAATCAAAAGAGTGCCGATTAAAATGAAATATTAGGATAATTATCTTTAAGTCATTTAAAATCTGTAGGAATAATCGACACGTGGATTGGATACCTAAATTGATCAGTATGATCAAAAGTAATGTTTGTCCCTCATATTTGGAGTTAAGTGAAAAATCACATAAAAGGATACAATACCAAGAAAAACATCTTGATTGATATGAAATCACGGTATGATGATCATATGAACATTTTTTAACTGTAGGAATCATCACCACATCCATCGGATTCTCGTGTCACCTGGTGTGATGGAAAATGACAGGTAACATCATCTAGTGTTATTAAAATGACATATCTCTTATCATAGGGTCAAAATGAGGAAACAACTTCTAATTAATGTTAAAATACAGGAGAACATTACTTGAAACATATGTGATATATTAGAATAAACTGTGCATCAATCTGATTCCTAGATTGGTCAATATAATTAAAAGTTCATTTTCATATTTATTATAATTTTGTAATAATGGGAAAATCATGTGTTTAGGGGTCAAAACTAACCAAATAATCTCTGATTGACATGAAATATTAATAAAATGATCTTTATGTCATTTAAAATCTATAATAATCATTAGTATGTGTATCAGAAACCTGAATTTTTTGGTATGATCGAAAATGGTGTTTTTCCCTCGGATTTGGAGTGAAGTGAAAAAACACATAAAAGGGTCCAATACCAAGACAAGTCACTGGTATTTATATGAAATGATGTGAGAATGATCACTAAGCCATTTTTTATTTGTATAAATCAACACTACATCCATCAGATTCTCATGTCGCTCGGTATGATGGAAAATGTTGGGTAAGGTTGTTTAGTGTTATTAAAATGAAATATCTTCCATCAGAAGGTCAAAAACATGAGAAAAAAAATTGATTAACATAAAAAACTAGAAGAAAATTCCTTGAATAATATTTGATCTATTGAAATCAACCACATATAAAATCGATTCCCAGATTGTTCTGTACAATTACAAGGTCATTTTCATATTTATTACCATTTTTGTAATAATAGTAAAATCATGTGTGTGGGATTCAAAACTGACCAAACAAGTTTTGAATGACATGAAATCTTAGTAAAATAACCTTTAAGTAATTTAAAATCTATATGAATCATCATCACATGGGATAGATACTTTAATTGATCATTATGATCAAAAGTGATGTTTATCTCTTAGATTTGGAGTTAAGTGAAAAAACACATAAAATGGATAAAACCCAAGAAAACACACTTTTATTGGCATGAAATCGTGTTATAAATATCATCAATACTTTTTTGATATGTAATAATCAACATCACATCCATCGTATTCTTGTTTCTCCCTATATGATGGAAAATGACAGGTAATGTTTTCTTGTATTATTAAAATGACATATCTCCTATAAGGGGTAAAAAATGAGAAAACAACTTCTGATTGATGTGAAAATATAAGAGATGATTCCTTGAATCATATTTGATCTATTGGGATCAACCACACGTCAATCTGATTCCTAAATTGATCGATATGTAGTAAACTTAGTTTTCAATATTTAATTATCATTGCTTAACTAATAAATAGTGTAATTAGATATTTTAGATTAGCTTTACCTTGTTTTTATATTTATGATTCTTTATGTATGTAACATTTTATGAACTATTTGGATTATTATATATATATAAATTAACTGAATTATTTGTATTAATGTTAAATATATTAATTTTTATTTAATTTGTTTTATTATTTTTTATATATTATCTATAAGTTGATGGAGATTGAATATTAGAAGGATCTATAACTGTTTGGATCCCTGGTTTTGTCTAGATTACTATTTTTTATTTCCTATTTTTTTTCTTTGGAGGCTGTTTTTGTTTTTTTTTACTCGGTGGTTTTAAAAATGTCAAATTTAAAGAAAAAATATCTAAAAGCTAGCGACCGCCTTAGGCGGTCGCTAATGATTTTATTTTCTGTCAGCATTAGAAGCCACCTATAGCAGTCACTATATGGTTATTCATGGTATCCACCTATGTAGATCGCTAATACCCTTCCTAGATGTCACCAATTATGTCATCTAGGAGAGCCCTGTAAAGACCAGTAATGAGGGTCACTATTTCCCTTTAGTGATGGGACAACTGCAACCTCTAAAAGCGGTCAGATGGAAATCACTAAAGGTGAAATTTATAGTAGTTATGGGAGATTTTAAGATAGGTATAATCATTTGAATTTTCCCTTGACCATTCCAATGTTGAGATTCAATAACTAAATCATGAGAAAAACCATTTACGAGAGAAGTTCAAGCTCATCGAGATCACGGGCCAAACTATGTTCATTGAAACACCCCAAGAAAATATCACCATTGCACACATTACCCATAGGAAATTTGTTGGTATAATAAATGGTTATGTATCTTAACCCTAACAGTATTAATTTTTATATTTTTATTTTTAATAAAATATTGATTATATTAATATGTTATTACTTTATAATGATTAAATAATAATTTTGAAAAAAAAATATATCTAGATATGATGAAACATAAATTTTATTTTTGGGAAAAATATAGTTTTAGTAAAGATATTCATTTTGATGGATTTCAAATTTTTTGGAAATAAATTTTATTTTAATACAATATTATTATTAAATAATATTTATTAAATATAAATGATATTATAATGTTATGAAGTCAAATGTAATTTTTATAAGGGTCAGAAAATTATTATTGTCAAAAAACCAATATTTTTTATAAATAGGGATTTAAAATTTAAAAGTGTGAATTCTCATATTTAGAGAATTATTTTGATAAAATAAATATTATTTTTTAAATCAGAATGTCAAAATTATTCAACAGTGAATTTTTCATAATTTTCAAAGAGATTCGAATTTTTTGAAAAAAACAAATATGGTATGTATTATGACATCATAAAAGATCAAAAGTGATGTAATAAATTATATAAAGATTATCCAAAACTCAAATATCATTTCCCATTTAAAATAATTTTTTTAAGTTATTTGATAAATTTTATAACCCTTAATGAATCCTCTAAAACCTATATTATATTTTAAGGTTTTAAAATAAATTATTTATAAACATGACTCACTTCCACATCACCAAGTTTATTCTTTTAATTATTTAGTTTATTACACTTATAAAATAATTAAATCCACTCCTCTTTAGTAGAAACCATGGGAAAATCATGAGAAGGCTTGTGGTTTTGAATATTTAATCATATATAGTCCAAAACCTAAGTTTAGAAAATAATAAATAATTCTCATCTCTTTTGCTATAAAATCTCACCCAACCCTCCATTCCTCTTTACTAAAAACCCTTTAGTCATGAATTAACTCTACCATTACCTCTCTATATCCCTCCCAAGGTGTTCCAAATATCTTAATAAGTTGTTCCCAAGCTTTTAGAAGCACCCTCTCAAGGTAAGGGGCTCTCTCCTCTTCTTTCTGTTTCAAGTACTTTATTTTTACTAAACCCTATTTGAGTTTGAATTTTCCATATTTAAATATGAATTTACATATCCATTTATTTTACTTATGATTTATATGTAATTAGATACCTCGTTTTTCTCTCTCTTATCCCTTCCATCGGCCTTTATATACTCTCATCATACTACAAAAATTATCATGTGATTTTCCATGCCAAACATTTGCATAGTGAATGCCCATCCCCATTTCCACTCAATCCTATTAACCTAGATGTACCTATATTTCATTTATTAGTAACATCTATATATTTAACCCAAAATATTTAATTATGGGATTAAAATTGATAAAATAAATTCTTATGTTGTATGATAATGTGGCACACTTATGAATATACATGATATGAATGTGATAGGTGGGCCTAGAAATATATAGCACTCCAATGCATTGGGTAATATTTTTATCCCATGACATTCCATTTATGGTGCATGGGAGGTTATCATAATCACACTATATTGTTATTTCTTGGAATTTACCCTTTACTTATGCTTATGATGTCATGTTTTATATTGTTTCCATATTCCTATGTTTCCTTTATATTATCATATTTTATCATGATTTCATATTCAAGTTTATTATTCTCACCCTCTTATGTTACCTTGATATTCCTATTGAATTACATGTATTAATTTCATCGTGTTATGCTTTGATTGTTCCCTTATAGGGATTTATATCTCACCCCTTTCTTATGTAGGTCCCCAGGTTATCCCGTACAGTTTTAGAAGATCAAGGAAATTTAAGGGCATGTTATGGAGTTTTAGTTTATGTATTCATATTTATATTTAATGTTTTTATGTTATTTACATAATTATACAAATACACTAGGCCTCATGATCATATAGGGTTGTAATAAGTGTATCTTTATGAAATAAATCGTGAAATAAATTTTATGAAAGATATGGGTTGTTGTACACTCATATATTATGAAATGCATAAGTGGATACTAATTTAGGTTGAAACTATTGTAACTGTCATCCAACCATATTCTCCCATGTGTGTCATTTAATTAAATAGGAAAATAAATTATGTATTTTATCACTTAAATGTTAACACTTAATGTATAACTACCACTGAATTATAGGATGCAACCGAACTATACAATACAACTTTTTCATTATGATTATCACTATATCATATAATACAATATGTCCTAAGTAGTGTCATGTTATCTTATAAAATTTCATATGAAATTCTTATAGATAAATTCACCAGATACATAATATTTTTATGGGATATCTCCTTCAACTAGTTTATGAGGGTCATAGATCAAGGAATAGACACCCCTCACAGTTCTATCTCACCCTATCAAAGCCTCTCACAAAGGCTAATTATCCATGGGTAGATAAATCATAATTCCATCACCTATGAGGCTTTCTAAGAGTCCCATAAAACCTCCTAACCAAGCCTCGTAAAAGGAAAACACCTCATTGTTCCCATTTGGGTGTCTCACATCTTCTAAATTGTGCTTATAATCCATAAAATATATGAAAACACATATAAAATAGTGATATTAGGAACCACCTACCTCAATCATGGAGTTACCCCCTCAATAAATGCTTGACCACAATGTCCCAAGATCATATAGGTCCATATCATCCATTATCCATACCCATGATCCCCTAACTCCATCAAACATCCACTCAAATTAATTATAAATAGTTATAATTAATTAACATGTTTAATACATATTTATCAAATTAGGAATAATCAAGATATAACTCACCATGAAACATAACAACATAGATACCTCATCTAATAGGGAGTTATCTACTCCTAGGGTATCCTCAATCCCACTATCACACAAATCCATAATGCCCAGTACCAGAATGAAACCAACTTAAATTCCAATTTGGTAAAGAATAACTAGAGTGGTGACATACCTCAAGTGAAACCTCATGAAACCATGCACATTCATCCTTTCAAATATACCTCTGGAAAAGACATACTAAATCCCCATCATCAAGGGACATTTTTAGCATGTATTAATGAAATCAGATCTCAAATACCTAGTCCAATCCAGAAGATTCGGTGGAGAGAGGAAAAGGAGAGGAGGGATCAATAGGGGAAGAACCTACCTCAATGATGATGGAAACCATATCCAATCCAACTAGATATATAAAATAAGAGGATATGGGTAGAGGAAGAAAGGGAGTTCAAACCCACCCTCCCCCCCCATTAGGTTTTCACAAGAACCCCAAACTCATAGGGATTTTAAAAATTAAACCTTCCCTTAAATTATAAAACTACCCCCACATAAAGTTTGGGACAAGCAACTTTATCAAAATTCTAGTAGCCCACCAAAGTTAAGTTAGCCACCCATCATACTTTTCGTTGGGTGAGCAGTGTCCATAGCCTCAACCACTACTACTTTGGTGGCCTCTACTAATGTTCTAGTGGAATTTCGTTATTTCCACCAAACTCTACCTCATTCACATGATTCCTAGAAACTCGTTTTGGACCTTTTCCTCCCAAAAATCCATTTGTAATTTTAAAACATTATTATAAATCACAATTCTTGATCTGAATCTAAAATTTAAATAATCCTCAATTCCATTCACATTAAAACCTAGATTTTCTCTAGCTCCACCGACACTAACTAGGGTAGGTAATCACACATACAATATGTGTAAATCTTATTTGAAGGGTAAGATAACCAAATATTAAATTTTTAGTAAAATTATATATATAAATATATTTATTGGACACATTTCATAACAATGTATGGGATACCACAACTCCTATAATGAATATTTAAATATTTGAGCTTGCGATGGTCATAGATACCTCATTACCTTTACCCATGATTGTAGTTGATATTCATATGTATTTTTATGGTATGTAACTATAAATCCTTTGATAAAATTATTTTAAAATTAAATATATAATCATATTTGAAAAAATATCCATACCTTTAATTTGGATTGAGAAGTTAAATATTTAATCCAATGGTTTTATGGTTATTTAAATGTGTGTGATTTTATATCACAATCCATTCTTCATGGAACATTATTATAGAATGATTTTTTTCTAATGTGGAATTAAAATTTATTTGATATATTTAAATTAATGATAATTCATGTTATTATACCTCTATCATTTTGAGTATATGATCTAGGAATAATTATTGTATACTAAATTATGTTTCATCTCAAGTGATATAAATCAAAATTTATAGGATTTGGAATGGGGTCAAACCCAACATGTCTTTCCAAAGGGTTTTGGGTATTGAAACATATGTTAGGTATATGGATTCATCCATATTATAATACGAATAATATAAGTGAATAATTATTGGTTATCCCAAGGGAAAAAGAGATATTATTTTTATAACCCCTTAGAGAAAAATGTTTCGTGGATTGATATGTCATATTTTGATTGAATAAAAATTATTTCCAAGAAAAATAGTGGGTGGGAATTATATCTTAGAGAAGTTATAGGATAATAAGAGAACTTATTTTCTAATAGGGATTAGTTGGGTCTATAAGATATAGTAGAATAGTCAATTTATTATGCATAATAACTAAAAGGGTTAATTAGGATTTTTCATGTGTCTGAGAGATATAGTATTTATATATAAAATGATAAAGATATCATAGTCATAAATAATGAGACAACCACGTACAAGGAATCCATTCTATGTTATGAATTCAATAAATTATTTATATGCATAAAGGATTATATAGAATTCATGTACACCAACCATGTTTAAAAATTTATTGATTAATTATATGATGGATTATGAACTATAGGGTGTAAATTGTTCTGTAAGAGAAATACTGACATCGAGGATATAGTATATACCCTTAAAGATGATTGGTGGGAAAAGGTTTCAAGAAAATTCATGGAAATGGCTATGAAAAAAAATTCCACCACATGTGATACTTAAATATATTAGGATCATCTTATACATTATAGTATTTTATCATCATGAGATATATCATATGGATTTCAAAAAAATATTCCTTGATAAGAACATGCTTGAGGACGATTATATAAAATATCACCCAAATGATTTTTCAATCTAATGAATGTTACAAAAGTGTATAAGATACATAGATCCATTTATAGAATTAAAAAGGATTCCCATAATTGAAATCATTTATTTAATTAGGAAATCGTGGAGATTGATATTATCAGGAACAAATATAAATCATGTGTATGTGAACAAAATAGTGGGAGTGTAATGATAAGCCTAATTTATAATCTGTTAATTTTTTGCATGCTAAATTATTATCAATGAATTACATAAGAGGAACATCATAAATCTTTGGTGTAAATATCCAGAGGATTATACAAGGAGACTTGTTGTACTATGTTTTAGAATATATATTAGTAAAATATTAAATCAATTAAAGATGGAATATTATAAATATATATTCCAATGTTACATGGAAATAGACTTTTTAAGACCCAGTAACATTCTTCTAGTGAAGAAAAAAAACATGGATATTTATGTGTCATTATATATGCTATGTAATCATGTTTCATATGCTTGTACCATGATTATTAAATTAAAAACTAGTCATATATTGGTTTTTTTAGCCCGAATGGATAAAATGATAGTTATAATGGTTCTAATCAAATAACAGTGAATAAATTTTGAATAAATCATAACATTGGATGTAGTGAAGTGGGATGTTTATATTAATAATTCTTCCATTGAGAAAAAGGTTATCCCAAGAATTTTGGATCTCATTAAACATTTTTATAAAAATAATTGGAAATTTATAAGGAACTTTAGTCTCATTGGAAATTAAAACATACATTTTAACAATATAATTTCATTTATGAGATTAAATATCATAATGATGTATAGATATACAAGATTTCTAAACATGATAATTTAGTAAATCCTCTGATGAAACCATTGATGCAGTAGATACATATGGGCCACAAGATCTCAATATATTAGATATATGTGACATTGGATCAGGTGAAAATGAGAGATTTTGTAAATTGTGACCTAGAGACCAATTAAGGGAAAAAAAATTGAGTAAATTATGGTAGAAGTATTACTTTACTTATTAATGAAGATTATTTCTCATATTATCAAAAAAATTTGTTTAACTATTTTAACACATTGTATTATGATAATAATACTCTTAGTACTTGAGTTTTAGGTTCTATCCCTAACTGTTGGGAAAAATACCTCAAGGTGTTGTATCAGTGTTTTTGGGATGGTTGTGTTTGTTGAAAAAGATATTTGATCACATTATAGTATGGTTGGTATTTTCAAAGTAGATGTTTTGATGTGGCATAGTTTCCCAGTGTTTTCCATATTATTGATACTCAAAAGAAGAATTTTGTTTTATGAATAAGGAATGATTTCCTCGTAGTAGAGAACAATATAGGGAGTATGCATAATCTCAAAGAAAAATCAACAAGGTGTGAATTTTGAAATGCATCTATGCTATATGGACCGCAAAGTATGCTCATAGTTCTACAGATGAAGGCATTGAATTAAGTTCACTGCAAAGGGTTATTTCATTAGATTCAATTCCCTAGAAACAAATTTTGTGTACTTTATAATAACCTATATTTGTAGTTTTGAATATTAATAAACTTCTTATCACATCATGATTATTCTTTTGCATAACATATTTTTTGATAATGCCCTAAAAGTAGTTGTCATGCTAAAAGTTCATAGCAGTTCCCTTCTATGATGAGAACCCAAAAGTGTTATGAAACTGTTCTTAAATATATGTTATATAGTCGAATGATATCATTTGACAAACACAGGTGATACAGGCTATCAGGGGTGGAGACTCATAAGACTTTTAGGCACCTTCTCATGGTGTATGTCCTTAGTAATATCCTGTAGGATATTATAAGAATGAGACTCACCAGTAAGAAATAAACATTTATATGTGTCATTGGATGTTCATATATATAGATTTTTGTATTGATAATCAGACTTTAAGATTATTATTAATGAGTATTATGAGTTTCTTAATTTGATGTATTGATGAAAACCATGACGAAAGATGTTCATGGAGAGGTAGGATACATTGGGTGTGTCATGAGTAATATTGAATTAATGAATAATGTGAGAAAGTATTCATAACTTCTATTCTTTAACAGAAGTTGATATCTCAGGTCCTTTGATAAAAATGATATGACCTAAATAAATCCATGGCCATGATGTTCTATTGGAAAGTTCAATTTTTGGGAAGTAAAAGAAAGAGACATCGAGCACATAGGTTGATGGCGCCAGCATGAAACCTGCTTGATTTGAGATATTGTGATAAATTGATTATATTACATAGTAAGAATCCATATGAGGTATTATGTCATTGTGGCATTAACTTCTTTCTCTATGGGTGACTTGGTATGTTGTTAGACTCTAACCTTCTACTTTAGGTTGTTTCACCTAATCCCACTGAGAAAGGGGTTTATAGTGTCACACACTAAGTGTATCCAGAATCTCAGTTAAATAATATATTATTATTTATTATTTAACAAGTTGAATAAATATTATTCCCACTTTTGGTTTAATAATTATTCATGTTTTTTTATCACATATATTTTTTCATGAGTTATTCGAGATAATATAATGTGAGAGGAATATTTAATAAATATTTTTTTATTATTTAGTGAATATAATATTTATTTATTTATTGGAAAATAATGCAATGATATTAAGTTAATAAATAAATAGTCATTATTCAAGGCCCAATAAATATTGTGGAGTAATGTCATACCAATTTTAATGGTCTCATGAGAAATAATAAATATTGAATATTATTTTATTTAATAATATTTAATTTAATTCGCAAGTTAAGAACATGTCGAGAAATAATAATATTATTATTATTATTCGACATGAGGTTCTACAAGGATTGAATAAATAATAAAGGGCACTTGTGAAATTATTTTATTTTAACCCTAGTGGTAATAAACCCAATTATATTATTTTCTAAGCGAGCCAATTCATTTATTTGGTTGTGCACAATGGATTTAGAGAATCCTATCAAGCTCTAAAGAGATCCCTTCTCCAAGAACGCTCCTAAGAATGGAGAGTGATCTTCTCTATGGTTTCATCATTATATCCCTTGTATTTTTTCTTTGATTCAATTCCATAGATAACAACATTTGTCATTGTTTAAGTCTTATATTGATCTTCAATCATGGCAAAAAGAAAAGTTGGTCATGACCCATCACATGCTTCCACTACACCCCAAACCTATAAGTTTTATTAGAGTGGTCACATAATTATTTATAATTATTTAAATATTGTTTATAGATTTACGCATTTATGATTTAATTTTTAATTCAATTTTAATCATTATTTTAATCTAAATTGTGATATCTTATCCTTTCTCCTTCATTTCTCATAGATCTAATCGATACAATTAATTTTATGAATGAAATAAAATTGAAGACCTCATTCAGATGTGCCAAGGATTCTAGCTGGAAAGCACAGGAGTACACGTTGTGTGATTGGAGTTACACGTAGTGTACTTGTGGTTAATGCATTAGGAATTAATTTTGGAATTAATTCAAACCATGTGCATTGATAAAACTGGGTGTATTTATTTCTTACATTGTATGTTGACTGGGCTAGGGTGTCACATTTTTGGATGGATTACATGTTGTGTAACCCACTTACACGGCGTGTAGTCCCTTTAAGTCATAGATGGGCCATGTATTTCTATACACAACCTACCTGATCGGTGACTGTGTAACATGGAAACCACACACCGTGTAGTCACTTATACATGTTGTTTACTCCATTTTTTTAAGGAACGTTTTATTTTTCGAGTCCTTGGGCATGTGTCTAGGATAGATGGTGAGAAATGCACATGTTGTGTAGCTCACATGTACATGTTTTGAACTTATACCAAATTACATAGATTTAAAATTTATTTATTATACAATGTAAACCTTATCGACATGTGCTTGTGTGTGGTCATTAAGTTGATAGGAAACACCATGTGATGGGATTTAATATGTGTGTGTGTGTGTGTGTGTGTGTTTAATTAATCTCTGTGTAATGTTCTGATATGCATATCATGTATGATTTGTATTACAGTTTTCACTCTACATGCATTGAAGCATGACATGTGACCAAAAAATCATGTAATTCATGTAATCATTAAGTTGATATTACATGTCATGAAAGTAAGGGATAAGTTGTGTATTCTATATGTCACAAAAGTAAAGTTGTATATGAGTATAATACAAGTTGGGTGGATTCATAGGAGTATCCACCATGTTTCCTAAAAGTTATATTTATGTACATAGTTAATTTTAAATAAATTTATCAATTTTTTTTAAAATTATGATGGATGATAATCTCAAGGAAATTCAAATGAGAATTAAGATAAAATAATTGATTAATTAAATATAATAATTAATTAATTTGAGTGTGATTTATCTTAAATAATAATGATTAAGAATTGAATGTTATTTTTATTGAATGAATAATTTATTGCATGCATGTGGATGATCATGACCATAGATCATAACTTTTTATGTGATTCGTTTCATTTAATTTAATATTAAATTAAATTGATGTATTGTGTGACTTATTTACTCTTATTATGTAAGGGAATGTGTTACCATTGTTTCTTTTATATAAAACCCTTGTTTCCATCACTTGTGTGTGATTAAAATCATATGTAATGGATGAAGCTCCTAAACTAGTGGAGGTAGTTCAATTTTGGATCTGAGGTGAAATCAATACAAGAGAGATACATAAGTGGATAGGTGGAAAGCTTTAGCATAAACCTTAATTGGATCAAGGTGTTTTTCCCTAGTTCAATGGTTATTTTATCAACCTCTAGATAAACTAACCATTAGTAAAATCTCATGATCATAATACTTTATTATTTTATTTTATTTTTCAAGTTTCATGGTTATTTTATTATGGATGTTTTTCCACAATCATATGAATTAATGAAATTAACAAGCAAGCTTGATAAAACTAAGATAAATTGGATTATACATGAATATTATCTAAGACATGTTTAATCACTTAAGAAAATCCAATTAATATTAATAATCATGTGATAAATATAATAATTGTAAATTTACTCATAGAGGATAAAATCCTTCGATTATATATATTAAGTTGTTATTGTCTTCTACTACTTCAGTTAAAATCAAACCATAGTTAAAATTTCTTGACCAGCCAAAGTTGGGGTGATTTCAATTATCAGGTAATTCTAACTTGAAGTTTTAGGTTGACTTAACTTAGTTCACATAAAGGGTTGACTTCCAAAGCAGTACTTAGTGTAACTAAGAGGAAAGGGTTAAAGAAATCCAATTTAAGGATTTCTAGATTAAGGAGTCCACTCAATGGATCAAGTAACTGTGAGTTAATGCAGTTGGCATTTGGAATGCCTACCTAAAATCATTCGAGTTGTTTGACCAACCAAAGTTAGAGTAATGAGAAGGAGAATATGGATCCTTTACACTAGAATTTCCAAGAAAAAGGATATTAAAAAGACAATAGTGAGGGCTATTGGATTTCGATAAAATAATGGGAGATTAATAAATATAATATTTATTTATTGGTCTTAATTTTATCAGATAAAGTACTAAAATTATGATTATCTTATTTTGTAGAAACAAAATTCAAGTGACTTCAAACATATCACTATGATCCATACTTGAGAGGGATAACCTTCTCACTGGCATGAATTTCTAAGAGTGGAAAAGGTGCTTACGTGTTATCCTTCACCATTAAAGGAAATTCTATGTGCTGGAAGAACCTATTCTTGATACACCTATTAATGAGGCAAGTGATGAAGAGTTATCTCTCTATGAAAAACATTTGAATGATTCCATAGATTTTCAATGTTTCATGTTATCATTCATGTACAATGACCTTTTTAAGTAACATGTGGACATGGATTCATATAGCATGATGTCTCACCTTCGGGGTCTCTATCAAGAGAATGTGAGACAAGAGAGATACGAGATCTCCAATTCTTTTTTTATAACTAATCCTGGAGAGTTTGTTCCAGCTAGGTCTTATTTAATCAAGATTATTGGCTACATTTAATGCCTAGACATATTAGGTATTAAATTCACAGATGAGTTGTGTATAGATCTCATACTTTCACCATCTCCTAAGACCTTATCCAGATTTATTATTAATTACAACATGATTAATAATGAGAAGAGTATTTTAGAACTTCTTACTTTGATTCACCAAGTGTCTAAGGACATGGGGAATGATAAATATGTTGTTCTTATGGTTAAAAAGAAAAGGAAGAATAAGTAAAATCATCCCAAGATTCATAATAAGTATAAAGATCCTAAGCACTGTCCTTCTAAGAAGAAGAAGTTCAATATATAGGGAAAGGAAAAGTAGGCAGTATGTTTTTCATGTGGAAATATAGGCCACTAGAAGAGGAATTGTACCCATAAGTAAGGGGAAGTTAAAGGTTCATTTGTTATTGAATGTAATCTTTCAATATCTACACATTGGGTATTAGATACATCTTATGGTGATCACATTTGTATCCAAATGCAGGAACCAAGTATATTCTAAAATATTTCTAGAGGAGAGGTGGATCTAAGAGTTTCTAATGGTGTGAGGTTGGCTGATCTATCCATTGGTGACTACCACCTTTCATTTCCAAATGAAAAGATTTTGGTTTTAAAAGATTTTTATTATATACCTATGGTTACCAATAACATAATTTCTATATCATTCCTAGATAGAGATGGGTTTATTTTAATGTTTGGAAATAAAAGTTTTTTATTTTATAAGGACAACATATGTTATGGTATGGAACATTTAAATAATGATCTTTATTTATTAAATTATGAAAAAAAATTATTGGAAAATGATAACGAATCATGTTCACACAACTCATATAACACTCAGCTATGGAATCACCATCTTGGTCATATAAACAAGAAGAGTTTGAAAAATATCTATCAAGATGGTTATTTATACTCATCTAAGATAAAACCACTTGAAATATGTCATTATTGTTTACAAAGAAAATGATCGAACTTTCATTCGGTGGATAGGGTGAAAGGGCTATAAAACTTCTAGGATTGGTACACACTGATGTTTGTGGACCATTTCTAGTAGAATCTATAGGTTGATATTCTTAATTCATAACTTTTACTAATGATTGAGTATATATTCTTATGTCTACATGATGAGTTATATGTATTATTCCATTTCTAAATTCAAGGAATTCAAGAATTAAGTAGATAATCAACTTGGAAAGAAGATAAAGAATCTTTGATTAGATTAAGGTGGTGAATATATTAACCAATAGTTTATTTAATTTCTATGGGAGTTTGGGATTATATCTCAACACACTCCACCTTATACACCACAGTGTAATGGTGTTAGTGAAAGGAGTAATTGTACCTTTTTATACATGGTAAGGTCAATGATGATTCATATATATCTTCCATTATCCTTTTGGGATATGCCTTACAAACTATGGTATACACATTAAACATATTACCAACTAAAGAGGAAAATGGAATTACCTTCAAGTTATGGAGTGGAAAGAAATAATTTTTGGTGCATACACATGTATAGGGTTCTAAGAAATTTTTTAAGTCCTTATCAGGAAACAAACTATCACCTCTAGGAACAAAGTATATCTTTATAGGGTATCCCAAGGAAACAAAGGGATGCTACCTATACAACCCCTCAGATAAGAAAGTGATTTTTTCTAGATAAGTCGTCTTGCTTGATAGGTATAAAATCCTCAAAAATGATAGTGGGAGAAAGATTTACATTGATGAAGTTAATGCTCAAGATACACAATAGTTGGTATAGTAACAGATTCCATAGGTCCCTGTAGAATAAGTAGTTCCTAAAACACAAGTATTGCATAGGAGTGTAAGAGATGTAAGAAAACTAGAGAGATATTTTTTTCTAGTCACCAAAGATGGTGAATCATTATTGGTTGACAATGATGAACATATACCCTACAAAGAAGTGGTAGAGAGATCAGAAGTTTCAAAATGGAAAGAATCCATGAATTCTAAAATGGATTCCATGTATCATAACCAAGTTTGGGTTTTGGTCAATGTGCTAGTTGATATAACACCCATAGGATACAAATGGGTATTTAATATAAAAATGGACATATAAGGTAAAGTAAATACTTATAAAGTAAGGCTAGTGGATAAAGGGTTTAAACAGCATCGTGTAATTGACTATGATGAAACCTTTTCACTAGTTTCCATGTTTAAATCCATCATATTTATACTTTATATATCATCTTTCCATAATTATGAGATTTAGAAGATGGATGTCAAGACCACATTCCTTAATGGAAACCTTCAAGAAGATGTCTATATGAAACAACCTGAAGGTTTTGTGACTCCAAGTGATGCCAAAAGGATTTTCAAGTTACAGAGATCCATTTATGGATTGAAGAAAGAATCCAAGTCATGGAACATTAAATTATATGAAGCTATAAAAGAATCTAGTTTCATTAAGAATTAATGTGATCTATGTGTTTAAAATAATTTTATTGGGAATGCAGTTTTTATCCTAGTAGTATGTCTTGATGACATATTACTTATTAGAAATGAAATACAAGTATTACAGTCTATTAAGGAATGGTTAAATAAGTGTTTTTCTATGAAGGACCTGGGTGAATCCACCTATATTCTAGGGATCAATATCAATTTTGATAGATCTAAGAAGATTCTTAGACTAATTCAAAGTACATATGTTGAACAGATACTAAAGATATTTAGTATGGAAAAATCCAAGAGGGGATTGATTATAGTGTCATGTGGTTTACATATTTCCAAGAAAATGTGTCCTTAGACACAATAGGAGAAATATAGAATGAGTAAGATCCTATATTCTTTAGCGATAGGATCAATAATGTATTCTATGTTATATACTAGGCGTGATGTTTCCTATGAATTGATCATGGTAGAAGATATCAAGCAGATCTAGAAGAACATCATTGGTCTGTTCTTAAGTGTAACACCCTGACCCCAGTTACCCAGAGTCGGTGCATTATTTTAATACATTGGCATGATTACAAGGAATCAAGTCCTGAAGGACCGATCAGTTTAGCGGTCTTGGAAAATATATTACATACATTAACTTTACATTACAATTTTAAACATAAAACACAGCATAAATAATCCTTTATGAATGCCATTATTCCCATGGATTAACCCTGTATATCAATCACAATACACTTCTTGGAATCTTGGGAAAAATAAAACATAGAAAGGGGTGAGCACAA
Source organism: Viscum album (assembly GCA_963277665.1). Lineage (NCBI taxonomy): Eukaryota > Viridiplantae > Streptophyta > Magnoliopsida > Santalales > Viscaceae > Viscum > Viscum album. The sequence continues at coordinate 2,976,569 of OY728122.1, read as the reverse complement.
ACGCTCAGTAAGGGTAAGCAATACAGCGTAAAATTTCATAAATAAGCATAAACATTTAAGGAAATGTATAAATAAAAAAATCATTTTAAACTTGAACTTAAGAATAATATGGAAAAAATAAAATGAAATAATTTCATTTACTAATTCACATGGATATTCTACTAGTCGAATAATCACATGCAATATCAATAACCACTTTCATAATGATGGAATGCATAATGCTAGACTATCATAACCACATAGTCAAGGCCTTGTGCCAAGACTACAAATAAGATTTTGTCAAGGCCTTGTGCCAAGATATTAGTTTGTCTCATGAGACCTACTAATGCATTGAGGAGCTATAGTAGGCTCCACCTGTCACTTACTAAGTCCAATGCATTCCTCATATGAACAGATTTAAACATAACATAAACATTCGTATTAAAATTATCATACGAAATGTCAATACTTTCTCTATAAACCATGAATGGTATAAAAATAACACATCCACAGTCAAACATATCACAAAAACTTCAATAAAATATGGAAGATTGTATTATAACAAATCAACCTCAATCAAAAATATTATCTAGTAAAGGATGTTGACATTGTTGAAAATGATGAGTAAAACTTTTTATGAGAAATATCCTTTTTGTAAAATCATTTAAAAGTCACACATTTATAAAGGAAGTAATTTAAAAAATATTTTTGAATCAAAGTGTCCCATACCACTTTGAAACTTTTGAAAATAATTATCATTTCAAAACATTCATGTCCATATAAATAAATCCTTAAGATCATTTTGAAAACATGGACATTAATTAAAAACATTTAGAAAGATAAATATTTAAAACATTTAAAATTATGATCTCGATAAAGAGTGCCTTTCAAAAATCCTTAAAATATTCATTTTGAAATCATTTTTATGAGAAATGGACATGTATTATAAAAATTTCCCAGTAAATACTTACACATAAACAATCTCGGATAATAATGAGATTGAGGAATTAACTCTTACCAATTTGGTAACAAACGAAACATACACCCCATGAAAGAGGTATCATACAATGAATATGTAAATACACATAAATTAAAGTGTATTACACAAAGAATACAATTATGGGAATTACATACACCACACAAAAGGTAATAGTGTCAATATGGCACGAATCTCACGGTAAAAAGGAGTGAGATTAAAACCCCTTACCTTGCACTTTCTTTTAGTCGAGGGTACGTTTAACCTCCTGTATGAAGACCGTATTTTGTTATTAAATTATACCAGAACCATATTAATATTTATGATATCATACATTATTCATTTATGACTTTATACTACCCATTAATAATAATTTCCATGTTAAATTAACATTTCGGGTAATAATCGCTTTCTTTATCGTAGGTGTTTTAACTTGTTACTCTTGATTGTATAACTTAGATAATGATTTAAATACTTCCAGAATATAAAACATGATTTATATATCATGTATATTTATAATATAAATATGTATAATAGACATATATATAAAATGGAAAACACCATTTATGGAGACGGTAGTCCGTACGTACGCATAAACATTGTTTTCGTTGTCATGTCATATTGAACGGAACTAAGTGAATAAGATAAACGTAAGTACATAAATACACATATATATATATATATCGGCATTATTATTTCGTATATTACATACTTATTAGTAATATATTTTTATAATCGTCGATGAATGGTGGACTTGGAAATGAATCCCATCTCGTCGTGGAGACGGTAATCCGTACGTACGTACGAGCGAAAATATTATTCTTTTGATATTAAAATAATATATAATTGGATGGTATATCATATATAAATAATCATTATCATGTTATATTTATTATTTACATCAATTACACATCATTATTATACCCATCCAAATAATAATGCATTGAATAACAATTACACCGCGACGTGGAGACGGTAAGCCATACGTACGCACGTATGGTGACATGTCATTAAAAGGATGGATAGAATAATGAATATGGTTTTAAAATATCATAGTATATAGAAGATACTAGATTTATTATTTTATAATGGAAATAACAAAGAAAGAAGAAGTGGAAGAAGAAAGGAACTTGAAAGAGGGTGGTGAAATCATTACCTCTTATTCGGGTTCTTCCATTTGATTTGATCAAAAGGTATCCTTAGGTTGGCTTTATGATCAAAATAAGGCCTCTAGGTTAAATTGAGGGAAGTTGGGAGGATATTTGGGCAGGTTTTGGCCGAGAACAAAGGCTTTGAAGGTGTGAATTAGTGAGAAGGGGGAGTTCCCTTTTATAAGAGGGGTGAGGGGCACCATAGGAAAAGATAGAAATGTTATTTTATAATAAATTAATATTCAGTTTATAATGGCTCCAAAGTGTATTATTTAAATTTTAAGGTGTTTATAGGTCTAAAACCTCTCAACCAATAGGTTTTAGATAGGTTTGGATCAATATATTAACTTTATATTTTTTATTTAACTCTTAGTTAAATAGTTTGACATTTATAATGTCTCTTTGTATTTTTATATTATATAGTTAATAAACTTACTATATACTTCCAAGAGACCCCCCAAGTGGTACATTAATGATACACCTATCATTATATAAGTCCTTTGTCTGATCCTTATATTTTTAGGAATATAATATCAATTAATAATATAATATTTGTTTTAAAAACTCTTTTATGTCAATTTTGACACTATTTGGAATTTGATTTTTGTGAAAATCATAACAGCATGATTACTTCAAAAAAAGTTAATTAAATAAATCCTAACATGTAATATTATCCTAAAAAATTATTTTAATTCACAAAAAATCTCAAATTACATTTATTAGGGTATTTATAATATCAATTATCTTAATCATTAATTAATACGGAAATTACTTCATCATCATTGTGTCATAAATAAATTAAATTATTTAATGTCTAAAAATTATAAATAAAATACCATTATGTATGAAATATTTTTATATTTCTAATGAATATTTATAATAGAATTTATCTTATGCATAACCCTATATTAAAAATGTTTTAGTTATTAAACTTTGATTTTAACTCTTTAAACTCTTCTTTGAATTAAATAATAATAAATGTCCTAATCTAATCCAAGTGGACCTAAATGATAATATTTTATTCCTAAGGTTGTTTTTGGTCGATATACACTTGTCCAATAGAGTTAGGACATGTGTTAGGGTAATATTAATATCATTTTTACCCTTAATTACCCTATTTACTTTTAACTGTGGTAAATAAAAGTAAAAAGTTACTATTCACCAAAAATTATTTTCATCTCATTGAACCACATTTTACTTACTGATATCAATCGTGTCTCTCATATTTTTGAAATTACACTCACAGAAACGGTAAAATTAAGTTTTATGAAAATTTACAAAAGCTCCTAGGAGGTGGGTAAAAGAGGGTAAAAAGTTCAATAAAATTTTGTATATCTAAAATTAATATAAAATGACTCCAATGAATTACATTAAACTTATATAGGTATTATGTCTCTATTTTTTCATAAAATAAATATAAATAAAATAAATAATTATTTAAATAAAAATTCGGTTTTAACCAATAACTCAATGTTTTTTCACTATTCATCAAAAATTGAACGTTTTCAGAAAAATACCAAAAATTCACCCTAGGCTAATTTCGATATTCCAAAACCAAAAATGATGTCTATTTTACCAAATCCAAAACATATAAGTTGAATTTATTAATTTAAAATTAATTCCCGTTGTCAAAACAAAAATCGTGTTTTTAAGAAACAATAACTATCAAAAGATTGACACTTGTTTATGTCCAATTTCAAAGTGAAATTACATCCAATGAACAACATTAGATTAAATGGTAAAAATATAATCTAATTATACTTCCAAACCATTCATATTTATAGTTGAACACTATAAATTATTTTGATTAAAAAAGTTGTTTTCAGTAAAAATATAGTATTTTTCACTATTCACCCAAATATAAAAGTTATCAGAAAAACACCCAAAATTTATTGAAACTAAATTCTTATATCCTGATTCTAATGAAGAAGTTTATTTTGAATATATAAAAAGTTTCAAATATTGGATTTAAAAAGGGTTCGCCATTAAAAGGCGATAAAATTGCATTTTTTAAAAAATGTTTCTTTTATCTGAAAAAAATGAATTTGTTCTTACATTATGTCTAAGAAACTCATAATATGGATTCTAAAATTATAAGGATTATATAATGTTCAAAATTCAGTTAATACTATTCATAACGGCTTTTTAACGGCTAGTTTGGTAAGTCATTGTGCGCTTGAACTCAGTGTTGCGTGTAGTGCAAGTTATTGAATTACTTTGAAGAAATAACGTACTTTGAAATCTTGGGGTGTTACATTATTACCTCCTTCAATAAATTGCATCCTCTCAATTTGAAATTGTTTTTTGAAAATAAAAGATTGAAAATATAAAATACCTTTGTGGGAAAACCCACATCGGAAATTGGGTTAATAAAATTTTGTCATAATAAGAGGAAAAGAGAAATGAAAGGGTCACCACAAAATTATGATCTCGATTAGGAGAACATTGATGGCAATTAGAGACACATAATTGGAGGAAAACATAAATATTTATAAGGAGTGATTGAGGTCATCAGTCACAAATAATTGTAGAATTGAGGGCCTTAAATTCATCAATCTATGATGATTTAAAATACCATCGGTTCAACAAAACATAAGGTATTAGGATAACACATTTTTTGTTTTAAGATCCATTAACTAAAGTATAAGAATTAATTTCTTCATAGAATAAGAGAATAAGAAAAATAAATATTGACAAGTAGAGTTCTATCCTTTAACTAATTTCTACCACAAACTAATCTTTCACTCTAAAAGATAATAGAACTTAAAAAAATATTCTATTTATCCTATTCGTATAGGGTTCCAAAAAAATGAATTTCTAATTCATCTAACACACCTTTTAAAAAAACTACATTATTTAATATAAGTCATCACATGGGCTAGTGGTTGGTGATACACCCTTGTCGCCCTTCAGTTGCGGGTTCAAGTCCCGTTGCCTTGCTGGACGCGATGGGTTGTCACCCGACCTCCAAGTTGTCCTTTTATGGTAATCAAAAAAATAATCTCAAACTACAATTATCCAAAATACTTTTGTCCAAACTCATAGTCCAAACTTTATAAGGAAGGTAAACACAATGAATATCCTTTTTGTCGTGTAATAACATGTAAACACCTTCATCATGTATTGTTTTAAAACACTACAACATCTTGAATTACCATAAAACCTTATCGATTTCATTCATGATACCTTATTCCTTATATAATACTATATATACTCCTTCTATCCAAAAATATTGTAAACTCCAACAATGATGGGATATACAAATCATTAATCAGTTCAAGGTAGTCAAGAATATCCAATATAATTTATCCAAATCAATCATGTATTATTCCAAAATCACTACCTCGGTATCAAAACCATATTATGTTTTATCTTTCTCTCATCATATATTTTCCAAAAATTTAACCCGTTATTGAGTCACTTTTCTTGGTTCCACACAATCTCAAGTCCTTAATGAAATAGTACTGCAGTAAAATCCTTATATACTCCATAATTACTATAACCAGTACATCATTGATACAACACTCAAATGACTTAATTCTTTAATAACAACATAAGAACTATAATCATTACTCCTCATCTGTGGTAGTATCATAACTTGATTATTATCCAACAACATCATTTGGGACATACTCTGATGATTTGGAAATTGGTTCGCATAGTGTCCCAACTCCTTGCAGATGAAGCATTGTATATTTGAAACCTTTTTATTACCCTTACAGTCACGTACTTGGTGTCCTTTTTCTCCACACTTATAAAAAAATCTCATTCCCTTCAAGAAATTTCCAGGGTGTTTCTTCCCATAGTTATCACATATGGGAAAATTCTTCTTTTCCCTCTTCCCTTTATCCATATTTCTCTCTTCCATCCTTTTCTTCTCTTACTTCCCTTAAAATCCATAGGACTCGTATAATTCCTTACTTATCTTATTAACACATGATATTATTTCTTCATATGTTGAGAATACATGGGAGACTATTTCCCTTCTAAATGTTGGATTAATACCGTGAAAGATATGATCCTTCTTACTCTTTGGATCATACGTATTGCTCGAGTTAAGATTTCTTCTACTGGGCACCATTTCTATACAATGGCATACACTAGGTCGGTTTATGAATTGCAATGGATAATTCAAAACTTGTAAAATACCTAACGTAAATCGAACAGTTTATGAATATAATCCATAATCATAAAAATATTTTCTTTGAGGAGGTATATACTTTTACATCATTCATAATGATTTGTAAAGAAAATGAGAATTGTACTAAGAATATATCTCGGGAGTGTCGTAACCAAGAGTGCAGAAATGCCCGTTGTCGTGCACCAGTTCTTATTTGAGTCTAGCTCAAAGTGGTGTTTTCGAGTTTTACCCCTAGGTACATCTGTGTTAGAGCCGCCTCTACCTGCTCGTATCCAGACAGGGATGTATTGCTTTGAAAACTCACAAAATCTCTATAGTACCAAAATTCTAAGAAGTTATTCTATACTAATCCTAAAAATCTATCTTAGGGTAATGTGCTCTAATTAGAGTTTATCTAAATCTAGTTTCCAAGGTTTGTACTAAACTTCCTCTGATACCAACTGTAACACCCTGACCCCAGTTACCCAGATTCGGTGCATTATTTTACTACATTGGAATGATTACAAGGAATCAAGTCCCGAAGGACCGATCATTTTAGAAGTCTTGGAAAATAGATTACATACATTAACTTTACATTACAATTTTAAACATAAAACATAGCATAAATAATCCTTTATGAATGCCATTATTCCCATGGCTTAACCCTGAATATCAATCACAATACACTTCTTGGAATCCTAGGAAAAATAAAACATAGAAAGGGGTGAGATCAAACACTCAGTAAGGGTAAGCAATACAGCAGAAACTTTCATAAATAAGCATAAACATTTAAGGTAATGTATAACTAAAACAAAAGCCTTTTAAAATTGAACTTCAGCATAATATGGAAAAAATAAAATGAAATAATTCCATTTACTAATTCACATGTATATTCTACTAGTCGAATAATCACATGCAATATCAATAACCACTTTCATAATGATGGAATGCATAATGTGAGACTATCATAACCACATAGTCAAGGCCTTGTGCCAAGACTACAAATAATATTTTGTCAAGACCTTATTCCAAGACATTAGTTTGTCTCATGAGACCTACCGATGCATCGAGGAGCTATACCGGGCTCCACCCGTCACTTACTAAGTCCAATGCATTCCTCATATGAACAGGTTTAAACATAACATAAAAATTCATATTAAAACTTTCATAATAAATGTCAATACTTTCTCTATAAAACATGAATGGTATAAAAATAACACATCCATAGTCAAACATATCACAAAAACCTCAATACAATATAGAAGATTTTATTATAACAAATCAACCTCAATCAAAAATAATATCTAGTAAAGGATGCTGACATAGTTGAAAATGATGAGTAAAACTTTTTGAGAGAAATATCCTTTTTGTAAAATCATTTAAAAGTCACACATTTATAAAGGAAGTAATTTAAAAAATATTTTTGAATCAAAGTGTCCCATACCACTTTGAAACTTTTGAAAATAATTATCATTTCAAAACATTCATGTCCATATAAATAAATCCTTTAGATCGTTTTGAAAACATGGACATTAATTAAAAACATTTAGAAAGATAAATCTTTAAAGAATTTAAAATTCTGATCTTGATAAAGAGTGCCTTTCAGAAATACTTAAAATATTCATTTTGAAATCATTTTTATGAGAAATGGACATGGATGATAAAAAGTTCCTAGTAAATACTTACACATAAACAATCTCGGATAATAATGAGATTGAGGAATTAACCCTTACCAATTTGGTAACAAGCAAAACATACACCCCATGAAAGAGGTATCATACAATGAATATGTAAATACACATAAATTAAAGTGTATTACACAAATAATACAATTATGGGCAGTACATACACCACACAAAAGGTAATAGTGGCAATATGGCACGAATCTCACAGGAATAAGGAGTGAGATTAAAACCCCTTACCTTGCACTTTCTTTTAGTCGAGGGTATGTTTAACCTCTTGTATGAAGACCTTAGTATGTTATTAAATTATAAAAGAACCATATTAATATTTATGATATCATACATTATTCATTTATGACTTTATACTACCCATTAATAATAATTTCCATGTTAAATTAACATTTCGGGTAATAATCGCTTTCTTTATCGTACGTGTTTTAACTTGTTACTCTTGATTGTATCACTTAGGTAATTATTTAAATAATTCCAGAATATAAAATATGATTTATATATCATCTATACTTAGAATATAAATATTTATAATATACATATATATGAAATGGAAAACACCGTTTATGGAGACGGTAGTCCGTACGTACGCATAAACGTTGTTTTCGTTGTCATGTCGTATTGAACGGAACTAAGTGAATAAGATATACGTAAGTACATAAATACATATATATATATAAATATATATATCTCCAGTATCATTATTATTTCATATATTACATAATTATTATTAATATATTTTTATAATCATCGATGAATAGTGGACTTGGAAATGAATCTCATCTCATCGTGGAGACGGTAATCCGTACGTACGCACGAGAGAAAATATCATTCTTTTGATATTAAAATAATATATAATTGGATGTTATATCATATATAAATAATCATTATCATTTTATATTTATTATTTACATCAATTACACATCATTATTATACCCATCCAAATAATAATGTATTGAATAACAATTACACCACAACGTGGAGACGGTAAGACATACGTATGCACGTATGGTGACATGTCATTCAAAGGATGGATAGAATAATGAATATGGTTGTAAAATATCACAGTATATATAAGATACTGGGGTTATTATTTTATAATGGAAATAACAAAGAAAGAAGAAGTGGAAGAAGAAAGGAACTTGAAAGAGGGTGGTGAAATCATTACCTCTTTTTCGGGTTCTTTCTTTTGATTTGATCAAAAGGTCTCCTTAGGTTGGATTTCTGATAAAAATAAGGCCTTTAGGTTAAAGTGAGGGAGGTTTTTAGGATATTGTGGCAGGTTTTGGCCGATCCAAAAGGCTTTGAAGGTATGAATTAGTGAGAAGGGGGAGTGCCCTTTTATAAGAGGGGTGAGGGGCACCTTAGGAAAAGATAGAAATATTATTTTATAATAAATTAATATTAGGTTTCTAATGGCTCCAAAGTGTATTATTTAAATTTTAATGTGGGTATAGGTCGAAAACCTCTCAACCAATATGATTTAGACAGGTTTGTGTCACTATATTAACTTTATCTTTTTGATTTAACTCTTAGTTAAATAGTTTGACATTTACCATGTCTCTTTGTATTTTTATATTATATAGTTAATAAACTTACTATATACTTCCAAGAGACCCCCAATTGGTCCATTAATGATACACCTATAATTATAATAGTCCTTTTAATGATCCTTATATTTTTAGGAATAGAATATCAATTAATAATATAATATTTGTTTTAAAAACTCTTTTATGTCAATTTTGACACTATTTGGAATTTGATTTTTTTGAAAATCATAACAGCATGATTACTTCGAAAAAAATTAATTAAATAATTATAACATGTCATATTATCCTATAAAATTATTTTAATTCATAAAAAGTCTCAAATTACATTTATTAGGGTATTTATAATATCAAATATATTAATCGTTCATTAATACGGAAATTACTTCATCATCATTGTGTCATAAATAAATTAAATTATTTATTGTCTAAAAATTATAAATAAAATACCATTATGTAGGAAATATTTTCAGATTTTTAATTAATATTTATAATCGAATTTATCTTATGTATAAACCTATATTAAAAATATTTTAGTTATTAAACTTTGTTTTTAACTCTTTAAACTCTTCTTTGAATTAAATAATAATAAATGTCCTAATCTAATCCAAGTGGACCTAAATGATAATATTTTATTACTAAGGTCTTTTTTGGTCGAGATACACTTGTCCAATAGAGTTAGGACATGTGTTAGGGTAATATTAATATCATTTTTACCCTTAATTACCCTATTTACTTTTAACCGTGGTAAATAAAAGTAAAAAGTTACTATTCACCAAAAATTATTTTCATCTCATTCAACCACATTTTACTTATTGATATCAACCGTGTCTCTTGGATTTTTTAAATTCCACTCACAGAAGCGGTAAAATTAAGTTTTATGAAAATTTACAAAAGCTCCTAGGAGGTGGGTAAAAGACGGTAAAAAGTTCAATAAAATTTTATATATCTAAAATTAATATAAAATGACTCCAATGAATTACATTGAACTTATATAGGTATTATGAATCTATTTTGACCTAAAATAAATATAAATAAAATAAATAATTATTTAAATAAAAAGTTGGTTTTAACCAATAACAGTGTTTTTTCACTATTCATCAAAAATTGAACATTTTCTGAAAAATACAAAAAATTCACCCTAGGATAATTTCGATATTCCAAATCCAAAAATGATGTCTATTTTACCAAATTAAAAACATATAAGTTTCATTTATTAATTTAAAATTAATTCCCGTTGTCAAAACAAAAAGCGTGTTTTTAAGAAACAATAACTATCAAAAGATTGACACTTGTTTATGTCCAATTTCAAAGTGAAATTACTTACAATGAACAAAATTGGATTAAATGGTAAAAATATAATCTAATTATAATTCCAAACCGTTCATATGTATAGTTTAACACTTTAAATTATTTTGATTAAAAAAGTTGTTTTAAGTAAAAATATAGTATTTTTCACTATTCACCCAAATATGAAAGTTATCATAAAAACACCCAAAATTTATTGAAACTAAATTCTTATATCCCTATTCTAATGAAGAAGTTTATTTTGAATATATAAAAGTTTCAAATATTGGATTTAAAAAGGGTTCTCCATTAAAAGGTGGTAAAATTGCATTTTTTGAAAAATTCTTCTTTTATCAGAAAAAAATGAATTTGTTCTTACATTATGTCTAAGAAACTCATAATATAGATTCTAAAATTATAAGGATTATATAAAGTTCAAAATTCAGTTAATACTATTTATAACGGCTTTTGAACAGCTAGTTTGGTAAGTCGTTGTGCGCTTGAACTCGATGTTACGTGTAGTGCAAGTTATTGAATTACTTTGAAGAAATAACGTACTATGAAATCTTGGGGTGTTACATTAAGGCTATCCTTAAGTATCTAAGAAGAAATAAGGATATGTTACTTATGTATGGAAGAGATGAGGATATGGTCATCAGGGGTTATACTGATGCTAGTTTTCAAACAGATCAGAATGATCTGAAGTCACAGTCAGGATATGTTTTTTATCTCAATGGAGGAGTTGTGAGATATAAGAGTTCAAAACAGCCAATTGTCGCTAATTCTATAGTGGATTATAAGTATATAGGGGATTCTAATACAACCAAGGAATTTGTTTGGATATGAAACTTTATCCATGAGATTTATGTGGTACCTATCAGTAAATACCCTATCACATTGCGTTGTGATAATACTATAATGGTGTCTCTTACAAAAGAGTCAAGGTCACACCAAAGTACAAAGAATATACTCTGAAAGTATCACATCTTAAAGGGTTTTTATTAGAGGGATGAATTTTCAATAAGAAGAGTACCCACAGAATATAACATGGTGGACTCCTTGACTAAAAGCCTATCTTAGTAGAAGAATGAGTATCATGTGAGAGATAGCGGACTGAAGGTTGTTAGTAGGATGATCTAGTGTAAGTGGGAGTCTATTGGAGTTGGTTCCCTAAAACCAAATTCTCTATACTTTATGATAAATTATATTCATAGTTTTGAATATTAATAAACTTCTTATCACATTATGATTTTTCTTCTGTATAACATAGTATTTGATAATGTCATAAAAGTAGTTCTCACACTAAAAGGTCATAGCAGTTCCCTACTATGATAAGAACCTGAAAGTGCTATGAAACTACTCTTAAATATATGTTCTATAGTTTTATGATATCATTTAATATACATAAATTATATAGGATATCAATGGTGAAGACTCATAGGGATTTGAGGAACCTTCTCATGGTGTACACCCTTGGTAATATCCAATATGATATTATGAGAATGAGACCTGCTAGTAGGAAATCTACATTTATATGTTTCATTGTATTTTCCTATCTTTGGATGTGTGTATTTATCCTTACACTTTAATATTATTATTAATGAGTATTATTAGTTGTGTACTTTTATGTGTTGATGAAAACCATGAAGACAAATGTTCACAGCAAGGTAGGATACGTTGGGTGCATCGCGAGTAATATTGCATTAATGAATAAAGTGAGAAAGTATTTTTCCCTTAGATTATTTAACAAAAGATAATATATCAGGCCCTTTGATGGAAATAATATAGCCTAAATAAATCCGCAGCCATGGTGTTTTATAGGAAAGTTCAATTTCTGGGAAGTCGAAGAAAGAGACATTGATCACATAGGTTGATAGTACCAGTATGCAACCTGCCTGATTTGAGATATCATGATAAAGGGATTATATTACACAGTAAGCATTTATATGAGGTATTATGTAATTTTGGAATTAAATTCTTCCTCTATGGGTACTTTGGCATGTTTTTAGATGCTAACCTCAAAATTTAAGCAGTTTTACCTAATGTCATTGAGAAATAGGCCTAGAGAGTCACACACTAAGTTTATCTAGAATCTTGGTATAATAATATATTATTATTTATTATTTAACAAGTTGAATAAATATTATTACCACATGTGGTTTAATAATTATTCATGTTTTCTTGATTGCATATATTCTGTCATGAGTTATTTGAGAGAATATAATGTGAGCATAATATTTAATAAATATTTATTTTCTATTTAGTGGATATAATATTTATTTATTTATTGGAGAATAATGCATTGATATTTATTTAATAAATAAATAGTCATTATTCAAGACCCAATAAATATTTTTAAGGAATAGTAGACTGAGTTTAAGGGTCTAGTGAGAAATAATAAATATTTACTATTATTTTATTAAATAATATTTAATTTAATTCAAAAGTTCAATGCATGTTGAGAAATAATAATATTATTATTATTATTTGACATGGTTTTCCACAAGGATTAAATAAATAATAAAGTTCACTTGTGCAATTATTTTATTTTAACCCTAGGAGTATATAAACCCAATTATATTATTTTTTAAGAGATCCAATTCATCTGTTTGGTTGTGCACAACAAGTTTGGAGAATCCTCTCAAGCCCTAGAGAGCTCCCTTCTCTAATAATGATCCCAAGAATGGGGAGATATCTTCCTCTACCTCCCACTCTCATGTCAAGATAGATCCAGCAAAATTCTTTGGAATTAGTTATTGAGGCGATCAATGGAGGACAATGCAAGTGATAGGATCTGCATTCTAGCACCTAGAGATTCCTATGGAGATATTCAAAGATTGTTGGAACATGTTTGGATAACCACTAGAGGGAATCTAATTTTATTCCTAAATGAAATGAACATAAAATGCATATCTATTTTCATATCCATAAAAAAGAAATAATTCATGTAGTGTAATTCTTTAATTGATTAAATTAATTATAAATAATACTTGATGATCCTCTGTCTCATTCAAGCATTTTTTTCTCTTGTATATTTTGTTTGATTCAATTATGTAGATTATGAAATTTATCATTGTGTAAATCTCATATTGATCATCAATCATGAAAAAAATAAAAGTTGGGCATGACCCATCGCATGCTTCCACTATGCCTGGAACCTATATATGTGTTATGTGAACCACGTATCATGATCAGTTCATGGAATTATTTTTTTTTTATATTCAAATATGGTTAGTTAATATTCATAGTAAAGGAGATTTTGTTTGCGGATGAGGATGGTGATTTTAAGGACATCAAAAAGGAATTAGGAAATATGCAAACTACATTTCATGTACAATATGTAGTGTTGGATAATATGTAAAGGAGTTTCTAGTAATTATGATTAGCATATTTTTTGGGATTTATTTTCTATATAAAGGACCCCTAATCACATTATTATAGAGATCAAATTTTATTGGATAATATCATCTCTAGAAGAATTTGGATAAGTCAAAAGTGGTTCCTGAAGTAGAAACTCTGCAAAGGAGGTGGTTCACAAATGAGGTAGTTTGAAAAGACAGTTCACAGAATTGGTTTTTAGGGAATTATATCTCACAAAGGAAAAGGGGGTTTCAAATCATCATCCCTCCATGAAGCTAAGGTAGTTATCAAAAAAAAGGTATCTTGTTGAAGGTATTTATGGGGAACTATAGATCGCAAAGGAAAAGGGGTTCATGAGGTGCCAGTAGTTCATGAAGAAAAGGTAGTCTACAAAGAAAAGGTATTCTGAGAAGCATTCATGTATGTGGTTAAAGGGTTTCTGTAATGGTATTAAGATAGTTCATGGAGGAACAAATCTAGTTTTCAAAATTTTATTTCATCTACTGGATGAAAATAGGGATTCATAGAACAATTATGTATAAAACTATTTTGAGGGTTTTGCACAAGGAGATATTTACCAACATTTACTCTATGAGTAGTATCATTTTTATATATAAATTTAGAATAATAATAATAAGACAAAAAATCGTCACCATCCATCTGTATTTTTAGAAGGAGTTTATTCCCTGCTAAATTCACAGTAGTGAAATGTATAATTGGTATCTCTTGAAGATCTAGACAAAGTGAGGAGGATTTTTCATGACATATCATGGAAAGGTAATTCCCAAGGGGGTTTTCACATAATGGTTGTGAAGGAGAACATGATATTCAAAGGCACCTATCTATATCTGGTGAAACTCTCAACAATAGAATATATTGTTTTTGGCATGTGTTCCAATTGTTTTTTCCTTATAAATTAGTGACCATAAGTGGGAAGTGTGAGGGAAGTGATCCTGGGAGATAGTGAATATATCCCAAATATTTTACAGGAAATGATCCCATGAAGGAGTGACCTATCCTTAACCAAAAATAGTGTGTGTTAGTGGATTTGGTACATTGGAACATTGCCTTTGTATTCTCCTTGGTTGTAGCCCAGTGAGGGTGAACCAAGTGAAAATATGTGTGTCATTGTTCTTTCTTTATTGATTTACTTCAATTGAATCATCATAAAATAAAGTTGGCAAGGATAAGATCAATATAAATGATGAAGAGAAAAATAAATCACCCTTATAATAAATAGTTGAAGATAAAGTGGGGTGGAAATAATTTCAAAATGATTATCCATACCCTAATTTACCCCCCCCCCCCCCTCTTAGGGTATCTAAGTCCCTTTTGGACCTAATAATTAGCATCATATCATTGGTTTCTTTTATCTAATTTTTTTTCTCTGACTTGGTTCTTTTGATTTTTGAAATTAATGTTTATGTATGTTATTATCTCATTGTTCCATGGAAAAGGGAATAACTTTAAATAATAATTATAAGTATGTTGTAATTCATTAGTTTAGAAGTGTTTTTGGAAAGAGTGTGATTCAGTTAAAGGAAACTAACAATGTACTAAAGAAAGGTTTTGATAAATCTGATAATGAAAATATTTACTCATTCCATGATACTATAGTAATAAGTGAATAACCTAATATTCCAAGTGATTTTGTAACTACTTATAATTAATAAATTTCAAGAATGAAAAAGGTATAAGTTTTCCAAAAAACAAATGAATTGGATCAAAAATTTGATGAATAAAATAATACTAAATATATCTAGATCCAATTCCATGAAATTGAAGTCAGCAAGATAAAAGGTTTAAATAAAATACTTATTGAAGTGACTATTAATATAATGGATAAGAATGATTCCCAAATTTAATAACTACAAAAGATGTCCAAGAATATGGAAAAACTCAAAGATGATGATAAGGGAAAGAATTTGAACTTAGAAGAAATTCAGAATTTGAAAGCTTGAAATGATGATCATACTACACACCTATCTGAAATGGTTTAGGGTAAACAAAGGCTACAATAGGATAATGCATATTATAATGATTATATTGCTTAGAAAAATTCAAAAATAAAGGATCATGTAGACATGATGGAGCTCTCCCAGGAATTAGAAGATGAGATGAATAAAAAGAGATAACTTAATTCTCAACTTGGATCAAGGGATAAGAAGATTCAAGAATTGGGAGAAGATATTGAATCAGTGAATAAAAAAGTGGATCATTCTAATTCCAAATGAAGGCCTAAATTGAAATATTCCTTTAATTTATTATTTGATTATACTTCATTAAATATAAATGAAATGAAAAGAAAATATGCTAATTTAGAGGGAAAATATGACATGATTGTATCATCCAAAAGGCCATGTATTTTTTGGAAAATTTGGTATTGACTATGATGAACCCTCTACCATGCATGAAAGGGAGATAACCATGAATAGTTCCAAAAAGAGGTAAAATTTCATAGTTATAGGAAACAAATATAAAAATATTTTTATAAGAAGTAATGACAACATGTGATATTTCTATGTGATGGATAGTCATATTCAAAGTTTTTTTTCTAAGGCTTTTGAATATATTTCATATTGTGAAGAAAAAAATATTACTAAATTTGAGAATAAGAAGAAGCTTCTTGAGAAGTATGAAATAAAATTCTCTCAAAAGAAAGTAGTCATCAGATTCTATTATTGTGGAAGATGGGGACACACTGTGAATATATTTCAAGAAGCCAGAGGGCTCAATGTTAAAAGAATAAGAACTCGGGTTGCATCAATATCTCATCTGAGAAATGATAATATGAGTTATGGTTTTAATAGGAGATGTTTTATATGTGACAATCATGAGAATTTGGAAACATATTACATCTGGAAGAAAGAAGGGAAGGAAAAGTAACCCGAATGGAGATCCCTAAATATGGTGGTGTATAACAAAAAAAGTCTATATTGTATGAAAACATGATAAGTTGAAGAATAGGTTTTAAGTCTCAAAATAAACATAGGGAGATTAGTGAAAAATTTACCAACAACCTACTCTCTTACACTCACAACATCTCTCTTTGAAATAATGTGAACAAACCTAGAAGAAAAATGGAGGAGCTGCTCTATTTATGAGTAATAATAATGTACGTTTAGTGAAAGACTCACCACTATCAAGAAACAATGATTTTACTTGGATAACTGATAAAAGAAAAATGAATAAAGAATGTCTGGAAAAAAATTCATGTCATTCCCCATGGAGATATGTGAAGGAAATAGAAAGATCCCTCTAATGGAGGAAGAAGAAAGAGTAGATGACTGGTGGAAAGATTCCTACTCAAAGAAAGAATCATGAAAAAATGGAATATTATTGGAGTATCAAAGAAGTAAGTTTGTGATAGTGTTTTTAAACCCCAAATTATGAAAAAACTAAGCCTAAAAAATCTACATATCAGAAGAAGACTGAGCATGTGGATAAATAATGTCTAGTTATATGGACAAAATAGTTGATGTTGGTTGGTAAGTTGGTACAAGTAAAAAAAGAGTATAATGTTTTGCAAGAAAATATTAAAGGGTTGGCCCATAAAGATCAACCAACATACTCTTGTTGATGATTGTAGAGGTTCCCCTATCCCCGTGCATTAATTTTTCTAATATGTGTGTGAATTGGTATAGGATTAAGGGGTAGATATAATTCATGGGGTGTGTGTGTGTGATGAAAGGGAACAGATGTATAAGTTGAATGGAGATACATGAGAAAAGAAGAATTTGAACTCTTGAAATTCACATATGGTATCTAATTCAACAATTGGTGTTACACAACAACTCTATTTTTTCAAATCTTTATCTAGAATTTATGTGTTATGGAAAAGGGAGATTTTATGATGAAGAGCCTAATGTGAAACTGAAGAGCTGTCAAAGTTATACTTAAATGATCCATTGGTTTCAAGTTGCATTGAATATTCAATTGTTGGTACCATACCTAAGTTCAAGTGTTATTTTTATGATTAGAGAATACTGATTGGGGGATAAGTAACAACATTCATGCATTTCATGATTATATATATTGTTCTTACAATGTGGTGTCTTCTGACTATTTTCAATATATCAAAAGTCTAGAGGTTTTTAATAATATATGGTGAAAAGTAATCTAGGTGATATAGCCTCATCTAAAAAGATTTTTCTCTAAATAATTAATGAAATTCATGCTATTAGAATTCATGGAAGTAAGTGAGTGACGTGGACAAAATAGAAATTTATTATCTTAAACTAATGTTTCCTACAAAGAGTTCTGACTTAGTAGGATTAGAGGATCTGTCAATGACTCAATGTCAAGTGTAAATTTCACTTGTTGAAATTTTTACAGTAGTGTGTAGAAATAATGAAGAATATGAATCTGATCTTGAAAAGTTCTAAAAGAATCAAAGTTTCAATATAAAGTTGATAAATTGAGTTAAAGGTGAAATTGTATATATTTAAAATATCTTGGGGGTGTTCAGATGTCAACCTATGGTGTCTCGTGGACCATGCATAAGTACATGACCAAAGGAGGGGAGTAATTTCTCTTTATTTGGATTTCAGTAGATAAAAGAATAATGTGTGTACCCTTATGATTTTTTAGATCTGATGCATGGAGATCATTTTTAGGGGGATTATATTCATAAATGAAGGATTTACCTATTGAATTATTTGAGAAAGGAGGATATTGAAATGAAGTATCTGATCGATATACATTGTGATAATTTAAGTTCTATAAATATTAGAAAAAATCTATTCTATATATTAAATACATATCATGTTGAAATAAAATATCACTTCATCAAGAAGAATTTGGAGCATGGGATTGAGGATATGGGGTATGTCCCTACTGATCTACAGGTTATAGAAATTTTGACGAAGGCCTTACCCAGAGAATCATTTGAATGGTTTCGACTGGATCTTAGATTTTAGTCAACTCCCTACACTTGAATAGTGTGTATGTGAACCCCCTCCCAAAGGTATGGTGTGTTTTACCCTATGTAATGATATGTCTTATTTACTACATTTCAGACCACAAAAGAGTGACCTTTGGGTTTGATAAAACACAGTATTATTGAATATTTTATTGATAATAAATGATATAATTTCCTCACATTATGCTAAATATGATCATTTATGAAATATTTGGGATTAGATCATTCATTTGAAAATTTGATGAAAATTCCAGTTTTACCCTTTTAGAATTCACTGTAGTATTTCGGGAATAAATATTGTTATGTAAAATATTTTGAATTAAAATTTTGTAACCATGTTCCTGAATTAATGTGTCATGACCCGTCCCAGTGGGGTCGGTGTCGTGACTCCCCAAGACCACCTCCAATAGGCCAGGGGTTGGTGAGTAGCACCGAGTACGCATATTACTAACATGGGAGGAATTGCCTAAGCACCTGTACACACGCACACATCTCCAAGCCCACAAATGTTGAAATGAAAAAAAGAACACTTAGGAACAAAATGCATGAATACAACTAAACCCAACCAACAGAGTATGATGGAAGGTAAAGTACTGAAAGTAAACTAGGCCAGAATACAAGACCACCAAAACAAGAGTCTGAAAACTCCAAAGTCCAACCTGTAAACACAAAAGGTACTGGGACTACTGCTCATAGACATAGGAATGTCTCAGCCTATAGGGAACTCAGAAAGCTCGGTCATGTCCTGGTCCGCCCTGGACTCTGTCAAAAGACTGCTCGTATGCACAAGACACGACACGTGTAGGCAAATCCCGTGCAGGGGTGAGTATAACAATACTCAGTAGAGGACCCCGAAAAACCACAAAGTAGTACACAAAGTAAAGGTACAGTTAGTTATGCATAGTACATGTCCATAGAACATATAGCACAAACCAGATATACTCAAAACTCAGACTCGTAGTCTAGAGCCAAGTCACACAACCACATACCCCTAGTTAGGGGTTCAGTTCGAAGATTCCATGAAGCACTTGTTCTAGGAGAACACACTCCACGAGTCTTATAGATCTGATGGCAGCTGTCTGAGAAGTACCATTCATCGGGAAACATCACGAGAGGTAGTTACACTCATTTCAGGAGACACACTTCTGAGTGGGAAGATTACGATAGATAGATGCACTCATTACGGGAGACACACTCCTGAGTGGGAAATATCATGATACACAGATTAGGATCACTTCCAGGGCCATAGAAGATACCGCGACTCATCTGGAATTCACCTGCTAGGTAGAGGATCGATTCCCGGTGGAGTTGTTCATGTCGATGTTGGACTCTACCTAGGGTCAATAATGGATAGAGGATCTCGATCCGAGCCTCTCGGATGGATGCCTGACTCTATAACATAAATTCCTACTGAAGGGATCATACTCCTGTAGAATGAAACTATGCCTGACCTTTAGGGGAACGAGAAGAAGGGGCACTAGCCCAAACGAAATATGTCCAAGATGCGGTGAACAAGAGGACCATGCCATTTTCCAAAAAGTACACGGCGTGTAGAAAAATTACACACCGTGTAGTCTGACCCCGGGTACTGCCCGTGTACAACATCCCATGTTGTAAGGCTGTTCATGTAGAAAAACTGAGTACATAGCGTGTAGTACGATGTACACGCCATGTCCGAGTGACTAGGATTGGATCCGTGTATGCTGGCCATGTGCTCGTACATGGTCATCAACCCGTGTACACCAACCCGTGTAATCGGTACACGGGGTGACCCGCATTACTATACTCTCTTGGTCATGTGATGGAGTACACGGTCGTGTACTCCATCCCGTGTCCGTGTACCCCCTGGATACACGCCGAGTTCCACGTAGCCGCCTCTTCCATGTTGTACACATCGTGTCGTCTGAAGTCGTGTAGTCCAACCCATGTCCATGTACTTCCCAAAATACACACCGAGCTTCGAGGAAAGTCTAACATGCCATGTAACCAGGGTCACATGCCATGTGATTCCTCTCTAACCCCTGAAACCCTATCTGCTGCCGCCATTACTAAACGGCGTGTTCTTCGGAAGTACACGTCGTGTATTCTGGAAATTTCCAAAAATGCGGACCTCCGCCATCGCGCCTCCGGTGATGTTCCATTCGTTGATCTTGTTGTCCAATCACCACGAAACTTCTGGGTTTTGGTCTCCCCAACTCCATGAAGCTGCTTCCGATGTTTCCGGACCTTCGATCGGCCCCAAAAACGTGTTTTGGTCTTCCCGCGCGAAGAACATTCGAAGAACGGCCTCTTCTGATCCAAGCCGATTCATCATCTGCTATCTTAGTCACACCTTCACAAGGTCGTTGAGGTCTTGAATATTCAATTTGGGATCTTTGCGTCGCAAAAAGGATGTGCAAAAATCCGTTGTTACATGCCCCATGAAGAACACGAAGAACACGCGGAGAAAAGAAAAAGGGAAGAATCCAACAAAATAATTTTGAGGAACGAACCTCTGCCTTCATTTGTCACAGCGTTGATCCGCTCTCATTAATAGGCTTAAATGGAGCAGAAATCAACAATAACAATTCAATATGGTTCAATTCCTCAAATCATCCCAAATAAAACCCTCCCGCATGAATGTACAAATCCTCGGATCAACTTGTTCGTGGTTGATCCGCGTTTGTCATTTAAATCAAAAGAAGGGAAAAGAAAATTAAATAACAAACCCCTACCTTTAAGAAAGGATCGATCACTGATGAAGAGGTCATGCTACCATCATCATCGCGATCCTCCAACCTTATTGGCATAGCGATTCGTAGCTTCGATCCATCGTCGTTTGTCGCCGAGAGTTTTCTCCAGAGTTTCCCTCAAACTTTCGCCAACGATCGACGTTCGATTATCCCAATAAAAAGGGAAATGTGTTTTGGAATTCAAAAATACGATGCAGTATTAATGAGTCTAGATTTCCATTCTTGAGTCATTATGACATTCCATTTAATAAAGAAACAGTTGCCTCGTCACCGCGCTGCAGCGGATGTTTCCATAAAATAAAAATAAAATTTGCGATTTTTTTTTACTAAAAACGTCCGAAAATTAACTTTTCCCCTCAACCCACACTGATCGAGGTTAGGCTCATTCTTGGGTAAATTCATCATCCCAGACTCAATGGTGACCTCATATTTTTAATTTGAGCATCCTTTTGGAAACTGCCACAACCGCGCACAAGTTCCGACTCGCTTAACTTAAATAAAAGTTCAAACCACCATTCTAGGTTCACTGGGCCTCAGAATGATGTGTCATCTTTGCGCTCAGTCTCAAAATAATTCCATATAATATTTAAATATAATACATGGAAAATATGAGACATTACATTCTCCCCAACTTGGGGATTTACATCCCCGAAAATCCAAAACAAAGGCTACTCAAAAAGATGTGGGTATTGGGCACGGATCTGGGCCTCCCGCTCCCATGTGTTCTCCTGAAGATTCTCATGCTGCCACCGGACGCGCACCAAGGGAATTGATCACCCAGTAAGGATCCTATCTTGCCGATCCTCGATCTCCACTGGGTACTCAGCAAAGGTCACTCCATCCTCGATGTGCAGCTCGCCTCAGTCGATGACATGCGATGGGTCATGCATGTACCTCCTTAGCTACGGCACATGGAAGACATCATGTACCCTATGCAATTGTGGTCGTAGATCTAGGCGGTGCGCCACCTTTACAACTCTTCACAGTATCTGGAAAGGTCCGATGAACCTCAGAGATAGCTTGTCGCCTCGGCCAAATCTCCATAACCCTCGTCTAGGTGAGACCCGAAGAAAGACGTGGCCTCCCTCTTCAAACTCCAGAGGTCTCCATCGTCTGTCAGCATAAGACTTCTGCAGGCTTTGTGTAGTCCTCATCCGCTCCCGGATGATCTGCACCTTCTCGATGGTAGCTCGCACCAACTCTGGACCCATGAGTGTTGACTCTCCGGGGTCGGTCCAGCAAAGCGGTGACCAGCAGTGTCTCCCGTACAAGGCCTCGAATGGTGCCATACCAATGGTGGAGTGGTAGCTATTGTTGTATGAAAACTCCACCAATGGTATGTGGTCCTCCCAACTATGACCAAAGTCCAAGACATAGGCTCACAACATATCCTCGAGAACCTAAATGGTCATCTCCATCTGACCATCAGTCTGCGGATGAAATGTTGTACTCAAGTGTAGCTGAGTCACAAAAGCCTCCTACAATCCCTTCCACAACTGGGATGTGAAACGAGCATCTTGTTCTGAGAATATTTTCGAGGGGACTCCATGAAGCCGAACTATCTCCTGCACGTAGAGGCGTCCCAAGCTCTCTACAGAACTCTTCTACCTAATAGCTAGGAAGTGGGCCAACATGGTGAGTCGTTCAATGACCACCCAGATGGAATCATGGCCCTTGGACATCCATGGTAATACTGTCACGAAGTCCATCGATATTCCATCCCACTTCCACTCTGTAACTTCTAGGGGTGAGCTAATCCCGCTGGAACCTAGTGCTCAGCCTTCACCTACTGGCATGTGAGGCATCGGGAAACGAACTCTGCTACTGCCTTCTTCATGCCTGAACACCAGAACTGTCATCGGAGATCCTAGTACATCTTTGCCACTCCAGGATGCACCACCAAAGTGGATGTATGAAACTCCCTTAGGAAATCCTCCTGCAACGCCACCAGTACAACAGTGCATCCTCTGAAAAGAAGTATATGCTCCCCACCTTGTGAATATCCATCAGGAGCATGTCCTTTGGATAACTGGGAATGTAAGGCCACACAGTCGACATCTCCAAGATGCACCTCCCTAAACCATTGTTAGATTGGAGGGGCTACAACCATAGACTTTAGTTAAGATGTATCCTCTCCATACACGAAGGATAACTGCAACGCGGCTAACTGCTTTGTCTCCTCACTCAACAGCTATGAGCTCGACCTTATTCTAAGAGTATCTTTCACCTTGTTATCCTTCCCAGAAGTATATATGATCTCAAAATCATAATCCTGGAGGAACTCTAGCCAATTCCTCTACCTCAGATTCAGATCCTTCTGTGAGAAGATGTACTTGAGGCTCTTGTGGTCAGAGTAGACGATAAACTGCTCGCCCATAAGGTAGTGTCTCCACATCTTAAATGCGAAGACTACCGCTAACAACTTGAGATCATGGTTCGCATAGTTCTTCTCATGTGGCCTAAGCTGGTGTGAACCATAAGAAATCACTGCCTGCCTCTGCATCAGGACACAGCCAAGTCCAGTCCCTGATGCATCACAGAAAACTATATACTTGACACCATCCTTCAGCAATCTCAAGACTGGGGCGTTCGTCAAACTCTGTCTCAACCTCTCAAAAGCCTACTGGGACTTCTCTGTCCACATGAAGGGTTTCCCCTTCCTGGTCAAGGCCATCATCGGTGCTGATATTTGGGAGAAATCAGAAATGAATCTCTGGTAATATCCTGCCAACCCAAGGAAGCTGCGCACCTCCATCACACTCTGAGGTGTCTCTCATGCTAGCACAGCCTCCACCTTGGCTGGGTCTATAGATACTCTATCTGCTGAGATGACATGTCCCAGAAAGTGGACCTCCTGAATCCATAACTGGCACTTTGAGAGTTTCCAATAAAGCTGGTGCTCTTGAAGTACGTCTAGAACCATCTGCAGGTGTCTCGCATGCTCCTCT
This sequence comes from Viscum album, assembly GCA_963277665.1. Taxonomy (NCBI): domain Eukaryota; kingdom Viridiplantae; phylum Streptophyta; class Magnoliopsida; order Santalales; family Viscaceae; genus Viscum; species Viscum album. The sequence continues at coordinate 2,951,857 of OY728122.1, read as the reverse complement.
TCTAATTCTGAGTACACAAGGATGTTGTTGATGAAGACCACAATGAAGCGGTCCAAGTATGGCTGGAAGATCCGATTCATCAGTCCCATGAACACTGCAGGGATGTTCGTCATGCCGAAAGGCATCACCAAGTACTCATAGTGACTGTAGCGGCATTTGAAAGCTATCTTTGATATATCCTCATCTCGCACTCATAGCTGGTGATAGACTGATCAAAGGTCAACCTTCAAGAATCACTACACCCCTCTTAGCTGATTGAAGAGGTCATCGGTCCTAGGCAGTGGATACTTGTTCTTCATCGTCACCTGGTTCAGGCGCCGATAATCCATGCACAACCTCAGACTCCCGTCTGCCTTCTTGGAAAACAAGACTGGGGCTGCCCAGGGTGTAATATTGGGTCTCACAAAACCCTTGTTCTGCAAATCCTCCAACTACACCCTCAGATCGCGAATCTCTATGGGAGCCATCCGATATTCTGATGAGGAAATAGATGTCATCCCGAGGTGTAAGTCGATACAGAAGTCGATTTCCCAGTGGGGAGGTAATCCTGGTACATCTTCGGGAAATACATCCCCATACTCCGCCACTACTGCTGGGAACTGGGAGCTCGCAACATCCACTACTCCGAGGGCAAGGCTAGTCAACTCATGAGCGATTGGCTGCACCCTCCTATGCATAATCCCATTCTGCACTGCCTGGGTTTCCCTTTCTCTGAAAAAAGAAAATGTTGTTCCATCACAGTGGACACACCGTGATCTTTGCCTAAAATAGTCAATCTGGGCCTAGACTGAAGATAACCAATCCATACCGAGAATGACGTTGTAAGGCCTCGACGCTACCACCAAGAGGTTCCAACCGAAACTATCACCTCCAAGGGTAAGATCACGCTATCTACAAAGGTGTGTGATTGTCGAGTCTCCTCTCGTAGGTTTCTCCAAGCGTAAGGATCTAGTCAACGGTTCTAATGGAATCTCAAGGTTTCGTACAATTCATGTGGCTATGAAGGAATGACTGGAACCTGTGTCTATAAGTACAGAATCTAAGGTAGAAAAGACACATATCGTACCTTGAATCATCCCTGGATACCCTAGGTTATATTCCTCGACCGCATGCAGTTGTCCCATCCCTATCCCCCAGCCCCCTGAGCCTGGTTTGTACCTTTTGGGGGTGGTGGTGGAAGTAAGTCAAAGAATATGCCACCACCCATATCTCTCCCTACTCCTCTACCATGTCCCCCGCCTGGTGGGTCTATCTGATCCACTCTCTGCCTCTGCCTCAGTGATCCATCCACCGCTTCCTTGTCAACATCTCGACGGGTCGGACAATCTCTAACGAGATGTCCCCTACCGTCGCACGCATAACATCGCTTCTCCCTAGGCTGACTGGATCTAGCCTGAGATCCCTGGACTTTCGATCCTCTGTTCTGGGTCCTCCTATGATGTTTCCCACATCTAGATCCCTAAGCCTGATGTTGGCTCCCAGCTGTCGGGGTCTCCACACCTGTCTGCCTACTGTTGACCGTCATCGGCTATCTCTGCTCCACCAAGAAGCTCTCGATCACCAAGGTTCACTTGAGCACTCCAGCATAAGTTGAAATTCATAGAGGCACGACACTAGCTCGGATGTATCATCATAAACCTCGCTCGAAGTTCCAAGATCTGAAGTACTGATCCCTGACCATATCCATCGAGTACCGGGCGAGGTTGGTGAACCCTGATGAATAGTCAGCTACTGTCATACTGCCCTGTTGGAGCTGAAGAAGCTCTTGGATGCGTACTTATCTTAGCGTAACATGGGACAACTACTCCTTGAAGAGTCGCTCAAACTCTGTCCATGAAAGAGTCTCCTCGTCGTGAGTCTGTGTGGTCAGACTCCACCATCATCCCGCTGAACCCTGAAGAAGGCTTTCTCCTAGGATCACTATCTGGTCTACGGGTGTCCTCACAAGACAAAAAACTCTAGTTACCGCCTCAATCTAGTCCTCAACCGCCTGAGGGTCGGGATCACCTCAGAACCCAAGGGGTCTCTGTCTCTGGAACTCATAGAGCGTGCTCAGCCTGTGCTCCTCGTCGGTCGGTACCACAGGTACCACGGGCTGTTCCACTGGTGGCAGCATAACTGGTTCACCACCTGGTGGCAATGCCTAGGGAACTGGTCCCTGTATCGAAGTCTCATCACTAAGGGGGTCATCCTCATGATCGCGTTGATGGATCCTAGCGGGTATGCGTCGTGAAAGCATCCTGTAATGAAACAAGATGTACCCTGGTCAATGAGTATATCTAGATAGCTGACACAAAGGATATGGAAAACACAACCCATTCCTATATGATGCATGTACCATTATTTTACTTCCCCGCAACTAGTGTTTCCACGTACCGAGTCGAAAAGCAGATTATCAGAGTCCTAGTGTATGGATACATCGGCCTCCGCACCAACACTGGAGTTTCTGGCCTGAAAGTCGATCTCAAAACACCTAACATTGTTGCCCCAAACCAATCTCACAAACTCTTGGTCCTAAGGTAGAACTGACCACCTCTTATACCACTCTGTCATGACCCGTACCAATGGGGCCCATGTTGTGACTCCCCAATCCCACCTCTAATAGGCCATGGGCTGGTGACTAGCACTAAGTAGGCATATTACAAAGATGGGAGGCATTTCCTAAGCACCTGTACACATGCACACATCTCCAAGCCCACAAATGTTGAAATGAAAAAAAACACTAAGGAACAAAATGCATGCATACAACTAAACCCAACCAACAGAGTACGAAGGAAGGTAAAGTACTGAAAGTAAACTAGGCTAGAATACAAGCCCACCAAAATAAGAGTCTGAAAACTACAAAGTCCAACCTGTAAACACAAAAGGTACTGGGACTACTGATCGTAGCCGTAGGAACGCCTCGGCCTGTAGGGAACTTAGAAATCTCAGTCGTGTCCTAGTCCTCCCGGGACTCTGTCAAAAGTCTCCTCATCTCCACAAGACATGACGCATGTGGGAAAATCCCATGCAGGGGTGAGTATAACAATACTCAGTAGAGGACCCCGAAAAACCACAAAGCAGTACACAAAGTAAAGGTACAGTCAGCTATGCATAGTAAATGTCCACAGAACATATAGCACAAACCAAATATACTCAAAACCCAGACTCGTAGTTTAAAGACAAGTCACACAACCACATACCCCTAGATTGGGGTTCAGTTCAAAGATTCCACAAATCACTAGTTCCGGGATAACACACTCCACGGGTCTTATAGATCTGATGGTGTTCGTCCAAGAAGTACCATTCATCGGAAAAAGTCACGAGAGGTAGTTACACTCATTTCGAGAGACACACTCCTAAATGGGAAGATTATGATAGATAGATGCACTCATTACGGGAGACACACTCTTGAGTGGGAAAGATCATGATACCCATATGAGGATCACTGACAAGGCCATGGAGGATACCGCGAACCATCCGGAATTCACCTCCTAGGTAGAAGATCGACGCCCGGTGGAGTTGGTCACGTCGATGTCGGACTCTACCTAGGGTCAAGAATGGATAGAGGATCTCAATTTGGGCCTCTCGGTTGGATACCTGACTCTATCACAGAAATTCCTACTGAAGGGATCATACTCCTGTAGAAGGAAACTATTCCTGACCTTCTGGGGAACGAGAAGAAGGGGAACTAACCCAAATGAAATATTTCCAAGATGCGGTGAATAAGAGGACCATACCGTTTTCCAAAAATTACATGGCGTGTAGAAAAGTTGCACGTCGTGTAGTCTGACCTCAGGTATTGACCGTGTACAATGGCCCATGTCGTAAGGCTGGTCATGTAGAAAAACTGAGTACACGGTGTATAGTATGATGTACATGTCGTGTCCGAGTGACTGGGGTTGGCTCTGTGTACGCTGGTCATGTGCTCATACACGGTCATCAACCTGTGTACACCAACTCGTGTAATCGGTACACGGGGTGACCCGCGTAACTAGCCTCACATGGCCATGTGATGGAGTACACAGTCGTGTACTCTATCCCGTGTCTGTGTACCCCCTGGATACACGCCGAGTTCTGCGTAGCCACCTCTTCCATGCTGTACACGTCATGTCGTCTGAAGCTGTGTAGTCCAACCCGTGTCCATGTACTTCCCAAAATACACGCCGAGCTTCAGGGAAAGTCTAACATGCCGTGTGACCAGGGTCACATGCCGTGTGATTCCTCTCTGACCCCTGAAACCCTAGTCGCCATCGCCATTACTACACGGCGTGTTCTACGGAAGTACATGCTGTGTATTCTGGAAAATTCCAAAAACGCGGACCTCCACCGTCGCACCTCTGGTGATGCTCCATTAATCGATCCAGTCGTCTAATCACCACGAAACTCTTGGGTTTTGGTCTCCCTGATGCCACAAAGCTTCTTCTGGTGTTTCTGGACCTTTGATCAGCCACTAAAACATGTTTTGATCTTCCTGTGTGAAGAACGTTCGAAGAACGACCTCTTCCGATCCGAGCTGATTTGTCGTCGCACCTCCACAAGTTCGTTGAGGTTTCGAATCTTCAATTTGGGATCATTTCATCACAAAACGGATGTGCAATGGTCCGTTGTTCCTCGCCCCACGAAGAATGTGCGGAGAAAAGAAAAAGGGAAGAATCCAACAAAACAATTTGAGGAACGAACCTCCACCGTCGTTCATCACGGTGTTGATCCGCTCCCGTTAACAGGCTTAAATAGAGAAGAAATCAAAAATAAAAATTCAACATGGATCAATTCCCCGAATCATCCCAAATAAAACCCTCCTGCAAAAATGTACAAATCCGCAGATCAACTTGTTCGTGGTTGATCTGTGTTCGTCGTTTAAATCAAAAGCAGGGAAAAGAAAATTAAATAACAAACCCCTACCTTTAATAAAGGATCATTGAAGAATAGATCATGCTACCATCATCATCGCGATCCTCAAACCTCGTTGGTGCAACAATTCATAGCTTCGATCCATCGTCTTTTGTCGCCGAGAGTTTTCTCCATAGTTTCCCTCAAACTTTTTCCAACGATCGACGTTCGATCATCCCAATAAAAAGGGAAATGTGTTTTGGAATTCAAAAATACGTTGTGGTATTAATGATTCCAGCTTGTCATTCTTGATTCATTATGATGTTCCATTTAATAAACAGCATCCCCATCACCGTGCTACAGTGGATGTTTCCATAAAATTAAAATAAACTTTGTGAATTTATTTTTATTTTTATTTTTACTAAAAACGTCTGAAAATTAACTTTTTCCCTCGACCTATGCCGGTCAAGGTTAGGATCATTTTTGGGTAAATTTTTCATCCTGAACACAATGGTTCCCTCAGATTTTTAATCTAGGTCTCCGTTTGGAAACTTCCACAACCGCACACAAGTGCTGACTCGCTTAACTTAAAAAAAAGTTCAAACCACCATTTCGGGCTCACTGGGCCTCGGAATGATGTGTCGTCTTCACGCCCAGTCTCGAAATAATTCCATATAATATTTAAAAATAATACATGGAAAATATGAGAAATTAAATAATGGGATACAAATTCTATTTAGGACATGGGAGATGGATCGTACATTTTAGTGGAGTAAATGGGCCATGAATACAAAGTTGGACAGAACCATCCAGATTGGACACCACTTCACTATTTGGGTTGTATCATTTTCATCCTGAATTCTATTGAGCCCAAATTTAGAGGGAATCTTGTAGACATAATTAGGAATAAATAATACTTCTAGAAGGTTATCCAATTCACGTGTTTTGGAGGTCAAATATGCAGTTTAACTTGGAATAAAATATTTGTATGAGTTTTCATCTCACACTTAAAAAATTTATGTAACCCTAGACCTAATAAACTCTATTTAAATGGGGTTTTCACTATTTGGGAGGGATGGTCGAGACTTTGGTAAGGAGTGTCCAAAAGGGTGTCTCTTGGGAGCCCCTAAAAACTCTTGGAATAAGTAAGGCCTTGTGCAAACATCTCTTCCAAAATGTCTCTCCTCTCCCACCTCCTCTTTGTATTTCTTTGATTTCATGATTTTAATTTGAAATTTTATTCAATTAATATCCTGTCTTTTCCCCTTTTCTTCCTCTCTTAATCTTACTAATTGGTTTGTAATGAAGAGTGGATACGAGATTGGGTTCTACCCTTTCAATCCTTTGCTCATGCAAAACGTCTCCACGATGACTACACCGCCCATGGAAGAGTAGCTCTTTTTAGTAATCGATCTACCTATTATATTATTAATTAATTTATTTTGAATCAATGAGATAATTTAATTCACTTAATATGATTCATTAATTGAGTTTTTTGTATTATAATAAACTAAGTAAGCAATTGAACAATTAATGAAAAAACATGCGAGGTCGAATTTTGTGTAAATTGGGAGAGCGTGAACTTAATCGGTAATACAAGACCACATGAGATAAGTTTGTAGAGTTCAAATATATTACCTAAACTCAATTAATCCTAATTTATAGAATAGACATGTTCTCTAATTAACCACTTACCATAAGTTAACCTTAGAACATCAATCAAACCAGGGTGTTGTGATTGCGTGTTCTAAAGCTAGCCTAGGGTTTAAGTAATTTCATCTTTGTGGTTAAGTTAACTCCTGTAGGGTTAGAGGGTTAAAAAATTAGAGGATTATAATTAACTGTATGTTAATTTAAATGATAATGAAAAAAAATTGAGTGAAAAGGTAGAGTTATATCGATTACGCCTTTTAAATATTTTCTAAAAAAACATCTTCTTATTGTGTCATTTTAATCGAACTTCATTTCAAAACTAAAAACTAAAAAATACAATCTTCTTCCAACAAACTTATTCTAGATTTATAAACTATAAAAAAACCCCATCCTTTCACGTAGTGTTTTTATTCTATTTTATTTTATTTTTATAATACCTTCAATATGTTGTTTTAATTTACTTCCTCCTTTGAGAGACGACCTTGGTCAGCCACTCTGCTGCACCCAAGTACCCAAAAAAATAACACTTCATTTGAGAGAGCCCACGATAGTGCCTTTCAAATTTGTTTCATTTTCAGGGAGGTAAGTAATTATTTTAAACAATTAGAGGTATTTATTTTATTTTACATTTTATTCTCTTCTGCTCTTCTTTCTTCCTTCTTTACCCAATCTGGATTTTTTTTCTTCTTCTTCTTTTATTTTCTTCTACTTATTTTTGGACCATCAACTAAAACTTCTCATTTTTATTTTACTATTTTCCACTTTCCTTATTTTCATTTTTATTTGATTTATGACATGAACTAATTTGGAAGATCTATTAGATCTTGAACCTAAGATTGAATGCAGCCTTAGGGCTCGAATCAGACATTCTCAGTCTACGGGAAGTTTCAACATTCAAATAGTTAGAGAATTTATCCACTCCAAGAACATTGAAATTTGAAATAATTATAATTTTAACATAAAACAAGAACTAATGGCTTAAAATAATGGAAATGAACTTAATATAACTATTTGAGAATTGCCTACACCTGATATTAACTATCAACCAAATTGTATTGCATACCCGAATCTCGAATCAGACTTTGAACTGAAATATGGGTCAATTCATCTTATTCCAAAGTTTCATGGATTATCTGGTGAGGATCCAAACAAAAATTTGAAAGAATTTAATGTGGTTTTCTCAACCCTTAAACCCAAAAATATTTCTGAAGATCAAATCAAACTAAGAGCATTCTCATTCTCACTTGATGGAGTTGCAAAAGATTGGATGTATTATTTAAAACCTGAAGATGTAACTTGTTGGAATGATTTAAAACGTCTTTTATTGTAGAGATTTTTTCCAGCTTCAAGGACCACATCCATTCGAAAGGAGATCTCTGGAATCAAGCAAGCCCAAGGGGAGTCGATGTATGAGTACTGGGAATGATTCAAGAAGTTGTGTGCAAGCTGCCCACATCACCAAATCAGTGAGAAACTGCTCATCCAATACTTCTACGAAAGACTCACACCTATGGAGAGGAGCATGGTGGATGCTACAACAAGAAGAGCATTGATGGACAAGACACCATTAGCTTCAAGTGCATTGATCGACAAAATGGCCCAAAACTCCCAACAATTTGGCGATCGAGGTACACCACATGTTAGGGGAGTACATTAGGTAAGTCCATCTTCTCTTGAAAGTCATTTGATTGATACCAAGTTAGAAGAATTGAAAACTATGGTGAGGTATATTTCTTTGGCATAAAAGACACCCCAATCCCCTTCTTCAAAGACTTGTGGAATTTGCACTGAGACAAGCCACCCAACTGACTGTTTCCCACAACTATAAGAGATAGAAAATTGTGCAGCAGTGTTTCCTGGGAGACCATATCAGCAGCAGCAACAACCATATCCCCAAAAGAAGTTTTATTCCTTTGCACCAGCATAAAACCAAGGGTGGAAAGATCAATCGGACATGAGGTATGTCTCTAGAAAACAACAAAGGCTGCCTTTTCAACAAAACTTCCAGAAACCTCCACCTTACCAGCAGGGTTTCCAAAAACCCCAAAGAATATTTGAATCTCAAGCATCAACAAGACAACAATAAGGGAATCCCCCAACCAAGGTATATTTTAACACTGATGACCATTTGAATAAAATTGTTCTTAATCAACATAATGAGCTAAAGAGTCAAGGTTCGGAGCTAAGGGAGTTAAAGAATCAAATGAGCCAGATTGCCACTACCCTCCATGAACTGGTAAGTAAAAATTCTGGAAATCTACCATCCAAACCTACTCCAAATCCCAAGGGGAATGTTAGTGCCATCACATTGAGAAGTGGGAATAAAATGAATGATACATTTGTACCTACCATTCCACCAAGATTCACCTCAAATCCAGAGAATCCCCATTTAAGACCAGCTGAAGAGAAACCAAAAGAGAAAGATAAAGGTAAAAAAAAGATTGATGATGTTCCTCCTAAACCCCTTCCATTTCCAAATAGGGTTGTACAAACCAAGAAAATGGCTGAGGAGGCAATGAAAAAAGAAGTTTTGGACACATTCAAGAATGTGGATATAAACATCCCTTTACTTGAATCCATTAAACAAATACTAAGGTATGACAAATTCTTAAAAGAAATTTGTACCAATTGAAGAGGGATCAAGGGAAATCAGAGGATCAATCTTGGAAGGAATGTATCAGCACTCATTACACCAACTCTAGCAATTCCAAAAAAAGTGTAAGGATCCAGGGAAATTCACAATACCATTCACCATAGAGGAGTTGCACTTTTTTGATGCACTTTGTGATTTGGGAGCTTCCATAAATGTGATGCCTCACTCTGTATTCTCTTATTTTCATTTTGGTGAGCTGAAGCCGACGAGAGTAGTGGTGTAGTTAGCGAATATAGCTACAGCATATCCAATGAGAGTCCTTGAGGATTTACTTGTTCGGGTAAGATACATGATCTTTCCAGTATATTTTTATGTGCTTAACATAGAGGATGATCAGGTAAGTTCTCATTATCACATTATCTTAGGTAGACCCTTCCTCAAAACTGCAAAAACTATCATAAATGTCAATGAGGGTACACTTTCCACGGAGTTTGGAGATGAAGTTGTTATATTTAATGTTATGGACTCCATGAATTACCCCTCCGAGGACCATTCTGCTTTTGTTATCTCTCATTTTGAACCACCAAATAAAAACTCCAGGGATTTTGATAGTCTTATTCTTAGGGAGATTATGAGTATTGGTTTTAGTTTGATGTCTAAGAGTACTTCCACACCTATTTATAATGCACAAGACTCTCTCAGATTTGATTTTGAAATGGAATCATATTCTGATTTTGATCATGTGAAATCTGATTATTACATGGTTATTGATCATGCTGATGGATTTGATGCTTTATTCTCTAATTTTGATGATTTATATTCTGATACTAATGTTCATTGTGCAAATATTTTAGTTCCTTCAATTTCTCCATCCATACATCACCCCCCTATATTGGAACTCAATCCATTGAAACCTAATCTCAAATACTCATACTTGTTAAGTGGTGAAAATTTACCCGTTATTATTGCTAACAATCTCCCTTTTGAACATGAAGAAAAACTTTTGAATCTTTTGAGGGAGAACATCAGGGAAATCGGGTGGACCTTGGATGACATATCAGGTATTAGCCCCTTCATTTTCGTGCATAGGATTCTTTTGTAGGATGGGTCTAAATCGATTAGGTATCCACAAATGAGACTCAATCTAGCCCTTCTAGAAGTTGTTAAAAAAGAAGTTGAGAAATTGCTCGAGGTAGGTATAATATTTCCCATTTCAGATTCTCAGTGGGTAAGTCATGTTCAGGTTGTGCCTAAAAAAAGTGGTGTTACAGTTGTTAAAAATGAGAAAGATGAGTTAGTTCCAATGAGGGTGCAAAACAGTTGGCGTGTGTGTATTTATTATAGGAAACTAAATCAGTCTACTCACAAATATCATTTCCCCTACCATTTATTGATCAAATGCTCGAGAGACTAGCTGGGAAGACACATTATTGTTTCTTGGATGGATTTTCTGGATATTTTCAGGTTCCTATTTCTCTGGAGGATCAGGAAAAGACAACATTCACTTGTCCATTCAGTACGTTTTCTTACTGGAGGATGCCATTTGGACTTTGCAACACCCCAGGTACCTTCCATAGATGCATGGTGAGTATTTTTTCTAATTTTCTTGAGACCTTCATGGAGGTATTTATGGATGAATTTATAGTATATGGAACCTCATTTAATGAATGTCTAAGTAGTTTGGTAAATGTGTTGAATCTGTGCATTGAGAAGAATCTGGTCTTGAACTTTGAAAACTGTCATTTAATGGTAGATCATGGGATTGTATTAGGGAATGTAGTGTCAAAACATGGGATATAGGTTGATATATCTAAGGTAGATATTATTTTATCCTTACCATATCCTTCATGTGTGTGTGAATTTAGATCTTTCCTAGGTCATGCAAGATTTTATCGGTGCTTCATCAAATATTTTAGTAAGATTGCTCTTCCTATGTCATGATTACTTCAAAAGGATTCTGATTTTGTGTTTGGTGATTCTTACAGGACTTCCTTTGATGAGATAAAAAAGTGTCTAACCACTCCACCGATCATACATCCCTCATGGTGGGAGATTCATTTTGAGCTTATGTGTGACGCCTCTAACTTCGCAGTTGGAGTTTTCTTATCTCAAAGGGTGGAGGGACATACACATGTGATTTCCTATGAAATGTGGACACTAGATTCAGCCTAATCAAACTACACAACCACGGAAAATGAGTTTCTTGCTGTCATATTTTCTTTAGATAATTTTTTTCATATTTATTGGGCTCTAAAGTAGTTGTTTTTTTTTGACCATGCAGCTTTGAGGTACCTCTTGAAGAAGCCAGACGCAAAGGCCAGGCTAATCCGATGGATACTCCTTCTTCAAGAATTTTATATTGAGATAAATGATAAGAAGAGGTCGGAAAACTTGGTTGCATACCACATGAGTATTCTTACTCACACACTATAGGATGACACCTCGGACCAGGTACCACTTCGGGACACTTTCCCCAATGAGCATCTTTATTCCATATTAGGTACACATCCTTGGTATATAGATTTAGTTAACTACCTTGTTTCCTCTGAAATCCTTGCAAATTTAAAGAAACATCAAGTCCAAAAATTAAAGAGTGAATCAAGATTTTATGTTTGGGATGATCCATACTTATGGCGCATGTGTAGTGACCAAGTTATTAGGAGGTGTGTTCCTGATCATGATTTTGAGTCTGTTTTACAATTCTATCATACACTTGCTTGTGGTGGACACTTTGGACCCCAATGGAAAGCTAGGAAAGTTTTAGACTCTGGATTATATTGACCTAGCTTATTCCATGATTCTCATGTGTATTTTAAGTTGTTCTCATGTTGCCAACACATGGGAAACATTTATAGGATACATGAGATGCCTCAACAACCCATATTATTATGTGAGATTTTTTATGTGTGGGGCATCGATTTTATGGGTCCTTTTCCTAGTTCCTTTTTTTTGTATATTTTAGTTTTTGTTGATTATTTGAGTAAATGGGTGGAGGCTAAGGCCACCAGGACTAATGATTATCATGTTGCTGTGGCCTTTGTCAAAGTGTAGATTTTTTGAAGGTTTAGAGTATCAAATGCTATCATCAATGACCAAGGGACACACTTCTACAATTGGAATCATGCTTCCCTTCTTCGGAAGTATGGGGTGACACACAAAACATAAACACTATACCACCCCCAAACAAATGGCCAAGCTGAGGTTTCAAACCATGAGTTGAAAAAAAAATTGGAGAAAACTGTGCAGCCAAATAGGAAGGATTGGAGCAAGTGATTTGATGATGCATTGTGGGCTTATAGGATATCTTACAAGACTCCCATTGGTATTTCCCCATTTCTGATTGTCTTTGGGAAGTCCTGTCATCTCCCCGTGGAAGTTGAGCATCAGGCTTATTGGGCTATAAAGAAATGCAACATGGATTTGGCCCAATCTGGAATCCAAAGGAAGCTGCAAATTCAAGAGCTTGAGGAGATTCAATTGTCTTCATATGAGAAATCAAGGCTCTATAAAAAAATATCAAAATCAGCTCGTGAAAAAATGATCCAACAAAGGGAGTTTCATGTTAGAGAGAAATTCTTTCTCTATAGTTCACGACTGAAGCTGATGCCTGGTAAGTTGCATTCCAGGTGGTTAGGTCCTTATGTTGTGACTAATGTTTTTTCTTATGGTGCAGTGGAGATCACACAAGAGGAAATAGGAAGGAGCTTTACAATCAATGGGTAATGTTTGAAGAGATACATTGAGGGAATTTCTACTGATGCAATGGATTTCATCACACTGCATGACCCCATTATCACTTGAGCATATCAGGCTGTTCCTAACCCTTTCACTTTTATATTATTTGTCCTATTTAAAATTCTACATTTCATGTGCATATATCATCTCATGGGTTCACATTGAGTACAATTCAATATTTTAAGTGTGGGGGAGGGAACCTTTTATTTCAGTAATTTCAATTATCTTACTATTTTTAAAAAAATAAAACAAACAAAATTTGTGTGTTTTTCAAAAATTGTGTGTTTTTCAAAAATTGTGTGTTTATTTTTTAATTTTTTGTGAGTTTTTGAAAATTTTGAGCTAAAATGATTCTCGTCACCAATTTGAAATTCATATTAATAAGTGAAAAAAATTATCCCTTGAAACTGAGCATAAATGAATGCTAAAATGACTTTGTTTCAAGTTCAAATATTTAGTAATTTCATGAAAAGTACACTGAATTTTGAATCCCATAACACATCTCACTATCTTTATATTTGAAATCACTTTCCTGTGAGGATTTTGAACCATTATTTTCATATTCTTTACATTTACCTCACTTATTGAGAGAACCAAACCACGCTTGATTTAACCATAATTTGATTTATTCCTGTCAAAACTTGAGGGTTTGAGGTACTTATATTTAAATTATTGAGGCATTTGTTTGGTATTAAAGCCCCTATTTCAAGAATATTTTTTTATAATGGATTATCTTGAACATTTAATCCTTTTATCCCTTAGAATCCATGAATATCCTGTTAGGTTATCCACATTACAAGACAATTTTCCCTATCGAACCAACTCTTGAAGTGAAATTGCATAATCTAGTTGAACTTAAGTGTGGGGGAAGCTGTTTTGTGTTGTGCTACCACATTATTTGATAATTTGGGTGGAAAATTAAATTCTAAAGAGATGTGTTTGCTGATGAAGAAAATCATCATATTGAAAGTTGTGCCTTTTCTAGAGCTTTCATGATAAGTGAAGTTGTGCCTTTCTAGAGCTTCTAATAGATAGAGAAAGTTGTGCCTATCTGGAGCTTTCAAGAAAATCATGTTTGAGAAGATTGAAATTTTTACTGCTAAAATTTTGAATAGTGTGCACATTCCTTTATTTTTCATGATGATGAACGTGAATCGATGCTATGGGGATTTAGGAGGAGACCATATTAAAGTAAAAATTAGATTAATTCAATTTTTCTTTAAAAAGAGTCAAGCCCTCCTCATTCAGCCTCAGAATTTTTCATATCTTAATCCTACCAACCAAAAGCCATATAACAACCCTAAAAAGTCCTCATGATAAACATATTTCCTTGACTCATATCAGGTGGTGATGTAGGAATTTATCAATCCTATGGTGACCCTTGTATGAGTTTGGATGAGAAAGACATTTCTAAAAATTGACATTTGTGTGATAAGAGAAAATTCAATTGAGGTAAGTGTTTTGTGCATGGGAGGATAAATGAAGCGGAAATATATTGAATGATATAAATGGAGAACTTGAAATAATGGTTTTTATGAGGCATGATATCTTTTGTTTCTTGGTGTGGAATTGTTGGATCTCAAGGATATGTGTTTTAAAATTTGTTTTGATTTGATATTGATGTTTACTTGATATGAGGTTTTTCCCAGGAGTGCAAAAGGGTAGGTGTGGGGGAGTTGATAAAACACAATTTTATTGAATATTTTATTGATAATAAATGATATAATTTCCTCACATTATTCTAAATATGATCAATTATGAAATATTTGGGAATATATCATTCATTTGCAAATTTGATGAAAATTCTAGTTTTACCCTTTTAAAATTCACTATAGTATTTTGGGAATAAATATTGTTATGTAAAATATTTTGACTTAAAATTTTATAACTGTGTTCCTGAATTAATGGGATACAAATTCTATTTAGGACATGGGAGATGGATCATGAATTTGAGTGGAGTAAATGGGCCATGAATACAAAGTTGGACAGAACCATCCAGATTGGACATCACTTCACTATTTGGGCCGTATCTTTTTCATCCGAACTTTTATTGATCCCAAATTTAGAGGTAATCTCGGTGACATAATTTGGAACAAATAATCCATCTAGAAGGCCAGTCAATTCACGCGTTTTGGAGGTCAAATATGCAGTTCAACTTGGAATAAAATATTTTTCTGAGTTTTCATTTCACACTTAAAAATGTTATGTAACCCTAACCCTCAAAACTCTATTTAAATGGGGTTTTCACTCTTTGGTAGGGCTGGTAGAGGATTTTTAAAGGTTTTTCCAAAATGGTGTCTCTTGAGAGCCCCTCACAACTTTTGGAATAAGTAAGGCCTTGTGAAAACATCTCTTCCAAAAAGGATCTCCTCTCCCACCTCCTCTTTGTATTTCTTTGATTTCATGCTTGTAATTTGAAATTTTATTCAATTAATCTTCTTTGTGTTTCCCTTTTCTTCTTATATTAATATTCTTAATTGGTTTGTAATCAAGAGTGGAGAAGATATTGGGTTCTACCCTTTCAATCCTTTGCTCATGCAAAACGTCTCCACGATGACTACACCGCCCATGGAAGAGTTGCTCTTTTTAGTAATTGATCTACCTCTTACCTCATTCGTTAATTTATTTTGAATCAATGAGCTACTATAATTAACTTAATATGATTCATTAATTGAGTTTTTGTATTATAATAAACTAATTAATCAATTGATCAATTAACACAAAAAAACGCGAGGTCAAGATTTTATGTAAATTGTGAGAGCACGAACTTAATCAGTAATACAAGACCACATGGGATAAGTTTGTAGAGTTCAAATATAATACCTGAACTCAATTAATCCTCGTTTAAAGAATGTATATGTGCTCTAATTAACTACTGACCAAAATCTAACCTTACAACATCAATCAAAGCAGGGTTCTACGATTGTGTGTTCCGAAGATAGCCTAGGGTTTAAGTAATTTCATATATATGGTTAAGTTAACTCCCATAGGGTTCGAGGGTTAACAAATTAGAGGATTATAATTAAGTGGATGTTAATTTAAATTATAATGACAAATAATTGAGTGAAAAGGTATAGTTAGATCAATTACTCCTTTTAAATATTTTTTGAAAAAACATCTTCATGTTGTTTCATTTTAATCGAACTTCATTTCAAAATTAAAAACAAAAAAAATACAATCTTATTCTAGAAAACTTCTTCTAGATATATAAACTATAAAAAACCCTCATCCTTTCAAGTAGTGTTTTTATTCTCTTTTATTTTATTTTTATAATACCTTCAAGATGTTGTTTTAATTTACTTCCTCCTTTGAGAGACGACCTTGGTCAGCCACCCTGCTGCACCCAAGTACCCAAAAAATCACACTTCATTTGAGAACACCCACGATAGTGACTTTCAAGGTTCATTGACCTAATTTGGGCCTTTGGGCCACTGGTTTGGGGCTACGGGTATCCATGGCCTTCAGGTCATCAAAGGCCTTCGGGCCATAGGGCCTTCGGGTCACGTAGGCCATAGAATAGCCCAGTTCACACAAAACAGGACCCATATGAGGATCAAAGCAACAGAAGTAGCAGCCACCAGATGAAGAGCTAACCAGATTGGAAGAATGAGAGGGTATGGCAGCCTCCATCAAGACCAGGCACCATGCATCTTTGTATAGGGAAATGCTAGCCGATCAGCAATGCAAGTGGGGAGCTAGGTGATCAATGACGCAAAAAGCTGGGGAGGGGCAGTTCAAGTGGCTGGGCCTACGGGTCATGTATTGGGCATGGTATGCCTCTGGGACTTCGGGTCATGTATTGCGGGTTTTTCAGGCCTTATTACTTGGGCCTACGGGTCATGTATGGGTTCCCCTTAAACCCTTAAAAGAGGGATTATCCATAATAAAAATAAAAAAGAATGCCTTCGGGCCATTCAAGCAATAAAGGGGGAGAAGCTAATAGGGGTAGCAATGAAGTAGGGGGTTTTAATCTGATGATGCTAAAGCTAATTGATCAAAGATTATATATCACAATATATTGGGTTCATGATGAAAGAAAATGACTAATTTGGGAATGAAGTGATTCATTGATGAAATTTTCATGTTACTCTTGTTTCTCAATATGAGCATGGATCATGTGGGCTTAGTGTATGAATTGAGTAAAATATTTGATCATTTCCTAGTGTTTCATAGTACGAGTGGTGGATTGTAGCAGATAGTGTCTATGTATTTATCATTAAAAGTGTTTGAGTGGTTTTGAAATGTTTTCAACAGACCCAAAGGGGGTATTGTTGGGAAAAAATCCCCCAAGGTGTTGTCTCAATGTTTTTTGGATGATTGTGTCTATTGAAAAATCCATTCAATCACATTACAGTATGGTTGGTATTTTCGGAGTAGATGTTTTGAAGTGGTGAAATTTACCAGTGTTTACCATATTTTTGGGGATCAAAATTAGGATTTTGTTATATGGTAAATGAATTATTTCCTCATAGAATAGAACTGCATATGGAGTGTGTATAATCATAAATACACATCAACATGTAATTTTTTTTATTACAAAGAAATATAAGTAATAAAGGAAAAAATAGGGTCCATATAGACAAACCGAAAGAAAAAAGAATCAGGGGGTCTAAAATGGTGAAGACCCAAAGCATCTCCTCTAATGATGTTGATACCTTCCGACTTCAAACTATTCAAGTCATGAATAAGAAGATGACTCAGACCAATAATATCCAATGATACAAGGTATTCTATAGCCTTATTACCTTCCCGCTAAACATGGGATACTTTGATATCAGCTCCAATAATACTCCTATATTTTCTAATGAAAAAAGAGATAGACCAAGGAATCATACCTTTCTCATGAATGGAATTATATAGGAGCATATAATCTGTTTCAGCCTCAGAGATCACCATATTTATTTGCATACAGATCTTAAGACCAGTGAAAAATGCCATCGCCTCAGCATAGAGAGAACCGCCTTATCCCAGCCTTATAGATAACGCCATCACAGTAGACCCGTAACTATCATAAACAATACCCCCATTGTGAATTTGACCAGAAATACGCGAGCCATCACTATTTAATTTTAAGCCTCTTATTGGAGGTTTACAACATATCCAATTACCTGGATGAAAAATGTTACTTTGAATGGAAAGCTGAGGGGAAAGAATGAACCTCTGTAGTGAAGGCGCCTCCCTCCAGTTTCCTAAGGTCCTAACAATGTCATTGAGCATATTTATGATCCTTTATATAATCACTCAGCCATTCTTGACAATTCCCTCATGAATTCTCTTATTTCTATCCTTCCATATGCACTAGTATCCATCCTGTAAAATCACTAACCAAGACACTCTTTCAATGCCACCCATACCCGATCCATGAAACCAACGGTTAAGAAAAGGCTGGTCAATCAAAGTAGGAGAAGATATCGCAGTGAACTCACCAAAATAAACCCATACTTCATGATACCATTCACTTTAAAAGAAAAGATGAATAGAAAATTCTTACTTATTCCTCTTGTAGCAAACACATCTAGAATCAATACAAATACCAACCGTTTAACATTCTCATCAGTAGGAATATCTCCATTTAGAATCCTCTAGGTCAGGAAATTATATTTCATGGGAATATTCTTAACCCATAGGGTATCATTCCAAGAACTCCTTGAAATCTGCATGTTATGGATCCTATGATAATCCCTTATTGAAAAAGATCCATATAGAGAAGGAGTAAATACACACTTATCTGAATTAGAGGATAACTCAATAATATTGATAAAAGCCTACTGGTCACTATTTAGGATTGCATTAGTAAAATTAGGATATTGATAAGATTCTTTGAATGATATACTTGTAGCAGGACACCCTGGGTATCCAATTAACTCACCATTCCAGTTATGATGCCAAAACAAGATATCTTCCTTCCCAATTAGCTAACATGAATAAGGCCTAAGGGTATCAATGATGGGACTAATACCCTTCCAGAAATAAGAACCATGTCTACTTACCACAATCTTGTCTCCCATTAAGCTACCAGGCATGGTACGACCCCATAGAGTTCGAAATTAAAGAACCTCCCATTCCAATTTTTTCCCGCAGGGAACTCAAAGTATCTTTAAGGCTTCGGACATTAATTTCCCCTTCATGCACAGTACGAACCATCCTATCCCATGACACCCATTTTCTCTTGCTATCAACCTTAGGATCCCATATGAAATTAAAAATAGTACTATCAATGTTCTTGATCACCCCTTAGGAACTTTGTTGGGCAAAAATACCTCAAGGTATCATTGAAGCATTTTTTGAGGTGATTGTGTTTGTTGACAAAGTGGACATCTGAGTTGTGTTTGTTGACAAAGAGGATTTCATGATGGAATGTCGAGTTCAAGAGCTGAGTTCAACGATCCTTGTTTGATTCAAGAACTTTGATAAAAGGAATGTATGATCTGAAGGCGGTACAAAAGAACAGATTCAAGGTGGCGCCGTTTTCCAGTGTTTTCCAAATTTTTGGGCCTGAAAATCGGCAAATGAAGAAAAGTGTTTTTGGAAAAGGGACTTGCGCGCCGAGGACTTGGAGAATAGGAAACTTGCGCGCCATATGTTTTTCAAGATCAGAAGATCAAAATATGGCAAAGGAAGTAGGTTCACGCAAGTTTGGGAGTTGGTCGTGCAAGTGTCTAAAAGGGGAGAAGACTTGCGCGCCGAGACTGGGTCGCGGAGGTGACTTGCGCGCCGTCGCATAGGGTGGTCAGATTGCCTATAAATACTGGACCACCCCTCCTCATTCTTCACCGGAGTTCAACTCAGAGCTCCCGTCGTGCAGGTGTGGTGGTCGCGCAAGTGGTGTGTGTGGTCGCGCAGGTGGGACTTGCGCGCCAGAGGTTGAAGTTGTGCGCCGGTGTTAGAAGTTGCGCGCCGGTTGGCAGTTGCGCGCCAATATTGGTTTGGGCGTAAAAGTAAGAGAGTCGCGCAAGTTTGGAGCTGAGGAATCTTGAGTCACGCAAGTATCTGAGGAGGACTTGCGCGCCCGTTGTGACTTGCGTGCCGATACTTGCGCGTCGAGGTAGACTTGCGCGCCAAGTAAGGTTTGTTCCAGTAGTTTTTTCGGGCTGCGTGGAAGCTGGAAGTTTTCCCGATACCTTCGGTTCAAAGAGATATTTATCTATGGGTGAAAGTTGTACTTCAACAGAGCATCTACACACAGAGGAAGATATATTCATTCATGAAAATGAAGAGACCTACAGGTCTATAAACTGTGAGTGGATTCCTTCCAAGAGCAGTGAGCTTAGGAAGAGGAAGAAGGTGATCCTCTCCACCGGTAGTGAGCCAGAGAGAGAGGAACAGGGAGTGACCCTTGGGAAAGCAGTGAGCTGACCCTAAACATTGTAAAGGCGGTGAGCCTGGGCATAGAAGTGATCTAGCCCGAACCTTGTAATCCACAGCTAGTGAAGATTAGTGGAATTTGGTACGACCGGCAACCTATCGGCGTATGCTCCTTGGACGTAGCCCTTAGCGGTGAACCAAGTAAAATTGTTGTGTCCTGTGCTTGCTTTAATTTCTGTTTATATCGTGTAGCAGGAAAAAGAGAGAAGAGTGTTTTGCTTAACAACGAAACAAGATCAGAACGGGCATTAATTTTTAATTAGTCATACCCTGATTCACCCCCCCTCTCAGGGTATCCAGCCTAGTGGACCTAACAAACTTTGACATCAGATAAAGCATGAATAGGAGAATCCAAAAGCACACTATTTACCAAAGTTATTCTTCCTCCAAAAGAATGGTAATTATTCTTCCAGTTAAAAATCCAAGCCATAATCCTATTGATCAGGAAGTCAAAATATTTGATCTGAAGTCTCCCATAAGATATTGGAACCCCTATATATTCCATGGGAAATATCCCTTTCTTCATGTCCATAATATGTCCCACAGTAGACAGTCGTCCTGATGTATAGATGCTAGATATATAGAAGAAACTTTTATCTTTGTTAATCACTTGCCCACTCCAAATGAAATATTCATCCAAAATCCTATTTAATCCTTGAAACGATCTACTAGAATCATTCATAAAAATAATAGTATCATCATCAAACAAAAGATGGGATACCAAAGGATATCCCATCCTACACTGGTATGGAAGAATAACACCATTACTCATATTCATATGGATAAATAGACTAAGAACATCCTGGAAAATAATAAAAATACTTGGAGAAATCGGGTCTCCCTATCGAATACCACAAGTAGACTTAAAGAAACCAAAAGTATTACCCATAAACGATACTTCCAACTAGAAAGAACAAAAGTAGCGAAAAATAATATATATATTCCTGGAAGAAAAACCCATACCTTCCAAAACTCTATTGATAAAGCACCATTACACATGATCATAAGCTTTATTCATGTCAAGTTTAATGGCCACATTAAAACCTCAAGTTTTGATATTAATGTCCCTAAAAATTTCCTGGGCTAAGGATATATCCCCCTGAATAGCACGTCCCTTCACAAAATCATGTTGTTTCAAAGAAATCCATCAAGGCAGATGAATAGAAAGATGAATATTAATGATACTATCAAGGATCTTGTAATGCACGTTACACATACTTATAGGGTGGTAATGAAGGATAGATGTGGGTTTTTTAGATTTAGGAAAAATCACCACAGTGGTGGCACAAGCAGTAAGAGATAACTATTTATCCTTGAAAAAATCAGGAATCTCAACAATGATATCTCCCTTAATCACTTCCCACAAAGATCTGTAAAATGAAGCAGGAAAACTTTCAAGGCCAGCGGCACTATTCATACTAAGCTTCATCATAGCATCAAAGATTTATTTCTCCTGAGGAAGGGACCCCATCAAAGAATTATCACAGGCAGAGACACAGTTCAGAATAACATCAAATAGTTCTGTGAAATCTCTCAGATATCCTTTAGGAAGATTTACATTAGGGCCAGCCAAAAGATCTTTAAGGTATGAAAAGGCTATGGGTTCAATAATCTCCCTGTCATATATATAAGAACCATCCTCAAGTAAAATATTAGGTTTAACTAACCTTTTCCTTTCCTTAATATAGGCATGAAAGTATGAAGTATTTCAATATCTGTCCATCAACCATTTTATCCTAGCCTTATCCCTAGATAAATGTTCTTGCCTGAGAAGCATATCAGCTAAAATATCTTTTTTACAAACAAGTTCCTCAAAATATCGGTCATCCCAATTCTCATTTATACTCCATTCAAGATGATCAACATCATGCATGATATCATTTATATCTTTTTCTGGAGGAGGAAGATCCTTCTACCATGCTTGAATAATATTCTTAAGGCGTCTGAGCTTATTATGGAAAAAATTCCACGTATGGATGATTCACGCTCAAATTTACCCAAGAGATAAAGGTAGAACGGTCCTTGTAGTTTATCTTGGGTTGTCCAATCCTCATAGACCTAAGAAGTAACCTACAGACACGTACATTATATGGACTGTTTTTTGCTATGAAGTGGCCAACTTGGGTTGATTTTAGATGTTTTTAAAGGATCACTAACAGATTTAAGTTAATTCAAATTAAGTTAATGAGTTGATCCTAGGTTATCGCTCGGGGTGGATTGGATGAATTCCTTTTTTAATGATTTCAATTTCTTATATTTGAGATGGGTTCATTTAAGAAGATCAAACAAAATCATCACTTACTGGTTTAATGCCTACACACCCTAATAATAATCACCTATACACTTGAAGGATCAAAGTTTTGAGCACTCAAAAGTAAATGTTTGTATTAGAACTTGAAATGTGTGACCTTAAATTCAATAAGGATGAAGAGGTTTTAAAATCATCAAATAAAAATCTCATTTAAAAGAAGTGATTAGTCATTAATGGAGTGAGAAATAACATCCAATCCATCCCCTTGATACTCCCTTGGATCAACCTATAAAAGAGTTATCCCTCCATTGATGACATGTCTTCAATGGAAGTGGTAAGTAGACTTACGAGGGTGGAATTGAAGAAGTAAAAACAACAACAAAAATCAATCACTCCACCGTTGTGTGATAAATATCACAAAGTATGGTGTGAATAAATTAACACCTTGAACCAATAGTATCAACTTGATATGTATAAGAACAGAATAATAGTAAAGGAATAACTTTTATTAAGAAACTAAGTTGAATTTAACAACTTACATGAGAAAGAAATGCGATTACAAACACAAAGCGGTAGCATAACAGTACAATGAAAGGAAGATCAAAATATGATCAAATACTCCACCAAAAATTCCTTAAATAGGCATTTTTTAAGCCTTGGGTAGAGCCTCCAATATTACAAGTCTCCTCAATTAATTTTGGTAGGCCATAGGTGGGTGGAAATTTGAGGGAGAGTTGATTTTTTCACCCTTGACCCGAGGTGGCATCAAGATTTCATCCACTGAACAAACGCATCTGAATGGCATTCTATATGGCCTAATTATAGTGTCCCATATAATAAAAAAGTGAAGCTACGGATGTCTCCTAGCTCTCTGTAAACTTTCAACCCAAATGGATATGTGGTCGCCGAGATATAATTAAATTGGTGGTCTTTTTTTCTCGGCTTTAGAATTTGGACCAGAATTTTATCTCTAAATTGGGCCACCTTAATAACCACTATGGAGGCCGAATTAGCACTGGATTATAAAAAATTAATTTTTTCTATATATTTCTTCTAGCATCCCATGAAATTTGGGATTCATTGGGCCTGTATGTTGGGCCCCACATTCTCATCAGTGGGCTGGTGTCCAATCTGCCTTCTCTAGAATTGTTTGCATGAAATCCCATTTTGGTGGTCTTCCAATTTGAATATTCCAACACTCCACTAGTATGAATTGTTTCCAATATAATTATAAACCTTAAAATTCAATATGAAAATAAATTCAATATCATTGGGTACTTTAAATGATGTTAAAAAATGCACCACATAATAGTGCATTTTAAGAAGGAATTACAATCATAATGTGAAATGATGTTCAAAGTGTAAAATGCACTAAAATGGTGTTTATGAATAATAAAACACATGAATATTATATATATTAATAATTAATATTAGCCTCATTTATTGGATAATCACACCCCCCAAATTGAGTTTTTCTAGTCCCGAGAAAAATATATCTCAACAATATGAAATTCGAATTCCCTTTTCCAAAAACATTTTACTACACAATGATCACCAAAAACCCTTATACCAAACAATCATGAAACCCATAAAAATATTTTTAATACATGATAGTTTCATAAGAAGATCTAAATCCCAAGCTCATTCCTTTGTTCAAATTCATCGCCATATTTCATCCAATATCAATTAAGAGTGATGATGTGTTGTGCATCGCATTAGACATGGGGGTTCATCTTTATTCAAGAGGGAAATGATGGAAGTGCTAGGTGGGATCACATTTCAATATTAAGATGAGTATTCAAATAAAATTATTGTTTTTTTTTGTTTTTGCAATTTTTTCATGGTAATTGAAATTGCACTCAAAAGAGTCAACCCCTGTAGCGAGACTTTGTCGATGACTCCCAGTCTCAAAGACCTTAGGTCACCAAGTGAATCTCACATACTCGGGCATCATCTTGAGTTAAATCAGTCAAAAACATATTCAAATTACCAAAAATAGATATATAATTACTAACTCTAGGCTAGAAAACTATGGAGTCACGATCCCCAAGTGCCAAAAGCCACGCATTAGGTCATTTCATTGCTCTACGCACAAATTTATTGTTTTTTTTTATTTTTTTTGAATAATCATATTAAAACCAAAATGATCACCAAACCTATGATATTTATTTGGGGGACCCCATGAACTCAAACTAATACCCCACTATCCAAAGGACATGCATTGTGGTATTTTTTTTATTTGGATGAAAATATAAATGATGAAATATCACATTAGATAGCCATACTTTCCAAAATCAATGCTCATGAAATTATAAAAGGATTAAAATCAGAATCGGGAAATACTAAATTATTTGATATTCAGTTTCAAAGTGTGAAATGTGTATTACCATGTTCAAATTTAAAGGAATTTTTCCTTCCATTTACAGACATTTTTTTTCAAATCATTCATTTTTTTTGACACAAAAGCATTTTTTATTTTATCTCCCCCCCAACCAACTTAAAATAAAAATGTCCCCAGTGTTTAAAGAAAAGAAAATTTAGAAGGGGTTAGAGGTAGAGAATGAGAGTTCAAAGAGGAAATTGAAAATAATGATCATGTAATGAAGTCACCTGGTGGTTGAAGTTGAAATTATTGTTGCTCTCTTTTAATCCCTTGATCTCGATGTCACTCTGAGAATTCCCTAGTGGAAAAAAAAGAAAAACAAAAAAAAACTATATATATATATATATAATAAATAA
Organism: Viscum album; assembly: GCA_963277665.1. Taxonomy (NCBI): domain Eukaryota; kingdom Viridiplantae; phylum Streptophyta; class Magnoliopsida; order Santalales; family Viscaceae; genus Viscum; species Viscum album. The sequence continues at coordinate 2,926,709 of OY728122.1, read as the reverse complement.
AGTAAAATATAAGTATATATATATAAATTATAGAATAAAGAAGCACAAAAAGTTGTAGGTTAGTGGTAAGCATGCGCCCTTATCTCCCTTCGGTCCCGGGTTCGATTCCCCGCGGCTTCGCCGGTTGTGACGGGGTTTGACCCATGACCTATGACGTGTCTTTTTTTATTAATATATTATTATTATTATTTTTATTTTTGTATTTTTATTTTAACCTACAGACACATAAAAATAAAACAAATTGATGATACATTTTCTTCTTTTTAAATTTCTAGGTAAGGTATTACTCGAGGATCACACCACATGACATGGATGAATATGGTGCTCCCCTTTCATAACCATCCATACTCATAATAGAAGAACAGGTAAATAGTCTATTTTTTTAAATATCAAAATTATTAATTAATCCTATTTGAAAAAATAAAGATTCCAAAAATATTGGAAACATGAAAACCATGGGTTGCCTCTCATACAGCGCTTTTTCTTAATGTTGTTAGCCCGACATGAATCCTAAATCTATCAATTTTTTTCTGGTTCATAGGTTGGCTCAGTTAACTCAACATCTATTTCATGTTTATTGAATGATTTAATGAATGGTTTTAACCTATGACCATTGAACTTTAAAATGTGACCACTAGTGGGATCTTGAATATCTAATGCCCCATGGGGGTACACATGATGCACTGTGAAAGGACCTGACCATATAGACCTTAATTTTCCTGGGTGTAAATGAAGTTTTGAACTATACAATAGCACAAATTTTCCTGGTTCAAAATGTTTGACTTTTATATTCCTAGATTGGTGGGCTTGAACTCTATCTTTATTGATCCTTGAATTTTCATAAGCCTCCATCCTTAGTTCCTCAGGTTCACTGAGATCTAATTTCCTTTTTTTCGGCTAATGAGAGGTCATAATTTATTTTCTTAATTTCCCAAAAATCCTTATGCTCAATTTCAACAGGTAAATGGCATGATTTTCCATAAACCAACCTATATGGTGACATTCCTGGGATGGTTTTGTATGTTGTACGATATGGCCAAAGAGCATCCAAGAGTTTCTCAGACCAATATTTCCTAGAAGGATTGATAGTTTTTTCAAGAATATTCTTAATATCCCTATTTTCTAACTCATCTTGACCATTTTTTTTAGGATGGTATGCAGTGGAAACCTTGTGAGAAATCCCATACTTAGACATGAGTGAAGAGAATAGACGGTTGCATAAATGGGTTCCTCGGTCACTGATTATAGCCCTAGGAATTCCAAATCGAGAAAATATGTTCTCTTTCAGAAATCAGATCACAACATGATGGTCATTATACTTGTTGGGAATAGCTTCAACCCATTTTGATACATAATCAACAACTAAGAGTATGTAGATGTATCTCCTAGAGTTTGGGAAGGGACCCATGAAATCGATTCCCCAACAGTCAAAGATTTCAATCACTAAGATGGGAGTGAGTGGAATTTGATTCCTTTTTGTGATTGACCCTACTTATTGACACTTATTATAGCTTTGACAAAATGTATAGAAGTCCCTTGAGAGGGTGGTCCAAAATATACCACACTAAAGAATCTTATCAGATGTTTTCTTAGAGGAAAAGTGACCTCCACATGCATCACTATGACAGAATTTAAGGATGGACTCTTGTTTAGATTCTGGGACACACCTCCTAATGACTTGGTCATGGTAGAACTTATAGAGTTATGGATCATAAAACACATAGTGTCTAACATCAAAAAGTAATTTCCTTTGAGCTTGAGTCCCTAAGAATTTTGGAATTACTCCTGTAACTAAGAAATTGGCTATGTCGGCATACCAAGGGCAATCACTCACATATTATAGGTGTTCATCAGGAAATGAATTAGACATAGAAAGGTTATTTTATTTGTCTTTTAATTCCATCCTAGAGAGGTGATCAGCTACAACATTTTCAACTCCCTTTTATCCTTTATTGTGAGGTCAAATTCTTATAAGAGAAGGACCCACCTAATCAGTCTAGCCTTAGCATCTTGTTTTTGGAAGAGGTATTTCAGTACATAATGGTCAGTAAACACAGTGATGGTGGATCCTAAGAGGTAGGACCTAAACTTCTCTAAGGAAAACACAATAGCAAGTAACTCCTTTTCAGTGGTGGTGTAGTTTATTTGGGCATCATTTAAGGATTTGCTTGCATAAGCAATGACATAAGGAGTTTTATCACAACGTTTTCCTAACACAGCTCCTACAGGAAAGTCATTGGCATCACACATAAGTTCAAAAGGAAGGTTCCAATTTGGAGATTTCATAATGGGAGGAGAGGTGAGAGAGTATTTGAGGGTTGAGAATGATCCTTCACAGCTTTCTGTCTAAACAAATGGAGCATCCTTTACTAAGAGAGCACAAAAGGGATGGGATATTGAACTAAAGTCCTTGATGAATCTTCTATAGAAACTAGAATGTCCTAATAAATACCTCACTTACTTGACAGTTTTGGGTGATGGAAGGTGACGAATGATGTCAACCTTGGATTTATCAACTTCAATCCCCCTACCTGAGACTAGATGGCCTATAACTAGTCCCTCTTTAACCATGAAATGGAATTTTTCCCAGTTTAGGACTAGATTCTTTTCTTCACATCTTGACAAGACTCTATCCACATTCCTCATACATCCTTCAAATGTATCCCCAAAGACAGAGAAGTCATCCATGAAGACCTCAAGAAAATCCCCCACCATGTCTGAGAATATTCCCATCATGCACCACTCTAAGGTTCCAGGGGAATTGCATAACCCAAAGGGAATGCATTTAAAGTCAAAGGTGTCGAATGGACATGTGAATGTAGTCTTCCCTTGATCCTCTAGGGAGACCTCAATTTGATTATACCTCGAGTACCCATCTAAGAAACAGTAGAAGGCATGACCCTCCACTCTCTCAAGGACTTGGTCAATGAATGGTAAGGGGAAATGGTCCTTCTTGGTGAATGATTTTAGCTTTCTATAGTCAATGAAGATCCTCCATACACTACTCACCCTAGTTGGAAGAATCTCTCCATCCTCATTGGTTATCATTGTGATTCTAGCCTTTTTTGGAACCACATAGATTGGGCTCACCCACTCACTCTCAGCTATGGGATAGATGATACCAGCTTTTAACAATTTTAGAAGTTCTTTTCTCACTACTTCCATGAGATTAGGATTGAGTCGCCATTGAGGTTGATGGCATGGATTTGAATCAGATTCCAGAACAATCCTATGAGTTCTGATAAGTGGGCTAATCTCAGGAATATCATACAGGGTCCAACCAATGGCTTTTTTATGTTTCCTAAGGACATCTAGAAGCATCCTCTCATGATTGGCTTCAAGAGAAGAAGAAATGAAAATAGGATGTGTTTGATTGTCCCCTAGGAAGGCATACTTGAGTGCAGTGGGAAGTTCCTTCAATTCAAGATCAGGTTGGTTCATAATTTAAGCAGAATATTGGGAAATTGGATCAAGATCAATTTTTTTCATAGAGTTTTATATAGGATTGATTCCCCACATGTAGAAGGTTCATCTACTAAATTGGCTTGATCAGATTTAGGAAAGGAAGTTGGAGTGGTATCCCTGGAAGTAGTTTCCTGAAAGTTCTCACTGATTGTTGGACCTAAGACTTCATCATAAGAGCAATTTGAAAATGATTCAAGACAAGGAGATAAACTTACTTCATGTGAACAAAGAAAATCAATCTCATCCTGACTTAAACATTCATCAAATATTCCTTGATGTTCTATGGATTCATTATCAATGATTCCTATCATGTTTACTTCATGAATGTCCTCATCATCCCCTATTTTTGAGCTTTCATTATAAATGTTCAAGTCTAGACTCATATTTCCAAAGGTGATGGTCATGTTCCCATTTTGAACTCAGATAAAAGAGTTAATTGTTTCAACGAATGGACGACCAAGGATGATTGGGGTTTGTTCCTTATTTCCTATGTTTGGATGGTTTTCAAGTACAATGAAGTCAGCAGGGTAGATGAAGTTTTCAACCTTTACCAGAACGTCCTTTAAAATCCCCTTTGGAACCCTAATGATACGATCAGAAAGTTGAAGTGTGAAAGATGTGGGTTGGAGCTCTTCTAGGCCTAACCGGTAGTACACAGCATAGGGGATGAGATTGACACTAGCACCTAGGTCACACAAGGCCTTGACAACTTTTCTCTCTCCAAATTCAATATTGATGTAATGGAAACCTGGGTCTTTCAACTTAGTAGGAATGGTCCCTTGAATGGTGGTACTCACATTAGCATCCAAAAGGACTTTTTTTATGTGAAAATTTTCTTTTAAAAGTGCACAAGTCCTTAAGTTAATTTGATTAGGCATGTATGGTTTGGATTGAATCGAGAAGGTGAATTTTCAACTTGACTTGTGAGAAGATTTCCCTCAATGTTTCACTCAATTCAGGCTTGGTTTTCCCCCTCATGCGTTGAGGAAATGGTGAAGGTTGTGGAGTTGTTTGTTGAAGAGTTGTTTCTTTGACAATGTTACATGTTTTTAAGTTTGATCATTTGGTTCATTTGAATTTTCATCCAAGTTTGAATCTTTTGATGGGTTCTGAATTAGTTGTTCAGGTTTCTCAATTGATTTCCCACTTCTTAAAACAGTCACATCCTTTAGTTGTTCATGAGTTGTTTGATTACATCTTGACTCTCCCATTAAATTTGAGGATGGTACCTCCTGAGTAGGCATGGGTGCCTTTACAGTTTTTATGGTTTGAAGTTCTTGTTTTAGGGAAGAGACTTCCGAGTTCATCCTCTCCATTTTTTTGCATAGTTGTTCTAGTAGGATTTGTGGAACAGTTTGGGTTGGTGCTTGAGAAGATTGGTTTATCACAAGGGGATATTTTGGAGGTGGGATGGTTTGTTGAAAATGGACCAGTGGCTATTGGTATTGGATAGATTGGGTTTGGAATTGGTTATGGGTTTGGTAGTTCTGATGGGGGTAAGAATTTTTTCCCTGTGGTTGGCTAGGTTGCTGGTTATCTTTCCAGTAGAATCCTAGGTGGTCATTATACCTTGGGTTGAAGTTGTTTTGGTATTGAGTATTTTGAAAGTTCAAATCATTTACTTCCACTGGGTTTCTTCCTAAAATAACATCCTTAATGGATAGAATGGTTGGGAATTTTTCTGTCTTATAGTCATGTTTGTCACAAATTGTGCAAATAGGGTCTACAATTTGGATTTCATGGACTTTCCTAAGGTCTATCTCTTCAACCTTCCTAGAGAGTGCTGTGAGTTTAGACCTAAGGATTTCCTATTCTCTAAGTGTATTAATTCTAGTAGTTCTTTGTGTATTTTCAGCATAAGGTGAAGTTCCCTATGTTTGGTTTTGTTCAGCAAGGCTTTCTAGATACTCGTAAGCATCATTTGGGGATTTGTTTTTAAAGGTTCCATTACACATCATGTCAATGAATTGTTTGTTCCCCAGACCCAAACCCTCATATAAAATTCTCACTTGTTTAGGAATATAAAAACCATGGGGTGGAACCATGTTTAGGGTGTCTTTGAACCTATCCCATGTTTCATAGAATAACTCTCCCTCTTTTTCAAAAAAGTTATGGATTCTCTTTTTAAGTGAAATTGTTTTATGGTGGGGAAAGTATTTTTTGTAGAATTATCTTTGTAATTGGTCCTAAGAGTTGATGGATGATGGTATCAAATTTTTTATCCAATTTTTATCTCAATACTTTAAAGAAAAATTAAATAGCCTCATCTTATAAGATTCTAGTTGATGTGGGGGACACATGGTTTCTACAATGTCATTGAACTCCTTAATGTGAAGGTAGGGAATCTCGGACTCCATTCCATGGAATGTGGGAAGATGGTTTAGGAAATGGGGTTTAAATATTTAGTTTTCATGTCCTAGGGAATTTTGTCTAATTCATGAGGGGTCATTGGTCCAGGAATGTGTGAGGTATTCATTCATGGTTTGATCGACCGCATTCCCCAAGTTTGGGGCTGCCTCATTTGGATTCCCATTTTGGTTTCCACTCGGGTTTATGAGTTGGTTTCTCTGAATACCTTCCATTGAAATATGCTCAATTTTTTACTCTAGAGTATTAGGAAGATTAGGATCTAATGTAAAGAGTTCCCTTTGTGTACTTGACTCCCTAACCCTAGGACTATCCACCCTAACTAGACGGTTTGATTGATCGCAGGTGTAGTCGAACATGCGCCAAAAGAAAAAAAAGGAGAAAGGGACAAGATAAGAGATCTTGGGTGAGAATATAAGAAATGGGGGAGAATATAATGGGTGTTTATATGACTTACTTAGGTCCCTGGAAATGGCGCCAAAATTTTATTCACACTCGAATTTACCCAAGAGATGAAGGTAGAACGGTCCTTATAGTTTAGCTTGGGTTGTCGAATCCTCAAAGACCTAAGAAGTAACCTACAGACACATACATTATATGGACAATTTTTGGCTATGAAGTATCCAAATTGGGTTGATTTTAGATTTTTTTAAAGGATCACTAATAGATTTAAGTTAATTCAAATTAAGGTAATGAGTTGGTCTTAGGTTATCACTCGGGGTGGATTGGATGAATTCCTTTTTTAATGATTTCAATTTCTTATATTTGAGATGGGTTTATTTAAGAAGATCAAACAAAATAATCACTTACTAGTTTAATTCTTACACACCCTAATACTAATCACCTATACACTTGAAGGATCAAAGTTTTTATCACTCCAAGGTAAAGGTTCCTATTAGCACTTGAATGTGTGACCTTAAATTCAATAAGGATGAAGAGGTTTTAAAATCATGAAATAAAAATCTCATTTAAAAGAAGTGATTAGTCATTAATGGAGTGAGAAATAAAATCAAATCTATCCCATTTCTACTCCCTTGGATCAACCCATAAAATAGATAGCCCTCCATTGATGACATGTCTTCAATGGAAGCAGGAAGTAGACTTACGAGGGTGGAATTGAAGAAGTAAAAACAACAACAAAAATCGATCACTCCACCATTGTGCGATAAATATCACAAAGTATACTGTGAATAAATTCACACCTTGAACCAATGGTATCAAATTGATATGTATAATCACAGAATAATAGTAAATTAAGAACTTTTATTAAGAAACTAAGGTGAATTGAACAACTTACATAAGAAAGAAATGTGATTACAAACACAAACCGACAGCATAACACTACAATGAAAGCAATCTCAAAATATGATCAAATAATCCAACACAACTGCCTTAAATAGGAATTTTTGAATCCTTGGGTAGATCCTCCAATATTCCAAGTCTCATCAATTAATTTTGGTAGGCCATAGGTGGGTGGAAAGTTGAGGGAGAGTTGATTTTTTCACCCTTGACCCGAGGTGGCATCCAGATTTCATCCACCAAACAAACGCATATGAATGGCCTTCTAGATGGCCGAATTAGAGTGGGTCATAGAATAAAAAATTGAATATACTGATGTCTCCTAGCTCTCTATAAAATTACAGTTCAAATGGATATTTGGTTGCCGAGATATAATTAAATTGGTGGTCTGTTTTTCTGGGACTCAGAATCTAGCCCGTAATTTTATCTCTAAATTGGGACGCCTTAATAACCACTGTGTAGGAAGAATTATCACTGGATTATAAATAATTAAGTGTTCCTCTATATGTCTTCTATAATCCTACAAAATTTGGGATTCATTGGGCCCGTATGTTGAGCCCCACATTCTCATCAGTGGGATGGTGTCCAATCTGCCTTCTTCAGAATTGTTTGCATGAAATCCCATTTTGGTGGTCTTCCAATGTGAATCTTCCAACACTCCACAAGTATTAATTGTTTCCAATATAATTATAAACCTGAAAATAAAATATGAAAATAAAATCAATATCATTGGGTACTTTAAATGATGTTAAAAAATGTACCACATAATAGTGCATTTTAAGAAGGAATTACAATCATAATGTGAAATGATGTTCAAAGTGTAAAATGCACTAAAATGGTGTTTATGAATAATAAAACACATGAATATTATATATATTAACAATGAATATTATCCTCATTTAGTGGCTAATCAATTACCCTAGATAGGATCTTCCCAGGATTTCCTCACCAGATCATGGAAATCTGGATCATACTCCCAATACCGATAATATCTGAATCATTTTGAATTCTCATTTTTGGAAGAAACATTGATCGATAAAGGAGAATGATCAGAAATTACACAAACTAAATTCTCCACTTTAGTATTAGAATATGTGGATATATCATTAATATTACCCAAACATCTATCAAGATGACTCCACGATCTACAAACCCCTTTTTGATTATTACACCATGTAAACTTGTCTCCATGGTATCCAAGATCCATAATCCCTTTTCCAGCCATAAATTTATTAAATTAATTACTAAACTACCTATGAAAAGGGACTCTACCCTTATATTTTCGGTCAAATATGGTGAGTTAATAGTCATTGCAAATGGGATTTCATTTGTAGATAAGGATGGTGATTTTAAGGGTGTCGAAAAGGAATCAGGTTCTATGTGAACCACATAGAATGTACAATATGAGGTATTAGATAATAAAAATAAGAGTTTATTGTAATTGTTATTAGTGGGTTTTTTGGGATTTTTTTTTCATGCCCAGTTTTTCGTGTTTTGGTTTTGATCTGGTTCGTTGGGAATCCTGATCCTTTTCTCATGTTCCGAGTGTGATGGGTGTTGACTTTTGAAGTTATGTCTTTTTAAAATATTATTATTATAGTTGACCTCTAGCTCTTTTGAGGGGTTTTGGATAAAATTATGTTTTCTGGCATAAAATAGACATGTGCATGGTTTGGGTTCATGGTTTATTAAACCGTGCGGCCAAACCGTGTGGCCTTCCCAGAACATAAAATTTTCATTTTTCAAAGTTTTACCCATCATTATTTTCAGATCCAAATGTGCCAAAATATTCTTCTATAGGTTTTTATAGACCTAGGTATCCCTCTCCCTTGCCTCCCAATCCTTTCCTCTTGCTCCCTTGGTGTAGATCTAAGAGATATTCAAGTTGGGGATAGTTTCCAAGGTAATATCTCTTCTTATTTCTCCTCCCTCTTCCTTCCTCTCTCAATTTTTCTTAGTTATCCCTTCTCCCCTAGTCATGATCAACCTATGGTTCTATTTTTGCATGATTTTTTATGTGGTTTTTTTTCATTTAGAGTCGTTCTTCATAGATTTAGGGTTTATAAACCCTCGGCGGGTGATATCGGGTGTGCGTTTTCATTCTACCATGGTTTTGAGGTAGGTTCTCCCATGAACTTTCCTTTATAATTTAATTTTAATCTTTTTATTGATTTTTTCCCCTTATATATATGATAGTTATTATTTTTTTCCTTTTGATTTAATTATTTAGTGTGCAAGAAGGGTAGTTTATGCCTTGTTTTATAAAAATTGTGTTCGTTTGGTTAAAATGTGCACACTAAGAATTTTTTTAAATGTTACATTAGCTTTTGCACCTCATTTGTGATTTTTAGAACCTATTTTAGCAATTTAAATAATTTTTTGGCATGAAATTTTGGTTTTATACCCTTTTTAGTGTCAAATAGTTGTTTGTTTGTTAAATATTGCATGCCTTGTTTTCGGTAAATTGCTCGGTGGGATTTTATGTGATGAATGTGAATAAAAATGATTTGTTTGGATTTATAAATTTATTTTAAGCATTAAAAATGGTATTTTGTGGGTTCCTTATATGTTTTATAAGCTATTTTTGGTTTTCATAAAGAAGGTGTATTTTTTTTAAGGTGTTTGGAATGTGTTACCGATAAATGGCCTATTTATCATTTTTATAAAAATGGTTGTGATTTGAATGTGTAACCTGAATGTTTTAAGGGGTTTATGTAAATTTTTTTATAATTCAAATGGTTTGTTTAAACATATCTTGGAAAGTTGGATTTTGTGTTTTTGATAAATGTTGGTTTTTGTGAAAAGTTCTTAAAGGCTTGTTTGGCAGTTTGGTAAAAAGGGTAAAAATGTTTATTAGGAAAACCTCCTATGGATGTTTCTCATGTCATTATTGTATGTATATAATGGATGGTATTTCCTCACTAGTAAATCCTTGTGATACATTATGATAGTGCCTCAGGTTGGACTCTTAGTGTTCTATTTTATTTATGGCATGAGATTGGTCTTTGGAGTGGATCAGGGTGATGCTTGTTGTGAATTATTATTATATATATGTTGTGATTGTATGATCAAATGGAATTGGTTTTCTCACCCATATTATAAACATGAGACATAGTAACCTATCATATTGAGAGAATTTTTTAAGAATGATTGTTGCACTGGTAGTGGATGGACTAACCAGTGGCCCATAGTAGGTGGCGATATTTGGGTTTATTACTATGGGATTTTCCCTCGACCTGTCCTGAGTTAGGGTGGCTGAGCATATTGAAAATTTTTATTTCATCATGTGTGGAATGCCAATGGGGACGGTTTCTCATGTATTGGTGTCTTTGTGATTATTCTTGATCTCCTAGGTTCGCCTATGTTTACTGGTCCTTATTTTCTTGTAGTGTTGGATGTGATACTTGTATGTATACTTTTCATTGCCCTTATTATGTAACTACTTTATTGTTTTCATGTGTAGTTTTTTATTTGGAAAGTTAGGTGTGTTTTTAATGTGAATTTTGAAAATAGTTTTCAAAAAATGTGTTTTATCCTTTTTGTACAAATTAAAAATGTAAACATCACTTTCCCCTTTAAAATGCTAATGTATCACTAATAGAATGACTTGGTTTTTGGAAATGAATAAGGGAAATGAGTTGTACTTTTTTTGAGTGAACATGTAGAAAACCTTAATTTTATATATTGTAGTTCAAACTTGAAAATGGATGTTTCTTTTATTTTAAAGTAAGTGCATTGGGAATAGATTATCAGGATAGCCTACTAAGTTTTAATAATCACATCTATAGTTATTTTCTGTTTTTATACCTTGTTTAGGTTTCAGCTTGAGTCTGATCGCCTCTAGTGACATGTGATTGTTGTGTTAGATAGTGACCAGTGGGGTCTCATGGAGTTAGTTGGTTGTTAGGTTCGATTGGTTGATTTTTTTAGTTCATTTTTATTTTCAGTTTCTCGTATAAATGATGTTTATTTATGTTTTTATATAAATTCATATTAGGATGTATGTTTCTTTTGATTGTTTTTTTACTTGTTTATATTTGAGAAAAATATTTCCCTTGTCTACTCTAATGATGCCCGGCACTAGTTTCTAGCCTATGGAGATCAGGAATTCCCTTCGGTCCATGCCATGGACTGGTTCAGGTGACTGGTTTAGGGTCGACTCAGGTTGGTTTGTGAAAAAATGGTATCAAAGGTTGGTTGGATCTTAGCAAACCTTTCCTTTTAGAGCGCCCTTATTATTTTAGGATGTCGAGGTAGATGGAGTAGTATTTTCGGGACACGAGGGGTAGGTGCAGGAAGAACGTCATGAAATCTTGCTCATTCTGATCCTTGAGTTTCCATGGGAAGTATGGTTTTATTAGTTTCTTTATTCCTTAGGGATTGTTTAGTGATTGGGATATGACAAGGGGAGTTTGAATAATGGCATTTGTGATCTCACAGGGTCTGGAAAGCCATGTAGAGTCGGATCATAGTCCTTGAAGTCTCTCTGTATTGGTGGTGTGTTTGGAATATGGCTTCCAACCATATGGTTAAGTCACCCACTGACACTGGTTCCCTTTTTGAGTTATTTTGATTCTTATTTAAATTATGAAAATTTTGTGAAAACCCTAGAGTTGGATTTGTAAAAATGGGGTTTTAGTGTTAATGGTCGAATTTTGGAAGGTGGTAAAAAAAATTCAGAATTAAATTTGGGGAAGGATTGGGAAAAATAAGTGTTTCTAAAGTAACCTCTTTGGGGTAAAATTGAAATGGTTTAATGGAATTGATCATTTTTTTAATCAAGACTCGGGGTTTGTGGAAAGTGGATGTTTGTTTTTGGAAGTTGTTTAAACGAAAAGTGGTGAGTTTTAATCAAATGGTTTTGATGAAATTAGTTTTGTTAAGATGTTGTAAAAATGATTTGAATGTAATAAAAGGGATTTTTCTGGAAATTCATGGGATTTCATTTTTCAAGTATGGTAAAATGGTTTGATGTGTTGAATCTGAAAATGGTTTTTGACTTTGTGGTAAGTGTTCCTTTAGAAGGTAAATGATTTTTGAAAGGGGTTGAATTATTTTTTTGGAAAATGAGGATGTTTTATTTTAGCCTTGGTGTTCTTAAGGGTACTTACATGCATGGTGGTATATGAGAATGTGAAGGGATGCCCATTATGGCATGGTGTATGGGTTTCCAAGGTGGAATGAAAACATGAATGTGAGTGAGACTCTAAGGAATACCAATGGAAAGTGTTTAACCCACCAAGTTGTTTTAAATTAAAAAAAAAGTTAAAAGGAAAGTTTTAATGTTATAATGTCTTATTTTCCTATGTTCAAAGATTACCACCTATGCGGTGTTTGTTTTGATAATGTTTTTATTGAGTTAGACTTGACTTGATTCTTGGATTTTCTATATCCAATGGATGTCCCCATAGAGCTTTGTTAGGTGATCTTAGTACGGCTATGGGTGATTCCCTGTTAACGGGATTTCCAATTTATCAACCTAAGGATTTCATTCTCGAGTTTTGGAAGCTAAACCCACCTCTATTTTATGGAAAATAGGATCCAATCTAGGTGGAGCAGTGGATGAGAAAAATTGAAAAAAACTTTAGCCTCATCGCATTAAATGAGTTTTTGAAGGTTAAGTATTAAATGTTTGTGCTTGAAGGATCATCGTGGATGTAGTGGAAGTCAGTGTCTTGGAACAAGCCCCATGAAGATCTTTCTTGGAAGTTCTTCAAGTCTTCGCTCATCCATTAGTATTTTTCTAAGAGGGAAAGGGTGATAAATGGGATAGATATGGGTTTCTTTCAATAGGCTGATGGATTGGTATCAGAATATTTCCATCGCTTTATAGATCTAGTCCCTTTTGATCCAGGTAATGTTATTTATGATTCCATAAAGGATCGATATTTCAAGGTTAGGCTTCATCTTGATTTTCAGTTGAAGGTGTTGGAGGTCAACCTAACTTCTTTTGCTGATGTGGTAAGGCAAGCTTTTCATGTTGAGGCTATGATGACAGGAGTGTGTGAGGTAGTTCTCCCTTCTTAAATACCTATGAAAAATGAGGAAGAGTGTAGAAAGGAGATGAGAAAGTGGTTGTAATCCAATGGAATGGGTCATGGAATCAAAATGCCTAGGAATCATTCATCAACCTCTTATGGTCATGTGGTCTTTGTGTATTATTAGTGTGGCGGGCTCAATTATAAGAAATCTTCATGTCTAAATGCCCCTAGGCCCTGCACTGTGGGAAGTATTTCCAAGCCCATGCCTCTACCATTGTGGTGAGGTAGTTCCTTTGTTTCTTTTTCAGTTGTATCATTCCAATTATTGGGGGTCCCTTCCCTCACCACCCCGAGTGGTGGGGGGTTTTGATCTATGCAGAAATTGTTGGCCCAGTTTTTATCCCCTCCGTTCAGGAGTGAGTAGTTTAAATTTTTCTTGTTTTGTTCTTCTTGGACAAGGAATATAAGTCGTTGTAAGGGATTTTTGGGTTTCCCTATGTGGAAAATTCCAGATTTTGGATTATAGTAAAAAAAAATTGGTCATTTCAAGTATTTTTTTAATGGTGGGGAGACCCACTGTGGGTCTCGTAGAGCTTTATTTTAAGGATTTATTGAGTTATGGTTGTTTTCTAATGGTGGAGAACCCATTACATCCTCCCTTGAAATGTGTTTGTTATTAGGTTTGGTTGATCATTGGGTTCCTTCAGATATGGCCCAACAATATGGTATTTGGTTGTGAATGAAGTGGCTTGATCCTTACATTGATTCTTGGGACGTGGTTGTGGATTGTTATCTTGTTTCGGGAAATAGGATTAAGTTCCGTTAATGGTGGATGATATGTCCTTGTATTAGGAGGATGGATCATTTTTATAAGGAATCCTTAGGTGTGGATCATTCATCTGGAAAGTGTTATGGATTTTTGGGGGTAGAAATCTTTAATAGCGGGGAGAATTGTCACAATCGGTTTTTCATGTTTTGGTTTTGATCTGGTTTGTTGGGAATCCTGATCCTTTTCTTGGGTTCTAGGTGTGATGGTTGTTGCATTTTGAAGTTCCATATATTTATAATATTCCTATTATGGTTGAACCCTAGCTTGTTTGAGGGTTTTTGGAGAAAATGAAGTTTTTTGGCATAAAATGGGCATGTGCACAGTTTATTAAACCGTGCAGCCAAACCATATGACCTGCCCAGAAAATAAAAATTTCATTTTTCCAAGTTTTCCACATCATTATTTTAGGACCCAAATACACCCAAATATTCTTCTCTAGGTTTTTCCATACCTAGGTATCCCTCTCCCTTGCCTCCCAATCCTTTCCTCTTGCTCCCTTGGTGTAGATCTAAGATATCTTCAAATTGGGTCTAGTTTCCAAGGTAATATCTCTTCTCATTTCTCCTCCCTCTTCCTTCCTCTCTCAATTTTTCTTAGTTCTCACTTATCCTATAGTCATGATCTACCTAGGGTTCTATTTTTTTATTTTTTATGGGGTTTTTTCTTTTAGGGCTGGTCTTCATAGATTTAGGGTTTATAAACCCTCAGCGGGTGATATCGGGTGTGTGTTTCCATTCTGATATTATTTTGAGGTAGGTTATCCCAATAACTTGCCTTTATAATTTATTTTTCATATTTTTCTTACTTTTTTACCCTTATATATATATTCTATGTATTATTTTTCACCCTTTGGTTTAATTATTTAGTGTGCAAGAAGGGTAGTTTATGCCTTGTTTTGTAAAAATTATGTTACTTTGGTTAAAATGTGAACACTAAGCATTTTTTTAAATGTTCTATTATCTTTAACACCTGGTTTTTGATTTTTATAACCTGTTTTATAAATTTAAATAAATTTTTGGCATGAAAACTTGGTTTTATGACCTTTTTAGTGTTAAATAGCAGTTTGTTTGTTAAATATTGCATGCCTTATTTTTTGTAAATTGATCGGTTGGATTTTACATGCCAAATGTAATTAAAAATGATTTTTTTGGATTTATGAATATATTTGAAGAATGAAAAATGGTGTTTTGGGGGTTTTATATGTGTTTTACAATCTAGTTTTGGTTTTCATAAAGAAGGTGTATTGGTTTTTAAGGTGTTTAGAATGTGTTACTGATAAATTGACCATTTAGCATTTTTATAAAAATGGTTGTGCATTGAATGTGTAACCTGAATGTTTTAAGGGTTTATGTAGATGTTTTTTTAATGAAAATGGTGTGTTTACACCTCTCTTGGAAAGGTGGATTTTTTATTTTTGATAAATGTCGGTTTTTGTGAAAAGTGCTTAAAGGCCCGTTTGGCAGTTTGGTAAAAAGGGTGAAATGTTTATTAGGAAAACCTCTTATGGATGTTTATCATGACATGGTTGTATTTATATAATTTATGGGATTTCCTTTCTAGGAAATCATTTTGATCCATTATGATAGTGCCTCGGGTTGGAATCTTAGTGTTTTGTTTTATTTATGGCATGAGATTGGTCTTTGGAGTGCCTCAAGGTAATTCCTGTTGTGAATTATTATTATATATATATTGTGATTGGATGATCATATGGAATTAGTTGGATCACTCCTATTATAAACATGATACATAGGAACATGTCATATTTAGAGAATTTTATAAGAATGATTGCTACACCATTAGTGGATGGACTGACCAGTGGACCATAGTAGGTGGATATATTTTGGTTTATTACTATGGGATTTTACCTTGGCCTGTCCTAAGTTAGGGTGGCAAAGTATATTGAGTGTTTGGATTTCATCGCATGTGGAATGACAATGGGGATGGGGTCTCATGTATTAGTGTCTTCTAGATTATTCTTTATCTCCTGG
Organism: Viscum album; assembly: GCA_963277665.1. Lineage (NCBI taxonomy): Eukaryota > Viridiplantae > Streptophyta > Magnoliopsida > Santalales > Viscaceae > Viscum > Viscum album. Next base: position 2,910,780 of record OY728122.1, on the reverse strand, counting down.
GTTCACCTATGTTTACTCATTCTTAGTTTCTTGTAGTGTTGGATGTGATACTTGTATGTATAATTTTTATTTCCCTTATTGTGTAACTACTGTATTGTTTTCTTGTTTAGTGTTTTATTTGGAAAGTGAGGTGTGGTTTTAATGTGACTTGTGAAAACTATTTTCTAGAAAAGTTTTTTATACCTTTTGTACAAATTGAAAATGTAAACATCACTTTTCCATTTAAAATGATAATGCATCACTAATAGAATGACTTGGGTTTTGGAAATGAATAAGTTCAATGATTTGTACTTTGTTTTTTACTAAACATGTATAAAACCTTGCTTTTATATATTTTATTTCGAACTTGAAAATGGATGTTTCTTTTATTTTAAAGGAAGTGCATTGGAAATAGATTATCAGGCTAGCCTACTAATTTTTAATACTCACACTTGTAGTTCTTTTCTATTTTTAGACCTTGTAGGTTTCATCTTGAGTTCAATTACCTCAAGTGACGTGTGATCGTTGTGTTCGAGAGTGACTGGTAGGGTCACATGGAGTTAGTTGGTTGTTAGGTTCAGTTGGTTGAGTTGTTTGGTTTAGTTGTATTTTCAGTTTCTTGTATAAATGATGTTCAGTTATGTTTTTATATAAATGTATATTTGGCTGTCCATTTCTTTTCACTATTTGTTTACTTGTTTATATTTGGGAGAAATAGTTCCCTTGTCTACTCTGATGATGCCCAGCACTAGTTGCCAGCCTGTGGGAATCGGGAATGCCCTTCGGTCCATGCCATAGACCAGCTCAGGTGACCATTTCAGAGTCGACCCAGGTTGGTTCGTGACATTTTTTCCTATATAAATGACCCCTAGTCACATTTTTATAGAGAGTGAATTTCATTAGATAAGATCATCACAATAATAATTCAGCTAAGTCTGAAGTGGTTCCTGAAGGAGCAATTCTGCAAAGGTGTCGGTTTACTAATGAGGTCATCATAAGGACAGTTCATGTAAGGGATTTGCAAGGCACTATAGATCGAAAAGGAAAATGGGGTTGAAAATCATCATCCCTATTTTAATAAAAGGCATTCCTTGAAGAAAAGGTAGTTCAAAGAAGGTATTTGTGGGGAACTATAGATCAAAAAGGCAAAGGGGTTCGTGAGGGACAACAGTTCTCAAAGCAAAGTCAGTCCACAAAGAAAATGTATTCCATGAATCATTCATGCTACATGGTTCAAGGGTTTCCATAAAGGGAGTAAGGCATGTCATAGAGGAACAAATTTAGTTCACGAAATTTTATTTTATCTACCAGATGAAAATAGGACTTCAGGGCACAATTATGTGTAAAACTATTCTGAGGGTTTTGTGAAAGGAGATACTCACTGAAATTTAATCTAAGAGAAGTATAATTTTCGAATCTAAATTTATAAGAAGAAGAATAATAAGACATAGGATTTTCACCATCTGTCAATATTTATAAAAGGAGTTTATTCTCTGTTATGTTTAAGGCAGTGAAAGGAATACTTATCATATCTTGAATATCTATCCAAAGTGAGGAGGAGTTTCCATGAAATCTTGGGGAAAGTTAATGCTCAAGGGGATGTTCACATCAAGGATATTAAAGAACACATGATGTTCAAAGGAACTTATCTACATTCTTTGTAACTCTCAATAATATAAGATATTGTTTTTGTCCTGTGTGCCAATTGTTTTTTCTTTATGAAGCGGTGAAATAAGAGGGAAGTGTGAGGGAAGTGATCTCAGGGAGATAGTGAATCTATCCCAAAAATTGTAAGGAAAATTATCCTAGGTATAAGTGACCTAGACTAACCCAATAGAAGTTATCTTTAATGGATTTTCTACATTGTAACATTGACTTTGTATGCTCCTTGGATGTAGTCCAGTGAGGGTGAACCAAGTAAAAATCTTTGTTTCCTTATGCTTTCTTTCTTTATTTACTTCAAGTGAATCATTATTAAATAAATTTGGTAAGGATAATATTAATATAAAATATAAATAGAAAAATAAGTTACCCTTATAGTAAATAGGTCAAGATATATTAGGGTAGAAATAATTTTAAAAATAATATACATGCCCAAATTTACCCCCCCCCCCCTCAGGGTATCTAAGTCCCTTTTTCACCTAACACTAACTAAGAACCATTACGGAAGAAATTATTGGGATACAAAGTTATAATAAACAATTATTATATAAATTTATCTCTATATAATTATCACATGATCTATAGGTAAGACATGTTGAATCAGATATAAATCGACTTGAGAAACACCACATGGGTTGTCCCATTTATGTATTTGGTGTATCTCTAGTTCAATATTATTCATGTATCCCTTAATAAATAGGTCCAATGTATGTTCTCAAAGATAATTTCCATGATTTGGATTCTATACTACATCATTTTATAGTTCTAAGATAGGTATATGGTCATTGGTTATGTTAATAATAATGGATGGGACATCACTTGAAGTTATTTCAGGAACTATCTACTTGCAAGATGGGTTTTGAAGCATGATCCATATTTGAGATATATTTAGAAAGTACTTATTCACATCTAATAAATTGGATCTATTATTGTGTTTTTTACTAAAAGAGACTATATATATTATAGTTGAGAAATATATTATTGGAACAATCCATGTTCTATTCCCATACTCGATGTCATGGATAATAAGAACTTGATTTAGTATACACATAGGTGATGAGATCACATCAAACTAGTTATTAGGTATATCATGATTTTGAATTAGAATAATAATTTATACCAATAATATAAAAGGTTAAAATGATTCATACAATGATCTTTATAACTAATGGAATTATTTATCTATATGGTTTGGATAATAATATAATATTTAAAAAACATGGGTGTTACAATACTCCCCACCATAGAACTTTATGTCCTCAGAAAGTTGATGAAAATCATTACCAGGGAATAATTCAATATAAATCTTTAAAAATTTGGGTAAATTAATTTACTCAAAGTTAATCCAATCATATTAAAATCATTTTAACATGTATATCCCCACCATAAATAATTCCTCATGTTCCATAAAAACACCACATAAAAAAATTAGTAATGAAAAAATGTTCACATCTTATCTAATCCATGTTATGATGTAACTTTCTCATCTCAAGCTAATGGAATAATTATAATAGAAATTATGACCCAAATAAATTCCAAAAAGGTAGATATTATAATCCCTCTTCAATTAATTAATTAATGCAATAAACTTCCCATGAATCTCCGAGATCTATTATCTTTATTCTTTCAACATCGCAATGAGTACTCAATGTATGATAATATTCCAAATTTTTCTCTAAATATTATTTTTATTAATTTGTCATATCATGAAAATTACATGGGTATAAACCCAAAATAGGATCTCTGGTCCACTCAAAAATTGAGTTATCAACTTCTCTTCAATATATTTAATTTTTAGTGAAAATATCAAATTTTAGTGACCTTAACTTTAATCACATTATTGGAGGTATTTCAGGAAAATTTTGACTTAGAAAAACCATGATATAAGTAAACACTATATTTAAGGGAATGTCTCATTTCATTAGATTTTATTTTATATCTTATAGAGATAAAATGAATACTCAAATAAAAATTTATGGTTGTTTGAATTTGAATTTTTATTTTTAACTTATCTTAAGGCTTCCCACTCATCTAAGGACTTTAACATAACTCTAGGAGGAATTATAGGGTCAAAGAAAGTCGAAAATCATTTTACCACAAGAATAATTTTTGGAATCATTTTCCCCACAAAATGAGAGAATTATCATACAAAATACAAACACCATACAATGTATGTTTCGAAAAAAATTGTTTGTATATATTTTTTTCAAGATTGATCTTCTAAAAAATGCATGGTGTATTTATTGCACACAAATATTTTTTTATATAGGTAAGACCAATAATTTTTATATATTGTGTAATTTTGAGGAAGAATTCATTTCAACCATTATTAAAATGTTATAATAATAATTGAAGTTGAGATTTAAGTAATTAAAGATTCATGATGTATATACCATTTAAAAACACTCACTAGAATGATTATTTTGTTGATTGAAAATTTTAAAGTATTTTATTCTTGAATCAGAATGAGAATTTTTTTGAAATATAATAGAGTTTTTAGGCATCCAATTGTGGTGAGAAGGATTTTATAAGAAGAATTTGAGATTTTTGTGAGATATTTTATTATACAAAGAGAAAAGAATAATTTCTCTTGGATATTACTCAAAGTCTCATAGCACAAGAAAATTAAATCATATATTTGATGAAAGAATATTCATAGATTTATTTTTAATCCTTTTAATTTTATTATGAAAATTTGGGATTATAACACCCTGGATTTATATTAGGTATGATTTTTGACATAATTTTCACCAAAACTTGTGTATTTAAATGTTTTATGGATGTTAAAGGTGTTGGTGGGGGCACGAGGGTCCATTTTAAGGGAACAAACCAAGTTTTGGTCCATCTTTCATTTTAATAGATGCCACCGAGAACCCAGTGGACTAGTATCAGGTAACTGATGGGAAAGGTGGTGGAGTTAGTAGCTCTAGGTGGCCCTAGGGTGGTCGCTGATCTTAGAGTGGGTGCCCGATAGCTGGCTAGTAGGTACCTAGTGGATTCCTTCTAAGCTTTTTTAACTATTTTAATAATTTATTGCTTATTATTTTTTAAAATATAAGAAAACATTCTCATTACTATCAACATAATCCTTAACCTATCCTCTCCATTTTTTCTCCCCCTTTGCTTCATAAGGTCAGGTATCCCTAAATTATTGCTATATTAGAGTGTTGTTAGTCCCAATGAGTCACTTACAATAAGGCTAAGAATACTTAATTAATTTCTTATTTATTCCATTGTTTCATCATGCTCTATTTTTTATTCCCTAATTTGGGGGTGTTGCTAGATTTTTTTATTTCTATCTATTAGATCTAATTCTTCTAGTGATACTCAATGATTAATCTTCCATTAGATTGAGGTAATTAACCCCTAACTAATCTCACAATTTTTCCTTGTTTCAGGTGATGTGTGATACATGGTATCATCACTCTTGTGTTATTAACCTATAATTAAATTAAATTGTTTCTCATAACCATTTTTTAGTGGGGTAAGTATTTCTAGGTCCATGATAGACCCTATGATTTTTATTCCTTGAAATCATAGTCATTGATGGATATGATCCTGAATTAAAGTTAGTAGAACATTATACTTAGGACCCTATGGGGTCTTCATTGAGTTGTGTAATGATACTATAAACCAATTTTAGTACCTTTAAATTATTTTTACTTAAGATATATATAAAATTAGGAAGTTTATATTTGGGATTGACCCTTATGGAACTAGTGATTTTTCCTATAGAATTTGGATAGTTAAATTGGTAATGGATTGAGTGTCCCCCCCCCCCATTGTTTTTTTAGTAACCAAGAAGGTTATGCCTTGGTTAGAGACTCATAAATTGGTAGGTTATGAGAAGACTAATCAAGATTATACTTAAGGTGTGATGGATTTTATGCCAAACCCCTTATGTCAATTACTTACATTATGTTTCTTAAGTGTTTATTATTCCTAATGTGTTGTTGTCTATGTATATGGGATAATATTTCCTTCATGATTTTGATGGATATAGTTGAAAAGAGATGTTATCTAATGTTATGTTTGTTATTGTAAGGGATGTTATGTCCATCATTTTTTATGTTTGTAACCATGATGTTGTGTCTATGGTAATGGGAAGTTATGCCTAGCTAATTTACATTACCCTTAGAAGTTAGATGCACAACCCATGATGTGATTCTTTTAACAAAGGGGACGGGATACCTATATATGAATGGTGATAGTGAGACATGATGATCCTTTCTTATGATGAGACTTGATACTAGGGACACCTTTAATTCTTGTACTTATTCCCATGGATAGTGACAATATTCCCTCTCTTGATTTTGTTGTTGGGACATGATTACCACTTATATATATTAGCTCAATGATGTTATGCCCATGATTGTAACTGAATTATTAGGATATACTGAACATGTATTAATGATTATGATATCACAAGGATATTATTTACATTGTTCTAACTATATTATTGGGATGAATTTTCCATTTATTGGTTATTATACTATTATAGGATGTTTTACCCTTTATTGATCACTTGGTACATGATTCCTAGTTCGTACTTATGTGATATGTTTATAGGCACATCAACACCGGTTGAAACAAGTATTAGTCACACACAGGGGACTATGTAGTACCCATGATTCTGAATTATTTATTATTATTTCTATTTATTGTTTACCTTTATTTGTGAGCATATCACAATGTATAAGTAAATTCTTATACTGGACTTATTTAGGGACACCATTGGTGGTGGCCTACTGAGTTGTAATCACACCCTAATCAAGATCCTTAGTACTTGAGTATACTTTATGGTTCATTATTCAGGTATATGTAAGGATCTTACTATCTATGGTTGAGTTTTATAGCTTTATAAGAGTTGTGATATGGGATTAGTCATGGACTTGATACTAGTTTCATTGTTATATTCAATATTTTACTTATTTTATAGGACTTATGGTATAGGATATTCCCATGGGAGATCCTTTTTATATCTTTATGATTATGTGACATTACTACTAATATTTTTTTACTAAATTGGAGTGGTTATTTATTTATTAATAAAATGTATATGTTACATTAAACTTTATTTTAGTTATATTATTATTATGTTTTTTTATCTTTACTACTTTTTTTGATTTATTGATATTTATTTTGAAGAGTGTATAGTCTCAACACTGAATACATAGACCCTTGGGCACTGGTCAACAGCCTCTGGTGTATGGGGTAGTGTGATTAAGGTATGTAGAACCTGGTTCAGTCATAGTAGAGGTGAACCAAATTAAGGAATCTACAAAGTGGTATTAGATACTTGATTTTATTTTTCTCTCTATTTATGATATGGTAGATAAGAGATAGGATATGGTTGAAATATGAGATAAACCTTATTTCTAGGCATAGCTAACCCATGTATCAGGAAAGTTTGTATTACTAAGGATGGGATTTATGTTCTTGGTTTTTTCAATTATAGTTGGGTTAATTTTACTAAATATGATGCATTAAGATATTGAATTATGGTTTATTAGGTTTTACTCTTGGACCAAAGCAATAAGAGTGATTGTGTTCGTGCATTATTTTTTGGAACATAATATTCACATGAAATTGGTGTGATTGCCTATGTTTGAGAATACTGATTATGATATGAGTTTCGGTTATTTAAAGTTTTAGTAACAACTTATATAACATTTACCTATACAAATCGATGGTCAGATTCTACTTAACCGAGCCAAGATTATATTTTTTTTATTAACTTGATAATTTAAATCCTATTTGTATATAATTACACCCCTAAGAGAAAAATTGGTGGGGATAGATATAGTTAATCAGTGGTTATGTGAGACCCCTAGTATTCTTAGGTGTGTGTATAAAATATTAGGATGCTTTGACTGTTACTAATTTTCCTACCAATTATATTCAGGCTTGTTATATATATGATTTAAAGTTATGCATTGTTGTTGTGGTGACATACTACCATAATAACTATTTGATGAGAACTAAGAGGGTGGGCATGAAGATTCCCCACTAGTTATTAAGTCAGATCCCCCAGTTGTTCCTATACCTCTTCATGATAAGAATCTCAGTGAGAGTCTACTTGATACTATTAAATTTATGGTAAGCAGAGTGTTGATAGTTTATTCATCCATATCATATGTGACCTGAGAGTTTTGGATATATAATCCTCCTCTATTTACTAGAGATGGTGGACCTCTAAATGTCAATGTATAGGTTGAGTCTATGTAGGCTATATTTGATCATCTCAAGAGACACCTTGATTGGTTGGTGAATCTTGCAGAGTATATGTATTAAAGACCAATGAGGCACTGATAGGATGTACTTTTCTAGGAAGATCAATATGTGGGGATGTCCTGTAAGGACTTTCAAGATTTATTTGTCAATATTTTATTTCCTGAGATATTAAGAGATGAAAGATATTAAGAGTTTATATATCTTATTTGGGTAGCATGTTGTTGATGAACTATGTTTCTCATTTTACTAAGTTACTTTGTTTTATTTTTTATCTAGAGAGTATTGAGACCATAAGTCTTCTTAAATTTGAGGATGGACTAGGAAATTTGATCTGGTATTAGGTGAATGTTATTAGGATTATGTCTTTCTATGATACTATGAATCAATCCCTCATTATAGATATTAACCTATCATGTAATAGACATTCTGGTTAGTCGGGTTCTTATGTAAGGTTTAAGAGTGAATCTTTAGGCAGTTATAAGTAGCGTTTTAATGATTCTCACCATAGTGGAAATAGGGAGACCAATCAGGGGCATGGATCATATTCTTCCTAGTATAGTAAATCTCCACCAATATGTTATTAATGTTTTGATCTAGGGAATATTGGACCATAGTACCATCGAACTCCAATGGAGTCTCGTTATTGTGGGAATATGGGGAAAATACAATGATTCTTCCCATGTTCCTATCAGCATGTTGGTGGTCATGATCATAACCATTCTCAAGGATTAGTAGTAGAATAATGTGTGGTACCTCATGGTGCTAGTTGTAGTTATTATGATTGGATAGGTTGAAAAGGTGTTCATGGTTCTTAGGGTTAATAGAGGTAGTGTGATGGTTCTCCTTTGGACAACCAAGGATTTGGAGGGCAGGGCTAAGGTTTGGGGCCATTCTAGCTTCATGTAATTGAGCTGACACCCGATTATCATGATGAGAGTCCTTTAGCTACTTAGGGTATGATCATAGTATCCTCTACCCTTGAATCTAATTTTTTTGATAAAGTTGTATCACATTCATTTATATCTTCTCGGTACACTAATGATATGGGGTTGACCATCGAGTACCTATATTAAGTGAGTTTATCGATATGCCCTTAGGGGTGTGATATGGTGGTATTTTTCCATGTTCTGATTGTGCCCTCATGATTAGTAGATATCAAAGTCTCATGGATTTATTCGTGTTATATATTCATATTTTCAATGTGATCATATATATGGATTAGTTTACTCACTATCAAGTACACATTGACTGTTATCGTTAATGGGTATCTTCTACATCAATTAATGGTGATAGTTATATCCTTACTAGTGATTGGGATTTATTAGTAGGCCATTCGAGACCTAAATATTAGTAGTTAGGGTACTTTCATCCTAGTTTTCTAGTATTGTTATGGATGATGAGGAGGTGTGTCAGACAGTCATTCCTTATATTATTTGACCAGATCAAGGTTTTCTTTACAGAGGAATTATCAGGGTTACCAATTCAGAGTGAGATTGAGTTTATAATAAATATTATGTTATGTATGGAGACCATATTCATCCCCCCTTACTGGATGGATCATGAAAATCTTTGAGAGTTGAAGTATTAGTAAGAGGATTTAGGGGTGATGGGATTTATTCACCTGATTACTTCCCCTTGGGGTGATCTTATTTTATTTTACAAGAATGTGGATGGGTCCTTTCAATTGTGCATAGATTTCTAGACTTTAAACCATGTGATATTTAAGAACCAACATCCTCTTACTCATATAAAAGATTTTTTTGAACAATTGATGGGATCCAAGTGGTTCTCTAAGATTTATTTGAGATTAGGTTATCATTAGTTTCATATGAGGCCTTATTATATTCCTTATACTACTTTTAGGAGTAGTTATTTCCTATATGAGTATATTTTTATGTCATTAATATTGAAAAATGTAGTGGAAGTATTTATGGTATTTATGAATTGAGTCTTTCATCTATATTTGGATTCCTTTATAATGGTTTTTATTGATGATTTTTTGTATACTCCTAGTCAATAGCGGACCATTATCGACATCTATAGATCATTCTGAGTACACTAAAAGAGTGTTGTCTTTATACCAAGCTTTTGAAGTGTTGGTTCTAGATCAGTGAGGTCTAATTCTAAGGTCATGTGATATCATAGGTTGGAATATTAATGGACCCTGGTAAGGTTAAGGTTGTAGTTTCCTAGGAGCAGCCTAAGAATGTTTTTGAGATCTATAGCTTCATGGGATTGATAGGTTATTGTAGGAAATTCATTTAGTACATCTCCCATTTGGAAGCACTAATGATGACCCTAAAAAAAGGGGAAGAAGTTTGAGTATTCTGATCCATATGAGAGAACCTTTTATTAGTTTATTTAAAGTTGATATTTGATTCATTTTTAACCTTACCTGAGTCAGGTAAGTAGTACACCCTGTATTGTGATGCATCAGAGGTTGGTATGGGATTCATTCTGATATAGTATGGAAATGGTGTGGTCTATGGATCTAGATATTTGAGGTCACATAATTTGAATTATTTGACTCATGATTTGGAGTTGGCAGTAGTAGTTTACATGTTGAGATGTTAGCATCACTACATTATGGATTAGAGGATTGTGGTGTATACTGACCACAAAATCATCAAGTATATATTTTACCATCATGAATTTAACCTTTGGAAGAAAAAGTGGGTTAAGTAACTTCATACCTTTGATTTTTAGATGTTATATACCTTTAGAAATGGGAATTTTGTGGTTCATGCACTGATTAGAAATACTCAGGTATAGGCAGTGAAAGAAGCTTTAGTGAGTGGAATATGGTGATACTATTTACAAATATTCATCTAAAATATCAGGAGTATTAGGGAAGACTGACCCTTATTTTCATGTATTTTAGCTCCTCACTCCTTGAGAGGGTGAAGTAGAATCAATTATCTAACTTGGATTTGTATGATGAGGGACAATATATATTAAGGGTATTTGCTACCTAATTGGTCCCTTGATGCTGATGAGGTCCTTTATGTTTAAGGTTGTGTGGTAGTCCCTATGATTTTGTGTGATTATATGATATAGGATTCATGTACCTCAAGATGGGTTATCGAATAGGGGTTTACCAAGATGTGTTATGAAATTTGGAGGTTTTATTAGTGGACCAAGATGAAGAAAGACATAGAGGGGTTTGTTTCATGATACTTCACATGCTAGCATGTAAAGGATGAGCATTATCAACCCATGATCCTTATTCATTCATTACCCATTACCAAGTGGAAATGGAATAATGTGATCATGGATTTTATAATGGGGATACCAAGGATGCCTCAAGGCACTGATGTGATATAGTGAAGTGCCCTTTTAATTGTTAAAGGAGTTTTCTTTATCATCAACCTTATATAAAAAATACTTTTTAATCCTTGAGAATTGATTTTTATATGCCTAAAGGTGGCCTAAAAGGTTTTTATAAGGTTCTAGATTGATTTTGAATTTATTCTAGAATTACTATTTTGGAACTTATGTTTGGATAAATGAAAAAGGAATTCATCCTACATGGAATAGATTTCAGTAGTGTATAAGAAATTTCATCTACATAAAACATATTTCAGTAGTGAATGAGAAATTTCATCAATGAAGAATATATTTTAGTTAATTCATATTATATTTGAAATGCATAATACATTTTTTAAAAATATTAAAGGTAATTCAACTATGCATAAAAGAATTTTCCAACATGTATGAGAATTCATCTATGTTATAGATATTTGAGATACTGCATATGAATTTTCCAAGAAATATAACTTCACTAATCATATGAATTCAATACATTTCATAATACTTAGTCATATGACTTTGATTTGGGTAAACAACTTTGGTGTATTGTGAGACTCTGGCATATGACTTCTCCCCATATCAGACTTCATGAGCGGGAATATGACTTCAAAATTCATATTATATATCTTTTAGGATGAGCATATGACTTCACTGTTCATGTGAATTTAAAATTAATATGATAATCCAATAAATTATGAGTTTCAAGAATTTTTAATTCTAAATAAATGGTAAAATAATTCAAATTATGTTTCAATTTACTTAAATTCCTAAATATCATTGGTTATTGGTCAAATCCATGATTCAATTCAAGATTAATGAGATTTTGATGAGATTAAATGAGAATTATCATGGGTGGTTTCCATGGGATTTCAAATTCAACATTTGAAATTATATATTTAAGTAAAATATACCATTCTTTAGATATTTTTCATGTGGACAAGAATCAATGGAGTTTATATAAATCATTATGGAAATATGATTTATGAATTAATGTAAATATAAAAGAGAGGGATGAAGATGGAAAATGTGTTTGAGAATTCTAGAGAATATGTTGATACATTTTTGTATTTAAGTGAGATAATTTAAGTAACGTTGACCTATGTTTCATTCTTGTTTTTTAAGAGATCAAGAAAAGATTATTATGATACCATTAATCCAAATTCTTGATGCTAAGTAGGAGGAATATTGGTTCATGTGTGCATTCTCTCATACATAAGTTGTTCATGGTGAGAGGAAGACCGATATGTTGTTTTAGCTTTCATATTCATTTGGTAGTAAAAGTCACTCTTATATAAGATCTTATATTTGATGAAAAATAATTTTGAAGTAGTGTGAAGATTTGATTCATTCATGATAAAGGAGGCTATATTAAAAGACTAGTGGTACTGGAATAAACAATGTTGTTCATTTTTTTCTACACTATATGTTCAAGGATATCACCTACCATTACTTTGTACTAGTCATTAGATATCTCAACAAGAGTCAAAGATGTACATTTTACCTCTCTTATAATCGCTATTATATTATTTATAATCCAAGTCTCATAACTCAACCCAAACCTGGAAAATATTAGGCTCTCACATTGAGTCTGAACCTTGTAAAAATTCCTATGTGTTGTTTAATTCATCTTATTATTGTATATGGGTGGGGAATAGATAATTAGAGTGGATCACAAATCTAATAGTTCATCAGGATTTAATTCATCAATGAAAATAATTTTTAAAAATAAGCACCACAGATTCACCCCCCCCCCAGTGGTGTACTAACTATTATGGGTACTACTAGTGGCATCAGATCCCCTTACCCCAATATTCTACTCTTTATAAGGTTAGGTATAGAATATTGAATTCATATGAATAGAATAGGATTTACCTTTTTTATGGGAAAAAATTTCATGGTTATAAGAATTGAATGATACCTTGTCTTCTTTCACAAGGTTTGAAATTTATTGATGATGTTACTATGGTATTTCCACCCATTTCATAAGATGGATCCATGGAATTTTCTAATAAGATAAATCTTGATATTGATGGGAAATCCAAGAATGATATATTTTCATCCTTATCAAAAAAAATCTATAACAAAGAGAAGGGGTTGAATACAACCCATGAAATATGGGACAAAAATGAGAATATGTATGAAGGGAATATCAAGATAAAAGAAACCAAATTAAAACTTTGAAGAGATAAGTTTAAAGATTTCATAATTTATGAGGATGAATCTATTTGTGACTATTTCATGATAGTAAATGAAATTTTTAGTTATATCATAATATTTGGAGACAAGTTGGAAGATTTTACAATGGCTAAAAAACTACTGATAAATTTTCCATATAGATTCAACTCAAGAATTTTAGTCATTACAAATAGGTAAGATCTTTCCCTTGATTAGTTTCACAACACTCTCTTAAATTATGAAATGATAAAATCACCCATCTTTAAGAAGAAGGATAAACATTATATCGATTTTAAATCCATGAGAAAAATTAAAATTAAGGAATATGAGGTTGAATCCTCCAATATATCATAAAATTATAATGAAAGTAATGAAATCACTAATAAATCTATGTATTTTATATCAAATAATCTAAAAATAGAAAAATGAAAGTTTAAAAGTAAATATACCACTAAAATTCTTTAGGTGTAGTGGTATAGGAAATTTTACTATAGATTATCCTAGAAGAAAGAAGAGTGTAGAGTTTTAGACATAAATATTATGTTTACTAGTACAACATGCCACTCCCTTAGAACCATAGAAGACCATAATTTTGGGGTAGCTACTCAAATGACAGTGGTAATGTGGTAAGGCTAACAAAAAATGAGAACTCATATGGGATTCCTGTCTAAAATAGGTTTGAAGGGTTGAGGAGGTCCATGAAGGATGTGATCAACAAACTCACTATGTAGAATAATTTATGACCATAATTCCATGTCAAAAACAAAATATTAATAAGTAAAGAGAAATGCAGTGGAATATCAAGGGTGAGAGGTCACTTATTATTGAGGTTGTTTTTTAAGTAAGAAATAAAAAAGTTGTGGATACTTAAAAGTGGATGCTCATCACACATGAATGGGGATTTAAATATCCTAAAAACATATAATAACATGATGGTGGTGTAGAAACTTTTGGAAATGAAAGATATTTAAAGATCAAGGGTATTAGAATAGTTGAAATAAAGGCCCAAAAACTAAAATCAAAAGATATATTATATGTTTATGGGATCAAGTACAATCTAATCAGTGTGAGTTAGTTGTGTGATAATGGTAATGAGGTCATATTTAGGAGGAAGACTTATCTCATCAATATAATAAAATATGAGAATATTATCACGTCTAGTGAGAGTACTAATGGAAATATCTTTCAGATTAGAGACTCAAAAATCTCCTGCTATATGAGTTCAAAAGATGAAAATAAATTGTGGAATATAAGTTTAGGTCATCTTTTTCAAATAATTTTGAGAAATATCTCCAATTTGATGTGGTTAGGAACTTTCCTCACCTCAAAAGATAAATGGAAGAGGTTTATATAATATTCCAAAAAGTTAAATGCACTCAAGGGAGACACAAAAGATTTGAAATTAAAACCACCTAGCATCTTGAGTTAATACACTCTAATCTATGTGGACCCATGAGAAATAATTCCTCTCAAGGTTATATTTATTTCATCACATTTATCGATGATCATAATAAAATTACCAATGTTATGTTTATAAAACACAATCATGAGGTAGTGGATATTTTTAAAACCTTTATAAGTATGGTTGAGAAAGAGTTGGGGATGTGCATTAAGAAATTCAGATCTGGAAATGGGAATGAGTTTATAGGTAGAGAACTTGAATACTATCTTTAAATACATGGAATTAAACACCAACACAGTATTGGATCCTAGTTTAAACGGTAAGAATAATGTTAGTAGAGTATGTCTCTCAAAATTCTATTGGAGAGAAGTTGTTTGAACAACTATTCATATTCAAAATAGAAGTTTTTTAAGATCAAATTCTAACAAGGATTCCTATGAGATGTGGTATAGAAGGAATCCCACTATGGAAAACTTTAGAGTGTTTTTTAATCTCTTACCTATAAAAATTTAAAACTCAAAACTAGGAAAATTTTTTGAGAAAGATAAGGAGGGTAGCTTTTGGGATATCTATCAAGTGAGAAAGGATAAAGATATTGGAACAAGAGGTTACACAAAGTTTTTGAAATATATGAAGTAAAAATTATTGAAAATAACCCTATATACAATGATCTATATGCATTAGTTTTTTCATTAAATATTTGAAAATATCAAGAATTTTTTTGAAGAAGTTGTTTCACAAATAGAATTTGGAACACATGTTGTTGAAGTTGATTCAGATATGACTGGTGATGAGGAGATAGTTGATGAGAATGAAATTCAAAAGCTTCAAAATCTTGAAAAACATTTTTAGATAAATAATATCATTGTAAATCATTAGGATATAATAAAAACTAGATGAGGGATATAGTTTGAAAACCAAATAGCTTTAATATCATAGATTGATCCACATTCTATGTATGAATCCTATCAATATAAAGAGTGTATTGAAGTTGTGGATGATGAGTTGAATCATATTGAAAGGTATGGTACATGGGATATTATTCCAAGACCCAATAACAAAGATATCATTAAAACAGAATGAGTTTTTAGGAACAAGATTAATGATCAAGGAAAATTTGTCAAAAATAAGGCCAAAATTTTATGTAAATGTTATTATCAAATTAAAGGAATTTATTTTGAAGAAAATTTTATACAGTTTCAATATTGGATTCCACAAGAATGTTCCTTGTTTTGGAAATATATATACAATAAAAAATCTATCATACCGATGTCAAACTTTCCTTTTTTGAATGGAGATCTTGAAGAATAAGTGTATATTGTGAATCTTGAGGGTTTTGTTATTGATAATGATGGATTAATGGTATATAAATTAAATAAAACTTTATATGGATTAAATAAATCCCCTAGGTATTCTTACTGAAATCTTGATAACTGCTTAAAAGAGATGATATTCGCTAAAGGAAAAGTTGACAGTAATTTTCACATCAAAGAAATGAAATCTACTTCACTTATATTAGTTGTTTATGTTGATCAAATAATATTTTTATTTGACTAAGAAAATTATTTCAGATATTTTGAAAATAAAATTAAGTAATAATTTGAGATTTCCATGTTGGGTGAGATGAGATATTTCTTGGGGTTACAATTCATGTATGGAGGCAACTTTATTTTCTTATCCCAAGAGAAGTTCTCTAGAGAGTTGTTGAAGAAGTTTGAGATGGATAAGTTAAATCCAGTGTCTACACCCATTCAAGTGGGACTAAAATTGCCTAAAATTTTTGAAGTAAAGAGTGTAAATCAATGATAACTCAGAATATTGAAATGTATTTTACTTTATCTTATAGATTCTAGACCATATATTTTATATGTTGTGAGTCACTGTACAAGATATTAGAGTTATCCAAAGGAGTTTCATCTTATGGCTACTAAAAGAGTTCACAGATACATCAAAGGGACTGTGAGTTATAGGTTTCTATACAATAAAGGAAATAATTATAATCCTTTTGGGTTTATAGATACTAATTGGGTAGGTGAATGTGATAATAGAAGGTCCACTTCAGGTGGAATTTTCCTCTTAAGTTATAGCTTTGTGAGTAAGCACTATAAGAAAAAGACCTTGGTCACACTGAGTACTGCAAAGGCTGAATATTTTTTTGTTACTAGTGCTTTCACTCAAATGATCTGGATAAAAGAGTGGCTAAATTATTTTAGGGTAAAATTTTACAAACCTATCATAATTCATTATAATAATCAAATTGTTATATACTTTTCTAAAAATCATGTGCAACACTTAAGGTTCAAGAACATAGATATCATATTTCATGTTATTAAAGAGAGGGTGGTCAATGGATACATCAGGATGGAATTATTTCCCACTTAAGATTAGTTGGATGACATTTTCACCAAGGTTTTTACAAAATACTGATTTGAGACTTTGTGGAAGAACATGGTTGTCCAATCACTCCCAAATCATTGAAAAAAAAATGAGTGGACCCCCATTAATCTTTGTTTTATTTTTTCAATGGGGGAGAAGTGTGAACACAATTATTTTCTTGAAATAAGGTTTGTAATTACTTATTTCCTTTCTTTTTAGTGGTTATGTTAATTTGTAAAAGTGGGAGTTTGGTTGTAGAGAAGAGTTATTGAATTAATGGGGAGTGAAATTTATCAATTTTCCAAAATATTTCTTATCACTAAGATATGGATTTATCTCAAAAATACTACTTTAACATGTGTTATAGAATCAAGATGATTTTATTTTGACAAAGATTATTATTTAGTATTTCTTGAATGATAATTTGATTTTACAGATGAGGTTGAGAAAGAGTTTCATGGGTTGAAAACAAATCCAAAGGGAGAGATTAAACTGCCTTTGGAATTATTTAAAAAAGTTCCTTTGTTGTCAACCATATATAAGAAATATTTTTTGATCCTTAAGAACTGTTTTTTAGATTCCTAGAAGTGGAATAAATTTTTTTTGAAAGGTTTTAATTTTATTTTGAAGTTATTCTAGAATTACTATTTGGGAACAGAAATTTAGAGAAATGAAAAGGGAATTTATCCTATCTATAAGATATTTTAGCAAAGCATGATACATTTCATCTCCATAGAAGATATTTTAGTAGTTTTTATGATATTTCATATACACAGAAGAGATTCTAGCCAGTACATATGATATTTGACAATCATATATAATTTTGTAAAAATGGAAAAGGAAAATCATCTACATGGAAGGTAATTAGAAATTTAAAATTATGATTCATCTATAAGGAATAGATTTGAGTTCTTGTGTATGAATTTTACAAAACACATGACTTCATTAATCATATGAATTCAAGGAATTTTGTAATACATAACCATATGACTTTAGAGTGGGTGTATGACTTTGGTGTATTTTGAGGCTCTTTCATATGAATTTACTACATTTCAGGCTTCATGAGCAAACATGGGACTTCTAAATTCATATGATGTATCTTTTAGGATGAGTGTATGACTTAACTAATAATATGGCTTTCATAGTCATATGATAATCCAAAAAAATAATGAGTTTATAGAATTTTTAATTATTAAAAAAGATGAAATAATTCAAATGATGCTTTACTATGATTAGGTTCATCAATATTATTGTTTATTGGTCAAATACATGATTCAAACGGAGATTCATAGGAGTTTGAATGAGACTAAATGATAAGGATCATGGGTTATTTCAATGGGATTTCAAAATTAATATTTGAAATTATTTATCATGGTCAAAGCTTCTATTCTTCAATAATTTTTCATGTGGATGAGAATCATGGGATTTTCCATAAATTTTTATGGAAATATTATTCATTAATTTATGTGAATATAAAAAAGGATAATTTAAGAAGGAAAATGTGTTCAATAATTCTATATAATAGGCTGATACACCATTGTATTGAAGTGAGAGAATTTGAGTAACATAGACCTGTTCTGCATTCTTGTTTTTTAATAAGTCAAAGAAAGATGATTCTATTACCATTAATTCAGACACTTACTTATAGGAAGTAATAATATTAGTTCATGTGTTCATGATCTCGTGCATGAGTTTATTATTCTGAATTGGTGAGAGGAAGAATGGTCTTCCACTACTACTTTAATATTCACATGGAATTTGAAGTCTCTATTGAAGAAGATATTATATTTGATATGAAATAATTCTGAATCACTTTGAAGATATGATTCATTAAAGATAAGGTAGGTTATATTCAAATACTATCGGTACCAAAATAAAAAACATGAATCTGTTGTTGTTGCGGTACAAGTTCAAGGATGTCACCCACCCTTACTTTTTACTAGCCATTAGATAGATCATCAATATTTAAGGATGTAAATCACCCCTATATTGTAATCATTATTATATTATTGATAATCTAGATCTATAAACTTGACCTAAACATTGAAAGTATTAGGCTCTCACATTGATTTAAAACCTTTTAAATATATATATACATATATATATATATATATATATATTATTTGATTCTTCTTATTCGTACATACAAATAATGAAGATGTATTGGGAGTATATTGCGACTCTAACAAGTTTCAAGGGTTTAATTCCTCAAATAAAATAATTCATAAAAACAAGAACCATTGATTTACCTCCCCTCCCCTCTTAGTGGTGTACTAACTAATCTAGGTACTACATATAGATTGTTGTGGATTGGGTAACTAAGGTTGCACACTTCCTACCAATTAAGGAGACCCGGTTAGTTGATGAGTCATGTTGGTTATATTTATGGTAGATAGTACACCTACATGGTGTTCCAATGTGTTTTTTTGGATTGGTATGCCTAATTCACATATTGATTTTTGAAGGTTCTGTAGAAGGTGTTTGATAATCAAGCGTATTTGACCACAACATATCATCCTTAGACTAATGAGAATCCTGAGAGTACTTTATTTATTATAGAGGATATGTTATGAGTGTGTGTTCTGGAATTCAATGGTTCATGGGAGGTTATACCACATTTTTTTATTTCTACTATATCAATAGATATCAAGCATCGATTTAGATGAAACCTTCTGAGACTAGGGATACCTTTCCTTCTTATGCTTATGCTCATAGATACGGATGATATGCCCACTCTTAATGACATTTTTAGGAAATGATCTTCACTTGTATATATTGGATTAGGGACATTATTCCCATGGTTATGAATATGTTATCAAGACATATTTCCCATGTATTGATGATTATTATATCATAGGAACATTATTCCATCTCTTATAACTATTTTATGGGGATGCATTGCCCATGTATTGGTCATTATACTATGACAGGATGTTATTCCCTTTAATGATTACTTGGTACGTGATTCCCAGTCGGTACTTATGTGATATGTTCATAGACACCCCGACATTGGCTTAAGTAGTTATTAATCACAAAAGGTGGTTGCGTAGTACCTGTGGCTGTGACATATTTATTATTATTTTCATTTCCTATTTACATTTATTTATTATAATATCACACTATACATGCACTTTATTATATTTTACTTATTTAGGGACACCATTGGTTGTTTCCTATTGAGTTGTACTCGCACCTTGCTCAAGAACCCAAGCACATTTTATGGTTTTTGATCCAAGTAGGGGAAAGGGATCTTCTATCTATGGTTGAGATTTAGAACTTAGTATGAACTGGGAGATAGAACCAGACATAGACTCAAGACCAGCTATTGTTGGGTGTACACTAAAAATGTACATGAATATGATACATGATATATATATATATTATATTATATATATAGTGTAAATGTAACATAAGAATATGATGTATGTATTTTTCATGCATGCAATGAATAAATAATGTGTGTATATATATATATATATATTATTCATCTCTACACCCAAATGGTTTTCATTTTAATGCTTGGAATATATTCATATTTCATTTCATAGGATAAAACAAAAAGATGTTATGAATTAATATAATGAATGAATAATATTTATTCATATGTTGTAATTTAAGAATAAATGATACCATAATTAATGAGTGTCCTTGATTTCTTATATAAATCACAACCATATGATGGCTATGTGTGAGAATTTTTTCAATCCTCTTCCAAAATTCTTTTCCTCTGAAAACCCTGTTTATCTCTTTAGAGAAGGAACTAGAACCCCTTCAAAAATGGGTATTATCATAAAGTGTTTGTGTATACATTGGTTTGTGTACTCCCTTATATTTAGGGTGATTTTTTTCACTTATTATCATGATCTCCCTCAAGAACACTCTATTTAAGGAAGAAAACAACTAATGTTGTTTGTGATTTTCAAGTACTTTTTTTCCTTTTATTTTACACGTTAATTTCTTAAAGATATATCTTATGTATTTTGGTGTTGTCTTACACTATATATTATCATTATGTGATCATTAAAAAACTAATTAGTGGTATCAAAGGAAAATTATTCAATATTTTAACATTCTTTGATCATAGGTTTTTTAAGAAAAATGATTTACAACATTTTCATAAAATCGTATACAGGTTTTCGACTCTTATGTGAGTTGCATAAGGGTAAATATGATTTAACCTTACAAAGGTAGGTTGTGTAAAGGTTATACCCATACACAATTCATTTCATAAAGGTTATACACTTATGTGAGTCGGTTACGTAAAGGTAAATATTCCTTTACCCTTATGTGATACCCTTAAGCAGCAGTGAAACGGTATTGTGTAAAGGTAGTACCCTTACGCATGGGGTCTACGTAAGGGTTGTTAACAATTTACCCTTATTTGTAAAGGTATTAGATCTATATAAAGGCCCTTTATTTTTACCCTTATGCAGTGTATGAAACATTGATAGTACCCTTATGCAAAGTTTTTGTGTAAAGGTAATACCTATATGCGAGGGAGAAACATCAAGTTAATCTACATATTAACTTTATGAAACGGTGTTCAATCAGGATGTGTAAAGGTGAGATTAATTTTACCTTTATGTAGGATATTAAAAAAAGTCACCCTTATGTAGAGTATCTTTGTAAGGGTAATAAGAGGATACCCTTATATAACATAGGGGTTCTGTGTAAGGGTAAACAAGAAAATTTCTAAAAAATAGTTTTTAACATATTAAATGAGTATGGCTTATAAATTGTTTATAAAACATTCTAAAAGGTATTTTGGGAATATTTAATTTATATGGATTTTATAAATTAATTAATTAATTGTAAATTTTTTATAATTAATTAAATAAATGTTTATGAAACATTACTACCAAATATTAAAGGTTAATATTTTAAAATGCCTTTAAAAAAATTATATAGAGATTATTATGTTCTAGAAATAGAAGTGTTTGTTTATAAATCATAATAAATAATTTATAAAGGGCTATAAATTATGAAATAAGGCTAAAATATAAAATTTTATATTTAAAATTATGAATTGTACATAATTAATTAATTTGAAATTGTTCAAATTAAAGGGGGATAATTTGGAACATTATTTGATCCACATTAAAAAGTTTTTTGATGAATGATATGATCAAGATTTAAATAATAAATAAGTATATGATATTTAGATTATGTAAAATGTTTACATAATATAAATTAGATTATAAATTGTTTATAATTTATAAAATATCATATATTTAAAGTGTAAATGACTTACAATGATAAATATGAAAGGGTTAATATTGGAATCAATATAAGATGTTTATATTCAAAAATTGTAGAATGTACATAATGTTAAAGATGAAATTATAAAAGCATTTATAATTATCCTTTTTTATGAATTGTTCATAAATGTATCATGTTTTTGAAAATAAATAAATTGTTTATTTATTTATTAAATTTACTTAATATTCATGTTTAGTAAATTGTTTATGAAATATGAAAATGTTTTATAACCATTTATATGATAAATTTCTTCTAGGATAGATCCTTTGATATCATTCTAGGTTTGATATCATAAAATTTACTTTTCCTCTACCTTGGCCTCAGTTTTTAATTTTAGTTATGAATGTGGGGATAGTTGTTGGGGATAGTTTGTGTATATTAATTGTTATATTTTTTCATGAATTGAATTCCATATTGAGTAGATTATCCATGGATATAGGGACTTGAGGTCAGGCCACCTATTTTCCTGGAGGTTTTCCTTGGCTAGTAAAGTGAATGGGGTTGGCTATCGGTCACTATGAGCTTACTCATGTGGAGTTTTTCAATCTCATATAACTATATACCTTTGCATGAAGAATTATTATACCTTATATATATGATAAATTTTGATATGTATGAATATACTTGACTTCTATTTTTGGGTGATTAACTTAGACTTGTGGGTAGGGAAAAGAGTTACATGTTGATGTGGTTTGAACATATTAATTTAGCAGTTTGAATAGGGATTCCAAAACTAAATCATTAGAAACATAAATACACAAAAAATTGAATAAAACATGAGAATATAATTTTTAAATTGGATGCAATAGTTATGAATTTAATATGTATATTATGTATATTAAATTATGGTACTTTAAAGGAAACCCCCTCTTATACTAAGTGTTAGATTCATTATAGAGAGATGATTCTAAAGACCTCGATCATCCAATAGGGTAGGTCATGCCATTTTTGGGTTCCCATTGATTATCTTGTTTAAGTCAAGTAAGTAATGGGTGGCACTGCAACATCCTTGTGTAGGTCATTCCATATATGGGTGCCCTTGTATTGACCTTTGTTAGACTATTTTTGGTGTTTTCCTTGGGTTACACTAGTCTGGAGACCCTAATAATATTAGGTTACCATAGGAATAGAGTTGAGTGAATCCATAAGATGTATTTGGATAAAGTTTTTTCCACTAAACTATCCAAGAGTCACAGTTATTATGATTGGGATTATTCCCTACCAAAACAACTAAGTTGTGAGAGAAATGCCATAACTGACTCATTTCTTAGTGAAATATTGATCTTGTCTCACTAAATGGATATAATGTATGAGGAAATAATTTTTATTATCATAACTATCATTAAATTTAATTAATAAAAATATATAAATAAACATGATATCTGCCTAATAAATTTTTCTATTATAGATAATGGAATCATCCACCACTTTAAACTTGATATATGTCTTAGACAAATAAAAGTTGAATGGAAGCAACCTTATTGATTGGTATAAAAACATAAGAATAATTCTAAAGTTAGAGGATAAATTATATGTACTCTAGAATCAACTTCTAAAGAAACCCACATGGAAGGATGTTCCACAAACAAAGTTAGATGTCTATAATAAGCATCAAAAGGACTCTATAGAAGTTTTAACTCTTATTATTGTTATCATGGAGCCCAAGTTGCAAAAACAACATGAGACTATGAATGATTAAAAAATGATAGAAATTTTAAATAGGCTCTATCAAGAAAAATAAATACATAATAGGTATAGAGTTTCAAAATCCCTTATTTAAAGTAAAATGGTGGAAGGAACCTCACTCTCCACCCATGTACTCAATATGATTGGGTACATTAATGATTTAAAGAGGTCAGGTTCACATATTAAGTTATACATTTCTATATATTTCATTATATAATCACTTACATAAACGTTCTAATAGTTTATAGTTAACTATTACATGAATGAATTCTACAAACCTTTACCTAATTTCATTAACATGTTATGGATTTCTGAGAAATATATGGGTGGACCTAACTCAAGTATCATTATGATGGTACTGAAAAAGAAAGGTAAAGGTTGTGGAAATAAAGTTAAGAAAATAGGTCATGAAGAGTTCACACCATCATTTACATTGAATAATAAATGGAAAGGATAGTGCTTCCATTATGGCCAGAATGGCCATTAGAGGAGAAACAATTTTGAATACCTAAAGTGCCATAATAAATCAAGTGGAAAATTTACACTAGGTATTATTATTATAAAATTAAATTCTTTTATTCTAATGGGGATATGATAACAACTATATATTTTATAAATGTTGTAAATATTTAGGAGTTCGGAAGCAAAAGTGAAGAATTGAAATATGGAGATTAGTGTAATAGAGCAAGTAGTTGTTGCATGGATGCTTTAATATGGGGAGTAATTTTAAGGATGCATATTTTTTTCTCATTTAAATTTATAAACAATTGGTTATTTTAAATAAATGAGATTTTTTTATTAATGATCATTTGATTATTCTAAATTATATATCTAGAAAAATATATGGGATTATCTAGAATACTTGAAGGGGTTTGGAAAACTCTATAGAACATACCTTCCAGTTATGGATGTTGTAGAAATTAATTCTTCAATTTTTAAGGTTATGTGATACTGAATGTATATTTTAAAAATTATTGTAAATATACAAGAGTTTAAAATCAAAGGAATATTTTATTTATCTTGTATATTATATAGATAAGATAAAGTAAATAGTTACTCAAAATAGGATTTGAATATAAAGGATCTTATCAAGATTAAATAAATCTAAGTAAAATATGTGTATCTTCATCTTATTTCTATTATATGATAAGAGGATATTTTTGATAAATAAATAGTTGGTATGGAAAATTTTGAGATGATTAATTGAATATGTGTGTGTGTGTGTGTGTGTGGTTTATGATTCATCAATTACTATAACATGATCATAGAAGAATATGCGGATAAAATTGTTTATCCATGATAAAATTATTTACCCAAATATTTTTCAAAATATTTGGTAATTTTTTCCTCCACCCATCGGTGGTATATTTTAATAAAGTATTATTTTCAAATGAAAATGTTACAAACACATAAAAAACCATATATTATGTGAAAAAAATGGTTTATTTGTTTAATATTCCCTAAGAAAAAAAATAAAAGTTATTTATTATAAAAAAATTAGTTTGTGTTGTGCCTTAGAAAGATATTTTTAAGAGAATATAGTGTCTAAGAGACTAGTAGGAGTATGTTTGAACTTAGATAAGTTTAAATTTTACAAATAAAAAATTGTACCAGATTTGGTTTAAGTGATTATTTACTTTATATCCTAAAGAGATAAGATATGTGACGGTAAAGAAAAATGTAAATAGTTACATTTAGTTATTATGAGAAAGTGAATATCATTGTTAACTAAAGGATTATACTATTCTGATATTATATTGCTTCTTTTCTTAATATCTTAAAGATATTTAGGATATGTGATGGTGAATAAAAATGTAAAGAGTTTCATTTATTTATGATAACAAGTGAACATCTCTATTTCCTAAAGGTTTATACCATCAAATACACAAAGTGTATCTCTTGGTATCCAAAAAGAGTTTAGGGTATATTGGTAAGTAGAAATGTAAAGAGTTTCATTATTTACCATAACAAAGTGTATATTACTTTATCCTAAAAGATTTTAGGATGTACTGGTAAAGTGATAATGTAAATAGTTGCATTATTTAAAAAATATTTTAAGGGAAATGTTTGATGAAAATGGATCCATGGATGATGATGATGTACATATAAAGGGTTCTAAGTTTATAATAGAAGATAACATTATAAAATTTTACGTTGTGAAGTTAAGGAGTTTGAATTTATGTTCAAGAGTTGAACATCAGGAATATGATTCTTAAGTCTCACCATTATTCAAACTAGCTTTCTTCATAAATGTTACCCACTAGGTGGTTAGTGGGGATATTTTATTAGTTGGTCACATAGGGATGTGATAGGAATTACATAAAGATGTAATGTTCAAAAAACCATTTTTTCAACAAAAACATGAGATTCTGGTAAAAACTCTTAAGATGTTAGTTTTAATGGTTGTAAACATATCATGTAATTATAATAAAGGCAATATCCATTTATCATTAATTCATGTATGTTACAAATTTACTTTAAATGAATTTTAAAATGATAAATATCCCCTCAAAGTAAAAAATTTGAGTTTTCCCTAACCAATGATCATCATGGAGTATAATGGATTGTGATGGTATATAAAGGTTAGCTTGAATAGATTCTTATATCCATTATAAAGGGTTTATATGAGATATGAATAATATATTCTTGAAGTAATAAGTAGATACTTATTACTTATATTGATATGTGAAAGTATATCTCATGGAATGAAATATGATCATAGATATACTTAGGGGGTATTATTATTACCAATCATTATTACCTAAGGATGAAGATATACCTAGCATGAGAACATTAATACTTTGATACCCTACTTATGTAAGTCAACATATAGACTTAGATAATTTGGGTGTGGTTCAATATGTTGATGACCATGTCATTGGTTGGAGTGAAACCAAGATATGATTTGTCCACTTTTATGAAAAGAAAATATATCTGGTGTAATAGCCTAAACATTTCTTCTATGATTAATAAAAGAACTCTTTTTTATAATGATTATTTTATTATATTTCATAATTTAAGTACATATAAAGACTATTACAAATATATATGTGTGTTTCATGTAATAATACCAATTACTATAGTTAATAATAGTATAGGGATATAAAAACCAAAAAATAGTGACAAAGTAATGGTGTAATTCAATGGATCAAAATATTCCAATAAGATTACACCTTCCATGAAAATTTTTAAAAGAAAAAAAAGAAATTTTAGGAATATAAGATACATTATCAAAGGAATTGTAAAAACCTTTGGTAATGAAGTAGTAAATATTAATGTTTAATGGAATATATATAGGATGAAATTATAATTTTGAACATTGGGATATGGTTTTTGGTCAATATTTCCATTGGTCATTATGATAATTGAGTGATATAACCATTGGTAATAATATTTTTTTTGTAGTCAGTGTTTATAAAGGGTAATGATAACTGATAGTTGATGTGGAAAGGAGAAATGATGGCCTCAACTAGTAGAGGCATGCCTTTTGAATCCCATTTGTCAGAACTTGGGAGGGAGATAGTGTCACTAGGGTTTTCCATTAACCAATCCTAAGTAGATATTTAACAAGTTAGGATTGAATTAAATCACATACATAAGAATTTAAAATTAGTGGAGATCACAACTAGGTCAATGGTAGCTGAGCCACCCTATGAAACTACCACCACCGCACACCTTACCATTAATGCGTATGGTGGTGTAATAAGTGGTTATGTATCTATACATTAGTGTCATAAAAGTTTAATATTATTTTTATAAATGAAATATTTATTTCATCAAACCCATTTCATTATTATTTTATTTAATAAAATGCACATGAGTATAAGATGAATTTGATAAATAGTTTTTTGGATACAAATAAAGCATAATTGTATTTTTAGAAAATATATACACTTTTATAAACTAATTTATTCTAAATGAAATTCATTTTCATGAAATGGTTTTAAAAAAAACTATTTACTTAAATAGAAATGATAATATAATAATAGGAAATATTTATAAGTGCCGAAAAGTTGACTATGTAGAAATAATTGTTATTTTTCAATAAATGAGGATTTTTCATTGAAAATTTAAAATTATCATATTTAGAAAATTATTTAGGTAAAATAAAAATTATATTTGGAATCATCACATTGAAATTTTGTTAGGGTGAAATTTTTAGAATTTTCTAAAATACTTTATTTTTCAGTGAATAATAAAAATATAATTTTTGGTTTTTAGTTTTTTGTATGTTTTATGAATTCATATGTATATAATAATTATTTAATAATTAATTAAACTTAATAAATGACCAAAAATATGTTATTTTATTAATATTATGTATTTTAATGGATTTAATTCAATTTCCAAACCTATAAATATATTTCCAAAGTCTAAAATGGAAATTATGATTTTAAAAATACTATTTTGGGAAATATTTACTTTTCCACATCCAAAGTAATATTAAAAAATTTATTTTTGTTCTAATGGATTAATATATTATAAAAAATGACTTTAATTCCCAAAAAATGAGCAAAACCCATGGGTAAACTATTGGTTTTTCATTTTCCACAACATAGAATTCTAAGACCTAAATTTAGAAATTAATAAATAATTCCTCCAATTTTACTATAAATACCCACAAATTTCACCACTAGTTGACACTAAAAATCCTTTATCCATTATTTTATAGTCCTTTTACATCCCAAGTAGTCCCTATAAGGTTTCCTTAAGATCTTAAGGTTTCATTCTCAAGTTCTAGGAAGCAACTCTTCAAGGTATTGGAATTCTCTCATTCCTATTTTCCATTCAAGAACATATTTTGTGTTATGTTTTATAAGTAATGAATTAATTTATATTAATATCCTTTTTTATTATCCCATTAATGGTTAATATTGTTTTATCAATGGGATACCTTCATTACCTCTCATTATGTTCTTTCCTTAATCCATGTTGCATACCATTATATTGTCGAATTCGTTTCTTGAATTTCTCTCTTTCACATGAAATATTATTATATTATGAATACCCAAACCCCTTAATTATCCATGGTTATTCACTTAGATGTAACCATAATTTATTCATTGGGTGATTTACATGTATAAAACTCACATTCCCTTTTCATGGGTTAAAAATGGTGTATTTTTCAATTATTTAATCACTTATATACTCAATTTTATATGAAACTCATTCTTTATTTTCTATGGGTTATTGATGAAATTTTTTATTATAATCTCTATTAAATGCATGAATTAATACATATATAGGGTTTTCCCTGATATATATCAAATGCATTGGTTAAATAATTAATCTCTAGATATGACATGATTTACGATTCCTTTGTGAATAACCTTGGTAATTATGATTTATGGCACCTTGGTGATAAAACTTGATGATATTCTTATGAATGTCTAGATTTTATATTTTATCCATATTTACATGTTATGTAACATGTTCTTATGATTATTGTCTCATGGTATGCCTTATGTATTGTCCATGATGATCGTTCATGCTCCATTTCCTTTGGTATCCCTTACTAGGCTTTATGATCTCCCTTTTCTATTGATTTATGTCCCCAGGAAATTACTTATAGTGAGGTGACCTAGGAAGGATTAACAAAGGAGTATTTTAAATGGATTAAATAATGTTTATTTTTACACTTTCCTTATGTAATTCATTTATTATTTACCTAGTTTCCATGACACTATAACTAAAAAGATCCTTTGAAGTTATTAATGTAATATTTTTTAAGGAATTATGTTAAAAGTCATGTATTAAAAAAGGTGGGTTGCCATATCTAGCCCTTGATTTAATTAGACTGAATAAATTTGTGTTCATGCTTAGTTGTTTCACATAATATGTGTTCAAATACTTTGATGATTTACATGTGATGTACTTATCAAATAGATGAATGAAATGAGATTTACTTATCGACTTGGTTAGTCTTTTTTATTGAATCAAGAAAATGATGAGATTATATACCATATTGATTTTTTCAATGTATAGTGGTCACTCGATATCATGGAAAAAGAATTGAATAGGATACATATGATGTATATGATATATATTGTGGTGGAAATGTTCATATAGAGATATGAGTATGTTTGATGGAGATCACACCAGACTCCTTGGTAGCTTGAGTAGCACTGATGCTTTTCTAGAAGCTCCTCTTTTCTTACAACTAGGAAATTGGGATTTCATAGTTTTTTACAAAGTTTTTAAGGCTTGTAGGGTCGTATAGTTAGGCCCTTGGATAAAGATAAAGTTTGGGAAAAAATTTGTTCAAAATGAAGAGAGTTTGATGAAAATTAAAATCCAAAAGAGTTTATATGGATTCATAAAGAGTTGTTAAGTTTTGAAAAAGGTCCTTATGAGATTTTAGTGCAAGTGGGATATTGTTGGATGTGCACTAAAAATGTACATTCATATGATACATGAGATATATATATATATAATATGATATTATATATATATAGTTTACATTTAATACATGTATATAATTTAAGTATTTTTCATGAATCTAATGAAATGAATGAATAATGTGTGTATATATATATATATTATTCATCTCTCCTTGAACGGTTTTCATTTTAATTCTTAGCATTTATTTGGATTTCATTTCGTAAGATGAAACAAAAGGAGTTTATGCATTCATACAAGGAATGAATAGTATTTATTCATATATTTAAATTCATGAATAAATGAGAAAACAATTAAGAATCATCCTTGATTGCCTACATAAACCATTACCATATGATGGTTGTGTGTTTGCATTTTTGTGAGCCTCTTTGGAAACTCTTTTCCTCACGAAACTTTATTTATCTCTTTAGAGAAGGTGTCAATGACCGTTCAAAACTTGGGTATCCTCGTGAATATTTTTTGGATCTATTGTTCAGTGTACTGCCTTTGAGTTTGGTTGGTTTTCTTAACTACTCCTCATGATCTCCCTCAAGCACACTCTATTGAAGGAAGAAGGTGACTGTTGTTGTTTGTGATTTCCATGTACTATATCTTTTGATTTATTTTACATGTAATTTCTTAAAGATAGATCTTATATGTTTCTAGGTTATCTTTCAATATATATGATCATAAAAACCCATCATATTTGTTGTCCCCTCCAGTCTTTTGCTTATTTTTTAGGAATTGTGGTATATGATCTGACTGTAGGAGATCCTATTTATATCTATATGATTGTGTGTCATTACTTCTACTAATTTTTTTACTACATGGGAGTGGTTATTTATTTATTGATGACATGTAGTTGTGACGTTCACCTTTATTTTAGTCATATTATGATGATTTTTTATCTTTATTGTTTTCACTATGATATATATAAATTTATATCAAAGATCTTATAATCTCCCCACTCTATACATATACCCTTGTTGCTGGTTGGTAGCCTCTAGTGTATGGGTTAACACTTGATGTATGTGGAAATTGGTTCAGTCATAATGGAGATGAATCATATCGAGGACTCTATAGTGATCAAGTGGGATATCAATTAAAAGGGTATAGAGGCAATTTGGAAAGGGGGTGATACCCTCCCTATTGTAATTTTTTTATGATGTTGGTGATTTTTTTTTGAATTTATTTATATTAATTACACCAAGGACATAATTACCCACATTAGGGGTAAACCTTGTTAAAATACTGAGTTTGTTGTCTCTCTTATTTTCCAACACATATGAAGTAGAGATAAAAAAATGGATCTATAACTCTAAAATGTAATGGGGGTTAATCTAAAATCTTAAAGAAAAATTAGCAATCACTAATTCACTCCCACTCTCAACAATTCAACTATATTCCCTCGATGCCATAGATTAAATGAACTTTCTTTCTAGGAAATTTCTTTTAAAAATTACCCCTTTATAACAAAATAAAAAGGGTCTTCCTTTTGATTTGGATATATTTATCTTATTATAATTATTATAATGTAGCACCCATTGGTTCACTGGTATGTTTTATTTTGAGTTATTATTTTCACTCCATTTATTCTTGGAGTTATCAAGAGTTAGAGGTTCAAAATTTCAAATTTTTGGTAAATAGTACAAGACACACAGTTAGCACACAATTAGTAGTAATTGTGCAGTAGACCATGATATAAGGGTAGAGGGACTCCAGAGTCATTTTTCATAGTTATTGAATAATTTTTCTAACCATGTAGAAGCTTCCAGGCATTCGTGCAACCCAATTTGTGAAGAGTGGGTGACCTGCACGGTTTGGAAAACCATGCGGTCAAATTGTGCAGTTTGACCAGAACACTTAAAATTTTAAATTTACATAATTGAAAATATTATATTATAACCTCATTTTCTCCCATTTCTCATCCCTTTCACAACCAATGTCTCCTCCAACCATGGTCCTCCCTTCACCCTTGTTTTCTTGGTGATTTTCTTCTAGATTTGGTGATTTTTCTTGAGGAAAACCTTTTTTCCTTTGACTTTCTCCTTTATTCAATCCCTTTAATCCTAATAGTCATTGAGGTTTGAATCTAGGGTTTATGGTGGGATTTTTATAATATTTTTTGGGTTTTAGGTTTATGAGGATTCCTTCTCTTCATCCCTAATGTTATTTTGAAAAAGCAATGAGTTTCCATTAAAGCTAAAGTAAGTGTCTCTAATTAACTCAACTTTTCCAATTGCACACCTAGTGTTCATATGATTTCATTTGGTTTTATTGATGAAATGTTTTTGAAATAAATTATTAAGGTTTTTTTTGTGTGGTTTCTCATTTGATTTGTCTTATGGCGGCATAAATATTGGTTTACCATGGTTTTTCATTAAAAAAAGGAATTTATGCCTACAATGTGTCTTCCAAAATTCTTAAAAGGAATTACTTATTACTATTTGAGTTTTAAAAGTGGTTTTTAAAATAAAAGGGTGATTTCAAGGTGTGTTCTTGGTTGTGGGTATTATTATTTATCTTGGGTGTTGATTTGGTATGGATATTGTTTGGCTGTAACATGGGTAAATGGACGGATGTTTCCCTAGCTTTAGGTATAATTATAGCTATGGGTATTTTTTTTGTTCCTTGAGAGGCTTGAGTTATACTACTTGTTTAGAATCTCATAGGTTGACCAGTGTTCTGTGAGTGGGTCTTAGTAACCTTTAGAACCCATAGGCCAAAGCTTCCCCCATGTTTCTTATATTATGCTTGAGATGATTCTTGTTATTTATAACCACTCTTATGTTATTATGAGGATGTGGTTATTGCTTATTGGCCTTGTATATTTGGATGCTTTATTTCTCTTATAAATGGTGTAAGTTATCATGTTTTATAAAACCAATGAGATTGTGAAAATGTTATAAAAATGTAAATGTATTACAAATTGGTTTTCAAACTAGAATCGTAGGTTTCATTGTGAAAAGTTTTATGTAGATTCATGGTGGTGTCCTATTGGTATTTTCCTCACACCCTATATATGCCTTTGAGAGTATGAAAATTTGGTTTTATCTAATGTGGGTAAAGGTAAAGTGGTCACATCTTTTAGTGGAACCTTTTGATATGTCGCTACTTTTTGTGGTATAATTTCGGTGGTGGACAAGGGCCACATGGATTTAGCATTGGTTGGGAATTGTTTGGATCCTTTGTTTTTGGAATTTTGATCTTGTTATGTATTTTCCAATCCCACCCTAGACATGTTTTGGGACTCATGTTTATTTATATGATGTTGTAGTTTATCTCTTGTTCATTTAACTTGATGTTGGATATGGATTACTGTTATTACTGTGTTCCACCTTGTTTGGTTGGTTGTTTATTATTATTTTCTTTTGGTTGTCTAATGGAATGGAGGTCCAACCTATAGGTGGGGGAGTCTAGATTCCAAGTGGAATCTATGTGAAATGGTGATTGAATTTCAAGGGTTAAACCATTCCCACTTGGCCAGTTGTGATACCCTAGAACCATTTTTCAACCCAGAGTGATTGTAAATGCACCTTAGGCCTTGTGGCAGGCTGATTCGGGTGATGGGTTGAGTCGACCCGTGTTGGCTAATTACATAAAATTTGAATGAAAACCCATTTTATTATTCATATGCTCTGATATGACCCTTTTCATCAACCCTCTTCCCTTACTTTGTATAATTTCTTCAATTTAAGCTCCTTAGAATATAAGGTTAATTACACTTCCTCTAGAACTAAGTTTTATTTCACATACATCATTGTTTCTTTTATGATGATTTATGATTGATCAAGGGATGAAAAAAGGATAATTAATAAGAATTGTCTTATTGAACTCATATAAGGTATTCCCTATTGTGGTTTTTCAACATCACGTTACCTTGATTAGGCAATTTTTCACCTTTACTAAGTTTTGGTTCTGTTTAAAATCCTTTTATTTGATTTTTCTACAGACTGTAGAATAGGTACACACTGTGTACTTGGTGTTGGTTTCAAGTCATGAATGGGGAGGTCATGCTGTGAGATGGTACACGCCATGTACCTGAGGTACACATATTTTAGGGGTTAAATAGTGGTTTTTTAACCTGAGGTGATAGGTTTTTTGGTGTACTTATCCAGCATGGCCTACACATCGTGACCCTTGGGTACATGTCGTGACTCGGCCCGCACCCAGCCTTATGTAATGTGTTCGGAAGTTTTTCTTGGTCCTTTTGTTTCCAGGCTTCATGTCTCTTGAACTAGAGAAGTTCTTGTACATTTTTAAGAGACTCAACTCCTTCTGAATTGAACCAAATGGCTTGGATCTTCATTCTTCTTGCGGTGAGATTCCCGGTTAAGGGTTCTCCATCATTATTAAAGTTTCTCTCATTCTATCCTCTTGGTATTTCAATGGATCATCTTGGTATTGATGGATCCATGTCTTGTGGTGTTGGATCTTTCTTCTAGGTTGTGTTTCAATGACTCCTTCACATTTGTTCTCTTTGACGGGTGTCATTGGAAGTGTCGTTCTTCGAGAAAGAGGTAGGTGGTTTCGTCCTATTTTTCCAAATTTATTACCATTGTATTAATTGTTTTATTTCAATTTATAATTTAAATTCAAATTCTCTACCTTTCTTTAAATTGATTTGATAAAACCCAATTCCATTGAATTGGGAGATTTGAAATGGTTTTGGTAAGGAAACTTGGAAAACCCCCGATTCCATTGAATTGGGGTGGGTTTATAGAAATTGGAAATTTTAAATTGTTGAATTTAAAGTATAGATTTGATGGAAATGTTTTCAATTAAATTACTGGATTTAATTGTCAAAATTAATTGCGAAAAGTATGGAATTAGTTTTTAATGGATTTCAAACTCATGAAAATTGATTAAAATGATTTGATAGAAACCCAGTGGTTTTATCTTGTGAAAAAGGCATGTTTTTGAATAAAACTTATTTTGTTTTTAAATGGAAAGGAATTGGAATTTTTGAAATATAAGAATGGGATTGATAATATTTTTAAGAATTATTAAAATATTTCTCCCATCATGTAAGAGTTCATGCAATCTTTAAGTATTTAATGAGTTATTTTGATACACTCTACGCTATGAAAACATTCTAAAACATACTTGCAGTGGGTCACATACCTGAAAGGTTGGTGACGAGTCTCCTTTGGATAGTGTCATAGGGATTTGTGTATACACATTTTTCTGAGTTTACATAGAGAGTGTGGAATCCTATAGCTGGTTAATACTATCGTACTTTTTGGAAGATGACCATGATGCTCTCTTGTTTATTTATATTTGAGATATAACTGTATGCCAATGTTTTTTGGAACTTCTTTACATGACTACTGAATTTATATAAACTGTTTTATATAAATGTTTTTTTAAGACATTGTTTTATAAATATTCCATATCTTGTAAAGTAAAGTCTGTTCTTTGAATGTATTTTCCATCATTTTGAAAATGTATAGCATGTTTTGTTTAAATATGCTTTTAAACTGCCAAAACTATTTATTCTGAAAGACTGAAATCATTTACTTATAAAATCTATATTTAGAATCTATTATGGAATCTTTGTTGGTCTCCTACTAGGCTTAAACTCACACCCTACTTTTTCCTTCGGGTATTTGTAGACTTTCTTCTTCTAGGCTCGAGTAAAGAGAAGGGATCTCTTGGAGTTAGATCCAACTGTTGAGATTTCGACGTGGTAAGTTTTGTCCTTAGGGACCTTGGGGTTGTTTTCCTATTTAGTACTTTGGGTTTTGGTACTTTGGATTTTATGCCTCTTTGTATTCTGGTACTTTTTCTCCCATTGGAGTTTTCCTATTGATATGCATACTGTCTTTTAACTTTTTCTTTCGTATTCTTGTGTAAAAAATTGTTCCCACTTGTATGTTGTATGATTCCAGGTGCTAGTCATCAACTTTTGGGGATCGAGAATGCCCTTTGGGTTATGTTAGGGATAGCTCAGTTATCAAGTTACCAGGGTACCTAAGATGGTTCGTGACAAATTGGTATCAAAGGAGGCTGTTGATCTTCCATTTTTCTTGAAGTCAATATGCATTTTTGAAATCTTGCCAGGACTTAAGAGGTAGCTGCGATTGAGTTCCTAGCCATATCTTACCAAAATGAACCTTAAGTCACCAGGGGTGGTTAGGTAAGGACATATTATGAATTATTTCTAGTCTTTTCCCTATTGATATTTGGATAAAGATAAATCCAAATCGTGTTTGTCCTTTCTATTGAGAATATTTTCTCTTTCTAATTAGTTTGAGTTTTAATATAATGTTATCCTTTTAACTGTTGATGTTGTGTAGCATCATGCCTCTAATAAGACATGTGAATTAGATACAAGAAAAGGTTGCTACTAAACCTCAACAAGCAAATCATGTTGTTGATCCAAATCTGGTTGAGGTGATTGTGTGCACTATCCAAGCTCTAGGATAGGCACCACCTCTAGTTCCAACACAAGCTCCAACTGTGGATCCTTAGGGGAGATGTTCTTCAAAATCATTCTCAGGAGTTCCTTCACCAGAATCCACTAGTCTTCAAAGGCTCTACCGACCCTCAACATGTTGTGGAATGGTTGGGAAAGATATAACGTTTTTTTTTTGAGTTCTTAGAGATTTTGGAAGTGATCAGGGTGAAGTGTGCCACCTTCATGCTGAAGGGACCATATAGAAGATGGTGGGACATGATGGTGATGGAAGGGAAGCATGAGGGACTATAGTAGAAAGACTTTAGGGTTGTTTTCACCAATCAGTTCTATTCAGAGTTGGTGGAGTTGGCTAATGCTATAGAGTTTTTCAAGCTTAAGCGGGCTGAAAACCCCGTGACTGAGTATTTAAATCACTTTTCTGAGCTGGTGCAGTTTGCACCTGAGATAGTATCTAATGAGAGGATAAAGGCTTGGCAATTTGAGTTGGGACTTCGATTAGATATCCATTCTTAGTTTTTCTTACTGAAGCTTCACATGTATATTGATGTGTTGGATAGGGCGGTGATGGTTGAGATAGACTTTGATGGCAAGTCAGGGTTCATAAGATTTCCTTTTTCTCCCAGTGGTAGCATTTGTTCCTTAAAAGGAAAATGGAATCGTGATGATCCTCATAGGAGTTCTCGATGGAAGAGTCATTCCAAACCTCCTACAGCTCCAGGAGGAAGTTTGTTGAATTTCTACCAGTGTGTCAAGACAAGACATTCTAGGAGGGTTTGTACTAAGGCACCCAAGAATTGTAGTACCTGCGGACATTTAGGGAACTTACAGAGATTATGTCATCACTTTTCTACTTTGCGTAGTGGGACAAGATCATCATATCCTCTTAACACTATGGGGAAATCAAATGCTTCACGTTCAAAAGGATTCCAACCACATGCATTCAGAACAAAGCTTCTTCACGCAGTGGAAGAGTCTTCAGAGAAAGCAGACACAGGTCCAGAGACTGTGGGAGGTACCATTACCATTTCTTCTTCATTATTCACTACTCTTTTTGATACTGGTGTATCTTACTCTTTTATTTTAACTCGTATTGTTAACCTACTTAATCTTCCTATGGAGCAACTATCTTGTGCAATGGATATTACTACACCACTTGGTATGAAGAGAGAGAAGGGCCTATGTAGTCCTTCACGTGTATTCTCTCTATCTGATGTCGAGATAGCTTGGAGTTTTATGGTTCTTGATATGAAATCTCTTGACGTCATATTCAGGATGGATTGGCTCATTTCCAAAAAATCCTGAATTGATTTTTATCTTCGACAGGTCTACTTTACTACACCCAGTGATATCAGTGTTTTCTTTTGACCTAGAGCGAGATTCTATGGGTGGTGATTTTCCTCCAGTTTTCACTGAGTTTTCCGACATTTTTACTTCATATTTATATGTTTTTCCACTAGTGATATAGGTTGAGTTTTCTATTGAATTAATGTCTAGTACTCAACTGGTCTTTATCCCCTCTTACCGCATGGAACCAGCTGAGCTGAAAGAGCTAAAGTCTTAGTTGGATGATCTTATTGAGAAAGGATTTATTTTTCCAAGTGTGTCACATTGGGAAGAACCAGTTATCTTTGCTAAGAAGGTTGATGTTTCTCTTTTCTTATGTGTTGATTATCGAAATATCAATCGAGTTACGATGAAGAAAAAAAATTCATTACCACATATTGACGATCTATTTGATCAGTTGAAAAGGGTGAAGTGTTTTTCAAAGATCGACCTTTGATCTGGTTACCATCAGTTGAGGATAAAAGAATATGACATTTAGAAGACTACCTTTTGGAGAAGTTACAGTCAATTTGAGTACCTTTTTATGCCCTTTGGCCTAACAAATGCTCCTGCAGTTTTCATGGATTTGATGAACAAGATTTTCCATGAGTATCTAGATACCTTTGTGGAAGTCTTTATGGATGACATTCTTGTTTACTCCAAGTTCGAGGAGGATCATGTGTAACATCTAAGAATATTTTTGAATCTACTAAGAAATCACCACTTTTATTCCAAGCTTTCAAAGTGTTATTTATGGATTTAGGAAGTGAAATTATTGGGACACGTGGTATCTGAATAGGGTGTATCAGTTGATCCTGAGAAGGTGAAGGTTGTTATGACGTGGGAGAAAACATGAAATTTCTTCGAGATCTAGAGCTTCTTGGGATTAGCTGGATATTACTGTAGGTTCGTGAAGGACTTCTCAAAGTTGGATTCTCCAGTGACTGATCTGACCCAAAAGGGGGTGAAGTTTTCATGGGATGATAAATGTTAGAGTTATTTTTTCAAGTTGAAACATCTGTTGACTACTGCACCGGTGTTAACTCTTCTAAGAATCTGGGTAGGGTTATGTGGTCTTTTGTAATGCATCAGGTTCTGTCTTGGGAATCATTCTTATATAGGGTGATCATGTAGTAGCATATGTATATCATCATCTTAGGACACACGAGAAGAATTATCCTACCCACGATCTGGAACTTGTATCTACGATGAACGTGCTTAAAATTTGGAGGCACTACCTTTTTGTTGAAAGGTTTATGGTGTATTCAGACCATAAAATCCTAAGTTATATCTTCTCCCAAAAATATTTGAATTTTCAGTAGAGTCATTGGGTGGAGTACCTGCAATATTTTGACTTTGAAATCACCTATAACCTTGGGAAAGGGAATTTCTTTGCTGATTATTTGAGCAGGAAACTTCCAACCCATGTAGTGAAATAATCTTTGGGAGAGTGGAATTTGATGGCTCCTTTTACACAATTTCATATTGGAGATCAGGAGGAAGGGGTTGATGTTTCTTTAGCTAGTGTGTAGTTGAAGTCTTCTCTTATCAAGATGATTATTCAAGGTCAAGAGTGTTAGGACCAATAGGGGCCTATATACCCTGAGAGGGGGGGTGAATCAGGGTATGGATATTATTTTTCAAAGTTCTTCCTGCCCCACTGGATCTTGACCTCTTTATTACAAGGGTCACTTCGTTTGCACTTGTGTGTTTATTATGATCACTTATTTTCTTCTTTATCTGATGATGATGCTTTGAATGCAACACAGGTAAGTAAGCAGGCAGACACAGAGATTTTTACTTGGTTCACCCTCACTGGGCTACGTCCAAGGAGCATACGCCGACAAGTTGCCGGTCGTACCTAATTCCACTATTCTTCACTAGATGTGGATACAATGGTTCGGGCTAGATCACTTCTATGCCTAGGCTCACTGCCTTTACAAAGTTTAGGGTCAGCTCACTACTTTCCCAAGGGTCACTCCCTGTTTCTCTCTCTCTGGCTGACTGTCGGTGGAGAGGATCACCTTCTTCCTCTTCCTAAGCTCACTGCTCTGGAAGGGAATCCACTCACAGTTTATAGACCTGTAGGTCTCTTCATTATCACTAATGAATGCATCCTCAACTGTTGATAGATGCTCTATTGAAGTCCAACTTTCATCCACTAATGAATACCTCTTTGCCTCTTAACCACTGGGTAATTCCTTTGGAAACACCTTCGCAAAGCACCCTACTTCGCTAAGCTCCCAATTTCACGAAGCTCAAACAAGCCTTCGCGAAGATCCTTCCTTTTCACGAAGCACTCTCGTGAAGCACTATCGCGAAGCACTACCGCGAAGCTCAAGTCATTGTAGAGCAAATTCCCTCGTAAAGCACACTGAGCCAACGCGGATCTTGCAACTTTAGCGGAGCTACAATAGCCGCCGCGAAGCTCTTCTTTTGCGAAGCACACTTCCTTCGCGAACTTCCTTCGCGAACCGAGAGCAAAGTATTTTCTCTGAAAATTCTCTCTGCTTCTCTCGAGGGGGTAGGCCTCTATTTATAGGCGATTCCACCGACCCTTGAACTTTCCGCGCGAAGTCAACACCACGTCATCTCAAATCGCGAAGCTCCAAAGTTTCCACCGGAATTCTATCTAAATCGCGAAGCACCACGGAAATTTTCCGATCGCGGAGCTCATCGTAATCACGGAGCATCCCGTCAATTCCTTCGCGCCTTCACTGCGAAGCTCCCTCGTAATTTCATTCATCGCTGCGAAGCTCCCTTGCAAATCCCTTCACCGCCTCGATGCGCTTCAGCCTCTGTTGTTCACGAAGCTTGTCGTAATTGCGAAGAATCACCGCCTCCATTCTTCTGGTCTTCGCGAAATCCAAACCATGAAGCTTTTCTTCGCGAAATTCATGCCTTTTCCATATTAAAATATGATCTTCATGGAAATCCACTTTTCACGATACTCACCAACTTCCAAATTTTGGACCCCAAAAATTTGGCAAACACTGGGAAACGGCGCCACCTTGTACTGCTCTTTTGTACCGCCTCCAGATCGTCCTTCCCTTTGTCATCGTTCTTTGTCAACATAGATTGTCAACAAATTATTTGGAACTCGACAATTATCCATGGAAACCTGCTTTGTCAAAAAACACAATCAACCCAAAAATACTGCAATGTTACCTTGAGGGATTTTTTCCCAACAATCTCCCCCTTTGGGTTTGTTGACAATTCTTCATAACTCTTCTTAGAATTATTTCCTTCACGTTGATACCTCACTGAGTCTTCTTCCAGCCGCTACCACCATTCACCTCTTGCGATTCTGATAGCGTTCAAGGATTCACTTAACACGTACTCTAAGCCCACATGAACAATGCTCGACATGAGAAACAAGAGTAGTATGAAAAGTTCATCAATGAATCACTTCATGTCAAACACCAATTGTCGATTCCAACCTGATACCAATTATTAAATTGATACCAATTTTTGAACCACACTGATACCAATTGGTGATATCTGGAAACCTTCTCTCACCAATCCAACACCACTCTTCTACTTTTATCACGATCCTCAGCTGTCGTGATATCTATGCTTTGATCGATCACTTATAGCATCGTCAGATTTAAAAATATCCCCCTTTCTCATTTCTCCCCCTATCTGGCTGCTCCACTGGTCAGGTTCTCCCCATATCTGTCATGATTTATCAAATAGACACACTGTCTCCCCCTTGAACAATCACTATTTCTTGAACAATCACTATTTTCTCCCCCTTTGTCAATGAACCCAAAGGTCACTCCTTTGTATTCTGTAACATAGTAGAGAACACATATCAGCACATTAGGGAAAAACACATCATACCTCAGGGAGAGGGGGGATTCCACATCCACACTAGTTCAAGTGCGGGTAATTGACTGAACTCCCAGAGCTAGTCGATGCCTCTCAAAAGCTTCCTTGGGTAAGGCCTTTGTCAGAATGTATGAAACTTGTAGCTCTGTAGGAACATACTCCAACTTCACGATTCCCTACTCAACCTTCTCCTTGATAAAATGATACTTTATCTCAATGTGCTTTGTCCTTGAGTGATGGACGGGATTTTCGCTGAGATTTATAGCACTTGAGTTATCACACTGGATTCCGATCAGAGACTTCACCTCAACTCCCATATCTTCAAGCTGCTGCTTCATCCACAATAACCGTGTGCACGCTTGAGTGGCCGCAATATACTCAGCTTCTTTGGTGCTCAACGAAATGAAGTCTTTCTTCTTGCTTAGCCAAGAAATACACAATCCACCAAGATAGAATGCACCACCTGACGTTGATTTTCTATCATCCGCTGAACCGGCCCAGTCTGCATCAGTATATCCCAATAACTCTGTCTGAGATTTATCAGTATATGTCAAGCCGAAATCCACTGTGCCCTGGATATACCAAAGTATTCTTTTCACTGCAAGCATTTGGCTTTCCTTGGGATTACTCTGATATCTCACTGCTTGGCATGTGGAGAAAACAATATCAGGCCTTGTTGTAGTCAAGTACAGCAAACTTCCAATAATTTTCCTGTATTATATGATATTAACTACCTTTCCATCCTCATCTTTAGACAGTTTCATCCGGGTATCAATCGGAGTCTTCATCTCCTTGGAATTTTCCATTCCAAATCATTTCCAAACCTCCTTGGCATATTTGGATTGAGAAATGAATGTGTCATTCTTGACTTGTGTAACCTGTAAACCAAGGAAAAACATCAGCTCACTAATCATAGACATTTAGAACTCATGTTTCTTGAATTCAGAAGATTGTCTCCACTATGCTTCATCTGATCTTCCAAATATTATGTTTTCTTCCTAGACCAGCCTCATCATCCTTTGATTACTGTTGTTGTTGAAATAAATATTGTAATCAAATCCCCCACGCTAAAAACCAAGCTTCTTCAAATACTGATATAGCCTTCAGTACCATGCTCTTAGTGCTTGTTTCAGCCCATATAACACCTTCTTCAGCATGAAAACTTTGTTCTCATCCTCATGAATGAGAAAACCATCTGGCTGCTCAATGTACACCTCTTCTTCTAGAAACCCATTTAGAAATGCAGACTTGACATCCATCTGGAACACTTTGAACTTTCTTTTCATTGCAATGGCTAGGAATAATCTAATTGTCTCCAGCCTTTCAACCGGTGAAAATGTCCCATAAACATCAGTACCCTCTATTTGGGAGTATGCTTTGCACACCATTCATGCTTTGTTTCGAATCATTGTGCCATATTCGTTCATCTTATTGTGAAAGATCCATTTAGCCCTGATGACATTTTTATCTGCTAACCTCGAAACAATATCACATGTCAAATTATTTTCTTAATCGGCATCAATCACTTATGCTCCCCCTTTTTTTGATTTCTTCCTCAACACATTCATTAGGAAATTTCTCACTGATTAGTTTTTCGGTGGCTTTATTTCTTTCAGCTGAAAACTTGTCACTGTGTCATTGTTCAATGATGTCATTTCTTTGAACTTCTTCTCTCAAATTTTTGTTGACATGCCTTTGATTTTCCCTCGCAGCTTCTTGGTATCCTGAAAGCAGTTAGCTGATACCACATTGTCAGATAAAAAAAGATAAGCATGAGATGCATGATTATTGCTACTTCTCCCTGTGTTTCTTTCTTCCCTCGATAGGAAATGCCTGAGCTGAGTCATCCAATTATTTCATTGATGGATCTTGCATCTAATTCTATTATTGAATGCTCCCCCAATGTTATGAAACACTTCCTGGAGTTAGGCCCATAAAATCTATTCTTCTCTTGCACCATATATTCTCATTTTCCACATTTCTTATTGTGCTCTGTTGCTCCCTTTCTTCTTTAACTTTGGAACCTGATTTGAGTCAATTGAAACTCTGAAGCATATCACTGCTACACTTTGCATCTTTAGATGCCACTTCCCCTTGGATCGTATCTCCCTAAACTTGAAACACTTGAATCATTAGTTAACAACATTTATATACGTAGGGAGAGGGGTCCTTCTGGAATCCTCAAGATGAGGATTGTGGTTGATCCTGATGGGTCAACCCTTTGATTCTTTCTTGCAGATCATCACACTCTTTCCTTGCTTTTTCTAGTTGCCTTGCAAAGTTCAACTACTCCGACCATATGACTAAGCATTCTTTACCCATATTCGGAGCCTTTCTCTGATATGTAGATTCGACAGACTTAGTCGTTTTCACCATTTGGGGTTTAAACCCACTAGTACACATTC
This sequence comes from Viscum album, assembly GCA_963277665.1. Lineage (NCBI taxonomy): Eukaryota > Viridiplantae > Streptophyta > Magnoliopsida > Santalales > Viscaceae > Viscum > Viscum album. The sequence goes on along the minus strand of OY728122.1, from coordinate 2,866,340 downwards.
TGTCTTTGATGTTCCACCAAAATTCCATTTCCCTTGATTCATCTTCTGGGTAGGAACCTCTCTACTTGTCATCTTCCCCTGCTTCTTCCACCATTGCAAGGATCTTGCACCTTCCTCCACTTTTCGTTGTGGAACATGACATGCAAATTTTTCAATACATTCTTTGTTCATCTTTATTTTATCAGATGTATGAGTCACCACACTCTTTTTCCCCGGTGGTGAGTTCTCCATTGAACGTTCATTCTTCTTTATCACAGTTGGAGTAGATCTCACCTTAATCATCCAGGTTTGTTCACATTCTCTCCTTGATAGCTGTTGTGAGTATGATAGAGGAGGTGACTGATACACTTTTTGTTCAGCTCCATGTGATTTCCCTAAGGCTCTAAGCCTATTCTTCTCCTTACCACTTTTTCTCCCAGTATAGGCTTCTTTCTTGTACACTTCATGTGGTGGAGATCTCTTTTCAGGTTCTTTTTCCTTTCCTGCTTTCTTTTTGTTGCAATGTATTGCAAAATGCCCATAACCAGAACATATAAAACATGTTCCATCAAATGCATACCTCATTTCATCAATTCTTTTTCGAGATGTTGATGCATATTGAGTTCTTCCTCTGACATTGATCTCTTGAGATTCCTGACACATACTCATGGTGTGTCTCATTCTTCCACAGTAATTGCATCTAAAAAATGATTTCCTCTGAGAGACTCTTCTTTATGATTTATCATGACGCTTCATCTTATTCTCAGATTTTGAACATTTTCTATTTTCACAATACGAAATGTATTCCTGAGCCTCTGAACAAAAACTTGATGTATGACCATGAATCCCGCAGAAATAGCACATGTTATCACTTATTCTTGAAAATGTCCTCTTAGTCCTATCTCCAACACCTACAGTATTTTCCTTACTTCTGGATATTTTCACTGCATTTTTCTTATCACACATCGTAGTTGGATCATCATATCCAATTCCAGATTTTCCCAAAATGGATGGCCTTTGGGATGATACAATCCTTTCATGCTTCTCCTCTGATGTAGAATATTTGGATTTCATTTTATCATCACTTTCCGAAGGATAATCAAATAATAAGTCCAGTGCATCCTTCAACTTGGGCTTATTTTCAGATTTATATTTCTCCATTTCTTTCTTGACCAATTCTATTTCTTCCTCCAGTTGCTGAATCTTTTTATCTCTTGATGCAAGTTGATTATCCACTAAATGAGGATAATATTAATTGTTAATATATATAATATTCATGTTCTTTATTATTCATAAACACCATTTTAGTGCATTTTAAACTTTGAACATCATTTAACATTATGATTGTAATACCTTCTTAAAATGCACTATTATGTGGTACATTTTTGAAAATCATTTAAAGTACCAAATGATTCATCTGATTATACATATTTTAATTTGATAATTGATCTAAACTCCAATATTAACATGTTTCATTCAGGGATCAATGGAGAATTCATGGAGGATGATGGATATATTTGGCAATGAAAGGAAGCAATTCTGGAGAAGGCAGATTGGACATCAGCCCACTGATGAGACTGTGGGGCCCAACATACAGTCCCAATTAATCCCAAATTTCGTGGAATTCTAGAAGACATGTATAGGAACAAATAACTCTTCATGAGTTAATGCTGATTCGGCCTCCATGGTGGTCATTTAGGCGGCCCAAGTTAGAGATACAATTCTGGGCCAGATTCTGCGTCCCAGAAAAACATCCCACTAATTTGATCATATCTAGGAATAAACAACTCCAAATGGTCCCATATTTTACAGGAGGTTAGAAAACATCCGGAGATCCATTTTCTTATTCTATGGCCCACTCTGATTCTGCCGTCTAGAAGGTCTTCCAGATGCGTCTGTTCGGTGGATGAAACTGGCTGCCACCTCGGGTCAAACGTGGGAAAGTCCAAATTCCACAAGATTTCCACCACCTATAGCCTACCAAAATTAATTAAGATGCTTTGTACTGTTGGTGGCTAGACCCAAGGCTCCCAAAATGCCTATTTAAGGCAGTTTTGGTGAAGGATTTGAGGATCTTGGATGCTTTGTTCAATTGTAATGTTATGCTGCATTTTTGTTGCCTCAATTTTGTCTTTCACATGTAAGTTGTTCAATTCACTTTAGTTTCTTAATAAAAGTTCTTCTTCTACTCTTATTATGTTTTTCTTAATATAAATTTGATACCGTTGGATCAAGGTGTGAATTTATTCACACCAACCCTTGTGAAATTATTCACACAACGGTGGAGTGATCATTTTATTCTTGTTGTTTTCTTTACTTCTCCATTTCCTCCCTCATGAGTCTACTTTCCGCTTCCATTGAAACCATGGGATCAATGGAGGGCTAACCCACTTATGGGTTGATCCAAGGGAGTATAAAGGGGCTGTATTGGATGTTATTTATCACCTAATTAATGTATAATCACTTCTTTAATTGGGATTTTTATTTGATGATTTTTAAACTCCATCGTCCTTGTTGAATTTAAGGCCACACACTTCAAGTACTAATACGATCCTTACCTTGAAGTGCTTGAAAAATTGAACCTTCAAGTGTATAGGTGATTAGTATTAAAGGGTGTAGTCATTAAACCAGTAAGTGATGATGTTGTTTTATCTCCTTAAATGAACCCATCTCAAATTGAAGAATTTGAAATCATTAAAAAGAGAATACGTCCAATCCACCCCGAGTGATAACCTAGGATCAACTCATTATTTTAATTTGAATTCACTTAAGTATCTTAGAGTTCACTTAAACCCATCTAAAATCAACCCAAAGTTGGCCACTTCATAGCCAAAAATCCATCCCTTAGGTTGTGTATCTTAGGTATCTTCTTAGGTCTCTGTGGAATCGACAACCCAAGCTACACTACAAGGACCGTTCTACCCTTCTTCTCTTGGGTAAATTTGGGTGTGAACCAAATTTTGGCGCTGTTTCCGAGGAACAAGTAAGTACCTTAGATCCAAAAAAAACATTCTTTTCTCACCTCCATTCTTCTACTCTCACCCAAGATCTCTTATCTTGTCCCTTTCTCGCTTTTTTTTGGCGCATGTCCGCCTACACCCGCGATTTCTCAAACAGACTAGTTAGGGTGGAAAGTCCTAGGATAGGGGAGTCAAGTGAACCTAAGGGATTGTTTAAATCAGATTCAAATATTCTTGAAACCCCAAAGTCAGAACTTGAAATAATTCCAATGGAGGGTTATCCACAAAATCAAATTGTAAACCCTGGGGGGAATCAAATGGGAAACCAAAACCAAGAAGCTCCAAACTTAGGGAATGTAGTTGATCAAACCATGAACGACTACCTCACTCCAGCTTGGACCAATGCCCCCTCATGCATTAGACACAATTCCATAGGAGACACCAACTACATATTCAAACCCCATGTCCTAAACCACCTTCCAACCTTTCATGGGATGGAGTCAGAAATGCCATACCTTCATGTCAAAGAGTTCAACGACATTGTTGAAACCATGTGTCCCCCACATCAACTAGAATCCTCTAAGATGAGGCTATTTCCCTTTTCATTAAAGGATCGAGCTAAAAATTGGCTAAACAACTTGAGACCTGCATCAATCCACTCTTGGGACCAACTACAAAGAGAATTCTAAAAAAAATACTTCCCTCATCACAAAACAATTGCACTTAAAAAGAGCATCCAAAATTTTTTTGAAGAAGAGGGAGAGTCATTTTATGAAACATGGGATAGGTTCAAAGACACCCTAAACATGGTTCCACACCATGGGTTTTCCATACCTGAACAAGTGAGAATTTTCTATGAAGGGTTGGGTCCGGGTAATAAACAATTCATTGACATGATGTGTAATGGAACTTTTAAAAACAAGGCCCCAAATGATGCTTACGAGTATCTGGAAAGTCTGGCTAAACAAAACCAAACTTGGGGAACTTCACCTTATTCTGAAAAGCCACAAAGAACCACTGGAATTCATACACTTAGAGAAGAGGAAAGCCTTAGGGATAAACTCGCAGCACTCTCTAGGAAGGTTGAAGAGATATACCTTAGGAAAGTCCATGAAATCCAAAATGTAGACCTTGTTTGCACAATTTGTGACAAACATGACCATAAAACAGACAACTTCCCAACCATTCCATCCATCAAGGATGTTCTTCTAGGAGGACCCCCAGCGGAAGTCAATGCCCTAAACTTTCAAAAGCCCCAATACCAAAACACCTTCAATCCAAGGTACAATGACCACCCAGGCTTCCGATGGAAGGATAACCAACAACATAGCCAACCACAAGGACAAAATCCTTACCCCCATCAGAACTACCAAACCCATAACCAGTTCCAAACCCAACCTATCCAATACCAACAGCCACCGGTCCATTTTCAAAAAACCATCCCACCTCCAAAATATCCCTCTGGGATAAACCAACCTACTCAAGCACCAACCCAAACTGTTCCACAAACCCTACTAGAACAACTGTGCAAAAAAATGGAGAGGATGAACTCAGAAGTATCTTCCCTAAAACAAGAACTTCAAACCATCAAAACTGGAAAGGCACCCATGCCTACTCAGGCGGTGCCATCCTCAACTTCAAGGGGAGAGTCAAGTTGTGCTCAAACAACTCATGAACAACTAAAGGCTGTGACTATTTTAAGAAGTGGGAAATCAATTGAGAAACCTGAACAACTAATTCAGAACCCACCTGAAGATTCAAACTTGGATGAAAATTTAAATGAACCACAAGATCAAACTGAGGAAACTGATAACATTGTCAAAGAAACAACTCTTCAACAAACAACCCCACAACCTGCACCATTTCCCCAACGCATAAGGGGGAAATCCAAGCCTGAACTGAGTGAAACGTTGAGGGAAATATTTTCACAAGTCAAGTTGAACATACCCCTTCTCGATGCCATCCAAACTATACCTGCCTACTCAAAGTACCTTAAGGACTTGTGCACTTTTAAAAGAAAATTTTCACATAAAAACCAAGTCCTTTTGGCTGCTAATGTGAGTACCACCATTCAAGGGACCATTCCTCCTAAGTTGAAAGACCCAGGTTGCCCTTACATCAATGTTGAACTAGGAGAAAGCAAAGTTGTCAAGGCCTTGTGTGACCTAGGTGCTAGTGTCAATCTCATCCCATATGCTGTGTACTGCCAGTTAGGCCTAGAAGAACTCCAACCCACATCTATCACACTTCAGCTTGTTGATCGTAGCATTAGGGTTCCAAAGGGGATTTTAAAGGACGTTCTGGTAAAGGTTGAAAACTTCATCTACCCTGCTGATTTCATTGTCCTTGACAACCATCCAAATTTAGGAAATAAGGAACAAGCCCCAATCATCCTTGGTCATCCTTTCCTTGCAACAATCAACTCTGTTATCCGAGTCCGAAATGGGAACATGAGTCTAGACTTGAACATCTATAATGCAAGCTCACAAATAGGGGATGACGAGGACATTCATGAAGTAAACATGATAGGAAGCATTGATAATGAATCCATGGAACATCAAGGAATATTTGATAAATGTTTAATTCAGAATGAGATTGATTTCCTTTGTTCATATGAAGGACGTTTATCTCCTTGGCTTGAATCATTTTCAAATTGCTCTTATGATGAAGTCTTAGGTCCAAAAATCAGTGAAACCTTTCAAGAAACCAATTTCATAGAGACACCTCTAAATTCCTTCCCTAAATCTGATCAAGCCAATCTAGTAGCTGAAACTTCTACATGTGAGGAATCAATCCTATCTGAACCTCTAAAAAAAGAAATTGATCTTGATCCAATGTCCCAAACTTCTGCTGAAATTCTGAACCAACCTGATCTTGAATTGAAGGAACTTCCTGCTGCACTAAAGTATGCCTTCCTAGGGGAAAATCAAACACATCCTATTGTCATTTCTTCTTCTCTTGAAGCCAATCATGAGAGGATGCTTCTAGATGTCCTTAGGAAGCATAAGAAAGCCATTGGTTGGACCCTTTCTGATATTCCTGGGATTAGCCCACTTATCGGGACTCATAGGATTGTTCTCGAATCTGATTCAAAGCCATGTCGTCAACCTCAACGGAGACTCAATCCTAATCTCATGGAGGTAATAAGGAAAGAACTTCTGAAATTGTTGAAAGCTGGTGTCATATATCCCATAGCTGAGAGTGAATGGGTGAGCCCAATCCAAGTGGTTCCAAAAAAGGCTGGAATCATAGTGATAACCAATGAGGATGGAGAGATTCTTCCAAAAAGGGTGAGTAGTGGATGGAGGGTCTGCATTGACTATAGGAAACTAAAATCATTCACCAAGAAGGACCATTTCCCCTTACCATTCATTGACCAAGTCCTTGAGAGAGTGGCAGGTCATGCCTTCTACTATTTCTTAGATGGGTACTTGGGGTACAATCAAATTGAGGTCTCCCTAGAGGATCAAGGGAAGACTACATTCACATGTCCTTTCGGTACCTTTGCCTTCAAACGCATGCCCTTCGGGTTATGCAATGCCCCCGGAACCTTCCAGCGATGCATGATGGGAATCTTCTCAGACATGGTAGGGGATTTTCTTGAGGTCTTCATGGATGACTTCTCTGTGTTTGGGGATACTTTTGAGGGATGTCTGCAGAATGTGGAGAGAGTCTTGTCAAGATGTGAAGAAAAAAATCTGGTCCTAAACTGGGAAAAATTCCATTTCATGGTTAAAGAGGGACTTGTTCTAGGCCATCTGGTCTCGAGTAGGGGGATTGAAGTTGATAAAGAAAAGGTTGACATCATTCGTCACCTTCCATCACCCAAAACTATCAAGGAAGTGAGGTCTTTCTTAGGACATGCTGGTTTCTATAGAAGATTCATCAAGGACTTTAGTTCAATATCCCGTCCCCTTTGTGCTCTCTTAGTAAAGGATGCTCCATTTTTTTGGACAGAAAGCTGTGAGGGTTCATTCTCAACCCTCAAATCCTCTCTCACCTCTCCTCCCATTATGAAATCTCCAAATTGGAACCTTCCTTTTGAACTTATGTGTGATGCTAGTGACTTTGCTGTTGGAGCTGTGTTAGGACAACATTGTGATAAAACTCCTTATGTCATTGCTTATACAAGAAAATTCTTAAATGATGCCCAAATCAACTACACCACCACTGAAAAGGAGTTACTTTCTATTGTGTTTTCCTTAGAGAAGTTTAGGTCCTACCTCTTAGGATCACCCATCACTGTGTTCACTAACCATTCTGCACTAAAATACCTCTTCCAAAAACAAGATTCTAAGGATAGACTGATTAGGTGGGTCCTTCTCTTACAAGAATTTGACCTCACAATCAAGGATAAAAAGGGAGTTGAAAATGTTGTAGCTGATCAGCTCTCTAGGATGGAATTCAAAGACAACTCAAATCACCTTTCTGTGTCTGATTCGTTTCCTGATGAACACCTATACTCTGTGAGTGACTGCCCTTGGTATGCTGACATAGCAAATTTCTTAGTGACAGGAGTCATTCCAAAATTCTTAGGGACTCAAGCTCGAAGGAAATTCCTTTCTGATGTTAGACACTATGTGTTTGATGATCCATACCTCTATAAGTTCTGCCCTAACCAAGTCATTAGGAGGTGTGTTCCAGAATCTGAACAAGAGTCTATCCTTAAATTCTATCATAGTGAGGCATGTGGAGGTCACTTTTCCTCTAAGAAAACATCTTCTAAGATTCTTCAATGTGGTCTTTTCTGGACCACCCTCTCAAGGGACTCCTACACATTTTGTCAAAGCTATCCTAGGTGTCAACAAGTAGGGTCCATCACAAAAAGGAATCAAATGCCACTCACTCCCATCTTAGTGGTTGAAATATTTGACTGTTGGGGAATTGATTTCATGGGTCCCTTCCCAAACTCTCGGGGATACCTCTACATACTCTTAGCTGTTGATTATGTCTCAAAATGGGTTGAGGCCATTCCCACTAAGTCCAATGATCATCAAGTTGTGATTCAATTTCTAAAAGAGAACATATTTTCAAGATTTGGAATTCCTAGGGCTATAATCAGTGATCGAGGAACCCATTTCTGCAACCGCCCATTCGCTTCACTCATGTCTAAGTATGGTATTTCTCATAAATTTTCCACTGCATACCATCCTCAAACCAATGGTCAAGCTGAGTTAGCGAATAGGGAGATTAAGAAAATTCTTGAAAAAACTGTCAACCCCTCTAGGAAATATTGGTCTGAGAAACTCTTAGATGCTCTTTGGGACTATAGAACTGCATATAAAACCATTTTAGGAATGTCCCCATATAGGTTGGTTTATGGTAAAGCATGCCATTTGCCAGTGGAGATTGAACATAAGGCCTTTTGGGCAATTAAGAAAATGGATTATGATCTCTCATTGGCCGGAACAAAAAGTAAATTATATCTCAATGAACTGGAGGAACTAAGGATGGAGGCTTATGAAAATTCAAGGATCAATAAAGATAGAGTTCAAGCCTACCAATCTAGGAATATCAATGTCAAACATTTTGAATCGGGAAAACTTGTGCTCTTGTATAGTTCAAAACTTCATTTACATTCGGGAAAGTTAAGGTCTAGATGGTCAGGACCTTTCATAGTGCATCATGTATTCCCCCATGGGGCAGTAGAGATTCAAGATCCCACAAGTGGTCACATTTTCAAGGTCAATGGTCAAAGGTTAAAAACATTCGTTGAATCATTCAATAAACAGGAAATAGATGTTGAGTTAATTGATCCAATCTATGAACCAGGAAAAAATTGATAAATTTGGGATCTATGTCGGGCTAACGACGTTAAACAAAGCGCTTCACAGGAGGCAACCCATGGTTTTTATGTTTCTAATCTTTCTGAATCATCTTTATTTTTCAAATAAGATTACTTAATCATTTTTATATTTAAAAATAACAAAATAGACTTTTTACCTGTTCTTCTATTATGAGTATGGATGGGTATGAAAGAGGAGCACCATATTCATCTGTGTCACGTGGTGTGATCCTTGAGTAATACCTTACCCAGAAATTTAAAAAAGAAGACAATGTATCATCCGTTTATTTTGTTTTTATTATTCAATAGGTTAAGAAAAAAAATAAAAATATAATAATACAAAAAAAAAATTCCACGCCATAGGCCGTGGGGAAAACCCCATCACAACCGGTGAAGCCGCGGGGACTCGAACCCGGGACCGAAGGGAGACAGGGGCGCGCGCTTACCACTGACCTGCGGCTTCTTGTGCTACCTTTTCTATAATTTTTATATATATTCTTATATTTTACTTCCTTTATTATATAAATATATATATATATATATATATATATTGTTTGTTTTTGTTTGTTTTGTTTTTTTTTGTTTGTTTTGTTTGTTTTGTTTTTTCCTTTTTCCACTAGGGAACTTTGCAAGCGACATGGATATCAAAGGAATAAATTCGAGCGGCAAGAAATTCAAACTTCAACCACCAGGTGACTTCATTCCATAATCCTCATTTTCAATTTCCTTTTTAAATTTTTATTCCCTGCCTCTACTCCTAATTTTTCATTTCTTCAAACACTGGGGACAGTGTTGTTTTAAGTTGGGGGGGAGATAAAAAAATGCTTTTGTGTCAAAAACAAAAAATGAATGATTTGAAAAAAAAAAGTAAATGGAAGGAAAAATTCCTTTAACTTTGAACATGGTAATACACATTGCACACTTTGAAACTGAATATCAAATAATTTAGCATGCCCTGATTCTGATTTTAATCCTTGTATAATTTCATGAGCATAGATTTTGGAAAGTGTGGCTGTCCAATGTGATATTTCATCGTTTATATTTTCATCCAAATAAAAAAAATGCCACAATGCACGTCCTCTAGACTATGGGGTACTAATTTGAATTTTTGGGGTCCCATAATAAATAGCATAGGATGGTTTTATTTTCATGAATAATATGAGTATTCAAAAAAAAATTAAAAATAAAAAATAAAAAATAAAAATAAAAATTTGCGTGTAGAGCAATGGATTGATAAAATGCGAGGCTTTCGGCACTTGGGGATCGTGACTCCAGAGTTGTCTAGCCCTGAGTTTTTTAATCTATCTCTATTTATGGTAATATGACTTTGTTTTTGATTAAGTTAACTCGAGACGATGCCCGAGTATGTGGGTTTCACTTGGTGCCCTAAGGCCTTTGAGTCTAGGAGTCATCGGCAAAGTCTTGCTACATGGGTTAATTTGATTAATTGCAATCTCAATTACTATAGCAATATTGCAAAAAAAAATCAAAAAAAATAGGGATGAAGAATACTCATATTAGGATTAAATGTGATTCCACCTAGCGCTTCCATGATTTTCCCCTTGAATGAAAATGAACCCCCATATCTATTGTGATTCACAACACATCATTACACCTAATTGAGTTGGATGAAGAATGATGATGGATTTGATCAAAGTAATGGGCTTGGGATTGGGATCTTCTTATGAAACTATCTCGTATTAAAATATTTTGATGGGTTTCATGATTGTTTGGTATAAGGTTTTTTGGTGATCATTGTGTATTAAAATGTTTCTGGAAAAGGGAATTCGAATTTCATTTTTGATGAGATATATTTTGCTCGGGACTAGCAAAACTCAAGTTAGGGGGTGTGATTATCCACTAAATGAGGATAATATTCATTGGTAATATATATAATATTCATGTTCTTTATTATTCATAAACACCATTTTAGTGCATTTTACACTTTGAACATCATTTAACATTATGATTGTAATGCCTTCTTAAAATGCACTATTATGTGGTACATTTTTGAACATCATTTAAAGTACCAAATGATTCATCTGATTATACATATTTTAATTTGATAATTGATCTACACTCCAATATTAACATATTTCATTCAGGGATCAATGGAGAATTCATGGAGGATGATGGAGATATTTGGCAATGAAAGGAAGCAATTCTGGAGAAGGCAGATTGGACATCAGCCCACTGATGAGACTGTGGGGCCCAACATACAGGCCCAATTAATCCCAAATTTCGTTGGATTCTATAAGACATGTATAGGAACAAATCACTCTTCATGAGTTAATGCTGATTCGGCCTCTATGGTGGTCATTTAGGCGGACCAAGTTAGAGATACAATTCTGGGCCAGATTCTGCGGCCCAGAAAAACATCTCACTACTTTGATCATATCTCGGAATAAACAACTTTAAATGGTCCCATATTTTACAGGCGGTTAGAAGACATCCGGATCTCCATTTTTTTATTCTATGGCCCACTCTGATTCGGCCTTATAGAAGGTCTTCCAGACACGTCTGTTCGGTGGATGAAACTGGCTGCCACCTCGGGTCAAACGTGGGAAAGTCCAAATTCCACAAGATTTCCACCACCTATAGCCTACCAAAATTAATTAAGATGCTTTGTACTGTTGGTGGCTAGACCCAAGGCTCCCAAAATGCCTATTTAAGGCAGTTTTGGTGAAGGATTTGAGGATCTTGGATGCTTTGTTCAATTGTAATGTTATGCTGCATTTTTGTTGCCTCAATTTTGTCTTTCACATGTAAGTTGTTCAATTCACTTTAGTTTCTTAATAAAAGTTCTTCTTCTACTCTTATTATGTTTTTCTTAATATAAATTTGATACCGTTGGATCAAGGTGTGAATTTATTCACACCAACCCTTGTGAAATTATTCACACAACGGTGGAGTGATCATTTTATTCTTGTTGTTTTCTTTACTTCTCCATTTCCTCCCTCATGAGTCTACTTTCCGCTTCCATTGAAACCATGGGATCAATGGAGGGCTAACCCACTTATGGGTTGATCCAAGGGAGTATAAAGGGGCTGTATTGGATGTTATTTATCACCTAATTAATGTATAATCACTTCTTTAATTGGGATTTTTATTTGATGATTTTTAAACTCCATCGTCCTTGTTGAATTTAAGGCCACACACTTCAAGTACTAATACGATCCTTACCTTGAAGTGCTTGAAAAATTGAACCTTCAAGTGTATAGGTGATTAGTATTAAAGGGTGTAGTCATTAAACCAGTAAGTGATGATGTTGTTTTATCTCCTTAAATGAACCCATCTCAAATTGAAGAATTTGAAATCATTAAAAAGAGAATACGTCCAATCCACCCCGAGTGATAACCTAGGATCAACTCATTCTTTTAATTTGAATTCACTTAAGTATCTTAGAGTTCACTTAAACCCATCTAAAATCAACCCAAAGTTGGCCACTTCATAGCCAAAAATCCATCCCTTAGGTTGTGTATCTTAGGTATCTTCTTAGGTCTCTGTGGAATCGACAACCCAAGCTACACTACAAGGACCGTTCTACCCTTCTTCTCTTGGGTAAATTTGGGTGTGAACCAAATTTTGAGCATTAATTTCTTTTCTGAGATTCTTATATCTACTCAACTCATCTTCAAGTTCCCATGTGAGATTTTCCACAATTTCACTTTTCTCCTTCACCTTCAATTTTTCTTGAGCAGTATATTCAGAGACAGATACATTCTCTTGTTGTAGCCTTTGATTCTTCTGAACTTCTTCAGAAAACTGTGTTTCTAGATCATCATTTCTAGCTTTCAGATTCCGAACTTCATCTGACTTTTTATTCTCTTTATAATCACCAGCCTTTTGTTTTCCTTTAATTTTATCCATCTTTTTTAGTTCTTCACCTTGAGAATCATTCTTCTCCTTTAGGTAGTAGCCACATCAATAAGCCTTTGATTTAATCCTCTTATCTTGTTGACCTCAATTTCTAATAATTGGATTCTGATATTTTTATATTTAACTTCTTCATCCAATTTCTGATCCAATTCCTTTGCCTTATGGACAACTTCCACTTTTCGACTTCTTTGTGTTTCTTCATCATCAGTGGTTCCAACATCACTTGGGAAATCAGGTTCTTCACTCATTCCTTCAGCATCATTTAATGAGTAAGTATTTTCATAGTATGATTCATCCAAACCATTCTTCTTTTCACTACATTATTCCCTTAACTGAATCACACTCTTTCCATTGACACTTCCACAGTGGGTGATACCAATACCCTTCTGCTTCTTCTTTGATGTTCTTCCCTTTTCTATGGCACAATATGATAAGAGAAGATTGGATCTTTAACTTGAGCAATCAATTGAACCAAGTCAGAGAAAACAAATTTGATAAAAGAACTTATGGAACTGATACCAATTGTTAGGACCAATAGGGGCCTATATACCCTGAGAGGGGGGTGAATCAGGGTATGGATATTCTTTTTCAAAGTTATTCCTGCCCCACTGGATCTTGACCTCTTTATTAAAAGGGTCACTTCATTTGCACTTGTTTGTTTATTATGATCACTTATTTTCTTCTTTATCTGATGATGATGCTTTGAATGAAATGCAGGTAAGTAAGCAGGAAGACACAGAGATTTTTACTTGGTTCACCCTCACTGGGCTATGTCCAAGGAGCATATGCCGACAAGTTGCCGGTCGTACCTAATTCCACTATTCTTCACTAGATGTGGATACAATGGTTCGGGCTAGATCACTTCTATTCCCAGGCTCACTGCCTTTACAAAGTTTAGTGTTATCTCACTACTTTCCCAAGGGTCACTCCTTGTTTCTCTCTCTCTGGCTCACTGCCGATGGAGAGGATCACCTTCTTCCTATTCCTAAGCTCACTGCTCTGAAAGGGAATCCACTCACATTTTATAGACCTATAGGTCTCTTCATTATCACTAATGAATGAATCCTCAACTGTTGATAGATGCTCTGTTGAAGTCCAAATTTCATCCACTGATGAATACCTCTTTTCCTCTTAACCACTGGGCAATTCCTTTGGAAACACCTTCGCAAAGCACCCTACTTAGCTAGGCTCCCAATTTCACGAAGCTCAAACAAGCCTTCGCGAAGCTCCTGCCTTTTCACGAAGCACTCTCGTGAAGTACTACCGTGAAGCACTACTGTGAAGATCAAGTCGTTGCAGAGCAACTTCCCTCGTGAAGCTCACTGAGCCAACGCGAAGCCAGAAACTTTCACGGAGCTTGTAACTTTCTCGGAGCTACAATAGCCACCGTGAAGCTCTTCTTTCGCGAAACACACTGCCTTCACGAACTTCCTTCGCGAACCGAGAGCAAAGTATTTTCTCTAAAAATTCTCTCTGCTTATCTCGAGGGGTTCGGCCTCCATTTATAGGCGATTCCACCAACCCTCTAACTTTCCGCGCGAAGTCAATGCCATGTCATCTCAAATCACGAAGCTCCGAAGTTTCTACCGGAATTCTGTCTAAATCGCGAAGCACCACGGCAATTTTCCGATCGCGGAACTCGTCGTAATCGCGGAGCATCCCATCAATTCCTTCGCGCCTTCTCCGCGAAGTTCTCTCGCAATTCCATTCATCGCCGCGAAGCTCCCTTGCAAAGCCCTTCACCGCCGCGATGCACTTCAGCCTCTATCGTTCACGAAGCTTGTCATAATCGCGAAGAATCACCGCCTCCATTCTTCTGGTCTTTGTGAAATCCAAACCATGAAGCTTTTATTTGAGAAATTCATGCATTTTCCATATTAAAATATGATCTTCATGGAAATCCACTTTTCGCGATGCTCACCAACTTCCAAATTTTGGACCCCAAAAATTTGGAAAACACTGGGAAACGGCGCCACCTTGTACTGCTCTTTTGTACCACCTCCAGATCGTCCTTTCCTTTGTCATCGTTCTTTGTCAACATGGATTGTCAAAAAATTCTCTGGAACTCGACAATTCTCCATGGAAACCTTCTTTGTCAACAAACACAATCAACCCAAAAATACTGCAATGTTACCTTGATAGATTTTTGCCCAACAAAGAGATTGATAATGATTTCTGTAGCACTAGAGAATCCCTTTATTGTGGGGAGACAGTTTCCCAGTTTTCATTCTTCAAAGAGGGTGTTATATGCTATCGGAACTACTTCATTGTGTCGTTAGTCGTAGGAAAGGCAGTGATGGTGGATTTCCATAATTCTCAGTGGGATATACACCCATAAACCACTAAGATGTTCTATGACATGAGGCGACAGTTCTAGTGTATGGGTATGAGAAGAGACATTTCTGAGTTTTTCTCTCATTGTTATATGTGCCAACATGTGAAAGCTGAGCACCAAAAACCTTCAGGTTTACTACAACCACTTCTAGACCCTAACTGGAAGTGGGATGAGATCTCTATGAACTTTTTGGTTGGGTTTCCTCATACCCAAAGAAAGAAGAATCTAATATGGGTTGTGATCAATAGGCTGAATAAGTCATCTCACTTTATACCCATTCGAGATATGGCCAAATTTGAGGAGTTAGGCAATCTCTACGTGAAAGAGATTATTCATTTTCATAGAGTTCCATCTACTATAGTCTCTGATAGGGATCCTCAATTCACTTTTTGCCTTTGGAGAGGCCTTTAAGAGGCACTAAGATCTCAGGTTCGTTTGAGCACGGCCTACCATCTGTAGTCGGATAGCCAGACAAAAAGAGTTATACATATTCTGGAGGATATGCTTCACACCTATGTCCTCAACTTTGGTGGGGGGTTGAGATGATCATTTGGGGCTGGTTGAGTTCTCTTATAACAACAGTTACCAATCCATTATCATAATGATACCTTTTGAGGCCTTGTATGGTCAGACTTTTTAATCTCTATTGTGTTGGTTGGAGGTCAGTGAAAGCTTTTTGGTTGGAAAAAGACTGGTTCAAGAGATGACAATAAAGATTTAGTTGATATGTCAAAGGATGTTGACAGCACAAAGCCGATATAATTACTATGATGATCAACATCGTGGAACTTTGGATTTTTCAGTTGGTGATCAGGTCTTCTTAAAGGTTTCACTCCAGTTGGTTCATTGATGGCTTAGGAGGCAAGGGAAGATTTATTCTTGCTTTATTGGACCTTTTGAGGTTATTGAGTAGGTGGGGAAGATTTTTTATTTCTTATAACTTCCACCACAGCTAACGTCGATACATAACTTGTTCCATGTATCGCAGTTGAGAAAGTATCTATCTAATCCATCTCACATTTTGAGCAAGAGTGATCTTGAGATCGAGCCTAATTTATCTTTGACTGAGTGACCAGTCAAGATAGTTGATTCTAAGATGAAGGTACTTAGTGGGAAGATAATACATTTGGTTCATGTACAATGGAATAATGGATCTGATAATCATGAGATGTGGGAACGTGAGGCACTAATGAGAGAGCAATGGCCTCATCTTTTTGGCATTAAATCTTCTTCATAGGCTTTCTAGGGACATAAATTTTTTATGGTGGAGAGGTTTTAACATCCCATTACCTTGATCAGGTAATTTTTCACCTTTTTTAATTTCTCGTTCTATTAAAAATCCTTTTGTGTGATTTTTCTAGGTTTGCTGCAGACTACAGAACAGGTACACACTGTGTACCTGAAGTACACATTGTGTACTTGGTGTTGGTTTCAAGTAGTGAATAGAGAGGTCACGCCATGAGATCATACACACTGTGTACCTGAGTTACACGTCATGTAGGGGTTAAATAGTGGTTTTTTAACCTGAGTCTATAGGTTTTTCAGCATACTTATCTAGCGTGGCCTACACGTCATGACCCTTGGGTACACGTCGTGACTCAGCTCGTGCCTAGCCTTAAGTAATGCATTCAGAGGTTTTGCTCGGTCCTTTTTTTTTCAGGATTCATGGATCTTGACCTAGAGAAATTCTGGTGCATTTTTGATAGAATCAACTCCTTTCAGATCAAACCAAATGACTTGGGATCTTCATTTTTCTTGCGGTGTGATTCCTTGGTAAGGCTTCTCCCTTATTATTCAAGTTTCTCTCCTTATCTTCTCTTGGGATTTTAATGGATCATATTGGTATTGATGGATTCATGTCTTGTGGTGTTGGATCACTATTGAAAATCTGGGCTATAGCCATGAATTTATATCCATGGTTTATAAAAGTCGTGGCTATATCTAACCTAAATCCATGACCCTAAGGATGGTCATGGCTATACCCCCCACCCCTTGGGCTTACTCCGCCCCATCCCCCTCCCTCCCTCGCATTGCCTCACATCTCTCATTTTTTCCTTCCCCCGCGATCCCTCCCCTGTGATTCCTCCTCCCTCTCCTCCCCTCATCCGACACGGCCTCCCCACATCCCCACTGACGCGGCTCCGGCATACTCAGGCCACCTCCCCGCCTATACGGCCTCCCTACCTCCCTATCTACACAACTCTGATGACCCCCCACCTCACTGCCACCCTCCTCCTCCATCGTGGAACACCGCCACTCACTGCTAATTTGACGTGGCTACACCACCTTTTGCAGTACTCCTCTGATGTAGCCGCCCCACCTCCCGGAGATCCTTCTCCTCCAATGTGGCCACCCCAACTCCATCTGATTTCTTCCACAAGGTTTCTTTTATTTTAGATCATCGGCCTCTCCAATTTTCACTCGTAAGATTTATTTGAGGATGTTCCTTTATATATTATATGAGAATTAGTTTATGGTAATATCTCAATGTTAATGTTTTGGGTCTGTGAGGTTTCTATCAGGGGCATGTAATATCTGAACATGTTTTTAGGGGGGATTCCATAAAGTGGGTTGTCATCGAGTTTATATATTTATGTATCAAATGTTATCAAGTTAATGTTGATCATCATGTATTAGCAGGCTTGATATTTCCTCTTGAGATCATAGAGTAATAGTGGGATTAAATATCTCTTGATATCGTGATGCAGAATCCATAGATAGTGATAGGTTGTGATGCTATATTAGTTATTGTTGACCAACTTAATAAGTTGGCATACTTTCATTAAATTGGTTAGAAATTTTCAGTTGATATATTTGGGTAGTTTTATATAGGGGTTATCGTTAGACTTCAATTGGTACCCTCAATGACTATCTATGACTATAATTCTCAGTTACTATGACATTTTTTGAGAGTATTGCAGGATGATTTTGGGACCCATTCAATGGTGAGAACAGAAATTAAACCCCAAATCGATTAGTAGAGTGAGTGCACTATATTGGTATTGTAGGATATGTTGAGATCCTTTGTTTATTACTTTTGATGGATGTGGGGGTCAATTTCCATTGGTAATGTTTTCTTATAATAAAATCAATCACTCTAAAATCAGTATGGAACCTTTAGAAGATATATATGAGAGACCCATCATGTCAAAATTTTGTTGGACTTTGATTGGTGAGACATCAATTAATAGAATGAATATTGTGAAAGGTATGGAAATGAAAGAACAGGTGAATGTTGAGGATATGGGGACATACTAGAGGAGATAGATATCTCACATAGATTGATATCTCCGACCTTTGGATTTTGACCACGGGGACCATTTTTTCTTGAATTTATCCCCATGATGAGTATTATGGAGGCTTGAATGGGGTAGCAAGTTATCCCCAATAGTCATCAGTACATTCATGATCCTATGTTGGGAATGTGAGTATTCTATCCACATGGAATTTCCACCAAAGTTATACCATGTTCATGATGTCTTCCATGTGAAATACCCGATGCACATTATTGACACGGTATATCTAGACATTGATGATGGATATTGCTTTACAAAATACCTAATGTTGATCAATGATCTATAGGATATTTTCCTTTGGTTGTAGTAGAAGTTTCCTTACTGTTGAACTTTCTAGCTTCCTTATACACACTCATATAGTGTTATCACTTCATTACCGTGTTTTTTGAGTTCCTCTTACATGAGTTATACTAGATATATACTGAATTTTTATAGAAACCCTATTATTGTTCTTCATAATACTAGTTATAGTTTTCAAATGAATTTCTTCAGTTTTTGGCATCCTTCTTATGATATGAAGATCATCCTCTAGATTCTTAATCCATATCTACTTCTCCTCTAGTTTTCCTTCTAAATTCTGAATTTGATAATTTATTTCACTTTATGTTATCTTAATTTGTTCTTCACACCGTTCCTTAGAGACGATCATGGATATCTCATGTTTTTTCTACATTCACATGCTTTACTTATTGAATAAGTGACTCAATAATATCACTTTTACCTACATTTTCTTTCCCATATTTTATATGGTTTACCTAAATTCTCCCATGAGATAACAATTCATTTATTCTTCTGCTTTCAAAACTTTCAATTAATTTTCCAAGACTTTAATTTTGTCTTGTGGTTTGTACCAACAATTTCTAGATTTACCACATTATGTGGTTGCTCCATCTTTAACATGTTGAAGTGATATATAATCTGTATTTTTAGTTTTTCATGAAGCATATTATATATGGTTAGAAACAAATATTCACAATGAATCATTTTTTAACTAGATAGGAGTATCCAATTTCTTAGTGTCCCTATTCTTGATCTTATTCATTTGAATTTTAGACAAATGAAATTATTCATTAATTGAATGATCATCATTAGAAACAACCCATATTCCCTTCTTCAAGATAGATTTTTTACTATACAATTCATTGAACTTTATTTATATGTCTTTGGAAAGCTTGTAGTGATCTAAAATTTCAAATACATCTTATTCTAAAGAATTTTTCAATGCCTTATTATAATGATCATCAATTTGAATATTTCATTGATCGAACTCATAAAAACTCCATACTAAATTTCAAATAAATTCCCATCCAATAAAACATGACAAGGAATGCCAACATATTCATCAAAATATAACAAGAATTCCTTTTTCCAAAGGGTAGGGGGAGGGTGCAGGGGGGTGTGCAGGGGTAGGGGGTGTGCAGGGGGTGCATGGGGTGTGCATGGGAGGGGAAGGGAACAAGGGGGTGTGTTGGGTGCATGGGGTGTGCAGGGGGTAGGGGTGTGCTTGGGGTAGGGCAGGGGGTTGTGCTGGGGGCAGGGGCAGGGGGTGTAAGTGGGGGTGCATGTAACACCCCGAGATTTTATGAAAAATATTATTTTAATTTCATTAATGTCTTATGTTTTATTCTACACCAAGATTACCTTGCGCTATATGCAACACCGTATTAGCTTGCAGTATACGCAACACTATTCTTGGACCGTGTTACACACAATTTTGATAATAGTTATTCTACGCAACATTGAGTATATATATATATATTAAATGTATAAATGAAATATGGTTGGATTCTGTTATACGAAACAACGAAAGATTCTTTCACAACATGCAACCCTGACTTGGCTTGCATTACACGCAATTGCGACCTTCCTCGATAGTGTGTGTTGTACGCAATACCAGGTTTTAATAAACAATGTTCTATTATTATAATATTGTCATGAACTAGCCGTTATGAATAGTATTAACTAAATTTTGAATTTTATAACATTATTATTCATATTACACATTTCTAGAACATGGTATAAGAACAAAATAAATTTTTCGGGTAAAATAAGAATTTTTAAAAAAATGCAGTTTTGCCGCCTTTTGATGGCGCACCCACTTTAAATCTAGTTTTTGACATGTTTATAAGTTAAATTTGACAAAATAAAATTCTTCTTTGGAATCAAGAAATAAAAATTTACTTTGGATAAAATTTTCATATTATTCTGGTAACTTTCACATTTTAATGAATAGTAAAAACACGCTATATTTTAATTAAAAACAACTTTTTTCATCGTAATATCTTATGTGGTTAAATTATAATATTGAATGGTTTTAAAGTATAAATAGAATATATTTTTACCATTTAATATAATGTATGTCATTAGCATTGATTTTACCTTGAATTCATAGGTTAAATCAATTCAATCTTTTGCAATGTTTTAAACAAAAACCCGTTTTTATTCGACAACGAGATTAATTTTAATTTAATTTCTGCAACTTCTGTGTTTTGAAATTTAAAAAATGGATTCCATATTTGGAATCAGTGGGTCCAAATTATGTTAATAGGATACTTTTTATTTTTGGGAATTATGAATAGTAACTACGGTAAATTTTATTTACCATAGTTAAAGGTAAATCGGGTAATTAAGGGTAAATATAATATTTTAAAATTACCCTAACAAATTTCAAAATCCTATTGGATGACTAAAAAACGACCCATATCACCTAAGGGTCGGATTAGATTAATTTATTTAAATTTTGTCAATGAAAATAATTTAATTATTATTAAAACCAAAGAATGTGACAACATGTCACTTTCTTAAATCTTATAAGTATAATAATTTTAATCTAGTGATAAACTTCATGAAACTTCGAACATGAATAGTCTCCAGAAATCTAATACAATTATCTACATCATAGGAATTTATTTAGAATTTTTAGGGATTAAATAATTATCATTTATTATGACACAAAGATGATGCAGTAATTGTCTTATTAATGAAATATTGACATAATTGATGTTATAAATGCCCAAATAAATGTAATTTGAGACTTTTTATGACTTACACTAATTTTCTAGGTTAATATGACATGTTATTGTTGATTTAAGTAACTTGTATCGAACTTATCATTCTTTTATGAATTTCATAAAAATCATGTACCAAATAGTGTCAAAATTGACATAAAATAGTTTTTAAAACAAATATTATATTATTAATTGTTATTTTATTCCTAAAAATCTAAGGTTCGGTCAAATGACTTAGATAAGGATATATATCTTAATAATAAACAACTTGGGGTTCGTTTGGCATGTTATAGTAAGTGTATTAACCATATAGTGTAAGAAAACAAAAAGACACGGTAAAAGTTAAATTATTTAACTTAGAGTTAAATCTAATTGATAAGGTTAAAATAATAACCTAAACTTGTCTAAATCCTATTGGTTGATAGTATTTCGACCCATCCCCACTTTACCTTCGAAATAAGACCCTTTGGAACCATTATAAACCGATTTTGACTTTAATATAAAATAATATTTTGAGATATTCCTAAGGTGCCCCTCTCCTCCCTTATAAAAGGGCACCTCCTCCCCCTCCTCCTCACACCAATTTGAGCACTCAAGCTCGGCCAACCCCTGCCATTTTCTCCTCTCCACTTCCCTATAATAATCCTAGAGGTCCTGGTCTTCTTCAAAGACCAATCTTAGTTCCCTAAGTGGAGGATTCAAAGAGGCGTTTCAAAGAAGAGGTAATATCCATTACCGATCTTTTCAATTTCTTTCTTCTTCAACTTTTTCTTCTTTAGTTGTTTCATGATAAAGTAATAACATCAGTATTACTTACATACTGATATGTTATTATAAATATTAAACAACCCTAATTCACCTTCTATCCATCCTACGGAAAAATGAAATCACCGCGCGTGCGTACGTACGGAATACCGTCTCCACGCCGTGGTGTAATCTATTTTCCGCCACCACCTTAATTGGATGGGTATAAAGGTGTAATGAGTAACTATATATGATTATTATAAATTTATATTGATACTGAAATAGTATACATACACTTAAACACAATTCCACGACCATGGGAACGATATCATCGCTCGTGCGTACGTACGGACTACCGTCTCCACGACGCGATGAGATTCATTCTCAATGATTAACCATTCATGAATGATTATAAAGTATATATAATAAGTACTAATGAAATATATGACCTAATAATGATACTGGAATTATTTATATTTATATGTATTTCATCTACTTAATTCCATTCAATTCAATAAGGAAACGAAAACAGCGTTCATGCGTACGTACGGACTACCGTGTCCATGAACGGTGTATTTCTTTCCATTTACTGATTTATTATATATGTATATTCTGAATATATATATATATATATCATGTTTTATATTCTGGAATTAAGTAATCATGATCTAAGTAATCATATGAATAATTACAAGTTAAAAACACGAACGACAAATGAGACGATTTTACCCAAAACGCTACTTTAACATGAATTTACAAAAGAACGGGTAATATAAAGTCATAAGTGGACCATATATAATATAATAACAATGAATATGATTCTGGAATAAGTCAATAACATGATTTAAATCATTATACAGGAGGTTCGAACACTTACAAAGCAAGTCGGACCTACGGTAAGGGAAATATCACAATCTCATTTTTATCCGAGATTGTTTATTCGTAAGTATTTACTGGGGTGTATTTTATCATCCACATACATGTTTCATCAATATGTAATATTATTTCCATCCACCTACAATTGTTTAAATCCATTTTTACCCTTCGGTGAGTTTTTAGTAATATGTATGAAAGGAATCTTTTGTCGTTTTTCGTACGAGGTGCTTTTTGAATTTTCCGACAAAAGTACGAAGAATGTTTTTTTAAATTATATGGCATGAATGGATTTTTAAAACATTATTTCCAAGAATCTTACTTTACAAGTTTTCAAGTTTATTTTTAATCAACTTCTTTTATTTTAAAGTCGTATGACGTGTTATGAAAGGAAAAATGTTTTTAAAGAAGAAAGGATATTTTCCTCAAGAATGGAGTTCAAGTGTTTTATCAAAATTATTTTCCATCTAAGATAATAAAAAGGGTTATGTTTTTATCCCTATTATTACATGGATTTGATTATGTTGTGATGGAAATATTTTTATGAATTCCTTTATCTTATATTAATTGTTTTATGATGTCATGTTGTTTAAGAATCCCATTTTTATTACATGGGTTACGCTATGATGTATGGTTTATGATTATGTGTCACACATAAGAAAGGATTCATTATAAGATGGGTGGGACCTATATCTCCCTCCAATTCATTGGGTAAAGATTTTATATCTCATGAGATATACATGGCTGGAATGGTAGGTTATACCGGTTCAGTGAAACAAGACTGAAACGAGGGTTACTCGATTCAGAAAGGGACTTTGTCCACTAAGATAGTCTTGGAAATGAGTCTTGACTAACAAGAAATGATTCTCTATGATTATGTGTGAATGCCACAAAGTTTCATGTTTTAAGTTATGATTATTGTGATTACATTTCACTGCCATGATTTATCCCATGTTATGAAATTATGCTCTCTTTTGCAGGTTAAGATTTCCAAAATGTTATGTTCTTTTGAATATGATGTGATTGATATTTCTGTTGTTTACCCTTACTGAGCATTTGATCTCACCCTTTTATGTTTTCTTTTCCCCAGGATATAAAGAAAGGTTTTAGGTAAAAAAAAGGAAGATCTTTATGGGAGATTTTGAAGATCTTTCAGCACGATTAGAAGATTATATTCCGAGTTTCCAAAGACACTAAACTATTACGGTCCTTGTGTGTGTGTTTTTGCTATGTACTAAGTATTCCACAAATGTAATGTAATGTCCATGTACGTCAAGATACGGGTCTCTACAGTTGGTATCAGAGGAAAGGTTTAGTCAACCTTTGGAAACTAGGATGCGAAAACGTTAGTGAGATCCCTAGAGATATTTCTAAGGTATGTCTAGAGATGCCCCTAAGGATAAGTATACGTATAGGATATAGTCCTAGAACTGTGGTAACGATATTAGATTAAACCAAAGATGTTAGATATTGAAGTTACTCCCCCTTTATTATGATTTTTTCCTCTCACGCTATTCTTTTTGGGTTTTAGAAAATGGCTGGAAACAAGATGATTCACGATAATGGAGGATATGATGGACAATGGAATGATATTCTTCATAAGCAATCAAATGAAATGGGATTTGGAAGTCCAAACATCATTATTATGCCGAATCAGAAATCTCATAATATGATCAATAAAGTAAAATTTGGTAAGTTTCATGACTCGGCTAATAAGAGAAAGATGGAGTTTCATGATGATCATAGAGGAAAGAAAGTTCAATTTCCCCTATGTAAATCATGTGGGAAGAGGCATCAAGGAGAATGTTTCAAAGGAACTGGAAGGTGTTTTGGGTGTGGAAAAGATGGACACAAACCAATTAAATGCAAAGGAAAAGGTTCAGTTAACAACATGGATGAGGATAATGGTATTGCTACGACATCAACAATGGTTAAATGTTTTAAATGTGGAATGTACGGGCATTATGCAAAACAATGCCCTAAGGGAAAGTCTCATGAAGATAATCAGTATGGTCGTATGGGAAGTATTTATGTGGATAATGATGAAGAGACTACAAATGATATGTGAGATGAAAGAATTGTTGAAGCTCGGTCAATGGTTTAAGAATGTAGTGGAATGATTACATGTTTATCATGTGTAATTTTGTATAAGTAATCTCATGGTACTATGGAATAAAGAGACATGTAAGGATTTTTACACTGTTGTCTGATTAATGTTACCAGTATCCATGAAAGGTTATTCAGATATTTTTGGAATGTAGATTATATGCGCATAATGAAGGGATAAGGAGAAAATTAAATGTTTGATAGTATTCATGAGCTCATGACTGATATAAGGAGAAGGTTATATCATGGTTTGAGTATATAGAATTTTTGGATTTTGGTATGTGGAAAGAGTTAACTTTTGATAGCATTCATGTTTTCACTAAGGTTTAATGGGTATTCATTTTTTTCAAGAGAATACATCATTAAGGTATTCACATGATTGGAATGTGACCAACAAGATATATGGGGGATAAATGATGGTATTCACATGCTTGGTTGACGACATTTCAAGTAATCATTTTCTTTATACTATGAGCTTGGACCGAAGTATTTTAGATAATCCTAAAGATTGTAATGGATTATGTTAACCATAAGTTAGTATTGTTTAAGTATAGAACTTTTTTTTGATATTATTTATGTGATGTTATAGTAATGTAGTTTTAGAAAAAGGACAACCTGCAGGACGGGCGACAGCCCATCGCTTCGGACAAGGCTGTGGGAATCGAACCCACAACCGAAGTGCGACTGGCCTTTATCGCCTACCATTGACCTACAGGAAGTCCCTGTTTAGTAGAAACTAGTTTTATTATATTAAACAGTATGATATATGAAGTATAAGTCCATTTTAGGAACCATATATGATTAATATCACTATAGAATGACTTATGTATATTTAATAACTTTTGCTAACCTTTTGTTTGAGACAGATGGAATGACCCGTCATTCTATCACATGATCTGCTAACACTTCACGAATAACAAATTCAACTTCATTTATTTAAGAGATGAAGTGGAAATTGTTCAAGGCACGAACAACAGTGATATTGTACCAAAATAAAGTAAGTATTTATTCTAATTCTTCAACTTTAGGGAAGCGATCTTGAAAACTAAAAATATTGTCCTAGTGCTCTTATATATGATTAATCATATGGTACCTTAGATCGTCACAAATTTATGGATTTGTGATTGTTGGTTTTTCCATAGCCATGTTCTCTACCACTCTCCATCAGAACATGATGGTTAGATTTTTCTTCCATATCCATATTTTCACCTATGTGGAAACCCAGTGATTAGTTTATTTGGGGTAACCATTACGTTTCATACCTTTGTTTTTAAAGATTGGTTTTGGGATTCCTTTTTACGATGTGGGTTTCTATCAAAGAAACTTTCAAATAGTAAACCATTTATAACCCCGACGAATTTCGAGGGCGAAATTCATTTTAAGGGGGGTAGAATGTAACACCCCGAGATTTTATGAAAAATATTATTTTAATTTCATTAATGTCTTATGTTGTATTCTACACCAAGATTACCTTGCGCTATACGCAACACTGTATTAGCTTGCAGTATACGCAACACTATTCTTGGATCGTGTTACACACAATTTTGATAATAGTTATTCTACGCAACATTGAGTATATATATATATATATATATTAAATTTATAAATGAAATATGGTTGGATTATGTCATACGAAACAACGAAAGATTCTTTCACAACATGCAACCCTGACTTGGCTTGCATTACACGCAATTGCGACCTTCCTCGATAGCGTGTGTTGTACGCAATACCAGGTTTTAATAAACAATGTTCTATTATTATAATATTGTCATGAACTAGCCGTTATGAATAGTATTAACTAAATTTTGAATTTTATAACATTATTATTCATCTTACACATTTCTAGAACATGGTATAAGAACAAAATAAATTTTTCGGGTAAAATAAGAATTTTTAAAAAAATGCAGTTTTGCCGCCTTTTGATGGCGCACCCACTTTAAATCTAGTTTTTGACATGTTTATAAGTTAAATTTGAAAAAATAAAATTCTTACTTGGAATCAAGAAATAAAAATTTACTTTGGATAAATTTTTCATATTATTCTGGTAACTTTCACATTTTAATGAATAGTAAAAACACGCTATATTTTAATTAAAATTAACTTTTTTCATCGTAATATCTTATGTGGTTAAATTATAATATTGAATGGTTTTAAAGTATAAATAGAATATATTTTTACCATTTAATATAATGTATGTCATTAGCATTGATTTTACCTTGAATTCGTAGGTTAAATCAATTTAATCTTTTGCAATGTTTTAAACAAAAACCCGTTTTTATTCGACAACGAGATTAATTTTAATTTAATTTCTGCAACTTCTGTGTTTTGAAATTTAAAAAATGGATTCTATATTTGGAATCAGTGGTTCCAAATTATGTTAATAGGATACTTTTTATTTTTGGGAATTATGAATAGTAACTACGGTAAATTTTATTTACCATAGTTAAAGGTAAATCGGGTAATTAAGGGTAAATATAATATTTTAAAATTACCCTAAAAAATTTCAAAATCCTATTGTATGACTAAAAAACGACCCATATCACCTAAGGGTCGGATTAGATTAATTTATTTAAATTTTTTCAATGAAAATAATTTAATTATTATTAAAACCAAAGAATGTGACAACATGTCACTTTCTTAAATCTTATAAGTATAATAATTGTAATCTAGTGATAAACTTCATGAAACTTCGAACATGAATAGTCTCCAGAAAGCTAATACAATTATCTACATCATAGGAATTTATTTAGAATTTTTAGGGATTAAATAATTATCATTTATTATGACACAAAGATGATGCAGTAATTGTCTTATTAATGAAATATTGACATAATTGATGTTATAAATGCCCAAATAAATGTAATTTGAGACTTTTTATGACTTACACTAATTTTCTAGGTTAATATGACATGTTATTGTTGATTTAAGTAACTTGGATCGAACTTATCATTCTTTTATGAATTTCATAAAAATCATGTACCAAATAGTGTCAAAATTGACATAAAATAGTTTTTAAAACAAATATTATATTATTAATTGTTATTTTATTCCTAAAAATCTAAGGTTCGGCCAAATGACTTATATAAGGATATATATCTTAATAATAAACAACTTGGGGTTCGTTTGGCATGTTATAGTAAGTATATTAACCATATAGTGTAAGAAAACAAAAAGACACGGTAAAAGTTAAATTATTTAACTTAGAGTTAAATCTAATTGATAAGGTTAAAATAATAACCTAAACTTGTCTAAATCCTATTGGTTTATAGGATTTCGACCCATCCCCACTTTACCTTCGAAATAAGACCCTTTGGAACCATTATAAATCGATTTTGACTTTAATATAAAATAATATTTTGAGATATTCCTAAGGTGCCCCTCTCCTCCCTTATAAAAGGGCACCTCCTCCCCCTCCTCCTCACACCAATTTGAGCACTCAAGCTCGGCCAACCCCTGCTATTTTCTCCTCTCCACTTCCCTATAATAATCCTAGAGGTCCTGGTCTTCTTCAAAGACCAATCTTAGTTCCCTAAGTGGAGGATTCAAAGAGGCGTTTCAAAGAAGAGGTAATATCCATTACCGATCTTTTCAATTTCTTTCTTCTTAAACTTCTTCTTCTTTAGTTGTTTCATGATAAAGTAATAACATAATTATTACTTACATACTGATATTTTATTATAAATATGAAACAACCCTAATTCACCTTCTATCCATCCTACGGAAAAATGAAATCACCGCGCGTGCGTACGTACGGAATACCGTCTCCACGCCGTGGTGTAATCTATTTTCCACCACCACCTTAATTGGATGGGTATAAAGGTGTAATGAGTAACTATATATGATTATTATAAATTGATATTGATACTGAAATAATATACATACACTTCAACACAATTCCACGACCATGGGAACGATATCATCGCTCGTGCGTACGTACAGACTACCGTCTCCACGACGCGATGTGATTCATTCTCAATGATTAACCATTCATGAATGATTATAAAGTATATATAATAAGTACTAATGAAATATATGACCTAATAATGATACTGTAATTATTTATATTTATATGTATGTCATCTACTTAATTCCATTCAATTCAATAAGGAAACGAAAACAGCGTTCATGCGTACGGACGGACTACCATCTCCATGAACGGTGTATTTCTTTCCATTTAATGATTTATTATATATTTATATTCTGAATATATATATATATATATATATCATGTTTTATATTCTGGAATTAAGTAATCATGATCTAAGTAATCATATGAATAATTACAAGTTAAAAACACGAACGACAAATGAGACGATTTTACCCAAAACGCTACTTTAACATGAATTTACAAAAGAACGGGTAATATAAAGTCATAAGTGGACCATATATGATATAATAACAATGAATATGATTCTTTAATAAGTCAATAACATGATTTAAATCATTATACAGGAGGTTCGGACACTTACAAAGCAAGTCGGACCTACGGTAAGGGAAATATCACAATCTCATTTTTATCCGAGATTGTTTATTCGTAAGTATTTACTAGGGTGTATTTTATCATCCACATCCATGTTTCATCAATATGTAATATTATTTCCATCCACCTACAATTTTTTAAATCCATTTTTACCCTTCGGTGAGTTTTTAGTAATATGTATGAAAGGAATCTTTTGTCGTTTTTCGTACGAGGTGCTTTTTGACTTTTCCGACAAAAGTACGAAGAATGTTTTTTTTAACTTATATGGAATGAATGGATTTT
Source organism: Viscum album (assembly GCA_963277665.1). Lineage (NCBI taxonomy): Eukaryota > Viridiplantae > Streptophyta > Magnoliopsida > Santalales > Viscaceae > Viscum > Viscum album. The sequence goes on along the minus strand of OY728122.1, from coordinate 2,836,613 downwards.
TAAAACATTATTTCCAAGAAGCTTACTTTACAAGTTTTCAAGTTTATTTTTAATCAACTTCTTTTATTTTAAAGTCGTATGACATGTTATGAAAGGAAAAATGTTTTTAAAGAAGAAAGGATATTTTCCTCAAGAATGGAGTTCAAGTGTTTTATCAAAATTATTTTCCATCTAAGATAATAAAAAGGGTTCTGTTTTTATCCCTATTATTACATGGATTTGATTATTTTGTGATGGAAATATTTTTATGAATTCCTTTATCTTATATGAATTGTTTTATGATGTCATGTTGTTTAAGAATCTCATTTTTATTACATGGGTTATGCTATGATGTATGGTTTATGATTATGTGTCACACATAAGAAAGGATTCATTATAAGATGGGTGGGACCTATATCTCCCTCCAATGCATTGGGTAAAGATTTTATATCTCATGAGATAGACATGGCTGGAATGGTAGGTTATACCGGTTCAGTGAAACAGGACTGAAACGAGGGTTACTCGATTCAGAAAGGGACTTTGTCCACTAAGATAGTATTGGCAATGAGTCTTGACTAACAAGAAATGATTCTCTATGATTAGGTGTGAATGCCACAAAGTTTCATGTTTTAAGTTATGATTATTGTGATTACATTTCACTGCCATGATTTATCCCATGTTATGAAATTATGCTCTCTTTTGCAGGTTAAGATTTCCAAAATGTTATGTTCTTTTGAATATGATGTGATTGATATTTCTGTTGTTTACCCTTACTGAGCATTTGAGCTCACCCTTTTATGTTTTCTTTTCCCCAGGATATAAATAAAGGTTTTAGGTAAAAAAAAAGGAAGATCTTTATGGGAGATTTTGAAGATCTTTCACCACGATTAGAAGATTATATTCCGAGTTTCCAAAGACACTAAACTATTACGGTCCTTGTGTGTGTGTTTTTGCTATGTACTAAGTATTCCGCAAATGTAATGTAATGTCCATGTACGTCAAGATACGGGTCTCTACAGTGCAAGGGGCAGTGGGGGTGCAGGTGGGTGGTGCAATGGGAAGGGGATTGCAGGTGGGGGTGCAAGGGTAGTGGGGTTGTAGGTGGGGGTGTTGGGTGCAGTGGGGGTGTAGGTGGGGGTGGGGTGTAGGTGGGGGTGGGGGTGCAGGTGGAGTGGTGTAGTGGGTAGTGGGGTTGTAGGTGGGGGTGTAGGGGGCAATGGGGGTGGGGGGTGCAGGTGAGGGAGTGTAGGGGATAGTTGGGTTGCAGGTGGGGGTACAGGTGGGGGTTGGGGTAAGCCTTATATTATTTCCACTTTCCAACCTTCAAACTAAAATACATACTCCCAACATTTTGGATGATCCATTAGGTTTATACTAAAAAATACTTAATCACCCATGATCCCATAGGTATCATTTCCATGATGAAAGACAACTCACTGCCTTAATTGAAGAAGGACAACTCATGTCTCCCTATACTACTAAAACGAACCAAACCAAAGATAGGTTTGTGACTATAGATTAGTTTATAGCCACAGGTTTAATTAAAATTGTGGTTGTATTATTGTTTAAACCCATGGTGGGATCACTTCTATATGATGTTAATTTCATGTACGACATATAGAGGGGACTTATAAATCTTGAAATCTTGTTATTACATGTCATTTGAGTTTAGTTTTACTACTCAGTGGATTTATTTATTGTTTTTCATGAATTTTGATGAAATTTTAAGTTGTTTTGGGTTGATAAATTTGATTTTTTGTGTTTCTTAGGTCTGGGAGGGTGTCCAGAGTGGACCCCACTCTTGGCTTGTTGCCTGAGTGTAGTATATTACCCAGTGAGTTTAGAATCAATTATACCGATTGTAGTTCTAATTTTAAAATGTTTTGTTGTTTGATTCATATGTATTCGTGGATGATATAGGGGATAGAAGGATAGTTGGTGGTTGGTACAAGATTGAGATCGATTTATGGATTATCATTTGAGGTAGGTGTCCTTTATATTACTAATTCTCTTGATCATTTGGATTATATTATGTTTGTGAAATAATTAATATTATCCTTGTGATCATGTTGGTATTGAAGTAGTGTATCATTTATCATGTACATTTGACACACCAAGCACATATATTTAAGAAGTATTTTTATCTCACTTATTTTCCCATTATTTCTTTACAGGTGGTTTCTTATGATGAGGTCGGTTCTATCCACCACCATCAAAGGCAATGAGTTCAACATCGGATTCGGGTAAGGTTTCTTCTGTTTTTATTCTTTGGACCAATTTTAAATAGGTATTTTGTGATTTTTGGGTTTCCTATATTTTTGTAGTGTGTTTTGGATCTCGTTGAGGTGGATTCAAGCCACTTGTTGAAGGTAACTCACCATGTATGCATTGGTAAGCATATATATAATAAGTTCTCCCATTATATGTATGTCTTCCCATGGCAGTGTGATTACATATAAGGGGTTAGGTGTTCTTATGTATATATATGTAAAATGCATACATGAGTGGGTGATAACGGGATTATGGATGTGAGAATATATATAAGTATCCTCTTGTGCATGTTCAAGGCCATGCAGACACATACATAGGGGTTAGGGCGTCCTTATGTATATGCAAAGGTGCATATGTCCGGAGGATGGATGGAGCAGCTTAGAGTTGTTGCTGATAAAAGTGTCAAGCGTCAAGTGTGGCTTGGCTCCTTTGAGGTAGGGTCCCTCTCCCATCCTCTTTAATTCAATAATGTTTTAAATTGTATTTAGTTTCCTTCTTAATTTTTATTGTTTATATTAAATTCAAATTATTGAATAAGTGTTAGTTGAGATAATTGTTTCATTTGATAAACAAGTCATGATTTTGTAATAAACTCCTCCAATGGAGGTGCACTGTCTGTGAAAACTCACAGTGGTAGTTTATGCTTATATAGCTTGCTTGACATTATTGAATTGATGTTTTACATTTTAATCCTTACCCTTTCTTATCTCATTTGAGACACCACGAGCATCTCCAAAGATTTTTTTGAATCATTGTGGCGCCCTCCTCCCCGACGCTTCCAATCAATGTCGCCCTCCACGGTATTTTATGGGTTTATTTATGATTTCAATCACACTCTTTTGTCACAATAGATCACTATAGGCTAAACGATCATGATTTCAATCGTACTCTTGTCTTCCAAAGATCTATTCCACTAAATTTGGCCTTTGTAGACCAAACAATCATGATTTATTCATCACTGGAAAACAGAACCAATCCACCTTTATCATATTTGATATTTGTAATAAGATTTTTATTTCAGGTCTTGTGTGAGGTACATCTTCTATCCAAAAACCAAAAATTGGGAATGTGTATATCATTAAAGTAATAATATTATGATGGAAAAAATATTTCCTATTTTTTTGTTTTGTTACTCTCTAAAAAATCATTTTCCATGTAGAAACCATATTGGATTTGTCTAAATTTTTTACAATAAAAACAGTTAATATTTTGTGTCATTCTCCCATTTCTGACATCTTTATATTTTGGCTATTAAGATTATCCCAATTTCACTTTCCTCCAGATATTTTAGGCCCATTTTCTGGCATGAGGTGTGGTTTTATACTCAATTTTTTCACATTACATATTATATTTACATTTGTTTTTATGGTGACACACCTTTGGAATTGAAATACTCACTTTAGAAAAAACTCTTGGGATATATTTTTCTTCAACTAGAACTTGTTTCTTTGAGTAACCAAATTTCATGTCAGGTGTAAAGAGTCATTGCTATTCATTACACTTACACCACCAAACCCTAACTTATACATCAAGTTATTCATCCCTCCTAACCTATTATTTTATAGTATTGTCCAAACCATCATTGATTCACACTCGTTCCTCCACATTGAGCTTGGTATCCACTCCTTTTCTATGTTACCAAAAATTCCAATTTTTAATTTTTCAATCTATGCTATCATTTATGATTTCTCAACCTCTTATTATTGTATATAGAGATTTGGGTTAGGAAATAATACATTTTCTTTCATGGTTTTTCCCTCTATTTGTGATTTTATTGAAGGGATACCTCAAATAACACTTTCAGATCAACTCACCCCAATAAATCATTATTATTACTATCACTATTGTCAATTAATATTTTATAGGTAACATTCATAATGCATCTTAACCATGGTACCTACAATTATCAAGTTCTTCTACTTTAGACTAATCTGAACTTCCATATTCATGAGACAAAAGATTTTTCTTCTTAATGAATTTTCATTTCGGTTATCTCCTAGTTTTATCAATTTTAATAAAAAATATTCATAGAAACCTCATCATCATCATCTTGAAGGTTTTTAAAACACTTAGCAATGAGGTGACCAACCTTGACACATCAGAAACAATCAACTGGAAGCTTGCCTTTGAATTTTCATCTTCCCTCTTCAGGGTTTTTGAAAAAATTATATCACATCTTTTACCTCATATTCTTCTAGAAAAACTTTAATAAATAATGTATCCATTTCCTTGAATAAAACTTCCTGTGATTTTTTCTTTGATATGGTATCATTATCATCATTTCTTATTTTATATGTTACATGTGTGCTTTGAAGGATATAAAGAAATACATCCTTTGGATCCTTGTCTTCAAGTATAGACACTTTGGGATTAAACCATCATTGAATTCTCCTCATGACTCATTTCAGGATCTTGGTGTCAACAATATATTCCCCAAGAACTTTCATGTCTTTATCAAAATCATTGATATTATTAAAGAATTCATCAAAGATTTTGGTCAAAATCACCTTTATATTTTCATATTTATTCAATGTTACATGCATCATTATATAAACCAGAACAAAGCACTCCTTTAGTAGAATAATCATATATGAGTATATAAGCCTACACATAGACTCAATATGATTATCTTCTTCCTCTTCCTATCATATAAATCTCACATGGTTGTTCATAGTAATTCTTCTTTGATATTGTAGCCTATCAGTTCTACTTCTCAAAACTCTCCCTTCATGAATTATTAGAACATTATCTTTCATTTTTCATATTTTCTCTTCTCTAAATACCACATGAATATCCTTTCCATAAATGTTATAGAATCCTTCATGATTCGAGATGTCACATATGTTATCATACAAACTCAGAATCGCTAACTCAGATTCAAAGTTGGATTTTGCATTGTGATCTGACGAAAATCATCATGGTTGGTTAAATAGAAATTAAAAAGGAATTGAATGAGTTTTTAAAAGAGGAAAATGTCTCAAATAACCATAATTCTTAGATTGTAATCCTACCATTAAACCTTATAATCCATGAATTCTTGTTCCACTTTAACCTTTTGTAATCTAAAAATTCACCGAACTTCTAAAATTTCTTATAAAATGGTAAGATCACACTCTTCTCTCAAGCTCATTGGAGATGGTTTATTCTGAGGGGAGGGGTTTCTATTTAATTTATTCATTTATATTGCCATACTATTCTCTGGTGGGTGAAATGGGGGTGCAGGTGGGGGGAAGTGGGGGTGAAGGTTGGGGGGCAGTTGGGGTGAAGGAGGCAAGGGGGGTAGTGTGCAGGGGTAGTGGGGGGGTGAAGGTTGGGGGCAGTTGGGGTGAAGGGGGCAGGGGGAAATGTGCAGGGGGAGTGGGGGTAAAGGGGGCGAGGGGGGGGCAGTGTGAAAGGGAAGGGGGGTGTGGGGGTGCAGGGGGAGGGGGTGTCCAGGAGGGGGGCAGTGGGGGTGTAGGTGGGGGGCAATGGGAGGGTGAAGGTTGGGGGGCAGTTGGGGTGAAGGGGGCAGGGGGCAGTGTGCAGGGGGCAGGGGGTGTCCAGGAGGGGGTGTCTAGGGGGGTGTCCAGGGGGGTGTCCAGGGGGAGGGGTGTCCAAGAGGGGGGTGTTCAGGGGGAGGGGTGTCCAAGAGGGGGGTGTCCAGGAGGGGGCTGGGGGGCAGTGTGTAGGGGTGCAGGGGGAGGGGGCTATCCAGGAGGGGGTTGGGGGATGTCTAGGGGGTGTCCAGGAGGGCAGGGAGGGGGGCAAGGGGTGTGGGGGTGCAGGGGGAGGGGGTTGTCTAGGAGGGGGGTCCAGGGGGGTGTTAGGGGGGTGAAGGGGGCTGGGGGCAGTGTGCATGGGGAAGGGAGGGGGGCATGGGTGCGAGGGTGGGGGGGCTGTCCAGGTGGAGGGGTCAGGGGGCTATGAATATATGCAGGTGAAAGAGCTCAAAAGAGAGTTTGGATTCCTGTTTTTGGATTCCTGATGGCTTTTCCTTTTTGATCATTTGTTGATTTTGATGACTTGTATTGGTATGTAGGATAGGGATTCATGCTATGCAGAGAACCAACAACAAAACATAACTGATGCAATTGATTTTCTTCCACGACTTGCAACCGGGATTGACGTGAATATAAAATTTAGGAGGTAATGGTTATTTTATACCATTTTTTGCAAGACATTAGTAACCATTTGTTGTGTTTTTAATTAAATTGACTTGGCATACACCATGCTTGCAGAATTGATGATTTCGAGTTTACTTCTGAGTGTGCAATATTCGATCTTTTGGACATTACTTTGTATCATGGTTGGATAGTTGATCCCCAAGTATGCACTTTTGAATCCTGTACCTTTATATTTTTTTAGAAAAAAATATTTTATACGTTCTCTTAGTTTACAGTTTTCCTTTTTCCCTTTTCTTCATGCCTTTTCCTAATATGCATGTTTGCACGTATATGCATGCATGGGGGTGTCCAAGGGGGTTTACAGGGGGGGTGTCTAGGGGGGAAGAGTGTCCATGGGGTGTCCGGGGGGTGTCTAAGGGGTGTCCAGGGGGTGTCTAGGGGGTGTCCAGGGGGGTGTCTAGGGGGGAGGGGTGTCTAGGGGGTGTCCAGTGGGGGTGTCTAGTGGGGGAGGGGGTCCAGAGGGGTGTCTAGGGGGGAGGGGTGTCCATGGGGGGTGTCCAGGGGGGAGTGTCTGGGGGGTGTCCAGGGGGGTCCAGGGGGTGTCTAGGGGGGTGTCCAGGGGGTGTCCAGTGGGGGTGTCCAGGGGGGGTCTAGTGGGGGTGTCCAGGGGGTGTACAGGGGGTGTCCAGGGGGTGTCCAAGGAGGTGTCTAGGGGGAGGGGGTGTCCAAGGGGGGTGTTATGGGGGTGTCTAGGGGGAGGGTTGTCCAGGGGGTGCAAGGGGGTCTGTCCAGGGGGGAGTGGGGGGTGTGCAGGGGGGTCTATCCAGGGGGGAAGGGAGCGGCTGTAGGGGGAGTGGGGGGGGAGTGGGGGGGGGCTGTGGGGGTGTTTTTTTAATGAAATTGGAAGGCCTATAGCCACAATTTTAAACTGTGGCTATAATCACTGTGTGGATTAAGGTCTTTAGCCACGGTTTGAAACCGTGGCTATAGGCCTTGCCCTATAGCCACACCAATACCAGCCACAATCCATGGAACCGTGGCTATAACTTATAGCCACGATTTTTGGGCTTATGGCCACAGTTTCAAACCGTGACTATAGCCTTAATTTCTAGTAGTGGATCTTGCTTCCAGGTTGTGTTTCAAGGACTCCTTCACCTTTGTTCTCGTTAATGGGTTTCATTGCGAGTGTCGTTCTTCGGGAAATAGGTAGGCAGTTCCATCCCATTTTTCCAAATTGATTACCATTCTTATTGCTTGATTTATTTCAATTGCTGATTTAAATTCAAATGCTCAACCTTGCTTTCAATTGCTTTGATAAAACCCAATTCTATTGAATTGGAAGATTTGAAATAGTTTTGGCACAAAAACTTGGAAAACCCCCAATTCCATTGAATTGGGGTGGGTTTATGGAAATTGACATATTTAAATTGTTGAATTTAAATTATGGATTTGATGGAAATGTTTTCAATTAAATTGTTGAATTTAATTGTGGAAATTAATTGTGAAAATGATGGAATTAGTTTTGAATGGATTTCAAACCCATGAAAATGACTTAAAATGATTTGATAGAACCCTAGTGGTTTTATCTTGTGAAAAGGCATGTTTTTTAATAAAACCTGTTTTGGTTTTAAATAGAAAGGAATTGACATTTTTGAAATGTAAGAATGTGATTGATCGTATTTTTAAGCAGTCTTAAAATAGTTCGCCCATCATGTAAGAGTGCACGCAAGTCTTAGGTAGTTAGTGAGTTATTTGGATACACTCTGCACTATGACAACGTTCTAAAACATATTTGCGGCGGGTCACATCCCCGATGAGTTGGTAACGAGTCTCCTTTGGCCAGTGTTATAGGGACACGTGTATACACATTTTTTGAGTTCACATAGAGAGTGCGGAATCCTATAGCCGGTTAATACTATCGTATCTTTTGGCAGATGACCATGTTGCTCGCTTGTTTATTTATATTTGAGATATAAATGTATGTCAATATTTGTTGGAACTGTTTTACATGTCTGCTGAATTTATATAAATTGTTCTATATAAATGTTTTTCTTAAGTCATTGTTTTAGAAACATTGTATCTTTCGTAAAGTAAAGCATGTACTTTGAATGTATTTTCCATCATTTTGAAAATATATAGCATGTTTTGTTTAAATATGCTTTTAAATTTCCAAACTTGTTTATTCTGAAAAACTGAAAGCATTTCTTTGGAAAATTTATATTTGGTATTTGTTATGGAATCTTTGGTGGTATCTCACCAAGCTTAGACTCACACTCTACTTTTTCCTTTGAGTGTTTGTAGGCTTTCTTCTTTCAGGCTCGAGCAAAGGGAAGGGATCTCTTGGAGGTGGATCCAGCTGCTGAGCTTTGGATGTGGTTAGTTGTGTTCTTAGGGACCTTGGGGATATTTTCCTGTTTAGTACTTTGGGTTGTAGTACTTTGGCTTTTATTCCTCGTTGTATTCTGGTACTTTTGCTCCCAGTGGGGTTTTCCTATTGATATGCATACTGTCTTTTATCTTTCACTTCCGCATTCTTGTGGCAAAAATCATTCTCACTTGTATTTTGTATGATGTCAGGTGCTGGTCGTCAGCCCGTGGGGATCGGGAACATCCTTCGAGTCATGTCAGGGTTGGTTCGCTTATCGGGTTGCTAGGGTACCCGGGCTGGTTCTTGACATGTTCTAGGTTCCATGCTAAATGTGTGCAGTTTAGTTCCCTTATAAAGCCTGCCTAAGAGAGACTTAGTTATGTACAATGATTATTGTTAAATATAGATAACGACAATCGAAGATTCGTTTGCAACTTCTCTTCGGGCTTTATCCCAAAAATTGGGAATGCAAACACTATAATTTTTACCAGGGAAATTTGGGAGCATATCCATAAATGTGGGTGCACCTTCAAAGACCACAACCCCTCTATTTTTAAGTTCATTGAGATGCTAAAATTATTTTGGCCATCAATTTTCTTAATATCATACGTCCCCATCACTTGAAACATATTTGATTTGGAATAAAGATTCAATATAAATAAAACTAATTCAATCAACATAAAGTACCATAACCAAGATCCATATATGAAAACAATAAACAATTGAGCATAATTAAATGAATCATAACACCATGAATTTATTAACGAGGTTCAAACTAAAATTTTCACTCCTTGGTAGATGTGCACCTGCATCTTTTTATAAGAAAAAAAAAAGAAAACAGATCACTAAGCCAATATAAAATAGATATTCATGGTAAATCGATTATTGTAATAACCTCTACCACCAAAATTGACATATAACTCTTATTTTGAACTCACACACTTGGTTTATAACCATAACTAGAATGATACAAGTCAAATTGACAAATATGTACAAATAGAAATAAAATAGTGAGACTTCAATGTGATTGGAAACCCTTGATGATATTTAAAAAACCACTCCTCTCTTTTACTAAGCAACACCATATGGAAGTTCAACCTCTCATTCCTTCTTTTTACCTCCTTATTCTTCTTGGCCTCCTTATTCTTCTTGGCCTCCTAGGTTAGCCCATGAGTGGACAAATGACCACGCCAAAGGACCCCTTGATGGGATAAAAGCATGTGTAAGGCGATAAATGACTACAATCTCCTTGACCGTTCATCACTCATGTCGCATATTGTAATGAGATTGGTCCACTGGTGAGGATGAGAGGTCAAGTTGCATAAATTATGCAACAAACACAAAGAGTTCATCAAATAAACACAATTGTGGAAGGTTCATGAGTGTTCAATGCCATGTCATACTCGTGATATAAAAAACGGACAAAAGACACAATGAGATGATGAGTCAAACAATGTCGATAATTCAATCGAGGTACGGTTTAATGACGACCAAGTAATTGAATGCCCACAAATAACCGGTTGGGTCAATGTCATGGTCCCAAGTGTAAAACAAATATAACAAATATAATGTAAATTTAAAATTATGTAAATAACATGATGCATGACATTGGGAAAATTATACAAGCAAACTAGCTCCTCCAATAATAGAAAGAATAACGAAAAAAGACACGATTTTACCAAGGGCAACACAAACAGTGGGTACCAAGGGCACCACAAACAGTGGGTAATGTTAAAACCACGCCATTGACAAGTGTCAGCTCGATGGCCTCTCACATCTCCATCACTTCGATGCTGTTGGCTTCGCCACCGCTCATGGTTATCATTTTCCAAGTTATCCCGCCCCAATCCTCTACTCATTCCCTACCGCCCCCATTAAGGACAGGCCCCAGCCTCCCTCTCTTTCCCTCTGCCTACCTGTAAATCGCAGTCCTTAGTTCCCCTCTGCTGGCTCGAGCTTCTATCCCCCTTTGTCCTCCCTCCGTTTCCCTGCAGCCATGCCTGCAGGTATAGCAAAGCTATCGCCTTCACACGACCACGTCACTCGTATAGATGCTTCCGGGTTCTCTTTCCTCTCCACCCACCTCGCCAATTTCCCTCGCAATGCCTCCTCCTTCCGGCCCCTCCGTCGGACCCGGAAACACAGGGTCTGCTGCTCTGTTGCGCCCAGGTACGCTTCGTCCTCTCTGCTCCATTCCTTTTTTCCCTTCCCCAGTTACTATAATCTTCTGAATTTATTGTAATCAACTGTTGAGCGCCTGCTGCTTCTCTATTTTCCTCCTTTACTCATCATCGTGTTTTCTTCTGATTTTTTACAGTCAAGTTCAAGCGCCGATGATCTTGCCAACCGAAGATCCCAAGAGCAAGCCCGATTGCTATGGCGTGTTCTGCCTCACTTACGATCTTAAAGCAGTATGTTCTTGTGAACCGAATTTTCTCGAAACTGCAACGATGCTAAAACAAAATCTATTTGATTTCTCTAATCTGTTAATCTTCAACCAAAACGAGAGAAGGATGAAAGAAACTAGTAACGTGGGCTTGAGCCAGCAATGGATTATTTGCTAATTTTCTTCATTACTAGTTGATTTGAACCTTACCTTTCTATATGATGAATGGAAAATTCAATTGTTCGCGTGTTTATTTACTTGTGCAAAGAAGATGAGGTCTGGGCAGTTATGTTTAGCCGTACGGTTGTCGTTTTTTTAGTCCTTGTCCTACTCCCTTGTTTTGTTCTTGGGCGGTTTTCTTTTCTTCACCAAGGCTGCTTTGTTCCCCATTAGTTTATAGCTGTCTGGTAGTAAGATTGAAGGGGTTGCTAGTGTTAATGGTTTCTTTTGATAGTTGATTAATTCATTATCTTGACCATCTGAATGATCTGACCAGACCCGCATTGGTATATATTTAAGTTGAGTCTCGTTTTAGATATTAATCTATCCTTCATATCATTGTTCTCATTGTTGTCATCATTTTTCTCATTGTTCTTTTGCCTATTCCGTTCACAGGAAGAGGAGACAAAATCCTGGAAGAAACTAATTAACGTTGCCGTCTCGGGTGCTGCTGGCATGATATCTAATCATCTACTTTTTAAAGTAAGGATTTCTCATTCAATGGTTCAGTGTCTCTTCACTGTTCTCTACAAAATCTGTTGACTCTCAGCCGATACCCACTTCTTTCAGTGGATTCCTGCCTTCAATCTCAATTTATTTTTACTTTGTCTTCTGTTGAGCAATTAAGAGAATCAATAGCCAAATTGTCTTGCTTCTGCGTTCTTACACCTAGTCATTGATATGATGATGAATGTTCTGTTCACTTATTAGAAGCTTTCTTTCATATATATTTTAAGGGTGGATAAGTATCTTCAAACTAATGCTCCTAAAATGTTAGTTTTATCTTTGATATTATCCTTAGTCAGATTGGATCTTTGGTGCACATTCATTTACATTGTGGTTAACTTGGAAGCCCTTTTGATTCAATGGAATTCTAAATAGTTGACCATCTCGTTCTGTCTTGATGGTTTAAAATGTGTTGATAATATGGCTGCCAAACCCCTGGAGTTGTCATTTTTTTAATGGGTCTTATAGAAATAATTTGTTTCCAAGTAACTTGATCTCGATGTTTCATTCATTTACTTGCGGACATTCACAATGAAGGGAAAGACATCCTATTTTCACTATATTTGTTTCTGAGAAGGACCTTGACTTTGTTTATAATGCCAGCTTGCTTCTGGAGAAGTTTTTGGGCCAGATCAGCCTGTTTCATTGAAGTTACTGGGATCTGAAAGGTCATTACAGGCTCTTGAAGGTGTGGTTTCCATTACAGCTTTTATGTTGATACTTGAAACATTTTATATTTACAAGTGCCACCTAATTGGAAACACTTGCCATCCCAAGTATCATATGCATGCTGATGCAGACGATTGATGAAATTTTATGAAATGGGCCGCAATGCATATGATAATCTTTAACTAAAAAAATCATGCTCAATATATGAATCCATACAAGAAGGGATAAACTTCTATTTTCTGAATATGAAAACACATATAGTAATAATTTCATTGAATGTGGGCTAATATTTGGCTGGCAATGCATTTTGAGGATCAAATGCTAAAACCTCACACTCGTTTGTCATTCTGCTGTTCTTAAATTGACTTGACCTGTTGTCAAATGTGCAAAATTGATAAGTGAAACATTCTCTTGTTTCTTAAAATGGCCACTGTAATGCACTCAGGAGTTGCAATGGAACTGGAGGATTCCTTGTTTCCATTGTTGAGGGAAGTGAGTATTGGCATAAGTCCTTTTGAGTTGTTTCAAGATGTTGACTGGGCTCTTCTGGTTGGAGCTAAGCCCCGAGGGCCTGGAATGGAGCGAGCTGGATTGCTAGACATTAATGGGCAGATATTTGCCGAGCAGGTGCTATTAAAATATGAAAATCTTCCCTCACACCATTGATGGTCCTTACAATTTTGTGTTTTCCCCATCTCTTATAAAAAAACATAAAATTAGGGGAAGGCCCTAAATGCTGTGGCTTCACGCAATGTCAAAGTAATGGTCGTGGGCAACCCTTGCAACACAAAGTACAAAATACAGATCTGTGTCCCTTCCCCCCCTTTCTTGAACTGTAATGACTCATTTCTCTTTTTCTTCCCCTTTTCAGTGCATTAATCTGTTTGAAAAATGCTCCAAACATTCCCGCGAAAAACTTTCATGCTTTGACTAGGCTAGATGAGAATCGAGCTAAATGTCAGGTGAAATCTCTTATTCCCTTCTACGTTTAAAACAAAACCCTCATTTTAATCTTCATCCTCTCATATGCTTCGGTGAACTCAGCAAAGTCCCCATTTCGGGTTGTGCAGCTAGCTCTTAAAGCAGGTGTGTTCTATGATAAGGTCTCCAACGTGACCATATGGGGAAACCACTCAACCACTCAGGTCCCTGGATAAAACCCATTTCGAGCATGAATTTGGACTTCTCTTTCCTTCCTTTTTAATGGAGTAAAGCACTTTACTTTTTTCAGGTTCCAGATTTCTTGAATGCTAGAATCGATGGCCTGTCCGTCAAAGAGGTCATCAAGGATACCAACTGGTTGGAGGAGGAATTCACTGAGAAGGTCCAGAAGGCGAGTTCATAATACAAATGCACTTATTGTTGGATTATACATGAACTCAACCATTAACTGAGGAAGATTTAATTTGCAGAGGGGTGGAGATTTGATTAAAAAATGGGGAAGATCTTCAGCAGCATCAACGGCCGCGTCGATTGTCGATGCCATTAGGTCGTTAACAACCTCCACACCGGCAGGTGATTGGTTTTCTTCAGGGGTGAGTTAAGCTCCATTTGGTTTTGGAAAATATTTTTTATTTTTTATTTTATAAAATGTATTAATAAGTGTTAAAAATAATAAAAAATAAGAAAGTGATTTACTGTTTTGCATTTTCATTTTTCAAAAAACATGTAAACTAAATCTTCATTCTGAAAATCTCTCATTTCCATTTTATTTCTTAAAAATGTTTTCCATTCCTAAAATCTTTTTTAATATTTTTTTTGTAAAAAAAAACATTAAATGTTTTCCATCAGCAAACAGTGTCTCATTTCGCCTGACATATTGTATGCACCTTCGATATATATTTAGTTCAGTTTGGAGGATTAATTCAGGTCATTCGAACATGAGGCTATCTTAATGCAATGTGAGCAAAGATGGATTTGATTAGAGGTAGCAATTTTGAACCCGACACGGCACGATATGGGTTAAAACGGTTTTTTTTAGCCATAAATGGGGTTGGTTTGTAATCATTGAGTAATTTGACACAAATAATATTCGGGTTGGGTTCGGGTTGACCGTTCATGATTTATCTAACCCGTTTAACTCAATTAAAAATATAATGATAGTATAAAATATTAAAAATATAATAATAATTAATTTTATAATATATTTTATTCTTATAATTCAATTAATCTGAAATAATTCAACATGTTTATAACACATTATTTATTTTAAATGGTTTAAGTGGGATGGATAACATATGATTCATATTAATTAGACTATGTTTAGTTTAATTGAGATGATTCAATTTGGTTAAGTCATTGAGTTTTATGTGATATTAACTAGCTGGACATGTCATGATATATTATATATTTAAAGTTAAAACGAGTTGACGGGGGTCAGGTTAGGGTTGACCCCTTCATAAATAAGTTGGGTTGGGCCAACCTGGCATGAACCCAATCCTTGAACCTGAATTGTGCCACCTCTAAATTTGATTGCCTGGCTATGGTCTAAAAAGGAAAGAACTTTAGGGGGGTATAGAGTATGACTGTTTGACGACACTCATCAGTGTGTTTATAAAACTGAAGACTTATGAAAAGTGCTCTGAACAAAAAAAATCAAGTGATGTAAAAACCTTTATAAACATTTATCTGAAAGTTGAAACACAGCTAGTGCGAGGCTTGCTATCATCTTCGTAATGCATTTACATCTAATTTTATGGCTTTTAAACTCGATGTAGGTTTATACGAACAGAAACCCATATGGAATAGCTGAGGATATTGTTTTTAGCATGCCTTGTCGATCCAAAGTAAGTCTTTTCGAGCATGTTCTTAAATGGCTTCTGCTGATAATGACCATTTTGCATAATTAGTGTTATCTCTTTTCATTAGGGAGACGGTGATTATGAGCTGGTGAATGATGTCATATTTGATGATTACCTTCGCAAGCGATTAGCGAAGGTAGGTCTTCTCTCATGGAGTTTGATCTCAAAATATTTTCCATAAAATTTTGTTCCATTTATCAACCAAATGATAAAATTTGTTTGTTCATAATGCAAGACACAAGAATGGACTCAGATTTCAGAAAAGTTTTCTGATTACCCCTTCCCATCAAGGCCTAGTAAATATCCTTTGTCCAGCTGGGCAGAGGACCCGCCTCATCCAACGGCTGATGGCACATCTCATGTGATAATGACCCAACCCATCCAATGAGTATGAGAGATCCATGTGCCTCGCCCTGAGCTGTTGGATGGGCTGGACACCATATCCAGTTGGGTAGAGAATGCTGATTCCATAAGGTTTGACACAACTTGTATATATATTATATATATAAACACCGATCATTTGTAATAAATACTTTTGCCAAAGTGTGTATATTTTTTATTGAAAAGGTGATTTTTCTATATTGTTTATTAAAAAAATTACTTATTTAATTATGTAGTTTTCTTCAGGATCAAGTATAATCAGCTTTTTCCAAAGCAAAACAAACATCGCCATTTTTTTCAAATCACTTATCATAAGTGGTAAAGTGCTATAAACGCTTTTCAATAAGTGGTGTCAAATGCAGTGTTAAAATGGTCATTTTTAGAACGGCTGCATTGTATTGATGAATGTGTTTCATTCCGGTTTTTCAGACAGAAGCCGAGTTGCTGGCAGAAAAGCGATGCGTTGCCCATCTCACTGGAGAGGTAAGTTCTTAGGATCGGACACACGTCCTTGCTTGCTTATCATGTCCATGCTGCCATGCAAATTATCCTCTCCAGTAACCTGAGGCTCCGATATCCATGTTTAGTTCAACTTCTATTGCTGGAAATTTCCAGTGACAGAGTTGATCTAATGGAAGGGATACTTGACCCTCGGGCTTCCTAATGGAGAGGATTTTGGTCTATACTGCCAAGTCGTTTGATCGGATCGCACTTTTCAGGGCAATGCCTTCTGTGATCTGCCTGAAGATACGATGCTGCCTGGGGAAATGTAATGTTGCACACACACACACTATTATCCCAGTAAGTCTGCACAACTGCTGCCCAAAAATTGCTTCTGAAGATTCCATCAGATGGGGCATTTGCTCTGTATTACTGTTGTAAAGTGAGGGTTGGTTGGGTGGTTTAGTAAACATGAATAACCCAAGAGTCCGCTAAATTTTGAGCATTCTTCATTTTTCATGCATATGCTTGTTATTCTATTTATTTTGAAGATATATTTATTCATAAATTTATTTTTAAACTTATTTATCAGGTCTCATTTAACTTTTGAGTAGCTGTAAGTTTTAAAAATAAATATATCGATAATTTTCTGTAATTTTTTAATATATTTGTTTTTATTAACATTTTTAAAATTTTATTTGATGTATTGGAGCAAAAATCCTCTCATCTTCGAAACAAAATTCATTTTAAAATTTGATATTTATCTACAGTTTTCCGAATAATTTTTTGAATGATTGGTGTGTAAAAGAAGATCCTCTCAGGACTTGTATTTTTTTAATTTATTTGCATTTTTTAAATATTATACAATATTTTGTTTTTTTTCAAAAAATTGTTTGGATCAATTTTGTTAGAATGCACATGTGCTTAGGGCTTGTTTTTTTTGTTAATTTTTTGTTTTGTTTTTCCCTTTATTGTAATGCGCCTATTCCCAATTCTAGTGGAATGGGTGTTGTCGATTTGCATCCATTGGGTTCAAATCCCCGATTGCTTGGGGGTGGGATGTGCTTGCGTCATTAGATGCCAATAGGGTGCATTGATGGGACCAAGGCGAGCAGCGTCGTTGGAAGTTGTCGGCTAGGAGGGGGTGGTGGCCCGACAACTTGGATGCTGGTAGGCATAGCTAACAAGAGCGTCAGGTCTCTTCGGGCGGTTAGATTTGTTGGCATGAGGACGCGCGACATAGGCGTGAGTGGCTATGGTGGGAGCATGGCGGGAGCTCAATGGGCTTGGGGGTGGGCATTGCTCACAGATCAGGGCAGTGGTGGTAGGAGTGTTTGCAAGGCTTTCAGACTAAAAATATGATAAAATAGGACATCTATGGTGCTTGCCAATCCTTAGGGGATGGACGTGGCTTGATTCATTGGGGGGGGGGGGTGTCTGGGTGTATGTTTGATTGATTACAATCCCTCTACTTATAATAAATAATTTGACAAATGATAGTCATTTCTTACTCAAGTACTTCCGAATGTGACCATTTGTTGTCGGGGCATGCTTGATTGGCTCGTTTTGGATTGCTTATCTTTTAACCCACCTTGAGGAAGATGTTGAAGACACACTACCACTATGATCACTAGTATAAAAATACTTAGCAATCGTTAAAAGTAGTTTATAAAACCCCTTTTATTGCTTGGGCAACCGTCTAGCGATCGTTTTTAACAACTGTGATTGTTTGGGTCGTTAAATACGAAGTGATTACTATTGACAAACACCATTTTTCCCCCTACTTATCTTTTGGTGATTGTCTTCGACCATCAGTAAAGGGCGGCAATTATTTTAAAAAAATTGTAATACAAAAAAAATCTAGTACATTAATATAAATAAATAAAAAATCAGTTGCATATTAGTGCATGACACTCCATATGATATATTTTGTGAGTCATTTAGCACACAAAACTCGTTTTGTCTCATTAGTATATTCAGTATACTCATGAAATCCTACTCATACTCATACATTTCGTATAACACTTCATGACGAACATCAGTTATGAATAACTCAGTCATATTTTGAGAGATTAATTATCATTTCACTTAATGTATCAAATGCATCCACTGAAAAAAAAAGATTAAGTGGAGATGCCATGTGTATAACATGATCCATTTTATTACATTTTTAAAAGAATATACTAACAAAATCATACATAAGCATTGGTCTCATATCTCATATGAAAGACTACCTGAATGCCTTATGTTCAATGCATTTTAGGTTTTTTCAAACTCATTACTTCTCGATGTAATTTCTACCACATCTCTATATGATCATATGATAAAACCCTCTCACTAAACTTTTTCAATGAGTAACAATTATGAAGAAATCTTGTTTGAATGACAACGTGATTACGAATCATATTCTCAGTGTTCAATGAGTTAAAAGTATCCAAACTTTTTTACTTCACAAAATCTAATGTTATGATGTTTATGACTTCTGCTGTCTATTTGGAACACTTTCTAAGTTCATTATCTTCATCTTTTGGAACATTTCCATTCATTATTTTTCCTTTGGGATTATCATGGTGACAAAATGCAACTCTATATTATTTATTTACCAACATACCCTAAACTCTTTTAGGATATTAAGTGACATTTTCTTTGAATTTCTACTGGTATAATTTTTTATTTGTTAACCTTTGAACACCTCTAAGTCTAAATATAGTTCCAATTGTCTCTTAGAAACTATATTCATTATAGAATATCATGATAAGATATACAAACTCCTTTGTGTTAGGAAATAACACTTATTTCCTATAGTAAGAATATTAACAAATAAACTATTAACATTCATATCTTATATGATATTTTATATGTTTGGAGCATTATTCCGAAAAGAAGACTTTATTCTTTAAAACATGTCATTGATGGGTGGTGAGAACTCTCTCTCTAATTTTAATAAATATCTTGGATAAAACATTTTTATCCATATCTTCTTTTCAAACCTTCTTATAATCAAATCATAACCTATTGTATAAAAAACATCATCTCCTTTATCGATAACGATCAATTGTTTATAATAACACCTCTTATCATGTAAGAGACATGATATAATAATACACTTCCTTTATTCAGATCCATGTGAACTTGAAATATTCCTTTACATCCCAAATATTCATAATAGAAACCTTTGCTACTATATTTGAATACAACCTACAAGCTCTATCAATTCTTACCTTGATTTTGAACACCTGTATATTTATGACATTTGTAAAGTATATATTTGGTATCATATACCTTTCAAAATTGAAGAATCAATTTCTATAACATTGATACCTGACATAGACTCTCTATGGAGTTTCTCAAACCCCTTTAGGTATTATGGACAATTCCATCTAATGGAAATAATGTCCCTCCTTCCTAATACCTCCTTTAGGTGTCAATGACCTAAGTTGAAAATTGGACCATACAATCTTCTTTTTATGGCTTAAACCTTTACTCATTTGTACTGTCAATACAATACCAGAACCTAGACTTCTCATGCCTAGTTCATTAATCCTCAACACTTTGAGAAAATTGAGTAAACTCTTATAGATTTCATTCATATTGTTAGAACCATTCAAGCGATATTTACTGAATGAATTACTTGGCCAGATCGAGTCTTAAAGGAAACCTCAGTCTCTCCAAGTAACTCATCCACCCGATAATATTGAGCATATGAGTGGAGACTAAAGTTTATTTAGTTATTATGAAACTGGTCAATGCCTTTGAAACCTCAAGTAAATCCTTCTATACTTCACATGAGCATCTAGATTTGATTGTTGAACTACTTCAACAAACGGTTGGGTATGAAGGGGTTGTACTAACACATATAATCTTCCCTCTTACTTAAGAATGATTCTTAAGCTTATTCACCAATCTTGAAAGTTGCTTTCATTATGATTTTCTTTATCAAGGAATGATCTCAATGTCCTGTTTGATGACGATGATGGCATTTATCTACAACAAAATCTTTTATTAGATGAGTATCATGTTGTACATTTATTTAATAAGGAATTTTATTAAATATGTTCATATAAAAATGAAAACCCCTTTTAAATTTCATCATATCCATTAATGAACCAATATCCATATTTCACTAAGCAATGAGTCCACTTTAGTGTTTATCTCACCACTTAGTTATATTGGTAGGTCATTATGTCAATCATATCAGATATACCACTTGGATAATTGAGCGGATAACTCTTTATCCTAACCCATCATATGGATAAAATCAACTTTATTCCTCTGGTATCCTATATCATAGGGTTTTCCAAATGAGTGTTACCCAAAGCTTATAGTGGGATTTGGTTACCTAACTCTTTGGGTTAGCCATTTCCATCATGCCTTACACAAGATAATCCACGGGCACCCAATTTTAGCATGAACCTAGCTGGTTGGATGATCAATATGTTCAAACTATATTGATGTGCAACTCTTTACATAAATCATAACTTGTGTTACTAACCCAAATTAAAATGCAATTATATTCACACATATCCAAATGCATCCTGCACATAAAGTACATGAAACCCTTTCATGTAAAGGCTTAAAACCATATGAATCAAAAAATCACACAATAGTAAGCATGGAGAGGTAGGTAGTCAACCCCTACTTTTCTAGATAGAGACTAAGCTCCTCAGATAGGGAGTAGTCCAACCCAAAGTCCCTCTACTAATGATTATTTACTCAAGAGAGACATCAATTCTATTATAATTCTAACACTTAATGTTTATAGACTATAATTAACTTCTCAATTAAATCTCATAACCCAATACAAGCCAAAGTCAAGGTAAAAGAATACTAAATCAATTATCATACCCAACATGAAACACCTTAAATGAAAGTATGATAATTTAGAGGTAATTTAACACTTTAAACTAAAACATACATCTATCAATAATATAGAAATTATATTCATGAATAAAACAGAGAATAATATTAAGTAAATGAACATTTTATAAATCTATACTTGAGATAAATGGTGAAGATATTCCCTAAATCCATATATACATATGGCGTGTTTATGCTATATTGTATATGATGATATATACATGTCATAAGGGATAACATAAGTGAAACCATGGCATATCATATTCCTTGGTATGGAATATCATTTCACACAACTACCTTTATTTATGTTGTAGTGTATAATATGATAATATCACAAAGGTTATGATATTGGTTAATTTTATCTTACAATTAATATGGGTAGTAAAACATTAAATGTTAATGTTTGATCATCATCCATGTAAAATATCATTGATCATTAAACATTTCATATGATGAAACAAATGAGAAGAATCTAGAATGAATTTAAGCATTAAATAAATCAGGGTCAAATGTTCAGTTGCCATTACTCAAATGTTTTGTAAAGTTCCAGTAAATGAAATAAAGGCTCAAGGAGTGTCCCGAGAATTATACAAATAGGTTTTAGACATGAGAGATATGATGCTATCATCCTATAAATTCTTCCCAAAGATCTATTCTCCTTCTCCATCTTCTTCTTCGAGACACTAGCATATCATGGTGTGAATGATAATCCCACCCAAACGTTGGGCGATTCAGTTGACCCATGGATCCACCATGAATGAAGGATCTCATGGGTTTCTTCTCAGTGAACTTTATTAAAAAGTGTGATTAAAGGCATGAGTTGTGGCAAACTATGGTGGAAGGTAAACATGTTTCTTTATTTTATATTATACATGGTTTCAGTTCCATAACATGAAAATCTTGGTTTATGGTTTCTTGATGTCTTTCACTGCTAGAATAATTGTTATTCAATCCTTAAAAACCCGTATGTGTCATCATAACATTATATCAATTCTATGCTTTAAATGATTCACAAAATTATGTTTAAAATGAAGATGGATTTAATTTCGTATTGGATGTCATAAGAAACAATATAGACTTTCCTTTGAAAAATTGACATCGTAATCATAATCATAAAATATAATATATAATTCAAATTGTGGATTATTTTATGATATAGGATATTGTAAGATATGGAAGGTTCATATTATATGATATGTGATATCATAATAGATGATCCGGTGTAATTCCTTTGTATTTTGGCATATTGTAACATATGATATGGGGAGTTGTCTTAGAAGAAAGTGCTGATATGCACTATTTTTTAATTGAAAACAGACCAGCACATCATAAATATGATATACCATATATCATAAAATATGATTATCAGGTACCAAAGGTGATATTATAGGACACTTCATCCCCTGTTGTAAATCATGGTATACGTTTGAACAATACAACAAATTACAATATAGGATATCATAAAATATGATAGATAACTATTTTTATTTATCACAGACTGTAAATTATTAATTGTAATATGAAATATAGTTGTTATACTATATCACGACATACAACTTAACCGATAGTGTAAAATACGATATGTAGAAAAACTTCATTTTTCTAACTTTTAATTTATGAATTAGATTATATAATTTATAAATTATTTATAAATTATAGGAAAATATATTTTGTGATATTCATTTAATTTATAAAGTTTTTATAAATTAATTAATTATGAAATGTTTATGAGAAAATAAATAAATAAATATTTATAATATCAAATGTTAATATTAAAATACCATTTATTTATATGGAATGACTTATAATTTTGATATAAAGTGTTTATATAGAAATTATAAGGTAATTTATAAAGTGTTTATAAATTACAAAAATAGGGCAAAATATAAAGGAGTTTATATTGAATTTTGAATTGTGTTGGTCGGGGTGGAGTACTCATGAGGGGGGTGAATTGAGTGTCCAATAAAAATTTCTATTTAAAACAGGATATAAAACAAAATCCCATGATTTAGGAATCACCCAGTTAACTAATTTGTAGGTATATTTAATTTAATATTTTGAAATAACCTATCTAAATCTTGATAAAAACACATTTAGAACAACTTGTGGTAATCCTAATCTTGTGAGATTATTCTACTCACATTAAACAATAAATATATCACATGTAAAATCTATCTATCAAAGTCCAATTTTGAAAAAGAGATTTTAAAAGAAATTTTGAAAACAAAGTAAGAAAAACTTTAAAGCATACAACATAATTAAAATAAAAGAGGTTCACTCTCAAGTTGAGACCTAATCCTCTCCACTTGAAAGTCACCTACTTCCAAGTATATTTATTAAAAAATTAACTGATCCACAACCTAGATCGGGTATACAGAATATAATAGCATATAAGGCTATCCAAGCTATCACCAAGCCTCTTCTATAGTTTTTGTGGGAGTATAAATATAAAGGAAATAAAGATAAGAATATCCAAGTACTCTTCTATGATCTACAAGAGTATGTACTCTAAAAAATTTACTGGAAAGATCAAGCACAACTCAAATGTAAGAATAATAGAGAGAGAGAGATTGAATGAGATCTGAATACATGAAGGCATTCTCAAATCTTGTGATGAAGTTCAGATGAAAACAAAGTACAAGTTGTAGAAAATAAAGTTATGGTTTGTGTTTTTTCACTTATAAAATCTACTATTTTTTTCTCTAAATTCGGTTTTCTTTAAAAAGATTTTTTCTTCTTCAAAAAGTTCCATTGGAAAAGAATAATTACGAATCCTCATACTCATCATGAAATCAAAGAGCATTAAATTCATATATCCAAGCATTTAATTCTTCACAAAAGGTGGTTGGAATATATATTATTAAAATATAATTCCACTTATAGTCACAATCACTTAAAGCGTGCCATGTCAGATTCTCCATGGTAGCCTCAAAACTTAACATAAATTCTATGGTCAGAAGCCTTAGAAGGTCATGCAGTCGATCCATCAAACGTACAATCACTTCAACTAAACATGCAGTCACTCAAAGTCCATACAATAACCTGAGTACTTTTCCAAAATCCAACTCGATCATGCAATCACTTTATTTCATCATGCGGTCTATCAGAACCACCTTGTGGTTTCTCCAATACTGTATGGTTTCTCTGACATAAGGATATACCATATGGTTTATCCACTTCAATGTGTAGTAGCTTTAAGTCATGTGGTGGCTTCAACACTTGGTGAGAAAAACCGATTGACCATCGCTGAGGTACTATGTGTGGTTGCTTGGATACCCATATGGTTTATCAAGGACTTAGAAAGAAATCCATCATGATTGATCTGATAGGCATGTGGTTGATCCGTTTTCCATGCAGTTGATCCAAAAATTTGTGAAAATTTGGTATAATTCTAAGTTGATTCATGATGTAAATCAAATACCCTTATGATTTATCTATCACACTTACAGTCTCTTGATTACTTAAGAAAATTTACACTTTCTAACACACAATTGATAGTCTGGTTCATCTTGCTTTACAGTCGTTTCTAGACTTAGGAAAATTTCCAAAATTCCAAGAAAAATATCGAACTTTCCATAAAACACAAAATTGATTATAAATAAAATAACAATGATTTGTGATTATTAAAATAAGGAATTGTTAGACTAAACCAACGATTCCCCCTTTTTGATGATCATAAATCATGTCGTAAATAACAAAAAACAATGCAACATAAATAAATACAAAAAATGCACTAAAGATCCATTAAAAGAAAATATTAAAAATTATTATAACATGCCGGACACCATGCCATACATCATTTACTCCCCATTTTGGGATTATAAAAATGATTGCATAAAAGAGGATTAGAATATATAGTTATAAAAAAAATATATAAAAAGATATAATGAAGATAATAAATTTTAGAATACAAAGTTACAAGAGATGAATAAAGAGGATTTCATTGATATTCAAAAAATGAAAAAGATGTATAATAGACCCTATCAGAGTTCCTAATCAGAATTAGAATCCAAAGGGTCTCGAATAGTAGAAGGGTCAAAAAGGTCTTTTACTTTTCTGACAATTAGAGCATGAGGAGTAGGGAAAAGAGAATATTCATCTTCTAAAATCACAAGGGTCTTGGAAACATGATTGGTCTGATGGAGGGATTGCATAAGGATGAGACCAAAAGTTCCTGTAGGAGGGGTTGCAGGTGAAGTAGTAGTTAGAGGGGATGAAACTAAAGCTGTTGCAGGATAAGGGGATATGCTGGGTATAGGATGAGCCAGAGGCGATATAACTAGAGCATTGGCTACCTACATATAAGGTTCCAAAAGCTTGGTAATGTATATCACAACTCTATAACCATTCTCAATACACTACATGAGCTCATCCTTCTTTGAAAAAATTGATCAAGAAGAGGTTCCATGGTCAATAAATTTTCTAAAATATCTTTTAAGGCTACGGTTAAGGGAGGAATCTTAAGATATCAAGTTAAGGATCTAAATCGAGTCTTCAGATCTGCCTTGGTAAAAATTATGCTAAGATAATACTTTATAGCACCCTTAATGAAGTATTTTTCCTTGGAAGACTTCACTGTTTCTGCATTAACCATGTCATAAATCTTTTCACCATGGGAAACAACATCAATCATTACTTGATTCCTTACATCCTTAATAATGTTGAACATACTTTAAATTTCCTCATGCATAAATCTTCTAATGAGATCATCATCCATGTAAAAAGATGTAGGAGGATGAGTAGAAGAAGAAGTAGAAGGCTTGGAAGAACTAGTTATTATAGGGAGATACCTCATATCCAGTTTATCCAACATATCTATCATGTCCGCCTAAAGAGCTCCTATCTGTCATTGGAAACCTTCCATCTATGATCTAAAACTTCCAAGATCATGACACATATGATATATTATCATAAATATCTTAGGCTATATATGTGTAACCACACTCTCAATAGTAAAGACAACATCCTCCTACTTATCATATTCATTAGCACTACTGATACTAAGAAATACTTCCTTCAAAACTTCCAATAGATCATTCTTAAATTGAAAAAAATTGGCTGAAGTAATGACTGATGTAGAAGTAGTTTCATTTGTTTGAGGTGGAGTATGTACAACTTGAGAATATGAAGTGGGGATAGGGTTAAGAGTCGAGTCACTAAATTCCAACTCAGAGGGTTTTAATATAAATCCTTCATCATCTGAGGAATTATATTTTTTCCTCTCATTCTCTTAAAGTGAATCATCTATGTATTCAAGAAGTAAAAATTCAGTCTTAGGAGATGAATCATAGATTGGATCACCTTAAAAAAGGATATTTGAGTCATTTCCGGGAGAAAGAAGGTATGACTGTTCCTTGAGGAGTAAATACACATTTTTTTTATAGAAGATCTATGTGTCCTCATTCCTGAAGAAATGGAGAGGAAGGAGTCTAATCAACCTTCTTTGAGGTATTGGGTAGAACAAAAATAGGTTGTCCACTAGGCTTGGGTGGGCTATCACCATGATTATAATTCCCGTCATAATTAAGATCATGTGGATCTATGTTAATTAAAGGAGATTCGGGAGATGTAGAATAAAAAATAGGCACTCCCCCTATCTCAAACATGGGAGGAATATCCACAACTTGATGCTCATCCTTATCACTCTCACATTCAATAATGTTAGGTCTAAAAAGTAGAGATCCTAGAGTTTTCTTTCCTTTATGTGTAGCCACCCCATTTGTAGACTTCTCCCCCTCAGGAGTTGTCACTCCTTTCATGGTACTTCAGTCCTTCCAACCATAAGAGACTAATCCAAAACACCTTCATTAGGATTCAAGAATTCCTCATTTAGATCCACTTCAATATCTTCACCACTATCTTCTGAAGAGTAATTAACCTCAAATAACTAACTAGGTTCTAAACCTTGATTAATTTCATCCTTAGGTTTCATTAGGTTCTTTTGAGGATTATCATTATCATATAATTTCTCTTCATCAACAACCCAAATTTTTCTCTAGGGGTTCCACCCCACTTCTATCCCTTTTCAAGTGGGTTGGTTCAGAAAAAAAACCTCTTGAAGAAGTATAAATTCTTCCTATTGAGAAACTAAACCTTTAATATCTAGAAAAGAAAAAAATAAACTTCAGATATAGAAAAGAATTAAAATGAGAAGAACTCTTATTAAGCTCATCCATGTGACTCATGAGAAATCCTGGAAGATTTATTTACACTCCCTTCACCATTAAATAGAGAAAGTATAGATCATGATGCCTAACAATACTAATGTTTCCTTTTTGGGGATAAATAAAATACTGGATGAACTTGATAAAAAATGAAATTCTTCATTGAACTCTACTGCATTCAGCCTTCTAGGAGTGATATTTCTTGTTAGCTCTTCCATGGCTTGATCATACTCAAAATAAGGATTGTTGATGAGATAACATCTTTTACAATCTTCAAACTCACCACTGTAAGGTACCTAGAGAATCACAAACCACAAATTTGAAGAAAATATTCCCTCCTTACTATCAAAAATCATCTAGATATGGTCCCACCTTTATCTAGTTTCAAGGCACATATTAATGTGAAACAATTTTACCAAACATGGGTAGAAGGGTCTCTCATTGTCCATAAACCACTTCATTCATCTATTCTTCAACACAAATCTCCACAAAAGATAATGAATTTCTCTAAACCACTTCAAGTCCACTTCATTTTCTAGAATTACTTCTTATGACAAAAGATATGACCTCAATGGATTTTCAATTCTAATGGTGTTGGATTTCAATCTTTTAGAAGCACTGGAATCTTCAAAAGGATCTTCCACAAAAGATCACTTCATCTCAACCACTCACAACTGCGATTTAGGAGTCATAAAGACAGGGTTTGGTAAATGAAGGTTCAAAATAGGGATTTACTTATATTAAAAAGGAACACAATGATTCATATTCTATTTTGGGATAATAAAATCATTTAGGTATCAATGTACAATAAATCACAAGAAATAGATAAAACACACTTAAAATAATTTAATAAATATACATATTATCTTGAAATATTATGCATGTAGAATGTGTATAAAATGAGTAAATAAAATGTAATCGAGTGTACATAATTTTTATTAATAGTATAACTATCAAAAGAATAAATTTAATATTACATACTAATTAAATTAATTTCATAAGAGATTATCTTAAATAAATTCAAAAATAAAATATGAAAAATAAAATATAAAATAAATTATACATAGTTAATGATTCATAATTCATGTTTGATATAATCCAATCTCTCACAATTCACAGGCTTTATAAAAATGTTAGCAAGTTGATGTTTAGTGATAATAAATTCAAGAGTGATATCCCCTTTTTGAAAACGATCTCTCAAAAAGTTATTTCTTATATCAATGTGCTTTTTCCCTTGAATGAGATACATGACTATTAGAAATTTTAATAGCACTTGTGTTATCATAATTTATAGGGACATGTCTAAATTGATATTTATAGTTTAGAAAATCATGTTTCATCTATAGAATCTATGCACCACAACTACCTGCAGCTATGTAATAAGATTTAGTAGTAGATAATGGAACCAAATTCTGCATTTTACTATATCAAGATACTAGATACTTTCCCAACAACTGATATGTTCCATAGGTTATTTTTCTATCTAAATTACAACCACCAAATTCAGTATGAGAATATCTAATTAGATTAAAATCATGACCTCTAGAATAAAACAGTACTAAATTAGTTTTACTTTTGAGTTATTTAAAAATTCTTTTAACAGTGTCAATTGAGATTCCATGGGGTTTCTTGAAAATGTGCACAAATACACACACTAAACATAATTTCATGACAGCTAACTGTAAAGTAAACTAAAATTTCAATCATACCTCTATAAATGGTTTAGTCAACTGGTTTTCCAATTTCATCATGATCCAATTTATAGGTTGTGCTCATTGGAGTATTACTTCCTTTTGAGCTATCCATTCCAAAACATTTTAGAATATATTTAGTGTACTTACTATGGTTTAAAAAAATTCCTTCTTTATTTTTTGAAATATTTTAAAAAATAAAGAATTTTATTTCACCCATTGAACACATTTTAAATTTATTTTTCATCAATTCTAAAAATTCAATATATAAGGAGTATATTGAAGATTAAAAAATAATGCCATCAATATATATCTATGAAACCAAAACATCCTTTGAAGTTATTTTGATAAATAAGGAAGGATTAAAAACTGCTTTTGTGAAACCATTTGAAATAAGAAAAGTGCTGGTCCTATCATACCAAGCTCTGAGAGTTTTTTTAAACCATAAAGTGATTTAGTCAACTGAAAAACATGATTTGGAAAATGAGTATTTAAAAATCTAGGGGGTTGTTCAACAAAAAAATCCTCAACAATATAACCACTTAGAAAATCACTCTTAACATCCATTTGATATAATTTGAAATTTAGACATGGTGCATAAGCAAACAATATCCCAATGACTTCAATTCTAATGACTTCTTCTTGAATATAGAATTGTTCTACCAATCTAGCTCTATTTATAATAATATTTCTAGATTCATCAACCTTGTTTCTATATACCCACTTAGTGCTAATAATAAAATATTATTTAGGTCGCTCAACTAGTTCTCATACTCAATTCCTTTCAAAACAATTCAATTCCTCTTGTATAGACATCACCCAATGCTCATAACTAATTTCCTCATTAATATTATTAGGTTCAAGCTATTAAAAAAATGGCTTGATGTTCAAACTATTTTATAAGTGAAAATCAAGTTTAATATCCTCTATTTAGATCTCTAACAATAATATCCAAAGGATGGTCTCTATGGATTCTAATGGTTTTGGGTCGTGAGTTACTAGTTTATTCTAGGGTTTCCTCAAGGTTTGGTTCTTTTAAAAGGCATTTACTTGGAGATTTTTCAAGTACATTAGTAGCATGGTCATTGGTCTTATAGGTTTTATTGATATTAAAATTTTACATATCATTCTCTAGGTTTTATAAGGAAAATTTAGGTTCATGTGGATCTGTTTCATCAAATGTGATATGAACAGATTAATTCAAAAGCCTTTTTACTTTATTAAAGACTCTATAGGATTTACTAGATGTATAATAACCAAGGAAAATTCCCTCACCTCTCTTGGATGAAAACTTATATAGATTAACCTTTGTATTTATAATGTATACTTTTCAGCCAAAAACCTTGAAAAAATTTATCTTAGGATTTCTCCCATTCCATAATTCATATATATTCTTCTTTAAAAAGGTCTTATCAAGGCCCTATTAAGAACATAACAAGATATATTTATAGATTCAACCCAAAAGTAGACCAGTAGATCATATTTACTAAGCATGGTCAGGGATATCTCTTAAAGAAGGATTCAAAATCTTAATTTTAAAACTCATGATTGTGATCACTTCTCACACTCTTAATGGTAATTTCACTATGGTTCTCTATAATTTTTTCACACTTTGAAAACATCTACAAGAATCACTTTTGTGAGTTAAGAAATAAAACCATGTAAACCTTTAATAATTATCAACAATTACATAAGTATAATATTTTTATTCCACACTAGAAACTCTAGATGGTCCAACTAAGTCCATGTGAACCAGTTCTAGTGTTTGAGAGGTAGAAACCTCTTTATTTGGTTTGAATGAAACTTTGTGCCACTTTCATTTTTGATAGATATTACACACTTTGTCTTTTGGGAAATCTAGTTTATGTAGATCCTTGACTAATCCTTTTTTTAATATCTTTCTAATAGAGTATAAATCACAAATCTTGTTTTTTATTTTCATCTTCTCATATAGTATCTGATTCACTTAAGCTATCCTTAAAAGCACTTCAAGTGGCCTTCATTTCATTATGTATCTTATTTCTTTATACTCATATTTTTTCTTGTATTTTAACTTCGTACAATCAGATTTGACCATCATTTTATTTTATATTCATAATAGGTAACTTCTCCAAAGTTACCATCCTTTCCAATCTCCTTTTTATCATACATTCCTTTGAATTTTTATTTCTAGAAAAAATTATCCTTTCAATAAAAATTATTGAATATTCCTACTAAATGGTTCATTTCTTAATCACTATCAGAGTCATAATCACTTCCACTGGTGCTCTCCTATTTGATTACTTCTTTGAATTTCGACTAAGATTATTTAAATGTAATTGATTTCTTTAGTTTAGTATCCTCATCATTTACTTTAAGTTATTCCTCACAAATCATCAGTTTTCCTATCACCTCCTTTATTGGCAGTTTACTCACATCACATGATTCTTGAAAGGATACAACATTTTCTCTCTATCTATTAGGTATGAATATTAGAATACTCAATACTTGAGACTTGTCATCAATAGTTTTTCCCAGTGCATGATTTTTTTATAATCTCATTAAATATGAGATACATTTGATAAATCAAATCATAAAGATTCATCTTAAATGTATTTTACTTAATATTATAAGTATTTAAATGCATTTATTTGAAATTAGATGTTACCACATGCGAAAGAGATAAGGTATCCCAAATTTCAAATGTTTTAGAACATGTATATACTCTATTAAATTCATCTTATCCTAGAACACAATATAAAACATTAATTGATTTACAATTATAGTCATAGGAATCCTTAGTGGCATCACTCCAATTAGCTCTAGAAACTTTAATTTTTTTCATAACAATATTCAATTATAGTCCATATATCAAAACCCATACTTTCATGATGTATTTTTATTTTTATCTTACATTTAATATAGTTTATATCATTAAAATAAGGAGGTATATTAGAAAAAGTTCCCTCAAGTCTAGTGTTATCTATAAAGATAAAAACTTAGATAAAAAAATTCAAATATTTTGGTTTAAAACACGATCATAGTTAAAAATAAGAAAGAAACAAATTCATTTAATACCAAATGTTGGTTGGAGTGGTGTACTCAAGATGGGGGTGAATTGAGTATCCAATAAAAATTTTGGTTTAAAATAGGTTATAAAAAAATCCTCATATTTAGAAAAATACCAATTAACTAATATTGTAGGTATATTTAATTTAATGTTTTGGAATAACCTCTTTGCATCTTAATCAAAGATCAATTTTAAGAAATTGTGGTTATCCTAATATTTTGAGATTATTCTACTCACACTAAATAGTAAATATATCACATGTAAAATCTAACTATCAAAGTACAATTTTGAAAAATAGATTTTAAAAGTAGTTTTGAAAGCATAGTAAGAAAAAATTTATAGAAAAAAACATAATTAAAATACAAGAGTTTCAGTCTCAAGTTGAGACCTAATTATCTTCACTTGATAGTCACCTTCTTCCAAGAAAGTTTATTAAACAATAAAATGATTTAAAACCTAGATCAGGTATATAGAGTACAACAACACATAAGGATTTCCAGGCTATCACCAAGTCTCCTACATAGTTACCACGGGAGTACAAATATGAAGGAAATAAAGATAAGAGTATCTAAGTACTATTCTATGCTCTACAGTAGTATGTGATCTAACATATTTTTAATAAATATCAAGCAAAACTCAAATATAATAAGAAATAGAGAGAGAGAGAGGTTCAATGCAGCAAGAGATCAAATTTTAGTTGCCCTATAGAGGGATCTTATATTATTTATTTCTTCCTTCTATTATGAGATGATATATGAAGACAAGAATGTGTTCTCAGATCTTATGATGAAGTTTAGATGAAAAAATAGTACTGGTTCACATTTTTACACTTATAAAATCCACTATATTTTTCTCTAACTCTAGTCTTCTTTAAAAAGAAATTTATTTTCAAAAAGATTCTTTGGAAAAGCATTAATTTGAATCCTATACTAAACATGAAATCTGGGAGCATTAAATTTCTATAACCAAGTATTTAATTATACATAGCAGGTGGTTGGAATATATTTATTTAAATATAATTCAAATTTTTAATTATGGTCTATTAAAGTATTCCATGTCATATTCTCCATAGTTTCTTCAACACTTAGTGTAAATTTTTTAGGTCAGAATCCTTATAAGGTTGTGTAGTTGATCCATAAAATGTACAATAACTTAATATGAACATTTTTTCACTCTAAATTCATACCACCACTTTATTACTTTTCTAAAATACAACTTTTTAATGCAACCAATTGATTTGATCATGCGATTGATTGGAAGCACCTTTCAGTCGCTCCAATACTTTATAGATTTTATTATAGAAGGATATACCATGCAATCAATCCACTTAAACATGTCGTAAATTTAAGTCATGAGGTGGATTCAAAACTTGGTGAGAAAAATTGATAGAATATCACTGAGATACAATATGTAGTCACTCTGATTTTTATTCCACTTGCTTGGTAAAATGTGTGATCAATTGAGAACTTGAAAAAAAATCTAGCATGGTTTATCTGATAGGCTTGCATTCGATCCATTTTCTATGCAGTTGATCTAACCCTTTGTGAAAATTCAATATATTTCCAAGTGGATTCATTCAGTTGATCATATACCCTTACGATTGATCTATTAATCTTATGGCCACTTGAGCACTTAGGAAAATTTCCACTTTTTGACACATGGTTGGTAGTCTAGCTCATCTGGATTTATGGTTGTTTCTAGTCATGGGAAAATTTCAAAAATTACCAAAAAATATTGAACTTTTCATAAAACAAATAATTGATTAGAAATAAAATAAACATGATTTGTGATTATTAAAATAAGGAATTTATATACTAATCCAAAAAATTATTCATAATTTTTACTTTTAAATGTTCAAATTAAATGCCTTATTTGAGAAATTATTTAAACCATATCAAAAGGACCTTTTATAATTTGCATGATAAAGGTTTAAATAATATTAAATATGTAATATTTTCATTATATAAATTTCTTATATAATTAATATGAAATATAAAATGTTTAAATTTTAAATATCATATATTTATGTAAATGTCATATAAAGAATAATATAAAGGTTTTCATATTAGAAATAAATACAAAGTGTTTATGTTTATTTAATTATGGGATGTCCATAATGCATGATTAAATTATAAAGTGTTTATAATTAATTTATAAATGAACCATTCCTAAATTATCATCTCATGTCTAAATTTAAGAAATTTTAATTTATTTAAATTTGTTCCTTACTTTATTCATAGATATAAATTGTTTATATTATGAATGAGTGTATGATTTAGTTGCAAGTTTTAAATCGCTTCTATAAAATATCATACATGAATTTATGAAGTTATATGCTAGGTAAGATAATTGATTTAATATCCTTCTACCTTGAATTTGGATTGTATTAGTTTATGAGCTTGAATTAAAAATTTAATCATAGTTTATACATATTAAGTGTTATAATTGTGATTTAATTTAGGTATATCTTGAGTAAAGAACTAAAATTAAAGGGAATTTAGGCCAAAATTTTTAATGACCATTAATCTATGGGTCATTTATTTTTGAGGAATTTTTAATTTTCATGCAAAAGTAGTGGGCATTTCGAGACTTCAGATTCAGATGAGAATTCTGATAGTTGGAGCACCTGTAGGATGTTTTTTGGATGTTTTTAAGTGTTTTTAAAAGGCTTAAGGGGAGAGTTGGGTGATCAAGGGAAGTTATAACCAATGGTGAAACAATAAAATTGTTACAGTTACCATTGGGTACCTGGTAGGAAGCCACCGAGTACCTGATGAGTGAGGTATAGAGGTTATAGCCCTTGGAGCTCTATTGGGTGTATGGTGGGATACTAGGTACCCAATGGTGGCTATCCAGGTACTCAGTAGGTTCTAGGGTAGTTTTTTTTACTGAGGACACATGACCATTTATAGACATTTCTATTAGACCCCCAATCAGGGGTCTTCTTCTCACATCAACCAAACCAGTAAGGGTCCCCCTTACCTCTCTTTCCCTCCCCCTTGGATCCCTTGATCTAGGGTGGACTATACTTTTTATTTATAGTGTTTTAGAGGTATGAAATTTTCCTCCTCCCTACAATCTTCTCCCTTTTTTATTTCCACTTATTTGTGGTGTCTCGGGGCTAGGGTTTGAGTGAAGATTCCACCAGATCATAGTAGAATCATCCCATTTTGTTGGGTATTTTTAAAGTGGTCGATATGTAAAACCCTAATATTTTATGAAATATATATTTTTTCAAATAAGATTAATTTCTTTGATAGATTTAACTATACGCAACACCGAGTTTTACCAAAACACGACATACTATCAAAATATTATTATTTAATATGATAGTTATCGCCTAACCATTAAAACAGTGGGTATGAATAGGATTAACTAAATTATGAAAACATATGGTTTATAAATGTTTATAAAATAAAATTTTTAGTATCCAATTCATTATAAATGAAAATAAAAACCATTTTAAAATAAAGGAAATCTTTTTTCGAAAAACTATTTTTATGAACACAAACATATTTTACCTTATATTAGGGTGAATTTTTTATATTTTTATTAAAATATTAATTTTTCAATGAATAGTGAAAAATACTGGTTTTTATTGAAAACTATATTTTTTATTTAAATAATGTATAAGGTTAATTTATTTTTAAAATGTGTTTAAAAGTAAAATTAGTTCAATTATATATCTATTAATCCAATTTAGGTTATTGGAATCATTTTCATGTGGAATTTTGATATAAAAACTTTTTAAACTCATGAATATTTTATCTTTGGAAAACCGTTTTCTCATCATGTCTGCAGGTTTAATTTTAAAATAAAATTTTAAACTTATGTGAATGAAATTTGGTAAAATAGTTTAAATATTTTTAATTATCATAAAAAATTTTATATAAAAATTTAACTTAATTTTTGGTCAAAATGAAGATTAAAAATAATAAAAATTAAGCGCCGCAGTTAAGGTTAAAACGACTTTACTGGGGGTTAAACTAAAACGTTAAGGGATAAAATCACATAGAAAATTATCCAAAACCTATTTTATATCCATATTTAGACCTTATAACATATAATGTTTGATAATTTCACATTTTTTATCCTTTTGGCATGTGAAAAACATGGGTACACTTTATTCTTTTCAAAAGTTCAATGTGTGTCCTCTCCCCCACTTATAAAAGGCCACCACCTATTATCCCCTATTAACAATTAAAAAACCATTTTGTTCATCAAATACCTACCCAAATTTATTCCCTAATTACCTCCCCACATTATATAGTCCTCTGTTATATCATAAAGTCAATCTAGGAATTCTTTAGGTTAAATCTAAAGAGTTTTTCCAAAGAAGAGGTAATGTTTTTAACTATGCATTTTTGATTTACTTAATATAAATCCTTCAAATATTATTAAATTATGATAATATAATAACAATAGTATCCCCATATACTGATATGTTATTATGTTTATGGAATAACCTATATACATCTCATCTTCCATCAAATGGGAAACAAAATCGTCGATCGTGTGTACGACAGACTACCGCCTTGCGAACCGATGTTATTTGTTTTCCATCACCACCTATCACAGATGGATATAAATATGGATTTAATATTTATATAATATATTTATGATATTATTATACTTTTTGAATTATAATATTATTAATACCTTCTCACCTCCCATCCCATTGGAAAATAATAACATTACTTGTGCGTATGATAGACTACCACCACATAAACTGATGAGATGTGTTTTTTATTTATGTTTTAATTGGATGGAAATAAGGATATATTAGATAAATAAATATTATATTTGTAAAATAATTACAATTATAGGATTATAATATCACATATACATTCTTACTTTCCAATCCGTGGGAGATATGATAACGTTGTTCGTGTGTATGACATACTACCACCTCGTGAAGTAATGTGATTCATTTTTCACTAACGCTTTGAATGGATGGTAATAAGGGTAAATTTAATGAATATATGTGATATATATGATATAAAAATGATTCTATAAATTTAATATATTATTCACCATTCTTTCATTTCATCCATCGAGAAAATGGTAACAACGTTCATGCGTACGTACGGCCTACCGTCTTCATGAACGGTGTATTTCATTATCCATCTCTAACTTTTATGGATTACAATAAATAAATATATAATGAATATATATGATATTTATATCATGTTAAACATTATTTAATTTTTTTTAACCATGATCAAATTAATATGACCAAAAATACCAAATCAAAACATACATGAAAGACAAATTAGTTATTACTTAAAATGTGATTTTAATAAGGAATTGTTAATAAATGGGTAATAAAAGGTCATAAGTAAATAATATATGGTATTATATATATAATTTTTGTTATTTAATAGATGTATAATTAACCTATATTTATTATATTGAAGGTTCGAACATGTATGAAGGAAGTCAAGACTTAAGGTTAGGGATTTCCATCTCACTTTTTTACTTCTGTGAGACACATACCATATTCACGACACATTTTATATGGTGTATATACTGACATGAATATATTTTATAATTATTCTCCTAAAAATTATTGGGATTTACATATAAATTTTAGTATCTATATCTTATGGGGTTTATGGTTCAAAAGTTACCAAATCGATAAGGTATTTTTATCTCAATTTTTCTTCTTTGGGACATACGTTATGATATGCAACTATATTCTTTTATGAGGTGTATATACATACCATTTTACATGTTATATGATTAATATA
Source organism: Viscum album (assembly GCA_963277665.1). Lineage (NCBI taxonomy): Eukaryota > Viridiplantae > Streptophyta > Magnoliopsida > Santalales > Viscaceae > Viscum > Viscum album. Next base: position 2,798,977 of record OY728122.1, on the reverse strand, counting down.
ATTATATTCATGATATTTATAGTTTCTCTTGATGCTATGATTTAATATATCTTATGATTCAAAAGTCACCAAAGGATCAAGGGTTTGATGTTATAATATCATTGTTCATCAGGATTGTTTATGATTATAAATTAGAGGATGAAATATTATGACCAATCTCTCAAAAAACTCATGAATTTTATTCTCCTATTATTATGTCACAAGAATAAATATTTTCCCTTCATTTTACTCTCTTTATGTACTCATGATTCCAAAATAATGTTTTTAAAGAAAACCAACTTTATTTCTCTCTTCAATCAAAAACCCTTTTTTATTCCATATCCATGTTTTCTAAAAAAATATTTTAAAAAATATTTTAATGTTACTATAGGATTATTTAAAGTCATTTTTACACTAATTTTACTTTTTTAAAAAGTTTTTAAAAGGATTATTCTTATCATTTTCAAAACAATTCCCATTTGTATTTTATCGAAAATATAAAAGGAATAATTATTTTAATGTGCATGAAATTTCCCACTATCATGACCACTCAATGTGTTAAAGCCTCCTTTATAAGTTTCAAAGGTTATTTTCAAAGAAAATTATTTTGAAAACATTTTATGTTTTAGAAAAGTGTTTTTCAAAGTGTAAATAATATTTCCCTCAATAAATGTTTTAAATGATTTTTAAATACTCCTTTATAATTTTTCATGGTTATTATCAAATAAAAGGATTTAAGCAACATTTTATGAATTTCTATTTTGAAAAAGGTGATTTTCAAAGAAATTTTATTTTTCTCAAGAAAATTTTTAAATGGTTTTTAAAGATCCCTTTATAAGTTTTCAAGGTTATTTTTAAATAAAAGGATCTCTACAACATTTTATGAATTTATAGTTTTAAAAATATTATTTTCAAAGAAATGTTATTTTTCTCAAGAAATGTTCCAAGTGATTTTTATTTAAAAATTATTTTCCATCTAATATGATATCCTTTGATGTAACTTATGCTTTACTATGTATATTATTCAAGGACAACTTTTTTATTTTTTCTCTGAATGATTTATATTTATGATGAAAAGATGTTTATGAAACCTATTCCTTTTTCCATGGGTTATATTAGAATGATATGATGAAATTTTTATGAAACCAATTTGTTTTCATGGGTTATGATATGATGAATGTTTTATGATCTTGTGGAACACATATGTCTGATTTTCATTATGTGATGAGTGGGAACAATATATCCCTCCAATACTTTGGGTAATGATTCATGTTCTATGAGATCATAGGGTACACGAGAGGTTATCCCAAGCCCAAAAAGAGGGTACATGAGAGGTTATCCCAAGTATGAATAAAGGGTACATGGGAGGTTATTCCAAGCCTGAAGTAGGTACATGGGTGGTTATTCCAAGACTAACATGTTATGAATGTCTTGTTTGGTATCCATGACATAAGGTTTTCTATACTTATGTGTTTTCCACAACTCTACGTTTTATGAAAATGTTATTATCTCATGACCCATGTTATTTGATTCCTTTATTATGCACGTCATATAAACTACCAATATTTACTCCATCACTCAAGTTTATAATCTATGATATGCAGGGTGTGTTTTTTTTCAAATGTTATTCTCATAATCTCATACACATAAGATCATGTTATATTGATGTCTCCCTTATTTATCCTTATTGAGTATCTAAGCTCACCCTTTCTTATGTTTCCTCTTCCCATGATATGAAGAAAGGTATTATATATGATATGTCTAAGAAGGGTGCTAGTTATGACGAACTTAGTGGTAGATGACGTAGCTTTCTTATAGACCAGTTGTTTATATGTCCAAGTTTCCAAAGGCACTATACCTAAATAATTATGGCATTGATCGTCATGTTATTTAATGAATATTAATCTTATAAGATGTAATATTTATGTATGAATTTTTTTGGGTCTTTACATAGAGGACATCCCAAGATTATGAACACACATTTTCATTCATCTTCACAGTTGAGGTATATTGTCTGGAGAACTTTTTTAAGAAATTAAATTAAATTAAATTAAATTGGTAGATGGATGGGTGTTAGATGACAATTTTTTTTACCATGGAGGTGTTGTGGGTGTTTTGTAGACTTTATACTTGTTTTTGCTTGTGGTTTTGGTGATGTGAGGTTTCCCAATGAGTTATTGGTGATTATGCCTCATTGGGATAAATTTTGTAATTAATTATGATTGTTATAATTAATTTTTAAATTAATTATAAATATTTTATAATTAAATTTCTGACTATTATAGCTGAATTAAGGGCTCATGATATTATCATGGTTTGTTCTGGGCTTGGATGAGGCTCGATGAACATGGATTGAGGATGAAAACACCTATATAGAGGTATGTAGTCGCTATGATACTTAACTATATGCATGATAATGCATAATTGTGCATGAATTCTTGGGGTTTTGGGATTTGGTAAAATGGATAAGGACTGAGAGCACCATAGGTTGAGTAATTAGGAGGCGTTAAGCCTCATAGGATTAGAAAAAGTTATCTATTACCTGATGGTGTATTTAGAATCACCTAAAGGCATTACACTAATGGGGATATATTTTTAGTTGAATTGTGAGAGGTTTATGATAGGTCTCAGGGACCAATGTGGGATTTGGATAGCCTATGTTGGTTATTCCAAGAGATAATTAATATTCAAGAGGGTATTAGGCCCAAGGATAATCGGTGATATGATTTTACATCTCACAAATGGTTGAGAATACCCATTTGAGGGTGGATTGGAGTCTTGATATGTGTTATGAGTGAGATAAGTCCTCCAGGGAAAGATGTAGTGTGTCAGGAGGGTTTTCTCCTGGTAATGAATTGAGATATATCCTATGGGAGATCTATAAAAGGCCAAAACCATTATTTATGGGAGTTTTATTGATGGATTGGAAACATATTACTAAGATTAATTGATGGATTTTTCTTAGAATAGTCCATGGGTTTTGGGGCCATGACATTGCCATAGGAATTGAAAGGGACTTTAGATATGAAATCTTGAGGTCAGGGATAGGTTGGGCCTATAGGTCATGTGTTATTAGGGGGAGAACAATGAGGATTAACACCATTAGATAGAGATTGGGTTGGGTATAAGGAACCTAGTGGATGCCCTCATGGGAAATATGGGGATGCTGATGGGTTTGGCATTTTAAGATTGCATGTTTGAGTTTAGAATATTAATATAAGACTATGAGGCTATGTGGGTGATCTGATATGCTTCGAGATGCGGGCTAGGACATGAGAAAATAGCATTAATTGTGAGTTAGGTACATAGCATGCCAATAGAATGAGAGGATGAATGAGATCTAGGGCCTAGCCATGTGATCCAGGGTGTGCTTATGGGTCAAGATATATTATGAGAAACATATCATGAGTGAGAATATATAGTTCATGGTTTAGTATGAAACCTCAACTTGAGGGAGAGGTTAAAGGAATGAGATGTGATCTGAGGAAAAATATGAGACCTCAACCTAAGTGAGAGGGTGGAGGTATGAGATGTGGTATGGGGTAGAGTATGGACCTCACCTTGAGTAAGTGGGTGGGGGTATGGGATGTGATATATGACGTGGTATGAGAGCTCACCCTGAATGAGAGGGTGGTGGTATGAGACATGTTGTAAGATGTGGTATTGGACCTCATACTAAGTGAGAGGTTAGTTGTATGAGATGGGATATGAGATCAAGGTTTGGTATGAGATCCTACCCGAAGTGAGAGGGTATAGGTTGAGACTTAGTATGATGTGATAAAAGTTTGGTATGGACCCTACTCCGAGTGAGAGGTTAGAGTTCATGATGAGTATGTCACCCTAACTTGAGTTATAGGGTATGGGTCAGGGTTTTTGGAATTAGTTGAATTCTTCTATCATCCTTGGATGAGCTAGATATGGTCGTTTTTTTGTGGTGTACTAGTTAATACACGAGGACCCAATGCGCATTCTTGTATATCGTTTATTATGTTATTTATTTTCCCTGTGCATGCACATGTATACGATGGAATATATTTAGGGAACATGGTGAGACCCTATTGAGATATAATTCTCACACCCCAAATGGTAACCCTACTTGTAATACACTAATATTTTAAAAGGAAATACTATATTCAATAGCGTACAATATATGCAACACTGAGCTTAAACAAATAGTGAAATATTATTATTTAAATGTAACTGTTATAACCTACGCATTAAATTGATGGGTATGAATAGGAATAAATTATTTAATAAATAAATATAAATTTCCTACTAAATATAAATTTAATGAATAATTCTTATGAAATAATTTCTTAACTTTTATTAATGTCATTTTATTGTTCAAAAATATGCTTTCTTCAAAAATGAGTTTTTCTTTCTTTTTATGAGTGAATATTAAAATTATTTTCTAGAATTTATAGAAATTTTATTTGAAAAAATTAATTTAATTTTTTAATTCATCATTTAAAAATCAACTTAAAATTAATTTTTGATAATTTTCTGAATAAATTTATTTTTCAACAAATAGTGAAAAATACAAATTTTTATTGAAAAATATATTTTTATTTTAAAGTATTTACAAATTAAAATTATATTTTGGATAAGTATTAAAATTTAATTAGTTAATTTTGATTTAAAATAATTCAATTATGATTTTTGAAATGGATTTTATACTTGAATTTAGTATAAAAACATTTTATATTTAAAAGTGGAATTCTTTTGAAAAATTGTTTTTCTTTGCATTTTGCATGTTTAATTTTATATTAAATTCTATCAATTTTGTGTGTTGAATTTTTAAAAATGGATTTCATATTTTCAATCAGTGATTCAAAATTTAGTAAATAGGTTCATTTTATGTTTTGGTCTATATGAATAATAAGCTTAGTAATTTTTGTTACCATAGTAAAGGGTAAATTGGGTAATTAATGGTTAAAAATAAAATTATAAGGACTATAAAATTACCTTAACACTTGAATAAATATATTTGGATATATATAACTCAACCATAATCATTAAAAGGTCTAATTTATGACCTTTTGGGGCCACTTGGATGAGATTATGACTTCTATAATATTTTATTTTAAGAAAAGTCAAACTTGTCTCCCTCTTGTTTTTTAATAACTAAAATATTTTTGACATGGGGTTATCTAGAGAAAATACTTGGATATAAATAATATTTTTAAATATAAAGTATTTATATTAGTCCTGGTATTTTTTTTTAATTTTTAGCGAGGAAATAATTGCCTTGAATGCTTACACAACGTCGATGAAGTAATTATTCAATTAATGAAAAAATACAATAAATGATATTAAAAATATTATAATAAATATAATTTGAGATAAATATTGTGATAAAATAATTTTATTTATTACCATGAAATTTTAGGGATATAATAAAATAATTTTTTATAATTTTATATATTCTATTGATATTATTAAAGTTAAAGTAATGAATGTTCTAAAAATTGTCATTATTGATATTTTATAGTAAACAATATTTTATTAAATGATATAAAATACATAAAAATATTATATTCAGAAAGTTTATTAGGATAAGGTTTAAAATATCAACCATGATCCATTTATGTGTATTTGGCCACTTTATATAAACTATATTGACCCGTAAAGAGTAAAAATTCATATTGTTACGGTAAAAGTTAAATGGGTTAAATATGAGTTTTAACCAAAAGATAAGGGTATAAATATAGTCAAAACTTATCTAATTTTTATTTTATGATATTATTTATACCCATAATAATATTATAATATAAATAACTCACTTTTTATCCATTTTTAATTGAATATTAATTTATATTAATTTCATATTTGAAGAAATTCCAAGATTGCCCCTCCTATCTCTTATAAAAGGGAACCTCTTAATCTCAATCATTAACACTTCAAAACCCATTTGGATTGAAAAAATATTCCCAAATACATTCCTATAATCCATATCCTCATTATATAGGCCTTATTTTAGTTATAAAACCAACCTTATAAGGCTTAAGGTGTTAATCAAAGGATGTTTTCCAAAGAAGAGGTATAATTTTTATCCGCCTATTTTAGTTTTGTTTATTTTTACACATCTTTAAAATATTACTAAACCATAATAAAATAATAAAACAAATATAATACATATAATTATATTTAATTATGTCAAAATAATAACCTATATCATCTCCAACTTCTCTCAAATGGGAGAATAATTCATCGTTCATGTGTACGGTGGATTACTACCCTACGAACTGATGTAATTTGTTTTCCATCACTGTATCTCATGATAGTTTATAATGTTGAAATTAAGGTTTATATATAATATTAATGAAATATTTATCATTATTAAAATATAATATATCATTTATATTCTTACCATTCCATACACTAAAAATGACAACGTCGTTCGTGCGTACGTGTGGACTACCACCTATGTGAAGCGATGTGATTTGTTTTTCATCACCACATCAAATGTATGATATATATATATATAAGTATATTTAAATAAGGAATATGATATATATTATATCATGATCATTATTTAAATTTAAAATAATACTTATCTTCTTTCCATAATGATCGTTGCAAAATGGAAACATTACTCATGTGTACATACAGCCTACCGTCTCCATGATTATAACACAATTCATTTTTCATAATCATATTTAATGTTTACATTTAAAAATATAATTTATGTATAAAAAATTATAATTATTTCATGATTATTATTCTTTATATGATAGAATAATGACCTCTTTGACCATAGTCAACCTACTGAAGTCATTATGGACTTATGAAACAAATATCATCAAAACTTCCTACATAAACTTAAATGATTATGTAACTATATATAACATGTAAATAAGTGATAGAAAAGGAATAATAAACTTAAAAAATGTTCTTAAGAAATTATAAATTAACCTAAGTTAATTATTCATGATGGTAAAGAACGTACATGACAAATTTGACTCAAGGTAAGAGTTTCTCCTCTCACTTTTACTTCTGTGAGACATATGCCATATTCACCAATTATTTATTTTTTTGTGGTGTATATACTACCCATTTTATATATTATATCATGAATATATTTTTATTCATGATATTTAATGTTTCATTTTAATTTATTTATTTCATGGGGCTTACAATTCAAAAGAAACCCAAATAGTAAGGGTTTATTTCACAATCTCATAATTATTAAAGATTGTGTATTTTAAGTCTCAACTGAGGAATATTTCTATAACATGTCCATGTTTTATAAAATTATTTTCAAAAATGTTTTTAATATTCTGAAATTATTTTTTAAAGTAATTTTTACCCATGTTTTACTTTTCACAAAATGTTTTAAAAAGGAATCTTCCTGTCATTTTCTGAACAAAATAAATTTTGAAATTTCTTACCAAAGTGTGAAATGAATGTTTTTTAAACTTATATAGAATGAATAGAATTTCCAAACATCATGATGACTAAATGATTTGAAGCTTTCTTTACAAGTTTACATGGTTTTTTTAGGAAAAGAAAGCATTAAAGCCTCAATAAAACAAAAAAAATTACAAGAGTCTGAAGGAGGGGATTTTACATTTGTCTCTATTAAGAATACTGAGAAAATCCTCATCAACAATGGTCAAATGAACACCAGAGGCTTCAGAAATACCTTGATTTGCAAGCCTATCAGCAAGAGAGTTGGCTTCACGGTAAACATGTGTGATGATAAAGCTCTTTGAGGCAAGAGTGTAAAGATATTTGATCCACTTCAAAGTAAGTTTCCAGGCAAGATGGATCTGATTCTTTCTAACAGCTTGCACAATAGTAGAGGAATCACTTTTGAACCAGATATTATTCCAATTTCTTTGATGAACCATCTCCACTGATTTTATTAGTGCCATCATCTCAGCTTCAAGGGAAGTGGCATGACCACAAGAGCCATAAAATCCTTCAAGCAAGTCACTATTGTGGTCTTGGAAAACAATACCATAACCAGCTGGTCTAGGGTTGCCCTTTGAGGCACCATTAAGGTTGCATTTGATCCAACCTGCAAAGGGGGGAGTCCAAAAAATTTCCATAGTGCCCATAGGTTTGGGAAAATTACCTGACAGATGAAGCTTTGTCAAGACTGCAAAGTCTTTGATAGAGTTGTGACATTGTTCAGTGTGAAACTGATTTGACTTTGATTCATTGCAAGAATATTAGAGATGGAAACATTGTGATTGAAAGTGGCATTTTCATGCCTACATTTGTTCCTGCCTCTCTATAGAGTGTGAAAAGTTTCAGCACAAGCGACAAGGAAGAGAATATGAATATTCTTGCAAAACCATTCTTCTGAAATTAAGTGCAGAAAATATGCAATGTTGTCAACATGTGGTATTGAGATGCCAAAGAGATCAAAAATAAAGATCCAGATTGATGCAGCGGTTTTACAAGAAAGGAATAAATGGTCCAGGTCATCTCTATGTTGGTGGCACAAATCACATCTTGAGCATAGAGAGATACCAATCTTTTGAAGGTTGCTGTCTATTGGTAGTTTTTGCAGGTGAATTATCCAGAGAAGAGTGAACCGAGAGGGTTGTACCTATCTTCTGAATTTCTAGACAGCATTGGAAGGAGTGCCCTATATTAAATGGTTGTAAAAGTGTTTAGAGTCAAGAAGTCCATTTGCACTTGGTTCCCATACGATGATATCATCAGAATTTATAAAGTCACATGAATTAACAATTCAAACAATGTGGGTAGGAAGATTGTTGTTTAGCTCAAGCTGATCAAAAATAGAGGAATCTAAATCAACATCTAAATTTTCAGTATTTATACTCTCAATTAATGGAGTCACTGTCCAGTTATCCCTCCAGAATTTCAGCTTGGAGGAGGCATTCACCAACCAGTGGGAGTGGCCAGTGATCTTTTGAAAAATCTTTTTCAAACTAGGCCAAACAGATGATTGCATGTATGTAAACTTTCCATCAATTAATCTAGTAAGGATTCTTACTCTAAGAAAATCAAGAGATGATGATTTTCCATTAATAATTCTCCAAATAAATTTAGCTTGAAGGGAATGATTAAAGAGCTCAATATTCTTAATCCCAAGTCCCCCCATAGTGAGAGGTAAACAAAATTTAGTCCATGGAGCAGTGATAATTTTCCTTTCAAGAATGCTGCCACTCCAAACAAAATTCCTCATAAGGGAATTGAGAATCTTGATTGTAGAAGCAGGCCAGGAGTACACCATAAAAGAATAAACAATTTTGGAAATGATCACATGTTTGACTAATCAAATTCTTCCCACCATAGAAAGAGTTTTTCCTTTCCAATTGGAGAGGGTTCTCCTAACCTAACAAACCACATCAGTAAAGTAGGTGGAGCGCGGTCCGCCTATGAACATTGGGACTCCAAGATATGTGAAAGGAAAGGAACCTTCTCTGATACCCAGACTCTGAATCATACAATGCTTCCTGGATTCTGAAATATTTTTCCCAAAGAATATGAAGGATTTATTTCATCTTACCTCCTGTCCAGAGACAAGATCATAGTGATGGAGGATGGATTTGAGATTCTGAATCTTTCTTTTACTACCCTGAGTAAAAATGATAATGTCATCTGCAAAGAGATGATGTGAGGGGGCATAATTACCTCAGTTATCTTGAAGAAATTTCAGATTCCCTTTTTCAACATTGTGAGTAATCAGTCGGATGATATAATCTTCTGTAATGGCAAAGATAATAGCAGATAAGGGGTCTCCTTGCCTTACTCTTCTATATCACTTAAAATAGCCTTCAGGTGATCCATTGATAAGAATGGAGATATAGGCTGAGCTTATCAAAGTATAAGACCACTGTATAAAGGTCGGGTGAAACCCAAACTTATGCATAATGTTACCAATGAAGTCCCAATCAATGGTGTCAAAATATTTTCTGATGTCCAATTTGAGGGCAATACTCCCTCCTCATGTAGGTTTTTGAAGAAGGTTCACACATTCAGATGCATTGAAGATACAGTCTTGAATTATTCTGCCTTTAACATATCCAAACTGATTCTAGGAAATGATTTTATCAGAGATACATGCAATCCTGTTAGCCAAGATCTTCATGAGGATTTTCTGTATAGTATTAATCAGGGCAACAGGTCTGAATTGATTAATATCACTGGAATTATCTACCTTTGGAATTAAGGAAATTAATTGTGCATTGATTCCATGAATTTGTGATCCATTAGTAAAAAAATACTTGACCAGCCTGCAAACATCTTCTTGGATAATATCCCAGTAAAATTGGAAGAAGTGATTGGTGAATCCATCAGGCCCAGGAGAACTGTCTTTTTTAAGCTCGAGGACAAAATTCCTTATTTCAATATCAGAGGGTACTCTGATTAGTATTGAGTTGTAATCATCACTAACAAGGGCAGGTATAATGCCATACAAGAGTTCCCCATTTTGTTTAGGTCCATTGAATAGGTTCATATAGAAAGAGACAATGCAATTCTAGAGACTTTGATGGTCATCAAGAATAACATCTCCATATTTGAGAAGAGAGAGTATCATACTAACTTTTTTTTCTCCTTTGTATGGCATTAAAGTACTTAGTATTTCTATCACCATCCGTAAGCCACTTAACTTTATACACTTCCTTTTGAATATTGTCTCTGAGAGTAATAATATTTTTGAGGTCTGAGGAGATCTTAGCTTCCTGTCCATCCAGGCATGAAAAATCAGAATTGGTCATTGATTGTTGAATTCCATGTAAAGTGTTCTCAAGAGAGTCAATTTCCTGGTCAAGGAGGCTGTATCTATCTTTACTCCAATGTTTCATCTTAATCTTGAGACATCGAAGTTTAAAAACACAAGATAAAGGATGATTATTTTCCCCAATGCTCCAAGTATCACTGACCAATGTGGAACATTTAGGAAGAGTAGTCCAAGCATTGTTAAACCTAAAGGGGAGAGGCCATCTCTCACTTTTTCCAGTAAAGTTAGACATGATTGGGTGATGGTCAGAGTTATGTTTGGAAAGATTCACATAAGATATTTTCCTCCAATTATCCAGCACTTTATCATTAATAAAGGCACAATCAATTCTACTAGCTCTCATGCCATTAAGATGTTTCCTATACCAGGTGTACTTGGCTCCGAGCAGATTAAACTCAATCAGATTTGATTTTTCAACACATAGTCGAAAGTTATCCATATAAGAAATAGTAGAAGAATGTACCAGCCTTTCATCAGCCTGGAGAATAACATTAAAATCCCCTATAATCAGCTAAGAATCATCAATGCTGTGTGACAGATTAGAGATGTATTGCCTGAAGTCCTTTCTGACTATATAATTATTGGAAGCATAAACTATCGAGCAGAATAAATCTTGAGCCTGGATAGTGAATTTTCAGGTAATAATTTGTGCATGAACAGATACAAGAGTGAGATTGAAAACCCTACTGTGCACCAAGATCCAAAGCCGATCGTGATGGTCATCATGTACAGAGTGGAACAGTGTGTAACCGAGTTTATCAAGAAGAGAGACAGAACTGGTATCCTTTGTCTTTGGTTTAGTAAGTCTAATGAAATCAGGTTTATGTTTAGTCACAAGAAGCTGAAGGGAATTCAAAGTGCCAGAGTTAGCTATGTCTTGGCAGTTCCAGAAGAGAATCCGCATTATAGACTTTTGTTGTGGTTGAACCCCTTTTTCTGCAGGCTATAACCAACCTTAATCCTTTGAGATATTCTTAGCTCAATGCTTTTGGAGGCGTCTATATAAGCAGACTTTTCTGGAGTGGTTTCATCATGAGTGATAGCTAAATTAAGTATATCTCCTCTGGGGTTTGCATCCATGTGCATTTCTGAACAGATCTGAGAGTCATCTTGCTTAGAATTCTACTTGGACTGAAATGAGACATCATCAACCTGTTTTAAATTCTGCTCAGACAGAAGTGAGATACCCTGATTTCTCATAGTATGTTCCTCTAGAGATGTGCCCTTGGTAGTTTGATCAGATCCAATTTTTAACAGGGAAGTGTGAAGAATTTGGTCAGAGGTTAGAGAAATATTCTCTAGCTCAGATTGACAAGTGTCCAGCACTTCAAAGAGTCTTGAGTTGATCAGATCGAGAGTAAAATCCTCATATTGCTGGTTAAGAACAGTGTTAAAAATGTCATTCGAGAACTCTAGCTGTTCTGGATGAGCGCTGCTATCATCCTGTAATTGAATAGTGTCTCCAGGAGCTAGTCTCTTTGCAAGTGAGTTAGTATGGTCTTCCTCTTCATCCATGTCAGCCCAGGCCTTGTTGGATCCTGCAATCTGTGCATTAACATGCATGAAATTATTAGAGTCTTTTTTAACATATTGTTTAGCAAGAACAAGTTTCTTTCTAGGAGCATCTTTCCAGGAATTCTTTCTTGAAGCTGTATTTGTGGTCCTTTGAACAATGCGACACTGATCAATGAAATGGCCTACCTTCCTGCAATGCTCACAATACTTAGTCAGGTTTTCAAATTCTAAGTAGATGTCAATAAAATGGTCATTAACATCCATTAGAACACGTTCAGGAGGCAGAGACTCTATATAAATTTCAATCAGCACTCTGGTAAAGAAGCCAAGATCCCCATTGATATTTCTTTGATCAATCTTCAAAGGCATGCCAATTCCTGAAGCAATATCATTCAAGATTTTTGGATGCCAGTAAATCCATGGAAGGCCATGGATTTTTTTCCAAACCTAAGCAATAGACTGCTTCTATGTGAACGAATTAAAATTTGGATCCCATTCGGAGAGACAAAAGAAACCTGGTTTCAAATTGAGAGATCCAATTCGCCAGGATTGATTCAGGTCATCTTTCTTCTCTAGAATAATATGGAAAAAACCTTTTCCAATTGGAATTAAGCACCATAAAGAGAAATTCCAACAAGTTAAAATTATCTATTTGAGATCAGAGTAAGACCAAGGCTTAGTGCCCTTCTCATAAGATACTCGTCCAAGTGCAGAAAATTTGAAAACCTCCAAGCACTGCTTGACAGCTTCAGGATCTGCAGTGATCATAATTGCACCCTCTCCAGTCCTTTTAACTATTGGCATCCTGACCTAAGTTTTCTCAGGATGAGAAGACCCTGCAAGGGATTATGCAAAAGAAATTCCCTTATTTTCATTAGCCTTAGTACCCAAGGCATTCTCACTCTTTTTGTGTGGAAGAATAGGTATCTCCCAGTCAGGATTAAACGATTCCATTGCATTGGATCTAAACTAGAACTCAATTTGATGTCCATATGAGAAGGCTACATTTGAATCGGTCTTCACGCGCGCTCCCATACTCCCTCCAAGTTTACAAGGTTATTTTCAATGAAAATGGTTTCTTTATTTTAGGTGTAGATTTAGATTTTAAAAAGTGATTTTAAATTTAAAAGGTTATTTTTCTCAAGAAGGTTTTAATGATATTTTAATGGTATATATATTCATAAAAAACAATAGTCTGTGATTCTACATATTATTTTATAGGGTTATGATCCAATTATACCATCTTTATTCTTTCTCTGGATGGTTTATGTTTATGATGAATAAAATAAATGTTTATGAAACCCATATTTTCCATGGGTTATGCCATGATGAAATGTTTATGAAACCCATTTATTCTCATGGGTTATGATATGATGAATGATTTATGATCTTGTGGAATACATACATATGGTTTTAATTATGTGATAGGTGAGAATTATATCTCTCTCCAATGTATTGGGTAAATTATTATATCTTATGAGATTGTTATGGGAAACAAGTTGATGTGATTGATCCTTTATGGGAAACAAGCTGATGTGATCGATTCATTATGGGAAATAAGTCGATGTGTTTGGTATGTTATGGGAAACATGTGTTGATGCCTGATCTGATGATCTAGGTATTTAAACTTGACATATGAAATTATTTCTATATTTATGATGACACCACACACATTTATGGCATGAAATTATGGTCTATGATTGAGTTATGATGAATTCTCATTCTTATAATTCATGGATTTTGAAAAGTTAATGTTTTATGTCATAACTCATGTTTATGATATTTATCATATTCGGTATGAAATTTTTATGTAATGTTTATGATCTTATAACCTTAAAATTATCTTATGCTTTCATAAGATTGTCGATTGATATCTCCCATACTTATCCTTACTGAGCATCTGAACTCACCCATTATTCTGTTTACTTTTCCTAGTTTATGAATAATGATGCAAAATGATTTGTGTTTATAAAGGTTTTATTTGTGATGAATTTTATGGGAGATATGGAATACTTAACATAAAGTATAAAAGGATTGGTATTATGGGAGATGATGCTGATATTTGTGAACCAGTTATTCATGAACCGAAGTTGTTAATTTTTTTCTTAATTCTCTAAAACTCTATACCTAATAGTTCCTTAGGTATGTAAGTGATACAATATTTAATTTTGATGTTGTAAGTTTTTTTTATGGAAAAAATTAGGTCACATTTATCAGTATCAAAGCTAGAAATGTAAAGTTAATGTTTTTAGAACTGGATCTGGGAGTGTGGGTTTCAGGGTGTTGTAGTAGGTATCAGAAAACTGTTTAGATAACTTTGGGGATTAATATGTTTCTTTAGAAGTTTTTTTAAGAGTTATGGATACCATTATGATTATGTAAGTTTGGTGTTGACTATAATTTTAGAGTCTTAGATACCCCTTTTCAGGTTTTAAGTGATAGAATTTTAAGGAGGCTAATGATATTTTAGGACATGTATATGTAAACCTTAGGTTTGAAATGAAGTATTATTAGAGTAAGAATGCATTTACATTTTTTTGGATATAATGTTTAAAGTTATTTATAAGATTTAGGCTTTATATGGTATTTTATTTTGAGGTAAGTATGGTCTATTACATTTTTGGGATGAAAAATGAAAGGTATGGGATAACCTTTGAGGTTAAAAAATTTCTTTAATGTGGAATATATTAAGTTTATTTTTGTAAGAACCTGGTTTTTGCTACGAAAGACTTTGAAATATTCTTGATGATATTCCAGAGCAGTGCCTTCAGACGGCGTGCGATTCCGAGCCCTGGAGTGGCCGGAGTTAAATTTTCAGTGCGTTCACACTGAAAATGCTAAATAAATGAGATAACTCCCAAACAGAGTTCCGGATCAGAGATCCGAGTGTACGGATGGGTCCAGAATGAGGTTTTTACTCTAGGAACGACATAAAGTATGTCGGCACGGGACGTTTGGACCCCTCGCTCGCTTTCGGAACGTTAAACGGATAAATTAATTAATTAATTTATTCGTTTAATGTTGAAACTCAAGTATCTCTTAAACGGTGAATCGGATTGGGAAACCGAGGGCACCGTTGAGTTCGTAGTGTGTCGTTTACCCTAGGAGGGGTATAAGTTTCTCGGGCACGGGTTGTTTGTGAAAAATGGCTCCAGGGGCGTTTTCGTAATTTAGTGACTTCGGACGTTAAATTTTATAACTTTTGAACGGGGTCTCGGATTAAAATTCCGAGACGGCCGTTGTGCTTGGGAGGTGGTGTTTACCCTAGGGGAGGCTTAACCTTGACCCCGTCGGGGGTTTCAGATGCGAGTCTTTTCGGGGGTTTTAAATTAATTAAAACATTAATTAATTTATTTAAACCCCCCCTCCCCCTTCTCCCTTGAACCCCCTGGAAAAACTCCTCTCCCTCTCCTCCTCCACCTCCGGTGAGGGCTCCGGCGAGGTAGCTCCGGCAAGGCGGCGGTTCGGCGGCGAAGCTCCGGGCAACGCCCACGAGGTAGGATCTTGTTGCGTTTTCTTTCCCACACCTCCTTTGAACCTAAATTTTACATTCGAATTGTTGTTGGATTTTTGAACAAACCACATAAATGTGTAGCAGAGTTTTTCCTCTTTCCATCGCTTGTTTCGGTTGGTAAATCCGAGTTTCGGGGACCCCGAAATCATCCGCCGAAGATTGCGGGTTTAAGGCTGTTTTCCGGTGGTTTTTTGGGCGTTCCGGCGAGGTATCGCGGCGGTCCGGCGAACCAGCGCGGCGGCGAGGCATCCCGGTGGTGGTCCCGGCTTCAGGCGGCTGGAGGTGGCGAGCTCCGGCTCCAGGCTGCGATGGTGGGTGCGTCTCGGCAGCGGGGCAGCGCGGCGGAGGCGGCTGCGGACGGCGGCTTCAGGCGGGCTCTCGGGCGGCGCCGGCGTAGCGCGAAGGGGAGGAGGGGCCGCGGGGTGCGCGACCCCGCGTGCGGCGACCGCGACCCGCGTAACGCGGGTCGCTGTGGAGGAAAAACGGACCGGCCGTCAAGGCCGGTCGGTGGCGACAAGCCGCGGCCAGCTGGCCGCGGCGGACCGAACCAGACCCGCGGCCGGGCCGCGGGCCGGTCCGGCCCAAGGGAGTTTCCCCTTTGGAATTTCCAACGCCCGTAGCTTTCGCTACGGGCGTCCGTTTTGCGCGCCGTCAGCGGCATCGCAGACCTTGCGTCGAGGGGAATGTTTTGAGATAGTTTTGGGAATTTTTAATTCCCGAAACGAGGGGCCGCAGAGGCGCGACGTGTCTTTAAGTGGACGAGCGTTTTTCCCGAGATTCTTGTTTTGGACGGAGTGGATGCGTCCGACGTCCGTTTTAAGCGCCGTCAGTGGCGTTGGAACCCTGGCGTCGAGGCGGAGGTTTCCAGGGTGGTTCTGGGCATTGAAGCTGGAGTTGAGGCGTGGGCCCCACGGCCCGTCTTTTGAGCTGTGTGCAACTTTTAGCGACTTTTTCACCGGACGTCCGTTCGGGGCGTGCGAGCAGTCGATGTTGGGTGTTTTTTCGAGGGCATCGCATTGGTGCAATCCGCCCACTGTGATTCCGCACGATGGTGCGGGGCCCACGAGGGTCGTATGGGCGTCGACGGTGATTTTCCATCTTAATCACCGGGCGACCATTTTGGACAAGTGAATAGTCCATCTTGTGTACTTTTTCAAGAGGATCGCAATGGTGTGATCCGTTCGTTGAGTTTCGGGACCGGGATGTGGGTCCCACGTGGAGCTGCTCGTGTGCGGTGCGCCAGAACACATCTTTTTCTCCGGATATCCGTTGCACTCAAGTGAGTAGTGCTTTTGACGTGTTTTCCCTAGGGGGTCGCATTGGTGCGATACACCCGACTGTTCTCGGGGCCGAGACTCGGGATCACGGGGTGCCGTTCGGGCGTGAGGCGGTGTTGGTGACTTTTCCGTCGGATATCCGTTGGAGGCGAGTAAGTAGTCGATCTCGCGTGTTTTTCTACGAGGATTACAACGGTGCGATCCGTTTGGTTGTGCGGAGCCTCTTGCGTGATATTGTTAAATGTGGAAGCATGGAAGGTGCTCCAGTGGTGGTTCGCCCTACCTTGTTTGTGGCGGACCCTTGGCGTGTGATCGCGCACTCTTGGGAGAGTGATGTAATTGGTCCACGAGACGTGGTTGGCCGTGCCTGGGCCTTCGAGGTGGAGTTGTTACGTCACGCCTTCGCGTTGACGTTGGGTGCCGTGTGCACGATAGCCCTTGGGCTGGAGACGTGGTATACTCTGGGAGTATATGAGAGCGCTTGGAGGTACGTGTGGTTCGTACTTGAGACGTTCATGCGCTTGGTTGGGGTTGACTTGGGGCCACACGTCATGTGGACCCCACGTGCATGCCGTGTTCTGCTTTGCGTACTTGGACCTCTCGCGGTGTAGAGGGTCCCTTTGTGCTCATTTGTTTGGTTAGCAGGGTGGAGTGTATTTCCCTTGGCTTTGTGCTCGTTTGTTTGACCAGTAGGGTTGAGTGGTCTCCCCCTCGTTTCGTTCTCGATGGATTAGCCAGTAGCGGTGCTAGTGACACCCAGTGCTGGAGCAGACGCTGCACCTATTTTGGGTGAGTTGTTCTGGATTTGGGAGGTTGCGCGATACCCACTTCGTGTTCGGTTGGCCATTGTTGTACCCTCCAGTGGATATGGCCAGAGCAGTTATGAGTTTTACCCTCCAGCGGGGCTAGGCAGTGGGTTACTCATCAGCTTCTTAGGGTCTACCCTCCAGCAGAGACTGGGCAGTGGGTCACCTAACGCTCTTAAGGTCTACCCTCCAGCAGAGACTGGGCAGTGGGTCACCCGACGCACTTAGGGTCTACCCTCCAGCAGAGACTGGGCAGTGGGTCACCCGACGACCTCTTAGGGTCTACCCTCCGGCAGGGCTGGGCAGTGGGTCGCCCGTCGTCTAGTTCCAGGTCTACCCTCCAGCAAGGCTGGGCAGTGGGTCGCCTGTCGACTTATTCTAGGTCTACCCTCCAGCGGGGCTGGGCAGTGGGTCACCTGATGATGTATTAAGGTCTACCCTCCAGCGGGGCTGGGCAGTGGGTCTCCTGTTGATGTATTATGGTTTACCCTCCAGCAGGGCTGGGCAGTGGGTCACCCAGTATCTTATTATGGTTTACTTTCCAGCTGGGCTGGGCAGCGGGTTGCCTGATGATGTATTAGGGTTTACCCTCTAGCAGGGCTGGGCAGTGGGTCACCCGATATCTGGTTACGAATTACCCTCCAGTAGGGCTGGGCAGTGGGGACACCGGTTGGCATTCTAGACTCAGTCCTCTCGACTAGGCTAGTATGTGGCTGACCTCCGTAATGACCGGAGCGGGACCCTTGGTTACGGGTCAGTGTTGTGATGACTTTGGCTTTGAGGAGACCTCTCGACTGCGGGGTAGTGACGAGTTGTGGTTTGACGTTCCCCCAGAACTCTCAAGTACGAGGGGCGCTTTCCCCACCGAGACGCTTTCTTGTGACGCGATCTAAAACCGTGCGGGCGAGTTAGTGCCGCCCAAAGTAGATAGTGTCGAAGTGCGGTGATTGATCCCCTTGGCTTGTGGTTTGGGGCAGACGTGCGGGATGCTGGGCATCGATGGTGTTACTTCTGGGACTGTTGTCGACTCTTTTCTTGGGCTGAGCTACGGGACGGAGATCCCCTTACGACGTTGTTCGGGCTTCTTGTTTGAGCATATGGACAAGTATATACCTTGTTTCCGGTACCCACTTCTTGGGTTTGGTTACTATCCTTCCTGGTGAGGCGAAGACGCGCATGGTATGCCACGTGCTTTCCGTGTCTAGCTTCTCATGGTTGGACGAGTATACTCTCCTGCTATAGGTAGCGAAGACTCGACAGGAATTTCATCTTCTCACCGTTTCTAGCTCCTTGTGTTTGGACGAGTCTACCTTGTTTTCTCTTGTTGGGTTGAGCTGGACTCTTTTCTTCACTTTCAGTTGTACTTATCTACTTTTCTTGTTCGCTCTACTGCTCACCCTTCAGCACATCCTTTGTTTCTCCCTCGAGCCTTCGGGGTATCCTACTGAGTATTTTTATACTCACCCCTTCTTGGGCTTTGCCCGCACTTGGTGTGCCCTTGCAGACGATGAACAGGTGGAGCGTGGCTTCAGTGGAGCGTAGGCGCTTGGGAGCTTAGACCGCGTGCGGTGGTTGTGGCCGGGTTCCAGGTGGGAGACCCGTCAGCTGTTTCTTTTTGTTTACCTGTTGCCGGGTTATGGCACTTTCTGGTTGGGCGCGTGTTTTGCCCCTTTTTCCTTTTCAGCACTTTACTTGTATCTTTTAGAGATCGATGCACATTGTGGTTATTTATAGCAGTTGCCCTTTTTCTTTACTTGTCTTTTCTTTTACTCTGCACTTTTACATTGAGTGTGCTGCGTGTGTGTGTGTACAGGTACTTAGGCAAAGGCCTCCCCGAGTTGTTGTGCCTTCGGCGCTAGTCGCCAGCCCCTGGCCTATGGAGGCGGGCTTGGGGTAGTTGCGGCTCGAGCCCGGGTAGGGTCGGGTCATGACAATTTTTGAGGAAAAATTTTAAATTTCTGGGAATTTTATAAGGATTATATTAATATAGTTAAAAAACGATAACCCACAGGTCGGGCAACAAACCATCACATCCGACAAGGCTGCAAGGTTTGAACCCACAACTAAAGGGTGACAAGGGCACATCACATACCACTAGCCTATGTGATGTCCTGGTTGATATGAAATTATTTTTCATTATTTAAAATTTCTATCAAATAAAAGTTAAGTTCATTTTGGGAACATTTTTTTATCGTATAGATAACCATGGGATAAGAAATTGATTTGATGTTTAGTGTTTGATGTTATTTTATAATACGTTCACTATATTTGGAACCCTATATGATTAATGTAAATGAAATATTATGGAATTTTATTTGAGGAAAAAAGGTTGAATTTTTATTTGGTGGAATATATGATTTTATTGTGTATTTATGGCGATTTATGTTATTTATGGAAATGATTAGAATATCTTGGATATTATATGCCTAGGACGTGCACATTTTGGGAGATACAAGCTAAATTTATCTTGGAAGACTATGTGATCAAATCCTTATGATTTTAGGGTTTCAATATTAACCTGGAATATTTTGAGAAGTTTTAAAGATAGTTATTTATTAAATTATCTATGTTTAACTTTGTATATTACTATTTAATTTTGGAGATTATGTTTGTTTTCCTTATATGAAGGTTAATTATTTTTGGGAATCATCTTATTATGTGCTAACCATTTTGGTTTTTGTTAATGCCTAAAGATAGGAGGAATATATTATTATTATTTTTTGGATTATGATATCCATAAAAAGTTTATTTTAGTGCTTCATGCATGAAAAATTCATCTTAAATACTCATCATTTGGAGAAATGGATGAGATTGTGGTGGAAATTGATTAATGGATGAAAATCTACTAGTCAAGTAAGTATATTTACTAATGTTATTAGCATATAAAGTAAATTAATTCCTCAAATCTATGGAAAGGATCTTGAAATTAAAACATTATCTGTTTACCTTTATTACCAAGAAATCAATAGCATTTTAACCCATCACAAATTTATGTCATTATGATGGTTAAATTTCTCATGACTATGGTCTCTGTCAATCTCTATTAGTCCTTGGGTTTTAGTTTTCTCTTTAATATCCATGTTTTAAATTTCCACCAGTGTTTTAATACATGTAAAACTAGTTATGTGTTATTATATATTACCTTTATACTTCCCTTTCTCTCTTTTAAAGTGGAATTTTTATTGACCCTTTTTACGATGTGAGATTTCAATAAAGGTATTTTGAAAATCAACCCCCTGGTTTCTAAGACTGAGTTCAAATCGTGAGGATGAAATTTATTAAATTTGTGTGTGTGTGTGTGGGTGGGGGGGTATAATTTAATATATTTATATTTTAAAATTAAAGAATATTTCAATATCATACATGATACACAACATTGAGCTTAAACGAATAACAAAATATTATTATTTAAATGTGACCATTATAACCTGACCATTAAATTAGTGGGAATGAATAGGAATAAATAATTTATAAAATAAATATAAATTTAATAATCAATATAAATGTAATTAATAATGTATATGAAATTATCAATTAATTTTGATTAAAGTTTTTTATTCTTAAAAAATGCGTTTTGTTCAAAAATGAGTTTTTCTTGCTTTTTATGAGTGAATATTAAAATTAATTTCTATAATTTATAAAAAATATATTTTAAAAAATTAATTTTAGTTTTGAATTCATCATGTTAAAATTATACTAAAATGAATTTTTGAGAATTTTTTGAAAAGATTGATTTTTCAATGAATAGTGAAAAATACTGATTTTTATTGAAAACAATTTTATTATTTTAAATTATTTACAAAGTCAAATTATATTTTCTATTAGTATTAAAAAATAATTAGTTACATTTTATTTTAAATAATTCAATTATGATTTTCTAAATGCATTTTATACTTCAATTTAATATAAAAACATTTTATATTTAAAAAATATTTTTTTTAAAAAATATTTTTTGTTGCGCTTTTCTTGTTTAATTTTAAATTAAATTATGCCACTTTTTTCTGTTAAATTTTTAAAAATGGATTCCATATTTTTAACTAGTTATTCCAAATATATTAAATAGTTTTATTTTGTTTTTTTTTCAATATGAATAGAAAACTTAGTAATTTTTTTACTACAATAAAGGGTAAATTAGGTAATTAAAGGCTAAAAATAAAATGATAAGAACTATAAAATTACTTTAACACTTGGATAAATCTTATATTATGCTAATATATCATCCATAGTCATCAAAATTTTGAATTTATGACCTTTTTGGGACACTTGGATGATATTATGACTTTTATAATATTTTATTTATAGAAAGGTCAAACATGTCACCCTCTTGCTTTAAAAAACTTAATATTTTTAACATGGAGTTATCTAGTAGAAATGCTTGAATATAAATATTATTTTGAAATATAAAGGATTTATATTCATCATGGAAATTTATTTTTAATTTTAGTGAAGAAATAATTACCTTAAATTCTTACACAATGCTGATGAAGTAATTATTCAATTAATGAATAAATAAATAAATAATATTAAATTTTTTATAATAAATATAATTTGAGACATATAATGTGATAAAATAATTTTATAGATGAAAATTACATGCTAGGGATATAATGAAATATTTTTTTTCTAATTATATATATATTTTGACATTATTAAAGTCAAATTAATGAATAATTATAAAATTGACATTATGGATATTTTATAGTAAATAATATTTTATTAAATGATATAAAATTACTAAAAATATTAAATTATAAAAAGTGGTTAAGATAAGGTTGAAAATATAAAACATGGTTCATTTATGATTTTTGGTGATTTTATAGTAACTATATTATCCCTCAAAGAGTAAGAAGTCATGTTGTCATGGTAAGAGTTAAAAGGGTTAAATAGGGGTTATAACTAAAATACAAGGGTAGAAATATAATAAAAAATTATCTAATTTTTATTGTATGATTTTATTTAGACTCAAAAATCAAATTATGAACTAAATAAATCACTTTTTATCCATTTTAATTGAATATTAATTTATATTTATTTAATATTTTGAGAAATTCCAAGAGTGCCCCTCCCCTCTGTTATAAAAGGGCACCTCATATTCTTGATCCTTAACACTTAAAAACCTATTTTTGGCTAATATATACCCAAATACATTTTTATAATCCATACCCTCATTACATAGGCCTTATTTTAGGAAGAACACAAACCTTAGAAGCCTTAAGTTGTTAATCAAAGGAGTTTTTCCAAAGAAGAGGTATAATTTTTATCCACTTGTTTTAGTTTTTATTATTCTTCCACATCATTAAAATATTTTTAACTATGAAAAAAATTATACTCCATATACTAAGATGTTATTATATTAAAATCACAACATATATCCATCTCCAACATCCATCAAATGAGATAATAATTCAATGTTTGTGTGTATGACGGACTACCGTCTTGCAAACCGATGTAATTCATTTTCCATCGCCATATCTCATGACTATTTATAATGACAGAATTAAAGTTTATATGTGATATTAGTAACATATTTATCATTCTAAAAATATAATATAACATTTACCTTCTTAACATTCCATCCATTTAAAAATGATAATGTCGTTCATGCATACGTGTGGACTACCACCTTCAAGAAATGATGTGATTTGTTTTAAATCACCACATCACATGTATGATATATATAGGTATATTTAAGGAAGTAATATTATATATATGATATCATTATCATTCTAAAAATTTAAAATAATACTTATCTTCTTTCCATAATGATCGTTGAAAAATGGAAACGTTACTCATGTGTACGTACAACTTACTGTCTCCAAGATTGTAACATAGTTCATTTTTCATAACCATATTTAATGGTTGGATTTAAAAATATAATTTATATATAAAATATTATAATTATTTCATCATTATTATTCTTTATATTATGGAATAATGACCTCTTTGACCATAGTCAACCTACCAAAGTCATTCTAGACTTATGAACCGAATATCGTCAAAATGTCTGATGTAAACTTAAATGATTGTGTAACTGTATATAACAAGTAAATAAGTGATATAAAAGGTATAATAATATTTAAAAATTTTCTTAATCAATTATAAATTAACTTATGTTTATTATTCATGAAGATAATGAATGTACGTGAAGAATCAGACTCAAGGTAAGATTTTATCCTCTCACTTTTACTTCTATGAGACATATGCCATATTCAATAATTATTTATTTTATATGGTGTATATACTTCCCCTTTTATATAATATATCATTAATATCTTTATTTTCATGGTATTTAATGTTCCATTTGAATTTATTTCTTTCATGGGGTTTATGATTTGAAATAAACCCAAGTGGTAAGGGTTTATTTCACAATCTCATCATTATTCGAGACTGTTTATTTTTAAGTCTCAGCTAAGGGATATTTTTCTACACACACACAACCATGTTTTATTAAAATGTTTTCAATTTTTTTTACTATTTTTTAATGATTTTTAAATTCATTTTTACTCATGTTTGGATTTTTTAATTTTTTTTAAAAAAATGGAATCTTCCTATCATTTTTCAAACAAATTACTTCTTGAAATTTATTACAAAATTGTGAAAGGAATGGGTTTTTTAAACTTACACAACATGAAAATTTTTTCCCATCGTCATGATTCCTAAATTATTTGAATAATTCTTTACAATTTTACAAGGTTATTTTCAATGAAAATAATTTCTTTATTTAATGTGCATTTGTAGATTTTAAAAATCAATTTTAAATTTTAAAGGATATTTTCCTCAAGAATGTTTTAATGATATTTTAATAGTATCTCTATTCATCATCAACAAAAAACCTTGATTCTACTTATTATTCACTAGTTTTATGATCCAATTATACTATCCTTATTATTTATCTAGATGGTTTATGTCTATGATGAAAAGAATAAATTTTTATGAAACCCATTTCTTTTCTATGAGTTATGATATGATGAAATGTTTATGAAACCCATTTATTCTCATGGTTTCTGATATTATGAATGATTTATGATCATATGGAACACATACATATGGTATTCATTATGTGATGTGTGGGACCTATATCTCCCTCTAATGTATTTGATAAAGTATTATATCTAATGATATAATTATGAGAAACAAGTCGATGTGATTGATTCATTATGTGAAACAAGTATATGTGTATGAAAAATTATGGGAAACAAGTAAATGTGCTTTATCCATTATAGGAAACAAGTGTTGATACCCAATCTCATGGTCTGGGTAGTTAAAATATACATATGAAATTATTTCAATACTTATGATGAGGCCACACACATTTATGACATGAAATTATGGTTCATGATTGAGTTGTGATGAATTCTAATTCTTATGATTCACGTATTTTGAAAAGTTCATGTTTTATATCATAACTAATGTTTATTATATTTATGATATTGGGTATGGACTCTGTAAGTTGTGATCATGATCTTATACCATTATAATTATCTTATGATTTCATATGATTATCGATTGATATCTCCCATGCTTTCCCTTATAGAGCATCTAACCTCACCCTTAATTTTGTTTCCTTTTCCTAGGTTATGAATAATGATGCTAAATGATTTATTTTTATAAAGGTTTCATATGTGAGTAATTTTATGGGAGATGTTGAATACTTAACATGAAGTATAAAAGGATTGGTATAGTGGGAGATGATATTGATCATTATGAAATAGTTTTTCATGAACCAAAGTTGTTAATTTTTTTTCCCAATTCCATACAACTATAAACCTAAAACATCATTTGTTATTTATGTGATCTAATATTTCCTTTTTAAATTTTATGTTTTTTGATGGAAAAAATCAGGTCACATTTATCGGTATCAAATACAGAAATATGATGTTTATGTTTTTATCACCAGATCTGGGAATACGGGTTTTGGGATGTTACACAGGTGCACTTATAGACCTTATTTTTTGACTTTTAGGTCACATGTTTTACAATGTATAAACCTGGAACAACTCAACATGATTGGAAATAGGTTTAAGTGAGGTTTGGGGATGTATTGGATCCTTCTTTTATTTTTTCCTTTATTTATTCTGTATATGTGGTTGGCATGGTGGGTGACCTATTGTAATGTATGACCATATGACTACATTGTTTATCTGTTATATCATTGGTGTATATTTTTTTATAGATTTATTTGGTTGTAATTATATACTACGTACTTTGATGAGTGATGTTGGTTGATTTTATTTATTTATTTTTTATTTATGAATGTTATATAGAGAGTATAGTCCCTCCAATGTTGATTATGGACTCTATTCACTAGTCGGAAGCCTATGGAATACATGGATGTGTGCTAGAGGACACATGTTTCTATGACTAGGGTTCTGTTCAAGTGATTTTAACTAGAATGTTACAAAGTGGTATCATATATTCTTTTGATTTTCTTACTATTTTGGGACTGATATCTATAGATAAGAATATGTTAGTTCTTATGATAGACCTAAAGCTACTGAGTCATGAACACCTATCTGGAGGGAAGTAAAAGTTTCCAAGGTTATGAGATTTTTGTACTTGGTTTTCACTATTATAGTTTTTATGTTTATTCAAGTATGATGTTTTTATTTGTGATTGTTATTTATGGTTTTACCATTGGACTGAAGATCTAAGAGGCATATTTACATGGATCATATTTGGAACATCGAATTCATAAGACATACATGTGCTTTTGTGTGGTTGATTTTGATAATGACATAGGTTTCAATTGCTTAAAGTTTCAACACCAAATTATATAGTATTTTCCAATATACATTTTTAATGGAATTTTACTCATTAGAACCATGGTGTATTATATTGATAGATCATGCATATCTTATCATAATAGGTTCTTTGATGACGATGATACAATCCCTGAATGTAGGGGTGCATGGATACCCTTGATGGGTGGGATTTGGATTAAATTACTTGATGATGGTTTTTAATGGGAATATTTTTTCTAAAGGGATGGTTTAAAGTAGGAATGAAATACCTTAAGGAGTTTGAAACCCCATAATATGGGTATAAATTTGAGGTTTTGGATGACATATAAGTGGTAGGTGATTTGTGATATGCCTCAACATGAGTGGGATGTGTTGGATTCATTGGGAAAAGATAACCAAGATTGATTCTGAGATTGTGTGTTGACATGAAATGGGTACATGATCAGTTATTTAGGTGCATGAGCCTAGGTTTGTTGGGAAACAACTCATGGGATCACGAGTCGGGTTGTGTAATCGGGTAATATGAGAGTGTATACCTATTTTGGTTCAGAAAAAATTATGGCGGATAGTAGAATATAAACTAGGGACAGTGTTATCAAGAATTTATTCTTTCTTGTGAATGGGAAGAGTGAGTGTTAGTGTGGATTTTCAAGAAAAGAGATAATTTGTGAATCCAAGTGAAAATTGGTTACATGTGGTGTCTGTTTTTTGTGGTTTGTTGGAATGGGCTGTGTATGGGTCTATTAAGAATTGTCTAGGTTCTAGGGGAACTAAAGTAGTGCAATGGTGTAGTAATGACATGGTTACTTATAGTCTCTATTTATTAGGTTAGTAGTGGGACTTTATTGGGTTAGTAAGTGATCACTTTGGGGTGTCATCATGGATGAGATATTTTTCTTCTTCTTTGGTTATGGGTCAATAACTAATGGAATTTGTGGAACACCTATGGGAATAGATACTCAAGGTTTTAATGAAAACAAGAGGTGTTTTTTTGTGGTAAGAGGAGATATCAGTGATGTATTAGGGAATCATGGTATGGTAAATCTGAGTATGGGCCTTGATATAAATTATTAGGGATGTGATGAATGTATCTTGGGAATAAAAACACTCGATGGATGTCAGAACCTATTTGGAATTATGATTGAAAAGCGATATAAGGGAAACCATATATCAGGGAGAACAACATTAGATTTTGGTGGGTGTGACCCTCATTCATAGAGATTTTTGGTGGCTATTGAGGTTTATGTTTTTTTAATCCTGAATTGGCAGTGATTGGAATTTCAGGTTGGTGCTTTAGAATGAGTGGGTTAGATACGTCCATTCATTACATTTGATAATGGGAAAGACATGGGATGTATAGATCTGGTGTCTTAGTTTATCTAGATAATGATAAGTATACTCTTATGATGGGTAGAAACTTATTATTCACTGGTGCATGATCCTCACATATAAAGGGTCATTGATGTGATGAAACTGATAGATAGATAGTTGAGATGAAACCAATATGCAATTGTGTAGATAGATATGATTTTATTTTACTCCTTGGTAAATACTAGATTTGGGATTTAGATGTGGTTTTAGATGTGTTTTATGTGTCAGTAATGGACTTAAGATGGAATTTAGTGGGATCTAAGAGTGATTAAGATTGGGGGTGTGTTAGTGCTCATGGAGAGAGTGCAGAGAAGGGTTTGGTTAGTTGAGGAATAAACCATTGAGTCACATAAATGGTTGGGTTTAGACTTTTGTTTTAGTACTTTAGGTGATTTTGTGATGCCTAAGGTAGTTAAGGAATCATGATCAGGTGATGTGATGGTGTTTCAACATGTGTGGTTGAGTGTTTTCAAGTAAAGTTATTCAGAGAATGAACGATCAATGTTTTACATGTAATTAGATGCAATGACATGGAAATTTTATTAGGTTCATCACATCGGGTATGATGAGTGTGTTCCAAGGATCATATTAGGATTTTCCAAGGAAAAGATAGTGTAACCAGTCTTGGTATGTAGGTGGTTGAGAAGCATTTAGTTTGATTTAGAATCAATAATATGGAATGGTATTGGATTTTGGTCAATGGATTGGAAGTCAAGAGGAATTTTTGGGTGATTCTCATGGATGATAAGCCTTATGGAGGAGAGTTTGTAATGATATAAGAATTTATAGTTCATTAATTTTTGATGAATTATAAATTTCCATCTTGGATCAAGTTTTATTTGAGAATTAAAATTTGAATTAGAATTTCGAGAGTTATAGAACCTTTAAGAGGTGTTTTTGGATGTGTTTAAGTGTTTTTGGGAGGCTTAAGAGTAGAGTCAGGTGATCGAGGGAAGGATGGTCTAGTGGTGAAACTAAAAAATTATTGAAATTACCACTGGGTACCTTGTAGGAATCCAATGGGAACTTGGTGGGTGAGATAGAGGGGTTGTATCCCTTAGAGCTCCACTAGGAGGCCGGTGGACCTCCATTGGGTAGTCATTGGACTACCGGGTAATTGGTGGTGGCTGAATGGGTACATGGTAGGTTTTGGGGTGATTTTTTAGTGGGGTTAGAAGGTTTATTTATAGAACCTTATATTATAACCCTAATTGGGGGTCTCCTTCTCCTAGTGTATTAACCAGAAATGGATCCTCCCCCTTTTATATATTTCCCTATCCCTTTTCTCCCTTGATCCGGGTTGCTTGAGGGAATTATTATTATCATTTCAGAGGTATAAAATACTCCACCTTCATTTTTTAGTTTCTATTATTGATTTCTACTAATTTATGGTGTTTCTATTCTAAGTTTTTATTGACAATTCCATCATATCTTGGTGAAATCATCCCATTTTTTGGGGTATTTTCATGAGGTGGATATAGGACATCCCAAGACAATAAACACACTATATGTTTCAATGTTTCAATTGAGGTATGTTTTTAGGAAAATTTATTTGGGAAATTAAATTAAAATAAAATAAATTGGAAGGTGAATGAGTGTTGGATGATAGGTTTTTTTCTCATGGAGGTGCAGTGGGTTCCTTATGGACCTTACATGCACCGTTGGTTACATTTTTGGTGATGCGACTTTTCCTAGTGATTTTTTGGTGATTATTACTCATTAGTTTAATTTTTTTAATTAATTATGATAATAATAATTAGTTTTTAAATTAATTATATATATTTTTTAAATTAATTTCTTAGGCGTTGTGTTTGAGAAAGTGGCTCAAAATGTTGTTGTGGTTTGATTCTGGCTAGGATGAGGCTTGGTGAGAGTGGATTGGGGATTGTAAATCATTTTTATAGGTAAGTGGTTCTTATAATACTTAACCATATGTATTTTTATGCATGATTCACTACTGGAAATTTGGGCTATATCCACGGTTTAAAACCATGGCTATAGGTCCTCAAACCGTGGCTATAGGTAATAGCCACAGTTTGGGAAACTGTGGATAAGTTTGGCATGACTATAGGCCTAGAATTATATCCACGGTTCCAAACCATGGATATAGGTCTATAGACCCAGTTCAAACTGTGGATATAGGTATACATCCATGGTTTAGACTGTGGTAAGATCACTATAGCCACAGTTTAGAACCATGGCTATACTAGAGGATGGACACAGTTTATTTCCACAGTTAGAAACCATGGCATGAGACCTATAGCCATGGTTAAAAACTATGGAAATAGACCTATAGAAACAGTTAGAAACCATGGCTATAGGGTCTGAAAAACCATAAAAAATATCCCCCACCCCCCTGCATAGCCCCCCTAGATAGCCCCCATGCAGACCCCTCCCTCCTGGACACCCCCCTCTTTCCTGGAAATCCTACATAAACCCCCCTCCCCTGGATAGCCCCCCTCCCCCCTGCAAAGACC
This sequence comes from Viscum album, assembly GCA_963277665.1. NCBI lineage: Eukaryota > Viridiplantae > Streptophyta > Magnoliopsida > Santalales > Viscaceae > Viscum > Viscum album. The sequence goes on along the minus strand of OY728122.1, from coordinate 2,768,574 downwards.
ACCTCCTGGAAAACCCCCCCACATCACCCCTCCCCCCATGCAAATCCCCCCATCTTGGACACTCCCTCTAGACCCCCCCTCCTGGACAGACCCTGGACACCCCCCCAGACAGACCCCCACTAGGACAGACCCCCCCAGACCCGGGACACCCCCCCTAGATAGACCCTGGACACCCCCGCAGACAGACCCTAGATAGACCCCCCCAAGGACAGACCTAGACCTCCACTCCCCTAGACAACCCCCCCCAGGACAGACCCTAGACACCCCCTCACCCCTATACCCTAGAAACCCCCCAAACAGACCCTGGACAGACCCCCCAGACCCTGGATGCCCCCCAGACAGACCCCCTTAGGATAGACCCAGACCTCCACTCCCCTAGACAACCCCCTCCTCCTGGACACCCCCCAAACCCTGGAAAACCCCCAGACCCTGGACACCCCCAGACCCTGGACACCCCCAGACCCTGGACACCCCCCAAACAGATCCCCCTAGGACAGACCCTGGACAGATCCCCCCCCCCCAAGACAGACCCTGGACACCCCCTCACCCTACCCCTCCCCCTGCCAGTCCCCCTGCCACCCCCTGCCAGTCCCCCTGCCCCTCCCTCTGCCAGTCCCCCTGCCACCCCCTGCCATCTCCCCCACCCCCTACTAGCCCCCATGGTTAAACCATGGATCTTGGTCCCTAATAACACTTTCAAAATCATGGAAAATAGACCCTACAACCACAGTTAATAACCATGAAAATTGATCCCTACCCAGCTATACTTAATCGCCAAATTATTCCATAATAGCTGCACCTTATAGCAGTACTCACATCCTTTATCTACGATAAAAAAACAACACCTTCCAAATAAAAATGAACTCAAGCATAATAAAATATATATTATAATAATTCAAACTCTCTCCAATATAAATAATATAAAATTTCAATATTAATATCACCATAATAAAAAGAACTATTTTATAAAATTAAATGTATATACCAAGAATAAAATTTACATCTAAAATGTACCTCAATATCAACATCATCAGAACCATCATGACCCTCATCATCTCCTATAGAAACATCAACATCATTATCACCTCCTCTTAGACCACCGCCACCAACACAACCACCACCATCATGATCATTGAAATATTCATTGGTTTATGCACCTAAATCAGTGGAAGGAGAGAAGAATACTGATAAACATAATGCATAAAAATGAGAACACATTTAATTAATGAAAACATTCAATGTTTATATAGTGATTAATATAATATCATTATTTTACCAATAAAATACTCTGATATACATAATGCATACAAATGAGAAAACATATAGTTAATGAAAACATTGAAATATTCTTGTGTATGATGATTCATGAACATAAAATCGAAGAGAAATAAGAAGGATGTTTAGAATATAGAGCAATAGTAAGAGTCTTATGGTCTAAATAGAGAAAAATAAGAATGAGAGAGTAATCAAGTTTGGAGATGGTTAAAATATTAAATCATATTTATTTAATGATTTCCCACCCCCTTTCACCCCCTCCCTACCCCCTTGCACTCCACCTACACCCTCCCCACTGCCCTACAGACCCCCCTGCACCTCACCTGCACCCTCCCCACTGCCCTACTGACCCCCCTGCCCCTCCCCCTGCACCCTCCCCCCACTGCCCCCTTGAACCCCACCTGCACCCTCCCCCTACCCTGCATACCCCCTACCCCCTCCCCCTACCCTACAGACCCCCTCCCCCTGCACCCTCCCCCCACTGCCCCTTGCACCCCACCTGCACCCTCCACACTACTCTACAAACCCCCCTCCCCCTGAAACCTCCCCCCACTTCCCCCTTGCACCCCACCTACACCTTCACCACTGCCCTGTAGACCCCCTACCCCCTCCCCCCAACCTGCCCCCTACCACCCCCCCGCACCCCACCTGCACCCTCCCCACTGCCATGAAGACCCCCCTTCTTCCTCCCCACCGGCACCTTCCTCATTCGAAATCCAAAACGCACTACAAAAATATAAGGAATCCAAAAATCACAAATGCCCTAATTAAAATTGGTCCAAATAATAAAAACGGAATAAACCTTACCCAAATACTATGTTGAACTCATTATCATCGATGGTGGTGGATAGAACTGACCTCATCATAAGAAACCACCTATAAGAAAATAGTAGAAAAATGAGATTTAATGACTTCTTATATATATGTGATCAGTGTGTTAACTGTACATGATAAATGATACATGAATCCATAACCAACAATGAACACATAATATTGAGATTGATATGTACATGCCAATACTAAATAACATGATCATTAATAAACCTCTATTTTTCAAACATCACCTTCAATTTTCTATTAAAAAATAAAAAATCACCAAAATATGGGAATAAAGTAAACTTCCATCAACACTTAAATGCGAGAAATATGGATTAGACATTTTTATTAACCCAGAAAATCCATTCCTTGAATGTATAAAATACCTAAAACTCTTCATGCTTATACCCTTCTTGATTTTATAGATTGAAACCTCATTTTTTTAGCACGTTCTTCTTCTGTAATTCACCTATATCCTTAGTTTATATAGGTTTATCAATTTTATAAAGTAGAGAATTTTCCTTCTTTTATTCTTACTCAATCCCCTAACACCCCTGAACCCCCACCTCCCCCTATACTAGTCTCCCCCAAAACAGTCCCCTCCCCCACAACCATCCACTACCCCCTACCCCTGCACCACCCCCACCCCTTCCCCTAGTTTGCACCAGCCCCCTAGCCTACACCAGCTCCCAAACCCCTGCACCATCCCCCTAGCCTGCACCATCCCCCAAACCTCTACACTAGACCCCCTAACCCCCCATGCACCACCCCCACCCATTCCCCTATACTAGAACCCCCCCAAAAATATTCCCCCCCAAACCAGTCCCCTCCCCCCAAACCCATTCCCCCCCACCTCCCTAACCCCCACCTCCCCCCTACACCACCCCTAGCCCCCTAGCCTACACCAGCCCCCAACCCCCTAGCCTGCACCATCCCCCATACCTTCACACCCATGCACCAGCCCCCCTAATCCCCCCCTGCACCACCCCCACCCCTTCCCCTATACTAGACTCCCCCTAAAACCAGTACCCTCCCCAAAAAACCAGCCCCCTCCCCCTCCCTAACCCCATCCCACCTACACCAGCCCCCAACCCCCTAGCCTGCAACAACCCCCAACCCCCCCAATTCCCTCTACTTATATTATGCTATAAATATAAATGTGAGCTAAAATTTTCTTCTTCCTAATGGTATATGTTGTAATGTATTTGGAGATTACCTACTCAGTTTCATGTATGTGTAGTATTTTTTATTTTATTCCATTCTCTACTCTGATATTACATCAATTTTGGGTTGTATTGTATTTCATTAAATGTATCATATAGAATTGGTTGTCTTTTTTTCATATTCAGTAGGTTATTATTATCTCTAGGAAAATCATCCCCCAATGATCTAGTATTCCCCTGGAACATATTTATATATTTTTATGTTTTGGGGATTCCACCTAAGGTTAATAACACCACTTCCCATTCCCAATCTAATAGGTAAGAGGAAGGATGTTACACTGGGGGGAGGAAAATTTATTACACATATGGAAGATAACCTCATCATCTTTGAGGTCTAAATACCACTATCATCCTTGTTACAATTATATTTGATTGAATTTAATCTTATACTTATGTTGGGCCTATTTATATTGATTGAGAAATAATATGAGTGGGCACCTTAGTACACTATTATTGAGAGTGAGGATCTATCTCCAGGAACTTTAGGATGTAGGATCACCCAGAAAGAGACTAAAAAGGGGGTATCTATTTCCCAGGACTAACCATATTCACCCACCCTCACTTTGGAGGTGTGGTTTAACTACTTGGATTCCTCTATCCAGTTACATATTGATCAACTTCATATTCTATTATAGGGCTGTGGGTTATTTTTCACCGAGCCACTAGTCCACCCATTTTATCTCCCTAAGACCTCCATGAACTTATAGCATTCCTCTTCTATTGACTTGTCAACCCCTATCCCCATTCTGACTAAAATTAGCAGCCCAACAATCCGACACTATATTCAAATTCCTATTGATATCAGCAGCCCGACTACCCAACATGAGTATTTGCTGGCTTACTAAAGCAAGGGGAAGGGACATGCCGCCAAGAAAGGCGAAGAGAACTATTTTTTTAACCATAATACCCAAACCAGAACATATTTTTAGATTATAAATGTACTTAATGATTATCCCTTAACATAAACTCCAACATAGACCACGACTATAATGTAGAGTTCCCTAGTAGTATATGAGCAGGCTGCACCCAGTACCCCAGAATTATTCACCATCTCAAAAACTACAATATTAGGAGATAAGAAATATATATATAAGGTTTCTAGTATTGAATAATTATTCACTATATCCAAAACTCCCTTAAATAAGGGATAACATGCTGGAAGAATAGAAATATATATCAGTATCCTCTAGAAGTGCATCCATCCCTGCCAGATCAAGTGGTATGTTCACGAAGACCTCTATAGATGGAAACAAACATGATTGAACTAACACCTCAGCCACCACCGCTTCTTTATGGGCCATGACTGATAGTGAAGGATCATTTAAATAAAATGAACACTCACACACATCTTCATAAGTGGATACATACTCTTCCAAGTGAGCTTTGCAGGGACCTGCTCATTTTTGAAAAATTAGAATGTGTTGCCAGAATAATCCAATGAATGAAAGGAGTGAAGTTACACATATAATAGAGGATTATAGGGTAGAATACCTTGAAAATATAGTTTTATTCCATTCCTATTCCCTTCCAGGTAATTCTCACCGGAAGGAACTAAAGTTGAAATGGTTCTTCCCAAAGTGGAATAGCCACCCTCATCTGGGATAATGGACCTGGGAATTCATTATTATTGGTCTCCCAATTTCCACGAAACACTTCTCCCATAGATGTATCATGGAGATAATATTTAGGGGATAGAAGTAGTGTCTGTTAATCAGTATACTCCTACTATATGAACAAAAACATAAATGACATCAATACAGTTTCAATGGAATCATGTCCCTTTAAACATGGCAGTGAGATCAGTCTTCCCACTACCTATATGGGATAGCCAAAATCGATCGCGAACATTTGAAGTGAGCTTAGAACTACCACTCAGTGAACCAAATATGAATATAGAAACCGAACATTAAATAAATTTGATTAAGGTATGCATATAATGTATCATTTGTTATAAACAAAATATAAAGGCACATGATTCAAAAGTGCATACCTGGGGATAAACTATCCAACCATGACACATACCAATGTCCAGAAGATCAAATATTGCACACTCAATAGTAAATTCGAAATCAAAAATTCTGCAAGAATGGTTTATGACAAGTAAATTTGATTAAAAACAAAACAAATGGTTACTACTGTCTTGAAAAAAATGGTATAAAATAATCATTACCTCTTGAATTTTATATTCACGTCAATCTCGGTTGCAAGTCATGGGAGAAAATCAATTGCATCGACTATGTTTTATTATTAGTTCTCTACATAGCATGAATTACTATCATACATACTAGTACAAGTCATCAAACTCACAATATGATCAATGAAACTAATTGAGTGGCTTCCTTAAGAAAAAAATGGAAAATTGGACTACATACTGTCGGAGGTGTGCCAGAGGAGATAGAGGGGCCACCTCAGAGAAGCGTTATCGAGGAGGTAAGATAGTCATATCGGAGGATGATACAATTCAATATAATAATAATAGAACTTAACTAATACATAAACAAACATATCCCACAATAGCATAATTCAATATATGTAGAAACAGTCAGAAACACCACAATACAATTCAGTATTACAATAATCAAACCTCATTTCATAATAAAATTACACATATTAACAATCCAAAAATACAATTCACATCAATAACGAGTCTCAATATCAGTATCATCAGATTCATGATAAACCTAATCCAAACCTCCTACGTAAACACCATCAACACCTCTCATGCTACCAACATCATCATCGACATCAACATCGGTACTGACACCGACACTGGGACCAGCTCCGGCTATAGCTCCAGCTACAGCTCCAGCTCTGGCTCTGGCAGAAGAATCTACATTAGCAGAACTCATTGACATCAACATGCGTCAACCACTACAACTAATTCTGGTGAAAGTGTATAAGAAATGGTAGACATGACTTTCTTCATATTTTCAAATATCACCTTTTTTGATTTTTGAGTTTCTTCTTTGATTGTGGAATTCATCTGTTCCATTGTGACCAAACAAAAACCAGTACTTGAAGAAACGTTTTTAGTAGACTAGTATAAAGATGGTACAATCTTTTTCCCAGGTCGACAATGCACTCTACCTTGATGATCATCTCTTAATACCTGATGTAGATGATCATTTGGGCCCAAATTGTCAGGTTCTTTTTCTGCCAATGTCTCTAAAGCATTCTGTTGATTGATATATAACATAAATTAAAATGATAAAATAATATAAGGAATTAAATTCAGTCAAAATAAAATAAATTTAAATATACTTACAATCACCTTCTCGGTGTCAGTATTTGGCACAATACCATCTTTCTTTTTCTGATTATACAAAACAAAGTAGAGCAAGGAATGTGACCCTCAATATTCAATTATTTTTTCTGGAAAAAACAAAGAAATAAATCAAAATTGGAAGTCAAAAAAATTACTCTAAAAAAATATAAATATTTTAAATATTAAATTACCTGTGTTTGCTCAAGATCTGGGAGTGAAGTATGTCCATGAGTATAAACATGTTTCATTACACTCTTATTTCTTTTATTTCTATCTGATTTCTCCTATAAAAAAATAATTATATAATTTAATTAACATAAATAAAACTCATTTTCAAATAAATAAATGAATATATATATAAATTTAACAAATAAATTACACTCTTGACTCTTCCAATAGCCGATAATCTCTTTATATTGTGATATTGGGAAATCATGAATCACCGGTACTTCTTCAAGCTCCGTGCCAACTCTCTTTTTCTAACCAAGATATAAGTCATACTTGTACGCTCGCCACATTTCAAATAAATCCATTAACCTTGCAACCTTGACATTTTGTCCATTAGGAAAATTATATCAGAGCTAAAATGGAAAAAAAATTTGTTAAAAAAATATTATAAATTAATATATATAAAAGTTGATTAACATTACTTACCGAGATCTCTGCCCAGGCATTGTCATTTATTTGTTCTCCAACTTCCCTCTAACTTATTGGTTGAACCGAAATGATATTGCTGTGTCTAGCAAGTGTTCCCATAAAGCTTTTACATTCTGTACTATTTTTTAATTATATATCTGTCCTCATTGTATTCAACCATGATTTGCGTGTGTCAATTCCAAACCTCTCGCATTTTTGTGGGGCCTCATCGTCTGGTGGAGAATGGATCTAATCATGGAAAAAAGTAAAAAAGGATAATAATATATATGAATTTATCATTAATCACTAATAGTAATGTTTAAACACATACTAGTATATGGGGAATCTTCTGACCCCTGAAGCGCAACCTCTAGAGGGGGAGTAGCCTCTATGGTAGGCGGGATATCTATAGTATAAGTACTCTATACAGTAGATGGATAACCCTATAAAAATGAGGGTGGATATGAATATGGATATGGATGTGGGATATATAGGGGCGCAGTTCCCTATACAGTGGATGGTGGGAATGGAAAATAAGGAGGGATGGGAGTATGATAACTACCATATGATGTGGGTGCGGGCAGAAAGGGATATAGAAAATGTGGGTATGGATAATATGGAAGTGGCATAATGGGAGGATGACCTTCTAGTGACTCAAGCGGTATAGTAGTAGGTTGAACTGTAGAATCAATACCCCCCGCCATACTATCAGCCTCAGTAGTATAATCCAACCATATCCTTGACAAAGTAGCCTAAAATAACATAGATAATAAAATAAAATGAAAAATAACAAGATAAATAATATGAAATACCATAATATTCAAACATAAATTGTACTTACGGTGTTGGCCATATGAGACATATGTTGTTCATTTCTTCATATTCTTCTATTTCTTCTAATATCATCATATTCCGACATTTTGACCTAGAAATTTAAAATAATATTCTCAAATAAATAGAAATAATGAAAAACGTTAAATAATAAAATTGTATCATACAAAAATGAGATACATTTTCAATGTGATATTTATATTGATAAAATATCAAGACTTTTCTATGTTTAAGAATTACTATATACGTGCTTAAACAAAAATTGGTCAGACTATAAATAGTTTTATATTTGAAAATGGTATAAAATATACTAGTTAATTTGATATCATGTATGGAAGTTTAAAAAAACACATACAATATTATGATAATGTCTGGTAAATACTTACAAATGTGTCAATGTTCTGTGTGCTCTATGACAATTTTTTGTTCACAATATGTTCTAGAAATTAAGTCATATGTGTCATCAAATGAAACATTTGAATAAATACTGACAGGTTCATCCACAACATCATTGTCATCCATGTATTCATCCAAAATATTTCTAGGAATGACATCAACAATAACACCAAATTATTGTTGTAACGGGTCAGTTACATAAAACATCTGTCTTGCCTATGATGCAAGAATATAAGGTTCATTAGTGTGAAGCTGGCGATTCATATCAATCACTCTAAATCCACAGTTATCAATATTAATTCCTTGTCGTGTCATTGAATCAAACCACTTACATTTCATAATTGTGACACAACCATGTGCATAATAATATAATAAAATAATTCTTTCGACAACACCATAATATGATATATTTTCTGACTGAGTTTGTCTATCTGATGCACTCACATAAAAATCTATTGTGGAACTTATCATAACACCATCATGCTGTATTGCCATTTTTTTGCACAACTATTTATAACAAATTTAAATCCATTGACAAACATTTCTTTACAATCACGTACCACATTGTTTGGACCAAAGGATAACGCTCTTAATTCATCTGATAATTCATTCATTAGTAGAGTTAAAACCTAAAAGATACCAACATTGAATATTAAACAGAGACATGTGATTATGTTATGAGAATAAAAAAATCTATTACCTTTGACTTTAACTAAGCAGCAAATTATTTGCTGTGTAACAGTTCCTTCCTCTTAATAGATAGAGAGCAATGTATATTTTTTATAATTTCTAAATGTTCTCTACAAATATGAAAGATTAAAAATGTCAGAAGATATGAAGAAATAACATAATGAAAAAAGGAAAATTTATTCGTTTACTTACTTGATATAATAATCAAGTACACCATAGTTGAATAATACTTTACGATGATCCATTTCCCACTCTTCACTGCTTAAAGTACACAACGAGTATGATCCAGATATCCCCCCTATTTGGGGTAGTGAAGGAAATTTAGGATTAATGGGATCATATTGCTCATCTTCAGTTCTCATAAGTCGATTAGACCTTGTGGTGATGTTATCCAAGTAAGATGAATAGAAATCCATGCATTCTTGTGCTAAATAACTTTTCAAAATAGAGCCTTTGGGGTGATATTTATTTCTCACATAAGATTTCAATGTAAACATCATTCTTTCTATAGGATACATCCATCGACTTGAAACAAGACCACCAAAAATAAATTCTATGGGAAGATACACAGTCAGATGTAACATACATGTGAAAAATGACGGTGAGAAAATTTTCTCCAAGTCACAAAGAATAATCAGCGCATCTCTCTATAATTTATGAACAACACTTCTGCTCAGTCTTTTGGCACAAATGTCTCAATAAAAATTAAATAACTTAATCACAACAACTCTAACATTATGTGAAAGTAAATGTAGAATGGAAATAGGAATCAACTCATGTAACAAGACATGGTAATCATGGGTTTTAAGAGATTTTAGTTTCACATCTTGTGTATTCACCATTTTTGAAATATTACTTGAATAACCATCCAGAACCTTAAAACTTTCCTAGACCTGAAGAAATTGTTTCTTCTCCAAATTTGTCATCTAATAACAGGCAATAGGGACTTTCCACTTATTTTGACCAATTAACCCAGGATGAAGTTTTTCTCTTATACCCCAATCCATCAAATCACGACGAGACCAAAAATCATCTTTTGTTTTTTCCTTTGACATTTAAAATAGTAGAAAGTAACATCTCACAGATGTTTTTCTCGATATGAATTACATCCAAACAATAACACAATAAATTCGATGATCAATATGACAACTCAAAGAATATGTTTTTCTTTCTCTAATTTTCTGGAATACATGCATCATCAGGCAGTAAATCCTTAATAAATGTAAGGAGATAGTCGACTGTAGTATTACTAAATATTTACATTATTTTTCCATGATATAATCACATTAAAAATTCAAGTTTGTTCATTTTTCTACATTCCTGATATACTGGGGTATTTACATCTTCCATCAGTTTTCTAACACTCTCAATTTCATAATCCTGATTAATAGATGAAAACTATGTTTCGGTATTCATTTCCTCTTACATTGGTCAATATGAGTAGCTGTCTTCAGAAAAAAAAGGAAACTGATCGGAAATCAGATTTTTCATACCAATAATTTCCGCTGAGTCAATATCATTAACCACTTGCACTTTTTCTCCATTGTGATACCACACATGATAATTGTTTGGAAACCTTTTTTAGTGATATGATAACTCACTTCCTCATGAGTTAACCATGGTCTTCCAACACAATCAAAACACGGGCATAAAATCAATCCACCATCTGAATCATTAGTGAATAAAAAGTCCAAGAAATATCGTAACTCCTTCTGAAATTCATCAGTGATCCGATCAACATTGTACATATAGTATATATCCATTCTGAGGAATATAACCATAAATTAAATAAATAATCAAGAAAATGACTTAAAATTATATGTATTGTTTCATAAGATAATAAGTAACCATCAATAACATGTCAATAAAAAAATCATAACAAATATTATGGTTAAGGGAATTCATAAATGTTTCAAATTACAAAAAATAATGAATAGTCACACCTTTCTATGACTACATAAGATTATTTTTGTGTACCTACAACACCCACATTAAAACCTAGATGTTTGAACAATGACCTATTATGTTTTTATAAAATTATCTGATGGGAACCCCACTCCTGGACACCCCTCCCCCCTCCCTCTTGGACACCCCCCGGACACTCCCCTCCCTCCTGGACAGCCCCCCCGACCCCCTGGACATCCCCCCTCCCCTTGCACCCCTAAACCCCTTTCCCCCTCCCTTCCCCCCTACACACTACTCCCCCAGACCCCTTCACCCCCTCCTAAATATCCCCACTCCCCTTGAACCCCCTGACCCCCTCCCTGCACACTACCCCCCGGACACCCCCCTCCTAGACACCCCTCCCCATGGACCCCCACACCCCCTGCACCCCCTAATCCCTGCCCCTGCCCCTCACCTCCCACCCCCTCCTAGATAGACCCCCTCCCCCTGCACCCCCTACCCCCTCCCTGGACACTACCCCCTGGACACCCCCCTACACCCCACCCCCTTTCCCCCTCCCCCTGCACCCCTATACCCCCCTGCATACTACCCCCCAACCCCCACCCCAAACACCCCCTCATGGACAACCCCCTGCACCCCCTGCCCCTGCACCCCACACCCCCTGCCCCCTTCACACTGCCCCCACCTCCCACCCCACTCCTGGACAGCCCCCTCCCCCCACACCCCCTGCCCCCTCCCTGCACACTACCCCCTACAAACTTCCCCCCTCCTTGTACACTGCCCCTCCTGGATAATCCCCCTCCAATACATGATCACATGTGTTTTTTTTAAAAATTGGGACAAACAAAAAAACTAGGATGAATAGTGTATCAAAACACTTGAACATCTTGGGAACATCATCCCAATCAGTGTGATATGTCATATTTCCAATATCACCCAGGTCAATCTAACTTAGAGATGGTCAGTTATCAATGCATAACAGATCAAGAATCAGACTACTATCACTAAACACATATGGTATGTTGTAACCTTTATCCAACAAGATGCATTCCACTTGTATTGAAAAACACTTTCCCAAGATTCCCTATAGAAAAAACTGGCATGTTTATCCTCCTTAATTTACCAGAAAAATGGAACTAAAAATTCTAGAGTTTTATTACCTCACAAAAATTCTATAATATTAATACATTTCGAGTCATCCATTAGAAAATAATGTAAGTTCAGATGACATACCATGTTGATAATAATTCCCAAGGAATATCTATCCCACTTAAATTGTGAATTACATGATGATCATGTCTGTAACAAGAATCAAATAATTGCACAAACACCCATCTAACCAAGGTGTCATTTTAAAATTTATGATTCCTACATGAGATAAACTTCACCCAAATGGAACTACACATCTTAAATGGTTAAAATTCATTTTAAATTTTTTAATATTCTGAGGGATCTAACTCCATTAGGTTGGCCCCTTATAAAAGAAGAAAGAATCAACAACAAAGCTAGGTTATGCTTAACATGTCACTAGGCTCAAAAAATTTTCATTTGTGTTCAATTGATAGATAAATAATCCCATGTGACACACTCATATACCCTCTCTAAGGAAACTATCAATTGAACATTAAAAATTCTAGTACATGAGGTTGAAAACTAAAAACACTATATTTAGGTTTCTTTTAAGGCATTACATTTCTTCAATTTATTTCTTAAAATATTCCAAGGATTAGTTTTATTGAACATCTAGTATCATTCATGGAAAATAAATAAATATTTTCCTTTATTTAGATAGTTCTCTAATGAAATAATGAAAAGATATCTCAAACTTATTTTTAAGCATTAATTATTTATCTACCATACAATCAAAATATTAGGAAATTTATCTTATAAATTTCATTCTCCATTTTAAATATAAATAAATATTTTCATATTTAGATTAGTTAAATAGGATTTAAATTTCAGGTTCTAGAGGAAAGAACCCTATATGTTGCAATTGTCATTTCAAATAACATAATCCTAAAAATAATACATATCAAAATAGATAAAAGGTATTCTATTAATTGTAAGAAACATGTTATGTAATATGACACCATAAATCTATACATAACATCATATAATAGGATACAAAAAATTTAAAAACCATCACTCCATGGAATAATCATACCCAAATTGGGTTATATAATATAGAATATCTAAATAAATGTGACCTAGGTGGGTTCCATTATATCCATCCTGGGTTTATATAAATGCCACCAAACGACAGTTGATTTATTTATTAATGTTTCAAAACACCATTAATGGTTTATCTCATTAGAATCTTTCCCCAAATAACCTACATGGGTATAGATGTGTATTTAGGAATTTATTAACATGGGTTGTCATGATGAAATTCTGTAGGTACTATAATTCATAATGGAAAACATTATTTATATGAATTACCTTTTAGTATATACCATGGTTCAGTAAGATGCATTACCATTGCTAAATAACAATGATACTTGTATTTATATGTCATTATTGGAATTTAGGTACCTACAACTTGGTCTTCATCTTTGACTATAGAATATAGGAAGTCCATTTATAATGGTTTGATTATATGGGTTACTGTTCTAAATTTATAAAGGCCCAAAAACATCCTAATTTTTTTGAAACCCATTTAACCATTAACATAAATTTTTTAGTATATGTAACATATGGTTCATCATTGATACTTTTCAATATTGGTTATTTAAGGTACCGCCATCACACTATATAGGAAAAAACCATTTAGGTTGATGCTAACACATTAATAACCAATCGTATATCACAATTATCACAAGGAATGATATCACATGTTAGAAAATAATATTTATATATAAATAAGAAACCACAAAATCAAGGTATATAGGTAGATAATGATAAATAATCATAAATCAATTAATAAAATCACCTAAGTAAAATATCACATATAACATAAAATCATGGTATGAAACCCACATATCATGGCATATTCAAGGCATTTGAATCTCTATGTTCCTAGAATGATGAATGAAACAACATGTTTATTCCATGAAACCTGGGGATAAAATACCATAATATCATAAATCTACATGTAGAATAATTTAAATAAATCACTCAAGGTGAAATCATAATCAATTTTAATAACTATCAATAAGACCACAATCTTATCCCTAAACACTTAGTCTTTTCCCCTTGCATGGGTTGAACACTCTCAGATATGATTATTTACCCCAAACTGACATATTCCTAGAATCATATATAATATAAAAAAATTTCACGATAATATAAAAAGAAACCTCTTATACCACTTTGTAAATTCCCAACCCAAGATCCACTAAACAAATCCCCAAGATAGTTGGTTACATGGCTACAAGAGTGCCACCACATTTGTTAGATGCAACCGACCAATAGTGAGGGTATAATTATGGTACAATAGAGAGTTTATAACCTTATAAAAATAGTATCATATCACTATAAAATAACTACATCAAAAATAATAAGAAGTATATATGAATGACATAAAATCAAATGATAACAATAACTGATAAAATAGAAAATTACAACTATAAAACAATGCATTCATGTCCATATGAGGCTATAAAATCTAAATTAATAAACATACTAAAGTGGTTACTATAAAATATAGTACAAGTATATTAAAAATAAAAAAATAAAAAAATTATATCTTCATGACTATCCTAATTTCCATCACATATTTGTTCTCCTAACTCCCATATTCAAGAAGAATTTCATGAATGAAAAATACAGAACCTAATCCTGTAACCATGCGATATTTTCGGGTACAATAGTGGAAATCCATCCCAAACATGGTGTGGGATATAATTAGTAGGCCAACACCAATGGTTTATAGATCTATTTTTTCAATGATTATAAAATATAATAGTGCAAAAGTATATCAATAATGTTATAAAAAATAAATAAATGTAATCAATTTAGTCTCATTTTCCTCCAAGACACATGATCAACCATATTTTCATTGGCATAAGATTATATATATCTTCACACACCTTCCATCATGTATATATATGCATTTCGAAGATAAAATATTTCCTATATATAGATTAACTGGTGTTGGGTTTAGGTTTAGATCCAAGGAATCCACAAAGATGATAACATATCATATAGGGGTGCTATGTACAAGGTGAAAGACCCTTGTATCACAATATAAGGAACAAAATTCCTAGAGTATCATAATTTGTAAGGGAATCTACTGCTGAGGGATTCCATACCTGAGTGTCACAATATATAATGGACCCCATTCCTAATAATCACAAAATATATTTGAAACCATTCCCATATGTCACAACATTTATGGGGCACCATGCATGAGGGATTCCATTTCTGAGTATCAAAATGCACAAGGGATTCCATGTTTGAGTATCCAATATATAAAGGATATCATGCCCGAAGGACACCATTCCCATGTATCAAAATTTATATAAGGGAAGTCATGCCTAAACGATTCTCTAAAAATGCTTCAAAATATATATGGGACTCCATGCTTGAGTATCATAAGGTAATAAAATAATGTCTAGGTGAATTATTTATAGGCAGTTTGCACCATACATGCATAGGTATATCATAGTCTATGAAATTATCCAAGGAAAAATGATTCTCCATGATCATTATTTTTAGTCAATTTAATGTACTAATAAAAAATAGTGTCATGTGGGAAAACATTCCCTACTACATTTCAATTCATTACACATGAAATATCTATTCCTATAAGATTTCCATAAATAAATTAAATAATTTAAATAGGGAAGTTTCTTTTATTATAAAAACAATATGCCCATGGATTGGCCCTTCAATCTCATTATTCAAATATTATTATTTAGATACAAATTTTTATTTAATAAGACAACACACCTCTATTGTGGTTAATTATAAAATGGTATAGGTTGGTTATCATTCTCATGTTTCTTAATTAAATTTAGCTAACCCTTGCATGAGGGATTAATCATAACACCTCCAATTATAATCAAAATTGTGAAAGGAATTATAATTAAAATCAGTTAAAGTATCAACCAAAATGGTTAATTAATATTTTAGATGAAGCATAGATCACAACCATAAAGGAAACACACCCATTTAGTGGTTTGGGTTTAGGAGAGAAACCAATAGTTCTATTAAGAGTACACTTTTTTATTTAATCTAAGTTATTAGTATCTACATTATTAACTTCACATTTTAAGGGAGACAGATAGAAATTTCAGTTTTAAACACAAATATATTGTTCTAAAAAATACATACAGTAAGGTAAAATACACAGACCACCTACCTTATACTAAGGACTCTTCAATTGTCCAAAATAAAGATTCAATTCTATCCGATTTAAGGGAAATCAATGAAAAAGACAAAATAACTAAAAATAGTATGAATTAGCTTGGATGAAGATAGTGTAGGAGATGGAATGATAATTAATGAAGGAAAGGAATAAGAATCACATGATAACCATGGTATATCCAACATAACCAATGACACTCAATTTGGAATTTGGATGAATAATATGTTTCTATGCCTAGAGGGGGGGGGGCATGGAACCAAGGGAAGGGTACTTATGTTTGGATGTAAGGATAAAATCAGATAAAATAATAAATATGTGGGATGGGAAAAACCATAATTTATAAACCATTAATGATTTACAGGATTTGTATACATGGTTTGGCTAACTGAATGCTAACTGTGCATTTCTACTTCCAAAGTCCAACCAACTATGCAGGTAAAGAATGCAGTCTTACAAAATCTGCATAGCCAATGGATGACCTATACTATTTTCTAATTATATCCCCACACAACCATTCACATCGTTTATAATGGTTACCCATCTTTGAATTACCGCAAACACATGAAACCAAAAATCATAGTACAACCTTAAAATCAGAACATTGATGAAATTAGATGGTATAAAATACCTACATTGATTGGAAGATTCCAGGAGGAGGGCGCCATGGTGACAGGTCATTGGTGAGGAGGGCACCATGATGAGAGAGGTCTCCGGGGAGGAGGGTGCCGCTGTGAGAGAGGTCGTCGGGGAGGAGGGAGCCATAGTGGGAGAGTTCATACGAGAGGAGGGCATCGCAGTGATGAGAGGTTAGGTAGGAGAGGTCTGGTAGGAGAGCTTAGGAAGGATAATTCATCAGGGAGGAGGCCACCGTGGTGAGGAGAGGTTGGGGAGGAGAATTTTTCGGGAAGGAGGGCGCCACAGTGATGAGAATTCATCGGGAGGAGAAGTCATCGGGGAGAGCAGGTACAAGGTGAGTAGCGAATCAGGGAGGACGAGGCTGATACCAAATAATTGATGGACACAGTATAGCCATGATGGATTAATTAAACTGTGGAAATTAGAAAGGTATAGCCACAGACCAATAAAACCATGGATATAGGTCCATGGCTATAACTTTAATTTCTATTAGTGATTGTTCATACCTTATTAGGTTTTCGAGTTTGGGTAAAATGGATAGGGACCATGAGCACCCTAAGTGGAGGAATTAGGTGGTATTTCACCTCCTAGTCTTAGATCATGTTCTCCTTTTCTTGATGGTTTATTTATAATCACCTAATAGATTTTTTCCAGGGATAAAGGTTTCTAGTTTAACTATGATAGGTCTTAGGACCTTGGTTGATTCTTCTTAGGGATAGTCAGCAAGAAAAATGGGCTTAGTCCTTAGTATGGTTTATGAGATGGTTGCATGTCTCATGCATGGTTGGGAATACCCTATTAACTATGGATTTAAGTCTTAGTGTGTGTTATGATTGGGATAAGTCATATGGTTCTATATGTAGTGTGTCATGAGGGTTTCCTCTAGGTGATATCTTGAGAGATCTATTTTGGGAGATATGAGATGGGACCCAAATATGAGTTGTGAGAGTTTTCATGACGGATTGAAAATGAATTTCATAGTGGCCTTAAGGTATTTTTATTTTCATAGTCCATTGGGTTCATGGATAGAACATTGATTTGGTAATTAAAATGGATTTTGGACATAGAATATTAGGGATAAGGTTTGGTAGATCCTACTGGTCATGGGTCACCATGAGGTCACCGATGTGGATTGAAACCATTTGGTAGATATCAGGTTAAGTATGATCAATCTAGTGGATTCCATCATGGGAAAGAAGAGGTTTTTTTGGGGTAAAAAAATCTGATATTTCATGTTTGAGTATAGATTATAGAGTTTATCCAAAGATTCTAGGTGATTGATGAGTTTTGTTTTGAGATGTGATCTAGATCATGAGTGATTAGTGATAGATTGTGAGTCTAGTATGTAGCATTCCAATTAATTGAGTATCTTACCAAGATCTTGGCCCTAGCTATGTGATCCTAGGGTGTGTTTATGGGTTGAGATACATTACGAGAGGCTTACCCTAAGTGATAGTACATAGTTCATGGTTCAGTATGATTCCTCACCCTGTGTGAGAGGTTAGAGGTATAAGATGTGATATGAGGTAGAGTGCAAGACCTCACCTTCAGTGAATGGGTGTAGGCATGATATTTGATATATGATATGGTTTGAGGAGTCACCCTAAGTGAGAGGGTGGGAATATGATATGTTCAGTGAGATGTAATATGTTGCATGGTATGATACCTCACCCTGAGTGATATGGTAGAGGTATGATATGTGTTGTGAGACATGGAATTGGACCTCATACTGAGTGAGAGAGTGGTGGTATGATAAAGGATGTGATATTGAGGTTTGGTATGGGACCCATGAGTGAGAGGGAAGAGGTCTAAAATTGGTATGATGTGATAAATTTTTGGTATTGAACCTACACTGAGCGAGAGGGTAGAATCCATGATGTGTATAACACCCTACCTAGAGTTACATGGTATGGTTCAATATTTTTGGCATGAGTTGACTTATTCCATCAGCTTTGGCGGAGTTAGGTATGGCTAAGTTTCATAGTGGTCTGGTTAGAACACGATAACTTGATGTGCGTGCTTATTTTTTAATTTTTATGTTATTTATTTTACACTTGAATACACATGTATATTATGAAATATATAAGAGGAACTTAGAGAGATCATACTAAGATAGATTTATCACAACCTGTGAATCCACCTAGGTGTGTGTGTAGACCATATATTTTGATTATCAGGTTATAGTTTGTATGGTAGATTGTGATAAAGTATCTTGAAAGGATTGGAGATGGATTAAGGTGAGGATTGAGGTTGTAGTGAAGCCTCCTTATATCTTTTTCCTTTGTTTATTCTGTATATGTGGTCAGATCATCGGGTGACCTATTGCGATGTATGACAGTACAATTACATTGTTCATCTATTATAGCATGGGTGTATGGTTATTTTATTATGGTTTGTTTTAGCTATAATTCCGTACTATGTACTGTGATGTGTGATTGTTGGTTTATGTTTGGATATTTCTTTATTATTTATGACTATAATATAGTGAGTATAGTCCCCCAATATTGACTATAGACGATCATTTCTAGTTGGAATCATCTGTTTCATAGATAGGCATGCTAGAGGCCATATGATGCTCTAGATGGGGTATTGTTAGGGAAATTTTAGTAAGGGAATTACTAAATTCCCACTATCCTGAGATATTAGGCTATGCCTAGAAAAGTGGGGTTGACTACCTACAGCTTCATGCTCACACTTGTGGGTATTATTGCTTTCATATGATTCTAATCCTTTACATGAAAGGGTTTCATGTAACTTCTTTATACACGAGATAAATTTGGATATGTATAAATATATTTGGATTTTAAATTTGGTTAGAAACACAAGCTATAATTTGTGTAAAGAGTTACACATAAATATGGTTTGAACATATTGATTTGGTGGAAGGAATATGATTCAAAAATAAATAATTATAAGCAAAAATATATGCAAAGTGAATACATGAGATAATATGGTGAGATTAAAATGCCTTAAAATACTAGGTGTTAAATTACTTCCAAAGAAAAAAATTTCCAGAACCTTGATTATTCAGTATAGGTGAACCTAACTATTAGCTTCCCATGAATTATCGTATGTAATAAAAATAGATTTTAGGTAGCCCTAACCACCAGGTTAGTATATTTGATGTGAGATTCAAGTTGCACTTAGCTGAGAAATACTAACCATTATGATACCAGAGGAATAGCGTTGAGTGATGGATTAGGATAAAGAGTTATACAATCAAATATACTAGATTCATATAAGATATGATCGACATAATTGTTTACAAGATATAGTCATGACTTACATCATTATCTTAGCCAAGATAAGTCACGATGAGATAAATATCTTTTCCCACTAATGGATATGATGTAATTTAAAAAGGGTTCATCATTTTTATGGGATATTATTTAATAAATTTCCTTATAAAATTAATATAAAACATGATACTCACTTGATAAAATATTATAATAGAGATAAAATGAAATTATCATAATCAAATATGGATTTGATATTAATCCTTGAGAAGTAAAATATTAATGAAATAAATTTAGATTGGTATAGGTACTTAATAATTATTCTTAATTAAGAATTAAATTTCTTTGTTTTAGATAAATACCTTACCTAGTAACCAAATGTTGAAATTATTCAACAAGTTAATCAAGATGATTATGAGAAGCATAAATGAATTCACTTGAGTTTTCAAAGGTATTTGATGCAAGATGACCAAAGGAACTTTAATATCTTCTCATATACTCATTATGATTGAGTACATTAATTAATTTTATAGAATATAGGTATTATATGAAAGATGTCTAGGTTTTGGTGATTTATTGATAATATAAATGGGTATAAGTTATAAATAAAAGATGAAAAGTTTTTTTGTAAGTATTAAGAGTTGGTCTTTAAAAATCCATTAAAAGTGGTTGAAACTTAAATGAGGTGTCAGGAAGGTGGGAAAATGTTTCTATTTGATTGAATTATCTAGAATACTTGAAGGGGTGAAAGAAACTACATGGTAAGTCCATGTTAGTTATTTGTGTTATAGAATTAATTAATTGGGTTTAAAGGGTATATGATACCAAATATATATTTTAAAAATGTTATAAATACATGGGATTTTAAAATTAAGAAAATAATTAATGAATCTTATAGTTTTGATTTAAATTTAGAAAAAAAATTTCTATTATGAATATTTCAAATGTAAAGTAATATTTCAATTTTATATGGATTTAAATAAAGGATGTGTATTTATATTTCATTTATACTATATGATAAGAGAATTTATTTGTTAACAAAGAGTTATTATGAATAAAATCATATGATGTTTTGATATACATAATTCACGATTCATCAAATTCTATAGCATGGGTTGAAAATAGATAAAGATAAAAATGTGTTATCTAGGTTAAAAGAGTTTATCCAAGATATTTTTTGAAATGTAGGGAAAGAGATACCGCCACCATCAATGCCATATTTTAAATATTTTTTTCTTCAGAAAATTACTCTTAACACATAGAATACCATATGGGATATGGTTGGTAATATTTTATTTTTTAAATATTACCATTAATGTAAAGGAGTGTTATTTTCTTACAAAAAATATTATGTACATCTTAGCATTATATTTTGGAGAGAATATAGTTTCTGAAGGGATAGTGAGAGTATACTTGGACTTAGGGAAGTTCAAATTATAATAAATAATGTTTAAATTCAAAGATAATGTCACTTTACATCCTAAAAAGGTTTAGGATGTGTTAATAAATAAAGATAATGTAAAGAGTTACATTTAGTTACCATAATAATATCAAAGGAAAATTTTGAATGGAATGGTTCAGTGATGATGATGATTAAATTTGAAATAGTTATAAGTAGAAAAAAAATTATTAACATTGTATCATTTAATGTTATAAAGTAAATAAGGTTGAATACTATGTTCATAGAGTTTAACATTAGGAATATGATTCTTAAATCTCACCATAATTCAAACATAATTGTTTCATAGTGTTGGATTTGGTACCATAAAACCAACTTCTAAGTACTCGATAATTACATATATTCATTATCTTAAATGTTAATAAAGTTTCTTATCACATGAGGATTGTTTCTCAACATGACATAGTATGTGATAATGTCCTAAGAATATCTATCACACTGAAAGGTTATATAAGTTCCCCACTATAATGATAACCTGGAGGTGCCACAATAATATTATTGAATAGATTTTCTATAGTTGGATGTTATCATTTAAAGGGAAAAAAATGATATAGTCCATTAGGGGTGGATACTCATAAGACTTTGAGAAACCCTTTCATGGTGTGCGTCCTTAGTAATTTATAGAGTAGGAGATTATGAGAATAAGAACCACTAGTATAAAATCCACATTTATAATTATTATTTGATATTCATATCTACAGACTTGTGTATTGATACTTAGAATTTAATATTATCATGAATTTATACCATAATTCATGTACATTTATATATTGAAGAAAACCATGATGACATATTATTACAGAAAAGTAATATACGTTGGGCGTGTCATGAGTGATATTACATTAATGGGTAATGTAAAAAAGGATTTATCTCTTTTATCCCTTGATAGAAGTTGATATATTAGGAACTTTTATAGGAATGTAATTTCCTATATAAATCTACGACTATGATATTTTGTGATCAAGTTCATTTCCATAAATTCAAAGAAAGATATGTCAAGCACATTGGTTGATGACACCATCATACAAACTACTTGATTAGAGATATCTTGATAAAAGGATTATATTACGCAATAATTATTCATATGATATTGTATGTTGTTGAAAAATTAACTTCTTTCTCAATGGGTTCCTTGTATTACTATATGGTAACATTAGACTTTAGGTTTCTTTGTATATTTCCACTAAGAAATAGGAATATAGGGCCACACATTAATTTTATCTGAAATATTAGTTAAATTCAATATTGAATTTAACAAGTTATAATAAATATTATTCTTTATTTTTGGTTTAATAATTAATCAGGTTTGGTTTATTTATAATATTTAATCATGAGTTATTTGAAGTAATATGTGAGTAAAATAATAATAAATATTTATTTTCAATGTATAGAAAATTAATATTTATTATATTTATCAATGAATAATGTAGTGATATTTATTTGTTAAATAAATTTTTATTACTTATGATTTGGTAAATGTTAAGGAGGATAAGAGGATAAAGTTTAATGGACTAAATGGAAATGATATAAATGATATTTTTTAGGTGATGTATATGTCAGGTGAAAAATAATTATATTATTATTAAGACATGGGATTCACTAAGAATAATGAATTGGTAAGGGGGATTATATGAAAATAGGAAACCCTAAACTTTCCTTAATATATATCTCATTATATATCTATCCAAATTGAGATTAATTGGGAACAAAGGATAGAGAGAAGTTATCTAAAAACTTAGATATATTTATAGAGATCTAGATTATACCCTATCCTTGTAACACCCTGAGATGTTGTGAAATATTTTTTTTAAAAATTAATTTAATATTTTTGATATTTTTATTTTAAAAAAAAATGAGTTTAGCCTACGTTAAATGAAACACCAAGTCAATCTTGCATTACACACAACATCAAGTTATGCTTGCACTACATGCAACACTGGGTTAGCCTACGTTACACATGATAATGAGTTTTAACAAAACCATGATATATTATTAATATTATTTAAATGAAACCGTTATAACATAGTCATTGAAATTAAAGGTATGAATAATAATAAATAATTTTTAAATATTATTTATAATTTTTTTATATAAATAAAACACATTGATATAAAATACTTATTTTTTTCCAATAAAGTCTTTATATGTTTTGAAAATATTATTTTCTCAAAAACTATTCTTTTATTTCTTTTGTAAATGCTAATAAAATTAAATTTTCAGAGTTTTAAAAAATTTAATTGATAAAGTAAGCCCCATTTTTGAATTAATAATTTCGAAATTATCTTATGGTGAATTTTTGGGTTTTTTTGAAAAGTCTCATTTTTTTGATGAATAGTGAAAAATACTGAATTTTAAAATCCTGCTATCATGCCACACATACGAGATTAATATTTAATTAATTTTTGAAAATTATGTGAATGGAACTTGGAAAAATGGATTCCATATTATGAATCAGAATAAATTATATTATATAATAAGGTCAACTTTATTTTTACCAAAATGAATAGTGAATGCGGTAAAAAATAAAATACTATAGTTAAGGTAAAAATGAGTTTACTAGGGGGTTAAACTATAATGATATGAGTGAAAATAACCTGAAATATTATATTAATTTTATTTTATTAGTTTATTTATATATTTTACATAAAATTATCTAAAATATGACAATTCTTTGACACTTTCTTTTGAATATGACCCATATAATAATTTAAGTAAAGAAAAAGTCAAAAATTTAAATTTTCTTACTTTTAATATCTATAAATAATTGGGATAGGGAAAAACAATATATGTTAGATTATATATATTATTTTGAAAGAAAAATGAGTTTTCTTATCATGTTAATTTATTTTAATTTTTTTGAGATGAAATAATTACTCTAAATTCTTAGGAAACCTAAACAAAATAATTATTTAGTTAACAATAAAATAAAATAAAAGATAATAAAAATATTAAAAGTGAATTAAATTGAATGAATTATTATGTTAAATTATTATTTTTATATTGGTATATCATGTTAAACTGATTTCAACACAATATATTCGAATTATATCATTTCATTTATATTTTTTAAATTCAATTTAAATTAATAATGTCAAAATTGAAATTAATGTTATTTTATGATAAGTTATATTTTATTAAATAGTTTAAAATTACTGAAAATCTTATATTATTCCATGTAATTTTTCAAGGACAATAAATATCATATATATTATTTTCATGGACCAATTGTTCTTTTATAATGAATATATTGACCCCTAAATAGTAAAAACTATATTGACACCATTAAGATTAAAGCGGTGTTTTTTCACGTTACGTGCATTTGTTTTAAAATTATTTTACAACACATATTGTATTTTTTAAAATTATATATTATATTTAAAATAATTGGGTTCAAATTATCTAGTAAGGATCATTTTACTTTAGTCTTAAAAGGATAAATTACTTAGGTTAGAAATCTATTTACCAAAATGAAAAACCAAAATGGTAAAAATAAGGAACTTAGAAGTTAAAGAACAAAATGTTTAAAACATGTGTTTCATTATATAGTGGAGGTGTTTATAGAATATATAATCCCCCAAAAAATCTTTAATTATCAATTTTGTATCCAATTTAGGTAATATTTACCTCCTAATAGTAAAAACTTTTTGGGTATTTAGAAAAATACCACTCCTCCTCAACTATAAAAGGCTGCCCCTCTCCTCAATTATTCACACCTCAAAACCTATTTGGTTCAGCAAATTACTACCCAAATAACTTCCAAAATTACCTCCCTCAATAATAGAATCATTATTTTTTACATAAATACAAACTAGAAATGACTTAGTGAAAACCAAAGGAGAATACCCGAAGGACAAGTAATGTACTTCAATGAGCATCTTTATTTTATTTCCTTCTCCCACTTATTAAATTCTTGTCATACCATGATTATATAATAAAATCAGTATATTACATATAATGATATGTTTTTATTTTAAGGTAATTTTCTACAACCATCTCCAATTTTATAAAGTGGGTTACAAAATCATCATTCGTGTGTATGACAGACAACCGCCTTGAGAACCAATGTCGTTCATTTTTCTAGTACCACCCATCAGGTCTAGTCATAATAATGTATTTATTATTTTTATATTATATATATGATATTTATTATATTATTATGATTATTTAATTGTTATATCCCACATTACTTCATGCTATCCATTTTTTGGTAATACAATAACATTGTTCGTGTGTTCAACAAACTACCACCTCACGAAGTGGTGTGATTCATTCACGATTTACATCAGATGTATTAAAGATGGGTTTAATAAAAATTTGTGATATATATGACATAAAAATGATTTTATAGTGATTATATATATTTCATTTACTTTTATTTCTTTAAACCCAACAAAAAAAATGAAAAAAAGCGTTCATGCGTATGTATGGCCTGCCATCTCCATGAATGATGTATTTCATTTCCTATCACTAAATTTTATGGATTAATATAAATAAATATATAAAAAATATATATGATATTTATATCATGTTTAAAACTGTTTATACTATGGAACCATTTTCAATGTAAAAGGACCAAAAATATAATGAAGCAAAACATATATGAAAATCAAAGCAGTTATTACCTGAAACATAAATTTAACATGGAATTGTTAATAAATGAGTATTAAAAGGGAATAAGTAAATAATATATGGTATAATATATATGAATTTTTTTATTTTATATATTTATAATAAACTTATATATATTATATAGTAGGCTTGAACAAGTATGGCAGAAGTCAAGACTTAAGGTAATTGATTTCCGTCTCACTTTTACTTTCTATAAAAAAATGATATATTCACCTCATGTTTATTTAATATGGTGTATATAATTCCCATGAATGTATTTTATTATTATTATAATTAAAATTATTATTATTTAGAAATCTATTTTATAATATCTCACTTTCATGGAGGTTAAGGTTAAAAAGTTACCAAATCGGTAAGGGATTTTTGTCTCAATTTTCCTTCTTTGAGATGTACACTATGTTATGAACCTATATTATTTCACAAGGTGTATATAAAACTCATTTAATATATAATATCATGAATTAATTTATACTTATGATATTTTAAGTTCCATTTTATGATATTAATTCATGGGGATTATGAATCAATGTTTCCATAGTGGTAAAGATTTTATATTACAATCTCATGATTTATTGAGATTGTTTATGAGTAAGACTTCAATGTTGAAATATCATGATATACCTCTCAAGAATTATCATGAAAATTTTTATCCTAAGGTTATTAATGATATATTAAAGTAATGGTACCATTTTACACTCTTTGGTACTTAAGATAATTAAGAAAATGTTTTCAATTAAATTCAAATTTATTTCTCTCTTTGGTCGGAAATATGTTTTCTTCCAAAACCACATTTTCTAAAAATATTTTCAAAAATATTTTTAAATTTTATTTTAAGATCATTTTCATGTCAAACTTTTTTCAAAATTTTTTATGATTTAAAATGTCCTTTAAAATATTTTCAAATATTCCTATATAAGTTTCAAAGGTTATTTTCAAAGAAAAATATTTAAAAAATATTTTATATTTAAAATGTGTTTAAAATGATTTTAAAGATTCCTTTATATGATTTTAATGTTATTTTCAAATAAAATGATTTTTAGAATATTTTATTTTCTAAAAAGTGATTTTCAAAGAATGGTTATTTTCATTAATAAATGTTCCAAGTGATCTTTCAAAATCCATATCCATATAAGATGATATACTTTGATGTAACTTATAATTTTCTAGGTATATGAACCAAGGATACAATTCTTATTCTATATCTAAATGGTTAATGTTTATGATGGCATGATGTTTATGAAACCTTCTTCTTTCCCAAAAGTTATACCATGATCAAATTCTTATAAAACCCAATTATTTTTCTATGGGTTATACTATGATGAAATGATGAAATGATTATGAAAACAATCTCTTTTCCATAGGTTAAGATATGATGAAATGTTTATTAAACCCATTTTGTTTCATGGGTTCTGATAAAATGATTATTTTATGATCTTGGGGCACATATATGTATGATATTCATTATGTGATGTGTGTGACCAATATCTACCTCCAATGAATCAGGTAAAAATTAATGTTATATTGTAACACCCCAAGCTTCCACTATATGCTTCTCTTTTAATAATACAATAGCTTGCGCTGTACGCAGCTCTGAGTTCTAGCACACCACGACTAATCAAACTAGCCATTTAAAAAGAAGTTATGAATAGTAATAACTACCTTTTGAAATTTTATAAATTTTATTTTTCAAAATGGGCTTCATTTTTGGATTCAGAATATCAAAATTAGCTTAGGGTGAGTTTTTGGTATTTTTCTGAAAACTTTCAATTTTTGATGAATTGTGAAAAACACTATATTTTTGTTTAAAACTGACTTTTTATTTAAATAATTATTTTTTAAATTTAAATTTATTTTAAGGTCAAAATAGATAAATAATACATATATTAGTCCAATGTAATTCATTGGAGTCATTTTATAATAAGATTAGACATATAAAATTTTATTGAACGATTTAACGTCTTTTACCCACCTTCTAGGAACATTTGTAAATTTTCATAAAACATAATTTTACTGCTTCTGTGAATTGAATTTCAAAAATCCGATATAAAAAAATTTCATTAGTAAGTAAAATGTGGTTCAATAGGATGAATTTTTTTGGTGAATATTAACTTTTGAATTTTATTTAGCAAGGTTAAAAGTAAATAGGGTAATTAAAGGTAGAAATAATACTATAATAATATAAGCACCCCTTAATTCTACATGAAAAATGGGGGTTCAAAACCCATTGAGCATAGGGTACTATAGTGGACTGTAGCAGCGGTGACACTATAGCAACAGTGGACACTGTAGCGACAACAAGTCACTGTAGCGGCGACAGAGTACTGTAGCAGCGACGGGGTACTGTGCAGGACTGTAGCAGCGCGAGTACTGTAGCAGTACTATTCACATAATGAG
Source organism: Viscum album (assembly GCA_963277665.1). NCBI lineage: Eukaryota > Viridiplantae > Streptophyta > Magnoliopsida > Santalales > Viscaceae > Viscum > Viscum album. The sequence continues at coordinate 2,739,875 of OY728122.1, read as the reverse complement.
ATTTGGACAAAAAAAATGGGCCTATGGGCCATGTAATGGGATAAATTACCACTGGGCCTTCGGGCTATGTAATGGGTCTCCCTCAACCCAGTTAAAGAGGTCTTTACTTTGCTTTAATAATAAATGAGGCTTCAGCCCCAAAATTAAAAAAAAAAAATATAAAATTACCCCAACACATGTCCTAATTCTATTGGATAAGTTTTCTTCAACAAAAATCAATATTTTGACAAAAATAAGATCTTTTTTGATCCGTTTGGGTTAGATTATGACATTTATTATATTTTATTTAAAGAAGAGTTAAAAGTGTTAAATTCAAATTTTATTAACTAAACCATATTTAATATAGAGGTATACATAAGATAAATTCAACTATAAATATTCATTATAAATCTAAAAATATTTCCTACATCATGGTATTTTATTTATAATTTTTATAAATTAAATAATTATATTTATTTATGACAAAATGATGATGCAGTAATTACCTTATTAATGAAAGATTAAAATAATTGATGTTATAAATACTAAAATAAATGTAAATTGAAACTTTTTATTCCATCCACGAATTTTCTAGGTTAATATGACATTTTAGGGTTGATTCAATGTATTTTTTTCTGATTAATCAAGTTGTTATGAATTTCACAAAAACCAAATTCTAAATAGTGTCAAAATTGACATAAATGAGTTTAAAAAAAATACTATTTTATTAAATAATATAATATTCATAAAAATATACGATTTGGCTAAATAACTTAGATAATTTTAGATATTTCATTAATCAACCACTTGAGGTTCTATTGGTATTTTATAGTAACTATATTAACCATTTAATATAAAAATACAAGAAGACATGGTAAAAGTGAAACTATTTAACTAAGAGTTAAATATAAAAGATAAGGTTAATATGGTGAATTGAACTTGTATAAAACCTATTGGTTGAGAGTATTTCGATCCATACCCACCTTATCCTTGAAATAAATCCATTTGGAGCTATTATAAACCGAAAATAATTTTATAATAAATTAATATTTCAAGCTTCTTCTAAATTGCCCCTCACCTCTCTTATAAAAGGGTACTTCACCTTATATTAAATTATCACCTCCAAAGCCATTTGGATCATCCAAACCCTGCCCAAATCTCCTCCAAAATACCCTAAATTCATCTTAGAGGCCTTAGTTTTATCATAAATCCAACCTAAGGAGCCCTTTTGTTCAAATCAAAAGGAAGAACCTGAAAAAGAGGTAATTATTTCATCACCTCTTTCAAAGTTCTTTTCTTCTTCCACTTCCTCTTTCTTTGTTGTTTCCATAAAAAAATAATAACTCCAGTACCTTATATATACTTTGATGTTTTTATAAATATGGTATAACCATATTCATTGTTCTATCCATCCTATGAATGATAAAGTCACCATACGTGCGTACGTAGGTACGGCTTACCGTCTCCATGTCTTGGTGTAGTTTGTTATTCAACACTTCATTATTTGAATGGGTATAATAATGATTTATAATTGATGTAAATAATAAATATAACATGTTAATGATTATATATATATATAATAAACCATCAAATTACATACAATTTCACCATCAATAGAATGACACTATCGCTCATACATACGTACGACTTACAGTCTCCACGATGCGATGAGATTTCATTCCCAATCATAACCATTCAAGAATATTTTTCATTTTATGATTAAAAAATAATGTTTAAGAACTTAATATCATTCTGGATATAAATCAAATATATCCTATCCATAATAAACATGACTTACTTAACAAAACATATAAATGAAAACGAATCAGTTAACACCCAAAACAAGGATACTTCTGAAATATTATTAACAAAGAAATATTAGAGGATCATATATGATATCATATTTATGTATGTGGTTATTGTATAATTTAATAAAAATTATTTAATTATTATACATGAGGTTAATGTACCCTCGACTAAGGAAAAGTACAAGTTAAGGGTTAACTTTACAATCTCTTTATTATCTGAGGTTGTTTATACGCAAGTATCTACTGAGACTTCTTTATCATCTACATCTATGTTTATTAAAAATGTATCTCAAATTTTTTTTACTATTTCTTAGACCTTGTGTTATAGTAATTTATACACTTTTTTTTACTTATTATAAAATATTTTGAATGGAATCTTTCCATCATTTTCCAAACAAGGCACTTTATGACATTTTCGACAAATTAAGGAAAGAATGTTTTTTAAATTATACAACGGGTGTGGCTATTTTCCTCCGTTAAAACAACTTAGAAGTTTAACTTAAAAGCTTATAAAAATATTTTCAAAATAAACGTTTTATTTTATAATTATGCAACTTTAAAATGATTTCAAAGTAGAAATAGATATTTCTCTCAAATATTTTTTGGATTTATTTCATCTGTGTCAACATCTATTATTGGATTTTATGTTTAATTGAACTTGATTTATTATGATAAAATACTCCATATTTTATTGATAGTTTTACGATATGTTTTACTATGGATGTGCTATTTTTATGTCATTTATAGTTTATGGTTATAGTATTAACATTTCGCATGTTAGTTTAATATGAATGTTTATGTTATGTTTTTCCCTTTTCACATGAGGAATGAATTAGACGTAGTAAGTGACGGGTGGGGCTCGCTATATCCCTTCAATGCATCGGTAGGTCTCATGATACAAACTAATGTCTTGGCACAAAGCCTTGATAATATTTTATTTGTAGTCTTGTCACGAGGCCTTGACTATGTGGTTATGATGTTCTAAATTACGAATTCCATCATTATGAGATTAGCTATTGATATACATGTGATTATTTGACTAGTTGAATATCCATGTGAATAAGTAAATGAAATTAATTTATTTATCTTTTCCATATTATGCTGAAGTTTAAGTTTAAAAGGCTTGTGTTTTAGTCTTATAAATTTCCTTAAATGTTTATGCTTATTTATGATAGTTTCTGCTATATTGTTATCCTTAATGAGCATCTGAGGTCACCCATTTATTATGTTTTATTTTTCCCAGGATGTGAAGAAGTATTTTATGACTAAACTATAGGGATAGGCTAAGGGATATGAGTGTGTTCAAAGGAGACAAAATGTTGATTTTTCATTTCATAATGCAATGTAAAAATTATGTATATATCTATTACTTCCAAGGATACTAAACTGATCGGTCTTTCAGGACTTAATATCTTGTGATCATGAAAATGTTATTTAATAATGCACCGACTTTGGGTAACTGGTTTTGGGGTGTTACAGTTAGTATCAGAGGAAGTTTAGTACAAACCTTGTAAACTAGATTTAGAAAAACTCTGATTAGAGAATATTACCCTAAGATAGACTTTGAGGATTAGTATAGAAGAACATCCAAAAAATTTGGCAATGTAGATATTATGTGGGTTTTCCAAGCAATAAATCCCTATCTGGATAATACAAGTGGATGTGGTTTGGGTAAAAATGTACCTAGGAGTGAAAAATCCGACAAGGAGTTTCGGGCTTGACCTAGGGTATCCCGATACACAACAATGGGCCATACTACGCACCTGGTTTGACACTCCTGGGGGATATTCTTAGGATAATTCAAATTTTCTTTACAAAAAATTACGATGGATTTATGAGTAAATACATCCCCAAAGAAAACATTTTTATGATTATGTATTATATGCATAAACTATTCAATTTATGTTAAGATTTTACAAGTTTGGAATTATGCATTGCGATTCATAAACTAATCTAGTGTATGCCATTGTTTAGAAATGATGCCTAGTGTAAGGAATAAAAATTGTATCAACCCAAGTAATCCATGTAGGGTTTTCCCTCCTATTCAAGATAATTATAGTGGATCTAGTGATGAAACTGGTTCTAAACATCTTATAACAATACTGGGACAACTCACTCAAGTTATGAATAATAACCTTACCCATATGAAGCACCCTGATCCACAACGCGGATGATCAATATTAGACCGCTTCATGAGAAAACAACCACCAACATTAAATGGGACTAAAAATCCATTTGTATCTAATAAATGGATAGGTTCCTTAGAGAAAATATTTCATGCTTTGGGGAGTAGCAGAAGGGAAAAAGTTGTCATCACAGTTTATCGCCTCTCAAGAGATGCAGATCAATGGTGGTCATTAATTAAAAACACAAATGAGGATGAAGAAGTATCAAATATGGAATGGAGGGAGTTTAAAGATCTTTTCTTAGAAAAATAATTTCCTCATGAACATTAAGCGAATATAGAAAGGTAATTTCTGAGTCCGAGGCAAAAGGAGGATGATAATGCTGCAAAGTATGAGGTGAACTTTACAAGGTTAACAAGGTATTCTTCCAATTATAGACATAACCCAAGAATTAATATTGATCAATTATTTAATGGGTTAAAACCATTTCACCATTGAGCATTAGTCTCACAATACTTCTCATCATATGAAGATATAGTCTCATGTTCTATCAAGACAGAAAAGGAATTCTCTAAGTCTTATGACTTTAAAGTTAAGAAAGAGAATAAGAGATCTACTGAACACTCTAGAAAAGGAAATAAGGGTAAGAAGGGAGAAGTTTAATTTCCATACTATAGTAATTGTGGGAAGAAACACCCTGGTATATGCCTAAAAGGGATGAGAGTTTGTTACAAGTGTGTAGAAAAGGGCTACCAAGCTCATGATTGCAAGAGGAATAAAGTGACTTTCAATGTTCAATGCTACAATTGTGAAGATATGGGGAATTATTCAAATGAATTTCCTAAGCGTCAAGGAAAATTACCTCAGAAAAGGCCAAGGGATAAAGGCCAAGCTTATGCGATCACTACTGATGATTTTGAAGTTTCTAATGATGTGGTGGTAGGTACTTTAATAATTTCCTCAAAACTAGCTAATGATTTATTTGATTCTGGATCATCAAATTCTTTCATATCTTCCTAGTCTTCCAAGAAATTTAGATATTTCCAATTTGACTTAACATAGGAGTTTTTAGTCAAAACTCTTAAGGGAAGTATCATTGCAATAAAGTTTTGTCAATCAGTTACCATTATGACATATAAACATTCTTTATCTGCTGATCTTATTGTCTTACCCATGGTTTAATTTGATATAATCCTTGGTATGTATTGGATTTCAGACCATGATGATAAAATTTATTGTAAGAAGAATGTGGTTACAATTTTTTCTGATGATAAGGAATCCCTTATCTTTAAAGAAGAAACACCACCATCTGATTCTCATCTATATCCACCCCCAGTAGATCTAATAAATTTAATTATTAGGGAGGAAGGTAGTGAAATAACTATGGGCGAGGAAAGGAATGTTCAAATAGTGGATGTACCTTTTGTTCAAGAATATATTGATGTGTTTCCAAAGGATTTACCTGGAGATCCTCCACAAGGAGAAATTGAGTTTTCCATTGACTTAATTCCCGGTTCAAGGCCCATATCAAATACCCCTTATAGAATTAACACTATAGAATTAGTGGAACTAAAGAAATACCTAGATGAATTGAGTAATAAAGGATTTATTTTCCCTAGTGTTTCTCCATGGGGATCCCCTATTCTTTTTGTTAATAAGAAATATGGATCTATGAGGTTGTGCATTGACTACAGGGAGATCAACGCTATAATAATAAAGAACAAGTATCCCCTGCCTCACATTGATGATTTATTTGATCAAATTCATTAAGCTCAATATTTCTCAAAGATTGACCTTCAATCTAGATACCATCAGTTGTGCATGAAGAATGAAGACATTCCAAAGACACCATTTTGAACTTGGTATGGGCATTATGATTTTATAGTAATGCCTTTTGGACTGACTAATGCAACCTCTATTTTCATGGATCTAATGAATAGAGTTTTCAAGGAATATATTGATGAATTTATAGTGGTATTTATTGATGATATCTTGGTATACTTCAAAAGCTACGAAGATCATGAAAATCACTTGTGCACTATTCTGAAAACTCTTAGAAGAAATGAATTATATGGGAAGTTTAGCAAGTGTGAATTATATCTTCAAGATTTTTTTCTTAGACATATTGTCTTTAAGGATGGAATATATTTTTATCCTTCAAAGAAAAGGGAAATCCAATAATGTCCAGCACTGACGAGTATAACTAAGGTACACAGTTTTATTGGTTTAGCAGGTTATTATTGGCGTTTTGTCTAGAATTTTTCTCGATTGGCTAACCCATTAACCAAGATCATACATAAAGGTGTTAAATTAGTTTTTAAAAAATAGTGTAAAGAATGTTTTTAATAATTGAAGAGAATATTATTAAAATATTTTATATTGACTCTACCATTAGAGAATTATGGGTTTGCTATTTATAGTGATGCATCAAAGAAAGGACTTGGTTGTGAATGATAGAGTTATTTCCTATGCATCATGACATCTAAAAATTCATGAACAAAACTATCCTACTCATGATATTTATTTAGAAGCTGTAATATTTACTCTGAAGATATGGAGACACTATCTCTATGGTGAAAAATGTGAGATATATATTGATCACAAGAGTTTGAAGTATATTTTATCACAGAAATAAATCAATATTAGGAAAAATAAATGGCTTAAACTACTCAAGTATCATGATTGCACAATGAAATACCACCTAGGGAAGGAAAATATGGTGGATGATGCTTTAAGAAGAAAGGATCATAGAGTTCTGAACAAGATGAGAGTTGAAAGGGATCCTATGTTCATGGATCTAGTAAAGATGGATATGGGAATAACTATGGAAGGTGAAACATAAATAATTTTTAAAATGCTTGCCAAAACATCTTTAATAGAAAATATAAAATGTTCTCAGACTGATGATAAGGATTTTCAAAAGAAAATTAATGCTATGAATAATGGGAGATTGATTGACTTCGTATGTGAAGATGGAATTTTGAAATTTAGGAAGAGGATTTGTGTTCCCGATATACCTGATCTAAAAAGGGAATTGTTTAATGATACTCATAGCTCCAATTTCTATATATACCCTGGTAGTACTAATATGTATAGAGATTTTAAGGAACATTTTTGGTGGGAAAACATAAAGAGGGAGATTGCTGATTATGTGTCAAGACGTATGGTTTGTCAATCGGTGATGACTGGAAGACAACACCCGAGAGGAGTCATGAAACCTCTTCCCATACCTAAGTGGAAGTGGGATGATATTATGATGGAATTTTTCATGGGACTTCTAAATACTCCTAGAAGGAATGATGCAATATGGGTCATTTTCGATCATCTTACCAAGTCAACACATTTTCTTGGTATAAGAGAAGATTTACCACTTGAATGTTTAGAAATAATATATATTAATGAAGTTGTAAGATTTCATGGTGTAACCGTGTTGATCGTTTTAGATCATGATCCCTATTTTTCATCAAGATTATGGAAAAGACTTCAGGAATCCCTAGATATTGAACTTCATTTAAGCACTGCCTACCACCCTCAAACTAATGGACAATTAGAATGGACTATTTAAACCTTAGAAGACATGTTGAGATCTTACTCACTTGACTTTCAACGTATGTGGGATTATTATTTACCTATGGTAGAATTTTCCTTTAATAATAACTTCTATTCAAGTATTCAAATGGCACCATATGAAGAGTTATATGGAAAGATACATCGCACACCAACTTGTTGAGATGCTTTTGGTGAAAGAAAAATAATAAGCCCAGAACTTGTCGAGGAAACAATGGAAAATGTGAAGATTATCCGAACCCACATCAAAACAACTCAAAGTAGAAAAAATATCTATGCTGATAACTGAAGGAAGGATTTGGAATTTCAAGTAGAAGATCATGTATTCTTGATGGTATGTCCATGGAAGGGTGTTATATAATTCAGTAAGAAGGGTAAATTAAGTCCCACGTACATCAGACCTTTCGAAATTATAGAAACGAATTGGAGTTGTAGCTTACCCTTTGGAAATGCCGCCAAGTATCTCCAAAGTTCATGATGTGTTCCACGTATCACTTTTGAGAAAATACATTCCTGACCCAACGCAAGTACTAACCTATTAAAAAATAAAACTGGAACTAGATATATCTTATTGTGAAGAGCCTATCAGAATTCTTGATACCAGATAACAAGTGTTGAGAAACCGGACGACTTGTTTGGTAATTTTTTTTGGAGAAACCATAAAATGGAAGAGGCAAAGTGGGAACCTGAGGAACTTATGATGAAGAACCACCCAAATATTTTTATGCAGTAATATTCTATAAATTTAGAGGATGAAATTATTTGAAGGAGGGAATAATGTAACACCCCAAGCTTCCACAGCACGCTTCTCTTTGAACAATACAATAGCTTGCGTTGTACACAGCTCTGAGTTCTAGCACATCACGACCAATCAAACTAGTTGTTTAAAAAGAAGTTATGAATAATAATACCCAATTTTTGAAATTTTATATATTTTATTTTTCAAAATGGACTTTACTTTTGGATTTGGAATATCAAAATTATCTTAGGGTGAATTTTTGGTATTTTTCTGAAAAATTCAATTTTTGATGAATAGTGAAAAACACTGCATTATTGTTTAAAACAAAATTTTTATTTAAATATTTATTTTTTAAATTTAAATTTATTTTAAGTTCAAAACAGATACATAATTACTATATTATTATAATTTAATTCATTGAAGTTATTTTATAATAAGATTATACATATAAAATTTTATTGAACTACTTAACATCTTTTACCCACCTTCTAGGAACATCTACAAATTTGCATAAAACCTAATTTTACAGCTTCTGTGAATTGAATTTCAAAAATTAGATAGACATGGTTGTCATTAGTAAGTAAAATTTGGTTGAATAGGATGAAAATAATTTTTGGTGAATAGTAACTTTTGAATTTTATTTACCACGATTAAAAGTGAATAGGGTAATTAAGGGTAGAAATAATATTATAATAATATAAAATTACCCCAAAAAATGTCCTAATTCTATTGGATATGTGTTTTTAGACCAAAATCAACCTTATGACAAAAATAATATCCTTTTTGATCCATTTGGGTTAGATTAGGACATTTATTATATTTTATTTAAAGAAGAGTTAAAAGTGTTAAATTCAAATTTTATTAACTAAAAGATTTTTAATATAGAGTTATACATAATATAAATTAGAATATAAATATTAATTATAAATATAAAATTATTTCCTACATCATGGTATTTTATATATAATTTTTAGACATTAAATAATTAAATTTATTTATGACACAATGATGATAAAATAATTACCTTATTAATGAATGATTAAAATAATTGATGTTATAAATACTAAAATAAATGTAAATTTAAACTTTTTATGCCATCCAAGAAATTTATAAGTGAATATGACATGTTAAGGTTGATTCAATGTATTTTTTTTCGAAGTAATAAAGTTTTTATGACTTTAAAAAAACCAAATACTAAATAGTGTCAAAATTGACATAAATGAGTTTAAAAAAAATACTATTTTATTAAATGATATAATATTCATAAAAATATAAGATTCAGAAAAAGGACTTAGATAATTTTATATATTTCATCAATTAACCAATTTATGTTCTGTTGGCATTTTATAGAAATTATATTAACCATGTAGTATAAAAATACAAGAAGACATGGTAAAAGTTAAATTATTTAACTAAGAGTTAAATAGAAAAGATATGGTTAATATGATGTCCTAAACTTTTCTAAAATCTATTAGTTGATAGGATTTAGACCCATACCCACCTTATCCTATAAATAAATCCATTTTAAGCTATTATAAACTGAAAATAATTTTATAATAAATTAATATTTTAAGATTTTCCTAAAGTGCCCCTCACCTCTCTTATAAAAGGGTACTTCCCCTTCTCTTAAATTCACATCTCAAAATCCATTTGGATCATCCAAAACCTACCCAAATATCCTCCCAACTACCCTAAATTCATCATATAGGCCTTAATTTGATCAGAAATCCAACCTAATGATCCCTTTTGTTCAAATCAAAAGGAATCACCTGAAGAATAGGTAATTATTTCATCACCTCTTTCAAAGTTCTTTTATTCTTCCAAATCCTCTGTCTTTGTTGTTTCCATACCAAAATAATAGATACAGTACCTTATACATAATTTGATGTTATTATAAATATGGTACAACCATATCCATTATTCTATCCATCCTATGAATGACAAATTCACCATACATGCGTACGTACGACTTACCATCTCCACGTCGTGGTGTAGTTTGTTATTCAACACTTAATTATTTTGATGAGTATAATAATGATGTATAATTGATGTAAATAATAAATATAACATGTTAATTATTCTGTATATATAATATACCATCCAATTTAATACAATTTCACCATCAGTAAAATGATATTTTCGCTTGTGCGTACGTACGACTTACCGTCTCCACGACACGATGAGATTTCATTCCCCATGTTAACCATTTAAGAATAATTTTCATTTAATGATTAAAAAATAATTTTTAAGAACTTTATATCATTATGGATATGAATCAAATACATTCTGTCCATAACAAACATGACTTTTATAACAAAACATATAAAGTAAAATGAATCAGTTAACACCCGAAATAAGGATACTACTGAAATATTATTAACAAAGCAATATTAGAGGATCATATATGATATCATATATATGTATTTGGTTATTTTATAATTTAATAAAAATTATTTAACTGTTATACAATAGGTTAATGTACCCTTGACTAAGGAAAATTACAAGGTAAGAGTTAATTTTACAATCTCTTTATTATTCGAGGTTGTTTATACGTAAGTATCTACTGGGACTTCTTTATCATATACATATGTGTTTCTTAAAAAAGTATTTCAAAACATTTTTACTATTTCATAAATCATGGGTTAAATTCATTTATACCCTTGTTTGAATTTTTATAATTTTTTTTAAAAAAATAATATTTCCATCGTTCTCCAAACAAGATACTTTATGACCTTTTCGACAAATTAAGGATTTTTTTAACTTATACGGTAGGTGAGACTATTTTCCACCATTAAAACTCCTTAAAAGATTCCATTAAAATATTATAAGAATATTTTAAAAATAAATGTTTTATTTTATAATTATATGAATTTTAAATGATTTCAAAGTAGAAAGATATATTTCTCTCAAATAGATTTTGGATTGATTTCATCTGTGTCAACATATATTATTGGATTTTATGACTGAAGTTGATTTATTATGATATAATAATCCATATTTTATTGATATTTTTATGATATGTTTGACTTTGGATGTGCTATTTTTATTTCATTCATAGTTTATGGTTAAATTATTAACATTTTGAATGCTAGTTTAATACGAATGTTTATGTCATGTTTCACCCTTCTCATATGAGGAATGCATTGGATGTAGTAAGTGACGGCTAAGGCCCACTATAGCCCCTCGATGCATCAGTAGGTTTCATGATACAAAACAGTGTCTTGGAACAAAGCCTTGACAATATTTTATTTGTATTCTTATCACAAAACCTTGACTATGTGGTTATGATGCACGACATTATGTATTCCATCATTATGAGATTAACTATTGATATACATGTGATTATTCGACTAGTAGAATATCCATGTGAATAAGTAAATGGAATTATTTGATTTATCTTTTCCATATTATACTAAATTTTATTTTTAAAAGGCTTGTGTTTTAGTATTATACATTGCCTTAAATGTTTATGCTTATTTGTGATAGTTTCCGCTATATTGTTATCCTTACTGAGCCTCTGAGCTCACCCCTTTCTTATGTTTTATTTTTCTCAGGATGCAAAGAAGTATTTTATAATTGACCTATAGGGATAGGATAAGGGATATGAGTGTGTTAAAAGGAGACACAATGTTTATTTTTTATTTCATAATGTAATGTAAAACTTATTTATGTATCTAGTACTTCTAATTCTACTAAACTGATCGGTATTTCGGGACTTGATCTCTTGTGATCATGACAATGCTATGTAATAATGCACCAAATCTAGGTAACCGGGTTCAAAGCATTAAATATATGAGATAAAAGGGTACATAGTAGGTTATCCTATGCCCTAAATAGGATACACAAGAGGTCATCCCAAGCCCAAAGTAGGTACATGGGTGTTTAGCTCGAGCCTAACATGTTATGAATGTCTTGGTGGGTATCCTTGACATAGGATTTCGATGCTTATATGTATTTTACAAATATATTTCTTATGTAAATGTTATGATATCATGTCCCATTATCATTGATTTCCTTTTGATTTATGTCTTATACAATACTAATATTTTTTCCATGACTCATGTTTATGATCTTTATTATGTAGGGTGTAGTTTTCTAATGTTATGCTCATGTTCTCATACCCTTATACTCATGTTATGATTACGTAACCTCCAAGTTTACCATTTTCTCACAATTTCTTATGTTTCCTTTCCCCATGTTATAAAGAAAGGTTTAAGTAGGGTATGTTTGTGAAGATTTCTAAAGGAGGAAGATCTTAGCAAGAAACATTGAAGATGATTCACCAGATTAGAAGATTGTGTTCTAAGTCTCCAAATTCACTAAACTATTTCATTCCTTAAGAATGTGTTTGTGTCATGTAATGAATATTCATATAAAAATACGTAATATCCATGTATGATAATCCTAGGTCACTATAGTTGGTATCAAAGTAAATGTTTAGTTATGCTTTGGAAACTAGGATGAGAAAACTTTAGTGAGATCCCTAGGGAAATTTCTAAGGATATATATAGGGATGTCTCTAAGGATAAGTCTAAGTACCAGTCAAAGTATAGAAAAATGTACTATAATTTTGGTAAAGGATAAAGTTAGTTTTTTTCTATAAATACATCCCTTTATGGACACTATAAGTGGATGTGGTTCTGGCCTAGATGTACCTAGGGGTAACAACTCCAAAAACACCATATTGAGCTAGACTTGATTGGGAACTGGTGCACAATAACGAGCCTTTATGCACACTTAGTTTAATGCTCATGGTGGATATTGTTTGGAAATTAACAAAATATTTATAAACCATCATGAATTATTTAAATAAAATATGAATATTAATGACCTAGGATAAACCTAATATGTCATAGATTAAAGAACAAGGTGTCATGATTTAGACTTCCTATAAGTTATTTTTTTCATGATTAGGTGGCTCCTCAATATGATTAGTGCTGATCACTCTATGATTTTGGTTTTAGTTTATGGATAGAACTCGAAGGAACCATGTTAATGCTGAGTGTTATGGAAAATTTACTGATGATCAGTCAAATGGGATGATAAATAGAGTTAAGGATGTTGTGATTATACCTAATTAGTTTTCACAGAACATGATTAACAATGTATACCTTAACCAACTATAAAACTCACCAAATAAGAGGAGGAAATAATTTTATGAGAGTTAGGGTAGTGGATACCATGGAGGAATGAAGATACAATTTCTTATGTGTTGATAATGTGGGAAGAAATACCCAAGAAAATTTATCTAAGGAACAATAAGATGTTTTGAATGTGGAAAAGAAACAAATAAAGGAACCGTAAAAGAAAAATGAAGAGTTTTATTATCACAATGGATGGGAATATTGGTATCCCTAATGAATTATCAATAGATGATTGTTTTAAATGCATAGATTATGGGAATTGTGAAAATCGATGTCCTAGGGGGAAAGCTTGTAAAGAGAATCAATAAGGTGGTACAAGTAATGATTATATTGATGATGCTAAAGATACTAAAAATGATATATGAAAGGAAGAAGTGTTAAGGAATAAAATGATGAATCCTAGTCAATAGTTTGAGAAGGAAGTGGTATGATTGAAGTATTTTTGTATTGGGATTCAATAATTATGAAATATATAAGGACTGTTTAGTATAATTTTTTGTTAAGTATTTGAAAGAATATGTTTAATGATGGTGATGACCAAGAAAATTGATTTAATAAAAATGTTATATTTTATGAAAAAACATGATTAAGGGAAGATAACCCTTAATATGTTTTGGATGTTGAGATAATTTTGTTGGGATAAAGATATGTTGGATATTAATAAGTAAATTGGATAGTACTAATTACCTTGGAACTGATTAATGATTTTTGACTATGTGGTTTATGCTAACATTGATGAAGTTTACAACATTTTTGGATTTAAGTAATAAATCCAATAATCTATGTTTTATTTAAGGAGTAAGAAATCATGCATGTTTTTAATAAGGTTTTATGGTAATTCAGGTTATTACCACGTTTCAAGAGAATACTAGATGAAGGTATTCACATGTTTAGTTTGTGACAAACAAGATCCACTTTATGGTATATGGGAATTAATGATAAGTTTATTTTGTGAAATTTATTAACCTTATTTATAAAGTTTTAGATTTTAATATTTCTTAAGGGTTAAAAGGTTAGCCATTTATGAAATGGTTTATGTTGAACTTTGAAAAAGGTTTTATATATTAATATATTGTTTCACTATATAAAGATTTATGAATATTGGATAACCTGTTCTAACCATTTTTTGATGAAAACCGAAGATATATAGAATGGCTTATCATTCTATCTATGGATCTTATGATCTTTTAGTTCTTCATTAAAAATTTCACCTTAATATCTCGGAGTAAGAGATGAAGTGGAAATTGAGAAAGACACAACTACAAGGTGTGATCGTGCTTATGGAATGGAATGAAATCAAGTAAATATATCTTCTCTTGAAAATTATTAAACTTTAAGAAAAGGGTCTTAAAATAAAATTTTATCCTGTTATCATCATTTTTGATGATATCAATGAAATTTTTGAAGCCTATTTGGTTTATGGATTTTTGATCATTAATTTTCTCATGTACATGTCCTATATCACTATCCATCACTATTTGGGTGTTATTTTTATTATCTATGTCTATGTTTTCTCTTCCCACATATGTTCTACTATTTAGAAACCTAGTATGTGTTATTCTAGACAACCTTTACACATCCCTTTATCTTTTTCAAGAAAATGTTTTATTAACTATTTTTACGATGTGTGTTTCTATGAATGAATTTTTTAAATGTTAAACCATGGATAACTGAGATGAATTTCAAGGGAAAGATTCATTTTAAGGGGGTAGAATATAACACCCTGAGATTTTGTGAAATATATTTTTTAAATTAATTTAATATTTTTAATATTTTGCTTCACACAAAAAACTGATTTTATCTTATCTCACAGGAAACAAAAAGTTAATCTTACGTTACATGAAAAACCAAGTTATTCTTGTGCTATATGCAACACTAGGTTAACTTGTGTTACACATGACACTAAGTTTTAACAAAACAACGATATATTATTAATATTATTTGAACATGACCATTATTACACAACTATTGAACCTAGTTGTATGAATACTAATAACTTATTTTTAAATATCATGTATAATGGTTTTATATAAACAAACCAAATCTATATAAAATACTTAATTTTTTTCTTCTAATAAAGTCTTTATATGTTTTGAAAATATTATTTTCAAAAAACTGCTCTTTTTATTTCTTTTGTGAATGTTAATAAAATTATTTTTTTAATTTTTTTATAAAATTAATTTAATAAAATAAAATAAATTTTTTAAATTCATAATTTTAAAATTATATTAGGGTGAATTTTTTGGTTTTTTTCTGAAAAGTTTCATTTTTTAATGAATAGTGAAAAATACTGGATTTTAATTGAAAATTGTCTTTTCACCTAAATTATTTACAAAGTTAAATCATATTTTAAATTTGTTTTAAAGTATAATTAGTTAAATTATACATATATTAATCCAATTTATTTCATTGAAATCAATTTAATATTGAAATTGAATATAAAAACTTTGTAAACTTTTAATCATTTTTACTTCAAACCCCACTTTGTCATCACGTTTTTGTGATTAATATTAAATTAATTTTCACCACTTATATGAATGGAATTTCGAAAAATGGATTCCGTATTTTTAATAATAATAATTTATTTTATATAATAAGGTTAACTTAATTTTTACCAAAATGAATAGTGAATGTAGTAAAAAAATAATTATCAGAGTTAAGGTAAAAATGGGTTTACCAAGGGTTAAAATAGAATGATAAGAGTAAAAATGACCTGAAATATTATCTTAATTTTATTTAATTAGTTTATTTAGATCTTGGAAATAAAATATATGAAATAGGGAGATTCCTTTCCACTTTAATTTGAATATGACCCATATAATAAGTTAAGTAAAAAAATAATACAAAAAGGACACTTTTCTTACTTTTAATATCTATAAAGCATTGAGATAGGGAAAAATATGTTAGGTTATATGTATCCCTTTTAAGGATAAATTAGTTTTTTATCACGATAATTTATTTTAATTTTTTTGAGATTAAATAATTTCTCTAAATGTTTAAGAAATGCCAACATAATAATTATTTATTTAAAAATAAAATAAAATAAATGATACTAAAAATATTAAAAGTGAAGTAAATTGAATGAATTATTATGTTACATTAATTTTTTAGATGAATATATCATGTTAAATATATGTGAACATAATATATTCTAATTTAATAATTGTCTTGATATTTTTTAAATTTAATTTAAATGAATAATATCAAAATTGACATTAACGTTATTTTATTATTAATTTTTTTATTAAATTATTTAAAAATACTAAAAATAATATATTATTCCAAGTGATTTTTAAAGGATAATAAATACCATCCATGTTAAATTCATGGACCAATTTTTTTATAATGAATATATTGACCCCTAAATAGTAAAAAATATATTATCATGGTTAATGTTAAAGTTGTGTTTTTGCAAGTTACATACGTTTGTGTTAAAATTAATTTCCAACACATATTGGATTTTTTTTAAAATTATGTATTATATTTAGAATCAATGGGTCCAAATTATCTAGTAAGTATCATTTATTTTAGTATTAATGAATAAATTACGTAGGTTAGAAATCTAGTTACCATAATAAAAAACCAAAATGGTAAAAATAATAAAACTTAGGAGTTAGGGAATAAAATGATTAAAACATGTGTTTAATTATGTGGTGTATGTGTGTCTAGAATATATAATCCCCCACCCAAAAATTTAATTATCAATATTGGATCTAATTTTGGTAATACTAACCTCCTAATAGTGAATACTTTTGGGTATTTACAAAAACACCACTCCTCAACTATAAAAGGCCACCCACTATCCTCAATTCTTCACACCTTCACACCTATTTGGTTAGGCCAATACCTACCAAAATAACTTCAAAGCTTCCACACACTCATCCTAAATGCCTTAGTTTGGATAGAAATCCAACCTATAGAGGTTTTAGTGAAAACCTAAGGAGAATACCCAAAGAAGGGGTAATGTTCTTTAAAAGGAATCTTTATTTTATTTACTTCTCCACCTTAATAATTATTATAATACCACAATTATATAATAAAATCATTATATTACAAATAATATTATGTTTTTATGTTAATCTAATGACCTAAAACCATCTCTAGTTTTATCAAATGGGTTATGAAATCATTGTTCGTGTGTCGGTGAACTACCAGCTTACAAACCGATGTCATTCACTTTTCCATTACCACATATAAAGGTTGTTAATAATGATGGATTTATTATTTATATATGGAATATATTATTTTTATTATGTTATTATGTTTGGTAATTTTCACATCACACATACCTTCATGCTCTCCATTGTGTGGGAATATGATGACATCATTCGTGTGTACGATGAACTATTACCTCGTGAAGCAATGCGATTCGTTCATGATTTAGATGGGATGTATTAAGGATGGGTTTAATAATTTTTTTGATATATATAACATAATAATTATTCTATAATTATAACATATATGCATTATTTACTTTTTTTCTACCCAAAAAGAAAATGAAAAACTGCGTTCATGTGTAAGTTCAACCTACTGTCTCCATGAACGATGTATTTCATTTCCTATCACTAAATTTTATGGATTAATATATATATATATATATATATAATAAATATATATTATATTTATATAATTTTTATAATTATAAATATTATGGAATGATGATCAAATTAATAGGATAAAAAATATAACAAAGCAAAACATACATGAAAAAAAGAAATTATTACCTGAAACATAACTTTAACATGGAATTGTTAATTAATGGGAAATAAAATGGCATAATTAAATCATATATGGTATAATATATATGAATATGGTTGTATAATGTATTTATAATAAACTTATATCTATTATATAGGATGTTTTAATGAGTACAACAAAAGTCAATACTTAAGGTAAGGGATTTCCATTTCACTTTTACTTTCTATGTGATAAATGCCATATTCACCACATTTTTATTTTATTTGGTGTATATAATAACCATGAATTCATTTTATGATGATTATAATTAAAATTATTGGTATTTAAAAATCCATTTGAGGATCTCTCTTTTACGGGGTTTAAGTTTCAAAAGTTACCAATTTGGTAATTGATTTTTATCTTAATTTTCCTTCTTTGAGATGTACGTTAT
This sequence comes from Viscum album, assembly GCA_963277665.1. Taxonomy (NCBI): domain Eukaryota; kingdom Viridiplantae; phylum Streptophyta; class Magnoliopsida; order Santalales; family Viscaceae; genus Viscum; species Viscum album. The sequence goes on along the minus strand of OY728122.1, from coordinate 2,721,384 downwards.
GTTATGCACCTATATTATTTCACAAGGTGTATATATAGAAACTTTAACATTTAATATCAGGAATTTATTTATACTCATGATATTTTAAGTTCCATTATATTTTATTATTTCATGGGTCTTATTAGTCAATGTTACCAAAGTGGTAAATATTTTATATTACAATATCATCATTTATCAGGATTATTTATGATTAAGTCTCCAATGTTAAAATATCATGATATAAATCTCAATAATTATCATTAAATTCCTTATCCTATGGTTGTTCATTATATATTAAAGTAATGGTACCATTTTACACTCTTTGGTATTTAAGATAATTAATAAATTGTTTTTAATAAAATCCTACTTTATTTCTCTCTTCGGTCAGAAATCTGTTTTCTTAAAACAACATGTTTTCTAAAAATGTTTTAAAAAATGGATTTAAATGATATTTTAAGATAATTTTAAAGAAAAAATATTTTGAATTTTTTTTATGTTTTAAAAATGATTTTCAAATCATCCTTTATAAGTTTCCAAGGTTATTTTGAAGGAAAAAGATTCGAAAATTATTTTATATTTAAAATGCGTTTTAAATGATTTTAAAGCGTCCTTTATAATTTTTCAATGTTATTCATAAATAAAATAATTTTTAAAATGTTTTATTTGTTAAAAATTTATTTTTAATGAAATGTTATTTTCGATAAGAAATGTTCCAAGTGATCCTTCAAAATCTTTCTCCATATAAGATGATATTATTTGATGTAAGTTAAGCTTTGTTAGGGATATAAACCAAGGATACCATTATTATTATTTCTCCAAATGGTTTATGTTTATGATGGAATGAGTTTTATGAAAACCTCCTCTTTCCCATGGGTTATACCATGATAAAATTATTATGAAACCCACTTCTTTGTCCATGGGTTATGCTATGATGAAATTATTATGAACCATGTTTCTTTTCCATTGGTTAAGATATATAATGAAATGTTTATGAAACCCATTTCATTTAATGGGTTCTAATATGATGATTGTTTTATGATTTTGGATCACACATATGTATGATTTTAATTATGTGATAGGTGGGACCTATATCTCCCTCTAATGCATTGGATAATGATTAATGTTACATGGGATCAAAGGGAACACAAGAGGTTATCCCAAGCCCAAAATAGGTTACACGGGAGGTCATACCAATCCTAAATAAGGTACCAGGGTTGTTAGACCAAGCCTAACATGTTATGAATGTCTTGGTGGGTAGCCTTGACACATGATTTTCTAGAATTATTTATATTCCAAAAGTCTATTTCTTATGCCAATGTTATGATATTATAGATCATGTTCTTTGATTTAATTAGGATTAATGTATTCTGAACTTCAAATCTTTTTTCCATGAATCAAGTTTATGATCTTTGATATGAAGGGTGTGGTTGTTCAATGCTATTCTCATTTTATAATACCCTTATACTCATGTTATGCTTACATATACTCCTTTTTACCCTTACTGATCATTTGAGCTCACCCTTTCTTTTGTTTCAATTCCCTAAGTTATGAAGAAAGGTTTAAGTAGAGTATGTTTGTGAATAGTGATAAAGGGGAAGAACTTTTTAGGAAACATTAAATATCATTCAAAATATTATAAGATTGTATTCCAAGTTTCCAAAGTCACTAAACTATTACTGTCCTTAGTCATGTGTTTGTGTAATGTAATGAATATTCATCTAAAAATATGTAATATCCATGTATGGGAATCATGGGTTTCTATACCACTCCTCATATCACTATCCATAAATAGAATACCAAGAATTATTCATTCTTGAATATAATTATACCGTGATCAACCATATACGATAAAAGAGACAAGGATCGACCATGCTAGTACTTGATGATTCTTTGACGATGTTTATAGATTTTTTACATGTGTGGATCACCACTAGTGAGATTATATAATTGGATACTACAACTCCATGATGGTACAATGAAATTGATTCAACCATATCATCAGTGAATAAATAATTACAAGTTCAAGTAATTATAGATATATTAATTAATTAATTATAAATTATATGTGATGATCCTCCTCTTATGGTTTGGGAATTGATGCTAATTAATCCTTGAATTAATTCCATCATTCATGATTTTTTGTGTGTATATCTTGGATTATTAAATGATTATGATAACAAAGTTGAGTTGTCCATTCCCAACATGCACTTACATTGCACTCATAACCTTGAAGTGGTATCAAAGTGGTCACATGATTAATTTACAATTATTTATTAATCATTGATTGAATGGAATGATTTTTGAATTTATTTTACTTCAGATATATTCATTCTTGGAATCCGAACATCATTTTATCTTACCTTTATTTTTTTCTCTCATATAACCAATAAAAAATTAAAATGAAAATGAATAAATATCTAAAAATTAAATTTAGAGATACCAAGAATTTTGGTTAAATAACACAAGACTACATTCCATTTACTCATCTACACACCATGTAACCCTGTATCTGGTGGGTATCTCACATGATTATCAGATCAGTCCATGATATTAGATTAGATCTGATAAAAGTAGATCTATGAAGATCTAGACCAGAAGGAATGAAGTTTGAATAACTACACGCCATGTAACTCACATACATGATGTGTAGTCTTCATGTTCTTTTTGGGGAGAACATGGGGGTCCAAGCGTGTCATGTATATGCTACATGACACAAGGTCTAATAAACCATGAAAATTTGAGGCCACATGTAATGTAATAAGATTACATGTTGTGTACCTCATACATGTACAATACCTTTAAACATGCCCAGTCCCTAGGCACATGTCTTAGACATGAGTATAAGAGATCACATACCATGTGACCAAGTACACACCTTGTAGTTTTCAACATCAAATGTGCTTAATTTAACATATATAGAAGAATTAATTATCTAATTAAACTTATACACATGTGTTCCATGTTTCATTTTTTTTGATAGTACATTCCATGTCATTGGATTATTTATTACATATTAAATTAACTTATGTTTTCAATTCTAAATCTATTAGTTGTGTCTGTTCTTTTCTTATAGTGTACTCCACATGCATTAAGAGAATCACATGAAGTGTAATACACATGTGTTTTGTGTGTTATTTTTTTAAAAGTACACTCCATGTAATTACCTACCACACAATGTGTGTTGGATTCCAATATAATTAACAAGCACAAATATCATTCCACTTTGGATGAGTACATACCATTTCCTCTAAGTACACCTTTTTACTTTACTAATGTTAAATAAAATAAATTTATTTAATTTTTCAAAAATTATAGATTATGGAATTTAAGGATGCTCGGATGGTATTAAGATAAATTTAATAAATTGGATTAATTGATGGAGTTTTATCTTAATTAAAGAATGAATTGAAGTAATTTATGGATATATTACAAATATATGTTAATTTCATGTTATGTGGATGATCATGATATTAGAGAGAACTATTTATGGGATTGGTTTACTTTTAATTTACTATAATTAAATTAAAATGATGGCCTATAAGTCACCCCCTCCTCTTTATTATGTAAGGGCCTACATTCAAACAATTTATTTTTTGTAAACCCCCTTATACAATTAATTGGACCACATAGCCTGTATGTGAATAAAGGATTATGTAATGATGGAGATCCTATGTTAGAGGATATAGTATGAGTCTTAAAGTTGAGGTGAAACCAATTGAGGAGATACATAGGATCCTAGGTAGAATGATTCAACCTGAATTGAGATATGGTTTAAGGTGATTTCCCCTAGGGTATGTGGTTAGTTTATCAGCTGCTAGATAAACCAACCATTAGAGAATATCACGATCATGACACTTATTTTTTTACTTTCAGTTTCATGGTTGATTATTTATGTTTGTGTATTCTATGTGATCACTTAATAAATGAATTAACAATCATGAAAAATTAAATCAAATAAAGATATATTATGCATAAATTTTATCAGACATGGTTAATCACTTAAGTAAAATCCATTTAATATTAAAAAGTCAAGTGATAAGATAAAACTGAGATTTTAAACATAAGGATAAAAATATCTCAACTAAAATATTAAGTTGGTATAGCCTTCCACTACTTTAGTTAGAATCAAACCCATAGTTCAAAGTTCTTGACCAGCCCAAGTCGGGGTATTTTCAATTATTGAGGAAATTTTAGCTTGAAGTTATAGGGTTGAAGTAACTTAGTTCACATCAATGGTTGAATTCCTAAATAGGAATTATTGTAAATTTTAGTAAAGATTTGGTAAAATATTTATCCTAGATTTTAGGATTGGGGATTCCACTAAATAGGTCACAGAACCATGAATTAACACAGTTGGTGAGTTACGCCTACAAAAAACCCTTCAATTAACTTTTCAGACCCAAGTTTGGGTTATGAGAAGGGGTATATGGTTCTTTTACACTAGAATATACATGAAAAATGATATTATAAAACTAATGGTAAGGGATATTAGGTTTCAAAAAAAATAGTGGGAGATTAAGAAAAATTAAAAATTAAAAATTAAAAATTAAAAATTTAGTAACCTAATTTGCAATTAATGAAGTATTAATAATCTACTCTTAAATTTTGTAGAAATGGAAAACCACATGACTTAAACCATATCATTGTGATATTTACTATATAAGTAAAACATTCTCACCATATTGAAATTATAGGAATGGTATAGTCACTTATATGTTATACTATGCCATGAATAGAAATTATACGTGTTGGAAACCTCACTTCCCATGTCACTTACTAAGTAAGCTAGTGAGGAAGAAGTATCTCTCTACCTGAAACATGGGGATGATACAATGAATATCCAATTTTTCATGATATACTCTATTTCCTATGAGTTTATAAAGAAGTATAATGATATGGATGCATAAATAATCACATCTCACCTTCATGATTTTTATTAGGAGAAAGCGTGTAAAGAGAGATATGATATATCCAACTCACTTTTCATGTGAAATATTAGATATTTGGTTCCATATAGTCCTAATGTGGTCAATATTACTAAATAAATAGAATACTTAAACATCATGGGGTTTAACATCCCTAATGAGTTTTTCACAGATCTCATTTCTTCTTTATTACCTAAAACTTTCTCTAGTTTCATTGTGAATTAAAATATAAGAAATAGTGATAAGACTCTTTAAAAAATTATTAATACTATTCTCCAAGTTAATAAATACATGGGGTATTAAAAACACATGATTCATATGGTAAATAAGAAAAGGAAGAATAAGGAAAAGAGTTCGAAGAATCATTCTACATATAAGTCTCTAGGGAACTATCCTTATAAGAAGAATAAGATCTTGCGACAAGAAAAGGAGAAAAATGTGGTGTGTTTTTCATGTGGAATGCAAGTCCACTGGAAGAGGAACAATACCCAAACAAAGAATTAATAAGGGGTTCAAGTGCTTTCATTATCAAGTGTAATCTTTCCATATCTATAAGTTGGGTATTAAATACTATACATGGTTCTCAAATTTATATCCAAATATAGGAACCAAGTATATTTAAGAAGGTTTTCATAGGTGAGGTGGATCTATGAGCTACTAATAGAGTAAGGTTATCTACTCTATCAATTGGACATGACCACCTCAAGTTACCAATATGAATGATTTTGTTTTTAAAGAACAATTTTTATATGCCTAGTGTTACTAAGAACATCATATCTATTTCTTGTATAGACATAGATGGATTTATTTTAAATTTTGGAAATAGGATATCATACTTTTATAATGATAACATATGTTATGGTGTGGAATAGTTGAATAATGTTATTTATGTATATAATTATAGAAACCAAATATTGAAAATTGATAACGAATCAAATTCACATAGCTCATTTCACACCCAGTTGTGGCATCACCATCTTGGTCATATAAATGAGAAGTGTTTGATGAAGCTCTATCAATATGTTTACTTAGAATATTTTGAGATTAAAACAATTGAAATTTGTTATGATTTTTTACAAGGTAAGATGACTAAACCACAATTTGGTGATCAAGGTAAAAGGGTCAAAAGGATTCTATAATTGGTACAAACTAATGTGTTCGGTCTTTTTCATGTAGAATATAGAGGTGGATTTTCATACTTTATGAATTTTACTGATAAATTGAGTAGGTACAATTACATATAATTGACGAGGTATAAGTATGAATCCTTTGATAAGTTCATAGATTTAAATAATGATGTTTAGAATCAACTTAGTAAGAATATAAAGAAACTTTGATATGATCGAGGTAGTGAATATCTTAACAAAGAGTTTGTTGACTTTCTATGAGAATTTAGGATTTTATCTAAAATCACTCATCATTATACATCATAATGGAATAAAATTATTTAAAGGAGTAAAAATACATTACTAGACATAAAAAGGTTTATGACAAGTCACACAAGCCTTCCATTATCCTTTTGGGGATATACACTACACACAAAAACATACATACTAAACCAAGTACCAAATAAAGTGGAAAACGTCATTACCTTTGAGTTATAGAGTGCAAAGAAACCTGTTTTTTCACATATTCATGCATGGAGGTGTGAAATTTTTGTTAATTATATCTCAAGAAACAAAATGACACCCCAGGGAATGAGGTGTATCTTTATTGGTTACCCGAAGGAAATTCATAGATATTGCTTATATGATCCCTCAAATAAAATGGTTATAGTTAATAGAAAAGCTATATTCATTGAGATAGAACACATCCTCATGATGAATAATGGGAGAAACATTGAATTTTAGGAAGTTTATTCTCAAGATACACAAGAGTTGGTATGGGAACAAACTTCATCAATTATTATGGAATATGTAGTTCCTAAAACACAAGTACTGTGTAGGTGAAATAGGGAGGTTAGAGAACAAAAAATATATGGTTTTTTAGTCACTGAAGATGATGAGTCACTATTCTTTAACAATAATGACCATCTATTATAAAAGGAGGAAGTAGAGAGATAAAAATATATAAATTATCACAAATACATGAATTTTGAGATGGATTACATATACCAAAACTGTGTGAGAGTTTTGGTTGATCTGCTAATAGATATAAATATCATTAGGTGAAAATGGGTATTCAATATAAATATGGACATAGAATACTAAGTTAGTAACTATAATGATAAACTAGTGGATAAAGGGTTTATAAAACTTCAAGGTGTAGGCTATAAAGAAACCTTTTATATAGTTTCCATGATTAAATCCATTAGAATACTTCTTTCCCAAGTATTGTTCCATGACTATGAAATTTGGTAGATGAATCTAAAAACTTGATGGGAACCTTCAGGAATATGTGTATATGACACAACTAGAAGGGTTTGTGTCTTTAGAAAATGATAAAATAGGTATGAAAGATATATAGATCCATTTATGGATTAAACTAAGTATCCATATCATGGAACATTTAGTTTTGTGAAGCTATACAATAATTTGGATTTATTAAGAATGAATTTGAGCCATGTGTTTACAAGTGATTTAGTGGTAGTATGGTTATTTTTATAGTAATGTATGTTGATGACATATTTATAATTTGAAATAAGATACCAACCTTAAAATATATTATGGAATGAGTGAACAAGTGATTATCCATGAAGGACTTAGGTGAATATTCATACATTCTAAGGGAAAAGATCATGCGTGATAGATCAAAGAAGTTTCTTGGGACATATCAAAGTACATACATTAACCAGTTACTTGGTGTGTTGTTATATGCTCACCTTATATTTTAGGAATCTATGACTATTTCCACTTTGAAAGAGGCCTATAGGTTTACATACTAAGTGCATCCAAAATCTTAATTGAATTCAATGTTGAATTTAATAAGTTAGAATAATTATTATTCCTTCATTGGGGTTTAATAAATATATAGGTTTCCATGATGTAATCATGAGTAATTTGAAGTAATATGTGAGTTAAATAATAATAAATATTTATTTTCTAGGTCTGGAGAATATAATATTTATTATTTTTATTGATAAATAATGTAGTGATATTTATTTGTTAAATAAATAGTCATTATTCAAGGTTTTATAAATTCTAAGGAGGATAAGCCTAATGAGTTTAATGGTCTGATTAAAAATAATATAAATGATATTTATTTATTATTAGGTGATGAACAAATCAAGTGAATTATAATTATATTATTATTAATACATGGGGTTCACTATGAATCAAGGAATTGGTAAGGGGGCTTATATGAAAATAAGAAGCCCTAAATTTCATTAATATATATCTAGTTATATATTTTTCTTAAGGGAGATTCTTTGTGAACAATGGATAGAGATAAGTACTCTAAAACCCTAGAGAGAGTTATAGATATCTATATTGTGATATTTAATCATATTCTATCAAGTAACCAAGAGGAAAAAAAATTATTCATCCTTGAAGAGAATTATGCTCCACTTAACCATGAATGATGCAAGTGATTGGGATAGACCATGATAGCACTCGATGATTCTACGATGACATTCATAGATTATGGTTTATGTGTGGATCACTTATAGAGGGATTCAATAATTGGATCCTATAATAAAATGATGATATTATGATATCAAGTCAACCAAATCATCAACTAAGAAAGAATCACAAGTTCAGGTAATTATAGATCTGTTTATAAATTAATTATAAATTATATGTGATGATCCTACTATTATGGATCCAGTTTTCATGTCCATTAATCCTTGAATTAATTCCACTGGTCATGAAATTTTCATGGTGCACATATCAAATTATTCAATGATTATGAAAAAAATCCTAGTTGTCCATACACAACAATTACTTTCTCTATTCCCAAAATCTTTAAAAATATGTTACTCACTAAAGGAGTTTAGTGAGAGGTTTTATCAGATGTTCACATATATATGTGACAGGAAATACATAGATATTCAATTATTTTTAAAAAACCCTAAAGTGAATCAAATATAAATTCTCTATGGTGATCTATCATATGAGATATGATTAGATAGATAATTATGTATGGTGTTGTTAGTATTCTTAAATGTGTTTAAGAATATAAAATATATCATGTTATTTAAAAGGTAGTCACTACTTTATCTCTCTCAAATTATATTTTTTCCATTTTTAAGAGAACCACTTTTAATGGTTTAATGGGAACCCATACACACAAGAAACAATAATAAAAAATATTAGACATCAAATAAAACCGTCATGCTATTCCAAAAAAACATCAAAGTACTAGAACTATATACCTTTTAAAGGTTACAATTGATGAATAATTTATTATAATATGAATCCTTTTGAATTAGATCCTTAAATTCACATGCCATATTATCTTAGGTCTTGATATAAACCCCTAAATATATCTTACCCTCATTAAATCTATGAGGAAATATACAATATTATTTTTCTATCTATTCTGATTATTATTTTTCAATAATACTGAAGATTACTTAGGTACATCATATCATATAACTCACATATAGATTTAACATCAAATAATTATTCTACACTTTCCTCTTTGGGATGAAAATAAGGTTTGTATCCAATGTGGGTTTGGTTCCTTCTTCCCCCATCATTCTCGTACCATCAGGTTGGTTACCCAAAAAATTTTCTACTTTCCTTTCTCCATCATTCTGAATAGAAACCTCTTATTCAAAAAATATATCAGTATATCCTTGGGTATTTATTCCATAAGTAGGAATAGGTAGTTCCTAGTTTCCATACTTAAATTTATCCTCATTTAATTCTAGTTTAGAAGGTTGAATATAAGGAGCAGGTTTAATGGGATTATGACTCCTTAGGCTCCTACACTTATACTACCTTGAGATTATTAAGTGAATGTTCGAGGAATTTATCTAGATCAAGACAAAATTTTATAATAGGATATTTAGGATCTAAGGATTTATAATCCTTATCCTAAAAACCCACTTATTTACCAACAATTCTTATCACCATAGGTTCAGGTAAGTTAGAATAATCCCTATGACTTTTGGTCTTATTCCCTATGTTCACCGAGTATAATCCTGCATCATAGATGTAATTATTAGCTTTTTTATTTCCTATTTGACATCATTACCCTACCTATAATTAATCTTCATAAATAGATTATATCAGTGAAGAGGTGTTATCCTCTATGTCAAATTCATCAACAATATCAACTTTCATCACCTTGAACCCCTCCCACTCTTGATCTAGTAATGAGATTATAGACTATCCACTATTATTTTTATTCCTATATTTCAAAATCATCCATTCCATTTTATCTCTAGATGATGCATCACATTCATTTCCAGTATGTAGGGAAGGATATGTAGGATGAAAGGCCTATCCTACTCCATTTTCTAGGAATGAAAAAATGTTTATAGTATATGAAACTAGAGTTTTCTTTTGGATTCTAGGATCATATCAAAGAGATGTTAATGTCACTAAAATCAGTGGCTCAATAACCTAGCTAGGTGATTTCTTACTATCATAATGCTTCTACAAATTAACCATCCCATCCCATGGCTATTGATAAATAAACCTACCATGTAAACTAATAAAACTCCCCTTAACTAAGATAAGATATTCAGTAAAAGAATGTTTATTTATTACTAAAGTTTTATCATTATCCAATAAGTTTCAAAAGGTCCTCATCTATGATCAAGAATTATAGATTCACCAGCCGACCTGTACCAAGTTTTAGAATGATGTGACCACACCATTGACCTAGACTTCCTAATGGTAGAGTCCAAATTATCCTTATAAAAACTATAATCACTATAAAAAATCCTTGAATAAATTAATCTATAAATATTCCCTTCTTTAAGGACTTTATACTTCATATTATAATGAAATCAATGAACTAGTAATAATGAAGTGTTAGCTTCCATGTCTTGCATACTAACCTACCTTCAATAATAGGATTGAGTCTTATTCCCTTGTGGATTTTAACTAATAATGAAATAAACTAAATATTCAAAGGTTAAATTTTTATTAAATAAATGATCAAATTCAATATATAACAAAACAAATTCAGGAAAGGGTTTTTAAAGTTCATTTTCAATGCATATTCATGGTGAAATTAGGTGTGAAAAAGTATTGGTGCACTGATTTGAACACAAGCAGTGATCGATGGTGTTCCTAATAACAGAAATAATAAAAGGGTTATAAAAGGAAAGGGTAATACCTAAGAGATTTGAAAAAATGACTTTAGATGAAAGGTATCCTTTTAAGTGAAAATTAAAGTTCAATCTCAATAAGAAGAAATGTTTCATCTTGAAAATTTGATTTGGGTTAGACCAAGACATAATCAAATCATCTTCATCATGAACCTAAAGTAGAATATTCCATGGATTGAAGTGGCCTATGACCTCACAATTCCTAATTCTTCACAATTCATTGAAAAACATTTTTGAAGGAGTTAACTAGAGGAATATTTCATATGAAACTCACAACTAGAGTGTTATTGAGGAAATATGAAGATTTAGAGAATTTGATAGGAAATATTGATATCTATGAGACTCCATCAAGTAGAATAAGAGACTTCAGGACAATTGAGACATGTAAAAAATTAGGGATGAGTTCAGGGTTGGTGTAGGGGATTAATTGAGTTGAGAAGGCTATGAAAATACCCTCCCCCATCGGTGGGAGAGGGGCTGAGCTTGAAAACATTGAACTAGTTTGGGTTAGCATGGGTATGATTCTGTATAGAGATACAAAATATACCCATAAGACACAAAAGATTTTTTTTTGTACTTGAAGACCTACTATGAATACCACATGAAGTGTCATACACTATATATTTAACATGCTAGGGGTTCATGTTTCATATTTAATACACATACCTGAGGTTGGAAAGATACCTAACATGTTATCCTTCATAATTTGATATATTTTTTAAACAAAAACTGAGGCTGAGCTAATAAGTGGGTGGTTGGGTATGTTGCTGATCCTGTTTTCGGTTGAATCTTAACCAAGATGAGATTCATCCTCTCATATGATGAGTACGAAATCTAGGCCCTTGATTGTGATAGATCGTGGAAGTGTATGGACATACCTAGATAAGGTGTATGTGATGTTTTTATCTATTTAGATAAGGGTCATGTGATGTGCTCATCTACTTGAGTTAATGAAATATGACTTGTTCATATATCTGGTCAGTCTATAATAGGAGAATAGAGAATATATGAGTAGTTATATGATATTTACATACTTTGTGTCCCATAGTTACTTGATGTATTTGATAATGGTATTATAAGATAATGTATTCTTGTATATGATACATTTACTGGACATAGGTATAGATATACATGTGTTTTATGGAGATCATTCAGATCCCTTTGTAGATTGAGTATCATTGATTCTTTACTGGAGGTCACTCTTTACTTATATTTATGGATTTATTAATCCATATTTGTTTTCAACACTATAAATAACTATAGGTCCATACTTTTTAATTGATTAAATATGTATTTAGTTTTATTAAACTCATAGAGTGCTATAAAAGTGTTTAGAGTTTATCCAAAATGAGTTTTGGATGGAAATTTAAAAGGTGTTTCATATTATATGATACACAATGAATTTGATGGTAAAATTCCAAAATTATTTTAGAAGATTTCAAAATAGATTTTTTCTTATGATTTCACATGTTATTATATATAATATGATATAAGGTGAAATGGAACACAATCTACATGGTTTTAGTGAAAGTGGGGGATTGATAGAGATATGATCTAAAACCATAAATAAATATGATGTGTTTATGATATATCATATGTGAAAATATATAAATTTCTTAAGGTATAATATAAGTTAAACTAAGGAATATTATATGCCTTGGTATTGGATATCATTTAATATGATATAGTGATTTTCACCACTATCATTTGTTACGAAATTATATATGATATAAAAATATTATAAAGGTTATGATATTGGTTATTCATATCTTATGATTATCATGATAAGTAAAACAATAAATGTTAATGTTTTATCATCACCCAGGTAAACTATCATTGTCATTAAAATTTTCATATGATTAAATGTATAAGAAGAATCTAGAAGAAATTTAAGTGTTAAATTCATTATGTATGAAAATTTAAAAAGTGTTTTTAAATGGATGGAATTAATCAAACATTTCATAACATTAAAATAAATTCCATAAAGGCCCTAAGAGTGTATTGAGGCTTATATAAACATGTCATATCCAAAGAGATATGGTGTCCTCATCCTATATATTCTTCCCAAAACTCTATTATATTTTTCTTCAATATATACTATCATATCATGATGTGAAGGTTAATCCCACCCCAATTTTTGGTGATTTAGTTATCTCATGGATAAACCATAGAGGAAGGATCTTGTTGGTTTCTTCTCACCAATATTTATAAAACAATATAATATAAGACAAGAGTTGGGAACAACTATTGTGTAAGGTACATAATTTTATTTATTTTGTGTTAAACATAGTTTAGGTTTCATAGTATGGATACTTTAGTTTAAGGTTTCTTGATTTCTTCCACTACAAGGATAATAGCTATCTGATCCTTAGAAACCCATATGTGGTATCAAATAAATTTCATCCTTTAAATGATTCAAAAAATCATGTTTAAAATGAAGAATTATTTGATGTCATATCATACGAAAAAATATATATTTTCCTTTTAAAAATTAATATCATAATCGGTATCATAAAATATGATATATAATCTGAATTGTGCCTTATTTTATTATATATAATATCACACGATATGAAACATTCATCTTATATGATATGCGACATTGTAACAGATGATACCATGAAATTATTTTGGTTTTTGATTCATCACAAAGTATGATATGGGGAGTTTTATTAGATTAAAGTTCCTATATACACTAGTTTTAAACTAAAAAATAGAGCTTCACATCATAAATATGATATAACTTCTATCATAATATATGATTCCTAGGAACTAGAGGCTATATCATGAGCTACATCATCTCTTGCTATAAGTCATTATATAAGTTTTGAACTATACTATACATTATGATATAGGATATCATAAATTATGATAGGTAGAAATTTTTTATTTATTAAATTCTAAGAAATATCATTTTTAATCCATGATATAGTTTTTATACTATATCTTATCTTTTTACTGAGCTAATTTCATAAAATATGATATGTAGAAAAATTTATTTTTTCCTAATTTTTAACTATGAATTGAATAATATAATTTGTAAATTGTCTATAAATTATGGAAAAAATAATTTTGGAATATATATTGAATTTATAAAGTGTTTATAAATTAATTAATTTTAAAAATTTATAATTATTTATTAAATGTTTATAAAACATTTAATAAATAATTATCCATAATACTGAATATTAATATTAAATATTATTGATTTATATGGATTGAATTATAATTTTGATATAAAATATTTATATAAAAATTATAAATTAATTCATAACATTTTTATAAATTACCAAAATAAGAAAAAATATAAACGAGTTTATAATGAATTATAATTTTTTTAAAATTGTTAATTTGAAAATTTTATATTAAAAAGTCTTATTTGAGAAATTATTTAAACCATATCAAAAAGAGTTTTTAGAATTGATATGATCAAGGTTTAAATAATATTAAATATACTTTATTTTGATTATTTAAAATGTTTAAATAATATATATGAATATAAAAAGTTTATATTTAAAATATCATATATTTAAGTAAATGACCTATAAGGGAAAATATAAAGGTGTTCACATTAGAAATAAATATAATGTGTTTATATTTATTTAATTATGGGATATCCATAATTCATGGCTAAATTATAAGGGGTTTATAATTTCTTTATTTATGATTTGTTTATAAATTATTATAATAAGTCTAAATTTATGAAATGTTCATTAATTTAGTTTTATTCCCTAATTTATTCAAAGATATAAATTATTTATATTATGAACAGCTGTATAATTTAATTTAAAGTGTTAAAGTGCTTCTATAAATTATCATACATGTATTTAAGGAGTTACATGCTAGGTGTGGTAATTGATTTAGTATTATTCAACATTGAATTTGGCTTGTATTAGGTTATGATCTTGAATTAAGATGTTAATTATAGTTTATACATATTAGGTGTTATAATTATGATGGAATTGAGGTCTATCTTGAGTAAATAATTACGGGATGAATGAATTTGGGTCAGACTTCTCACTATCATAGGATCATAAGATCTATCTATAAAAGTGTGTGTGTGTGGGGGGGGGGGTGGCTACCTGTTTATCCATACTTACTCTTATATTGATTGATAGTTTCATATGATTATAAGAATTTATATGGAAGGGGTTTATATAACTTATGCATGGGATGTATTTGGACATGTGTAAATATTTTCTATATTTTCATTTGGGTTAGTAACACAAGTTATGAGTTGTGTAAAGAGTTACACATCAATATGGTTTGAACATATTGATTTGGTGGAATGAATATGATTCAAAAAAGAAATCATTAGAAGCATGCATACTTGTAAAGTGTGATGAACCAAGCCTAGATTCTCAGACAAAACCTGAATTAGGACCGCCACTAACCCTAAGGGAATCCCTTCATTCATAGGTGATGAAGACTAGCACCACAAGTCTCGATATACTTTTAGGGAACAATTTAACAATTGAGGTTCATATAATTTGTCATAATCAGGTTCCTCCAAAGAATTATGTGACTCTTTTATATGTTGGATGTTCCTAATACAGATACACAAAGCACATGATACAACTGAATGGCGGCATAAAAAAAAAGATACCTCTATATAAATGTAGTCAGGTTCATACAATTAGTCAACATGTATAAATACTTACAATATCATGTACAACGAATATACCCAATATAACTAAATGGATATGGCGATGTGCTAATATATCCTTTGTCAAATATAGCCTCATAATCTAACCCCACATTGATCTTGAAGGCACACAATTGCAATAAAACCTCACCATAAAACACAACATCTAATAGTTATCTATATATTTCTTGTACCTAAAATGTATCAAGTAAAACTGCATGTCCATGAAAGTGTACATACAAGGTATAGACATATACATACTCAGTAGAGGAATACCAACATGACTCAATAAATTAATGAATAAACAAGTGTATTCATGAACATTCCTACTCATTTATATAAATATAAAAAATATTTTTATAGAAAATAATCTATCAAACACAGAATGGATAAAACTCAAGTAGTAAGAAAATGAATAAAAGGCTATAACAAAATTACTCCCTATACTAGAAGGGTTCATACTCTCACTCACTAACTTTAGGTCAAGCCCAATGTTGATAGCACGATGAGAGGAAATAAATTCTTATAGATCATTACCACTGGGAGGAAACATATATTAGATCTAGGGAATAATCCTATATCATGGAAAAGGAAAGGTGTATACTAATTTAGTGATTCTCCAGCCAATTCCATAGAAAGGGGAAATGGGTATACTCAATTAGGGAATTACAACCTATCCCATGTATTATAATTAGTTAAAAAATTTATAACTTTGTCAAATGTAACATAAAATAAATAACCATGTGTATCAACATGCTCAGTACGATATAACACTATCATGATTACCATTTAAAAAAATATCCATAATCAATACTACCAAATATATACATGCATAAAATTATTACACTAGATTTAAAACCAATAAAGTATAATTCTAAACTACACATAAACATTTCATAACACACAAATAATTTAAGAAGAATACATTAGAAAATCCAACCAAGTAAGTAATAAATAATCAAAATATGGAACATGTTATGGAATAACATTTCCCTCGAAGTGTTTTAGTAACAAGACAAACCAAACATAAGTTGGGGAGTGGTTAATTCATAGGTTTCACTATTTTATCACTGAAAAATTAATTAATAATGGTGAGACTAATCAAGATGTGAACAAGTGAAAAATTAGGTAAGGGATTAAGTTTAGTGATGTTCATAACCAACACATACTAGTTGCAACTCCAAAAAGGAGTAAAGTGAGATATATAAGTTTAATTAAAATATTTATTAAAAAATAAAGTTCCTTTCAAAATATTTTTTCCATCCTTAAAACTTAATTTAATAAAAATTTTATTTTAGAGAAACACATTTCTAATGGGTAAAAACCTTACACATTAAACCTTTATTATAAAAACGAAGTCATAGATAATTTACATTAAAATTTATACTTTATTTAAAATAGTGATGAATTTAAAGTTCCAAAATATTGGTAGTTCCATAATGATAATTTTCAAGTTAAAGGAATGAAACAAACCAATAAAATTATCATTAATTTTTAGAAAGAAAACATTTTATTGTTTGTAAATATTAAGTTTTTTTTTTGTAAAATTCCAGTTTAGGAAATCAAAACTATATAAATACTACATCATTTCATTCTACCTAGATATTCCAACTATCACCTCAGCACTAATGAAACTATTAACAAGGAAATGTTTGGATCATTTACCTATGACTCATTCATGATACAATATAAATAAATGATATCTTTAGTAAAATGTGTCAAAGGAATGGAGGAGTAAACCTAGATAGAACATAACTATACTACTCAGGATTTAACATTTAATTCCATACCTTATTTACATGAATTAATATAATAAGGTTGACATTAATAACATTATTTAGAAATCTTTCACTCAAATAGAATCCTAAAACATTCATAGGAATATAATCGTATAAAAGGAGGCATGAAATTCGTTAATAAAAATATGGACAGTATCTAAGTTCATGAAACCTTAGAAAAAATGTAATGAAGCATGCTTTAAAATATTTATAGATAATTTCAAATAAAACATTAAATGGGAACAAAAATCGACTTATGTAACTAAGAATTTACCATAACCAACATAGAAAAAGGTTCAAATTAAAAATTCTAAATCAATAAATTATGTATAAAACATCACAAAATTCACAAAACATAATCATTGAATACCTTTAACATTTTTATATAAAAATATAGTTGAAAATTATATATTTATAAATTCTAAAAATAGAATTTAGGATTTTTTTATTAATTTTAGAAAAGTAATCAGTAGGCATATCTCAATTATATCCCATAAATTCATCAGAAGAGTCTAAAACCAATACCTTATTCATTGGAAATATTTATCAACCCAATTATCTCTAAATAATATCCAAATTTATGAAAAATAAGTCCAAAAAACTCTGAGAGAATATACCATTATAAAAAATCCAAATAATTTAACTATTATAATGAAAGAAGATTAAACCTTAATGAAAACCTAGGATTATTACTTATAAAGTCTATTATGTACAATGAAAACCTAAAACATCAATTTTCATCACCTATTAATAATATAATTAAATCTCTAAAACATTAAATACCTATGTTATGCTACACCCTAATCAATAACTATTGAAACAGTGATAGATGAAGCATAAACAACTCAAATAGGCTTCCTTTAAACTAGGGAAGAATAATACCTATTATTACAGGTGATTTAAACATGTCATGGTGAAATAAAAAATAAAAAACCTAACCAAGTGGAAAAATAATGGAAGATGAGGAGGGATAAAGGAAGAAGAAGGGAGGCGGTAAATATTACCTTGTATTTGGAATGAATAAACCCCCTTGAATCCACCATGTTGAACATTAAAGAATAAGTGGGAAGAAGATAAACCAAAAGATCCAAGAGAGGTGGATCTCATTTTCTAGATGATTAATGTACTAAGGTATTATATAAATGAGGGATTAAAGTATGACTTGGTATGAACAAAATACCCCCATTAAATGAAAAATCCATTCTGGGTCTATTGGGTACCCGAAATGGGGATACCAGATACTCGGTGATCCTCCAGAAGTACCACCACCTATACCTCACTCCATTAGGTGCCCGACACCCCACACTGGATATAAAGTTCCGATTATAGTTTTAAACTATTGGTGGTACCACTAACCATCATTTCCCAAATTCAAAAACCTTATATAACACCTCAATTAATCCCTGAAAACACCTCACATTTCATCCCCAAACATCAAAATTCAATACCAAAACCCAAAAAGAAAATAAAAATTATATCTAGAACCATAGATTCAAAATGATCCCATATTTAACCACAACAATTTCCCACTTAATTCCTCAATAACACCTTAATTAAGGTAATCATGAAATAGGACATCAAAACCTCCCCACTATAAAACTTTTCATCCCTAAAAAGCCGAACTGACCATTCATTCAAAACACCATGATGTAATTAAATCCCTAAGCTGAATAAAATACACTAATACATATACCAAATAATCTAATAAAACCATGATATAGAACTTATAAATTTAACTCAAATAATCAAAAATGGAAAAAAATTTATAACATACATAAGATAAACCAACAACAAACAAACCAACCCATATCCCAAACCATCATCACGTCTCTATTGCGTGATATCAAAAACTATTACAACCTACTAAATTTTAGGAGATTCTACCACCCAAAATACATGATAACCATAAATATTCAATACAAATCCAAGAAATTTACCCAAATTATGGTATAAAATGTCCTAAATCAGTATAAACCAATATATAAAAAAAATATCATTACTAACTAAACTATCCACATTTCCAAGGTTCTCCCCACCATAAGCATTTTCCAACATCTACCTATTCTTATTATGACACTAGATCTAGTTTTCTAAAATCATTCACTTTTCAAGATGATTTTTAATAGAAAAAATCCCATTTCAAAATTAAATATCAATACTATTTCCAAAACACTGATTTTTACAAAACCATTTCACTTTTCATATAATCTTTGGGAAAAAACATTTCTAGTTTTATTTTTTAAAAGTAACCATTTTCCAAAACTCTTGATTCCCCAAAAAAAATCATTTTATAGGTTTAATTAAAGGAAACACTTCAACAATTGATTTTAATAAGTGATTGACTTTTTATACTAATCATTACCTTTCAAAAACTTCCTTTTCATTTAAAATACAAAACTATAAAAAATTTCCTTACTTTGTAATTACCAACATGTTCCAAATAATTACTCAAGAATTATAAAAAACATTTTACATAACTATTAAATGAATTTTATATATAGATATAAAATTCTTAGAAAAAAAATAATAGTTAGTATACTACACTTCCAAGAATAAAAAAAGTAACATTATTATAAGATCCCAACCATTATGGAAATGTATAGTTCTCATTTTCAGGTATTCGTTTACCCTTGTTTTGATAATACTTTGGTTGGGTTTTTCTTTGGGGATGTTTTGGGTGAATTTGGAGAAATTTTGAAGCCCATGGGGTTGTGAATGGTTAACATATGGTTAGGTAAAACCGTGCATTTTTCCATAGGAAACCATGAAACCCTTTTTGGATCCACAAGAGGTGGCACATAGTTGGAAAAATCATGCGACCACCCTCCCAAAACCATGCACCCCAAGACAGTGGGGTTTTTTATAGTTTTCCAAACTATGTTCCTACCTATGAGTAACCATTCACCCCATAAGTATACGTGCATGGTTATGGCACAAAGTTTGGTAAACCATGAAACTCTCCTAGGAAACCGTACACATGAGATTTTAAACCCCCACAAATTATATTAAAAATTCCCAAACCCCTGGTTTTTATTCGTATTTTTCCTTGCTCAACCTAAAATATTTTCCCTTTCTCCTGGAGGTTTTCGAGAGGATTTATAGGATCCTTGAATCTATTCTGGTGCGAATTGAAGATCCGGTGGAAGGAATCAATCTCTCTTTCTGTATGTGATCTTTTCTCATTTAGATTCATCTCTCCCCATGTTTTTCTCTCATTTTAGGGGGATTATTTCATCCTTTATCAAGGGTTTAGATCTTGGTTTTGATGGATCTCATTTTTTTTGGATCTTGGTCCTAGGTTTTGATCCTAGATTTCTTCCACCATTGTAAATTTGACCGTTCTACATCAAATTGAGGGTTACAGTTTGGCATGTATTTATCAACGATATTGAGGTAGGTGGTATGATTTCTAGTTTCCTATAGTATTAATTATGATTGTGTATATGTAATTTTATTTTTGTAGTACCACTTTGTGTAATTTACTTTTTTTAAAATAAAAAATGTGACTTTAATTTTATGAAATTGAGGAACCCTTCATGGATCCTGTTAGATATGTTGAAGATTGTGAGACTAGAATTGATGGAAACCCATGGGGTTTGGAAATTTTTCTAAAATGATGATTTAAATCATGTGAAAAAGGGGGCTAATGGGTTATTGGAATTGAAATAAATACTTGTTAATTTCAATAATGGGAATAAATGTGTTAATTATATTAATATTTAAGGGTTAATAAATTGTGCGATTAAATGTTGATAATTGGATTAATGGTGGATTGTTTATATTATTACTTATGATTAAATTAAATAACCATGGTTATGTTTGATAATTGAAATAATGAACCTTGAGGAGAATGATTTAATAGAAGGTTAATGACGTTGAACCTTAATATGAATGTGATATATGTGATATTTTTGATTGATTGATAAATGTGGTGTGGGTCAGGGATTGATGCTCCACGTACACATGGGGTGTTAGACTAATGCTACAGGCCCTAGATGCATGCATATAAACACTACAGAATGGGACCAGAACTGGTGTTCCAAATACCCATGAGGTGTGGGATGGGGACTGATGCTCCAAATACCCATGGTGTGCCAGACTGATGCTCTAGGCCCCCCAATATATTTGCATTGGACTAATGTTTTAAGTACCCAATATTAGTACTTGGATTGATACTCTAAGGTACCAAAAATGAAATTGGAATTAAATTAATAATGAAAGACCATTAAATAATGAATTTTGATATCCCTGTGATGTATGGTTCAGAAACCGATATAGGCCTAAGTAGGTATGATTAGTTTGGGTGTCACCGTAAACCCTGGGGACTATGTTATTAATTAAAGAATAATTAAATGTGACGCCTATTTATTTTGTTTTCTGTTATTTATTCTTTATAGAACTACATAAATTGTTATATACTGTATATTGATTTAGAAACCATTAGTGGTTTCTTAATGAGTTTTACTCTCACCCTACTCAAGTTTCCTAATCAGTACCCAAATAGACTTCATGTTTGTAGGACATGATAAGGGAAAGAGCCCCATGTTATATGGATGAGTTAGTATTTGGGATGGAGCATGGATGAGGGAACCAAACAAGATGTCGGGACTCACTTATAAGATTTCAGGGTTTCTTTATTTTGGTTTTTCATTATACACTTGACACTTTCATGACATAAAATATTTACTACTTTGGTTTGTGATTATTTTCCCCTGTTTTGGATTCATCAGGAGATATTGGTCTTTATACCGAGTATCATTGATTATTGAATTATTTTGGAAATTGTTTATTTATTTACGCTATGTTCACACTTTGATAAATAAGTTATAGTATACCCATGTTACATATTATACCCTTGCTACTAGTCAGCAGCCTATGGAGTATGGGGAGGCATGCTTGAGTTCATGTAACAAACTGGCTTAGGGAAACAACATGTGGCACCCTGGTTAGGATGTTAAAAAGTGGTATGATATGTGGTTTTATTTTCTTTTCAGTTGTATTAATATTTGGGAAAGGTATACAGGAAACTAGGATGAGTTTGAACTTGTTCATGAGTTCATTCATGGGAGTACCTAACTCATGTACAAGGGAAAAACCAAGTGCATAGGGTAGGATTGATGTTCTTGATGTTTTTGTTACAGTTGAATGTTATTTCACCTTAGGTAATGAACTTTTTTTGTGATGTTATTATTTTTATTAGATTTTCCTCATGGACTAACATGGTATGATATTTGAGTATGCATGAATCATTCTAGGCACTCATGATTTTCTATGACATACATCATTTTAGGCATGCACAAAAAATTAGGTTTTGGGTGAGCTGTTAAAATGAAATTGCTTTTATTTTTTTTGTAATTTAAAAGAAATGGTTCCTAATGATGAATTTAAATTTTTAAAATTATGCTAAATGTGGTATTTTGAAATGGATAAAAAATGGTTGTTTAATGGGAAACTTTTATTTATGAAATTGTTTTTCCCTATGTTATCCATAACCTAGGTGAGGGATAGTTAAGGGTAATGACAGTGCATCAGTTTTGAACATGTTGTAGAGTATAGGGGATGGATTGTTGTAGCACTATGTGAAAATCTCTTGTAAATGTGTTGATGTTGTGTTATGTGTCCTACGACATGTGTTTGGAATTATAGAGACATGCCTCCATGACGTCATTTATTGATGGGATTATAGAAGGACATGGATAGAAATTCACCTACAACAATGGAACTAGAGGCCCTGATAGTTTTGGGTGAAGGGAGAGAGAGCGAAGATTCATGAGAACTTTGCTTACTTTATGAAGTCCATAGATGGAGACCTAGGGAGGGATATGTAGAATATGTCTGACCTGATACATGAGTTCCAGTTAAATCACCCTACAAACTTCACTAAAGAGGGTGGACCTGAGGCAGTTGAGTTTTGGATTGAGTCTATCCAGACAATTATTGACCATTTAGAGACTCCTAATGATAATAGTCAAGTTTAATGCTTATATGTTATGAGGATCATTGAAGCGCTAGTGGGATATTCAGGTTTGGGATGAGAAGTTATAGGTAATGGTATAGAAGGACTTCCAGGAGAATTTATTAGAGGAATTTTACCTTGATACACTCAATAAGGAGAGGGATAATGAGTTTATGCGATTAACCTAGGTGAGTATGTTCATGATGAACTATTCTGGTCATTTCACTAACTTGTAGTTATTTTTTCTAGCATTGAAATGAGATGAATAAACTAAGACAAAATATTTTCTAGATAGACTTAAATGTGATATTATGTCCTAGGTTAACATCTTCTGATTGAAGAAGTTTACTGAGGTGGTGAATCGGGCTCTCATTTATAAGGGTAACCTAAATAAGGATTCCAGTGAAGTATAAGTAGTTTATGATGAATGATGAGGAGGTACATATTTCAAGGGTAGTAAGAATCATTATGAGAATGTTAATCATATTAGTGGTAAGAAGAGTATCTAAGGAGAAGGATCGATCACTCCAGGAAATACTTGAGTTATTTTTCACCATTGAGGTTGTGTGGGTCACTATCATAACCAGTGTCCCCGAACATCAGTAGAGAACCAAGATTTTGTAAGGATGGGATATTAACAATAATTTTGTATGAACCCATGATATATGGGTAGTTATAGAGTAGCTAGATTAAACCAGAGTACAAGAAGATGGTCTTTTACACCATACCATTCTGGTAGTTGGAGTACTACTGACCATGATGGTTGGGGTGGTGGACATGGTACTTCTAAGAAAGAGCACCTGTATTAGTAGAGTAGTGTATCATAGGTGACTCATACGGTAGCATAAGGTAGAGGTATAGGAGAGTTACAACCAGTTCAACATGTACTTGTGGATAATGAGGTTGAGCCATCGATAATTAGAGGTACTATTCTTGTTGCTTCTATGCTTTCTAGAAATTTATTTGATACAAGAGCCTCACATTCTTTTATATCTTCTCAACTTATGATCTATTTGAGTTTGAAGGTAGAGTTTGTGAGCGGGGTTATGAGGATCAACACACCATTGAGAGAACGATTAAGGGACATATATTTATGTAAGGGGTGTTCTCTCAAGTTTTGTGAGTATCAATTACTTTGGGATCTTTACATACATGAAATATCAAGTTTTGACATGATTTTTGGGTATGGAATGGTTGGTATCGTATTGAGACCACATCTATTATTACTATTGGATAATGGGATATCTGTTATATTCATCATGGAGAATTGGATATCTAGGTAGTTTGTACAAGGATAATACATCATAAATTAGGGGAGATCACTGCACATGTTTCTAGTATTATGTTGGATGGTGGG
Source organism: Viscum album (assembly GCA_963277665.1). NCBI lineage: Eukaryota > Viridiplantae > Streptophyta > Magnoliopsida > Santalales > Viscaceae > Viscum > Viscum album. The sequence continues at coordinate 2,696,521 of OY728122.1, read as the reverse complement.
GGTGTAAAACATGATTTCTTTCCACTCGTAATGGACTGGTTTTAGGATGCATTTCCTGAGGACTTCTCAAGGCTTCCACCTGAGAGATATGTTGAGTTAACGATTAAGCTAATGCCTAAAGGTAAAATAGTTTCCATTCTAACTTACCAAATGGTATAATAAAAGATTCAAAAGATTAAGAATCAACTGGAAGAGTTGATGGATAAGGTCTTTATCCATCTGAGTATGTCACCTTGGGGTTCTCTAGTTTTTTTTCTAAGAAGGATGATGGAATGTTGTGTTTACATGTTTATTACTAGAAGTTTGTCATGACCCGTCCCCCGGGGCCCATGTCATGACTACCCCAAGACCACCTTCCATAGGCCAGGGGTTGGAAACTAGTACCGGAAAGGCGTATCCCTAAAACGGGAAGGAATTGCCTTTAAAACTATACAAACAAACAGAATATAATGCAGTAAGATGAAACCATGAAATAAAATTGCTGTAGTAAAACTGTGTACTAAAAGTAATGGGTTGGAATACAAGCCCAACTGAAAAGATAAAACTACAAATGAAAACAAAAAACAACTCCTAAGATCATCCACTAGGAATCCTACCTAAATGGTAGGTACAGATCCTCTCCACAGCTCTCCACGTCAACCTTCACCTCCAACCACTATCTGGTCCTAGATCCCCAAGTCCCAGTCAAGGATGCCCATCCTCTTCATAAGACACAACAAGGTGTGGGTGAAGCCCATGCAGGGGTGAGTATAACAATACCCAGTAAGGACCCCAAGACCCTCAAAGGACTCTCAGAATTCCACAAAGGAAAACCAAAAGCATGATCTCAATCACAAAGAACGAAGAAAAAGACACAGCTCAAACCATATATACTCATCTCATCCACAAAGAAACATAAGGCCCTAACCTCAAGCCATTTCCATGATTTACAATGAAGGATCAAAGCATAAATCAAGGATCAGGAGTACACACTCCATGAACTGTCCATCCTTGATGGCACCCATCTGAGAGATGTACTCCATCAGGTATGACTCAAACATTCCTAATGGAATGTCTGAAAGGACGTGCTCCATCAGGAACTTTCTGCTAGAACTGCCTCTAGTGCCTGACACTAGAGGTCTCACGGTCATAGTCTTGTGCCCAAGGCAAGACAAAGGGAAACCAAGTGAGGAGGCCCACTCATCGAAACTGTGTCCTACAGTCGAGGGAGCTCCAACTCCCTTGAAGGACCCGCTCCCCGTCGCTACTCGGAGACGGGGGAGTACTACTCCATATGTGAGGACCCACACCTTACCCACTAGGGGACTAAAACTCCGGTAGTTTGTTTGATGTGGGAGAACTATGCTCTAGTATATCAGGGGTGTACCGAACCCAGGCTAGAGGACCCACACCCTAGCACGGTAGGGGAGTACTGACTCTATGTGTGAGGAACCACACCCTACCTAGTAGGGGAGTACAACTCTGGTAGTTTGTTCACTGTGGGTGACCCGCACCCTAGTACGTCAGGAGAGTATCAACCCTAGGCTAGAGGAACCGCACCCTAGCATGGCAGGGGAGTAATAACTCTGTTGTAGCACAACATAAGGAGGACCTGCACCCTAGGTTGACAGGGGAGTAACTACTCCTAACATAGAGGACCCGCACCCAACCCGGTAGGGGAGTACCTAATTCTATGTGAGTTAGGTAGGGAGGACCCGCACACTAGCCCAATAGGGGAGTATAGAATACAAAGATAGAAAAACCAATCATATGGAAATGAACCCGCACTCATGAAATGGGGAGTCCCGTCTCTACCGGAGCAGAGTAAGGAATACTCACACCTTGAGTCATCATGGGAGTATCCATCCTAACTCTCACTACAAGAAACACCATGGTTCTTCTCATTCGGTGATCGTTCATACCTCAACCACCATGAAGTTCCACAAGGAAGTAACTTTATGATCCATCATTTTATAAGGGTTTCAATGCAACAGATGGCATGTCAATTGGACACCCGATCTATAAGTTATAGGCATTTTAGTGTCGAGGGCCCAGTTAGATTCGAGTACGATCCAACCCGGCCAAACCCCAACTTTATCTAAAATTTATGAGGAGTATTTCAAAAGGACCATCTCTCTCCAAGGATCTTAGCATTGCAGACGGTTCATCAAACAGACGTCTGGTTCTCAAGATACAACCTTTTAAGCGTATCTGGGTCTGAGAGGGGTCTGGGTTCGGTCTGACCCGACCCGACCCAGACTGTGCTGACCTGACCTAACCTGAACCGGTTCTGGTCGATCTGACCTAGTTCAGATCTGACCCAGCCTGGCCTGGTTGGGTTGGTCCACAGTGGGCTTGGACCATTGGGCCGCGTCGGGCTTGGCCTGCCGGCTGGCGCGACCCACACAGGGTTGCGCGGTCCGCTTCTTCCAAATGGCTCAAAGGATCCATTCAGATCCTTTATTGGAGGTTCTAGGTGGCACTGCCTCATCACCCACGGGACCCAAAGGGAGCAGGTCCCTCGCATTGCTGTGGCTTCGAGCCGCGACTCCCTTCAGCATGGTGCATGACAACGCACTGCCTCCACCTCCACACCCCACTGATGCCAGCCTCTTGTCTGACAACCACGGTGCCGAGCGGCACCGCTCTTCCACCGCGAATGGTGGTTTCTAGCTGCCTCCCTTATCTGCCGGCACCAGTCGCCGGTACCGCCACGCCGGTGCTGCACCGACGCTTCTTCCAAGGGCTACCAAGTGAGCTATGGTGGTCCATTCTTCCTTTAGGATGAGACTATAGTCCTCTTGGGATGCTGTTGTCATTGCACACCTCTCGGTTTCAAGGTTCCGTCAAGTTGGAACAACCCGCCTCTGAATAACACAATGAAAAAAAACTAGCGGCGGAGGTTTCGAGCCTTATTCGTTAGGCCCACACCTTCCGCGTTATCATTATAAAAAGTGGGGGTAATTTATAAACCACATTAAAATAATGATAAACCCTGTTCAAATCCCCCGAAATGACCACCTGCAAATTCAAGAACAAGGAGAAGAAACATTGGAATTTCTTGAATTAAAATATAACCCCTACCTCAAGAATCGTTGGAGTCGTCGCGGTGGTGGAAAGAGAATACACGCTTTGACGAAGATGCCAGAATTCATCACTCCTGGTTCATTACCGCCCGAGCTTTAATCTCTATCGGTGGAAGGTGTCATGTCACTTCGCCAGTGGTTCCTCACTTGAAGAAACCATGTCAAAAATTCTGCCCCGAGCCCCATTTAAATAGAGGGGGAAAAGAGTGAGTAACGCACTGAGGAATTAATGAGATTCATTAATTGACATAATTAATGTTCCACATTAATTATAAGAGGGGTGGTTATACAACCAAAGTTTAACTGGTAAATTAATATCCCATATTTAAAAGTCTGAACACCTCTGTGGTCCTTGCCACAGCCGATCAATAGGTGGTAGGAAAAAAGAAATAAAATAAAAATTCCTACATTATTTTATTATTTCTTTAAAAAGTCTTCAAAACTAACTTTTTCACCCGACCAACTTCGGTCAAAGTTAAGACTCTCTTAAGTGAATCCCAACACTGTGGATTCAACAGTGCCCTCGTATTTTTAATACAATCACCGGTTCAAAATATAGAAAACACCACCCACACATTTACTAAACATACCTTTAAAAAAAGTTAAAAAATTATTAATAGTCACCCTCGACCCACGCCCATCGAGGTTAGGCTCTGCCTAAGGGGAAAACACCCTCACAAGCTCAATGGTACTCTCAGATTTACTATTTGAGTTACCATTTAGAAGTTAAGGATTTTACAATAAAATAACTGTCACTTAATTATTTTTTTACGGCTAAAAACTAATTTCCACCGGTGGCCCGCACCAGCCAAAGTTAGTTTCTACCTATGGAAATAATACACTCATGAGTTCGGCGGTGGTATAAAATTTTTAATCCGAGTCACCGTTTTTGAGTTATAAGCATTTGAAAAATAAAATTATTTTATTTAATTATTTTATTTACATTTATTCCGTTTTGGGTTTTCTCATTGGGGGCATACACTGACTAAATTTAAGTTGCGCCTAGGGTAAACCCGCCATCTTGAATGCAATGGTGCCCTCATATTTTTGATATGGGCACCTATTTAAGAGTTATTCCACTTTTTCAAGAAAACTGCTCATGCATGATATTTAATGCTTAATTTTTTTTTTCAATGGATCATTCCAGGCACTCCAGGCATTGGAATCACGTGTTGTCAGATTTCAGGGTCTCAAAATAATTCCATATAAAAAAAAATTTACATGGAAATTCTGAGATGTTATAAAATTGATCCAGATGATAGTGAATAACTAGTATCCTATCCCACATATTTATGATCTATTTGAACAATTGAGATGAGCTTGTGTATCCCCCAAGATTGAATTGAGGCTGGGGTATCATCATTTGAGTGTTAGAACTTTTGATATACCAAAAAATACTTTCATAAGCATGTATGGACTATACGAGTTATTCATGGTACTTTTTGGGCTAACAAATGCTCTGGATATGTTTATGGCCTTGATGAACTGAATATTTCACCTGTAATGGGATTAGTTTCTGGTTATTTTCATGGATGACATCTTGGTGTACTCCAAGAATCATGAAAATCATTCCCAACATCTTGACATCATCCTAAATACTCGGAGAGAGTATCAACTATATTCCAAACTATCTAAGTGTCAATTATGGATTGATAGGGTAATTTTATTTGATCATATCATCTTTGAGGAAGGTGTGTTAGTGAAATGAGGGAAAGTCTAGGAAATTGTTTATTTGGATCATCCTAAGAATGTTTTTGTTATATGAAGATTTCTGGGTTTGGAAAGTTCTTATCAAAGGTTTATCTAGGACTTTTACCATTTTGTAGAAACACTTTTGGGCTTGACCAAGAAGGGAATCAAGTTTTAATAGTCTTGTGAATGTGATAATTCATTCCAATAGTTGAATAAGTGGTTGACTAGTGCACCAATATTGATCCTACCTGAGCCGGGTGAGGAGTATATCGTGTTTTGTGATGCATCCATATTTAGAATTGGGACAGAGTGATCGAGTCATGTCATATGAATCATTATGGTTGGTTTCACACAAATATAATTACCCTACACATGATCATGATTTAGTTATGGTGGTTTATGCCTTAAAGTGTTGGTGGCATTACCTGTTAGGAGAAAAGTATATTATGTTTACTGACCATAAAAGGTTAAAGTATATATTTTCACAACATGATTTGAATATTCATAAGTGGAGATGATTTGAGTATATAAATTCATTTGAATTTGGGATAACCTATATGAATAGGAAGGGAAATAGAATTTCTAACACTTTGAGTAGAAAAAATAGACTTAGGCATTTTCAGAGTCTAGTACTAAGTGGAAGATGATGACCTCGTTGGTTGACAAGCATATTGAGGTTCAGAAGGGTTAGGAATAAATGACCCTCATATCCTTATTATTTGAGTCTACACTTCCAACCCATACTAGGGAGAGACAATATGATGATCTAGAGTGTTTGGAATTCAGTGAAATCCTTGATGGTGGAGAGACAACTTCCGATTAAAGCGTCAATGAGGATGAGATCATCTATGTCTAGAACTATGTTGCTGTGCCCACGAGTATGCGTGAGTATTTGATGCGTGAGTTTCATGACTCAATATGGGTGGTGCATCCAAATTTGACTTAAATTTACCATGAACTATGTTGGAAGTATTGGTGGTTGGGCATGAAAAAAGAGATTGCAGGTTTCGTGAAATGACACTACACCTATGAGTAGGTGAAGATCAAACATCAATGACTTGATGGTTTGCTACAACTGTTTCCCATTATGGAATTTATGTAGGATTAAGTTACCCTAGAATTTTTGGTGGTTATTTTTAGGATCCCTTGAAATAATGACATGATATGGGTGATTGTGGACCGGTTAACAAAATTATCCCATTTCTTACCTATCCATGGAACTTTCATGGTTGATTAGTTGGGGGATATGTATGTTCAGGAGATAGTTTGTTTGCATGGGGTTACATGGATCATAGTTTTAGATTGTGATTCATGCTTTACATCTTACTTATAGTAATGCTTGTAGAAGGTGCTTGGTACCCAGATACTTCTGAGTACATATTTCCACCCATATAAATATGGGAAATCAGAGTATACTATATAGGTGCTGAAGGAAATACTAAGAACATGGGTTATTGATTTTGGTGGGTCTTGAGAGAAGTAATTAGCATGGTTTTGTTATCATATAACAACAATTATTAGGAAAATATTTAGATGGATCCATATGAGGTGATTTATAGTAGGCAATACATATCACCTCAATGTTGGATGGAGGTGAGTGATTCAGAGTTATTGGGAATAAGTCTTCTACAGGAGACATTAGAGAAGCTCTAGTTGATTTGGAAATGTATGGATATGAATTAGAGTAGGAAGAATTTATATTATGATCTAAATATTCTATATATTAAGTTTATAATGGGTGATCATGTATTCCTTCAGGTGTTGTCAAGACCGGGTCACTGTAGGATTCAGAGGCAGGGAAAGTTGGTTCCTAGGTTTGTTGGATTATTTGAGGTTGTGGAGAGGATTAGACTGGTGGCATACTTATTGGATATTTCATAGAGGTATAGTGCTATGCATGATGTTTTCCATGTACCACAAATTTGATAGTATCACCTTAACCCTTATCATGTGATCTATGTTGATGATGTTGAGCTTTAGGTTGATGCATCCTTTGAGGATCACCCGATTCATGTTGTGGATTATAATGAAAATGTGCTATGGGGAAAGGTCATGTCTTTGGTCCAAATACTATGGTATCATGGCCATGTTTAGGAGGAAACATGGGAGAGGGAAGAAGATATGTGATCCTAGCAGACCAAAATTTTTACCTTATAAGCTCAGTTATTCTTGGGATTACAACTCAAGGATGAGCTATTATAAGGCGGGGAGATTGTAAGATCCCGAACTTTATAGAGATGTATTGTTCTCATTTTTAGGTATTCTTTTACCATTGTTTTCGTCATACATTGGTTGGATTTTTTTGGGGGGTATTTCCGGTGAATTTTTAGAAATTTTGAATCCCATGGGGCTATGCATAGTTGGAACATGGTTAGAACAAACTACATGGTTTTCTCTAGAAAACTATGTGCCCCTTTTTGGAGCTATAGGAGGTGGTTCACAATTTGACCAAATAGTGCGGCCACCCTCCCCAAACTGTGCACCCTAAGAAAGTGGGTGTTTGGATGGTTGGAACATGGGTTTTAAAATCATGTTCCCACCTAGGAGAAACTATTCACCCTATAAGTAGGGGTTTATGGTTAAGGTACATAGTTTGGAAAATTATTTACCTCGCCCAAGAAACCTTATGAATGAGTTTTAAACCCCTAAAAATCAGATTAAAAATTCCCAAATCCTCATTTTTATTCCCATTCACCCCTACTTGACCTAAAATGTTTTACCTTACTCTTAGAGGATAATGAGAGGATTTCTAGGTTCCTCAAACCTCTTCTAGTGTGAATTGAAGATTTTGTGGAAGGAATCAACCACTCTTCTGATATATGATATCTTCTCATTTAGATTCCCCTCTCTCCCATATTTCTCTCACCTTTAAGGGTGACTATTTCCTCCATCATCAATGGTTTGGATATAGGTTTTGTAATATCTTATTTATTTGGATCTTAGTCCTAGGTTTTGATCCTATATAACTTCCACTATTGTGAATTTGTATATTCTACATCAAATTGAGGGTTATAGTTTGGTGAGACCTCATCAACAATCTTGAGGTAGGTGGTATAATTGCTAATTTACAATAGTTTTTATTATGATAATGTGTATTTAATTGTACCATTTTGTTTCCACATTGTGAAATTATTATTTTTTAAATTAAAAAGGAGAATTTAATTTTATGAAATTGAGGAACCCTCCATGGATCCCATTGGACCCATTGGAGATCATGAAATCGAACTTGATGGAAACCCATGGGATGTGACAATGTTTCTAAAATGATGATTTATAAAATGTGAAAAGGGGAATGATGAGTTATTGGAATTGAATTAAATCCTTGTTCATATTAATAATGGGAATAAAAGTATTGGTTCACTTAACCTTGAAGGGTTAATGAATTTTGTGGTTACATTTTGATAATTGGATTAATGTTGAATTGTTTATGTTATTCCTTATGATTAATGCAAAGAAACATGGTTGTGTTTGATAATTGAAATGGTTATTCATGATGTTAATGATGTTGAAACTTAATATGAAATTGATATATATAATATTTTTGATTGATTGATAAATGATGTGAGAGTTAGGGACTAATGCTCCAAATACCCATGGGGGACAAAATGATGCTCTAGGACCCTGATGAATGCATGTGAACACTAAATTATGGGAAAAGGACTGATTCTCAAAATACCCATGAGGTGTGGGATAAGTAATGATGCTTCAAATACCCATGGAGTGTCAGAATGATGCTCTAGGCCACAAAGATATTGTCATTGGACTAAAGTTCCAAGTGCCTGAGATTGGTACTTGGATTGATTCTAAAAGGTACTATAAATGAAATTGGAATTAAATGAATAATGGAATCCCATGAAATAATGAATTTTGATATCCCTATGCTGTATGGTTTAGACACCAACATGGTCCAAAGCAGGCATGATTGTTTCGGGTGTCACTATGAACCCAGGGGACTATGTGGTTAATTAAAGAATAATTAAATGTGAAGTTTGTTTACTTTGTTATTTTTCTTTATTATTTATAAAATTGAATAAACCATTATAGACTAGATATTTCTTTATACAGCGTTGGTGGTGTCCTGTTGAGTTGTACTCACACCCTACTCATATTTCCTGATTCGTACTCGAATATACTTCATGTTTATAGGATAAGATAAGGGAAAAAACCCTATATTAGATGTATATGTTTGGATTTAGGATGGAGAATGGATGAGGGAACTAGACATGATGTTGGGACCTACTTTAGAGATTTTAGTGTGTATTTATTTTGGATTTTCATTAGAAACTTGACACTTGTATGACATGACATATTTACTGCATTGGTTTATGGTTATTTTCCCCTATTTTAGATTAATCAAGATTTATTGGTCATTATATTGAGTATAATTGATTATTTTATTATTTTGGATACTATTTATTTATTTCCTCTATGGCCAGACTTTGATAACAAGGGTATAATATCTCCACATTTCATATTAGACCCCCACTACTAGTCAGAAACCTTTGGTGTATAGATAGGCATACCTAAGTTTACATTGTGAATCGGATCAGGGCACCAAGTTGTGGTATACAGGTTAGGAAATTACAATGATCAATAATGAGGTATTGATTAGTAAACAATCAGAATAATTAAGTGTATAAATTATTCAAATATTCTAAATCCCCTAACTTGATAAGGAATAAATGTAATACTTTAAAAGATAAATATTATAAACTTATATAATATATAAATAAACATAAAACAAATGATAACATGTTTAGAAGTAAGATTCTAAAGAAAATACAACCAACATGTTCAATAATTCAAATTTTCTATCAATTATATAATATAGTATTTAATAAAAGGTATATTATTACTCTAAATAGGTATATATGTGATTGACTTTAATTAATTAGGTAGAAACTAAAAATGTATTTAGGAAAATACTTATTATTTTATTATTTTTCATTTATTTAATTAAAAAAATTCACATATAATGACAATAATATAATGAAATACATATACCCTAATGTTCCACAAAACCACATGATGCATGAATAGATGTAATGAGTGTCTCTCTACTGAGCCCCATAACTACCATCCCAAATTTTCCCAATCACACTTCATAATAAACAAATCAATAACTCACTCTTAGACGATTTCCATACCTTCCTTCAATGATGGTTCAACAGGGTAGGAAGTAATAAGAAAGATGAGGTAACCCCGACTATTTTTCTTATGGAGGGATGTTGGGGCTTATGGGAGGCTAGAAAAAAGATATGACATAATGGCCCCAACTCATCTGGTACTTATTTAGTGGTGAGGTCCAAATGCCTCATCATGGATCTTGAATTTCTTCTAAAACATTGGGAATGAGAACCCTCTCTTAGGGTTTAAATGTATAGGAGCTTCTCCTCTATCCCTCCTGGTTCCATGGTGTAGGGGTACTGGGTGAGATAGAATCCTCCCCTCCTTGGTATAAAAATTAATATTGATGGATCATGTTTTCATTGGATTATGATGTGGTAGGTGTTGTGAATGATTCTATGGGTTTGGTGATATTTTCCTTCATTGGTTTCTATGGACATGGTGACTCGCTTGGAGAAGAAGAAAATTCTATTTTCCAGGGCCTTACTTTATGCCACTTAAAGCACATTTCCTTGGCTATTGTCGAGATAAACTCAAAGACTATTTGGAGATCACTCAAAGGTCTCTATTAAATGACATGTAATATCATATATATTATTTATAAATGTAGGACCCCCATTACTAATGGGATTGAGATGCTCTATACATTGTGTGAAGGTAACCAGGTGGATGATTTTCAGGCTTCTAAGGCCTCCCTAGAGTGCACTCTCATGGAGTTCTCATGCACCGGATCACATATTCTAGGAGATATTAGATTTGTCATAGGTGATTCTATCATACTTTTAAAGGCACCCTTGACTATTATCCTTATTTTTTCTCCCATACCTCTTTTAATAAAATTCTTTATTATGTGGTAATAACTCACTCATGCCTATAGTGCCTAGGAAAAACACCCAAATCTCCCAAGAAACTCATGTTTTCACCATATCCATGTTGTATAGACATACACATGATGTACCCATTGAATTACATCATCCTATATCCTATTTAAACAAAAAAATATTAAATCCTAGATATCCTTAAAGAATTTCTCCAATACCATTTTGTGATGAACTTGACCTAGATTCCTAAATATTACCTAAATAAGGACTACTACCGACCCTAAGGGAGTTCCTCAACCCCCAAGAGATAGATAATAGAATCATAAGTCTTGATATACTAGTAAGGAATGATTTATTCACTGAGGTTAATATAATAATCCATAACTAGGTTCCTTCAATGGAATGGCGTATCTCATCTATATATTGGATGTTCCCAAGACAGATAAAAAAACACATACTGAAAATGAATGATAGAATAAAATAAAAAAAGACATATCTATATGAATATAGTAAAAAACTTATAATTACTCAACATGAATACATACCGACATGGTAATATACAACAAACAAGCCCAATATAATTAAACAGAGATGGAAATGCATCGACACTGCCTCTTCCAACTATGGTCCCCTACTCTAGCACCATGTAGAGACTAAAGGAATGAACCTATGAAAACACCTCACTTATAGTGAAACATCCAATATCTATATACATACTTATCATACCAAAAATATAGCAAGTGAAAATGATTGTCCACCAGAGCTTCCATGCAGGGTGCGAGCATATACACACTTAGTTGGGAATTACCAATGTGCCTTTACACAATAGTGAATAAATAGGTAAATACATGAATATTTCCACCATTTACAAAAATATAAAACAAAAATATTTTTATATAAAATCATCTATAAAATATGGAATGGCTAATTCACATTCAGTATGAAGATGAATAAAAGGATATAACAATAAACTCCCTATATCGGGAGGATCAATACCTATACACACCTACTTGGGGTCAAACCCAATGTTGATAAAACTATAGGGGAAGGGTAATATAAAATATCATTCCCACTATGAACTATAATATAATATATTAAAGGAATAATTATATCCTATGGGAAGGGGAAGGTGTATAATATATTAGGGAACTACCAACACATCCTGTGGAAAGGGGAAATGGGAATACTCATTTGGGGAATTATAACCCATACCATATATTCTTCATTCTTAAGTAATTTATAACAATGATGAATGAAACATAAAATAAATAAACATTTATATCAATATCTGTGATTAAATATAGAACTATCATGCCTATCATTTTAAATCAATAGCCATGCTCGGTACTATAAAATATAGTCATGATTTTATTTATTACACTAGATATCACACCAAAAAAACATAATTCCAAACTACAAGTAAACATACCATAATGCACAAATAATTAAATAATAATACAATATATAATCCAACCAAGTAAGAAATAAACAAGATAAAAATGACACATGCTATGGAAAAAAATTACCATTAGAGTGTTATAGTAACAAGTCAGGAAAATAATAAGTTTAAGAGTGGGTACTTTGAAGGTTCCACTAATTTCTCATCTAATAGGACACAAAGCATGGTGAGGGTAATCCATATTGCACTATTAATAAATTAGGAAGGGGATTAAGTTTAGTATTGGTTATAACTAGAACATAATCCTAGTAACCTGAATAAGGAGAAAAGTGGGATATAGAAGTTGAATTTAAAAATTGATTTAAAAATAAATTTCCTTCCAAAATAAGTTTTTCACCCTTAAAAATGAATTCAGGAAAAATTTTCTTTTAGGGAAATTTATTTATAATGAGTAAAAAACTTACACTTTAAACCTTTATTATAAAAATGGATTCTAATGTAATTTTAATTAAAATCAATACATTTTTTAAAGCACAAAAAAGTTTAATGTTCGAAAAGAGATGTATTTATATAGAGGTAATTTATAAGTTAAAGTATTGAAACAAACCAATATAAATATTATTAATTAAAAAAAACATTTTTTTTAGAAATTAAGTTTTGTTTAGGAAAAAACTTGGTTTAGGAAATCAAATCTGTATAAGGACCAAATCATTTCTTTCCACATAACTATCCCAACTATCACCTATCCACTAATGAAACTCTTAATTGGGGTTAAGTTAGGATCGTTGACCTAAAACTCATTTAATACAGTGCAAGATGAAATTATCTCTTTAGTAAAATGTGTTAAAGTAAAGGAGTAATATTAGATAGAATATGACCAAAATACCAAATATTTAGCATTTTAGGCCATACATTACTTATAAAAAGTAATATAAGTGAAATTATCCCATCATTGGGGGGGGGGGGCGTTTGATTTGTTTTTTATTTATTTAATATAAATGGAAACCAATAAGATTGAATTCAATTAATGAATACAGTGATGGGTCCAGGTTTGGATTTCAACTTATAATGCTATCATAGTATTTAAAATAACTTTACTTCACTTTTTATTAATTAAAAAATGTAATATTCCTCAATTTGATTCATCAAACACCTAAGGTTGAAAGTTATTGTGGAAGATTACCTAAAACTGATTAATTTTTTTATACCCCTTCCTATGTGTGAGAAATGTCTAAAAGATACCAAAATAGTAAACCACTCCTAAACTAATAAGAAAATACCCAATCAGGTTTTGGTGCTCTTGGGAAATTCTAAAGTAACCCATTTTCTTCAAACATATGCTGGTAATTATTAGACTCTCACCACAAAATAAAACATTTTTATTATTATAAAATATATACTAGGTCGAGGGAGATTAAAATTTAGTAACCGAATTCATAACCAATGATCAGGTTCAAAATCTCAAGAACAATTATATTAAAAGTATCAGAAATTCATTGAAAACCAAAATCAATCAACATAAAAGAGTTTTATTCATCAAGTGCAGGAGTAAAGCATTCAAATTGACCCCCTTACCTTCCCAGATCACTCAAGTTTTACCCCTATATTCAAAAAAAATATAGATAATAGAGGAATAAGATAAAAGAATTATAAAATCATGAAAGAAATAAAATTAAAGCTTGAAAAATAGTAGTAATAGTGTATGAGTCAAACTAATTAGTGAGAAATATCTATATTGAAAACCATAGATAGTATAAACTAAATGGTTAGAACTATCCATATTGAGAACTCTCAACATTATAAACTCTTCTTCTTCCTTTGACATCATTTTCTTTTTATATACCACATGTTCCATCCTTCAGGTAGTCAAATCCCTATGAAATCCTTTCTTTTGAATTTTTATAAAGTTTGTTTCTTATGTGAATTTATTTAAAAGACACTATATTATATTATCTAAAAATATATTGCTTTAACTATTTGTTCATGATTTAAATTTCATGCATATTATTATTCATGTGTCCACCTCTGATTGATTTCATTAATGTTGATGTGGTATCCTGAAGCCTCAAATTAAGGTGCATACGATCCTTACGAAGTACCTTTGAAACATTATCCTTACACTGATTTTCACAAATACATGATGTTTATGAAATCCAAAGTCATATTTATGAAGATAAAATGATTTTTAAATTGGTAATTCTGATGCTTATGAAAAGGAATATAATTTTTATGGAAAGGGAAATTCATGTTTATGCAGGATTAGAATCATGTTTATGGATAGGTTTTGGGAATTTTCTGATGCTTAAGTAGGATAGATGATGTTTACCTAGATTAAGATAATGTTTATAGAGATTAAAATTATCCTTATAGAGTATGAATTTGGAAAATAATGATGTTTGCGATTGTTGGATGATGCTTATGGTGCTCTGAGAATCATGTTTTTATATGCTTGTATGATGCTTAAATAGACATGCCTGGGACTTATGTGATGTTTATGAAGACCTGAATTCTCAAAAAACACATAACTTCTTCAATATACTTGAAATGACCTAAAAAACACATGAAATTAAATTTATTATTTATTCTATTAATAACATAGTTAGATAAAACAATTAAAAATCATGTTTTGAGTGATTTTTATAATTAAACTTGAATTCTTCCTAAAACCAAGAAATGTGAAAATAATCAAAATATTTTTAGTATGAAAGGATTAAAATAATTAAAATAAAAAGTGAAATATTTGAAAATATTGGATATTTAAATAATCAAGTAGGACATGAATAAAATTATTTACACCTTATCACCCAAATAACATCTTATAACATTCTTAGGCATAAAATAATATAAAATGAGGAATGAAATTAATTAAAAAATAGGTATATTTTTTAAATTCATGAAAATTTATAAATAATGGAATAAATAATTATTGAAAAAATTTATATATAATTTCTAATAATACATTAAATGGGAATAAATTATACTTGTGTAATTAAGACTTTATCATAACCAACACAACATAAGGTTTCAGGTCAGAGTTATAAATCAAAAAAGTATATATAAACTATCCTATAATTTCACACCAAATCACCTTTATAGACATTTAATATATTTTATAGAAATACAGTTGAAAAACAACCATTAATAACCTCTAAAAATTTAATTTAGGTCATCTTGTTATTTAAAAAAAATAAGCAATATACATATCTCAATCATAGACCAAAAATTCACTAGAATATTTAATAACCACTTAACTTATTCATTGGTGAGATTTATTAACTCAAATATCTCTAAATAATATCCCAATGGATTCCAAATAGTTCCCAACAACCATGATATAAAATCCCATAACCCAAAAATCTAAATAATTTAAATACCACAATCAAAGACTAAACTTTGATGAAAACCCTGGAGGATTACTTTTAAAATTATATTAAGTACCATGAAAAATTAAAATCAAAATTTACCCAACCAAATCATCCTATAATTAAATTATTAAACCATATAAATACTAGGTCAAATCACACCTCAATCACTAAGCATTTAAATAATGATAGATGAAGTGTAAACAACTCACAAAGGATTCATTTATACAAGGGAATATGAATCCCTATGATTAGAGGAAATTTCACCACGTCATGATGAAATAAAAAATCAAAAATATTAACTAGAGGAAGGATAATATAAAAGGAGGAGGGATGAAGGAAGAAGATGGCATGGGGAAAGATTACCTTGAATTTGGAAAGAAGAAACCCCATTAAATCCATCTGGATGAACATAGAATAAGTAAATGAAGAAGATGACCCAAAAGAGCCATGGGAGGTGGATATTGATGGATAGATGATGAATGGACTAAAGGAGTGTCCAAATATGGAATTAAAGGATGGGGTGGAATGACTAAAATACCCCCTTTAAATAAAAAATCTTTCCTTGGTCTACCAGGTGCCCAATATGGGGATACCTATTGGTTATAATGAGTAACTCAAGAGGGGGGTGGGGGTGAATTGAGTTCTCAATAAATTATTTTTTAAAAAAAGATAAAAAAATCCTCAAATTTAATTAAAAATGACTTGTTAATCAAAATAGTAGTTTGATTTAAGTTTGATCTTGTAAAAGACTTATCAAATCTTGATTTGGGCTCAGCTAAAATAATATATGAAATTACTTTAACTTTTGAAATAGATTAAATTAATCAAATCCTTTATATATATTCTAGTAAAGATTAAATTTCAATGTATTTTTTGTTTATAGTTTAAATACAAATGAATTTTAAGATTTGAAAAAAATAAAAAAATAAAAGCACACAACAGAATAAATAAGGGGTTCCATCTCAAGATGAGACTTAATCCCGTCTACTTGGCAATAATCCACTAGCAAGAACATTATTATATCAATTAATGTGATCCAAAAATTGGATCGGGTATAAAAAAATAGAACAATCTATCCCAAATCAAATCCTATTACATAGTTATATGTGGGAATAAATAAAACACAATCCATTTAGTGACCTCTTCTATAGTTTCTGTGGGTAAAAAAATAAAAGAAGGTTTGGGAGAATATCGAGTATTCTCCAATTTGAGCACATGAGTCAATGTGTGTAAATAAAAATAACAAAACAACAAAATGATCAAAATTATAGAAAGAAAAAATAGATAAAATAAATAAATATGAAGAAATTTTGCGTTGATTACTTTATAATGCTTCAGTTGCTCGAGGGTCCTCAGATTTGGCTTTGTGATAAGATTAGAAAAAATCTCTAAAAGTTGTAGGAAAATATAGTGTCATGGAGTATAGATTTTCTATCTACAAGTTCTATAAAAATATTATCCATATAAAGGTTCTTGATATTTGATATGTTCTAAACTTTCACATTTTAATGTGTTGATGTCAGTTCAATGTATGATATGTGTATCCAAAAATATATCACATATGGGGGAGTTATTTGAAATATATATTTCTATAACAACAAATATATATTGAATTATAACCATAAATATTTCATGGATCCTCTTATTAAAACTCTTGGTCTTCAATACATATGTTAAAGGTTTTAGGAATAATCATTAAATAAACCCACTGTATTAATTCCCATAAACTATCTGTTGGAAGCATTTAATTCAAAAGTTGCTAAACAATAATGGAAGCATGGATGACAGTGGATTATCTCTGATGATATTAAAGATCAGAAGTAAAAAGATTATGGAATAATTATCTAGAAGTATCATGATCCAACGGTATCCCACACGGTGGTAGAAAAGTTAAACTTACAGTAATAGGTCTGGCGGTAGCATTCCTAATGATAGTTCTTTTAGTGGTATCACATTTTTGATGGTGGTAGATAGCCAATGGTAGCATGAATCTTTCGGTAGTATAGTTTTAGCGGTGGAAATTTTTTGATGGTGGAATAAGCTGGGGGTAACACACTTCTTATAGTGGCATACATTGGTGGTAGTAGGAGTTTGGCGGTGGCTCTCCATATGGTAGTAGTCTGGTAGTGGCATTCCTGATGGTAGCACTCTAGTGGTACTAGGAGCTAGTGGTTATAAAACTGTACCAATGGTAAAACCATTCAATACTCATCTAATTTTGTTCAAAATTATGCTTTATAAAATAATATACTATAATAAGACATTAAACTCATTAGAAATATAATAATCTTGATTTGTGAGCATTAAAATAAGTAGGTTCCAAAAATATTCCCCTTTTGATGATCCAAAATCATGGAATTTTATAAACCATGTGTAAAATAAATATTATCATTAGTATATGAATTATAAGTAATGATATTTTCTTAAAAATTTAAAAATCTTATGTGATATTTTAAAATTAAATTTCAAAATATAAGTACTTGAAATAGATTTTTATAAATACATACTTAAAATTATAAACATAAAGCTTGAAAATTAAAAGGTTAATTCCATCCAAATAATTATGGTATCAAAGTTAAATTACATCCAAATAATCTCTCCCCCTATTTGGATTATCATAAATATAAGAAAAGAACCAATAAAGACAAAGAAAGAAGGAATGGATATTAAGAGGGAAACATCATTAAGAATAAAAAGTCATTAGATTATAGCAAAAAAAAAATACAAGGAAAATAAAACAGAGTCCCTATCAAAGACTAAGTCTAATATGAATCATTATTATCTTGGGAGGTAGGATCAATAGATCCATTTCCTTTTCTAGAGGAAAGAGGAACTAATGTAGAGGATGAGGGTATTGAGGTAGTTTGAGATATCTCTCTAATCACCATTAGTCTAAGATATATGACTTCTTCAAATGGAGAAAAACGGAATGGATAATACTGAGGAGGTAGAGGATCATAGGAAGGGGTAGCTGTAAATTATGACATGGGAATCACCTTAGGTGCAACCATTTTTGTACTAGATACATATAAGAAATTATTCATGTGGTTCACAAAATCCATAATAATGTTTCCTATTCTCTCCATATCATTGAATAAGTCCTTATTCTCTTCCATGAATAACTTGAGCATAAGGTTCATAACCTTGAGTTGGTCTACCTATTCCTTGAACTCTCTAGTAATGGGTGGCATTCTTAAGTTTTCATCTAAAAAATTGAAGTGATAATTCAACTCATGATTTGTATATACTTTGGAAAGATAATATTTGATAACCTTGGTTATGGTTTCCCAATCACTTAGGTATTTGTTCAAATATATAACTAGCTTATATATATTCTCACCATGTTGTCTAATTTTGTACAAATAATCCTAATGAGATATATGAATATCACCCATAATATCTTATAGCAACTATATGACTATAGAGCAGATCATATCACAATAAACTAATGCTAAAGGAGGTGTAGCAGAAGACGTAGAAGCAACAATAGGTAAAGACTCCAATCTATCCAAAAAAAGAATCCAAACCAGCAGTAAAGAAAGTCCTCATCTCCTCCATAATAGATCTCATGGCCTCTATCTCACTGGCCAATCTCCTATTTTCAATTTCAACTTCCCAAATCTTGAAAAAGATTTTGGGCTGAATATGAAAAATGAACAGCTGAAAAAGATGTCTGGCATCAACTTCACTAAGATGAGTGACAAGAACTGAGACATCAAAAATCTACTAAAATAACAAATAAAACTCTTTATAAATACATATAAATTAACTCTAGACACATAATTTGGGGTAATTGAGGCAACATCAGTCAAAGGATAAGTGACTCTCTCTATACTAGGAAAAACTGCCTCTGTGGGCTCTGATGTAGCAAGTCCATCTATAGGAAAGGCATGAAGCTCACCGACTACATTAATTTGGTCTACAAGAGATACCTTAGGATCTGATATAATTCCAACCAATATAGTGGGTACATCATGCTCTGGTGGACTACTGTGATCATCATCTCTTCTATTATCTCTATCTGAGTCAGTATAAGATATACCAAGCGATTTTGATCTAGGATAAGGATCCCCCTTAGAAGATGCCTCATCCTCTGCTAAGGAAGAAAAATCCTATGCATCTCTATGATCTCCATCATATATATTGATTTATATAGACTCTTAATAGTATAGTACAGGATGTACATACCCTGGGAACTTCTCCCACTCATTATGAGCATTCACTTCAACTCTAGTAGAAGTCACATCAACAGTATCTACATAATAAACTCTATGACTAACATAACATGGGGATTCCTCTCTCTTAGCAGATATTATGGTTTCACCTCTAGTATAGGTATCATCACCAATTGGTTGAGAAGGAAAAAATCTCTATACAACCATAGATCTAGCCTAACTAGGTCTCTTCATAGACCTAACTGAAGCAATAAGATAGGGATGCTATGATTGATATTACTCAACATCATCAATATCATCATGATCCAGCCCATCACCATTACCATTCTCATAATCATTTACATCATCACTATCATCACTATCATCACTATCATTACCATTATAAAAACCATACGAGACTTCAAAAACTTATTTAGAGGACTTAGAATAACTTTTAATCTTTTCATTTTCATAGACTTCAGTCACATTATCATCACTTTCACTCAAAAGAATCTCTTTGGCAGGAAGTGAGATAGGTGGATTTTCAGATCCATATGACATGATAGGGCTATTAGGAATATTAGTATCACTAACCTCTTCAATATAATCAACCAATTCCACTTTTTAAACTATAGAAACTTCAAAATATTCTTCCTCATATGAATAATCCATAATCTCATCTAGCTTCAAGACAAGATCCACTATATTATTAGGTCTATTAGGTTTGTCCACAAGATTAAAATACTCATAGAGATTATCATCATCTTCAACCAACTTCCTCATCCATGAATTAAAATTAATTTTCATCCTTTTATAGGTAAATTTACTTAATTAGAAACCCCTACATTTAACTTTAGCTTCCTCTTCCTCATCAACCAAGCCTTTTTCGTGTAGTATGCTGAAATAAACTTTGGGTAAATCAATGAATTTTTTCTAGAAAATGACTTGCACATATACAACATGTGTACCATAAGGTATCTACATATATTAACTCTATCCCATCACTTCATAAGGAATAAAAAATAGATTTTATGATATCTCATAGAACTAAAATCCAATTTTCCGGGACACAACATATGCTATATAAACTTAAAGATAAGTCTACATTATCCATCTAGATTAGTAGTAGTAGGCCTTCTCATAGTACCATATCCTCTTAGCTCTAGTAGCACACTTTCATATAAAAAAACACACTATAACTAGGTATTATACATATATATTTGTTCGATACTCCTCGGTGTGGAACATTTAAACAACTTTCTTATTCTATTCAAGAAGAAAACATCTTTTCCATAAATCATATTCTGAATGAAATATTTATTTTCTCAAAAACTTTATTCTTCATATTGATAGAACTAATGAATAAAACTAGGATAAAAAGGTTTATCATTTCTCAAGAACTTTTCTATATATCTCTAGATATGGATTACCCTAAGCACCAATTAATTTCTCAATAAAAACCATTCAACAACTCTTTCTTTTTCAGTAACAACTATGCGGTTTGTAATATGGGTGTTTCTTGGTTCAAAAATGGATCAGATTAGTTGTACTCTAGAATTATTTATAGGCCTAAATCCTTTAAAATATGGAACTGAAGGATGCTTAAATATCACTATTTTAGTACAACAATGGTTGAAGCAAGGGCATGTGGAGGTTGAAGGTTGGGAGAGAAAGGGGAGGTGAAACAGTTTGAAGGGAGCAGACAAAAGTGAGTGAGTGACTTGAATTTGGATTCAAGTATGAATTATATCATTTAGGGATTTGAATTAAAAAAATATAATAAAATATAAATGATTAATTTGAATAAAAAATTTAAACACCAGAAAATAAGACCGATACCAAAACAGAGGCTCGACCAGTAGAAAAATAGAGACTGGTGGATGTAGATCATTCCAACGGTAGATAATTCCAATGATGGATCATTAAAATGGTGGATTATTCCAATAGTGGATCACCAATAGTGGATCACCAATAGTGGATCACCAATAGTGGCTCGTCTAATGGTTTCTTTTCTAAAAGTGTCTTGTCTAATGGTGTCTTTTCCAATGGTGGCTCCTCCAAGATTAAAGGCTAACTAAAATTTATCATTACTAATTCATATTTAATGTAGTTTAATCTCTTATAATTTAAGGTAATTATAAAAATATCATCAAGATGATGTTCAGTTCTTATGAATTTAAGAGTTATATCACCCTTTTGGAAATTATATCTCAAAAAGTGATGTATTTCATAAATATGCCTTTTCTTATAATGAGACACAAGATTCTTAGAAATATTTATTGTACTTGTGATGTCACAATTTATAGAGACATGCCTGAATTATTATCCATAATTTATAAATGTGTGTTTCATCTAAAAAATTTGTGCACAACAACTTCTCACAGCTATGTACTCAGCTTTAGAGGTAGACAGTGCAACAAAATTTTGCTTCTTACTACACCAAAATATTAGTGACTTTACCAAATGATGAAATTTTATAGAGCTGATTTTTATATCTAACATAAAACCATCATAATACACATATTAAAAACTCACTAAGTCAAATGATTTTCCTCTAGGATAGAAAATTACTAAATTACTTGTACATTTGAGTTATTTGAAAATTATTTTAACTACTAGTAAATAAGACTCTTTGGGATTTTATTGAAAATGGGCACACATATAAACCCTAAATATATTATCTAGCCTACTAGTAGTTAAGTATATTAAGATTCCAATCATACCTATGTAACTGGTTTGATCCACTGCATTTTCAGCTTTATCAAGATCCATCTTACAAGTGTTAATCATAATAGTTTCACTAATTTTAGTGATATCCAAACCAAAAAAATTTAGAATATCTTTAATGTAATTACTTTGATTTAAAATAATTACATATTTATTTTGAAATATTTGAAAAATAAGAAAGAATTTAAGTTCACCCATTAAACTCATTTCAAATTAACTTTGCATCATCTTTGAAAAATTAGTACCTAAAAAAGTTTTAGAAGATCAAAAAATAACATCATCAACATAATTTTGAACAACTAATTTTTTTTGATTTTTTTATAAAAAATTAGGATTAGTTATTCCTTTTGAAAAAAATTTATAAATCCAAAAATTGTTAATGGTATCATACAAATATAAAGGAGATTTTTCTTAAACCATATAAAAATTTAGTTAATTTGAAAAAAATGATTTTTAAAATGTGGTTTTTGAAATCTAGATGGTTGTTCAATAAAAACATTATCAAATATATTACCATTTAATAATGCACTTTTGAATTCTATTTACTTGATGTTCAACCTAATTTCTAAGAGAATATCTAGTTTTTGTACCTCTATCTAGGTTTCAAACTAAAATATCTAAAGTATGGTACCTATGAGTCCTAATAGATCTAGGAAAATAAGGGCTGGTAAACTCATTGTTATCTAGAGGTTTAGGTTTGGGTTGTTACTCCAAACTAGATGATTTTTCTTCTTATTTCACAGGATTTTTAGAAGATTTGGCATAGTTTTTCAGAGTTGATAGATCATTCTCAAGGTTTTATAAAGGGGTATTTGGATCATGTGGATCTATTTCATAAAATTTTTCATGGAAAGAAAATTCCATAGTATTGGTTTTTTTTATTAAACATCCTATACGATTTACTATAAGTTGAATAATAAAGGATATTACTTCATCAATTTTGGAAGAAAATTTTTCAAGGTTATCCTTAGTGTTAAGAATAAATATTTTTCAACCGAAAAATATAATAAAATTAACCTTTGGATTTCTACCATTCTATAATTCATAAGGAGTTTTTGGTAAGAGATTTATAATTGAAACTCTATTAATTATATAATAAGCTATATTCACAGTCTCTTCATAAAAAATAATAGGTAATTCATACTCATTGAGCATTTTCTATACAATTTCTCAATGTTTTATATTTCTTCTTTCTATAACTCCATTATTTTGTGGGGTACTAGGAGCATAAAATTTATGATTATAGGCATTTTTTGAGAAAAAAGATTCAAATTATTTATTTTCAAACTCACGACCATGATCACTTCTTAGGGTATTAATTCTAAGTTTACTAATATTTTATACAGATATAGATTACTTGGTAAAATTGGAACAATATTCACTTTTGTGAGCTAGAAATAATACCCAAGTATAAAGAGTAAAGGAACATATAAGAACATAAACATAGTGCCTATCCATTTAAAATAGAAACTCTAGAATGTCCAAAAAATCCATGTAAACCAACTCTATGGGTTGAGAAGTTGAATCTTTTTTCTTTATTTTGAAAGATATTTTGTGTTGTTTCCCATTTTGACATGGGTTACAAAAATTGCTATTTAGAAATTCTAGTTTAGGTAGATACTTGAGTAACCCTTTCCTAGTTAGATTTATAAGTGAGTAAATATTTCAATATCCTAGCATCCTATTCCAAATCCAAGATTCCCTGTAAAATAAACTTAGGAAGAAAATGTTTTGAGAAAATAATGAGTCTAAATTAACAACATAAACATTGTCATTTATCAAAGTTTTTAAAACTAAAATATTTTTAGAATAAAAAATATTGTAGGAATTATTCAAAAATTTCACATGAAAACCATCATATCATTAGTGTGAGATGCTAAGTATATTATACTTCAAACCATATATAAATAAAACATAAAAATTTAAAATAGTATTAGAATTACTGATTTTTCCAAGACCAATAATTTTCTATTTATTATTGTCACTAAAAGTGACATATCCAACATATAATTTTATTAGATTCTTGAAACTTGAATAATATCCAGTTATGTGTCTAGAACAACCACTTTCTTGGTACCACAAGTTTTTACTAGATCTTTTCAATCAAGTCTCATACAAAATAAATTTACAAAAAAAAAATGATTTTGGTACCAAAATCTTCTTGGGTCTATAAATGTTATCTATCAAAGATTTAGTAAACCATATTTTCTTAACAAATTTCCTATAAGTATATTTCAAACTTTTAGAAATTAATACTTTGCTAGGGTTGGATGAATAGAAATTGGTAGAATGTTTTCCAAAATTGGAACTAGGAATAAAACTAATTTTAATAATTCTCTCATATCCAGGTTGATACTCTATAAGAGTAGTATAATTAGGTAAAATTTTATTCCCAGAATCTAGGTAAGATTATTTATTCCATTAGTGAATTTTTATAGATCATTATTTAATTTCTCATTATAAAATTTTAATTTATTGTTCTCCTTTAATAGTTGATCATTTCTTTCTTTTTTAATACTCTGGTCAATTTTAAAATTAGCTGTTAGAGCATGATGATTATTTAAAATCTTATATTATCATTAATCTCATTAAAAGTATCCTTCACCATGTTATATTTTTCAAAAATCTCTTCATTGGGAATTTTTTCACAATTTTTTTCATCTCTTGATTGATTATAAATATTAACAAGAGAAGTAGGAAAAACATTAGATACCTTAGATGTTTTTTTCATAAAACACATGTTAGCTCTATCATGATTATCCTATTGAGTTGTGTCTGAATCACTCAAACTATCTTCATAAGCACTCTAAGTTTCTTTCATGGATTTCTTATACCTATTATACTTATCATCATATTTATTTATTTATTTTATTTTAGGTCAATAATATTTGACATTACCTTTCCTATTTCACTCATAGTAGATTATTTCATTTGAAGCATCATCTTTCTTCCAATCCTTTCTTGGATTCTTCTATAATCATATTTAACTTTATAGATTTTTTTCCTAAAGAAATTATTCTTCTTGTAAAACGTTTTGAATCTTTTATCTAGGTGGGCCATCTCTTCATCAGTAGGAAATTATTCATCACTTTAAATGTCAACATAAATTTTCTCCTTTTGTTCTGAGGTATTAGATTTGAAGGATACAAATTTTATCTTTGTTTTATCCTCCTATTATCTATTTAATTGATTTATTACTCCTAAATCATCAGTTTTAATATCATCTCCTTGATAGGTAACTTTCTTACATAACACGATTCTCTAATTGACCTTGAGGTTCTAATCCATCTATCTAGAAGACACCTCAATAGGTGCATCAGTTTGTATTTGTCATAAAAAGTTTCACCAGCGAATTCATTGTATTAATGATATCATCAAACTTGAGATATATGTCAGAAATAGGTTTATCAAGTTTCATTTTAAAAGTAACATATTTAGTATTATAATGAATCAAAAACATTTCTTTAACATCAGATGTTCCTTTATGAGAAACAACCAAAGTGTCACAAATTTCAAAAGTAGTTGTACATGTAGTTATCCTATTGAATTATACAACACCCAAAGAATTATATAACTAATTCATGGATTTAAGGTTATTATTATATACTAATTTAGTAGGATTATCCCATTTATTTTTACAAGTTTTAGGTATTTCATATTTTTCCACCATAGATTTCCAAATTTCAAAACCCATGCTCTCAATATTCATTTTCATCTTAATTTTTCACTGAGAATAATTAGTTCTATTAAAATAAAGAGGTTTATTTATTGAATAACCCTCTTTTATATTTTCCATAAAGAATTAAATTTAGAAATAATTATTTTATGATCTTTAGAAGATAACTAAATCACAATTGAAATATATTTGAAAATCCTTTGATAGAAAATGTTCGCCTGAGTGAGTAACTCAAGAGGGGGGGGGGGGGTGAATTGAGTTTCCAATAAATTTTTTGTTATAAAAGAGTTAAAATAAAATCCCTAAATTTAATTAAAAATTATTGGTTAATTAAAATATTAGTTTAATATAAGTTTTATCTTTAAAAATATTTATCAAATCTTGATTAGGGCTCAGTTTAAACAATATATAAAATTAATTTACCTTTTAAAAATTATTTAATTAATAAAATACTTTGTATATACACTGGTTAAGATTAACTATCAAAGTATGTTTTTTTAAAGTTTAAATAAAAATGAAGTTTAAGCTTTGAAACAAAGAAAACAAAACACAAGCATACAACAAAATAAATAAGGGGTTTAGTCTCAATCCGAGACTTAATCCCCCAATTGACAATCACCCGCTACCAAGTAGATTATTATATCAAATAATCCGATCCATAACTTGGATTGGGTATACAAACAACAACACAAGATATCTAGTCTAAAATCCTCTTCCATAGTTATACATGGGAAGAAATATAACACATGATACATAGGGACCACTTCTATAGTTGTCGTGGTTAATCAAATAAAATAATATTTGATAGAATATTAGATATTCTCCAGTTTAATCACATGAGTCTGTGTGTGTAAATAAACAGAAAAAAATAACACACTTCCTAAAATTATATAAAAAATAGAAAAATAAATAGAGATGAAGAAATTTATTGATGCTCGAGTTTTAATGCTTCAGTTTTTCAAGGGTACTGGGATTTTTATTTGTGAGGAGCTCGAACAAGTTCTCTAAAAATTATAGGAAAAAAATGTGGCATGGAGTATAGTTTTTCTATCTATAGGTTCTCTAAAAATATTCTCCACATAAAGATTCATGATCATCAATATATTCCACACTTCCACACTTGAATGTGTTTATTTTAGTTGAATGTTTAATCCGTGTATCCAAATATATATCATACATGAGGGATTTGTTATAAACATACAGTACTACAATAGAAAATATTCATTGAATAATAATCATAAAGATTTAATGGATCCTTATATTAAATATCTAAATTGGTCTTCAATGTGTATATGCAAGGGTTTATGAATAATAATTTAATAAAACTAATAAATTAACTCCCATAAAATATTTGTTGGAAGAATTTAATTCAAATTTAGAAGAACAAAAATAGTAGCAAATGGTGGATCATATTTTATGGAAACAAAGATCAGTAGTAGCACACTGATGATGGAATTTACCAGTCATATCACGAGCCAATGGTAGCACACATGGTGGTAGAAACGTTTTACTA
The DNA here is from genome assembly GCA_963277665.1 of Viscum album. NCBI lineage: Eukaryota > Viridiplantae > Streptophyta > Magnoliopsida > Santalales > Viscaceae > Viscum > Viscum album. The sequence goes on along the minus strand of OY728122.1, from coordinate 2,668,982 downwards.
ATAGTAGTAGGTCTAGAGGTAGCATTACTAACAGTTTCTCATCTAGAGGTAACACATTTCTAATGGTGTCAGAGAGCTGGTGGTAGCTTGAATCCAATAATATAAGAGTTTTGGTAGTAGTATATGCTTGATGGTGGAAAAATTCTAATGGTGAAATAATCTAGTGGTAGAACACTACTAATGGTGGAATAATATAGTGGTAGAAGGAGTCTAGAAGTGGCACACCTAACAATATCATTTTGTAAGTGTCATGCCTGATATCAGAACTCTTGTGATAGTAGGAGATGGCAGTAGTATAATTGTACTAATGATGAAAACTTTCAAGACTCAACCAATTTTCTTCAAAAGTATGATTTATAAAATAATATAATATTATAATAAATTAATATTATTATAAATATAATAATCATTATTTCTAATCATTAAGATAAGGAAGTTCCAATAATACTAATTACCTGGTGATCCTCCAAAACCACCACACCCACTACTTCAGTCCATTGGGACCCAATACCCCACACTAGGAACATGATTACAATTATAGTTTTAAACTATAGTTGGTAATACCACTTTGACTTAAATAAACTCAAAAAAAATCATATTAAACCTAAATATATCCCCCAAAACAGATAAAATTTCACCCTGAAACATCAAAATACAAGACTGAAACCCAAAAATAAAATTGATCTTCCATAAAGAACTAGATATTCAAGGGACAAGGGATGAAAATTGGATAACAAATGAATAAGTGAAGACATTTTAGGATATTTATAATCTTAATTTTCTTATTTCATGTTTATTTTATAATTTTTAAATAATTTTATAAAATATTATTTAACATAAAATACTATTAATGTCATTTTAAGAACTATTCACATAATTTGACTTTGAAAACAACTTTACATCAAAGAAATTTTAATATAAACCTTAAAAACAACTTTAATATGTTATATTTATCTTAAAAATTAATGAGACTCTTTAACACACCCATGAGATATTTTTATTAGTGTTTTAAAAATAATATAATTGATTTTTCTACTACTTTCACAGGCATTATGTCAATGTCGCGTAAGCATTTATGGTAATTATTTCATCAATAATAATTAAAAATAAATTAATATGAAAAAAGGATTTATATTTAAAATAACCATTTATAATAGAACATACTTTCATTTTATACCTATGTAAAAATTTTATAGATAATAAAATAAATAGAATTACATTTTTGACTTTTCTTTATATAAAGTATTAAAATGGTCATATATTATCATTTTAGTTTATTATGGATGAGATATACTCATAAAATAAACTTAATTCAAGTATTAGGGTTATTTTTAGTCCTTATAAAATTATTTTTACCCTTAATACACTCATTTTTCCATTACTATGGTAACAAAATTTACTACGATTACTATTCATAGTAAATAAAAATAAAAGGGAAATAATTACCAAATTTTTTAACCATGATAAAAAATATGTAATAAATTTTTAAATATTAAAATCATATAATTATAATAATTTAATTTGAAATTAAACCTATAAAACATGATGAAAAACAGTTTTTTTGAAAAATGCCTTTTAAGTATAAAAATGTTTTTATACCAAATTCAATTATAAAATTAATTATAAAGACCATAATTATATTTTTATTAATAAAAATGATCTATTTAAATTTTAAAACTAATCTAAAATATAATTTTAATTTTTAAATACTTTAAAAGAGAATAGAGTTTTCAATTAAAATCAGTATTTTTCACTATTCATTGAAAAATCAAACTTTTTAGAAAAATATAAAAATTTCACCATAAGATAATTTTGATATGATGATGTAAAAAATGATATAATTTTTATTATATAAAATTTATAAAATTTCTAAAAATTAATTATAATATTTTCTCACAATAATAAATTTTTTTGAAGAAAACATATTTTTGAAGAACAAAATGACTTTACTAAAAATAAAGTACTTCTTGATTAAGAATTAATCAATAAATTTTTATTTATTGGGAAATTTATTTATATTTCATAATTCTGTTAATCCTATTCATATATATCTATTCAACAACTAAGTTATAATGACTATATTTAAATAATAATATTTTGTGGTTTGTTTAAGCTCGATGTTTCATATTTTATACGATATCAAACACAGTCATTATTTTAAAATATAAAGATATTATATTATCCCACTTTAATAAATTTCAAACTCACAATTTGAAATAGTGATCGATAATAAAAGGTTTTAAATTTTAAAATATCTTTGTTGAAATCTCACATCATAAAAGAGATTAATAAAATTTACACTTGATTATAGATAAATGGATGTATGAAGGTCATTTGGAATAACACATAACTAAGTTTCCAAATAAGAGAACATTAGTGGGAAGTGAAAATATAAACATGCAGGAAAAATTTAATTTCCAATTAATAATGGAGAGTACAAAAGATCATTGATCTTATGAAAATGAATGATCATGATAGAGTTAATAACCACAAAACCATAAACCCTGGAGGTGTGAAAAAGGACATAGATTCATCGTAAATGAAGGTAATATGATAATTTTTAATTTCAAGATCCTTTTCCTATATTTGAGTAATTCGATTACCATCTAGACTAATAAAAAAGGAAATATACTTACTTGATGAGTATAATTTCATCCTTTAATCAATTTCCATCACAATCTCATCTTTTCCCCCAGATGATGAGTATTCAGATTATTTTTATGCATGAATAACTAAAATTAACTTCTAATGGATCACATAATTTATAAAAGGTTAAAAATATATTCCTAATATCTTTATACATTAACCAAAACCAATATAGTTTGTACAATTTAAGATAATTTTCAAAATTAATAAAGGTTAATACAAAGAAATAATACATTGATATCCAAAATTCAATAATAATAACCAAAGTTAAAACTAAATAATTTTGTTAATAACCACCATGAAAATTATTCAAAATATTTCTAACTAATATTGAAACCTAAATATTAGAATGCCTTGATCACATATTCTTCAAAGATAAATTTAATATTTATATCGAATAAAAATTATTCACTTTAAAATTCATATACCCAAAAATGAATTTTCCATAATAATATAATCTCTAAGAGATGTTAATAATTTCCATAAATAAAATAAATCACTATAAAGACACACTAAAATCATATATTCTTCCAAAATATTATTTAACTTTAAATCCTTAAAATAAAATCCCATATGATTCAATTTACCTTAATCATATAATGTTCTAAAAAATATAGTGATCTTCTTTTGAAATTAACTTAATAACCAAATCTTATTTCCATCACATGGTTATTTATATGATCAAAAATACTCTCCCAAATTAAATTTAATCTTTATCTATCAAATATTTTAAGGAAGAAAATTCATACTAAAAAATACATCGTATAGGCAAGTGGTAGGTGCTACACCCTTATCGCACTTTAGTCATGGGTTCAAGCCCCCTGGCCTTGCCAGATACCAAATTTGACACCCAAAATATCGGTTTTTATTTAACTAAAGCTGTATTAATATAAATCTTATAATATTCCCAAAAATATAATAAACATCCTAAAAAATATCCTTAATATATTTAACATTAATGAATCTTTTAACCACAAAGATTAACTTCTACCTTCTAGCTTGAATCCCTAAAATTTAATAGTATTTTCCCAAAATAATAATTCAAGTTAAAAATAAGGGTAATATATAACTCAACCTAAAAAAAATCTCAAAAAATATCACTAGTCACACTAAAATCCCATTACTTAAAAACTAAAAAGGGGAGTCTATTTCATTGAACTTAAGATAAACCTTAAATTTATAAACCCATAATGGTATCTATAACTCTTAAGTTAACCTCAAATTAAAACATCATAATCTTAAAAAATATCTATTGCCAAATACCAACTATAAAAACCCAAGATACACACTCCTAGATTCAGTGCTAAAATTAAACTTTATATTTTTGGATTTGATACCTTAAATGTGACCCAATTTAAACTATCCAAAACTTAACACATCATAAAAAAATATTGGATCACTTAAATTCCCAAGGACCTTTTAGGTTTAGAGTTTTAGGGAATTAGGATAAAATATTTTATAGTGGAAATTCTCCATAATATCCAATTTCCCAGAAAACATATTCTTTATAAAGGTATGTTTTCTTTATTCAAGGTAACTTCCATATCTAGAACATGGAATTTGTTAACTTTTCAAATATTCTTTAAACCCTGTTATTTTTTTTTAAAACTTGGGATGAGAAAAAAAAATCTCAGTTAGATACATAAAAAAAGAAAAATTTTTATCTATGAATACTCATAAAAAATTTCATTTTTCAAAATAAAATTTGAACTCAAAATAAACATTTTATTACCCAGAAATCAACTTTTATACCCAAATATTTTAATCAATAATTTCATAATAAATCTTAAAGGAAAAATAAAACTCATAAATATTTATTTTTAATCATAAAAAATTCATGAAAACTTTTTCAAAAAGTTATACTTTACAACCTTAAGATATAGAAAATAATTTTCATTAAACATAATCTCATTATCTTACCTTATGAATCATATGATTCTTTTTAAAAATCATAGAAATTATAAATAAATCATGTAGGTAAATTGAATCATCATTTTCATATCAATATTTCTAATGGAATAACCTTCAACGTTACACATGGAATAATATTCACGATCAACTTCACCATAAATCTCACCCAATTCATTAGAGGTCTATCACATACCCACCCATACTTGGTTTATAACAAAAATTCCCATTATAATAAATAATTAAAAAAACCATAACATAATAATAACATATAAAATATTGTAGTTTATAACATTATACTCATAAAATATTCTTTTCACCCATAAGAAAACATTTTTGGATATTGAAATATCCATTCTATTTAAAACCCCTTCTGAAAATACACAGAAAAAAGTAAAAGAAGTTTTTTATTTGAAGAAAACATGAAAGTATTTAAATTAATCCAAACATCAAATAATATTTATGATAATGGGAAAAACCATTGATGCTGTATATGTTAAAATAAGACATTACTTTTATTTTTCAAAACATTCCATATAAAATAAGAAAAATATTTCTTTAGAAAACCTTTGAAAGTAAGTGAAAAGTGGAATAAAATATATTTTTTTATTTTTTAATTTCAATTTAAATACATCTATAAAATAATTTTAAGAATATGGACATGGAATAAAAATATTTAAAAATAAATCTTTAAAACATTTAAAGGAGGTTTTTAAAGTAAAGTATCCCTTACCTTGAGTCTGACTTATCACATACTTTACTTATCTTCCTAAATAATAGACTTATGTTAATTTATTAATTTACTAAGAACTATTTTCAAGTTCATTATTCCTTTTATTTTATTTAATATCATGTTATATACAATTTTTTAATCAGTTAAGTTCACGTCAAACATTTTGAATATATTCAACTCATATGTCCAAAATGACTTTGGTAGGTTGACAATGTTCAAAGTGGTTATTATTTCATCATCTATAGAGTAATAATAATTAAATAATAATGTTATATGTATATAAACTATTCTTTTAAAACCAATCATGAAAGATGGTTATGAAAAATAAACTAAGTTATAATCATGGAGAGGGTAGGATATACGTACGTATGAGTTACATTTCCATTTTTCAAAAATCATGATAGAAAGAAGGTAAGTATTACTTCATATTTCTAGAATTATCATTATATGATAAATACCATATTGTTTTTTTAAATACACTTAATATACCATTCATGTGATGTGGTTATAAAAAACCAAACACATCGCTTCATGAAGGTGGTAATCCATACGTACACATAAACGATGTTATCATTATTCAATGAATGGAAAGGTAAGAAAGTAGATGATATATTATCTTTATATAAGGATAAATATTTCATGAATATATATATATATATATATATATATATATTAAATCCATAATTATATCCAGACATGAGAGGTGGTGATGGAAAACAAATTACATTGGTTCATGAAGCTTTAGTTCATTGTACCTACGATCGATGGTTTCATTTCCCACTTATAAGAAGAATGATATGGATATTAGTTATTAAATTAACATAATAAAATATAATTATATGATAGATATTGATTTTATTATATCATCATGGTTTAATAATATTTTTAAAAGGTAGAATAAGAAATATCCATTTTTTATTTTCACCACAAGATAATTTGGATATTATTATTTAAAAGATGATATCCTTTTCTCAAATAAAATTTCTAAAAGTTAAAGAAATTAATTATAATATTTTATCAGAAAAATAAATATTTTTTTTGAATAAAACATGTTTTTGAAGAACAAAATGACATTACTGAAAAACGAGTTCTTATTTTCTAAGAATTAATCAATAAATTATTATTTTTAGGAGCTTTTTATATATTTAATAATTTGTTCAATCCTATTTATACCCATCAATTCAATGACTAAGTTATAACAATCACATTTAAATGATAATATTTCATGGTTGGTTTAAGATTGGTGTTTCATATTTTGTACACTATCAAACATATTCTTTCTTTTAAAATATCAGTATATTAAATTGTGATATAATGGTATTTAAAATTTCATAGTGATTTGGAAAATTTTGCATCATCTTATATTCCATTTATAGTAGACCTTTTTGAATTTTTCTCTTTTATTTATCTGATTAAAGGATAGTTATGTTAGATAATTTTATATATCAAATGGTAATTTTAAAATGGGATATAAACATTCTTTTATAGGATGTAATATTTATATTTTAATTACTAGATTGATCCCTATAAGGTAAAACTTATCTCTATTTGGATGAGGTGAATTTGAATCTCCTTAGATGAAATATCTGTGTGGGTGGAAAAGGAAGGCTCCAAAGTGCCCTATGATTCTCAGAAAGTTAACCCCTGTGACTGCACCAACATCATGAATCCTTATGATCCCTACAAGATGCATCCCACAACCTCTGTGATGCTGATCCCTTACACAACCTCGAGCCTTATAAAGAAGAAAAAAAAGATTTCTCCAAGGTCGATCCATCCATTCCTATGACAAGAATTTATATGCAAAAAGATAATGGAGCTGTGGAATCTGATCATGATGAATCTTTTCAAGCAGAACTTGAAAAATCTTGTTAATTGGAAGAAGGTTTCTTAAAATAAAGTGCTAGAAAAGGAAAAAAATCCATGATTAAATCCGAATGGTTCATCACTACGAGTGCTAGAAACATCTCGAAATGTAAGGATAATACCAATGTTGAAAGAATAATTGTTACATGTTCCTTTGCTGCCAGTATGAGGGAGCCAACTCCCCATCATAAAGTTACTATTAATAAAGTTTCTATCTCTGAAGATGCCTCAGTAAGATCCTATGATTATTCTGACTCAAAAGCATCATCCAGTGAGGATGATAAAAATGACCTTGCATATAGGGACATCAATGTTATTCCAGAAAAACTGGATTTTCCAAATGACCTTGACTCTTGGATGGAAGAGAAAGATAGAAATATATTCAGATAGTATAAAAATAGGGATATGTTAGCTAACACCTATCTTGATCTTAGAAAGAGGATGTTTATCAAAGTGGTTGAGGAATTTAAAAAGGATCCAAATTTCAATTTTAAGGATATCCCTTGGAAATGATTTTTTTTGTGGACTATGGTTGCATTTATTTTACTATTTGGTTTCTAGAGGTTCTTTTTTCCATTTGGTTTTCTAGAATGCTTTCCATCTCTTCTGCTGATCTGTTTTTTTGGTTTAGCTAGAGGAAATTATCTTTTGTTTGAAGCTCACTATTGGTTTTGACTGTGAGTGGATATTTTTATCTTTTAGAGATTTTTTTACAATGAACCTTGAAAACTAAATATTTTAAGAAAATCTAGAGCTTTTAGGGTCAATTGATTTCTTTTTTTTCATGTAACATTTCTGGTATACCTACTAGTGCTGTTGTAATAGATGTTCTTAGGTATTCTATAATATTTTTGAGTGATATGTGTCTGGTGTTAAACAAGGGGTAGTAGCATAGTTGATATGATTATATCCAATGGACTATTGGAATTGGAGTTTCATGTTCTATGTGACTTTGAGCTGCCATTGATAATTAAGAATTCTATAACACTTGTACAGAATTGGGAAGGAACAATGATTGATTCTTTCAAGTTATGCCTATTTAAAGGATTTTGAAAGGGATTTGTGGGAGTCTTTTGGAACCACACATACTAGAGAAGGAAATTTCAATATGAAATCAGACAAAAGAATGAAATTATTTTTCTACGACAGTGAGGATAAAGAAAATCTTCTCCTTGGGGATGCCACTTTAGAGCTGTAACATCACCAAATGGGGCTATTTAAGGAAGCCTTCATTTCTTGGATCAAAAAGGAAACAGTTTGGAATATTTTCATTTCTATTTGAATCTTTAAATCTCATTATATTGCTACTATAATTTTTTGATGGTGTAAGTTCATTACACCTTGAGCTTGCTTTTGTAAAACTTTTAATTTAATAAATTTCCTTGGGTATGAATTGGGTGACCAATTCATGTCATTACATTTAAAAATATCGATGAATTTATTGGTGGGGAGTGACATGCTAGGGAAAATTATAACTCTCAAATGTTACTTTTTTTATATGTTTCATATAAATATTTATTATGTTGAAATTAGTGATGGTAAGGTTTTTTATTTTGAAAAAAGTTATAAATTTAATAGGTAACTTGGTTGGAGCCCATTTATGAGTAACTATGAAACCTAATTGTGCATAGTGTGAGATTCCTTTATAGTTATTGTACAATTTAGAAAACTATGCATCCCAACTATGTAGGTTTTATAGTTCTAGTGTAGAGACAGATGCATGATTGGAACCTGGTTTGGTAAATCATGTATCTAAACCATATGAGTACCCAAATTTTGAAATTTTATTTTTCTTTTTAAAATTTTAAATAAGAAACCCTTTATCTCCCACCAATACATTTAAATAATCTCATAGGATCCCTATAGAGTTACCCACTATTTTCCTCCGTGTCTTTAAGATTCTCAATCATTATTTCCATGTGTATCTCTAAGGTAAACCACTTTTCTCTTCCACTTCATCTTTTTTATCTCCTTAATTCCTATATTTCCTTTATCTATATCTTCTTCTTCTGACCTTAACATCCATGGTGGATGAACCTAAGATTAGGGTTGGCTTATTCATGTTTTTTATAGTTTCGGTATTATAGAGGTCACTACTTGTCACAATATTCTTTTTTCCACCAAATACATATTGATTCCATCAACCTAGGTAGTTATTTTATTTTAAATAAATTTTATTTGTCATATCATGTGATACTTGATATTTAATTATATATTTTATAACTATATATATATATCAACATGTGTTACCTTTGATGGTGCTGTAACTATTCTTTATGATTTCATGAATTTTTCACATTTGAAAAATGGGGGTTTTATATGTTCTTGGTCTAATATTTTGATAGCTAAAATATATGTATGTTATATGTTAATAAAAATACCTAAGAGGGGTTTTATAAGTATAGTGATAGTTTAAAAGGTTTTTTGATTGTCACAATGATTTTTAAAAGAGGTATTTCATGTTTTTCAAGACTTATTTAACAATTAATGTTTTATTTGGCATCTCTTAAATTATTCTCAATTTTTATTATTAATTTGTTATGATACATGATACTTATGAGTTGAATAATTCTCTTATTGGTATAGATGGTGTTTTAAGGGAAGTGTTGATTCTTGGTTGGTTTTTTAAAGGGAGACTTTCTAAATTGTTTTTACAAATGTATTCTAATAGCTTATTTAGCACTTGATAAAATATTTTCTTGATGTAAGTACTACCTTAATATTGATCCCATTTATTTTATTCTTTATAAAAGGTTGTATATTATATGAAATTAATTTTATTATTATTTGATACATGTATAAATATAGAAGCAGTTTTTTATTTTTAGGTTTTTTAGAGGCGAGATTAAAGATTACTTGATATGTTATATTATTGTAATATTTTTATATATTGATCACTTGTTTCCTTACCTCCACTTGGATATGTATTTTTTGGTCTGTGTTTATATATAAATTTTTTTATTTGATATACATGGGAACCCAATGTATGGATGCACCATGTAAAAAAAGGGGTAAAATTATACTGTTTATTTATTTATGTTAATAAGGTAAAATAATTCCCAACATTTAGTTTTAATACCATCAATGTTTTTCTCCATCCCATAGAAATATAAAATGGACTTCATGACTTCTGAAACAAAGTATAAATGGATTTAGTGAAATTGGGATATTGATGAAGATATTCTATAAATCCATAAATAAATATAATGAGTTTATGATATATTTTATGTGATAGTATTTATATGTCATAAGGTATGACATAAGTGAAACTTGAGAATAACGTTTTTCTTAGTTGGGGTAACACCCTTACCCAGGAGACACTTCACTTATGCTCCAAGACAAAGAGCCACTGAGCCTTAGGCATGCTTCCCCATATACCAAAGGCTACCAACTAGAAGAAAGGGTCTATTAGGTGATTTTTGGGAGACTATGCCCAATGGTGATAATAATAATAATAATAATAATAATAATAATAATAATAATAATGACCAAGATTTAACTATATTGTGGAATCTTTAAACAAAAATCAGTGGAAACATATATGAAATAACAAAAATAATAATCCAATAAGAAACAACTAAATAAAATAGATAAAGTATGCATGTCATGAAAAACATAAAAAACATGTAAGATCACTCATGGACTTATCCTATAGTTGAATACACAAAATCCCAAAAAGATATCTTTATTTTCACAAGAGAACCCCCTGGTCTATTTTCTATCTATCCCATGCACCCACGATGCGTCCCTACTCACTAAGGTTCATCCCTCGATTATAATCCCTTACCCAATCTCAAACCCATAATGTTTTTACACATCCTATGGGGCCTATTCAGGGTGTGGGTATAAACTTAGTAAGACACCACCAACATGTTCTTGTCTTACATACATATTTACACTAGTTTATGAAAAACATAAATAAATAGAAAAAACTCACCCATAAACCACATAACCCACTTCACTCATGCTAAACAGCCATAAGGGAGAATTTAACTACTTTATAAAATTCCAGAATGGAATAATGTATCCATTATCTATAATACTAAAATAACACTCAGTTCTAAAACCATTTCCATACCACATGAAACCGTGTGGAATCCATTTCCACATATGTAACATATCAGGTAAACCTGATGCCCCATCAGTGCATCCATAAGCATATCAAAAGTACCTTGTAATTCCATTTAATATATCATTATTGGCTTAACATCCTGACTCCCCAAGGCATGATGATATCCATCCTTCCATATTCCCAGTCCATTGGCCTTAACATCACAGTAAGATTCAACCCCCATATGATGATCTCACACTATAAAACATGGTTTTATACAATGAGAACCTCCTTCACTACTGATAGTCAAAACCATCCCCTATGTATCTATATCTATGGAGGCCTCCACCAACTTATAGTGGTTAAAACCACCTCACTGAGTCCTGTTCTTATGTTCACATGACTCTAACAACACTTTCAACCAACAACAATGAGTGAAAATTCACTAACATACATAATCCACAACTTTGGAAACCTTTTCTTCCACATGAGAACCTAATTTTACAACCATGGAACTATCCACCACTCTCTACCTCATCCTAAAGAATCATGTCACATCAATTCTAGTGATCATCACCACCCAATATCTCATGGGCTAAGCCCAACCTACTCCCATGGAACCAATATATTAACATTATAGTTCAATTAATTTTAAACAGTGGTACATCCCACCTAACCAAATTGGAATACCATCTTATACATGCCTTACCATTTGAGGTTCAACATATCAAAACAAACATGTAATTTCCCACCAGTATCTTCTAATAATAACATAAAATAAAAATAGTGAATAAATGGTCATACATGGACAAATACAATCATTCTTATCTATTACGAATTCTATAAAAAAATTAAAAAATAAAGATAAATCTTAGAACCACATAACTTATACCAATAGACATTCACTCATCAAAGACCAATCTATGATTCGAGCTAAAATAGGAGAAAATAATAATCATGACAAACACCCTAACAATAAGGGATATTAGATCATATAGAAATAACATTCCAAAATAAAAGAGAAATAAAGAGAGAAAGCAAGAGGACTAGTACCCTTACTAGTAGATATCCAATGCAACTGAAAGATCTAGAATCAGAGCTCAAACGAAGAAGGTATCCCAAATCATATAGGAGTGAAAATGGAGAGACATATGGCATACTGTTCATGGAAATGGGAGAAAATTGGGGAATAAAGTATAAAGGAGGAAATTGAAGTTTGGTAATTTTATCCCATTAAATGAGTTTCATGGTTTGGCCACATGTTTTGGCTAAATGTGAGGCAACCATACGATGCCTATGTCTAAAGAGACACCCAACTCACATAGTTACAACACACCGTTAATTAAATAGTGTGAATAACCATAGAAATCTCTCCACCCCTATGAAACCAATTACACGGTCATGTGCACACTCACGTAGTTTAATCTAACCATGTTATTTTTCAAATGGGCTGCATAGTTTGTACTAACCAGGTGAAAACCATGATCCTAGTGTTGTGTCATCCAAATTTTGGTTTTTGAAGCTTGAAGCTTCTAAAATCAAACTAAACCCCTAAGACACTTACTAATCTCTAATACCCATCCAAAAACATCAAATTTATGCATTTTAACTCTCTAACTTGAATTCCAATGCTTAAATTGAAATTTATCCTATCCACTAATTAAAATTTTAAATTCCCTTGTAATTTTTGACTCATTAAAAAACTATGGATGTTAGAACCACCTCGCCATACAATAGCTCATCCCTGAGCAACATGGTCTCACTTTGAGATGATACCAAAAACCATCATCAATAATTTCTTAGTCACTCACTCATAGATAATTCCTCTTATGGAACTCACCACATTAAGAATTACCCACCCAACCACTTCCCGACCCAATTTCAAACATTTTGATGATCCCAAGCTGACCATCCCACATACATACATTTCCCAATATCACATACCCTCAATAATATATCTCATCAGATTCCCATTTAATACCCATATCATATATGATTCCCATAACATCCCACATTACAACCAATACCTGAGAGTTACTCCATCACATTTGATGATCAAAAGATCCCACATTATATACATAATTCCCACATGATTTTTCTAATGCCAACACATCTTGTATAAATCATTCATCATACCCAATAACCACATATTAACCTACACCAGGTTAATTCAACCTTCACACGTTCACCTATTGCACTAATATTATTCATTCTAAGAAAAAAAATATGATCATGATCATGGGATACCTCTAACCATTATTAGATCCCTAACATTCTCTAAACATCATAGATCAACTACATATGCCTAGCTGGAAGCCTATATGCTTAATGTCTATTCTCCCTATGAAATTTCACCTGATACCGGCCATTGTCCCCATTTCTGGGTATCTCTCTCCCTTCCATGACATATGCATGCAATATTATCCTGGATATCTAGTCCTAGTACCACTCCTGGTCCCACCCCAGATACCAGAGTTTGACTTGATCCCTGAATCATAGCTGTCCGAGGTATCTTTTGAAAAAACATCTCCTAGTGACCTATCTTCCCACACACACAACACTCCTTTAGAGGAAACCCTCACTGATTCCAGATGTGAAATGTCTTCCCACACAAGAAGAGAAATTTTAAAAACCCACTCCTTGATGGCCTCCCTGAGTCACTAACCTATCATCCCTACTGAGACTCCCTATGGACACACTTCTAGCTACCTATATCATCACTACCAACCTCACTTGATGCAATATCCCAACCCTAATAAGTCCAATACTCTAATGGAATGAAGCAAGCCATCCTTGATCCATATCACTATAGTGATTTCATACTCTACCATAGATGGTGTAAAATAGGACATGTCCATGAACCTGCTAGTGTCATGAATGAATGACATGTCTCCTTACCATAAGTTTATGAACTTATGATCTTTATCTAACCTCAAGTTATTTGGGAAGAAGTTATTGAATAACCTAGTCTCAAAGTCCTTCCCCACAAATCCCTCATATATTCCTACATGTACCTGTATGTCCCACTGTCACTTTATCTTTCCTATGATCATGTAAAAAGCTATATTCACCCTTTACCCTAGGGGTGTATCTATTTAGTCAAATTTTTTTTGCACAAAATCTATCAAGTAATTTAATGCCTATAGCCCATCCACACCCTATAACAAAGGAGGGTGTTGTGACTAGAAATCCTACATCAAATAATCCATGGTAGTATTATCTCCATGAGCTCCCTAGTCAATAATTTATATGATCCACATAAATCTTGCTTTGATATACTCATCTAACCATGTAACACACCCTACTATCTACTACGACTATCCCAACAACTTCAGAGCCTCTACCTGTAGCTCAAGTTCATCCTAAACCTTAGGGGGATCAACCTATGAACACCCTAAAAGCACGACATCTCATCTATACTAACGCTTAACCAAAATCTGTCTTGGTGGAATCACACTAAATACTAAATACCATTACCCCTAATACTAATAATAGTTTATATATTGCAAATAGGAAAATCTGTAATAGGCATCACATATCACCACCCTTAAACTTACCTTCCAAACCCATATTGTACATCATCTAGCCTCATGGACCCTTTCATACCCATATTAGAGCCATTAATCACATATCAATTATACAAGAAATCACTATCCTAGGATGGCTTATTATAATTCCACCAAGAAGCTATACAGAAAAGCACTGTTTAGATTATTGTTAACACTTTAAATAGATGACCCCTTATTTTTATTCCCACATAACCATATTGTATTCAATAATAACATATACCATATACAATTTGGATCACATAACAATATCATAAGAAACCACATACCTAGATTTTATGAGTAAAATTCTATCAAGAGGCTATCGAGTAAAATATTTTTTAGTTTTTTTGTTGACACTTCAAATAACCTAATCCTTTTTTCTGTATTCCAAGTTCCAAGAAATAATTTCAAGCGCATACATATGTCACGAGAACCTAGTTCTTATAATGATGCACGAATACAAACCCTCTCTTACCATATCATGCAAATAGAAAAAAATATTAAACCAATGACAACTCATCCATGTGAACCACTTGATATGGAAATATGTCAATAGTAAAAGTGAAATCATAACATTGATTTTCCCACCCATGGAAACTCAATTTATCACCTGTTAATGGGGCTGCATGCACCCATACATGAATTATTTATCAAGCTTCAATAATATCCTATTCTCCAATCTACCATGCCAAAATATCAAGACAGGAGACAAACCCTATGATACCACTTTGTAATGCCATGAATTGGGAGCCACTTCAACTGTGATCTAGGTTAGAGATTCACTAGGCCCTAGGCATGCCTACCCAAACACTAATGGATACTAACTAATGAATAGAGTATATTAGGCAACGTTAGAGATATTATACCCTCTCTTGATAATAATAATAATAATGACCAAGATTTAACTACACTGTAGAAGATCTAAATAAAACTTAGTAGAAGTATATATGAAACAGTGGAAATAACAAGCCTAAAAGTAATATATAAAAAAACTAGATAAATTATACATGTAATTCTAGACATAAAAAACATATAAGATCTCCCATGGGCTGATACTATAAGTACACATGTAAAATATGAAAATGATATCCTGCTCCTCATAAGAGAACCCCTAGTCCATATTCCATCTATCCCATAAAACCAGAATGCATCCCTACTCACTATGGTCTAAATCATGAGTTTGATCCATTATGTGATCTCAAATCTATAAATTATGCACATGTCCTAAGGGGTCCATGTAGGGTGTGATCATGAAATCAGTAGGCAACCACCAACATATACCTGTCTTACATCCATATTTTTACCATTGTATAAAAATAATAAATAAATATAAAAAATCACACATGTACCACATAACCAACATTGCTTGTGCTCAACTACCATAAGGTAGCATTTACCTGCTTTAGCCAACACCTAAATGAATGATGTACCCATTATCTATCATACCAGAAGAACCCTCAGTTCCCAAACTATTCCCATACCATAAGAAACCACGTTCTAACTATTTACACATATGCAACATATCAAGTAAACCTAAAACCCTATTGGAATATCTATAAATGGATCAAAAGTTCCTTGGAATTCCATTTAATATATCACCATCATCTAAATATCCCAATATCCCAATGAATTATGACATCTATCCTTTTATTGTATCTTTCCATTGGTCTCAACATCACAGTGGGCCACATCCCACATCTGATGGTATCACCCCATCAACCATGGATTTATATTATGAGAAACTCCTTTAAAACTTATGGTTAACACCATCCCCTATGTCTGTATATTTACGAAGGCCTCAACCCACCTAGAGTGGTCAAAACCACATCACTAAGTCCTCTTCCTATGTGCACACAACCCCAATGACTGAATCTGCCAACAACGATGAGTGTAAATTCACCAAAAAACCTAAGAAACATCTCTAGAAACCATTTTTAACACATGTGAACCTCATCAACCAACCAAAAAACTAACCATCACCATTTTCCTCATCCTAAAAAATTAGGTTTCCTCAATTCCAATGAAAATAATCCCTCAATATCTCATGGTCCAAACCTAATCTATTCCCATGGAACCAAAATAATTACATTATAATTTAATAAATTTTAAACAGAATAACATCATATATAACAAACTTATAAAAATTTCTCACACATTTATTCCATTCAAGGATCAATGAATCTAAACATGCATGGAAATTCGCCTTAGCATCTTCTAATAATAACATAAAATAAAAATAGTGAATAAATGATCATACTCGTACCACCCCAATCATGACTATTTATTATGAATTCCATAAAACATTCCTAAAAGATGAGAAATATAGGATAAAACTACCTTATACCCATATACATTCACTCATTTAATATTGTATTCTGATTCGATCTAAAATGGCAGAAAATGGGAATCTAGACAAACACGCTAGAAATAGGGAATATTAGCTCGGATGGAAATAGAATTCCAAACATCAAGATAAAATAATAGAGGAAGAAATAGGACTAGTATACTTAATTCTATTTATCCAATGCAACCGAAAAAGCTTTATTATATCTCAAATGAATAAAGTAGGCCAAATCCTAGAGGATATCAAAATGAAAGATCGATGGCTTTCTATGTGTGGAAATGGGGGAAAGGGAGGAAGAAAGTATAAAAGAGAAAAGGGAATTTTGATAATTTCATACCATTAAATGTTCCAGATAGTTTTGTTTCATGCCGTGGCTAATTATAAACCAAATTTTTTGCGCCTCTGCCCAAAGAGACACCCACCTTACATGGTTAAAATGCACAATTAGTCAAACCATTCACATAACTATGTGGGTCAATCCACCCCTTTGTAACCAGTAACATGGTCGTGCACCACCTCAAATAGTTTAATCTAACCATTATATTGTTCAAATGGGATGCATGGTTTGGGATGTATGGTTATCACTAACTGTGTTCCAACTGTGCACCTAGTGCTACATCTCCTGGATTTTGGTTTTAAAAGCCCGATGATTCTGAAACCAAACCAAACCCCCAAGAAACTTTCCAATCCTTAATCACTATAAAAAACACATTTATGCTTTGAAACTCTCTAAATAGATTTATTATTATGAAATTTAAATTTTTCCTGTCCACTAACTAAAAGTTAAAATTCCCTTGAAATTTCCAACCTGTTCAAAAACCCAAGACGTTATAGCAGGGGATATCATTTGGTGCGATATATAGATATTGAACCATGAAATTTAGTTATGTTATAGTATACTATATAAAAATATAATAATGGTTATGATATTGGTTAATCATATCTTATGATTAACATGGTATATATAACATTAAACATTAATATTTAATTATCATCTATATAACCTATCATTGATCATTAAACATTCAAAGTGATGAAACATGTGGGAGGAATCTTGAATGAATTTAAGCATTAAATTGATTATGGTTGAAAGTTTACAAATAATTTATAAATGGAATAAATTACTCCAATACTTCCTAAAATTTGAGTAAATTTCATAAAGTATCAACGAGTGTCGTAAGGCCTATATAAACATGCCGTAAACATTGTGATGTAGTGTTCTCATCTTATAAACTCTTATCAAAGCTCTGTTCTTCTTATTTTTCTTCGATATATTATATCATATCTTGGTGAAAAGAATAATACCACCCAAACAATGGATGATTTAGTTGGACCATATATATACCATGAAAGAAGGATCTTGTTGGTTGCTTTTTAGCGATATTCATCAAATAATATGATTGATGATAGGAGTTTCACTAACTATGGTATAAGGTACATAAGTTTCTTCATTTTATATTATACATGGTTTTAGTTTCATAGCATGAAGATATTGGTTTAGGGTTTCTTAATTCCTTTTGCTTCTACAATAATATTTATTTTATCCTTAAAAACCCATCAATATATATTTATAAAAAATGCATAAATAAAGTAATTATAAAAATGTTACAAATTATCCATATACCATGAACATTCCATTTCCAAATAAATTTAAACACATATATATTTATTTATATTATGATCTCCTTCATATTATCCTTTAATATGAAATTTAGTTAAATATATGATATTAAATAAAACATAATTTTTTTCCATTCCTATTCTATTATATATACATTTTATATAATAAAAATATCACATATTTAATATTACTTAAACAATGATCACATCAATTATAAAATCTCATTTTGAAAGGTTTAAATAATTTCTTCAAATAAGGCTCTTTAATTGAACATTTCAAATTAAAAATTCTGAATAATTCATAATTCAATATAAACACTTCTATTTTGACTTATTTTTTAATTTATAAATACTTTAAAAATTACCCTTATAATTACTATAAAAAACATTTTATATAAAAAATTATAAGTTATGCTAGATAAACCAAAGGTATTTAACATTAATGATTTATTATTATGTATATTTATTTATTAAATGTTTCCTAAACATTTAATAGTTAATCAATGAAATTTTATAATTAATTAATTTATAAAAATTTCATAAATTAAAAATTTTCCCAAAATAAATTTTCCATAATTTATAAACATTTTATAAATTATATCTTTCAATTCATAATTGAAAAAAAAATTAAATTTGTCTACATATCATATTTTATGACTCACTTATATCATAATATTTGATATAGTGAAAAACCTATATCATTGGTTATGATACACTCCTATGAATTATGATAATTAATTTTTCCAATATTTGTTTTATTTTACGTATCACCTTATCATAAGTTTTTATTTAGTCCAAAACCAATATAATGTATTATTGGTGTGTGGTGTCTTGCAATATTTCATTTGAAGTCTATGATTTGTATCTTATGATATACCCTATATCATATTTATGATAAGATGATTTATTTTTTGGAAAAAAATAGTGTAATTTGGTGCAATAACCTTATAGGACTCTTGATATCATATGCTATGATATATAAAAAACTGAAGGATTTCATTATGCTGATTGTTACAATATCCTATATCATACATGTTGATCCAATTTTGTCTTACAAAATTGTATTTTATAAAACTTGGCATAATTATAAATGCATATCATTTATTATGGAATCCCATATCATATAATAGGAAACACTTTATTTTCTATATCATATTAATGATTAAGATTATGATATAAAAATTTTAAAGGTATATTTCATCCTCCACCATGGAACACAATGAAAGGAATGAAAGGAAATTAACAAGAAGGTCCCAGGACTTGCCCTCATAGCCTGCCCCATTACCCCACCCAAACCCAAATCACCCCATCACCAATGGTGGGGTTTCTAATGATATTGTTGATGAGTTTATAATGAATAAAAATAACACTTATTAAATAAGTGAAAAACAAAAAGAAACTATAAACTAAGGTATTTATCCTATGAAACTAATACCATGTATAAATAAGATTAAGAAAATATATGTTTTACTTATATTGTTGTTGGTAAAATCATCAGTCTTGAAACATGAGTTTGATAAAGATAACTGTGAGGAAACCAACATGATCCTTACTCTATGATGTATCCATAGGATGACCTGAATCACCCATCATTTGGTAAATATTTCCCTTCACACCAAAATATTCTAGCATCTCTCAAGGAAAAAGAAGGAGTGGATAACTTCAACTTGGGAGAATCCATAAGAACCATGGGTGCCATTTTCACAACCTTCAGCCTATTTATATTATCCATATGGATTCTCCTAGAGCCTTTATGGGATTTAATTGAATATTATGAAATGTTTAAGTGGTTATAATGGTTATAAAAACATTGTAACTTTATTGGTCAAATGTGTTTGGATTCAGTGGTCCACTGCTCAAGGGATTTTATGACTAATTTTCTACAAGAAAGATTTTTCAGATGAGGTGTAAGGAAATGGTTTTCGATGTTCCGTGACTATTTGAAATTGGATGTTAGAGAGGGTATGGATTCAACCGATAGTTCTAGTACCATGTGTTTTTGCACGGTATAGCTATCCGATCATCTTTGGGATAGATGAAGCTAGTTTTAATGATTTTTTTGGTGGGAGGATCTTCTCTCTTGTAGCGTGGGTTGCTTTTGGTCTTGATATTTTAGTCCGTTGGGGCCATTTGTTTTGTCTAAGTCGATGATATCACGGGTCCCCCATTACCACTTAAAAAGGGTCTATTTTAATAATAAAAAATTAAATTTTAGTCCATCATTTATCATATAAATGCATCTAAGGCTCTCCTGTACATTTCATCATATGAAGGGTTAATCATAATTATAACTCATGTAAAAGAAATCAGAACATTAAATCTTAACTTTCATATTTCTTTTTAATCATACAATATGATTAACATTCCTTTCAATGATTGTGACATTAATATATCATATAATATAATATAACTTTATGGAAGTGAAGTGATATCTCGTACCTACCTATATGATATGACTAACCCAAGAATACAATATAACTTAAGTTTATTCATGTCATACCATAAGATGTGCCAATATTATACAATATGATATAGGTCAAAATATATATCATGTATATAATATTTAGAGTATATCTTCACCAATTTTTTCTTATAACTCAAAAAATATCGATGATTATTTTCCTAGCATCTCATGATAATTCAATCTCATTTTCTTGATTTTGAGTATGTGATACATGTTTTTTACTTTATAACAATTTTAATTAAAAAAAATTCACTTTTGATCCTTCTAACCAAATCATACATTGGATTAACATGTGGTTCATTTCCACTTCTCAAAAATCATTCAATGACCATTTTTTATTGAGTTTTAAAATAATCAGATCTTGTTTTCTCATTTTTGAGAATGTGACACATGTTTTTAACATTAAAAAAAATTAAATTTTAAAACACAATTTTGATCATTATGACCAAATTTCATATAATATTGACATGAAATCCAAGCTAATTTTATTAATTTTTTTCTTGTGACACATGTTTTTAACTTTATAAAATCTTTTAATTAAAAAAACACACTTTTTTTTTATTTTTAAAAAATCAAATGTCAGATTCATGCACCTTTCAATATTACTAGAAAAAAAATATAAGGCCATTTAAAAAACTTTTAATGATAATAAAAATTTATTTTATTAGTTTTTAGCATGTGATGCTTATTTTTAACAATAAAACCTATTTTAAATTTAAAAATACATTTTGGGCCATTTTAACTAGACCACACATTAGATTGATATAAAATTCATTCATACATGTAAAAAGTTAATCAATATCCATTATCCTAAATTATTTTAATATTTTTTACCACTTTCCACATGTTTTTAACTTAATAATATCTTCTAACTCAAAAAACACATATTTGATCATTCTGAATAAACCACATTATAGATTCAAGTAAAATTCATTCCTTCTGGTAAAAAATTTATTGATGAAAATTTTATTAATGTTTGATTAATATAAGATGTCTTTTTCACAAATTTTAGGCTGAATCATGTGTTTTTATCTTTAAAAAAAGTTTTAAATTGAAAAATTAAACTTTTGGTCATTTAGAAAAAAGAACACACTAGATTAACATGTTATTTATTTCTACAGGTTAATAAAAAAATCAAGAATCATTATCTAATAATTTTATGATAATACAATCTTTTTTGTTTGGTTATAAATGTAAGATTCATGTTTTTAACTTTATAAAAACTTTTAACTAAAAAAAATTAACTTTTGATGATTCAAACTAAACCACACATTAGATTGACACGCGATTCACTATGATATATCAAGAATTAATTGATGCCCATTTTTCTAGAGTTTCATGATAATCTATTTCTTTTTCAAAAAGTCAAAAATTAATCAATGACCATTTTACAATATTTTCATGATAATTCATCGTCATTTTCTTGGTTTTAAGAATGTTATGCATGTTTTCAAATTTAAAATAATTTTTAACTGAAAAATATAGTTTTTATAATTTTGAAAAAAAACATGTCAGATTTATGTGTGTTTTATTCCTCTATACAAAAAAATTAATTGATGTCTATTTTCCTTGAGTTTTAGGATAAACCAGGCTTGTTTTCCCTATTTTGAGTGTGTTATACTAATTCTTAACTTAATAATAAATTTTAACTACAAAGGAACATTTTTAATCATTCCTACCAAACCACACATCGGATTGATGAATGGATCATTCCTATAGGTAAAAAGTTAATCTATGACCATTATTTAATAGTTTCATGTAAATCTATTTTTTACTCAATTTTGATTGTGTGTCAATTTTTTTAACTTTAAAACTATTTTAAATTGAAAAAATTAACTTTTTGTCATTCCGACCAAACTGCACATCGAAATAATGCATGATTAAATCCTATAGGTCACAAATTAATCAAAGAATAATTTTCTTTTAGTTTCATGAAAATATAATCATGATTTATGTGTTTTGAGAATGTGAATCATGTTTTTAATTTTAAAAAAACTTTTAACTTCAAAAAAATATATTTTTTTCATTATAATCAAACCAAATGTCTAATTAACATATAGTTTCTTCCTAAATATCCAAAATTAATCAATTAATTTTTTTTATATTTTAATAAAAAATAATATCTCATTTTATTAGTTTTTTACTAGGCGATAGTTAAATTTATAAAATTTTCAATTGAAAAAACACACTTTTATCTATTCGAACCAAGACACATATTGGATTGATGTGTAGTTTATTACTACATGTCATAAATTAACCCATGACCATTTTAAAAGATTTTAATTTAAATATATGCTAATTTAATAAGTTTTGATTGTGTAATGTACTTTTTTAACTTAATAAAAACTTTAAATTAAAAAACACACTTTTCATCATTTCAACCAAGCCATTTTCTTAATTGGAAAGATTTTTGTTCTTATAGCTCAAAAAATTAATCAAATATATTTTTCATATATTTTAATTACAATACCAGTTTTTTACTCAATTTTTATCATTTAAAACATGTTTATAACTTTAAAAATAGTTTTAAATTTAAAAAACACACTTTTGTCCATTCGAACCAAACCACACTTTATATTAATTTGTAGTTCATTCCTATGGTCAAAGATTAATTAATTTCTATTTTAATACTGTTTTATGAAAAAATAATATTTTTTTTCTTGGTTTAAAATGAGTGATACATGTTTTTAACTTAATAATACCTTTTAACTAAAAAAATTAAATTCTGATCATTCTGAACAAACCAAACATCATATTTATGTGAAATTTATTCCTATTAATAAAAAATTTATAAATGACCATTTTCCCAACATTTCTTGAAAATTTGATATATTTCTCATTTTTTATTGCATGTGACACATGTTTTTAACTTGAAAAATAATTTTAAATTGAAAAATGAACTTTTGGTTGTTTATACCTAACCACACATTTGATTGATGTGTGCTTCATTCCTATTGGTTAAAAATTAATTAAATACCATTTTCTTATATTTTCATGACAAAATGAGCTAATTTTTCTAGTTTTGAGTATGTGATGTGTATTTTTTATAAAATAATATATTTTAACTTAAAAATTAACTTTTGGCCATTCAGATCAATATGTACATTAAATTGACATATGGTTCATTTTTTCGAGTTATAAATTAATCAATGAAAGTTTTATCATAGATTCATAACAATCCAACCTATTTTTTTTAGTTTCTAAGCATATAGTACAAGTTTTTAACATTAAAAATAACTTTTAACTAAAAAATACACTTTTAATTTATTCTAGAAAAAATATACATCGGATTGATGTGTTTTTAATTACTAAAAGGCAAAAATTCATTAATAACCATTTTATTAGAGTTGTGCAATAAAATAGGTATGTTTTATAAATGATATGTTCTATAATATATTTTTTAATAATTTCTCTCAAAAATAGTTTATATATGATAAATTTGAACTAAAAATTAATAAATAAATAAAATACCATATAAATGTTTACTAAAAAAAGATATTACAAGCATATTATATCATTATTCCATGTGTTGAAAAAAACACCCTTCAAATTTTCTATAATAACCACTTGAACTAGAGTATTTTTATCCCCAAGAGAAAATTGAAATTATTTTTTTAATAACTTTGTCCTAAAATAAAATTTTAAGATAAAAAATCAATTAATTAGAATGACACAAGAACAATAATTCATGCATATTTGAAAATATAAAATTTCATTTCAAAAAAACTAATGGGTTTTAGTAAAGAAAATTATTGTGAGAGTGGATGACCTAGAAATAACTCAAACTTGTACTTTTAGATTACCACATCATCTATATAGTGTGATATTTATATGATTCATACTAATATTGATAGTAAAAATACTAATGTATGTACTATATATGATCGTTTTCTTATATTACATATCACATAAAAAGGTAATAATAGTTCCAAACTATAATGTGAACCTTATGATACTATGATAATGATCATTAATTTTTGTCTTATGTTATAGATGCATCATACTGATGGAAAATAGATGAGTTCTAAAAATTTTATGCTATATTATCATAGGTATTGATACTTATTCTTATGATATTTAAATTTTAGTGATATTAGTTACTATAGATCACGGGGACTGACCCGCCAATAGGAACACCACATGTTTTGTGTTTTATTGGATGTTACTATCTACAAGCATGTGTATTGATCACCTGACTTTATATCATTACATATGTGTGTATCCTTTAATCAAAAAAATTTATTCATGAAAAAAACCATTAAAGTTTATATTTTTTGAGAGGTAGATTTCATTTGGTGCATCATTAGTGGTATAAAATTGATTGAATGATCAAGATTGTATTTTCCACTTCCAAATATAGGAAGAATATACTTCTGCTTATTTTACTAGGAGGATAGTTCCTTGAATTAATCTATGGACATGGTAGATGAAATATAGTCCGTCCAATACTGTAAAATAAAGATAAGTGAAACATGAAAGTATGATAACATAAATTATGCATCTTACTTTATAAGATATCATAAGATAAAAATATTATATTACTTTGTAAGTATTTGTAGGAGGCCGATGTATCTATGAATTATCCTTATCTATTTAGAGGCCAATATGTGTTATTATATACCACTATTTTTATATGATTAAAACTCACTATTATAGAGATAATTTATTATAGGGTCACACACAAAGTTTATCTAAAATATCCACTAATTTGGATGAATTGGAGTTTTGGAAAAAGTGGGCCCACATCCATGTGCTGGTGAATGTCTGAGTGTGAAAAATCACAATTAAATAAATTATTAAATTAAATTATATGTTATTAAAATTTATAATAATAATAATTTAATTTATTTCTCACGGTATTCACAAGTTATTAATTATAAAAAATTAATATGATAAAATTAATTTATTAAATGATTTTTTTATTCTATATTAATTAAATCAATTTGAGAGAAAAGATCCAAGTTAATGGTTCTTATTTTATAAAATTACTTGTAATAGTTTCATAAGTGAGTAATGAAATGTTTTTTACACTTATAATTAATTTATTAAGTTATTTATTATATAATGGGTTAGTTTTTAAAGGTTGACTCTTTGAAGGACTAAAGTGTAATTTAAAAAAATCTAAACCTAAGTATAAAAATCTATATTACAAAAAAAATGATATATGGGAATAAATTTCATGAATTTACCCCTATGTCATGTTCACTATAAATTTTTAGAGTGAGAAAGTAAAGGAATAAAAAAATATGGTTGATTTTATCTCAAGAATTGATCACACATTCCTCTTATGATTTCAAAGGTGTTGTAAATCCATTAGATATTCCATGCTATAAAATGATAATTGAAGAAAGATGAACTAGTATATTTTTGGAACATTTGTTAAAAATATAGAGAAAAATTTAGTTGGATCCTTAAATCTACAACACACTGACAATGAGTGAATCATGAAAAGATGTTTGAATTCAATGAGGTAACATTTTTATTTCATTCATCATAATTAAATTTATTTATACATGATCTTAAGAACCTCAGACCCATACTCTTGGGTCCAATGCTAAAAAAATTTTCTTTAAATACTATATTTTTTATGAATTAAGATGAACCAAGATACACATACATATATTACACATCATTTTCATAACTTAAACATTACATCTCACATTAATCTCAAAATTCCAACAACAGAAGGTTAGTTTCTTAGAGTGATAGGTCCATAATAAAATTATTTTGAAGAACTTATAATCATTTCTCTATAATTGAGCCACACTAGAATCCCTTATATAATTCTTATAAATTATACTCATCTTTATATCATGGGAAATGGAATCATAATAAAGGGGTGAGCACAAATTATTATTGAGGGTAAAACTCTTCAACATGTCATCAATGGTTATATTATAAGAATTTGAGAAAAAATGACTAGGGAAAAAATATATTTTTTAAAAAATGGGATAATAAGAGTTTTCCATAGGTCTTACTATAAGAACATGAAATCTAAAATTAAAAGAATTATACCATGGAATAAGAGTGTGAAATAATAATGGAAACATGGAATACGAGAATGATATCATATTTTAATGGAATTATAGATATGTGGAAGCAATATAAAGAATTCAATAATAAGAACAAGTTAAGGATCACTATTAATAAAACATAATATAGTGCTCTAGGATGACTTACCATGAACCATTCATGGTATCTCATGATATGAAAACATTACCCAATGTATTAGAGGGATATATAATTCTATGAATACTCATCATATAATGAAAACCATACATATGTGTTCTATAATAATATGAAAACATTCATATTTTAAATATCACTTAAAAACTTATGGAAAAGAAATAGGATTCATAAATAGTTATATAGAAAATTTCATAAGACATATAGAGAAATATGGTGGATAGTGGCATAATAACATATCCCTAGTGTAATATAATGAGAATTAAGGATTTTTATATAATAATTTTAAAAGAACATTAGATAATTTAATTTAAAGAATAAGAAGTAATATCCCTTTTTATTTTAAAATAATTATAAACTAGGTTTATTTGGAAAACCATTTTAAAACATGGAAAGAAGGATTTATTGAAAATAATAGTCACAATGGTGAAATAATGTGTTCACATGGAAAACCATTAAAAATATATTTTAGAAAACATTTTAACATTTTTTTCAAAATATAATGTTATGGGTAACTTAAAATTGTTATTTTCAAAAAAGTGTAGTTATTTTTTTGAAAAATTTAATTTTTAGAAAAGAAAATTTAACAATGGTTCCTTTAAAAATACATAAATATAATTTTATGGAAATTTTTCATGGAAGATAAAACAAGAGATCATGGAAGGAAACCCATTTTAATATTTTAAAATACCTTTGTTGAAATATCACATCATAAAAAGGGATAATAAAACTTCATTTTGAATAGATGGGAATAGAAATATTTAGGAAGCATGAGATAACACATAATTAGGTTTTCAAATATGAAGGATAACATTAGGGGGAAAGGAATAAATGGGTATTTAAAAAAATTGTCATTAAAGTGAATGTGAATTATTCCTAACAATCACATAATTTTATGGGGAATAAATTCATCAAGGGGAAGATTTGAATAAAAAATGTTACTTTACCTAGAAATAAAAAAATTTTCAATATAAATTATTAGTGTGTAAGAAACCAAGCATATAATTAATAATTTAAAGATAAAACATTGTAACACAATGAAAGGATGTTTGAGTTAACATAATCTCTCAAAACTTTAAAGTCACTTGAATTAAAAACCCTTAGAAAGATAAATTGAGATATATTTTTTAATACATTGAAATTCATGAAAGTCATAATGAAAATAAATCCATTTATAATATATAAACCATAAATAGAAACAATTTTTTTAATATAAATCATATCTTAATGAAAAAAGTTGAGATCCAAAAACCCTTTCCTTTAACCTCTCTAATCTGAAAGTTCTATAATCTCATATATATAAAAATAACTACATTAATAAATTTTTTATAACCTTATTCATAAATATAACTTACATAAACTTTATTTATAATCATATATTACTAAAATATTAATTATTTATATTTTATTTTCATTATCAGATGTTATTAACTTGGATTGTTTGTTTAATACTAGTTTTGTAATGATTGTGTCTATTATTTTTTATATATTAAAATATAATCACTCCAAGATCATTATTAGTACAATAATACATATTTTATAATGATTTATAATTTAATAAATTCTTTTCATATGTATTTATTTATGATTCATGATGATGAATTTGGTGATGTGCTTGTTTTGGTAATTTATAACGAACAAAAAGAAGATACAAAAATAATAAGTTAAATTTTAATATAAAAAATTATAGAAATATAAACCACCAATTATTTCTCAATTAATATAAAATAAAACCATTATTTAATTTTCTATATTCTTCAATGATATAAATTTATTTCATTGTTCCGTTAGGTGATTAAATTAACCCAAACAAGAACAAGCTATAATCTAGAGGTGAGTATGGTTAAGGGTGTGATTATTTTTTGCATAATATAATTATTAAAAAAGAATAATTATATTATTTAGAAGTTTATAAGGTGTTGATTCATATTTTAATAAATTTTTATGAAGAATAAATGGCTAGGTGAAAAATAAAATACATCACTTTTGTGGAGGTGGTAGCCCACACGTATGCACGGGTGACACATTCGTTTACATAGATCGAGAGGAAGATAGGGAATGGTTTATAATTTAAGAATATTAATAACTTTATAAATATATTATTAATATATTAAATACATCATTTTAACTAGAAATTCATGAATTTTATGAAAAACCAAACATGCCATTCTTGGTGGAAATAGTCTACACATACGTATGACAAAGTCTTCATTTTTAGGATGGATTTAGAGGAAGGTAAAAATGGATATTACATTAGTATATTAAAATTTAAACATATTAATAATAATTATTTTATATATTTTCATTGATAAAAAATATTTTATCAAGTAGAATAAGAAATAAATTAAGAGTGCTCGGCTGAGAACATTTTCTCTCCATTTGAATGTTCTCCCTTGGGTAACACCATAAGGATCCCTAGATTAGTATTTTGTAAAGACCAAGACTTATAGTATATGGGGAGAGGACTGAGGAGATACTATTTTACAATTTAGTAAATATAATTCTTTATAATGAGTGAAAAAATGAGGTAGCGAAGAGTGGTATTTATAATTGTGAGGAGTGACATTTTTATAATAATATAAAAGGGAAAGTCACTATTCAATGAAAATGGATTCAATAATTGAAAATAATGGAGTGGGGGAAGGGTTAAGGTTAATAATACCTCATACATTCCATTTGAAACATGTTTTCTACGTCATTATATGTCATTTACTCTTATATCTTTTCACTTTTACCAATTTTTATTTCACTAAGGTAGTCACATTTTTACCAAAGTAATTTATTTTTTATACCTAAAAATAAAATGGTAATTATTAAATAATTTGAAGCTAATGATTATAAATATTAAATAAATTTTTAAAAATAAAATTTATAAGGGATATGGAAACTAATTTTAATATTATCACAAATAACACACAAAAACCATTTAAAAAATTGTATTTTTATGCTTAAAAAGTATGAATATGATAAAATTATCAATTTCATTAATTTATATGACATTAATTGGATTATTATTAAGAAAATAAGAGTTATAAAGTTTTAAAATCAATGAAAAAAATTGATTTCACCTTGAGAAAACTTAATTAAAAGAGAAAGAAAAAAAAACAAATTTTATTAGGATAACAAATTAATTATGTTTTCAAAATGTAAAACATGAATTTTCTAAATTCATACTATTATTTTTAAATGAATATTTTTAAAAATTAAATATTTTTTCACATGAATAATATTTTATAAAATTTTAAGCTATGATTACCTCATGATATAGTCATAAATGTTACGACATTAGTAAAAATTGTATTTTCACCATTCACCTATAAATCAATTATTTATGAAAAATCTCAAAAATTAACCTAAGTTAATATTATTATTCTGTATCAAAAAATTAATTTCATTCTATAAAATTAAAATTATAAAATTATAAAATTCATTTTTTAAATGAAAATGAAAAATACAAATAAAAACACCTTTTACTAAAAAATAACATTTTTAAGTGTTCATAATGTTATCTCATATCAATTTATAATTTAAATGATGTTAATATATTAGTTCATATATAATATAATTATAAAAGTGTTCAATTTAATTTATTATGATAAAATATACAAGAATTAAAAAAATAGTTATTTGAGAAAGAACAATCTTTTTTAATATTAAATCATCTTAAATACTTATTCTCTAAATGTAAGAAATTTTAGTTATGTTACACCTTTTTATTTACTAAAGGTTTTATTATTCTTTTTAATTTTCATAATAATATTTATCTAATATATCATGGCTCATTTTAGTTTGGTGTTTTGTGTGCAAAAATCTATTAAACATTGTATTAATTTAAATAAAAA
Source organism: Viscum album (assembly GCA_963277665.1). Lineage (NCBI taxonomy): Eukaryota > Viridiplantae > Streptophyta > Magnoliopsida > Santalales > Viscaceae > Viscum > Viscum album. Next base: position 2,637,774 of record OY728122.1, on the reverse strand, counting down.
ATATATTCCAAAATATCAAGGTGTTACATTCTCCCCCATTAAATATATTGAATCCTTAAAATTATAATTATAATTTACTAATGAAAATAGGTAAGGGAATCTAAAATATATACATGAATCATGATATAATTTCTAATTTAGGAAATATATCCTTTTCTTTATAATAGGCTTATCCCAATATTGATTTTTTTCTTCAACTATTTGATCCAAGAGTCTATCATTATTCGGTATCATCTCCAAAATTTTATAATTTGTTTCTAAAGGTGGTTCATAATCATACTTTCACTAATAGACTGTCATAAGATGATATGTAATTTGATTTACTTATTCCAAAAAATATTTTTTCTACTAAGTAGAGAGTACAAATCTATTTCAAAAATCACATTAAATTAATTGAAGGGATGGATAATATGTTTTATGAAAATAAATTTACCATAAAATTAATAATTATAAAACTATAAGTTTTTATTAAGAATTATGCATTTATCCATTGAGGTGATGATTTTATGTTCTTTAAAACCATTCTAGGTACAAAGGAGTGGGTTTAACAATATACAAATACAACACTCACAGTTATTTAGTGGATTTTCATTATTCCTCACTCTACATAATTTTCAAAACCCACTTCAGTAATTATGGTTGTATAGGATTTCCCTTATTCCCTTGCTCTTGTAAATTTCTAATTCCTATCATCCATTCATCCATTTTATTAGGAAATTAACTTCCACAATTAAAAAATGTCCCACATTATAGACATTGAACTATCAATGGTACCTTAGGATGAACATTATTTCCCTCCACGATGGTAAATGAACTCTTTCTTTTCCCTGGAAGTTTATTGTTTAATACTCATTATTACCACTAATAAAACACATTCTAGTTCCATTAAGACATCACCCTGGGTGCCTCTTCCAACATTTTTTACAAGAAGTTAATTGAATATTCTTTCTTTTACCATCTCATCACCTTAAATTCCATAAGTCTCCATCATTATCTTTTTTGGTGTGTTTGTAAAATCAACTAAGTACATATTATGAATCATAATTATTGATAGATGGTTTAACATAATCATAAGGTTTTTTCACTCCATATATTATCCCATTTAGTTTCTCATTGGGAAAATCTCCACATTTTCTATGGAAACCATTGTTAACTTGGTTCCTTCAAGCTTCATCCATTACTAAAGCCAAAATGGGTTAATGTTTATGATGAAAAATTAACATCATAAGAGAATTATCATAAATAATATCATGAAAACTCAACCTCAAAATGAATTACTCTTTAAAACCATTATATTAGATTTCAATTGAACCTACTTCACTATTAGTTAAACCTAGGTTTATTTAGGTCAGGTTATATTATAATCCTTAACCTAATTACTTAACATAATAAATCATTCATAATGGATTTTAAAGAAAATGTGACTAACCAATTAATATCCACCATATGTGTCTAAATAGGTGTCTAATATTAGGCCAACTAATCATACACTAAGTAAATATCAATTTGATACGCAATTATTATTTTCTAGGGTGATTACCCATAGGTGAATCTGTTTCATAGACGTATGCAATTTACAATATCTAGGAATGGATGCAATTACTAGGAACCACACAATCTTTAATTTACCAAAACATTATGATCTTATCCTACACCAAAACCCATACTTAGAGTTTTCACTAAATTTATATTATCTTAATTACCAAAATTACTACATTAATCCTAAAAAATAACTAAACTATATTATGGTACCAATTGAGTCACCTTGGACCCGCACTCCTGGGTCTGGTGCTAACAAACATTCTTTAAATACTAGATTTCATACCAAGTTAGATGACCCAAGATAAAAATACATACAGTTCACCTAATTTTCATAAATTAAACATTAAATATTAAAATTATTTCATAATACCAAGAATGAAAGGTTTGGTTTTTTTGAGGACTATCTATATAAGAAAATTATATTACAACACTTGTGAAAATTTCTCTATAATTGAGCCACACTAGAATCCCTTATATACTTCTCATAAGTTATAATCATCTTCATAACCTTGGTAATGGAAAAATAATAAAGGGGTGAGATAAAATGATAATTAATGGAAATTCTCTTCAACATGTCATCAAGGGTTACATCATAAGTATATGAGATAAGAAAGAAACATCTTATTAAAAATAATATGGAACAATAAGATATATCCATATATCATGACATAGGAACATGAAATATCAAATGAAAAAACATATACTATTGCATAATATTGTGTTATAATCATGGGAATATATAATAATGGAATAATATCATTAGTTTATGGAATCATAAATATGTGGAAACAATGTTAAGCATGACATCATAATCATAAGTCAAGTCTTACATCCAAGACATCATAACATAGTATACTAGGCTGAAAACCCATACACCACACATGGTATCTCATGAGATGAAAACATTACCCAATTCATTTGAGGTATACATAATTATGGTCCCACTTCATATAATTAAATATATATATATATATTATATATTATATTTATGTGTGTGTGTGTGTGTTTCATAAGAACATGAAAGTATTCATCTTTCAAACATTTATTAATTAACCCATAGAAAAGAAACGATTTTCATAAATACCACTATAGAATATTTTATAATCCATTTGTAAAAATAAGCTAGATAGTGGCATAAGAAAATATCCTATATTTAACATAAGGATCATTAAGGATGTTGACATAATTGAAAAAATCTATTTAAGATCATTAGATAAATCACTTTAAATAAAAATAGGTAATATCCCATTTCATGTTAAAATCAATATGACCTCAATTTATTTGGAAAACCATTTTACAGTATAGAAATGAGTATTTTCTGAAAATAATGATCATAATTGAGAAATAATATTTTCACAAGGAAAAACCTTAGAAATATATTTTAGAAAACATTTTCAATTTTTTTTGTAATAAAAGAAGTTATAGGTTAATTTACAATGTTATTTTCAAAAAGGTATAGTGAAAACTTTTGAAAATTTTTATTTTTAGAAAATAACCATCAATAATGTATCCTTGAAAAAACAAAAATACTATCTTAATGAAATATTTAGTGAAAGATAAAACAAGTGATTATGGAAGGAAAACCATTCGAATATTTTAAAATTCCTTTTTTGAAATCCCAAATCATAAAAAGGGATAATAAAACCTCATTTTTTAAAATCAGATAAGGGAAATATGAAATTCACATGATATAACACATAATTATATTCCTAAATATAAAAGAAAATATTGAATGGAAGGGAAAATGTAGACATGGAAGAAAAATAATTGTTAAAGATAATGTAAATTATTCTTAATAATGTCATACTTTTATGGGGAAGAAAGTAATATAGGAGGAAGATTTGAATAAAAAGTGTTATTTTACCCATATAAAAATATCATTTTTAGTATAAAGTATTAGGTTGGATGAAACAAATCATAGAAGTAATAATTTCAAGAAGAAACATTATAACTCATAGAAAGGAAGTTTGAGTTAGAAATATCTCTTATGCCTTTAAAATCACTTACATTGAAAAGCCTTGGAAAGATAATTTGAGATGGATTTGAAAAATAAATTTAATTTCATGAAATTTATGACAAAAATAAATCCATTCCCAACACATACACCAAAAAAATGAAACAAGTTGTGAGTAAAAATCATATCTCAAAGAAGTAATGTTGAGATAAAAACCCTTACCTTAAATCCCACTTAGTTGAATGTGTTATGAACTCATTTATATCTAAATAAATATCTTAATAACATATTTTAGAACCTTATTCATACTAATAAACTTTTATAAACTTCATTTATAATAATTTATTAAAAATATATTAGTTAGTTATATTTTATTTTCATTATCATATGTTACTAGCTCCAATTGTTTGTGTAATATTAGTTTTGTAATGGAGGTGTTGATTATTGTTTATAGATTAAAAATTAATAATTATGGTATCATTATATGAACTATAATAGATGTTTTATAATGATTTATACTATTATAATTTCATTCCATAAGTATTTTGATTATTATTTGTGATGACAAATTTGGTGATGAGATTATTTCAGAAATTTTTAACAAAAAAGGCGATTCAACATTAATAAGTTTAATATTAATATAAAATTTATAGAATCATTAAAAAATTATTTTATAATTAATTTATAATAACATTATTAGTTAATTTCAATAGTTATCTATGATATAAATTTATATCATTGTTCCAGTAGGTGGGTAAACCGACCCAAACAAGAACAAAATCTAATCAATGGGTGAGTATGGTTAAGAACGTTATTATTTTTGAATAATATAATTATTTAATAATAACAATGTTATTATTTATATTTTATTAATTTAGTTAATTTAATTTAAATAGGGTTTTATAAATAAGAAAATACTCGGTGGGAAACTAAATACATCAAATTTTTGATGGCGATAATCCACATGTATGGATGAGCAACACATTATTTTACATAAAATAGGAGGAAGATAAGAAATGGTTTATAAATTAATAATATTAATAATTTTATAAATATAATATTGATCCACTAATTACCCTTATTATCCATATATTTGTGGTGGTGATGAAAAATAAAACTTATCATTCATGGTGGTAGTAGTCCGCACCTACACATGACAAAATATTTATTTTTAAATGGATTTAGAGGATGGATGAAAATTGTTATTCCATTAGTATAATAAAATTTCATAATATTAATTATACTAATTTTTCAGGCTTCCATTGATAGAATATATTTTATGGTGAGGAAGAATAAATGAATTAAGAGAGATCAATTGAGAACATTACCTCTCCCTTTGGATATCCTCCCTTTGGTAACACCTTAAGGCACTTTACCTTAATATTTAGGAAAGAATAAAGATTCTAGGACCTAGGGAGAGTTTTTTTAGAGATTATGGTATATTTTTGTTAGATATAATTATTTATAATGAGTGGATAAATGGGTTGTTGAAGGGTGGTATTTATAGGTGAGAGGATTGGATTTTTTGTAATAATATAAAATGAAAAATCACTATTCAAGGAAATTGGCTTCAATAGTGGAAAATAATGGAGTGGGGGAACATGCGATATTAATAATACCTTAGAAATTTATTTTTACACATGTTTTAACATGTTTTTATGTCTTTTACCCTTATATATTTTCACTTTTACAATTTTTTATTTTACCACAATAACTACATTTTTACCAAAATAATTTATTTTTTATGCCTAAAAATAAAATGTGTATTATTAAATAATTTTCAAATAATGATTCAAAATATGAAATAAATTTTTAAAATAAAATCCATAATAGTGATGAAAATTAATTTTAATATTATCACACATAATGTGTAAAAATAATTTTTAGAAAAGGTGTATTTTTATGCTTGAAAACTATGATTAAGAAAACATTATTAGTGTTATTAATTTATATGACATTAATTGGTTTATTAATAACTAAATAAAAGTTATTTGGATTTTAAATCAATAAAAAACCTAATTAAACTATGACATAACTTAATTAAATGAGAAAAAAAGAATCTTTTATTAGGATAAATGATTAATTAAGTTTTCAAAATGTAAAAAATGATTTTTATAAATTAGAACTAGTATTTTTAAATGAATAATTATACTATTTAAATATTTTTTATCCATGAAGAATTATTTATTATTTTATGAGTCATATTTATCTCAAGATATAGTCATAAACACTATGGTATTATTAAGAACTATATTTTTCACTATTCATTTAAAAATAAATTATTTTTGAACAGGATAATTTTTTTATCCAAATTTAATATTTTTATGATGAATCCAAATATGAAGTTATTTTTATGAAATTCAAAATTTAAAAATTTAAAAATTAGTTTCTAAATAAAAATAAAAAATTATTTTATGGAAAAATGGAGTTTTAAACTGTTCTTAATATTTTTTCATATAAATTTAAAATTTAAAGAATATTAATATATTAGTTCATATATAATAATATTATAAAATTAATCAATTGAATTTATTATGATAAAATATATAAAACATAAAAAAACCATTATTAGAGAAAGAAGAATCCTTTTTAATATTAAATCATATTAAATATTTACCCTCTAAATATGATCAATTTTAGTTAAGTAACACATTTTTATTTACTAGAGTAGTATTGTTATTATAATTTTCATAATAATTTTCACCTAATATTTCACGAATCATTTTAATTTAGTGTTTTGTGTGAAATAGGGTATCGAACATGGTCTTAATTTAGTGAAAAATATATCCCAAAATATTGAGGTGTTATATTAAAATCGATTATAAGAATAAAGTATTTCTATTTCAGATGTGTTCTATAATGAAAACTCCATCAAAATATTTTAAATTTACCCATTTCATGATTTAACAATGTACCTGGTTCAATTAATTGTTATTAAAGTAGTCATGTAAAGTTTTAAGTTTAAATTTTAATTAAATAAGCTAAAATTTAGTATTAAGTCTTGATATGATCTCAACATGATAGAGGATTCATCAATTAGAGGTTGGATGGCCTTGATATGCCCATAAAAAGTTGGGAAGTGTTCAAGAGCCAACAAATAGAAGGGAGAAGTCCCAACATGTGGGGCCACATATGGCGCTATTCACGTATATCACATGACTGATAGTATTATTCAAAATAAATTAGAAAAAAAATGTGAAATGGAAAGTAGTGCTTATCGCCTACCTTGTCTAGTCTATCACCCCCATTTATTAGAGGGGTGGTGCCCAAAAGTTGTGGTTTTTTCTTTAGGGAATGGTTAAATGATCTAAAAAAATAGGGTATCATGGGACGCCACCACACCAACCTAGTACACCCAATGGGTTTCTTGTGTTCTATCACAATCCTGGCCCAACAACCCCTCCCAAGGCCCAAAATACCCCAGACCCCTTTTAAGTCCCAAAAAAATGCTAGATTTTTTTATTTTTTATTTAAATTCTAGAAAATATTTTAAACTATCTAAAATTTATTAAAAATATTAAATTTCCATAGGTTATATATATAATTATGTAAAAAAAGTTTAATACTATTTTAATAAATTGAATTAATTCTCAAGTATAATTTTTACTTATTTAATTTTTATTATGAAATTTTATGCTATTGAACTAATTGTGATATGATACAGAACCCATATATGTTTTTATTTTCATTAATTTAATTTTATTATTGTAATGTGGATTATTTTATGAAAAATAAAATTTTAAATACTTATTTTAGAGATCCTCTAATTACTCTTCCCTATTAAACATTCATATTGCTTTTTTATGTCCATATTTTATATAATTAAAATTAGTCCCATATACTGAGTTCCCTTCATCCATGAGTGATTATACATGCATTAAGATAAATTTATTAATGATGATGCAATTCAAGGTGATAACCACTATGATTACATGTATGATAAAACACCAAAGAGTATGATGGGATCTACAATTTAAGTCATTATATGAAAAACAGATTTCACTAGGGTATCAGTTGATCTATCATCTTCTTGATGGATCAACTAGTAGTATAAAAATCATGATCCCTTCCTTGTTTATTTATCATTTCATTAGTGTTTATTTATTTTGGGAAGGTTTAGATAATATGTGATTACATAAGATAATAAACAATCATGAATATATAAAATGAATAAAATTTTGATGAATGATTTCTAATTATGTGTCGCTAAAATTAAAAAACCGATAACATAGTAAGAAAAATAGTAAATATAATTATATTTAATTCATGAAGAAGGATTTCATTATTGAAAATCCATAACAAAAATATTTAATCATAAAATATTCCTATAACTTAAAGTTAGGATGAATCCATAATTAAGGGTTCTTTTCATCCATACATTATGGAACCTCCTTCTATTGGGGAGTTTTAAAGAGAGTGATGGTTCTCCTTAAATAAAATTATCATCAAAGAAGTATACATAACTATCTTGGTGCAATTTTAGTGAAAAATATTGATAAAATATCATTTAATGATTTATTGGATATGAGACTACACTCAATAGATTAAGAATATATGAGTTAATCTAGCTGTCCAGCTAAAATCTCAACTTAAAACTCTCTAAGTAATAGTGTATCCATGAATTGAATAACAAGGAGAGGTTTTAAGGATCCTTTAAACGAGAATATTAAAGTAACTAAATATTTTAAATCGAATGGTTAAGGGCTATTGGGATTTAAATAAAATAGTGAGAGATACTGGGCTGATCCAGCTGGGTAACCTATCCAATGAGGTTTTCTTTTGTATTGGTATTTTGGTTGTTTTTAGCTGTAGTGGCATGTTTCTTTTGTGAGGTCTAATGATTTACCCCAAGTGGGATATTTTTAAAATGAAATAAAAATTTACTTTGGAGGAGAGTCCAATAATCAGTAATGAAGAAAAAAATTCTAATATTAAAAGTTTTTTATAGAAAAAATAGAAATTAATGAAATGGAATCATTGAGATAAATCTTTAACAATGAAAATTTCCCCATTGTTAAAAATTTACAAGATTGGTAGACACAATTATGAAAATTACTGTGACATGAAATGAAATTTTATGTTATGTAGTCCCCACTACCTATGGAGACACTTTAGGAATAAAGTGAGGGTAAGAAGGAGGCTTATAGAATACACATAGATAATGAATTTTATGACTTCATCATTATGTTATCATCAATTTCCAGTGAGTTATGAAAGAAACATGAGGAAATATATGGTTAAACCATTTTATCTAAAATCCAAGAAGAATGTAAATAGAAATTGAAGAAAGAAATTAATGATATTATCAATAAACTATATACATGTAAGATGTAATAAGGAATAAATGTTGTTACTCATGTTATTTAGATTTAAGAGTATATTGGATGATTAGAAGAGTTAGGATTTAGGTTAAATAATGATCTTTCCATATATATCATACTCACATATCGCCTAGTTTCTATAATTTTGTTGAAATATATAAAAAATATGGATAAATAACTTCAATTTATTTTGGATAAAGTTTTCAAGTTAATAATAAGATGACGAGATATAAATCTTCATCTCTTATGGTGTAACATAATAAAGGAAAGATGAAGAGTCCAATGTAGATTATTATGCCAAATTAATTTTCAAAAATTCCTTCTAGGGAAAAAATAAGAGGGAGAGAATTAAACAAAGGCCTAATTTCATCATATTTTAAAACAAAGATCATTGGAAGAGAAATTATAGTGAATTGAAGAAGAATTAAGTAGAATATTATACTTCTAGTACATTCATAATTAGATGTAATATTTCAATTTTACTTCTTGAGTATTAGATAAAATTTGTTACTCACATATTAGTATCCAAATAAAAGTACCAAGTAAGTTTATAAAGATTAAAATAGTTGAATTGGATCTTCAAGATTACTGATAGAGAATGATTTCTACATTATCATGAGAATATCACAACTCATATTTTCTAGTGAAAATATTCTTGTATTTGAAAACTATTATTATGTAATGTGTGTTACTAAATTTTTTTTATTAGTGTCTAGTTTAGATACAATAGGAATTTATTTCAATTTTAGAAATGAATGTTGGTTTAGTATATCATATTTGAATTTTAGTCTAATTATACTTTAATTAGAGACAAACTATGTCAAAAATCAATGATGAATATAAAAATATGACTCAAACAATACCCAGTTGTGGAAATATAATACTTTGTGAAGTGAAACCAGAAGAAAATATCAATGAAGTATGTTTTTTAGACTCTTTTTGAGCTAACACTCTTTGGTATTTAACCTAATTACATATAAGGTATTGTTATAAAGACACATTTTGGCATTAAAAGTAATAAAGCCATAAATATTCTAGAATTAGTTCAACAAGATAGATGTGAAATATTTAAATTAGAAGGTAGAGGTAAATTATCTTACTTCATGTGATTTGTTTAATAAATTTAAGGAATGAAAAGTTAAAGTAGAGAATGATCTTTGTAAGAAAATAAAATATTCTATGGGAAAGTGAGATAGAGAAAATCTTAATTAAGCATTCATCAATCATTATATATAGAGTGTTGATTATTCCTAAAATCTAATTTATTTATAAACATTAGAGTCATGGTGTTATTAATAGGAGTAATTAAACCTTAATTTTCATGGAGAGATAAATAATGACTTTTTAAAAAGTAAATATTTTCCCTTTTGAGACCAGATTTGAAAATATAAATTTTAACACTTAACCATATAACATTTACAATAACAAATGTAATTTCATATGAGTTATAATTTGAAATAAATCTATCATGTACAAAATTCAAGTTTTAATATTTGATGTGTTTATTATAGATAAGTCTATAAATAAACAAACATCAATAAAACACAAAGTTTATCTCAATTAATTATCCTAATGGTTACTAAGGATATTATATAAATCCCTAAGATAGAAAATTCACAGTAAAGTGAGAGAATATATTTTTATAATAAAAGGTCACATATATATTTGAGATAGTTTAGGTAAGATAGGAATTAATAGATTATAATTATTAGGTTATATAAGTATTTGTCCTAAGAACAAGTCTCACAAGAGTTGGTGGAAAAGAAGGTTTTAGAGACACATACTGCATAAGAAAGATAAAATCAAAGATAGATGGTTTTGTAATAATTATATTAGGTGATATATTATTCATTAAGAATAATTAATATTTATATTATAAGAAATAATTAAATTAGAAATAAGATAAAAAATGGATAGTGGATATGAATCATGAAAATTGATTCCATTTTCTAAAATCAAGCTAGTATTTTGGAAGTATCTCCCAATGAATCTATATAATTAAAATGGGTATTCAAGAGAGAGATAGACATCGATAGTAAAGATAATACTTATAAATATAGATTGGTATATAAAGGTTTATGTTATTTAAATACATTGATTATGATAAAACATTTTAATTATGCTAAAATACATTTTGATTTTAAATGTAATAGTAGATACCATGATTAATATACTTAGTAATTGAATGTAAAAACAACATTACTAAAAGAAAACTCATGAAAATATTTATTAGATATAACAAAAAGGTTTTGTTACATAAAATATTATCCAATAAATAATTAAACTAAAAAAAATCCATTTATGGATCAAAAGAAATAAATAAATCATGGGATGATTATATCTACAAGTGTATATAAGAGGTTAGTGGTAGCACTAAGGTTTTCCAATTAAAATATTTTCATAACATATATAAAATATATAATATTCTTATAGTTAGTTGAGACTAAGATAAAAATATTATTCATGAATGAATTAATATAACAGCCCACATTCTAGGGAACAAGATATATTAAAATTGATCCATGGGTTATATTAAACCAAGTAAAAATGTATAAATTGATAATCTATTGAAAGATATAAGATATAAAAATTAGATAGAGAAGTTTTCCCCTTGTCACATGGAATAAATCTCTCCAACATGATTTATATAAGACACAAGAGGTAATTAAGCTGATGAGTAAGACTCTGTATTCTTCAATAATGGATCTATAATAGATTTATTGTTATGTACTAGATTTCATATTTCCCATACATAAAACATGGTGGGAAAATATTTGATAAATCCAAGAGACTGCATAGAGAAACAATCATAACTATCCAACAGTATTTGATATGTATAAGCGATAAGTTCATAGCACTTAGAGATAAAGGAGGGATGGTTATCCAAGGGGACATAAAAACTATTCTTCAAAAGGATCAACATGATATAGTATCACAATTAGGAATAGGAAACCTAAGATTGAATATCATTGAAGAAATTGGTAAATAATTATATTGAATTTGAGTAAGTTATGGATTTTATTGCAGCCATAGAAGCAATATAAAATGAAACTTTGTTCCAGATATTTTAGTTGTACCAAGAAAGTGATTTATTTTCACAATAATAAATATTTTGATAATATTATAGCTATAGTATTGGAACCAAGGTGACCTATCTATTAGATTATAAAAGGTATATACTTTAGAGATATCATCTCTTGATCCCTCAAATTTACATACTATTGTTTTCTGGGAAAATTTGATTTTTTCCTGAAGTAGGGGATGTTTTGAGAATTGGGTCTCAAATAAAGATAATAAGAGTTGGAAAATATCCAAGAGTAGTTTTTGGATGTGTTTATAGGATCAAGAGGTATTTCAAGTTATTTATTAAGTGTTAGAGTGAGGTCAGGTAGGCCTTTCTATGATTTTTTTCTACAGTTGTATCATCACACCGTGATGGGTGAGGGTCACATCATGATGAGGGGATGATTAATGAATCATTTCATAGCTATATAGGGCACCATAACATGGAGGAAATAGTTCATTCTATGACCAGTGGGTGTCATGGAATGGAATATTTTGTGTGTGATATTTAATAGTGTAAATAAGTGTCAGTTAAGGTCATGTTCTAGCCTAGGGTGCAACACCCTATCCCAAACCGCTCAAATGATGACCAAGAGGGGGGGTCACTATGAGTACTAAGGTGAACCTAACCATAAACTAAAGGCTTATGAATAGTAGAGAGGGTATAATATTTTCATGGGGATATTATTCCCTCTAATACAGATCAACATGTCCATGCCCGAATCTACTGAAAAATTAGTATAGCCCATCTATATAATAGACATCCCAAAAACATGTAGACATAAAAAAGGATCCCCATGGGCTTATATAGTCCAAAATAAAAAGAAATAAATCTATCTATATGATGCATCAATACATGATAGAGTCACAATATATAAACATGGAATAATAGGAATCATATATAATAAATAGCACACATACCAATACATTATAAACAATAACTGAAAATAAACAGACCTCCAAACCAACTTACATAATACATCCTACAAAATCCTTAACCTCCATGACCTTCTAACTGAACCATTTGTCATGTTATAAGAGATACCCATACCCTATGAGAAAATAGAAGGGTCTACCCACATACATTAAAACCTATACCATATATGTAGGTATGTGGTGAGTCCAATAACCCACTAGGAATCCTAAATTACTTGAAAATATTGAGTTTTATTATTACCAAGTGGACATTAATTCAATATAAATATATATATAAAGTATAGTATTGACCATGAAACACACCCACCCAAAAATAAAACATGAAATTCATATCAAACATACATGTTGGGTCATCAAGTGTCAACTTAACCACCTCGAACCCCAGCCATACCTGATTTGGACAGTGATGGAGTGTCTTGGAACATGTCATATCAATCACTCAGGGGGACCAAGTCCTACCTCGAAACTACTATCTAAATAGAATACCTACTCTAGATAATTTTAGCATGTCTTTGAGCATGTGATATACCACATGAACCTGTATCAAGACCAAGGTCAATTCAAAGAAGCAAGTCCCAGGAAATTAGAAGTTAGGAATGTAAATGATTATATGTAGAAAGTATAAGGAAATAATATAGACTTGTGGTCTTAATTATAGCATCCTAATAATTCCATATAGACCAAAATCCCAAATCCAAGGGTATTTACCAAGGTATTCATATAAATCCATAGGTAGTTTCTAAAGAGTAACTACAAGGTAATTTTGTAGTAGAGGGATTAATATTCAATTACTATGATAAATTATTAAGTAATAAACTAGTCATAAAGGGAAAACTCTTTCAATAAGATCATATTAAAGTAAAACAAGATCAATAGATGAATCCTAGGTGACCATCCCCAATCATTCCATATCAATAAACTTGGAGGTTAGTGCCTCCCTTATGTAATATATCCCCATAAACATAAAGTGGGTAGCCATCCACCCAAACAAATCTCATATAAATAATGTTAGCTACTCAAGTGCACACCCAAACCTAATCAATATAGCCATATCAGGATCACATCATCAATTTAGTTTCTAAGGTGACACCCACAACCATCACTACCCATTTTATAAATGAAACCTCTCTATGGTCAACATTATACTGGGGAACCCACTAGGCACCTAGGTCAAAACATATCATAAAAACCCTACATGGGTTCCTTGATCACATTTACAACCCTTATACTCAACCCATCATTTTGGCTACAATGTCCCTCATTACTCATCTAGGTCCTTTAGACCCATCTCTCCCCTCTAAGGGGTCAAACATACCCATCCGAATCAACCACCACTTTGATACTAAAAAAACCCCATCGTCCATCACACATGACCATGAAATATCATGAAACCACACACTCATTTATACAATAACTATAGGGGTCACATAAAATGAATCATATCAAGAGGCACATACAAGGAACTCAAGCATTAGAAAACTGAGAATCACCTAAAAAAGGTCAAATGTACCAAATAGATTAATCAATTAATTCTAGATTACTTTAAAATGAAATCAAAATTCTATTTTAAAAATCATTTCAAAGGTATAAAATTCTTTATTTCTCATTCTAGGCCCTTGGAAAAATCCCATAAAATTTTATTTTGAAATATCCATTTCTATTTTGAAATTCTATTTCCAAACTATAACATCCCTGATTTGTACAAAAGTATGAACCATTAATTTTTGGTTTAAATTTTTTATTTGGACCTAATTTTGATGCCTAATTAAGTCAATGAGTTATTGGGTGTGTTCGAGGCTCATTAAGAGACCTGAAATGGGAAGAGGTAAACCAGGCCACACAGTTTCCCTAAACCATGCAACTGCAGACAGTGGGGAACTCAGGCACCACACAGTTTTTCTGCAACCATGAAACACAAGGTATAGAACCGTGTGATACATTTTTAGTTTTTGATAGTGTATGTTTTCATGATTTTATCATGGTTATAAAAATCATGTGCCTAACCGTGCATGGTTTCCCTTTGAAGCAGATCATGGTACACGATTGGTGCACAGTTTGGTCAACCGTACAGCCAAACCATACACCCCTATGTTTCTATGAATTTAATTTTTTACCCATGTTTAATGATTTAAAATCCATTTTCTCATTTCTATCATCCTTTATCATTTTATTCTTCTTCTCCCATGTGTGGATATCTCCTCCCCCTCAACCTAGTGATCGATCCACCTCCTCTATACAGACTTCACTTCACTCGCTGTTAGATCCATCAGGAAACTAGATGTGAGATCTTCAATACTCTACCTTCTATTTCAAGTTATTTATCCAATCTATTATGATATCTTAGTGAAAGACCATTTTCCACATTTTCAGGTCATTTAACAGTTTCATTGATTTCTTCCAATCTAGCTTGAATCAAGGGTTGGTGTTGGATAAAGGAATATCTATGAGGATATGATAGGTGGTCTTGGCTATTTTCTATAATTTTTTTTGCATTATATGAAATTATTTGTTGTTCCATGAGCCAAGAATTCTAGCATCACCTCTAATTTGTTAAATTAAAATAAAAGGAAATCCCCACTGTGCCTTTTGCGAACCGAGTTAGCAGCGAATCACCCCTTGGGTTAATCACCTTTACCTATTCCATCTCAGTGGGTGTGCTCCTCCTTTGAAGCATAATTTACCATATTACTTAGTTTTTTAAAATCCCTTATAGGTTTTTACTATTTATTTATTCCCTAGGAAAATTAATTAAGTTAATTTTGATTTTGACCCATGAGTTAGGTCCCTTTTTACTACATTCTATTAATGGATTTCTTAACTAAATACCATAAACACCTTATTAAAACATGATAAAAATTAATTGTCCATTGTGTTAGGCTATATTCCTTATGACTTATCATATATATGTTTTTTCCAATGGAAATTCCTTTAACAATATGCCTACTAAGATATAATGTCTTGAACTAAGGTAATGATCCCTCTTATTGGACATGTTAGATATGAATGGATTGTTTAACTGCTTTCACCTTAGTGAAGAGGGTGATACAATGGGTTCGAAATTAAGGAACCTTTGGATGGACTCTTGTTCCTTCTTGTTAGAATTGTTAATTCTCTATAAACACACTAGGGGAAACACCAACTCTGCCTAGGATAGGCTCGCCAAGCGTTATTACTTTTACCTATAGATGAGTGACATTGGTTCATTAGGGGAGAGCCCTTATATAGGCTTGATGGCATGATGGTTATACTATGCCACGAGAGATACTTGGCCCCCAACGTGCGATACCAGGTATGAAATCAGTTGTCAGTTTATGATGTCTTCACACCATGCCTGGAGTGACACTTAGGACTTCATTATTGGTTCACCTTGGATAGACTCCTTAGGCATTGAAATCATAACGAGCCCTAGAGTGATGGATGCTATTCTCTTAGAAATTTCACTTATAGGCTCAAGTTAACTCTCTATATTTCATAAATAGGTTTTTAATTGAATTAAAAAGTGAAATGAATGTATTCATATGAGAAATGATAATTTAGTGTTGGAAATTTTTGGATGTTTCCTCCAAGAAAAATCACAAGCTTAGGGATATTCCACCTTCACACATATTACCCATATCACTTTATCTTTACAGGTTCCCTTGGTTCAGAATCACTGGCTTAAGCTGAAGTAGGTTGTTCTGGATGGGTGTCCTCTTGGAACCTATTCCATTTTATTTATTTATTTATTAATATTTTTTTTCATTTATTTATTAATTAAGACACACTATTGATTTTATATTGCACGCAATGAATCATCCTAGACACCTTGGGTGGCGGTATACTGAGAATGTATCTCACACCCTTCTTGGGCCACCTTTGGTACCCAAGAAGAATTTATGGTTGTAGGTAAAGAAAAAGTAATGTAGCCAGCTTTCAATGATTTATTGAATTTTCTAGGATAGAGTTTGGGGTAGAGGACCAATCCTATTATCCAGATGCTAGTTGTATCGGTTTTTCCCTTTTTGTGTATTTTCTTACCATATAGTATATGACTATATCCCCTAACCATTTCATAGTATTTTTTGTATAACATTACCATGATCATAAAAATGTATCTTTTATTATTCAGTTTCCACTTATAGTTTACTTTTCTTGCATGATTTATTATAATGGTTCCGCTTTTTTCTTCTAGTTATTACTACTTCTTCCATTTATTATATTATTTTAAAATTATATATATATATATATATCCATCATTTAATTACAATTTGATCAATAAGGGAATAATATCCCCACAAACACAACCTAGTCCCTCACTGCTAGTCAGTAGCATCTGACATTCGAGGAGGCACACTTGAGGTCTTGTGGCCACTGTCTTGGGTCCCAACTAAATGGAACCCAGGGAGGGAAGCTATAAAGTTGTATCCAAGATTTTATTTTTCTTTTGTATTACTATTTGGGTTTATATAAGAGACTAGGATATTGGAATTTGTTTTTGAGCCTATTACTGGGAGTAGCTAACCCACGTACAGGGGCAACCCAAATTACCAGGGATGGGTAAATGCTATTATTTCTTACACCATTACCATTTCATGGATTTTACCATTTTGTGACTCACTTTATTTATGTTATAATTAATTTTTATGTTATTAAAGTGGTATTTTTATCCTTGGACTAATGACATGAGGGTATATTATAAGCATGTATCATACTAGGCACCATAGGAATTAAAATGTCATGAATTATTCCATTTCATATTTACCTTTCAGCGTGCATTATATATTTTTCATTTGATTATTGTATGTTCCTTGTTTATTATGCCTTATAGTGATTTTATTGTTCTATATAGAAATGTTATAATATTTTTTGTAGAACTCAAAAAACAAAATTGGCACTTAAAGTATCTGTCTTAACCTAACAGTGTTTCCCTATATAGGTTTAAACAGATACCTTAAGCAACCAGTTGTGGCATATCGATCCATGGGCCATCAGTTTCATGGGATAAAACATGTTATGGTTAGGACTAAGTGGGAACCACATTTCAATTTATAAGTTGTATGTGACCTTATAAATTGGAAGTGGGGATCCATATAATCCAACCATTTAAAGAGAATTAAATAATAAATGAATTAAAATGTATACAACCTTTAGAATGAAATGAATCCCCTCATATGTGTAATACAAGACCCTAACCCGACATTAGTAGTGGGCGGTAGTTCATGTCTCCTATGATCCTTTCATGACTCGTTCTGATCTCCTTGACCTAGTTCCTAGAGAAGGATAAGGGTTGTAACATGTTGTCGAAATGTATTATACCTGTCCTTTATTTACCACTTTTCTTATCTGTCATAAATCCTATCTAAGGTATACTCTTGGAAATTATAGAGCTATGACATTGCGAAGACCTCGTGTTGTATACTAGAAGAGTGGCGATGAGCATACTCCTGAGGTGGTGGGCCCTAATCCACCCATGATGCCTCATGTAGTGTCACCTAAGGCACATCCTTTAGATATTCCATTGGGTGATGATGCTGAGTTCCATGATATATTCTTTTAGTTATTTCATACCATTCAGGATGTTGCCCGACCTACCCCTTCTATGGAAGATTTGACACATGAGTTCAAATAGAAGCATCCTCCCACCTTCTCAGGGGATGGAAGACCTAAGGCTACAGAATCATGGCTAGAGTCCATGCAGTCCATCTTAGATCACATCGAGACATTTGAGAGTTTATTCCCCTTCAACAATGTGACATTTTAGTGATGGAATACACAACTTTCTTCACTAAATTATAGTGTTTCACATCAACCTTGATCAGTGAAGAGATGACTATTTTGAGGTGATTTGAGGTTGGGATTTTATAGTCCATCCACTCATAGGTGAATTTATTTAAGATGACCACCATTTCAGAGATAATGAACCAGAATCTCATCACTGAGTAGAACCAAAGAGAATTAGGCGACGTTAAATAGGAAAATTTAGATTCCAGGGAGAGTAGTGGGTTATCTAGTGGTGGAAAGTGTTTCTTAGAGGATACACATGAGGGATGGTAATAACCAGGTGGAATGAACTGCCAAAAATGTGGTGTGTCACCAATATGACAAGTAAGGCCATAAAAATCCCTATTGTACGAGGAACCCGATCGAGTTCCAGGCTTTCAGTATTATGGGTTACCTCCATCATTTTTTTCCAATCCTTTCCACCAATTAGAAGTGAGAGGGGATCTGTTATATCACTGCCTTCAAGTGAAGGATCATTGAATCCTCTTAAAGTAGAAATCTAGTATTCAACTAGCTAATTAGGTTGAGAAAGAGTTCATGGATGAGGTACTAAGGGATCAAAGTTTTAGTGATAACAGAGTGATCCTACTCAGGTTACTCAGGAAGCATCTCATGGCCATGGTTCATGACACATTAATGCAGTGAATCCTATACCATATGAGTAGATTCCAGGTCCATCTATAGTTATAAGAACTATCCTGGTATCCCCAACTCTAGATTAATCCCTTTTTAATAAAAGTTCATCACACTATTTTCTATTTGCTACACCTATGGGAAGCCTAGTCCTTATGATAGAATACTATAGTAGCGTTATGACTATTAACATGCCTTTAGGAGTTTTAGAAGAGGGTATACAACAATGAAAGGAGTTCCCCCTTAAGATAAGTGGGTACTATTTTCTATAGAGTTTCTTCTTCCTCTAGATTATGAGCTTCGACGTCATTATCAATATTGACTTTCTTATGCCTTATCGAGCCTAGGTGGATTGATATTGACATTGGGTATCTTTAAAATCACCTAAGGGAATCATTTATATCCATAAGGGTGAATTGGATCTCTAGTCCATTCAAGCTGGACTCAAGAGTCTAGGATAGGAGGAGTAGCAACCCAGATAGCCAGTCTCTTTATGAGTGATCAGGAAATGCAAATTATGGAATTACCTCCTGCGCTAGATAGTTTTAGGGACGTCTTCCCTAATGATTTATCTGAATTACCGCCTGTGAGAGATATTGAGTTCACCATTAATCTTGTTCTAGGTGCGACACTTGTGTCCATTACTCCTTAAATGATGACACTTATAGAGCTCTAGGAAATTAAGAAGCAACTTGAATACCTAGAGGCTAAGGGTTTTATCCAACCCAACACATCTCCATGGAGTTCACTGATCCTTTTTTTAAGAGATGGATGGTACCATTAGATTGTGTGTACATTAACACTGAATGAAACAAATTATGATAAAGAATAGGTATCCACTTCCTCATATAGACAACCTCTTCGAATAGCTCTAAGGAGCGACCGTTTTCTCCAAGATCTATTTGAGTTCGGGATACCATCAAGTGTGAGTGAGGCAATCAGACATAATATGTACAGTGTTACAGAGTAGTATGATCTATAAAAGTATTTGGTTATGTTTTTCAGTTTGAAGAACACAAATATATTATCATTTCTCTGATGTATAAGGTTTTACACCCATATATTGATTCCTTTATGGTTGTATTTTCATATGACATATTAGTGTACTCCCACACTAGACATGACCATGCCACCCATCTTGAGATCATACTAAGTACACTAAGAGAGAACTGGATATATGCGAATCTTAGTAAATGACACTTTTGGATCAATAAGGTTCAATTATTGGGTCATATAATATCTAAGGTAGGTGTATCAATTGACCTAGAGAAGGTGAGTTTTGTGGCTTCCTAGTAGTATCTCAAGAACATATTTGATATATGCATCTTCTTTGGGATAAATAGATATTACTGATGATTAATATAGTATTACTCATGCCTCAAAGTGCTGATTATAATATTAACCAAGAAGGGTGTGTAATTAAACTACACTTAAGCTTGTAAGATATATTTTTAGAAATTAAAGGGGTGACTCACTTTATCCCCAATCCCAATTCTTTATAATCCATGAAGAAGCTAAATGGTTTAATAAAACAGTTTAGGTATTGAGATAGGAGCAGTTTTGATGAAGGGTGATTAGGTTGTAGTGCATGGGTATCTCTAAATAAGTCCGCATGAGCAGAACTATCCTACACATGACCTCGAGCTAGTATCCATGGTTCACACTCTACGTTGTTGGAGGTACTAATTATTGGGTGAGTGGTTCATTTCTTACAAAAATCATAAAAGTATCAAATACATCTCCACCCTGTGAGACTTGAATATGAGGAAACATAGGTAGGTGGAATACATGAAAAATTTAGAATTTGTTCTTGCTTACAAACACGAAAATGGAAATA
Organism: Viscum album; assembly: GCA_963277665.1. NCBI lineage: Eukaryota > Viridiplantae > Streptophyta > Magnoliopsida > Santalales > Viscaceae > Viscum > Viscum album. Next base: position 2,616,728 of record OY728122.1, on the reverse strand, counting down.
CCATAGCTGATGCATTGATCTGGAATACTCAGACACTACCTGTAAAGGAAGCCAATTGTGAGTGGAAGTTGATGGATCTATTATTTGAGATGAATCTTGAGGTTTATGAACAAAATGAGAAACCTGTCTTGGAAGCTCTATTAGTGACATCCTTCCTTCTAGAGAAAGTTTAGATGAGGAAATTATCTAATTTTGAGGGAATCATTTTGAGAGAGTGTGTTACATGAGAGAACCCACATCTTGGTTGGTTTGTTGATAGAGGTGAAACTCTAATCTTTTATAGCTGTGTATGGGTGACTTTAGATATACAAGAAGATATGATGATAGAATCACATGCCTATATATGGGTAGCTTATCCTAGTCTTACTAAGATGTAAAGAGATATCCATTATTAGTATTTGTGGCCAGGTATGAAGAGGTATATTTAAAGCTTAATTAATAGGTGATCCACCTATCAATAGGTAAAGGTAGAGCACCAAAAACCTATTATAATTTTATAGGATCTATCCATTCTTTAATAGAAATCAAATGATGTCACCATGGATTTTGTGATAGGTTTTCCAAGATCCCCTTGTGGTAATGATGTAGTATTGGTGATCGTAAGAAGTCTGACCAAGGTTTCACACTTCCTACCAATCCAGGAGACCTTATCTATTGATGAGATAGGAGGGATCTATATCCGAGAGATAGTGTGATTTCATGGTGTTCCCTATTCTATCATTTTGGACCGAGATTCCCACTTAACATCATGGTTCTATCAAGGGTTGAAAAAGGCACTAGGTTCATAGGTGATCCTGAGTACAACATATCACCCTCAGATTGAAGGACAATCCAAGAAGATGATATGGGTATTGGAGGATATAATTTGAGCCTACATTATTTACTTTTTCTGTTCATGGGAAAATCATACTCCTTTAGTTGATTTTTTTCTACAAAAAACCTTATGTAAAGTATTTAGATGGATATGTATGAGGCCATTTATGGTAGTCCATTACATTCATCTCTATGCTGGATAGAGGTAGGTGATGCATCTCTACTGGGCCATCATCTCTTTAATGAGACTCAGAGAAAGTATAGCTAATTTAGAAGTGTATAGATATCGCTCAGTCTAGAAAAAATTCTTATACTGATCATCGTTGTTGACCTATGGAGTTTTAGGTGGGAAATTAGGTCTTTCTACGTGTATCACCTGGACTGGGTCAGAGAAAAACCAAGAGATAGTGAAATTTATCACCATGATATGTTGAGACTTTCAAGATAGTGGAGAGTGTCAGGTCGATAGCCTATCGATTACAGTTACCTCAAAGGTACCATTTCATGCATGATGTATTCCATGTATCTCAAATTCATTGGTATCATGATGATGCATCTCATTCATTTGACAGTGACAATATTGATCTAGAGGTTGATTCATCCTTTGAGGAGAATTTAGTTTATATCGTTGATTAGAGCATAAAGGATCTTCGAGTTAGGTTAGTTCCTCTGGTTAAGGTTCTATGGTAGTACACATGCTTGTAGGATGAGACCTAGGAGTGGGAGGCTGATGTACATGCATGGTGGTAAGAGATTTTCTCTAAAGATGTTCTACCACCCTCAGAAGGGAAACTCAAGGATGAGTTGTCTTAATGAAGGGAGATTGTAACGTCCCAGATTTTTACAAAGTACATACCATTATTTTTCAGTTTAAATTCTTTTTTTTGGTCTTAATTTTGATGCCTAATAAAGTTAATTAGGTCTCAAGTGTCTCTAGGGATTGTTTTGGAGCCCTGAAATGAGAAGAGGTAAACTGGGCCACATCGTTAGTAGAAACTGTGTAAACTAGCCAACAAAATTTCCCTAAACCATGAAGCTATAGATAATGGGGACCTAGGGGTTGCATAGTTTTTCTACAACCATTCGACCCAAGGAACATGACTATGTGATCCATCTTCAGTTTTTGACAATGATTTTTTTTCATGGTTATAAAACCTGTTAACCTAACCATGTGGGGTTCCCCTTTGAAGTAGATCATGGCACATAGTTTTCCATCTATGTGGACAAACCACACACCCCTATGTTTGTGGGTGAATTTACTTTTTTCCCCATATTTAATGATTTAAACCCCTTTTCTTTCTTTTCTCTCCTCCTCTAAAATTTTCTTATTCTCCTCCCATGTGTTGATCTCTCCTCCCTCTCAACCTAGGGATCGAGCCACCTCCTCTATAAAGACTCCATTTATCTCACCATCAGATCCATTAAGAAGCTAGAAGTGAGATATTTTATCCTCTCCCTTCTATTTCAAGTTATTAATCCCATCTATCACGGTATCTCCATGTAAGACCATTTCCCTAAATTTCCGGTCATTTGATGGTTTCTTTGATTTATTCAAACCTATCCTGAATCAGGGGTCAATGCTGGATGAAGGAATCTCTATGAGGCCGAGGTACATGGTATAAGATCTTTCCCCTCTATTCGTTGCATTATATAAAATGTGCCATTATTCCACGAGCTAGACCTTCCAACATCACCTCTAATTTGTTGAATTAAATTAAATGGAAATCCTTGTGGTTCCTTTTTCAACTTGATTTATTGGCCAGTCAACCCCTTATGTTGATCACCTTGACCTATGTCATCTAAATGGGTGTTCTCATCCTTCAAGGAATAATTTCCTATTAAACTTAGTTGGTTAAAATATCTATAGGGTGTTTCCTATTGATTTATGCATTGGGATAATTAATCAAGTTTATTTTTATGTTGATCTAGGAGTTAGGTAACTTTTTACAACATTACATAAATGGTTTTCTTAACTAAATACCATGAAAACCTTATTAAAACATGTTATAAATGAAGTTTCCAAAGGGTTAGGCCATATTCATTATTCCTTATCATATATATAGTTTTCTTAATGAAAATGGAATGAAATATATTCCCACTAAGATATAAAGGTTTGATCTAAGGAAATGGTCCCTCTTTCTAGACATGTTTGATATGTATGGATTGTTTAACTACATTCACCTTAGTTCAAAGGTTGATATAATGGGTTCTGAATTAAGGAACCCTTGGACAAACTCTTATGACTTCTTGATAGAATTGTTAATGATATGTAAACATGTCAGGGGTGACACCAACTATGTTAGGGATGGGCTCACCGAACATTTATTCTTTTACCACTAAATGAGTGACACTGGTTCCCTAGGGGAGACCCCTTGGATAGGATCAATGGAATGATGGTTGTACTATGCCATGATAGAGACATGAGCCCCTGCGTATGATACCAAGTACAGAATCAGAGTTCAATCTATGGTACCTTCACACTATGCCTAGAGTGACACTTGTGAATTCATTCTTGGGTCACCTTAGATGGAATCCTTGGGAATTGGACTCATATAAAGCCCCATAGAAATTCATGATATTCTCTTAGAAATTCCAAGAACATGCTCAGAGTGACTCTCTATATTTCATAATGAGGTTTTTAATTGAATTAAAAAGATAAATTAATGTTTTAAAATGAGAAATGATCATTTGGTTTTGGAAACATAGGGACATGTCCTCCAACACCAATCACATGCTTGGGGATAGTTCACCATCACACATATTACCCCTCTCACTTTATATTTGCAGGTTCCCTTGGTTCAGATTCACCAACATAGGTCAAAGAAGGTAGTTTCGGATGGGTGTTTTCTTGGAACCCGGTCTAGTTTATTTATTTATTTATTACTCTATTCTCATTTATTAATTAATTAAGGAAAAATGTTCATTTTATATTGTAAGGAATGGATAGACACCGTGGGTGTAAGTCTATTGAGATTGTATCTCGCACCCTAATTAGTCCACCTTTGGTACCCAATAAGACTTTATAGTTGCAAGTATAGACAAAGGGAATCATCTAGCTTCCAATTCTTGATTGACTATTCCTAGATAGAGTTTAGGTAAGAGGACTGAGCCTATTCTTGAGATGCTAGTTGTAGTAGTTTTTGGACTTTTTGTGTATTTTTTTATCATGTAGTATATGACCATATCCCCTAACCCTTACATACTCATTTTTTATAACATTACCATGATAATCATATTGCATCTTTTATTATTCATCTATTTATTTTTGTTTACTTAGCTTGCATATTTTATTATAATGATCTCGCTGCTATATTCTAGTTATTACTGCTTCCTCCATTTATTATATTATTATAAAATTATATATATATATATATATATATATATAAATATTTCTATATTGCTCTCTGTTCAATCAGGGATTAGTATCCCCAAGGACACACCATAGACCCTCTCTTCAAGTAAAAAACCTTTAGAATTTGGGGAGGCACACTTGACTTCTTGTGGCCACCATATTGGGGCCTAGATTAATGGCACCAAGTGTGGGATTCTACACAAACCCATTCTAGAAAATACCCAATTTACTTTAAATACCATTCCAATAAAATACTATTTTTAAAAATAACATTTTAAAAAGGAAATAAACTTTAGTTAAAATATGAAATTAAAACCTCTAAATAATACATAAATAGGGTCACTAACACTCATTGGACTAAGGAACCACCATCAAACCATTTGGAAAGCTACATAGTTCCTGTTGACTATTAGGATGATGTGACCCCTCCTAGATTTATGGTGTAATAACACAATTCAGAAAGCATACATACAATAATAATAATGATGGAATGAGAACAAAAAATCACTATGAGAATAAGAGACTTATTAAAGTCAATTTCACCTACCTTATTCATAGAGTTAGTCCCTTTTAAGGCAGATCAGTGAATCTCTCCCTGTAATTTCCAAATCCAATTGAACTTTACCATACCATAAGAGATCCTAACTCATTCTATATAGTTTAAATAAATAAATTATAATAAATTATAATTAACTTTAATCACATTTAATTGCTCATAAAATTTTTTTATTAATTTTTTTTATTTAAATCAACAAGGAACACCTACTTAAAAACTTACTTGATAACATCATCACACTAAAATGGTGACCAACCACTTTCCAATATCCATCTACATGATCCCGACATAATTCCAAGAAAAATAACAAAAAATCAATATCAAATCAAAAAGTAATTTAATTTAATTTAATCCAAATCCTTAATTTAATCAGTCACACAATGTTTCTCAAGGATAACCTTGATTAGTGGCTTTATTACATGATCTTAGGACCTCCTCTATAATCTGAACATGAAAACCCTAATAAGAGGGATGATTGACACCATCCTCTAGTAGAAATCATCCTAAACCCTTGAATCTCAACCAAATATCACACAAAAAAGAACCCCAAACCATGGGTAATTGAAAGATACAAGAGGGGGGGCCTATAGGATAGGAAAATGTGAGGAGAAGAGAAAATAAGGGTATTGGGTGATTGAAATTAATTTGAGGGAAGATGGTAAAACCACTCCAAAATACACACATGGGAAGGACACTATATCTTTTCCTAAGATATGATGCATGATTAAGAATCCCCCTGAGGATACTGAAATTCTAAGAATCATGATGAGGGGATCCAACCTCACACTATTTTTCATAGGGTACCCCATATTATCACCACTCCATGCACTACGGGCATGGCGCTCCCTGTAGTGCCTCAAAATGGGAACCCTAGATTCCTTATGGTGTAGTGGATTCCATTTTGAATTTCCTAGGCCACCACCATTCCCAGTAAAATATCTAGGAACCTTTATATGATCCAAAAAATCTCAAGTATTAAGGTGAGATGAAAATCGTAGAAAAAATACCAACTTGGGTGGTTCATCGTCGTTGTTTCCCACATGGAAACTCCTTAGCCAAAACTGTCGAGCCACCACCCCAGGGAGAACCATAGTAAGGTGATCCCACACTGTTTAACATATGGTTCCATACTAGGGATCCAATACCTAGTCCACATTATAGGGGTCCCCATTATCTATCCAAAACACCAAACTAGGTCCCACTATGACATGGACATGGGTATTTTTTCTTTCCCAGAAAACACCCCAAGCACTTCACCTAGACACCATAATGACACACACTCGAGCACTTGATGCAATCTCCAAGCCCCAAAACAAGTCTAAAAACATATAATAGAGATGTTATAAACCACAAGATCTTACCCAAGTCTTGGTTCTCAAACATTCCTTGCTCAAAAATACAAAAATTCAAATTCCCTTATAATTTCGTAACCTAAAAAATGAACCAGGGGTTTATAATCTCCCATCATAGCAATTATCATTCCTCAAGAATCCCAAGTGGTCCTTAACCATGAATCATGACCTCTCATGATTGTTAATTCATTCTCAAAACACCATGTTTACTCTTTAAATACAGAATTTTATTCCATTGTACAAATCCAATCAGTACACCTAGATATACCGAATTTCCTCCAAAATATTGTTCTTGCCCTCAAACCACCTCAAAAACATCCAAAAAAATGCTTCTAAAGTAGTTTCCGCCCCAACAAATCCATTTCTTCAAGATCCTTAGTCAGACCTCTTTAGGTTGACTTATCCTAAGAAAAAACTTGACTTTATCCACTGACATCACTATAGCACCATACCCATATTCCCAAAGATAGGTCTAATCACTCACCAGCCTCTAGTTATCATCACCACTATCCACCAACCAGTTTTTCCATGCCCATGAACCTTCTAAAATAAGGGTCATATATCCCCAACCAATAAGATACTTCCCACTATGAAGTATCCTCATCATCTCCCCACTAAAATGAAACACTTGATCTCTAGAACCCATTCCCTTTCCATTATTGAGTGTACCAACTAGGCATTATCAACCCAATAATTCTTGAATGCAAACAAAAAACACCACTCACCAAGTTCTAAGATGATTATTAACCACACTCATTGATTTCAAAACATTTAATTGTCAAAAAGCTATTTGTACTAAGATTATGGTGTTTCTTACCATAAGAATCCACTAAATGATGCTGATTCTTATGAATGGTACTCCCCACTATAGGAATTTCCTATAGAAAACACACTAAGTATCCCAATACATGAATCATAAAATCAAGAATCAAGGGATCCAATCCATGAACCCTCTAACTTGAATCTAGATACTCAAGCCCAATTAAATCATCTGACTAATACAAATGAAACACACAACTCTTTGGAAACAATTACGACATGCCCACCAAACACATGAATCAATCACTCAGGTCACTACTGGTCAACTACTATAAATCCAAAAATTTGGCCTACACAAGAACTGAATTCTTGTTACACACAACACCAAAAAATTCAAATAATCATTCCCACCACAATTAGTGGTTTCAAAATAGTATTGAACACAATATAAATACCTAATTCAAGCATCCAAATTACACTCATACAAACAAAAAATTTAGTAAAATGTGGTTTACATAGGCCCTAGTTGATTATTTTAAATCAAATACACTCCAAAACTTGCTAATGTTTTAAAAAAACCTATTAGAATCTAAGGTTTATTTCACCAAAAAACAAAATCCCAAAACCCCTAACCAAGTTAGTATCTTCCCTGAAAACCATTCTTATTTTTAAAATCTATTTCAAATCTAATTCCAATACCCATTTTAAATAAAATTTCTCAAAAATAAAAAATTATTATCATTTCAAAATCACCGACCCATGAGATATTTCAAGAAAACCCAATTTTAAAAAATAGTTTTATACACACCCCATTCCACCACATGAGTTTTCTTTTACAAACCACATTTTTCTCAAAAATAAACTATCCTAAAATTTATTGCATTATAGTGACCAAGAAATCACAATCACAATCAATAATTAATAAAAAATCCTCTCAAATCTATGTTAATATAATAATACCTTATAATATATTCAGTTAAAAAATGATTATATTATATATTAATTTAATTAATGATAAATTTTAAAGAGGTAATATGTTAGGAATCACCACCCATATGCATATGTTTAATGCCCTAAGCATTCCACTATCATGATGCATCTTGAATGATACTAATGAATCATACTGAGTCTCATCCATACCACACTAGTATTATCAATCCAATACAACTCTTTAATAATCCTAAAGTTATTAGTTCCAACACTAGACATCCCTTGGAAACGTGGGTTTTAACTGATGTCATGATGGCTAGGCATGCGCTCGGTCTACCTCCCAATTTTTAAAAACCTAACTCCACCTCTAACTACAATATCCCATCCCAAATTATGCTTTTATACAAATTTTAAATACCCAGACTTGGAATTCCTTAATGAACCTGATTGGGGGTCACTAAGAGACCTAAATTAGGACTCCCCATATGTTAGAGTCTTAAAACTAGTGGGGGGAGCCTAAGATAGTTATAGGAAGAATTTTCCATCAAATACAATTTTTGAGGGAAATGGAAAAATATATTGAAAATTTGGTATGACCTTTCTGTATACTGGTCATCCCAAAAACCTATAAACATAATACAAAGAGCCCTATGGCCCCCCAAAATTTAGAATAGAAAGCATAAAATCTATCTATATGATGTAACAATCCATTATTGAGTCACAATATGTAAACATTGAATAAAAGGAATCATATATAATAAATGACACGCTAACCAATACTCGATAAACAATAACTAAAAATAAACTAACCCTAGGTCCAACTTACATAATATAACCTTCCAAATCCTTGGACTGCATGACATGATAACTGAACCATGTGTCTAGCTCCAAGAGATACCTGTACCCTGATATAAAAATGGAAGTTTTACCCATGTATATTGAAACCCATTCCATGTAAACATGCAGGGGATGGGTCCAACAACCTATTAGGAATTCCCAATGGATCGATAATACTGAGTGTTATTTTGATGAAGTGGATGTGAATACAATACAATATATATATATATATATATATATATATATATAAATATTGAATTCATGCTCATGGAAAACACATAATAAAAAACATAACATGTAATGCACATCAAATATACAGGTTGGGTTATCAAATGTTAGGTGGACCACCTTGAACACCAATCTTACTATCTTTTTTTCAACATAGAAGTGTCTTTGAACATGTCATACCAATCGCTCAGGGGAAAAAAATTACTACACTGAAGAAAATATATGAATATCAAACCTACTTAAATTATTTATAGGGTATCTATGAGTGTGTGGAATACCATACCATCCAGTATTATGCTAAAGGATAATTACTCGGAGAGACTCCTAGAATATCTAGTAGTCATACATATAACTGATTCTAAAGGTAAAGTACAAGGAAATCATAAAGACCTGAAGGATAAATCTTAATGTCCTAATCATTACATATAGTCCTGAAATATGAATTCAAGGTGATATTACAAGGCATTCATATAAACCCATATTCTAATTCCAAAGTACAATTCAAATGAAATCCTAAAGTAGTAGTCTCAATAGCTGATTCCTAAGAGAAATTTATAGGTAATAAAATAGTCATTGGGTGAATTATCTCTCGCTGAAATAATATCAAAATATAATAGTATCAATAGATAAACCTTAGGATATTGTTCTTAGGAATTCCATATTAGTAAACTGAGAGGGTAGTGTGTGTAAGATCCCTTGATTCAGAGAGGTACTTACTTGTTAATTTTTTTATTTTAAATACATTTAATATGGTTAATAATTTTTTTATGAGTGTAAGAGGATTCTTTTGGGTTTTATAGGGATTTGGGACATGAATGAAAGGATAAATTGACCATCCAATGCATGTTTCACAGTTGGTGCATGATTAGTAGTAACCATGTGCCCTAACTATTCATGCTTAGAGAAGGGTTAATGGTTTGAAAAAAATGTGAATGGGGGAAGGAAAAACCATGTAGGATTTGGCAGAGCTGTCCCCCATGGTCTGTGCATGGTTTTCCAAACCGTACGGGATCCCCAGGTAACTGTGCAGCCTAAACCTATATTTTATAGAGGGCAACGCATGGTTGGCACATAGTTTGGACAACCGTGCAACCAAACCATGTTCCCCTATAAAATTTGGAATTTAACACCTTTCCCTCTCAGACATTAAATGTTATAACTCAATATTTATCTAATTTATTCCTCCTACAAACCTAGTGAAGAACCAAAATTCTTAAGACTTCCCAAGGATTAATCTTATTCATTTTTAAGAAGTTTGGAGAACCATTGGTTGTGAATGGAAGCTCTGGGTGGGTCTAATGATACTCTTCTTTATCTTTTTAAGATTAGGGATTTTTTAGTTTCTCATATTCTTATGAATCCCTAAAACACTATTTTTACAACTGATCTTTGGTTGGGGATTTTAAGGGTCTTGAAATCCAAGTCAAAGGCCAAGGTTATGTGATAATTTATCTTTGGAATCAAGTTAGGTGGTTGAAAAGTTATATCCCATAGTAATGTTGGTTATTTAAGTGTATGTGGTTGTGATTTTTAGTTTTTGTGTTACCCACTTGGATATACTTTGTAGAAATGATAAATTAAATGGTAAATGTTTAATTAAAACCCTCATGATCCTTGTGGGATTCATTGAGGTTGTTTTAGACAGGTTAAGAGATACCCAAGGGCTGTGACTCTTATCAAACATGTAAATTGGAATGTTAAGTGTAGAATTAAATTATTATGACATAAATCCCATAGTAAATTTATCAACATGTTAGCTAGGGTATGAAATGAAACTCATGGTAGTTGTGTATAGATATTGTCATGGAATTAGGTGTGGTTTTGAATAATGTGAAACAATTAAATGAATTAATTTGAATATGTTAAATGAATTAATTGTGTTAGTTTAAATGATAAAATGAGTTAATTCATGTAAATGAGAATGTATAAATGAGTTAACGCATGAAGTGGAGTACTATAATGAAAGAATTATGATTTGTGAATGTTATGTGCATTGAATGACTATTATTGATTGGAATGGTTTATGAGATGAATGGTAAATAAAGTATGTGCATATGGATTTTTGGGTTGTGGGGTATTGACTTAAGGTTCTATTCCCATGGATCAAGTTTGATTAAGGTTGTAAACCCCACCCATAGAATGAATGAGTTAGAGAGTCGGGATGAGGCTCTATTCCCCTAATAGTTGCATTAGTTGAGACTACATGGACTATGGATCCAAGGTAAGTGTGATGTAATTGTTGTGAAATGTTTTCCCTAATGAGATATGGAACTTTACTTATCACCTTATGCATAGTAGTTGACCAACTTAGGACATTGTGTTATAGATGAACTACCTAACCCATGGATTAAATGATGTAAATGAATTAAGTAAACATGTTTAACTAATGGAACCTTGTTTATCATTTTCTATCTCATTAATATTTTAGAACTTTCATAAACTATCTATTTAGATTGGATATTTTGTAGACATCATTGGTAGTGGCCTACTGAGTTTTAATCACACCTTGATTAGGCTTCCATTGGGAACCTAAGAATATTTAATAGTTGTAGGTACAGACAAGGGAAAAGGCCTTATACTAGAGGGTTGACCTGGGCGTGGGACATGCTAAAATGATGGAACTATACTTGGTGTTGAGATTTTTTTTGGGGATTACTCAGTTTTTCTTTTTTTCAGGTTTCCTTACATTTGGAATTGTATGACATGGAATGACATATTAATTGTTTGGTTGTGGGATTGTACCCAGTTCTGGGGAATGTTTGTTAATTCATTGTTATCATTGATTGATTTTTATTATTGGTTATAGCTTATTTTTTGAATTTGACTAATTTGGATTACTCTAAAAATGAGGGTATAGTATCCCCATGTGATCTATTTGACCCTTTCCATTGGTCGATAGCTTATGAAATACGGTGACGCGTGCCTGAGGTCATGTGGAGACCCAAATCGCGGCACCAATTTAATGGAGTTTGGGTTGGGGACATTATAAAGTGGTATCAGACTAGTTATTTTCCATGATCTTATTATTTGGGGATGGTATATAGAATATTAGTATGCGTCAGGTCTTGGCAATGAGCTCATTCTTGGGAATATCTAACCCATGTATGGGGGAAAACCCAAGTTCCCAAAGTGGGATTATTGTTCTTGATGTGTTTTGTTATAGTTGAATGATATTTCACCATTAGGTGATGAAATTATTGTGTGATGTGAATATTTTATTATATTTTTCTCATGGAAGAAGTGGTATGAAGTTTTGAATTCCTGCATCATTCTAGGAACCTAGGGATATAGGTGGAATACATCATGGTAAGCACACACTGGGAGGTTGTGTGGGACATAAAGGAAATAATTCACTTTAATTTCATTGAAAATTAGAAAGAAGTGGTGTCTAATAAAGATGATTAAAATGGGTAAACAAAATGAATATGAATGATTTGTTAGAGAATAGTGTATAATGGAAATTAATAAATGAGTTAAAAATTTAGTGGTAATAATTTGTAAAAATGGAAAAGTGTCTAAAAGAGAAAGTTTTGTATTATGAAAGTGTGAACTATTGAAAAGAAAGTGATTAAAAGGGGTTTAAAGATGTGTCATTTGGTTTTACCTATGTTAACCATGACTCACAGTAGGGAAGTTTTGGGGGTAGTGATAGAGGTGTGGTGAAATCTATTGGGATGGTGTATGCAGAATTGGTTGTTGATGGATAATGGAGAGCCTTATTTTGTGAAAACTATAGATTTTTTTGTTATTTTTTATGAGATGTGTGTTTGAAATTTTAAGAATATGTCACCATGACGTAGTGTTCCAGTTGAGAAAAAAGAGGATATCACTGAGAATGATCCTCCAAAATTGGTGCAAGAAAACCCAGTGGTCCAAGGTAACATGGAAGAGGATAAGTTTTGTGAGAAATTAGATCATTTTATAAATATGATGGAATGGGACCCAGGGTGGGTTGTGCTAAGTATGTTTGAGATGACTAGGGAGTTTCACCTGTAACACCCTTTGACTTTTAGTAGAGAGGGTGGACTTGAGGAAACTGAGTTCTGGATAGAGTACATCTAGATGATCTTAGATCACTTAGAGGGTCCTCTTGAGAATATATTCTTCTTGATATGAGAGTAAAGTTGGTGGCTTACATGTTGTGAGGTCAGCCAAAGCATTGTTGGGATATCTTGGTTTAGGATGAACATGCAGAGGGAATTTTGTAGAAGGGTTTCCAAGAGATTTTTCTGGAACATTTCTATCTAGATACTTTGAGGTAGCAGAAGGAAGTGGAGTTTATGAGTTTGAATTAGGGGACTATGATAGTGATGGATCATGTTGGCTATATCAATTAATTTTAATACTTTGTCCCGACATTGGTATGGGATGAGGAAGCTATGGAGAGATGCTTCCAGGATGGAATTATACATGAGATCAAATACCAAGTGAATATATTCCTCTTAAAGTGGTTTTATGTAGTGGTGGATGAAACCCTTATTTTATAAGGTAATATCAAGGTGGATTTGGGTGGTGGACATGTGACTCTAGTTAGGTGATCCGGTGGTGCGACTTTTGATAGTAGGAAGCTATTTTTTGAGAGTTTCCACCAGGGCGGTGGTGGAAAAATTATTATAAAATTGAATCATCATCTCAAGTTAGTGATAGAGTTTTATGCTATTAGTGTGATAAGTTGGGAAACATGTGGGGTTAGTACCCCCGACCCCTAGTTGAGTACTGAGCATATGGAAGGTTGGTGAATGTGCAAAGGCTCTATAGAAGTTATCAATAGTTGGGTGATAATAGGGGACCTAGACCAGTACAGAGTGTAGGAAGGGGGTCAGTTACCCTATATCTAGCTGGCAGTTAGTGTTCTATTAGCTACACTATTCGGGGCTGTGGATGTGGTGCTCTAGGATAGGGTAATCCTAATATGTAGAGTAGTTCAGTTCTAGGTACTAAAACTAGAGCCCATGGAATAGAGAAAGGCCAACTTCATGTTGTAAAACCTACACCTGGAGGAGGTGTGGTTGGACCATCAATAGTTTTTGGTATGATTCTTGTAGATTCCAAGCTTGTTAGTGCTTTATTTGATACATGTGCCTCAAATTATTTTATATCTACCAATTTTTTGAGTCTGTTGGGATTATAGGTGGGATTTATATACAAGGTTATGTACATTGATACACTATTGGGTGTTTGAGCAGAAGATACCAATAAATTTAAGGAGTGTTCCATTGAGGTTGGTGGGTATCATTTTCTATGGGACTTGTTTATATTTGAAAGGTTGAGACTGGAACTGATGTTGGGGATGGATTTTCTAGTAATGTACTAGTGACTATTACCACCATATGGTGACATTTACATCTCATAAGGGGGACACTTATGTTCATTTTGGGGAGTGAAATATCTGAGCAGGCCGTGCAGGGCCAGTCTGTCAGCAGTTGGGAGAACTCACAACCCAAGTGGCATGTCTTATTCTTGATGATAGGGGAGTATAGAAGCTTTTATTTCCTCATATAGGGGATTAGTTTTAGGATGTATTTCATGAATACTTTATAGGGTTTCCACCCTACATATAGGTTGTGTTTAAGATAGTGTTTCTGTTAGGATTAGAACTGATTTTTATTCCGCCGTATAGAATGGTACCAGAAGAACTCTAGTAACTAAAAACTCAGTTGGAGGAACTATAGAATATGGGGTTCATATGTCTGAGTACGTCACCTTAGGGATCTGCACTATTTTTTCCTAGAAGGATAATAGATCTTTAAAGTTTTGGATCTATTATTGGAAGTTAAATCAGATGAAAATTAACAACTGAGACCCAATTCCACAATTTGATGATCTTTTTTAGCCAGATAAGTTGTGATTCAATGTTATATAAGATTGATATGAGATCAGGATGTCATCAGATGAGGTTGAAACATTATGATATACTTCATACTACCTTATGGAGAAGGTATGGGTTGTATGAGTTTATTGTAGCGTCGTTCAGGCTGAAAAATTCACTAACAGTGTTTATGGCCTTTATGAACCGAATCATTCACCCATACCTAGATCAGTTTGTAGTTGTTTTGTAAATGAAATATTAGTGTACTCTAAGACTTGTGATGATCATGATAAACATATTTAAATCATATTTAGTTTACTAAGAGAGCATAGGCTATAATCCAAGCTATCCAGATGTCATTTATAGATTGACAAGGTGCATTTATTATGTCACATAATCTGAGGTAGGTGTGTCAGTGGACCCAAATAAAGTGAATAACATTGTATATTGGGAACAACCAAAGAACATTTTTGATATCCAAAGTTTTCTGGGTTTAGTGGGATATCACTGAAGGTTCATCCAAGATTTATCCCACCTTATAGTACCACTTTAAGGATTAACCAATAAGGTCATCAAGTTTGAGTGGTCTGTGTAATGTGAAAATGCCTTCCAAGATTTAAATAAGAGGCTGAATAATGCACCGGTTTTTGTTCTAATGAACCTGGGTAAGGAGTATTCCTTGTTTTGTGATGCATCCGATTTTGGGATTGTGTAACTATTGATGAAAAATGACCTAGTTGTGGAGTATGGGTCTCAACATTTGAGGCCTCTCTAATGAAATTACCCTACAGATGAGCTTGAATTGTCCACAGTGGTTTAAAAATTATTGTTTTAGTTTCATTACCTATTGGGAGAGAGTTTTATTATTTAAATTGATCATAAGAGCCTTAAGTACATCTTCTCTTAGTGTGATTTGAATCTTAGGCAGTGAAGATGGGTTGAGTACATGCAGTCCTTCAATTTTGAACTAGTATACACACTTGGAAAGGGAAACAATATTGCATATTATTTTAGTCAAAAGACTCAAAATCAAGTGTAATAGGAATCTTGTTCTGAGTATAGGATTATTGAATTGTTTATAAATATGCTTTTGGAGGTGCAAGATAGAAAAGGGAAGATGAACCTTATATCCTTGGATTTGAGTCTACCCTTATGAACTCGATCAAGGAGAGGAAGTATGAGGATCCAAAGTGTTTGGTTTTAAGTTAAATTCTTAATGGTGGGGAGACACCTTCCAATTGGACTATTGGTGATAATGAGATAGATTATGTTCATGGTGGTTTTTTATGCCTACTTGTATGTGGGAAGAGTTGATGCATGGATGAAGAAGGAAGTTACAGGTTTCATGGTGCGATGCTACACCTTCTAGCAGGGGAATTCCGATCATTAGCGGGCAGGTGGTATGTTATATCCATTTCCAATTCCGTAATAGAAATGGGATGATGTGAAGATGTATTTTTTTGTGGATCTTCTGATTAATCCTTATAAGAATGATGTGATCTAGGTAGTTGTGGATTGGTTGTACAAGGTAGCACATTTCTTTCCAATTCGATAAACCTTCACTGTTGATTAGTTGGGAGAGTCGTATGTTTGAGAGATCTTTCAGTTGCATAGGGTGTCAAAAAATATTGTTTCAAATCATGATCCTCATTTAAATTCATAATTCTAGTAGGGGTTACAAAAATAACTTGGAACCCAAGTGTTTTTGAGTATGGATTTCCACCCACAGATAGAAGGACAAACAAAGTGTACTATTCAAATGCTAGAGGATGTGCTGAGGGATTTTGTCCAAGATATTAGTGGATCATGGGAGAATAACTTGGTGCTTTTTGAGTTTACCTATAACAACATTTACTAGGAAATTATTAAGATGAAATCTTACGAGGCACTCTATGGTAGACCATGTAGATCACCATTGTGTTGGATGAAGGCTGGAGAGTCAGAGTTGTTGGGACCAATTCTCATAGAGGAAACATCAAAGTACGTTTAGTTGATTTATAAAAAAATGTATACATACTAAAGTTGGAAGGATTTTTATATGGATCAAATTATTATACCTATGGATTTTATGGTGGGTGATTGTGTGTTTCTTTAAGTGTCGCTAAGGTTGGGTCACCATCATATTCAAGAACAACAGAAGTTGGTGACCAGGTACATGGGAACATTTGGTATAGTGGTGAGGATCAGTACAATGGCATACTGATTAGCTCTTCCACAGTTTTATAGTGGTTTGGATAATGTTTTTCATGCATCAAAACTTTTTCAGTACCACCCTGACCCATATCATGTGATTGATGTTTATTATGTTGAGATTAAGGCATATGCGTTCTTTGAGGAGCGTCCAGTTCATATTTTAGATCACAGATAGAAATTATTTTGGGGAAAGATTGTGCCATTGGATTTAGTTTTATGGAATCATGGTAATGTTTAGGAAGAAACTTGGGATAAGGATATGGATATTTAGGCATAGTGGCTCAATATCTTTTCCTTGGAAGCTCAGTGATGCTTGGAAGTGTGGCTTGAGGATGAGTAGTTATAAGGTGTGGAGGTTGTAATATCCCTCACTTCAGAGAGGTAACTTTTAAGATGGTTAATTAATTTTTTTGAGTGTAAAAGGTGTCTCAGTGGGTTTTCTAGGGTTTGAGACATGAATGGAAGTAGAAAGTGGCCATCCAATGTGTGTTGGATGGTTGGAGAATAGTTAATAGTAGTCATATAACCTAATCGTGCATGCCTAGAGGAGTGGTGTATAGTTTGAACAGACCATGCAAGGGGGAAGGAAAAACTATGCAGGATTGGTCAAATCCATCCCACACGGTCTAAAAATGGTTTTTCAAACCAATAAGGATCCCCAGGTAACCGTGTGGCCCATCCCCCTCTTGTATAGGGGGCGACACATGGTTAGTGCACAGTTTAGACAACCATGTAGCCAAACCGTGCACCCTTTTAAAAGTGATAATTTACCACTTTTTACCTCTCAAAACTTCAATTTTCTAACTTGTTATTTCCCTTAATTCTTCCTCCTACATCCCTAGTGACAAACTGAAACACTCAAGACTTCCCAAGGATTGATCTCCCTCATTTATAATATATTTAGAGTACCCTTGGTTGTAAATAAAATCTATGGGTGAGTCTAACACTCCTCTTATTTCTATTTTTTGGACTAGGGATTGTGTATTTTTTCATATTCTTTAGAAGACCTAAAACCCTATTTTTATAGAGGATATTAGGTTGGGTCTTTGAAGGGTGTTCAAATCCAAGTCAAAGGCCAGAGTTAAGTGAGTGTTCACCTTCAAAATCAATAAAGGTGGGCTACAAGTTATATCCCATAGTCTTATTGGTTATATAAGTTCATGTGGTTGTTATTTTGTGTTGTTGTGTTTCCCACTTGGTTCACGTTGGTGGAAATGATAAATTTAATGGGTAAATGTTTAATCGGACCCCTGATGATCACTGTGGGATGGGTTGAAGTTGTTTTGGATGGGTTAAGGGCTACACAAGGGGTGTGCCACTTCTTGAACATGGAAATTAGAAAGTTAAGTGTATAATTAAATTGTTAAGTCATATAGCCCATAGTAAATGTGTCAACATGTTAGCTTGGGTATGAAATTAAATTCATGGTGTTTGTTTCTAGATGTTGGCATAGAATAAGGGGTGGTTTAGAATAACGTGAAAGGGTTAAATGAATTAATGTGAATATGTTAAATGACTTAAGTGTGGTGGTAGAGATGAGAAAATAAGTTAAGGAATGTAAATGAGAATTTATAATTGAGTTAAGGTAGAAAGTGGAATACTATATTGAAAAAACCTTGATTTGTGAATGTTTTGTGTATTTATTGACTATGATTGATTGAAATAGTTTATGTGATGAATGGTAAATAAATCATGTTAACACGCCTTAATGGTTTTTGGGGTATTAACTTGAGGATATACACCCATGGGTCATGTTGGACTAAGGATCTAAAACATACCATTAGAATGGATGGGTTAGGTAGTTAGACTAAGGATCTATTCCCCTAACATTTTTATTGGTTGAGACTACCTAGAATGAGGCTCCAAGGTAAGTGTGATGTAATTGTTGTGAAATATTTTCCCTAGTAAGATAGAGAACCTAAATTATACCCTTATTCATAGTAGTTTACCATCTTAGGTCATTTTATTATAAATGAATTTTACAACCCATGGATTAAATGATGTAAATTAATTAAGTAAACATGTTTAAATAATGGAACCTGTTTTTTCTTTCGTCTATGTCATTATTCTTTTAGCACTTGCATAAACTATCTATTTAGAAAGGATATTTTATAGACACTATTAGTGGTGGAATACTGAGTTTTACTCACACATTTCTTGGGTCTCTATTGGGTACTAGAGTAGATTTCATGGTTGCAGGTTAGGATAGGGCCAAAGGAACTATGCTAGAGTGTTGACTTGGGAATGGGAGATTCTTGGCTGAGGGAACCAGACATGGTGTCAGGAGCCATTTTGGGGATTCCTTAGTTTTACTTTATTTTTGTGTTTTCCTTACACTTGGAACTATATGAAATGGCATGAAATATTTACTATTTGGTTGTGGTATTGTACCCAATTTTGGAGAATGTTTGGTAATGCATGGTAATCATTGATTTATTGTTACTATTGTTTATAGCTTCCTTTTTTCATTTTACTTTTGTGTATTACTCTGATAATGAGGTTATAGTCTCCCCACATGATCTATTTGACCCTATATATTGGTCAACAACCTCTGGAATATGGGGAGGTGTGCCTGAGGTCATGTGGAGACCCGACTCAGGGCACCAGTTTAGTTGCCTTCAGGTTGGGGATGTTACAGTGTGTCCTTCTGTAATATATCACCATAAAAATATAGTAGGTTGGCCATCGTCTAGAACCCATATAACATAAAAAAGTTCATACATTCAAGTGAGTGATCTAACCTCATCACTATAGTAATATCTGGATCACATTATTGATTCAGGTTCAAAGGTGATACCCACAATCATCACTTCCCATTTTCCATCTACACCTTCTCTATGGTAAATGTAATAATGAGGCACCCACCAGGGTCCCTTAGGTCACACCATAGCATGGAAACCTTAAATGGGTTCCTCGATCACATTTACAACCCTTATCTATAACCCATCATTCTAGTTATAACTTCCCTTATTACTCCCTAGGGTCCCATATACCTATCTCCCCATCTAAGAGGTGAATTGTATCTATGTAGATCAATCCACCACTTTGATACCAGAAGAACCCTCATTATCCATCACAAATAACCATTAATAATAAATAAATCACTCATTCCATCATATTATCACTATAGGTGTTACATAAAAACAATCATAATAGGGTCACATACAAGATACTAATGATTTAGAAAATAGGGAATCATCCACATGAGGTTAAATGGATGAAAAAAATTAATAAATACCTTATGAATTATTTTAAAATAAAGTCAAAATCATATTTTCAAAAATATTTTAAAAGTATTCAAAATCCATGTTACTCATTCTAAGACCTTTTCCAAACCCCATTAAACCATTATTTAGAAATCATTATTTCTATTTTGAAATGACATTTCAAAACCAATTCTCAATATCACCTAATCTCCTTTAAACTCCATTTCAATAAAATAATATTTTTAAAATAAAATTTTAAAAATGAAATCAAATTTAATTTAAAAAAAATGCATGCCTCCAAAAAATCTATAAAAGGTCACTACCACTCATTCGACCATGGGGACACCATCAAACTATTTAGCAGACTCCGTGGTTTAGGTTGACTACTAGGCCAAGTGAGCCCACATCATCTTTATGGTGTAATTACAAAATTCATGAAGCATGTAGGAAATAATAGTAATAATGGAATACAAACATAAAATCACTAAGATATCAAGATACTCTTTAAATACAAGGAAAACTACCACATCCATGGAGTTAGTCCCTTTTAAGGTAGATCAAAAACTCTCACCCTAGAACACTCAAATCTATCCTGCATCTTCTATACTATACAAGATCCTAAATCAAGCCACAACATTTTAAAAAACTAATTATAATAGTTTATAATTAATTTTCTTCATATTTTTTTTTACTTATAATAATTAATTAATAATTAATTAATTTAAATAAATTAAAAAAATTGTAATAACTTACCTAGTGGTCTCATCACACCGAAACAAAAACCAACCACCCACTAACATCCCATGACATGATCTTGTCTCCATTTTAGGAAATCTCCCAAAAAACCAACATAAAATCAATATGAAATTTAATTTAATTTATAATACATCTTTTTATTAATCTATAATAAAATATACCTCAAGGTGAAAAATTATTGGTGTATTGATTACATCCTCATAAGGCCTATTATACAAGACACACATGAAACCCTCAAGAAGCAGGATGATTTCCACCATGATCCAGTGGAAATCATCCTAAAACATCAAATTTTTATCAAAATATCTCACAAAACCACCGTAAACCAAGGGGGGTTGAAGGAGACAAGAGTGGGGACCCTAATAGGATGGCCTCATATAAGGAGAAGTGAAAGGAGGGGGATGGGTGTTTAAAATAGATGAGGGAAGATGGAAAAGTCACTGCAAAACTCATAACTAGAAAGTCCACCATAGTATGTACTATGGATTTACCTATTCTATAGTGTATTCCCAAGAAGCCCACTGAGGATCCTTTTATGTTAAGAAAAACAATTAGGGGATCCTTCTTATCACTTTTTTGCACATGGGACCCCCATTTACACCACACTATGGACCACATGCATGGTGCTTCCTATGGTGACTTGAAATAGGTACCCAGAATACCCTATTTCCTAGTGGATTCCATTTTAGATGCCCCATAACAACACCACACCCAATTGAAATATTGGGTGATTGAATCCCACATGTATCACCCCACTCCATTAAAACCCTAGGATCTAGACATGATGGAATTCCAAGTGAAACACCCAACCTAGTAATTTCAACATCATTGTTTTCCATATGAAATTCCATTAGCCAAAAGAGTCAATACACTACTTTAGGGAACACCATGGTGAGGTTATCCCTCACAATTTCACAGAGGGAACTCTCTTAGGTCTCAACTCCTAGTACCATAGTATAGGGTTCCAAAAAGTCTAAGCCAAAAATCCCACCTAGATCCTATTATGACATATATCTGGACATTTTTCCCTTCCTAGGAAAGGACCCCAAGCACCACATGTTCCAGACACCATTGGTGACACCCTCTAGAGCAATCAATGCACTATCTAAGCCCCAATACAAGTCTAAAAACATCTCTGTGAGATATTCCAAACCTCATGATCTCTGTATGAGTCTTATTTTAGAAATGAGACTTCCCCCAAAACTAAAAAATTTATATTCCCCTAAAATTTCACAAACTAAAAAATAAAAAAGGATTTACATAGGGTGTCATTTCATGATATAAAAAAAATTATTGGATATTTTGTAAAATAAAGACTCTTTCATAAAGAGTCTATTCCATGCTAGAGGGAATCACACTATGAAGTTAGAAATTATTAAATATCATTTGGAAAATATTATATATGACTTTGTGAATTTTTAGATAAGAAGGTTGGTCACACTATGACTCCTGGGTTGCATTGTGAATGCCTACCCAAGGGGAGGTTTCATAATGTGGAGCACAGAGGATATGACCATGAAGGGGATTACACATCATGAAAGGATGATTCCATGTTGCAAAGGGTTGGGCTATATATATTTTGGTATACCATAGAGATTTATGCCCTACCGTGACTAGAGGGGTTATACCGTGAGGGGATACCAAGAGATTTTGGATTTGGTTAGGTGATTTTTGTCGATCCATGAACTAAGGGACCATGCATCAAGGGTTAAACCGATTGAGGGAATCACATAATGAGCTATATGGCTAATGGCATGATAATTCCCTTTTCTTATTTTTAGAAAATGTTAGACACATCTTTTTTAAATCATCCCCTTACGCAATTTTGAGGTAAATAGGGTATGTAGAAGAGTCATTCAAATAGATCCTTCCCCCTTTGTCCCTCTCTTTAACCCCCCATGGTGAGGGGTGTTTTGGATTAATTTTCTACAGTAAATTAAGGTATGATTTTCTCTTCCACTTTCATTATTATACCCCATCATTACCCATGAGGATGAATGAACTAGGTTTTATTCTATTTTGGTTATGTTTAATTTCTCTGTTAGTTTATATATGAGAATTCATCATTGGGTTTAAATGTTAAATTAATTATAGATTATTTATAATTAATTATTTGTGTCATAATGAGAGAGATATGGGATTGGGATCATGGAAGATCTTGGTCTGAGATCTGATGGTGGTGGTGATCATGAATTAAGGATGATAACTTCTATACAGAAGTGGGTTGTCCCTTTAATACTAAACCATAAACTTGTTGGTTCATGATTTCACATGGTGCATGATAATATATTCTTTTTAAATAGTGATATATACTGAGAGCACTCTATGTAAAGATATAAGTTAGAATTGATCCACCTAAAGTTGGGGTAGGTTTCCCTTTGCATGTTGGGTATTTTGTAAGTGCCTAATGACTATGTTTCTAAAGGGATAAAGATGTTGGTTTAGTTTATGAGAGACCCATGACATGAATTGATCTTCATAATGACTTTAAAATACACTAGGGTGGTTTCCTAGGGCTAGTAATATAGTCATGATAGGCTTAGTCCTAGAGATGATGGGTGAGATGGACATACATCACATGTTTAGTTGAGAACACCATCTTATAAGTGGATAAGTTTCTTTATGTATACAATGAGTGGAATAAGTCCTATGGTACATCAACATGATAATTTGTGGAGGATTTGAACTTGAACTATTGAGGTCAGATTCAAGTAGGGAATGTGAGTAATGGGGTCACCATGGGGTGCATGTTTGGGTTAATATTAATGAGTAGAGGCTGGATTAGGTTTTGAGAACCTATTAGATTCCCTTATAGGAGAGATAGGAATATCAATAGGTTATTGATATCCTTCTTGTGATATTGGATCATAATTTAGGAGATTATCATATGGGTATAGATGGGTAAGTAATGTGATGCTGTTAAGAGTGGATTTTTGAGATTTAGGGACTTCTCAAGGAATCCATGGTGAGAATGTGAGATTAGGTGTGACTCCATGTTTGTTACTGAGTGTGTGCACTCGGCTTTGGGTATTCTTGAGGATGTGACTAGATATATGGAATTGTATTGAGGGAGAATGTTCTAGTAGGTATTTACTTGAGTGCTAGGATATGGTCAATTATTTGGATGAATAGACACACCTTGAGTAAGAAGGTAATGGTAGGGACTACCTTGAGTTATAAGTTATGATCCATGATGTGTATTCAAGGCCTCACCTTGATTGAGAAGGTGTTGTAATGGACCACATTTAGTGATAATGTATGGTTTAGGACGTGTATTATTACCTCATATTTAGTGGGAAGGTGTTTTAAGGGACCAAAATGAGTGATAACTCATGGTATAGGATGTGGATTTTTGGCCTTACCTTGAGTGAGATAGTGTTGGTAGAGACTGTTCTAAGTGAGAGGGTATGGTCGAGGATGTGGATGTTTGGCCTCACCTTGAGTGAGAATGTACTCACATAGACCACCTTGATTAAGAGGGTATTGGTTAAGATTATGATACATCATGAGACCAGGTGTATGGTCTCACCTTAAGTGATAAGGTGTTATCATCAATTTCCCTAAATGAGAGGGTATTAGTTTAAGATATGGTTATGGGATCCTACCCTAAGTGAGGTCAAGAATTGGTATGATGTGGTTGATGTTTGGTATAGTCCATAACCTAAGAAAGAGGTTAGTGGTTATGGAATGGTATAAAATAATACCTAGAGACTTTGGGTATGGATTGGGGTTATGTCATAAGGTGACTATTCTCTTATATTCATCGAAACAGGTATGGTCGGGTTTCATGGTGTCTTAGTTAGAACATGATGACCCGACATGCATGCTTGTATATTGAATATTTATTTTATTTTCATTCCTCAAGCATAAACATGGATATGATAATATACATTAGATACAATTTGTGAGACCCAACTAAGATGTCTTTATTATACCATGTATAGGAACCTTACTGCATGTGAAAAACTTTTGTTTGTTATACCATTATTAGCACAAGTTGTGTAGTGGATCAAGCTAGAGTATATCAAAATAGATTTGGATATTTTTTGGAGGTGAGGATCAAGTATGTTATTATATCCTCATTTTTTATTTATTCTTTTTTTTATTTGTATATGTGTTTTTTTGGTGGGTGATCAGATGAGGTGAATGATTGTATGACTTGATTGTTCAATTATTATAGCATGGGTGATTTTTTATTTATGTATAATTTGATGTGGATTTTTGGTTACTTATTTTTTAATTATGGTTATGATATCTAGAGAATAGTCTCCCTAATATAGGATTTATGCCCTCACCACTATTAAATAACAACCAATGAATAAGGAGGCACACTTGAGGCCATGTGATGCTCCTACTAGGATACTATCAAGTGATTTTAGATGCAGAATTACAAGGTGGTATCAAAGTTTATTTAAGTTTTTATAACTATTTTGGGATTGGTATATAAATATAGGAATGTTTTATAGCATGTGATGGACCTAAAATTGGTGGTTCATGAAAACTTTTCTGGTTGGAAGTGTAGGTTACCTAGGTTATGAGATTGTTTTTTGGCTTTTAATGTTATATTTTATATGTCTATTTAAGTATGATGTAATTATTTGGGATCATTATTTGTGATTTTTCAATTATAAAATAGTGGAAAGATCCATGTGTATATGTATCATACCTGGAATTCAGGATTTATATGACTCATATAACTATGTGTGGTTTGTTTTATTGATAAAAGGAGTTCTATTGTTTAAAGTGACAATAAAAAATTATATAGGGTTTTCTTATATAAATTATTTGTTTAATTAAACTTAGTGGGAGAATGGTTTTGAATCATGATCATTTTAATGATAACAACATGATATATTTTCTTATAATCATTATATAGTCCTTGGGTGGAAGGGATTTGTAGAAACATGTTGTGGGTTTTTTAGGAATTGGATGCCTTGATGATGGTTTGGTTCAGGTGAGGTACGATAAATAGATGGGTTTTAATGGGAATGGGTTTCCTTAAAGATGTGGATATCCATGAGAGGGTTGATAAAGTCATATGTAATGACATGGGTTTGTGATTTAAGGAACTTGGTGTGTATTTATTATTGGGGATGGGTTTATTGTACAAGATTAGTTTGATGCATCACCTTATTGGTTGTTTGTTTAGTGTATGATTGGATAGTGGATGGTGATACTAGATGTTAAAGTCTAAGATGGGTAAAGTGTGGCTAGATTCTTGTGGTTTTATATTGATGCTCAAGTGTTGAGTGATCATATAGTTGAAATTTTCTGGAGTTATATGCCTCAATATTTTTATAAAAAAATAACCAAGGGCGATCTTTTCAATATTAGATTAAAATACAAGGGAATTATAGTCAATTTTTAGGTGAATAAGCCTTGGTTTGGGGGTATGTGACTCATTAGAGTGTGATTTGGGTTATATGATTGGGTAATATGGGAGAGTACACCCATTGGGTTTGGATGATTTTGATATGGATAGTGGGTAAGAATAGGTGAAAGGGTTCTTATAGGTTCACTTAGCCCTGAGAGGAGACAAGTGAGAGTGGGAAAGAATGTTTAAGGAAAATTTTTGTTGTTTTAGGGAAAATACTTGATGTTTTAGGGAATGTTCACACTGGTTACACATGGTTTCCTTTTTAGTTAGTGGGTTGGTGAAATACTATTAGGAATGGTGGAATTTTATTTAATGATAATTGGAATTTTTGCCTCTTTAGAAAGTGGTAGTATTATAGAAGAATTATATCGTAGTTGAATAATCAATCTGTGATTATTCCCTGATAGAGGATTCCATGGATGAGGTTAGTGTAGCTTGGGAGGAGCAACACATATGTGATGATAGAAATTTTCTAGGTCAGTGCTAGGGAAATAGGGTTGGGGAAGAAATATGGTGGGTATCTCACCATAAATTGTCGGAGGTTTTGACCCTCATTGCATATGCATTTTGGTGAATGTAGATGATATAATGAGATGAGAATGAGTGGAGATTGGTGTTTAATGATGGCTCTCATATATGAGTAGATCAATCATGTATGATCATTACATTCACTAATGGATAATAATTGGGTTGTATAGATCGATTATTTTGGTTCAATAGGGTGAAAATGAGGATACTCCAATAGTGGGGGGTATCTAATTAGTCATGGATATATAACCCTCATTATAGAAGGCTCATGGGTATACTAATATAGGTTAGACATGGTAGATATGGAACCTAGATTCTGGTGTATAGGTAGATCCAATTTTATATGGTTCCTTAGTGAATACAAAAGTTTGGATTCAAATATGGAGTCCAATAAAGTCCAGATATTGACGTCGGGCTCAAGATGGAATTTATTATGAGCTAAGAGTGAGATAAATTAGGGGTACATTGGCACTTGTTGGGAGAGTGAGATAATAAATTTGTTTCATTGAGGATCCAATCATGGAATTATACTAAATTTTGGGTCTAAACATCATCATGGGTGTTGGTATTATCTCATGATTCCTACAAAAATCAGGGAATCATGATTAGGATATGTCATGATGCATCAATAGGAGGGGTTGATTTTTTTCTGTGAAATTCATACAGAGAAGAACCAACTAGTGTTCTCGCATATAATTGGATACAGTGAGGTAGAAACCATACTAGGTTCATCATATTAGGTACTAAAGATTTCTTTTGATGATTGAATTAGGTATTTTGAGGAAATTATTGTGAATCCATGTTCGGTTAATGGGTAGTTGGTCCGTGTTCAATTAAATTCAGAATCATATATGTGGAGATACATCTAATTATGATTGATGGGATGGAAGTTGGGAGACATTTATAAGTATTTATTTGGGATAAGAATACTTATTATGGGGAGTTTTTAGTGACCCATAAATTTTACGAGTCATTTGTTTCAAGGTAAATTTGATTTTTTTGGTCCTAAAGAAGGGGATGTTTCGATTTTTGGGACTTATATTGGGATTACAAGGATTATAACATATCTTGGAGATGTTTTTTAATTTTTTTAAAGTATTGGGAGACGTTCTGGGTGATTTAGTAAGTGTTAAAGTAAGGTTTGGGTGTCATTTATATTGTTGGATCATCACACCATGATGGGAAAGGGTCACACCATGATGAGGGGATGATTAAGGAATCCTGTCTTAGCTACAGGGGGCACCACAACTTGTAGGGAAAAAAGTCACACTATTGTAACACCCTAAGATTCATGAATGTTTTTTCATATAAATAAATACAAATTTGAATAGTTTTTATCATACATAATACCAAAATAAATGAGATAAAAATATAGTTAAAATAAAATGTAAAATATAATTAATAAAATTATAGGAAGAGTAAAAAATAAAGTAAATAAAAAGATAGTTAAAAATGAATCATTCCTCATATATAATTATTAACTATTTAAAGACTAATATTATGTTTTATAAAACCATTGAATTGAATAAATTTAATGGCTATATGATAAATAATTAATGGTTGTGATTAAAATAATTTAATATTAAAAGGCCATTTTTTTGAAGAATTGTATTTTTCTATATATTAAGTATTTTTATTTTAATAAATTAAATTCAAATATTTTAATGTATTACTCTAATAAAATGTTTCAATGTATTAAATAATATATTACCACTAATTTAATTAGTAATTGATATTAAATAATGTTAAGAACATTTAATGTTTAAAAATTCATTTTCTTTAATAAAAAATTTCATTATATTATATGTGGTCATTTAAAAGTTATATTAATAAATACTATAATTTTAATTTGATAAAAGGAACATAATTCTTTGAATCATCATGTTGGAATCATATTTTGGTGATTTTTTAGGATTTTTTTGAAGAAGTAGATTTTTGAGTGAATAGTAAAAAATATTTTTTTATGAATACCATTACTTTTATAACAATACTATTATATAAGAATGAATTAAATTTTTTTGAATATTATTGACAAAAAATTTCTTAAAGGAGTAAAATAATGAATTTAAAAATATTAAATGGAATTTAAAAACTTATAATTTACATTTTGGAACCTAAAATATATTTTATTCTAATAAAAAACTATATGTGGTTTTTTCATTTATTTGAGTGGTTAAGAGGTACCATTTGGTTTTGGATTTTTCTAAATTTTAAATAATATTCCAACTAATTTTGTGATAACCATTACTATTTAAAATTAGTTGACCTAAATGATATAATAATCAATATTTTAACTTAAAATACCACTATCCACATGTATAAATACCCCCTAAAATTTCCCTTAAAAAGACTTCTAATTTAATTTTATAAACCTAATATATGATCATTTAACTCTCCAAAGTCTCTTAAAACTCTTAGGTATGTGATGGAGTTGCACAACCTCTAGTATTTATGGATTTAGGAAAGGTGTAAATCTTCCATGAAGAGGTAACCTTGATTCTCCTTCATTATTTATTTTCTATTTTTAATTATATAGTAAAAATAAATTTTAATTTTTCTAACTTTATAAAGTATTACATATATAAATATAGAAAATATTAATGTTGTTATTATACTTATATAACTATTATAATTTACTATTTTATATATTATATCTCCCCCTCTTTTAACATGTCCTGATAAATGATCAATTTCATCCACCTATGAGGGAATTTACAATGCTTTAGTTATCACTGCCTTCATGGATAGTTAGTATATATTATGTAACATAACTTTATATTAATGTATTTTATTAATATAAAAATAATTTTAAAAATGATAAACTTAAAATAATCAAAATCATAAAATTGAAACAAAACGAGATAATTTAAAAGGGAAAAAAATATTCAAGCCATTTTCTATTCAAATGAAATTGTAATAAATAAATTACAATGATTATAAATAATAAATAATGAAAAAATAATAAAACTTATTTATTTATTCATCTTTTAAAAGACATAAGTTTATTATATAGGAGTCATAAACATGATGAAATAAAACGGGTCCTAAGGCCAGAGTTCTTTATCTCAATTTTAATTCCTTGAGACATGCTTCTTATTTTTCAGAAATTTAATTATATATGGTGTAAATAATACCATATTTATGAGGATTTACACTTTCTATTAACTTATCACTATTTATGTTTTCCTTCGATTCATACATTCCTGAAGTTTTAAGGGTTTTTTAACTTAGTTTTGTCACGACCCGTCTCAATGGGGCCTGTACCGCAACCCCCAATCCAACCTCCAATATGCCAGATTCTATTGATTATCCCCAAGTAGGCACATAACTAACATGGGAGGAATTATCTTGATGCACCTGTACACATGCACACATCTCCAAGCCCATACAATGCTAAAATGTAAAACAACTGATAAACTATGCATGCATACATCTAGATCCCATGACCAGAGTACAAAAAGAATTAATGGAAAGTAAACAGGTCCAAATATAATCCCACCACAAAGAGTCTAAAAAAATTCCAACCTAAAAATAAATATGGAGACTGATTTCAAGATAACAACAAGAATACACCCCAGTCTATCCGGCTCACAAAGTTCCACCTGGTCCTATTCCCTCTAGGACTCTATCAGAAGTTTGATCATTTGCACAAGACATGACACATGTGGGAAAATCCTAGGCATGGGTGAGTATAACAATATCCAGTAGGACACCCTAAAAACATAAAGAATATAAAAAAATAATAACAATTATCTCTACATAGGTATATGTCTACAACACATATAGCAATAATATCCAAATGTACTCAACAAAGATACACAGTCTCAAGGTAAATTCACAACCATAATTCTATCCAAGGATTTCTATTCGAAGGGTACATATAACACTCATTTAGGAAAACACACTCCACAAGTTTAATAACACATATGATGTTTGTCTGAGATGTCATTCTCACTGGGTCACATCATAGGAAGGATACACTGTAAGTCTAAAGAGATATGATACATAAATGATGATCACTCCCAAGGCCATGAGGTATACGAACAACTCAATCTGGATTAAACTGCTAAGTAAAGGATTGGTGCTCATGTAGTGTTGATCATGATGATTCTAAGAACTCCACCCAGGGAAAGAAGATGATATAGGATCTCACCTTGAGACTCATTTAAGGATTCCAACAAATATATCCAAGAAGTCCTACTGAAGGGATCACTATCTGATGTGTATTATATGATTCTATACTCACCCTCAGAGAAAGGATATAGGGAATTATCCCTAGTGAAAATTTTCTAAGATACAGAGGATAATAGATCCAAGCCAACTTTGAATAAGTACATGGAATGTATAGGTAGTACTTGGAGTGTCCATTCGGCACCAGATCATGCCCATTTAAACGTCCCATTACAATGTCTATGTGGAAGTACACAACATTCCCATGCCTGTTTACTTCTTTCTGTGTCCAAGTAAATAGTTATTCCTATGTACATCTAGCCTAACCATGTTCAAGTGGGAGTACACAGCGTGCCCAT
The DNA here is from genome assembly GCA_963277665.1 of Viscum album. Lineage (NCBI taxonomy): Eukaryota > Viridiplantae > Streptophyta > Magnoliopsida > Santalales > Viscaceae > Viscum > Viscum album. Next base: position 2,585,503 of record OY728122.1, on the reverse strand, counting down.
GCCCTTGTACTCCTGGATGTGTCTGTGTACCCTCTGAGATACATGTAGATCCATCTGGGAGGGGTCACATTTCATGTGAAAGGGTCACACACTGTGTTATACTTAACATCCTTTGGAAATCCTAGCCACCACTCTAAGGGTCCCACACATCATGTTCCTCTAAAACACACGCTGTGTAACGCAGAAATCTATATAATTCCAAATCTAGAATTGTGCAACTTCTTGACTCCTCTAGCCATCGATACAACCACTCCCCATGCTGAAAACCAAATAATACCATTATCCAAGCCTTTTTATCATCAAATACCAAGATCCAACCAATAAATCTATTAAAAAAACACCCTCATTCATCATTAATCATTTCATGCCAAAGAATACAAACTGAGTATCCCAAATCTATCTGATCTGCAATCACATCCATCGTCACACAATGATCATGTTTTTTAAATCCATAATCCATGATATCTAACCATTGTTCCAATAAATGAGGGTTCAATTTTCTATTTTATATTATATGTTGAAACAAAATCTAAGGGATTTTTCATGATGAATGAAGAAAATAGAGGGGATAATCAAAAAGCACAATCATCAAGAAAAAACCTAAGAAAATGTTTATATTGGCCTCGATCCACTACCATTATAATGATGAATTAAGAGATAATCAAACAAACAAGAAGAAACTCCCCCAAAAAAGATCCCTATAGATAACCCATCCCATAAAAATGATCGATCCATGAATCAATTTGTTATTTGGTTGATTCATGTTCATCATAGAAATGAATAATGTCGAATAAATCCAAATAAAAAAAACATTCTACCTTAATTTGGATTGATAATATATGAATAATGAAGTTTTGTCATCTTCATTAGTGAGATCCCCTGATTTCATTTCACACTGATCATAGAACATCGATTTGGTTATCATTCATCAATGGATCCTCCTTCAATAGCTCCCTAATTCTCTCTCAGAATTGCTGGGTTATGTGGATAACCCTTCAATTCTGGCTATAATAGTGTATTTAATATGGAAGCTAGGTAATTGTGTTAATGGATAAAATAAAATAATTTATTTAATTATTTTATTCATTTTATTCCCATGATGACTTTTTCACAAAAAACCCACAGAAATAAAGGTAATGTCATGCCAAGGGTAAAACCCACATTCTGAACTCAATGGTGTCCTAGGATTTCCAATATGGGATGATTTTTTTGATGTTATTACACTTTTTCAGGAAAAATGTGCATGCGTTCTATTTAATATATTTTAATCATTTATTCTAGGCACACTGGGCCTCAGAATGACACTTTGTCTCAACAGTTGGTCTCGAAAATATTCCATACAATATCCAAAAATAATACATAGAAAAAATCCAAGTCATTAAAAATTTACTCTTATTATGTTATAAACTTTATTATTGAGATTTATCCTTCTATTTTTGGTTTATTCTACACTATGATTTTATTATATTGTATTATATCTTTAATTTTCATGTCTTATATTACATCTTCATAATTTACCTCTATTTGGTTCACAATTCTACAAAAATAATTTCTTGTATGTGCACTCAACTTTATCTCTTCTTTATGGTCAAAAATATTTCACCTAAATTTACATATTATTTTTATTGATTCAAAAATTTTCTTTTATATAATTAAATTATTGTTTAAATCCTCACAATTTATTTTAAAAGTTTTAAAATGAATCTTTTTAACATTTTCCACATGGTTCGTTTTTTATTTTCTTTACAAAAGTATGAAAGAATAACATTTTTAGTGTTTACCACATCAGTTCCTTTTTATAATTTTATGTTTGTTCTTTTTTATAATTCTTCCTCTTCAAGTTTCCATTTTTTTATAGAAAATATTATTCCCATTATTATTTTAATTTTGCATTTTTAAAAATAGACAATTTTTTTAGAAGAATAAATAAAGGGATTTTAATTCCACTTACAAATATTTTATCATCCAACACATATTTCTTATCATTAACTTCATTAATTTTTAAGGTTTAAATATTTTAAACTCTTTTCAAATTATTTTTTTAATGTCCCTTTTCATCCATTTGAAATGGAATTATAATATGACTAATAACTTTTTTAACAACTATGTTATAAAATCATTATAAGAATTTTCTTTATAATTTCACTTTTATTTTCCTATCAAACTTTAAAAGATCAAATTCCTTTGGAATTATTCTCTATATATTACCCTCTAAATTTTATTGTGAATTTATAGTTTATACCTGACCTTGATCATAAGGGTTTTGTTCTCTATCACTTTTCATCTCTCTATTAACTTTATTTTTCTCTTTCATGTCCATATTATTTAATTTCATAGATATATTCTATATCACTTCAACTAGTTCTATAATGTGTTTTTTTATTGACTTGACCTTATTCCCATTACTCTATACTATGTTAGTTAAAGTGTGATTAACAACAAATTTATTCCATTTATTAACTAGGGAAATATTTAAAATTTGTATATTTATCATTTAAATATGGATGGTTATTGATTACTAAGGCATGTTGCTTATATTATATATTGTTTATTCATTCCTTTATATAATGGATGTATTAGAATTAATTAGTGATAAGTGGGTCCCAAAATTATATAGCACCTTGATTCATTATAAGGTCTCGTAAGACAAACTATCCTGAGTATTAGGTGTAATACTTACACATTTATGTATGATATATTAGAACAAGGCCATAAAGATATGTTTATGATGTTTGATATTTTGAATACCATCACTAGGAAATTGGTTGTTATTTTCCATGTAATTATTTACATTGTTATGTTATCTATGTATATATTAAATTCTAATGTAATTAGTTATATGGAAATATTTGATTATTATTTATTGCTTCTATATTATTCATGTATGGTGTATTCCATTAAAAATTATATTGTACACTAACATTTATTGAGTGTTTTAGAGTACCCTTCTTATGTTTTCCTTTTTAATAGGTTATAAATAAGAGTATTAAGTATGATTTTTCTAAATGGGTATCATGAGTGGATAATTTTTTGGAGATATTGAATATTTATTATAAAATATGGAATCCTTGGTTTAATGGAATAAATTACTATTAGATAGAAAATAGATCCATTTTTTTAATTGAAGGTTGTTCCTAAATCTATAAAACTAAAAACCTAAAATATCTTGGATATTATTAAAAATTTTGTCCATATAGGTCTTGAAAATGATAAGGGAATATAAATTTTGAGTTTGGTTGAAGGTTTATTTTGAGAACTAGTATTAAAATCGATTATCTGATTATTTGAGAACCAGGGGATGATATTTTTGTATATGTTTTGAGTCCCAAGAGTTATATCATATGGTAGGGCGATTCTTAGAAGATTATGGTTATGTTTCAAAAGTTTTAAGAGAACGTTTTTCTGGGTGCATGGTTTAGGAGAAACTTTATAACACCCTAAGTGTGAGGAGGGTTCCGGTTCTTATTCTAAATAGAACTATTATTTTTCATGGTTAGTGTATGGTTTTGAGGAAACCATGTGGATTCCATGGGGGAACTATGTAACATAGTTTGGACTTGGTTCATGGAACACAATTTGCATATAGTTGTAAAAAAAAACTTGAGAAACATTGTAGACCAAGGAAGTGATGATTTTCATAATTGGCGTATATCTTATTAAACTGTGTGGCCTAACCATGTGAAGGGAGTCTTATATGATAGTGTCTACCACATAATTTTGAATACTATGAAGCCAAACTACATGCCCCATTAAAATTATTGAATTAATGTTTTCCCCTATGAGATTAAGAGGGTATACCCCTTCATTTATTCTCCTCATTCTTATGTATGACCTGGATATACTACCCATTTACTTCATCTTTCCCCTCTTTGATTTATGGTGTTTTGATGTTCCTCAATGATTTTAGGCTATTATCACCCCCCTTTGACCTCTAATATATATATTTCTCTCTATTATTTAATTTTGGTTCCTCTCATTAGGGGTTTTATGATGATTTCACTAGATCATAGTGAAATCACCCAATTTTGATGAGTCCTCCTTTCATACTATCAAGAGGATGTTTGAAGATGAAATCTTCACACCATAACATGTTGTTTTTATGTGGTATGTCACTATAGCATTTTTCCAAATATTTTTGGGTTAAATTAAATTTATTGGGGATTTAATCATTTTTTCATGTTGGTTATTTTTCCCAAGATAGGTATAACGATGTGTCATGGACCCTCTGGGTGCGAGTTTTTAGGAATTTGGAGAGTGGGTGATGCTCGATGAGTTTATAAGCATTATACCTATTTTATTTAAATGGATTATTTTATTATAATTTTTTGCAATAATGAGTGTAATTAATTATATTTTTTATTCATGTATTTCTAAGTTCACGTTAGGGTTTGTTATGAAGGGTAATGGATGGTTTACCTAGGAGGAGCTTGGGAAAAGTTACCGAGACATGATTAAATAGGATTTGACATCACTAAAGGTAAGTGGTTCTATAAGAATACCCTTTTTCGTTTATGTTTTAGTTTTAGGGTGAATTTGATGTGTGGTCTCATCAATAAAGGTAATTTGTAAGATCCCAAGATTTTAAATGTATTTATTTTGAAATAAAATTGAAGTATTTGGTATCTTGCTTTATATGAAACATTAAGTTTAAATGAACCGTGATATACTATTGAATTGCAATTATTTAATTATGGTTATTATAACATGATATTAATTTATTGGTATAAATAAGAATAATCACATTATGAAAAATATTTTTAAAGGTTTTATATTATGAAAATGTACTTATTAATGAATAATAAATAAGTGCTGAATTTTTAGTAAAATAATTTTATGTTTTAAGAATATATTTCTTTAAAAATGTTTTATTGTACTTTTTGAGCAGATATTATAATAAATATCTACCATTTTTAGAAACATTATTTTATAAAAATTATATAATTTTTGGAATCAGTTTATCAAAATTATTTTAAGGTTAAATTTTTTTATTTTTCTCAAATGATAAAATGTTTAGTGAATAATGAAGAAATGTCATTTTATAGAAAACACTATTTTTCATTAAAGTATTTAAAAAGTCAATTTTTTTTTAATTTACTTTAATATAACACTATTTAAATTTTATTAAAAATAATATAATAAATTTCATTATAATTATTCTTAATTTTTTACAACAATTTTATACTTAAAAATGTATTTTTATGGAAAACCGTTTTTCATCGAATTTTGTGGGATTATATTTAAAAGAAATTCCTAAAATTTAAAAATATTGAATTTTATGAAATGGATTAAATATTTGAAATTATAATTTCCAAATTTGGTAATGATCCCACTTTCATTTTGGGTCATAATGAATAGTAAAAAAGTAAAATTTTGTTATCACAGTTAAGGTTAAAACATGTTTTCCAAGGGGTTGTTAAAATAAGATAAAAGGGTAATATTGTACTAAAATTATCTAAATATTATCTTATAGAAATATCTAAACCCTATATCATATACTATTTTAATATGAATTATTTTTTATCCACATGGATTGAATAAGACATTAATATATTTTAATCTTTTGAAAACATTCAAGTGTTTCCTCTCTTACTTATAAAATGATGCCCACTCTTCTCCATTGTAAATAATTCAATATCCTATTATATAGTCCAATAACTTCCCAAATACTTTCTTAAAATCCATTCCCACATCAAAAATTTATTTTTTATTAGAATACCATCATTTTAAGGATTAGGGTTTAAACCAAAGGAGGTTTCTCAATGTAGAGTTTTAACTCTTAACTGAGTACTTTCAATTTTATTTCTTATTACACCTTATCTAAAACATATGTTCCCCTAATAACATGATTAATGTAGTATAATAAATATACTTATATGTTATTATGATTATGACACAACCATTATCTATCTCTTTTCCATCAAATGGGAAATAAAATTTTCGCTCGTACATATGTGTGGACTACTTCCACTACGTAGCAATAAGATTCATTTTCCATCACCATATTTCTTGGTTGTTTATAATAATGGATTTAATTAATATATTTGATATTTATAATGAAATAATTATTTTTTAATTATAAAATATTATTTATATTTATTTCATTCTTTTTATTAGAAAATGTAAACTGCATTCTTGTGTACATACAAAATACTATCTCCATGAATGATGTAATTAATTTTTGTATCTATACCTTTTATAGATGATTATAAATATTTAAATAATGAATATATATAATATTTAAATCATTATTAAACTTTTTTATATTATGGAACCAAGATGAAAGTGCAAGGATCATAACTACCAAGCTAAAACATGAATGAAAAATGAAACAATTAACACCCAGAAATGATGATTTTAATAAGGAATTATTAATAAATAGGTGTTTAAATATATGAAGTACATCATATATAAAATTATAAGTATGAATATATTTATGTTATATAATTATAATTAAATAAAAGTATTATATAGGATTTTAGATCACTTATGAATCATGTTGAACTTGAGGTAAGTGCTTAATGTTACAATCTCTTTTTCACTAAGACTATTTATACTTAAATTTATGATGATAGAATTATATGGTATATCTCTCCCAAATATTTTTTATTTTATTATAATCTATTTTTTATAGATATTGAATGTTTTCATTTCATTTTTATCTCTTTAAGTACTCAAGATACTGATATATTTTTTTAAGAAGTAATATCTTTGTTTTTTTATTTGATCTGGAATATATTTATCCCATGTTCATATTTTCATTAAACTATATTCAATAATATTTTTAATATTATCATATGAAAATTTAAATAATTTTTTACCCATTTTTAACTTTCTATAAATTTTTTAAAAGGATTTTTTTTTTATTTTTCGAATGAGTTACTTTTTACCATTGGTGTGAACAAAATCTTTGTTTTAACACATAATTCACAAACATCTTTTTCCATTATAATGAACACTGAATGTTTTAAATATCCTTATATAAGTTTCCATGATTCATTTCAAATAAAATGTTTTCATTAATATTTTGTAAATTTTTATATTTTAAATAAGTGATTTAAAAATGAAAAGTTTATTTTCCACAAGAAATATTCCAGTGATATTTTAAAGGGATTTTAATATATGATAAAATCATTTTATGTTAATTATGATTAACTATAGATATGATTATATGATAAAATATTTATTCTTTCTATGGATGGTTTATGATTATGTGGATGAAATATTAATTAAACCCATTTAATTTTCCCAGGGTAGATCTATGATGAAATGATAAATATTTTTATGATCTTGTGGCATACATATTAATGGAATATGATTAGGTGATGGGTGGGTATATTATATAAATATAACGAATTAGGTAAAGTTTAATTTTTATGAGCTAAAATGGAATAAAGGATGTTATCCCAATATTGAAATAGGAAACATGGGAGGTTATGCCATGTTTTTAAGAGGGTACAATACAGTTTATCCAAATCCCAAAAGAGGGCACATAGGTGGTTATCCCATGCTTGAAACATGTAAATGAGTGGTTATCCCAAGCTTGATGGATGTCTTTGTGGGTATCCTTGAAATATGATTTCTATTATTATGATTATGACATGATTTATTCCACTCTTTTATTATATTATATTATGTCAATGTTATGCTCTCATGGATAATAATAATTTATTCATGATTCATGTCTTATAAACTTCCAAGAATTATGCCATGAATAATGATTATGACCTATTAATTAATAGGTATGGTTTTCAAATGTTAAAATTGTATTTTCATAAAATTATTCTCATGATATTCTAAAATTATCATTAATACATCCCTTATTTACCCTTATTAAAAATATAATCTCACCCTTTATTATCTTTCCTTTTTCATAGGTTATGAGGAAATGTTTTAATCATGATATATCTAAGAGGGTTGATAGGTTTTAAGAACATAGTGGGAGATGATGTATTTATTTTATATTCTAGTTGTTTATGTTTCTAAGATTCTAAAGACATTAAACCTTTATATTTTTGGAATGGATCATAATGATATGTAATGAATTTCATCTTATAAAATGTAATATTTGTTTATGAAATACTTAGGTCTCCTTCGTTGTTATCAGAGAAAGTATTAGTTATTTTTGGATACTAGGATAAAGAGAATTTAGTAAGAACCCTTAGGGTAAGCCTAAGTATATAAGAACATCCTATGTTATGGTAAATAAAAGAGTGTGTTTTTTCAAGAAAATATATACTTTTCTAGATACTATAAAGTTTATGAAACTATGGATCATATGCACTTAAGGGAAACAACTCTAAATGAGGTATATTGGGTATTAAATCGACCCTCATCTGTGTATGATGAGTGGAACTCAGATTTTATACCCATCCAAACACTCATAGAGGATATGCTTGGGATAATTCACATTTTATTTATGAAATATTATGTAGTATTTGAATAGATTATGTCCTAGGATGGCCTAGGTTAATCTTAAGGTGTCATAGATTGAAAATAAGGTGTCATAATTTAGAAATCCTATTTTTATTTTTCATGATTATATGGTTTATCACTTTGATTATTTTTTCTTACACTATGATTTTTGGTTTTAGTTAATGGATGGAACCTGAAGGAACCATTTTAACATTGAATGTGATATAAAATTCACTTATTTTCCTTCTAAGAAACTAAATGCTATGGGATCCATAATGAAAAATATCATTTGAATGATTACTTAATTTTTTCAAGACATGAATCATAGTAAGATTCAAAACAAGTAAAGGAGGGAAAAACGTTTTATTTAGTCCTTCATGATAAAAAATACACCTTATTTTATTTTTTATATTTATCCACTAATTTTTGAAGAATTGATAAGTATAACTAAAAAATATTTTTCATTCTCCAATGCTCAAATAATGAAAAAGTTATTTAAACTATTTATCATTTAAAAGGTGGAGTAGATCAATGTTCGAATCTTTTCAAGAACATTAGTAAACATGTAGAAATTGAATCTATCTAGTTGGCTGAGTTTAGAAGGTTATTTTTCAACAAGTACCTTCGTCCAATTATTTATATGATAATTGAGAATTAATTCCTTAAGCTAAAGAAGAGGGATGATGAATCCATTGGAATATATGAGTCAAATTTTACAAGACTTGAAATTTACACTACTTGTATTATTATACAACCTAAAAGTAAGATTTATTTATTATTTAGTGGCTTAAAACAAAGTCTGTAAATGTATTTATCCATAAGATACTTCAACAAATATGAAGAAATCATTTGATGTGATATCAAGGAAGAAAATTAGATTGAAGTCACCCATAAATCTCATGGTTTTGATAATAAAATAAAATATGGAATTCAAAGGAAATTTTAATAATAAAACCATGGTGGGAAGAATATGATCATTACTCTATATTAGAAGTGTGGAAATAAACTTGTATGAAATTATATTAAAGGTACTAGTAAATGATTTATGTTTGAAAAAGAAAGTTATTAGGAAATAAAATGATGAAGTGATGAGAAGAAGTTATATAATGATAGAAATGATGATAATGTTTTATAGAATATAGCACCCACACTCTAGTGTTTTAAATGAAATGAGTATTGGAATTAATCTAACTATTTCTTGAATATTAGGGTTAATGATTTTGATAAATTTTTGTAACTTATTAATCCTAGATAAAAAGTTAAATATCATATGATCATTTTTGTTAGCGTGGTGTATTATAATAAAGTGGTGAAAGGTATACATACCATCCACTCTAGGACTGATAATGTCTTATCTGATTAGAGATATACCCACTCTTTGATATCTAAATAATTTTCTTAGGTTGTCACAATACCATCACAATAATTAGTTGTTTAATTGGAAATGAAAACTCTTAATGGTATTATGAACAAATATCAAGTTTATGATTCTTCTCCAATTGAGTTTTATGGGAATATGCTTCCTATAAATCTTTTTATTTCTCCTCTAGTGGAATTTGATGTTATTTTGGTCATGGATTGATTTATTTATATAAATATCATATCAATTTATAAGTAAGGGAAGTAATTTTTGATATTATGAACCAACCCATGATCATATAATATTGTACGGATACATATAAACATCTAATGAAAATTATATCCATTTTATGGCCCTTAATTCCTATTAAAAGTGGGTATTTATCTTTGATGGTTAGGGAGAAACTCAATATCAAAGGTATTCCTATTTTACACAAGTTGATATATTTTATAAATATTTTCCTAGTATTATAATAAATATTTAAGTTGAGTTTTCAATATAACTCATAGTTGGTGTTAAAAATATTTCAAAGACTCCATATAAAATGGTCTTAATTTAGTTTTTGGAATTGAAGAAGAAACTCTGGGATAATCTTGATAAGGGATTCATTTGGAAAAGTTTATCACCATGGGGAAATGTGACACTAAATTGACTATTAGGTCCTTAAAAAGATCAAAATCAATAATATGTATCCTCTTTCCCATATTGATGATTTTTTGTACCATTTTAAGAGATAAATAATTTTACAATATTGATCTTTAATATAGATACTATAAACTGAGGGTTGAAAGTGAATACATATCCAAGACAACCTTCTATATGAGGTATAAACACTGTGAATTTATAATGATACTATTTAGTCTTACTAATTCCCCCACTATATTCATGTATTTAATTAATAAAGTATTTAGAGACTACCTTGATTAGTTTTGGTAATCTTTATAGATGACATTATTATATATTCTTAGAGAAAGGAAGAGCATGAAGAACACTTGAGGATCACACTAAATACCATAAGGAAATAGAAGTTGTATGAAAAAATCACAATGTATGAATTTTAGCTATATAAGGTTCATTTTTGGGTCATATAATCTAAGACGAGGGTATTTAAGTGGATTTATTAAAGATGGAAATTATTGAACATTGGAATAAACCAACCATGGGGACTAAGATCTATATTTTTCTTGGTTTAGCTATATATTATCAATGATTTATGAATAATTTATCACACATATCTAATCCAATAACCAAGTTGACTTAGAATATTTTTAAGTTCCTTTGGATACGTGAATGTGAGGAAAATTCTATAGGAGATAAAATGAAGGTTGTCCCACACACAAATTCTTAAACTACCCTTTAGTGGAGAAGGGTTTTTGATTTATAGTGATTCATCAAGGAAGGGACTAGGATGAATCCTCAAGTAAAATGATATGGTGATAGTTCATGCCTCTCTAAAATTGAAGGTTAGTGAGAAAAATTACCCAACCCATGACCTAGAGTTAACTATGGAAATCATTATATAAAAATATATGGATAAAATATCATTATGGAGAAAGGTGTGAAAAATATAATGATCATAAAAACTTAAAGTATATATTCACCAATAAAGTGTTGAATATGAACCAGAGAAGATGGTTGATGTTGATTAATGATTATGACTACTCAATACATTACCACCACGGGAAAGGGAACAAAGTAGATGATACTTTTAGTTGAAAGGATCACAATATCTTATCTATTACGAGGATTATAAAAGATTAAATATTTTTGGATTTGTAAAGGATGGTTATGGAAATATTGAAGGAATGGGGAGAAATATTATCTTTCTAAAATGAGAAATCAACTATATATATATGTGAATATTAAAGTGGTACAAATGGAATATGTAGAGGGAAAAAAGAAGGTGAGAAATGTTCCTAAGTTCTACCATTATTTTGATGGAATGAAAAGGTTCAGGAAATGAGTATGTTTCCTATCAATACCATACATGAATAAAAATCTATAAAAAATATCATATCTCATCATCCTCTATTCATATTGGTTGTATAGAGATCTAAAAGAGTATTTTTAGAGGTAAAATATGAAGATAGATATTGTATAGTATATATCTCAGTCCATGGAATGTGAGAAAGTTAAGGTTGAGAGACATAAGTCTAAGGGGATATTACAACCATTACCTATAGTAAAATTAAAATGAGAAAATATCACCCAAGATTTCATCTTTAGACCCACAAAAACATTTAAAGGGTATAATTATATTTGGGTTATAGTCAATCTCCTTTTGAAGTTAGAAAATTTCATTACTATCAAATAATATTTCTCTCTTAGTTATCATTACAAGATATATATTAATTAAGTGGTAAGATTTCATGGATTTACATATTCTATTATATCTAATTAATATATGAGGTTTAACTCAATGTTTTGGTGAAGTATTCATTGAACTCTAGATATAGATTTGTGTTTCAATAATGCCTATCATCCTTAGACAAATGGTCGGTCTAATAGAACCATGAAAATGGAAGTGGATATATTTAGATATCATTCTTTGGATTTCAAAAGTGGTTGGGATCAACACCTTCCTCTAGTTAAGTTTTATTATAATAATATCTTTTACTTGAGTATTCAAATGGATCCTTATAAATAACTATATGGAAAAAAGTGTAAAAATATGAAATTATATAATGATGTTTGACAATGAAATCTAATGGGACCTAATATAGATGAGGAAATGGAAGATAAAGTCAGATCCATTCAACAACACAACACGACAGTTCAGTGTTGAAAAAAAAGTTATATTGAGAATTATCTATGAGATTAGAAATTCAAAGTTGTTGAGAAAGTATTCCAGAAAATTTATCGATGGAAGAAAATTATGTGATTTTATAAATATGGTAAATATGATCCCTATGTATCTTGGTACCTTTTATATTCTTGGTCAAGCAGTTACTATTTCTTATCACTTGAAACTTCCACCACCTCTTTCAAATTCATGATGTGTTCAATTTATCTCTCATGAGGCAGTGTATATGTGATATTTCACATCAAATGAACTTAGAGATTGTACAACTGAAACATGATATTTACTATTAAAAAATTGTTAGTAGTATTGGATCATAGAGATAAAGTGTATGAAACAATACTACTCACATGGTTAAAGTTCTCTAGAGGAATCAGAAATTCGAAGAAGCTACATGGGAACCCGAGGATTTGATGAAATAGAGATATCATCATTTTTTATTAGAGTGATGGAATTTCATGGGTTAAATTAATTTTAAGGGGGTTAAAATGTAACACCCCAATATTATACATGTATTTCCTTTAAAAAACATGAATTATTCAATAAAACTCTTTACATGAAACACCGAGGTTAAATGAACTATGGTGTACTATTGAATTTTGATTATTTAAATGTGATCATTATAACCTAGATGTTTAATTTTTAGAATGAATATGAATAATAATTTTATGAAAAATATTTATAGAGGTTCTATATAATTAAAAAATATATATTTATTTATAATATATAAGTATTAAATTTTCAATAAATCATTTTATGATTCAAAAACATGTTTTTTAAGAAATGATTTTTATTGAATTTTATACAAAGATATTATAATAAATTTATGTTACTTTTAAAATTTTTACTTTATAAAAATTATACCATTTTTAAATCATTTTTTAAAAATTAGATTAAGGTGAAATTTTAGGATTTTTATTAAATGATTATTTTTCAATGAGTAGTGAAAATACCATTTTATAGAAAATTATATTTTCCATTGAAGTATTTAAAATTACCGTTTTTGTGTTGAATTTAATTTAAAATTTCATTAATGAATTTTTATTAAACATAATATAATCAATTAAATTAGAATCTATATTATTCCTAATTTTTGTATGAAAATATTTTTATAATTAAAAATGCTTTTTTATGAAAAATTATTTTTGGTCATGTTTTGCAGGTATATTTTTAAAATTAGTTTCCATAAATTATTGAAATTGATTTTGATAAAATGGATTATATATTTGGATTCGTAATCTATATTTTTTTAATAAGGAAACTTTCATTTTAGGATATAATAAATACTAAAAATAGTAAAATTTTTGTTACCACAGTTACGGTTAAAAAAAGTTTATCTAGGGGGTTAAACTAAGATATATGTGTAATATTTCCACATAAACTTGTCTAAAATTTATTTTAAGGTAATATTTCAACCTTATTTTATCACTAATTATAATACAAGTCACTTTGGATCCATTTTGATTGAATAAGAAATACTATATTTTAATATTTTGAAAAATTAAATGTTTTTCTTCTACCTCACTTATAAAAGGACACCCCATATCCTCTCTTATCCACACATAAAGATCCTCTTATATAATCCAATAACTACCCAAATACTTTCCTAAAATACCTTCCCTTTTCCTAGAGGTATTTTTTTGTTAAAATACTATTCTTTTAAGGATATGGTGTAATCCAACGGTGGTTTATAAATGAATAGGTATAAATCTTAATGGATTAATTTAAATTTTATTTCTTCTTAAACATCTTATTATGATGATGTCAAAACCATTTTCAACCTCATTTATATCAAATGGTAAATGAAAGTATTGCACGTATGTACAGGTGGAGTACCACCTCCACATAGTGAGATGATTCATTTTCCATCACCTTATTACATAGTTATTTAAAATAATTGATTTAATAAATTTATTTGATAATTATGATTTAATAATGGCTCTTTAATTATAAAATATTATTCATATTTCTTTCATTATAAAATGAAATCATCGTTCATGCGTATGTATGAACTATCATCTCTATGAACGACGTAATTCATTTTTCTATCACTAAAATTTATGGATGATTATAAATATATATATTTAATAAATATATAGTATATTTATATAATTATTTTCATTAAGGAGATTATGGAACCATGATCAAAGTGCAAGGATCATAACTACTGAATGAAAACACACATGAAAAACAAAACAGATAACACCCTTGAATGATGAATTTAATGAATAATGGTTAATAAATGGATGTTAAAATGTTATAAGTGGATAATATATGAAATTATAAGTATGAATATAGTTATTTCATATAAGTATAAAAAGATTTAATTTATTATACAGAAGGGTAGAGTTCTTTTGAAGAAAGGAAAACTTGAGGCAAGGGTTTCATGTTACAATCTCATTTTTATCAAGATTATTAATGATTAAATTTTTTAAATAAAATTATATGATCTATTTCTCCAAAATATTATGAATTATCTTATGATATGTTTATTTTTATAAATTATATTTTTTTCTTTCACTTTATTCTCTTTAAGTACCAAAGATACCAAAAGATTGTTTTTATGGAAAATCGACTTTGTTTTTCTATTCGATCATGAATATTTTTCTACAATGTTAATATTTTCTTTAAAATGTTTTCAAGAATTTTTATACTATTCTCTGATGATTTCTTAAAGACATTTTAATGATGTTTAACTTTCTATAATAAGTTTTAAAATGAATATTCTTTTCATTTTTTGAATGAGGCACTTTTTATCAAAGTTGTGAAAAATATTTATTTTAATGTATACCACACTAAGGGATTTTACTACCATAATAACCACTCAACTCTGAATATTACACTATAATTTTCACAGTTATTTTCAAATAAACCATTTTCCTTAATATTTTTTAAATTTTTATATTTGAAAAATGTGGTTTCAAAATGGAAAGGGAATTTTCCGCAAGAAATATTCCAATGATCTTTTAAATACATTTTTCATCTATGATAACATAAGTTGATGTTACTTATGCTTCATTGGAGACATTATTATATTCTAAAATACTTATTATATCTCTGTATGTTTTATTATTATGACAATGAAATGTAGATCAAGCTCATATTCATTTACAAGGGTTAAACTATAATGAAATGTTAAATGTTTTCATGATCTCAAGGCATACATATGAATGGGTTATGATTATGTGATAGGTGGGTATATTATAGTACTCTAATTTATTGGGTAATGATTAATTATTAATGATCTCAAAGGGTACACATGAGGTTATACCAAGCCTGATATAGGGTACATAAGAGGTTTTTATAATACCAAAAGAGGGTACATGAGAGGTTATCACAAGCCCAAAAGAGGGTATATGGTAGGTTATCTCAATACCAAAGTAGCTATACAGGTGGTTATCACAAGAATAACATACGATGAATGTCATGTTCAATATCCTTAAAATATTATTTATATGATAATAATTATGCCACAACTTATGGAACTCTTTTATTAAATGATATTATGCCACTATTATTCTCTCATGGATCATGATATTTGATTTCATTATGTTTTATTTATTATTAACTTCCAATATTTATTCCATGAATCATTATTTTGATATATGAATTATTGGGTATTGTTTTCAATTTTTGAGATCTTGTTTTCATACCATTATGCTCATGTTATTCTTAAATGATCATGGATATCCCCCTTGAGTATCTACACTCACACTTTATTATTCTTCCTTTTCCCTCGGAAATGGAAAAAGTTTTTAAGTATAATATGTCTAAGAAGGGTGATATTTTTGAAGGAATTAATAGGAAATGTTGTATTTATTTTATTTTCTAGTTTTTTATGTATCCAATTTTAAAAATAAACTAAATATTTATGGCATTGGTGTTGATCTTAATGATATATTTTGAATATTAATATAATAAGATTTAATATTTAGGTAATAAATTATTATGTCACCTCATGATTGACCATTAAATTAAACCAAATGTTTAGTTAAATTGTTATTTAACTCATTTAAATAATATTTATTATTTAAATAAAAGTTGAATGTTAATAAGAGAAGTTAGAGAAGTTCATAGGGTCCACTTTGGGACTATGCACACTGGATTGTTGCCTCAACCATTTATGGTTGATGCCTTTATTATAAATGTGTATTTGATAATGATGGACCTCAAGGGGTGATATATGATATAAAATAAGTGCATGAGAAGTCCCCTAGTGTAGGCTACCCTAGTGACCTGTAGGTAAATGGGATAGATGAGTTGAGAATGAGTGGCCCATGTTGGTCATGCATGAAACTTATTACCTCAACCGTTGTCCCAATCGAATCATGCCGTGCCTTCATTTTCACACCTCTGTGGTGTTTTTCTAGTGTCAAATATTTGGTCTTAGGTTGTTGCACTACAAATTTAAGGCACAACAATGGTCCTCTCATAAAATCACGAAGAACGCCAAGAACTCAAAGAAAATATGAATAATGAGAGAGATTGAGGGGAGGGAATAAATTCACATGAACACACGAAGAATGAATCTTGGCCTTTGTTTGTGTTATAATCGGTTCGTTCTTGTTATAAAGAAGAATGAAGAATGAATAATCACATAGATTCATCTCTCATTAAATCCTCACAAACCAAGCCCACCCCGCAAGAACGGTTGAACCGTGGGTCAACCTGTTCATTGGTCGATCCGCATTCATCGTTAGTTCTAAGAACTGGGAAATAAATAACTTAAAATATAATTCACTACCTCATTGGGTTCAAATGCGAAAGAAGAATGGAGTTTCACCCTGATGGTTGGTAAGATCCTTTGATTTCGTCATGTATCGATCATCGATCCACGATCTGGTCATCATTCGCCAAGGGAAATCCTCCAAACTCTTCATAGTGATTCTTCGGCATTCCCAGTGTTTTGCTGCTAACTCTAGGATTTTTTCATAAGGATTATTTTAAAGTAATTCATTATTGTATCAACAAAATAATCTATCATTAAATATTTTAATGATGATTACATCCTTTTCAGGGTTTTCCACAGAAGACTTTTGTTGAATAAAGTGAAGTCACACCTAGAGAAAACACTGCATTAAAAAATAAAATGTGATATCATATTTCTTATCTGAGTCTCCATTCACGATTTATTAGGATTTGAAAATAGAATAATTTTTATTTATTTATTTTATTTATGGTTACGTCAAAAAACAATATTTCACAACCTGCCCACGCTGGTGGATGTTAGGGATCGTCTAAGGTAAATCCACTACTTTAAACACAATGGTGCCCTCATAGTTCTGATCCAGGTACCCATTTAATTGTTATTCCATTTTTTTTTGGAAAACTACATGCCTATGCAGTTAAAAACATAACATTTTTCAACCAATTGTTCTAGGCACACCAGGCCACAAAATCACACGCCATCTCAGCACCTGGTCTCAAAATTTTCCCAAATAACTTATAAAAATAAATTCATGAAAATACAAGTCATTAAATTCTCCCCATCTTAGGGATTTATATCCTTGAAAGACAAACAAAGGACTACCCAAATAAATGTGGGTATTGAGCACGAATCTAAGCCTCCAGATCCCACATACTCTCTTGGATATTCCAGTACCACCACCAAACCTATAATAAAGGAATCGATAAAACATAAATAATCCTTCCAACTATGGAAACAAATTTAACATGACATACCGCAACATTCCCTCCAGAACCATAATGGTTCACTCAGTCTGGCCATCCGTTTGTGGGTGAAATGTTGTACTGAAGCATAGTTGAGTCTTAAACATATCCCATAATCGCTTACACAACCAAGATGTAAGGAGAGAATCACGATATGAAACTATAATCAAAGGGACTCCATGGGGTTGAAATATCTCTTTCACATAGAGGTGTCACAATCTCTCTACTGAAATATGATATCTAAATGCTAGTAAGTGGGCCAACATGGTTAGTTGGTCAATGATCACTTTGATGGTGGTATCATGTCCTCTGGTTATACATGGTAAACTCATCACGAAGTGCATCGATATCTCATACCACTTCCATTCTGTAACCTTGAGGTGTTGATTCAAACCTGTTGGAACCTAGTGCTCGACCTCTACATGATGACTAGGGAGGCATTGAGAGACAAACAATGAAACTCATTTCTTAATTCCTGACCAATAGAACTAACTTTAGAGGTCCTGGTACATCTTTTCCCCACATGGATGTACCACCAAAGGGGATGCATTGAACTCCATCAATACCTACTCCTATAATGCCACCAGTACCACTGTGTGTCCTATGAAAATAATTATGTTCTCCCCACCTTTCGAATACCCATCAGGGGCATTCCCTATGGACATATGTGCATGTAAAGTCTAACAGTCGGTATCTCTGAGCTATGCCTCCCTGACTCTCTGTAAGACTAGAGGGGTGACAACCATCAAATGGAGGTAAGTTTCTCTATATCCATCCAAAAAGTATATATACAATGAGGCCAACTACTCTGATGCCTCATTCAGTAGCTGAAAACCAGATCTCCTACTAAGGGCATTTGTAAGCACGTTTCCCTTCCCAGGGGTATAGAAAATCTCAAAGTCATAGTCTGGGAGGGACTCTATCCATTGCCTCTATCTTAATTTGAGATCCTTCTGAGAGAATATATTCTTGAGACTCTTGTGGTCAAACTAGATGATAAATACCTTTCCTATCAGGTAGTATTGCCACATCTTCAATGTGAATAATACCACTACTAAATCAAGATCATGGGTCACATAGTCATAATTATGTGGTCTCAATTGTCATTAACCATAGGAAATCAACTCTTTCCCATGAATCCAGACACAACCAAGCCTGATTCTTGATGAATCACATAACACTATGTACTCGACACCTTCCTATAGAAATCTCAATATAAGAGCGCTCGTCAATCCATGCCTCAATTGCTAAAAACTCTCCTGGAACTTCTCCGTCCACATGAAAGGCTATCCCTTTCATGTAAAAGATGTCAATTATTCTTATACTCTGGAAAAGTTGGGTACAAACCTCTAATATTACCGATCCAAACCAAGGAAACTCTTCACCTCGATAACACTCTTGGGTGGTTCCCAACAAAGCATCACCTATATCTTTGATGAATCCACTACAACCCTATCCATTGAAAAGATGTGTCCTAGAAAATGGACCAATCGCATCCAGAACTAACACTTTGAGAGATTCTCATAAAGATGGTTCTATAAGAGTGTGTCCTAAAACATCCCCAAGTGTATCACATGCTCCTCCTTGGATGATGAGTACACTAGAATGTCACTAATGAAGACCACTCTGAACTGGTCTATATAAGGATGGAAGATCCTGTTCATGACTCCCATGAACACTGCTAGGGAATTCTTCATTCCAAATGGAATCACCCGGTACTCATAGTGATAATATCTACATATGAAATCCCTCTTCGGTATATCCTCATCCCATACTTGAAACTGATGATAGTTAGATTTAAGGTCTATATTCGAGAACCGATGCATCTATTTCAGTTGATCAAAGATGTTTTCAATCCTTGGTAGTGGATAGTTGTTCTTTATGGTCACCTAGTTCAGGAATCATAAGTCCACACATAACCTCAAACTCCTTTTATCCTTCTTGGAAAACTAAACTAGGGCTGCCCAAGGTGAAAAAATGGGTATCATAAAGCCCTTCCTCTACAAGTCTTCCAACTGTACCCTCAGCTCATGAAGCTCTGCGAGATCCATCCGATATGCAGGTGCAGATATCAGTGTCATATCAGGTTATAGATCAATGTATAAGTATACCTATCTATGATGAGGTAATACTAAAACATCCTCCGGAAAGATATCCTTGTATTAATCCACTACTGTAGGAAATTAGAGACTCATATCATCCACTACACCAAGGGTCAGTCTAGCCAACTGATGTATGAACAGATGCAACTTCCTATGTGTGATTCCTTCCTATGTTGTTTGGGTTTCCTTTTCACTAAAAAAAGGAAAAACTGGTCCCATCACTATAGACACACTTCACTTTGTGCCTAAAATAGTCAATTAGAGCATGGACTATGGATAACCAGTCCATTCCGAGAATGAATTTGAAAGGTCTCGATGCTGCTACCAAGAGATCCCAACCAAAACTCTCACCTCCAAGAGTAAGGTCACACCATCGACACCAGTGTGTGATCATTGAATCCCCTCCATTAGGAGTCTCTAAACTTATGTGTTGTGCCAATTATTTCACCAAAATCTCTAAGTCTCGAAAAAGTTTTGTGGTAAGAAAAGAATGATTAGTACATGTGTCTATTAAAACTGTATCTAAGGTGGAAAATACATATATAATACCTTGTATCATCCCTAGTGCCTTGGGATCATACGACTCTATCGTCTGAAGTTGGCCTCATCCCCATACACCATCTTCATTATCCTATTGTGGGTCACCTGGGGGTGGTGTTGGTAACATATCGAAACATGGACAACCCCCTACTACTCTACCGACTCCTCTACCATGTATGATGCCTTGAAGATATTCCTAATCCTATCACTGTCACTACCTCTATGGTACCTCGACCATCTCCTGATAAATTGTATGATGGGTTAGGTAATCTCATGTCAGATTTCCCTAACCGCAACATGAGTAACATAATCTATCCCCTAGTTGTCTTAAGTCTGCCTCAGATCACCTATTTAAGTGCCTGGCTCTCTTAGATCTTTCTGAATTCTTTCATCTACTTACTACCAAGGTATCTGCACCTTCCTACCCATTTCTAACTACCATTAGCTATATCTTTCCATCCAAGGAACAATCAACTGACAATACTCGCACTAGCACCCCATCATAGGTAGGAGCACACAAAGGGGTAATGCTGGCTTGGATATCCCTATGTAGACCTCACTTTAAAGTCTATTCTCTGAAGTAATGGTCATGTATCATATCCATTGAGTACCTAGAAAGGTTGGTATGCCTCAATGAATTCTTAGATACTAACATGTCACCCTGGTAGAGCTGTAGAATCTTCTGGATTCGACTAGCACTGAGCTCATAAGGTGATAAATACTCTCTGAAAAGGTTCTCAAACTATGCCCATGAAAGAGTCACCTCATCATAAGATCGGGTAACTAAACCCCACCATATCACTTCTAATCCACATAGAAGGCTCACTACCAGGACCACCATCTGATCTACTGGTATCCTAACTATACATAAAACTCAAATCATCACCTAAAGCTAGTCCATAGCCACCTATGTGTTGGGGTATCCTTAGAACCAGAGGTGTCTCTAATTCTGAAACTCATGTAGTGAACTCAAAATTTTCTCCTTACTTGTTGGTACTAAGGGTACCATGTGATGCTCTATAGGTGGTGGTATGGATGGAACACCACCTGGAGGTGCTATCTCCAGTAAAAATCCTTGTACCAATGTCTCATAATTAAGAGGATCACCCTCATGATCACGTAATAAAAATCAGGCTGGTTATCTATGTGGAGAAATCCTGTAATAAAACAAGGTGTTCCAAATTCAATAGAGTATACCGGATGATCTAACTAAAGAAGGAAATGAGAAAAAACCCAAATACTATATGATGCATGTACTATTTTTTCCCTACAACCAGTGTTTTCATGTATCGAGTCGAAAAGAAGGTGTATAGATTCATGGTGTATGGATACGTTGACCACCACACTAACACTGGAATCAATGTACTTAAATCTGAACTCAAAACAATTAACACTACTTCCCCAAACCAACCTCACAAACTCCTGGTCCTTAATTAGAACTGACCCTATCTAATACCACTCTGTCATGACCCATCCTAGTGGGGATCGTTCCGTGAATACCCCAAGACCACCTATGATAGGCCAGGGGTTAGAGACTAACAATGAGTAGGAATATCACACAAATGGGAGGAATTTTCCTAAGTACCTGTACACACACACACACATCATCAATCCCAAAATGCAGAAATGTAATGAAAAACCATGTAAAAATGCATGCATACACTAAGATCCCAACCATAGAGTAAGAAAATAGGAAACTGGAATGTAAATATGTTAAAAATACAAGCCCACCAAAATAAATATTATATAAAAGGGAAAGCACATGTTCCTAAAAATCATCTGTAGAAAACCCTACCTGATGTGTAGGTGTAGGACAACTGTCTAAAGCTGTAGGAGCACACTTCATCCATATAATCTCTCTAAGGACCACATAGTCCCAGTCCACCTGTAACTCTATCAAAGCTTTGATAATCTACATAAGACATGACATGTACATGAAAATCTTGTGTATTAGTGAGTAAAACAATACTCAATATGACACCTCGAAACCAAAAAGGAAATTCCACAAAGGAAATTCTACAAGAGAATAGTATAGTAATCTCTACATAGGTATATGTTAGTAACACATATACCAAGGATATACATGTATACTCATAACCATCCATAATGTAAAGAGGTAATTCACAACTAATCACCGCCATAGGATTCTGTATGTGGCATGCTCGTTCCGGGAGAACTCACTCTTCAAGACATGATATCTTTAGAGACTCTCAAAAAGAGGACATGATAATTTGGGCCCCTCCCAAATAGAAATAAACTTGTTAAAGATCATAATACATAGATACGAGATCCTTCCCAAAGAATACTTACAACCCTACCGATGTGGCTTGTAATGTAAGAGATCCTTCTCATAGAATACAAACAACCCTATCGATATGACCCACTAGATGGAGGACTAACACCCTACACTCGAAGGTCATGTAAATTTCAAGAAAACTTCATCAGGAGTGATAGAGGACCTCTCCTATCCTAAGGAGAGATACCGTAACTATATCTGGGATTTGGCCTCTAGAGGGAACTACTATCCAATAGTACAGACGTAATACCATACTGAACCCTTAAGGAAAGAACCAAAGGAAAATATACACCTATAATGGTATAATATAAAAACACTCTAATGAATTTATAAATTAAAAACTATTTTCAAGGGACCATATTCCATAGATGGTTCATCAAACAGACCTTTTGTTTGAAAGTGACAACCATTATAGTGAAAAAGTCCGACTAGGGGCTGACCCGGGTCCGACCCGAGCCATCACCCAATCCGACCTGGTCTAGCCAACCCGACCTAGCCCATATTAGTCCAAACCAGCCTGTACCATTGGGATTGGCCCACTGGTCTGCTTGGTCTATTCCATTGGGCCATTAGAGCAACCTGCCTCTCCATGGTATGGCCCGCATTGTGGGCCAGTTCGCTGTGCCACACGTGGTCTACCTTGACCGCATTCTATGCGGCTAGCCCATTGTACCACCCATGCCATGGCCTCACCGGCAAGGGTTCCTCCGACATGACATCAATCCATGTCCTAGAACTCCATCATGACCTCCTTCCATGTCCCGCACTCACCTACCTCCTTCTGGCTCGCTACCCGCCATAGACTGACATCGCCTCTCCTGAACTGGCCGGAGCCGCCACCTCCGGCCGCCACCACCTTGCACCGCTGTGTGCCGTTGTCTAGGCCAAATCATGCCATTCCTTCCCCATCACATATCTATAGTGCCACTATAGTGTCAAATCTTTGGTCTTAGGTTGTTGCGCCATAAAATTAAGTCAAAACAACTGTCTACTCATAAAATCATGAAAATGGATAGAACAAAAATAACATATGAAGAATGCAATAGATTGAGGGGAGAGAATAAATGCACATGAATGTATGAAGAACGAATCTTGGCCTTTTTTCATGTCAGCCTCAATTCATTATTTTTATATGAATGAATGAAGAATGAATAATCACATAGATTCATCACCAATTAAATCCCCACAAATCAAGCCCATCTCGCAAGAAATATCTAATCACGGGTAAACCTTTTCATTGGTCGATCTGAATTCATCATTAGTTCTAATAACAAGGAATGAAATAACTTGAAACATAATACCCTACCTTTTCATGTTCAAACACCGTTGAAGAATGATGTTGCACTATGATCATTGGTAAGATCCTTTGATTTCGTCGCATGGTGATTGTCGATCCATGATCTGGTCGTCGTTCACTAAGGAAAAATCCTCCAAGCTCTCCATAGTGATTCTACGACATTACCAAGGTTATGTGTCTAACCCTTGGATTTTTTTGCATAAGGGTTATTTTAAAGGAAATCATCACTACATCAATAAAATAATTTATCATTAAATTATTTAATGACAATTATGCCCTTTTGGGGTTTTCCACAGAAGACCCGCGTCGACTAAAGTTAAGTCACTCCTAGAGAAAACACCACATTACAAACTCAAAGGTTTTATCAGATTTCCAATACGAGTCTCTATTCATGAGTTATTAGGATTTGAAAATAAAATAATTTTTATTTAATTATTTTATTAACGATTTCATCCAAAAACCGTCTTTCGCATCTGAACCATGCCGACTAATGTTAGGGCTCACCTAAGGCAAATCCACTGATATGAGCTTAAAAATGCCCTCATATTTTAGATTCGAGAACTAGTTTAAGATTTAATCCACTTTTTTAGGAAAACTTCACATGTGTTCTATTAAAAACATAACATTTTTCAACGAACTATTCTGGACACACTGGGTCTCAGAATCACACGCCGTCTCAGCACCTGGTCTCAGAATTTTCCCAAATAATTTCTAAAAATAAATTCGGGAAAATCAAATTCATTAAAAATAAGGGGTCTAACTAACACCTAATATTTTTTATTACTTAAAAAATATCCTTATGTTTTTATATCAGTCTAGTAAGTTATTTGTATTAATATTATCGTTTTCAAGAATTAACCTCAAATCCAATGTTGATCATGATTATATTTTTTAAAAAAGAGTAGTTTTTATCATGAGTATCATGTTTTATAATAATTTAATAATTAATTTCATTAAATATGTTCCCATAAAAATTTTGAACCAATTTAATTTATAAATCATATCCATTAGTAAGCCAATATCAATATTCCACTGAACCTTTGATCCCACTATAGTATTCCTCTCATAACTTAGTTATTTATATAGGTAATCATGTGAATATTTTCATATATGACTCTTGGATAGTTTATTGGACAACCAATTTCCTAAATTAATTATATGGATTACCTAAATATCAATCCTATGGTATCCTAACCATTAGGGTCTCCTAACTAAGTGTAACCTGGATATCATGATAGATACATGAATATAGTTCTATTTGGAAGACCTATATTTTACATTATTTAAACAAGATAATCCATGGTACATAGATTTGGCATGAACCTACTTGTTTGGATTATTGAGGTCTTTAAAAGTGTTCAATTTTGAAGGAATCTTACATTTAGTATTTTAAGGGGGTTTAAAATATAACCATCATATCTCATGTGTTCTCTTCTTATATACACAGTTATAATGATTCAATTTCTATGTAATATACCTTAAAACACATTTAAATGTTAAAAGAAATTAATATATAACACTTTATAAAAATAATGATTTATGTGAATTACCTAAAAATAAAATCCAACAACATCAACACATATACAAATGTATTACATGTCTAATTTTTATGAAAATATTCCATATAAATGTTTAAAATAATATGAAACCAAAATCCCCCAAAAATAAAATATGGTGTGATAGTTAGACAACCAGCACTTTTCCAAATAGAGCCTAATCTCCCAGGTGAATGAGAACTTTAACCCAAATCCCCACTATCCATAGATCAATACCCAAAAGGAATCTCAATTTCAATAGAATCCTAACACCTAATATTCATAAATCGAAATCAACCATCTATCAAGTTCATAAACAAAAAATAAACCATAGTCATGGTTGAAAGTAACTATATACTTTGTCTTATCTAACATGTAACTCCATATATGTATGAAATTATATTTATAAGAAGCTATTTAAATAATTTAAGCCCAATCATACATCCATTCATTATATAAACTATTTATATTCATTAATAAAATATAGTAGAGTATAACTAAATAAATGATCACTTCAAATACTTATAAATGATATAAATATATATAAACATTTAAAAATATAAAATTATAAAAACTTTACAATTAAATAAGATTTATGGATATTATATAAATAAATTAATAAACAAATAAATAAATTTCACATTTATTTCAATATGAAGTCTTCCATATTAGTACTTTTAAATGGTATTTAATATATAGTCCTTAACATTTTAAATATATGAAATATATGAAAATATAAACATTTTATATTACATATGAACATTTCATATTTTATATAAACATTTTACATAAGAAAAATATCATGTATTTTTTTGTTTAAACCTTAATAAAATCAACAAAAACATATTTTTTTAATGTTGTAAATACATTTTGATATAATTACTTTAATATAAACATTTCATACTATTATATATGAATATTTCAAAAACATATATACACTTTTTGATTTTTCATTACTTTATAATTTATAAACACTATAAATTAACCGAACATATAAATACAAGGATTTGAATATAGATATCATAAAATAATATATTTTTTGTATAATCTAAATCCCCTCCTTGGATTCAGTATGAGACAGTTGAGCCTTCATCAACAATGGTTATTAATAATTTTAAGAAGAATAATTTTTATTTTTAAATCAAAAATCCAAAATTATTTTATATAAACCATGATGTGGTTCCTTTCATATGAAAAATAATTTAAAATAAACCTTGATTTTTTTTATTGGGTCACTTAATTTGAAATTAAACCTTCAAAATATATAATTTTTAAACCATGACATGGTTTTTCTCAGCTATGTTGTGGTTTAATTATGATAATTTCATTCTCATATAGTCCATTGTTATTTTTATTTAACACTACATTATAAAATTCAAAATTTCATGATAATATATTTTTTAAATTTTTTACAGTGCTCATTTTTAAACCATATCATAATTTTATAATTTTCATGGATTTTTTCAAAGAATCACATTATGTATATGAAAATTTCAATGATTTATGACTATTTAAAAGAACACATAATGAATATTTGGTGAAATCCAATATAAATGGAATGATAAAGAGAATATTAGAATGAATCATTTTCAACTATGATGTACATGAATCAAGAAATAATCTATAAATAAAAAATAAAACATATTGTGGTTCTTGAAAAGATTGTTTTTCCAAATTCTTCTTTTATTTAAACATCAATACAAACTATATATAAGATGATTTGAAACCACTATTATGGTGGGGTCATATCCCTCATAATAAAATTTCCAACATGACATCCATATGAAATTATTAGGGAACTTTGATGCCCTAACTATTTGGTCAATATAAGTATTTTCATAAAAAATGAATCTCTTAGTTGAAGAACCACACTTCATCAAATGTCCCTGTGTGAAATTTCTAAGGAGTTATTAAAATATTTTTAATTTTGTTTGATACCATTATTGGGAAAAAACTTGTCCAAATAAAGTTGAAATAAACCACCAAACCCATTTTCCCACATGATAAAACTATTTTTTTGAACTGAAAATATGAATGATGAATATAATTTTATCTCTGTTAAATGTGATTTATCTGAAATCTTATACATAATCTTGATAGAGACCCATTAGAGGAAAAATTATCCCTCCTATAGGGTAATCTATGGTTTGTTTAAATATCCCAATACTAGGGAAGTATTCCCTCTTCAATAAAATCTTCCATAAACATCGTTAAAAAAATAGAATGAAAAGATTTGGATTTAGAGTTTCACATAAACTAGAAAATAGTACTCACACTACAATTGAATAAGTATTGAACCACTTTCTATATCCTCCAATTACACTCATTGGAAACCCATATGTCTCAAATTTATTTATCTATAATTGAAACATTTCAATATGTTACAAGTATTTGTATTGTGTGGTTTAATTATTTTATCAATTTGTAAATGTTTAAAAAATAATTATGGTATCTTTAAATTACTTAAAAATTATCACATGATGTTTCAAAAAACCATGATATCCTATATTAGGAGAAACAAGAAATCAATATGTATTATCATTTAACATATGAATTCCCATGCATAGAACCATGATGTAATGACCTTCACGATGACATGGTTTAGTCTATCACAAACCATGACATGGTTAATACTACTACATTGTGGTTTAGATTTGTTTTATATTTGTATTAGTGTTATCTCCATCAAACACATATATCTATATAAATGTATCAACTAGATAAATCTCATGCATATTTCATAATCATATATTCTCATTTTCTAATACATCAAGTGACCACTTGACAATAAATATGTCACTCTAGTATTGACTCTCATATGTTATGAATTATATGAGTAAATAATAAAAAATATATATAAAAATATCTCATTTTATTCATGTATTCAGATGATTATATCATATTTCATTCACTTAAATAACTAAATACATCACATTTCACTTATCTAGGTATGGACATACACTTTCGTGATCTTTCTCAATAAGGGGATCAGACGCCATCCCCATCATACAGGATAAAAAATATCATCTTTATAATAAACACCTACAACTTGATCATTAAAATACCCAATTTCCCGTTATTATCTCAACCTTAGGTTTGGTTGGTGTAAATAAGGTATCAAAGTATGGTAGTTCACAAGAGAGGTTACTTAATAACCTTAAGTAATTGGGATTACTATGAAACATGATCTCCTATCATGCTAAGGACATATTTTATGGAATTATATATAGTATATATAATGGGTCACCCTATACAAAAAAATTGATTTGTGCATCATGTGAAAAAATTACATATCTTTATATGTGTTTCAACTCATGATAATCTTTACATGTTTTCACAACCCATAAATCTCCATGACAGCCATCGACTAGAAATAACTCTAAACCATAATTTAAGGGGTTAATATCATTTTATTACATGAAATATTTATCCCAAATTAATTAATGATAAATTATAGATGTATTTTAGATAAATTATATATTTTAAATATTCTTAAAATTCATTAATAATTTTAGAAACTCTATACAAAATAATTCATCTTTACATTATCCAATATTAAAATTTCCCAAAATTATTTATGTTTGTTGATTTTTTGGTCTTTTTAAACATGGTAAACCATATGTATCACTGTTCACATCTCAAGGTGAAACCAAATATATATCCGTGTAGCCATTAGATAAAATCCTCTTACTTAGCTCCAATATTGATATAAAATCTATGCTGAAGGAAAATTTGATCAATAATGAGATTAAGATTTATAATTATTATGTTAAACACTTGATCATTATATAAAAAAAATCATTTATTGAAAAAATATTATGTTACAATGTTAATAAATAAATTTATTTTTAAATACCTAAAATTATTATAATATCCATCATTTTAGAGAGTTTCTATAAAATTAAAACTTTTCATAATCATTGGTAATACAAATAAATAAAATATTTTATATTAAGATCCACCTTTACCAATATATTTTAAACACATTTAGGATAAAAATTGTCTTTTATTTTGAATTATATTAGTATAATAATTTATATATTATAGTTTGAATTTATCCAAGATCAAACATACTCTTAATAACCACTTAAAAATTATATTTTTCCAACAATATAATTATAAGTTATAAAAATAGTTTGATTTAATTTAGTGAAAATGTTTAATAATAAACTATTAAAAACCATGTCCTACATGATATTTTATATTTTTAGAATAATATCATTGAAACTAATATCCTTATTTGTTAAAATATACCATTGATAGGTGTTAGGAACACTTTCCCTCATATTCTAACAAATAACTTGAAAAAAAAACACTTTTATCTTTGATAAAAAGTTTTCTATCCTTTATTTTGATGCCAAATTATAAATTGAATCAAATTATAAACCATGTGTTATAAAACTATCATCTTATTTATTGATTAATATCATTGTTTTAAAATAAAACTCTCCTATCACATAATAGAAAATGAGTTAATAAATTAAAAAAATATATAATTTAAAAATCCTTTATGTTTTTAAATAATAATTTTCATTCTACATATCTATAGTAGAAATCTATTCCACTTTATTTGAATGAAAAATTAAATCTTCTATATTCAATTATTCCTCAATTTTGGACTTTTATACACACTCATAATATTTTTTTAATGCACAGGTGGTATTATATACACTTTAAAATAAAATAATTTATTTATTTAACCTTAATATTAGAATTATAATCTCTATTGAGTTTTATACACCTCTTCAGGTATTCTTTGAAATTTATTCTTCAATATACATGATTTTCTCAATGGAAAGATTGCTATTTCTTCATGATACCTCCTTTAGGTTTCAATGATATAAACTAACTAATGGACCCTTCAATAGTTTTCTTCTTATGGAATAAAATTTTACCATTTTGTAATATCATCATAGAAACAAAGCCTAGAACTCCCTTACCAAGATCAAATATCCTCAATATATTTATAAGATTAGGTAAATTTTATTAAAATAATTCATATTATAATTTATAATAAATTCTTAGAACCTTTACAAAAATGATTTCATAATAAATATATTTAAAGATATAGCCTTAAAGGAGACCCCAACCTATATGAATCACTTATAAGCCTAATAATATTAATTACATGAGTAGAGAATAAATTAACTGGTCATTTGGTGACTAAAAAATTCATTCAAAACCTTATATCTCTCATGCCAAGATTGTTCTTGAGGACATTTTTAGGTTATGTATCATCTTGAAAAAATTCATATTCACATGTGGTTTTTTCTAAACTTAGGCACCATGAAAACATGGAAAATAGTGTATATAAAAATTAAATTATTTTTATTATTTAATTAAACATATAGGTATAATTTTTTAAAATTTTTTTAGTCACTTTATTAGTGTAACACCCTAACTTGGGACCACATAAACCACTACTGATCCAATAACACTATATAACCTCAGGCATTTTTCCCCATTATTGTAAAAGCCGATTTTGTAGACCCAACATGAGTAATAATTTTCATTTACCATATCATTTATATAGAGATATATGAATGATGTATTCTTATAATAATAGTGTTATTACTTTTCTATAAAATATTTACATGGAAATATCTTTGGATTACTTGTTGTATCAAAAGGTTATAGTAGTTCAAAGCTATAATTGGAACCTAGAGATATTATGAAAGTTATATTAGAGACATGTATTATGGTCTAGATACATCATATTTATGGGATAAATATGATTTATTACTATCAGCTGATGGGGGATCATAATAATTGAGACTTCATCCCATGAGTTTCATAATTTGGGAACTTGAGTAGAAGAAATCATGAGGACTAACTCGCCAATATAAACACCACATATTTCTGGTGTAATTAGATGTTCCTATCTATGATCATGTTTATTGGTATATTAACTTGATATTGTTATGAGTGTGTATCATTTTATCACATACTTTGATGAATGATTTAAAACATGGTAGTTTATGAATGCAGTGAGGATCCATTTTTTGGGTACATCTTTGTTTTTAGCAACTATAGTTTTCATAGTTTGACCATTAAAATATTTCTATATAATTTTTTTAGATTTTATTCAAAGTTGGAGTGATTTTATGGGTGTTTCTAGAACATATAATTAATATATTAAAAATATTAAAAATATTCAAGAACACATGTGAAATATATCTTAATAATTTTTTTCCATCGGTTAGAACCTTGGATGGAAAATAAAAGACTACAGTTCTTTTCAAAATGTAAAGTTTACCCTAGGTACAACATAAGTTTTTTCAACTTCGGATGTTCCGTTGTAGTGCAGTTCTTGATAGGTGTCATAAATAAATTAAATGATTAATTTTTTTATTAAATATAAAACTTATCCACCTCCTATATAAATGATTTTTTTGGTATACTCTTAAGGTTATCCACATAACCATAGGATTTTATATTTTAAGAGATAACCACCATTGGTGTTGTAAAAATCAAGATCATTGATTAATTATGAATTATTTAGGAGATTCATAAGACAAACGATGAATGTAGTAGAATCTTAAAAGGAATTTTTAGAGAACATGTTTTTTCTCAATGATAAATATATTATTAAGGTAGGGATTATTATTTCTTAGATTATTTCATTTATATTATTTATTTATTAACATGGTTTTAATATCTTATTAATTCATCAAATATCATTTTCTACATGACTCCATAATTTAATTTGTTTCCTTGATCCTAATTTTATATTTTAATTATTCCAGGTTTGTTTCATCATTTTAATTTTTTAAATATGAACATTTTATAGGGTTTTAATGGAAAACGATAATTTCACTCTATTATTGTGCCTCTTATATCCCTATTCTTCACGTTATTTTTCATTAGCCCATTGGTATCAATGATTTGATATTTTCTGACCGAACCAAGTGAAATCAAACCACTAGATTTGTGATTGTTATGTGAAAATAATTCAGATTGATAAATAATTGATGGATTCAGATGGAACTATAAATTGTGGATGTTTCATCTCTTTACCCACTTTCTAGTATTTCTCATATCACTTTTCATTTTTCTCTTTTTTTTGGTGCATTTGGGGGTATTTTTTGGTTGTCTACTGGGTGACATTACACCGTGTAATGATTACACTTCATGAATGTTTTACATGCCATGTAAAGTATTCACACCATGTAATAGTCAGTAGAAAAATTTCATGAACTAGTATAAGGAGTGAAAGTATTACATTCCACGAATATGGTTCACTTCATATATTAGTTTCCGATCATATTTTATGAACTAGTATAAGGCGAGAAAGGATTACACACTATGAATATGGTTCATGTCATGTATTGGTTTCTGAGAATATGTGAGGAACCGTTATAATGCATGAAAGGATTACATTCCATGAATATATTTCATGTTATGAAAAGGTAAAATATGGATTTTTAATCCAAGGAGGCATATTTTTTGGATTTTTTGGGTTCATGTATTACATTAAAAGAAATGGGGTTTCACACCATGTAATTATAAAAGTCTATTGGTTTTGAGTGTTTCATGACTTGTTTTGTGTTTCATTCACATGAAACCCTTTCCTCTCAAACTTAAGAGATCTCCCATGTTATTTTGGACACAAACCAATCCATCCCGACCATTTTTTTAGATATTTATCTTCATTATGGTTGTGGTGAATTTCTACGAGTGAGTAATCCTTTGGATTCTTTGTTTCTGTTGATCATGGTAGCACTGTTGTGTTGCATTATATTGAATTTTTTAATCTGTGATGATAATCTTCTTGATCCTTTCCAGATTAATTGTGTGATATTAATCTAGGGGATGATTCTTTGTTGGTTTAAGCTTAGTGGGTGCATGTTCATTGAGTTTTGTCATGATATACCCTTTTAACCATATTCTTGTATGTGGTTTGTGATTCTAAGACATGTGAATCAATCTCAGGACCTCAGTTGTTGTCTTTCCATTACTACTTGTTGTTGGATTCTGTTGTGTGTGTATGTGACCCAAGTATGAGGTAGGTGGTTTTATATCTAGCCTATTTTGGATGAAATATATTTCTATGGGTTTATAAATTATTTTATAATTTAATTGGCATGATTGATTTGTGTGGCTAGAAATGGGTTTTTGAGAGAAGATGATTTTACCCTTATTTTTGTAAAATAAAAATAATTTTCAAATCATTTTGAAATGGATTTATAAAATGGTTTTGAAGGAATATTTTTAATTAAATGGTTTGGAAAATAGAGAAAATAGTAATCCTTGGGTACTTGGGGTGTAAGGTGTAGTAAAAGATATCATCCATTGATACTATCGGGGGGTTCACTCATGGGGTGTTCCTCTACCCCATAGGACTATTGTTATAGTGAATTTGTAGACATTGATGGGAAGTTCACTTTATAGGGTGTTACTTTAATATCAATATTTGATGAATATATTTAGGGAATCAATTCATTCTATTATATGTATATCCTGGTATGAGTGTCTTATCTAGCCTAATCTGTAGCAATCCTAAGTGTGATGTTACCTGTGCTTTGGCTTGTATTGTTTTAGATTATACTACCATAGATTTGATATGTTATGTGATATATGATTCTCTTTGATTTGACTGCCTTTATGTATATGAAATACTTTGAAACTATTTTACCTAACTTATTTTAGAAATGTGGAAAAAATGAAAATTAATTTTTTTACCATGATTTTGATATAATTTTTTTTAGCAATTTATAATTCCTTATTTTGTTTAAAATTTTCCACGTTAAGATGGTTATATAAAGAATTTTTATGAAACAACTCAATGGGATCATACTGATCCTGTTTAGCTCACACCCTATAAACCCCTATGATGGCGCATAAAACTTTTTATGTATTCTGATACAGGGAAAGTCAAGGCACTATAGTGAGATAGAGAGGTTTTTTTCAGATGAGTATAAGTAATTGGTGGTGATATGGTGGGAGTTTTCCCATGTTATCACAAAAACTAGATATTGTGTTTTTTCTCCTTTTATATAGGAATTGTATCGTAGATATTTTTAGCTACATTTAAGTTTTATTACTTCTACTATTTTCCTTTTTGTTTTGAAATATATACTTATATATCATTATAATTTTTTTTTCATTATGTATATATATATGTCATGTTTTATACTTCAGGTTGGGAGAAATTGTTCCCTCTTATTGTAGTAGATTCCCAGGTGTTAGCCTCTATCCCATGGGGATCAGGAACAACCTTCAGGTATGTGTAAATTCAGGTTGGGTACCACTTTAAAAGGGAATCTGGGTCGGGTTCATTATAATTTAGTATCAAATGCAGTCTTTCCTTAAGATTCCTTGTCTTAGGACATTTGGTATACTAGATATAGGTTTTTATCACTTGAGAGGTAGGTTGTGTTGAGTGTATTTTTAGATATTATTGTGTCAAGACTCAAGTTACCATGGGATTTTGGGATGTGTGTCTCCTATTTTGAGTTACTGATTATAATCTCATTTTTTCTTATGGTTTTCTAGTTTGAACTAAGATTATTCTACTGTTTGATAATTGAATAGATTTAAGTGTATATAATTATGCCTCTGGTACCTGTTCCATGAGTTATATAAGAGGGTGTAATGAGTTTTCATTTAAGGGAATCCAATTATAGATCAAAATCTTATTGAGGATATCGTGTAGGAAGTTCGTGAGGTTGACCAAAATGTACCGAAAGTCCAGAATGTAGTTTCTGAGGTTCATCTATGAGCTATAAGAGAAATTGATTTATCAAGGGAGTTATTAAGTGAGAATCCACTATCCATTAAGGATATAAATGAACATAAAGAGGTAGAGGACTGAATGTACAAGGGCAATGAGATATTTGACTTCCTTGATATTCCTGAGAGTATCAAGGGGAAATGTGTGGCATTCAAATTTGAGATTACAAGAAATAAAATGTGGGATTACTTGGTAAAAGAGGATAGACATGTGGTCTTGGAATAGAATGGATTACAAGAATCTATCATTATATAAGTTTTTTTTTTCAGAGTAACTAATGATGGTGAACTATATAGAGTTCTCTATTTATAACAAGGAGAGTGTTTGGTGTCAGTTTACACCTATCGGTTTGCGAAGAGGGTTATTTTATCCATAGGTAGTGAAGAATGACCATATAAAGGCTCATAAGTATTTACATGGTTTGTGAATGGATATTATATTGTAGGTATTTATGTTGAAGTTTTTGAACTATACAGAGATGGTATATAAGGAAATGATGGAAGAGATGAATATGGGAGACAAGGTTTGTTATTCTTCCCCCTATCTTCCACCTAGTGGTAGCTTCAGTGATTTGCATGGGAAAAAGAGGAAGGGGAAATATCATCACAAGAGTGGTGGTAGTGGTTATCATCAGACAACCTCATCTACATATTCAGTTACATCTAGTTGTGTTCCCATAACTTACTACTAGTGTCATAAGGTCTGAAACACCTGTTATTCTTGTCCATCACCTGTGAAGATGTGTAATAGTTTTTGATGTTATATTCATTTGAAATAATTATATCAGGCTATATCTATTCCTTGTTACAGTTAGGGATATTCTAATCCAAAGGATAATGCAGCGCAGTCAAATGATTCAAAGACTATAGTTCCCCATCCATAGAACTCAGGAGTGAACCACCTTGACACGGTAGATGATTTTCTGATAGAGGTAGAAATAGATCTAGTGACAATAAGATATTCCATCTTTATTTCATATTAAATAGAAATTTATTTTTTTAATATTGGTTATTCTTACTCAATTATATATATCTATTTTGTTGATATTCTTAAATGTCCATCAAATCTCATGTCCTTTTTATGGATTTTGTGACATCTTTTGGTAAGAGTAAAGAGTATGGGTTTTAGTGTCCTTGTTTGCTATCAATAGTTGATGCGTAGTCAATACAAGATTTTTTTCATGATCTGCATTTTTTGACATCATCATCGAGATGAATTGGGTTGTCTCTCACTGTGAAGAGGTTGATTTTTATCATCGACATGCCTCATTTATTGTGGTTGATGGGAGATATTGGGTGTTTCAGGGGGAGCGGGATCTGATGTTGGGTCTTGAAAAACCATCCCTCCCAAATATTAAGAGTTTGTTGTATGCTTTAGTAGTTAAAACCGATAACGTTTCTTTTTTTGTTGATCTTACCATTATTGTTCAGTATTTTTTTGACATTTTCACAAATGAGTTATCTAATATTACTCCAGATAGGAAGGTAGAGTTATTGATGGACTTGGTTCTAGGTACTTAGTCAATTCTGATACCTTCTTATTATATTGAACCAACTGATCTGAGAAAGATAAATGTTCAGTTGAATGATTTGATGGAGAAAGGTTTTATTCCCCCTAGTGTTTCGTTTTGGGTACCCTTTTTTCTCTTTTCTAAGAAGATATACAATTTAATTTTATTGTTCATGGACTAATGGAATTTGAACTCGATAAGCGTTAAGAATAAGTTACCTTTTCCTCATGTGTATGATTTTTTGATTAGTTAAAGTGGGAAAAGTGGTTTTAGATTATTGATCTTCGGTTAGATTATCATCAGCTTAGAGTTTGGGAGTCTAATATACCAAAGACTAATTTTTGGAGTAGGTATGACCATTAAAAATATATTATGATGTATTTTGGTCTGACTAATTTGTAGAGACCCAAATCTTGACGTACATGGACATTAAATTACTTTTGCGGAATATTTAGTACATGACAAAAACAGACGCCCAAAGATCGTATTAGTTTAGTGTCTTTGGAAACTAGGAACGTAATCTTATAATCATGGTGAAAGATATTCAACATCTCCCATAATGATCTTCCCCTTTTGGTTTTCTTACCTAAAACCTTTCTTTATATCCTGGGGAAAATAAAACATAAAAAGGGTGAGCTCAAATTCTCATTAAGGGTAAACATAGAGAATATAAAACAATCCATAAACATTTGAATGCTAAAACTCGAACATAATATCTAAACATCAAAATCTTGAGGAAAGAGATAAATCTTGGAAGTACGTAAGGAATATATCATAATGGATCATAAATCATGATAAAATAGCATGGGAATAAAGCATGTAATTGTGTCAACCATTAAGTACATGTTATGATTTCCATAGTAGCCAAGGCATTGATGCCAAGACCATCTTAGTGGACAAAGTCCCTTTCTGAATCGAGTTCACTCCTCGTTTCAGTCCTGTAACACTGAACCGGATTAACTTACCATTCCATCCATTTCTATCTCATGAGATATAAATCTTTACCCAATTCATTGGAGGGAGATATAGGTCCCACACATCTCATAATGAAATCATTCTTACTTGTGCCACAACATGAACATAAATCATTCATTATTACCCAAAGTATAAAATGGGTTTCATAAACATCATCCCATCATAACATAATCCATACAAAAAAATGGATATCATTTCATCATAAGAAAATTGAAACCATATAAATCATAGAGAAATTATACTTGAAACATTCACATATGGAATAATTCCATCTTATATGGAAAATGGTTTTGATAAAACACTTGAAATGAATTTTGGGGAAAATATCCTTTCTTCTTCAAAATCATTTTCTTTTCACGAAATGACATGAAATTTTAAAAGAAAAGGATTTTGTTGAAAATAGTCATTAAATTTTGTAGAGGAATCTTCATTGAAATAAGTTTTTATGAAACCGTAAAAATCCATTCATGCCGTATAAGTTAAAAAAAACACATTCTCCTCGTACTTTTGTTGGAAAAGTAAAAAAAGTACCACGTATGGTAAACAGAAGAAAGATTCCATCCATAATACAAAGTAAAAGTCAAAGAAGGTTAAAAATGACTTTAAATATACATGGAATAATATTAAAAACTTTATGAAAAACATTTTATGGACATGGATGAAAACTATAACCCTAATAAGTACTTACGAATAACAATCTCGGATAAGAACGAGATTGGAATAGTCATCCCTTACCTTATGTATGATATGATTCGTATGTATCCGAAACTCCTGTATAATGATTTAAATAATGTCATTGACTTATTAAAGAATCATATTTATTGTTATTATATCATATATAGTTTACTTATGACTTTATATTATCCATTCTTTTGGTAATTCGATGTAAAAGCAGAGATTTGGGTAAAATCGTTTCATTTATTGTACGTGTTTCAACTTGTTGTTATTGATATTATTAATTATATCCTGATTTACTTAATTCCAGAATGTAAAACATGATTTATATATAATTTATATTCATCATATACATATATATATGATAGATCGATAAATGGAATGAAATACACCGTTCATGGAGACGGTAGGCCGTACGTACGCATAAACGCTGTTTTCGTTTCCTTATTGAATTGAATGGAATTAAGTAGATGAAATACATATATATATATACATAAATCAAGTATCATTATTATGTCATATATTTAATTATTATTCATTATATATACTTTATAATCATTCATGAATGGTTATCATGTAGAATGAATCTCATCGCGTCGTGGAGACGGTAGTCCGTACGTACGCACGAGCGATGATATCATTCTCATGATCATGGA
Organism: Viscum album; assembly: GCA_963277665.1. Lineage (NCBI taxonomy): Eukaryota > Viridiplantae > Streptophyta > Magnoliopsida > Santalales > Viscaceae > Viscum > Viscum album. The sequence goes on along the minus strand of OY728122.1, from coordinate 2,545,942 downwards.
ATTGTATTTAGGTGTATGTATAATATTTAATAATCAATATAAATTTACAATAATCATATATAGTTATTAATTTACTCCATTATACCCATCCAAATAATTTGGTGGTCGAAAACAGATTACACCACGGCGGGGAGATGGTATTCCGTACGTACGTACGCGCAGTGATTTCATTTTCCGTAGGATGGATAGAAGGTGAAATAGGGTTTTTTCATATTTATAATAACATATCAGTATATAATTAACACTTAAGTTGTTAATTTATAATGAGACAACTAAATAAGAAGAAGTAGAAGAAGAAAGAAACTTGAGAGAATTGGAAGAAGAAATTACCTCTTCTTCGACGCACCTCCTTTAAGATTCCTCTTAAGGAAGTAGAGTTGGTATTTTGATAAGACCAGAACCTCCATAATGTTTCTAGGGATGTTTAGAAGAGAAATTTGAAGGGTTTTTTCGAGCTTCAAGGCTCAAAAGGGTGTGAAGAGAAGAGGAAAGGGGTACCCTTTTTATAAGGGAGGAGAGGGGCACCTTTGGAAAAACTTAAAATATTATTTTCTAATAAAGTCATATTCGGTTTATAATAGATAAAAATTGATTTATTTATAATATAAAGTGATTATGGGTCGAAATACTCTCAAACAATATGTTTTAGACAAGTTTAGGTTACTATTTTAACCTTATCTTTTAGATTTAACTCTAAGTTAAATAATTTAACTTTTACTGTGTCTTCTTGTTTTCTTACACTATATGGTTAATAAACTTACTATAACCAGCCAAACAAACCCCAAGTGGTTCATTATTAATATATATTAACTTATCTAAGTCATTTTTCTGAACCTTATATTTTTAGTAATATAATAACAATTAATAATATAATATTTGTTTTAAAAACTATTTTATGTCAATTTTGACACTATTTAGTAATTGATTGTTGTGAAAATAATAACAGAGTTATTAGTTAGAAAAAATTTAATTACATCGGTAATAACATGCCATATTAACCTATAAAAATAGTTTAATTCATTAAAAGTTTCAAATTACATTTATTTTGGTATTTATAATATCAATTATTTTAATATTTCATTATTTAGGTAATTACTGCATCACCGTTGTGTCATAAATAACTTAAATTATTTAATGTATAAAAAATATAAATAAAATACCATTAGGTATGAAATCTTTTTAGATTTCTAATGAATATTTATAGTCTAAGTTATCTTATTTATAACCCTATATTAAAAATGTTTTAGTTATTAAACTTTGATTTTAACTATTTTAACTCTTCTTTAAATAAAATAATATTAAATGTCCTAATCTAATCCAAGTGGACCTAAATGGTCATATTTTATTCCTAAGGTTGTTTTTGGTCGAATTAAACTTATCCAATATAATTAGGACATGTTTTAGGGTAATAATAATATCATTTTTACCCTTAATTACCCTATTTACTTTTAACCGTGGTAAATAAAAGTTATAAGTTACTATTGACCAAAAATTATTTTTATCTTATTGAACCAAATTTTACTTCTTGATATTAACTGTGTCTCTCAGATTTTCGAAATTCCACTCATAGAAGCGGTAAAATTAAGTTTTATGTAAATTTTCAAATTCTCCTAGGAGGTGGGTAAAAGACGGTGAAAAGTTCAATAAAATTTTAATATATCGAAAATTATTATAAAATGGATCAAATTAATTACATTGAACTTATACAAGTATTATGTATCAATTTTGACCTAAAAAAATTTAAAAAAAATAAATAATTATTTAAATAAAAAGTTGGTTTTTAAATAGTAACCTAGTGTTTTCACTATTCATCAAAAATTGAAAGTTTTCAGAAAAATACCAAAATTTCAGCCTAGGATAATTTCAATATTTCGAATCCAAAAAGGAAGTCCATTTTGAAAGATAAAATTTATAACATTTCAAAAAGTGGTTATTACTATTCATACCGGCTAGTTCATAATAATATTATAATAATATCTCGTTTAGTGAAACTTGGTATTGCGTATAACACACGCTATCGTGGAAGGTCATAGTTGCGTGTAATGAAAGCCAAGTCAGGGTTGCATGTAGTGAAAGATTCATTTTTTCTGCATATAATATAATCCAACCATATTTCATTTATACATTGAATATATATATATATACACTCAATGTTGCGTAAAATAACTTCTATCAAACGAACTTGAATTTGTGTGTAACACGATCCAAGATTAGTGTTGTGTATATTGCAAGATAATACGGTGTTGCGTATAGAACAAGATAATTTTGGTGTCGTGTACAACACAAGACATCAATGAAATTAAAAAAAAAATAATTCTCATAAAATCTTGGGTTGTTACATTCTACCCTCCTTAAAATGAATTTCACCCTCGAAATTCATCGGGGTTATAAATCGTTTACTACTTGAAATTTTCTTTAATAGAATCCCACATCGTAAAAAGGAATACTAAAGCTTAATTTTAAAAACTAATGTATAAAACGTAATGGTTACCCAAATTAACTTATCCCTGGGTTTCCACATAGGAAAACATAGGTGAAAATATGGATATGGAAGAGAAATCTAACAGTCAAGTTCTGATGGAGAGTGGTAGAGAACATGGCTATGAAAAAGCCAACAATCACAAAGACATAAATTTGTGATGATCTAAGGTACCATCTGATTCATCAGATATGAGAGTACTAGAACAACATTTTTGGTTTCCAAGATCATTTCCCTAACGTTGATGAACTTTTACATAAGGAGAAATACTTACTTGATTTTAGTGTAATATCATTGTTGTCCATTCCATGAACAATTTTCACTTTATCTCTATTTAAATAAATGAAGTTGAATTTTACATTCATGAAGTGTTAGCATATCATACGATAGAATGATAAGTCATCACATCTGTTTCTATCACAAAAAGGTTAGCATAAGTTATTAAATATACATAAGTCCATCTATAGTGAGATTAATCGTATATGATTCCAAAAATGGACTTATAATTTATCTATCACACCACTTAATAAAATAAAACTAGTTTTTACTAACCCGGGACTTCCTGTAGGCCAGTGGTATGCGATAAAGGCCTGTCGCACTTCAGTTGTGGGTTCGATTCCCACAGCCTTGTCCGACGTGATGGGTTGTCGCCCGTCCTGCAGGTTGTCATTTTTCTAAATATACATTATTATAACATTCCATAAATAATATCGAAAAAATTTCTACCCTTAAACAATTATGTCTGATGTCCAACTTAATCCATTCCAACCTTTAAGCTAATCAAAAATACTTCTGTCCAATCTTTTAGTATAAAGAAAAAGATTACTAGAAATGTCATCAACCAAGCATGTGAATACCATCATTTATCCCCCATATAAGATATATCTTGTTGGTCACATTCTAAACATGTGAATACCTTCATCATGTATTCTATTGAAAAATGAATACCAATTAAACCTTAATGAAAACATGAATTCTGTAAAAAGTTAACTCTTTCCACATACCAAAATCCCAAAATTTTTATATACTCAAACCATAATATCACATTGTCCTTATATCATCCATGAGCTCATCAATACTACAAAACATCTCATTATCTCCTAATCCCTTAATTATGCGCATATCATCTACTTGCCAAAAATATATGAATTAACCTTTCATGGTTACCGGTACCATTCAACATATACTTTCAAATACTTTTGGAAAAACAATAGTGTAACAATCCTTAGATGTGTCTTTATTCCATAGTACCATTAAATTACCTATACAACATAACTCTTGATAAACATATAATCATTCCACTACCTTCTTAAACCACTTACTGAGCTTCATCATTTCTTTCATCTCATATATCATTTGTAGTCTCTTCATCATCATCAACATAAATACTACCCATACGACCATGCTGATTCTCTTCATGAGATTTTCCCTTAGGGAATTGGTTTTCATAATGCCCATATATTCCACATTTAAAACATTTAACCGTTGTTGATGTCTTAGAAATACCATTATCCTTGTCCATGGTGTTAACTGAACCTTTTCCTTTACAATTACTGGATTTGTGTCCTTCTTTTCTACACCCAAAGACTCTTCCAGTTCCTTTGAAACATTCTCCCTGATTCCTCTCCCCACATGATTTACATGAGGGCAATTGAACTTTCTTTCCTTTATGATCATCATGAAACTCCATCTTTCTCTTATTAGCTGAGTCGGGATACTTACCAAAGTTGAGATTATTGATCATATTATGAGATTTCTGATTAGGTATAATAACGATGTTTGGACTTCCAGATCCAATTTCATTTGGTTTCTCATGAATAATATCATTCCATTGTCCATCATATCCTCCATTATCATGAATCTTCCTGTTTCCAGCCATTTTCTAAAACCCAAAAATAATAGTATGAGTGGAAAAAATCATGCTAGGAAAATAGAAAAATAAAGGGGTAGTACCTTCAATATATACCACCTTAGGTTTAATTATAATATCATTACCTTAATTCTAGGACTATAACCTATATGTATACTTAACCTTAGAGACATCCCTATAAATACCTTATAAATATCTCTAGGGATCTCACTAAAGTTCTCACATCCTAGTTTCAAAAGGTTTACTAAACCTTCACTCTGATACCAACTGTAGAGACCCAAAGCTTGACGTACATGGACATTACATTACTTTTGCGGAATATTTAATACATGAAAAAAACAGATGCCCAAAGATCGTATTAGTTTAGTGTCTTTGGAAACTCAGAACGTAATCTTCTAATCATGGTGAAAGATCTTCAAAATCTCCCATAAAGATCTTCACCTTTTTGTTTTCTTGCCTAAAACCTTTATTTATGTCCTGGGGAAAATAAAACATAAAAAGGGTGAGCTCAAATTCTCAGTAAGGGTAAACATAGAGAACATAAAACAATCCATAAACATTTGAATGCAAAAACTTGAACATAAAATCTAAACATCAAAATCTTGATAAAAGACATAAATCTTTGAAGTACGTAAGGAATATATCATAATAGTTCATCAATCATGATACAATAGCATGGGAATAAAGCATGTAATTGGGGTAACCATTAAGCACATGTTATGATTTCCATAGTAGCCAAGGCATTGATGTCAAGACCATCTTAGTGGACAAAGTCCCTTTCTGAATCGAGTTCACTCCTCGTTTCAGTCCTGTAACACTGAAACAGATTAAATTATCGTTCCAACCATGTCTATCTCATGTGATATAAATCTTTACCCAATTCGTTGGAGGGAGATATAGGTCCCACCCATATCATAATGAAATATTTCTTACTTGTTCCACAATATGAACATAAACCATTCATCATTACCCAAAGTATAAAATGGGGTTCATAAACATCATCCCATCATAACATAATTCATACAAAAAAAGGATATCATTTCATCATAATAAAGGTGAACCCATGTAAATCATATAGAAATTATACTTGAAACATTCACATATGGAATAATTCCATCTTATATGGAAAATGGTTTTGATAAAACACTTGAAATGAATTCTTGAGGAAAATATCCTTTCTTCTTCAAAATCATTTTCTTTTCAAAAAATGCCATGAAATTTTAAAAGAAAAGGATTTTTTTGAAAATAGTAATTAAATTTTGTAGAGTAAGCTTCATTGAAATAAGTCATTATGAAACCGTAAAAATCCGTTCATGCCATATAAGTTAAAAAAAACACATTCTCCTCGTACTTTTTTCGGAAAAGTAAAAAAAGTGCCACGTATGGTAAACAAAAGAAAGATTACATCCATAACACAAAGTAAAATTCAAAGAAGGATAAAAATGACTTTAAAAATACATGGAATAATATTAAACACTTTATGAAAAACATTTTATGGACAAGGATGAAAAATATAACCCCAGTAAATACTTACGAATAACAAACTCAGATAAGAATGAGATTGGAATAGTTATCCCTTACCTTATGTCCGATATGTTTCGTATGTATCCAAACCTCCTGTATAATAATTTAAATAATGTCATTTACTTATTACAGAATCATATTCATTGTTATGATATCATATATAGTTTACTTATGACTTTATATTACCCGTTCTTTTGTAAATTCAATGTAAAAGCAGCGATTTGGGTAAAATCGTTTCATTTATTGTACGTGTTTCGACTTGTTGTTCTTGATATTATTAATTATATCCTGATTTAATTAATTTAAGAATGTAAAACATGATTTATATATAATATATATTCATCATATACATATATATATGATAGATTGATAAATGGAATAAAATACACCGTTCATGGAGACGGTATGTCGTACGTACGCATGAACGCTGTTTTCATTTCCTTACTAAATTGAATGAAATTAAGTATATGACATACATATATATATAAATAAATAAAGTATCATCATTATGTCATATATTTCATTATTATTCATTATATATACTTTATAATCATTCATGAATGGTTATCATAGAGAATGAATCTCATCGCGTCGTGGAGACGGTAGTCCGTACGCACGCACAAGCGAGGATATCATTCTCATGATCGTGGAATTGTATTTAAGTGTATGTATAATATTTCAGAATCAATACCACTTTAAAATAATCATATATAGTTATTTATTTAGACCATTATACCCATCAAAATAAGGTGGTGGTCGAAAACAGATTACACCATGGCATGGAGATGATATTCCATACGTACGCACGCGCGATGATTTCGTTTTCCGTAGGATGGATAGAAGGTGAAATAGGGTTGTTTCATTTTTATAATAACATATCATTATATAAGTAATACTGATGTTATTACTTTATAATGTGACAACTAAAGAAGAATAAGTAGAAGAAGAAAGAAACTAGAGATAATCGGAAGAAGAGATTACCTCTTCTTCGACGCACCTCCTTTAAGCTTCCTCTTAAGGAAGTAGAGTTGGTATTTTGAGAAGACCAGAACCTCCAGAATGTTTCTAGGGAAGTGGAGAAGAGAAATGGTCAGGGGTTTTCTGAGCTTCAAGGCCTAAAAGGGTGTGAAGAGAAGAGGAAACAAGTTCCATTTTTATAAGGGAGGAGAGGGGCACCTTTGAAAAAACATAAAATATTATTTTATAATAAAGTCATATTCGGTTTATAATAGCTCCAAATTGATTTATTTCGAATATAAAGTTATGATGGGTCGAACTACTCTCAACAAATAGGTTTTATAAAAGTTTAGGTTAATATTATAACCCTATCTTTTAGATTTAACTCTAAGTTAAATAATTTAACTTTTATCATGTCTTCTTGTTTTCTTACACTATATGGTTAATAAACTTACTATAAATAGACAAAAAAACCCCAAGTGGTTCATTATTAATATATATAACCTTATATAATTAATTTTTCCAAACTTTATATTTTTAGGAATATAATAACTATTAATAATATAATATTTGTTTTAAAAACTAATTTATGTCAATTTTGACACTATTTGTTAATTGATTTTTGTGAAAATCATAACAGCATGATTAGTTCGAATAAAGTTAATTAAATCAATACTAGAATGTCATATTAACCTAAAAAATTAGTGTAATTCATTAAAAGTTTCAAATTACATTTATTTTGGTATTTATAATATCAATTATTTTAATATTTCATTATTTAGGTAATTACTGCATCACCGTTGTGTCATAAATAAATTAAATTATTTAATGTATAAAAATTATAAATAAAATACCATTAGGTATAGAATATTTTTATATTTATAATGATTATTTATAGTCTAATTTATCTTATTTATAACCCTATATTAAAAATGTTTTAGTTATTAAACTTTGATTTTAACTATTTTAAATCTTCTTTAAATAAAATAATATTAAATGTCCTAATCTAATACAAGTGGAGATAAATGGTCAGATTTTATTCCCAAGGTTGTTTTTTGGTCCAATTAAACTTATCCAATATAATTAAGACATGTGTTAGGGTAATAATAATATCATTTTTACCCTTAATTACCCTATTTACATTTAACCGTGGTAAATAAAAGTAATAAGTTACTATTGACCAAAAATTATTTTTATCTTATTGAACCACATTTTACTCCTTTATATTAACCGTGTCTCTCATATTTTTGAAATTCCATTTACAGAAGTGATAAAATTAAGTTTTATGTAAATTTTCAAATTCTCCTAGGAGGTTGGTAAAAGACGGTGAGAAGTTCAATAAAATTTCAATATATATAAAATTATTATAAAATGGCTCAAATGAATTACATTTAACTTATATAGGTATTATGTATCAATTTTGACCTAAAATAAATTTAAATAAAATAAATAATTATTTAAATAAAAAGTCGTTTTTTAAATAGTAACCCAGTGTTTTCACTATTCATCACAAATTGAAAGTTTTCAAAAAAATACTAAAAATTCACCCTAGGATAATTTAGATATTTATAATCCAAAAATGAAGTCCATTTGGAAAGATAAAATTTATATAATTTTAAAAAGTGGGTATTACTACTCATAACGGCTAGTTCATAATAATATTATAATAATATCACGTTTAGTGAAACTTGGTATTACGTATAACACACTCTATCGTGGAAGGTCGCAGTTGCGTGTAATGAAAGCCAAGTTAGGGATTCCTGTAGTTCTAGATTAATTTGTTGTTGTGTATAATAGAATCCAACCATATTTCATTTATACATTGAATATATATATATATACACTCAATGTTGCGTAAAATAACTTCTATCAAACGAACTTGAAATTGTGTGTAACACGATCCAAGATTAGTGTTGTGTATACTACAATATAATACGGTGTTGCATATATAACAAGCTAATTTTGGTGTCGCGTACAACACAATACATCAATGAAATTAAAAAAATAATGATTCTCATAAAATATTGGGTTGTTACATAATTCTTCTATATTTTTCACGAATTTGATTAATTGTATCTCACATGAGTATATCAACACTTTTTTGGTAGTTTTCATGGATTATGTTTTGGTTTTTTTAAAATCTAATAACAAGAATGATCACCATTTGGGTTTGGCTATAGAAATCTATAGAATTCATTGTTTGAATGGAAAGCATTCAAAATGAAATTTTTGGATCCAAGAAATGAAGTTCTTGGGGAATGTAATTTTTTATCTTGAATTATCAGTTTATCTAGAGAAGGTGAAGGCTATTTTTTCATGGTAAGATCCACAAAACATCTATGATATTTGGATATTTCTTGGTCTTTATGAATATTATCTATGGTTCATCAATTATTTCTCAAAGTTGGAATCACATTTGATTTCTCTTATCATAAAATGGGTGAAATTCATATGGGATATGAAGTGTTAGTCTTCTTTCAACAAGATAAAATGACTTCTGACATTAGCTCCTATTTTGATCTTACCTGATCCTAATAATGGGTATGTAGTTTTTTATAATTATTTTGGTGATGGTTTAGGTTATGTTCTTATGAAAGATGATCATGTGGTGGATTATAGATCTCTATATATTTGTCCTCATAAGAAGAATTACTCTAATCATGATTTAGAGCATGTCACTTTTATGAATGTACTCTAATATTGTTAGCACTATCTCTTTAGTGAGAGGTTCATAATCTATTCTAACTATAAGTTTCCTAGCTATATATTTTCTTAGAAATAATTTATTTCAGACAAAGGTGGTGGGTGGAATGACTTCTTAAATTTGAATTTGAAATCTCCTAAACCCAGAGGAAGGTGAATGTCATTTCAGATGCTCTCAGTAGGAAAGTACTATCACATGATCTTCGAGAATTGTAAGAAGAGTGGAACCTTATGGGGAACTTCACTCAGTTTCACCTAGATTCTATAGAGGATGTTTCAGGTATGGTTCTATCTAGGGATCTATTATTATCATCTCTCCAAGATTCTATTATGAATATTCAATAGTATGATGATGAGTTCATAGGAATTTGAGAAACCCTTTATGACGGGGAGACTGTTTTTGGTTGGTATCTCTCTTAAAATGGCATTCTCCATTTTGGGGATCAGTTTGTTATCCCGACTTCTATGAGAATCTCAATTTTATTTTAATTTTAATAGTTATTCATGGGTCATTCATCTAGGAACTACAAAAATTTATTTTGATATGAGACGACGATTTTGGTGGTTGGGTATGAAGTGTGACATTGTAGATTATGTGTCATGCTATTACAACTACCAATAGATAATGACAGATCATCTTAAACCCTTTGGTTTTCTACAGCCACTTCTAGTGTTGGTTTAGAAATGGGATGAGGTGTCTATGAAATTTGTTTTGAGATTAACATGGACTCCCTAGTGGAGGAATTCTTTCTAGGTGGTGATTGATTGGTTGACAAAGTCATCTTATTTCATTCAAATCATGGACACCACTAAAGTTGAAGATATGGATTAGATTTATATGAAGTAGGTCACAAGGTAACATGGGGTTAGTTCTAGAATTATTTTAAATTGGCATTCTAGGTTTAATTTTACTTTTTTGAGGAGTCTATAAGAGGCGATAGGGGATTAGGGCCATTCGATTACATCTCATCATCCATAGATAGATGGTCTGACAAAATGTGCTATTCAGATCCCAGAGGATATTCTCCATTCCTATATCTTGGATTTCTATAGATCTTAGGATATCCATCTAAGGTTGGTTAATTTTTCAAATGACACTAGTTATCATTCATTGATCTGATTGGATCCCTTCAAGGATTTATATTATCACCCATGAAAATCACTTATTTATTGGGAAAAGGTGGGTGAAGACTCTTTAGTGGGACTGAATCACATTCAGGTGATGTTAATGAGGATTTAGGATATACTTTGATGTTTGGTTACAACTCATAGTTGACATAAATCATATGTGGATCAGTGGAATCACCCTTTAGAATTTTATATTAGTGAATGGGGTTTCTTGAACGTTTCTCCTCATTTGGGTCACATCTAGCTTAAAGTAAAGAAAATTTTGGTTTTGAGATATGTTTAACATTTGAGGTCACTAAATATCTTGAGAAGGTTTATTATTGGTTGGAATTTTCAGTTTAGTTAATAGGAATTCATGATATTTTTTCTCATATTGATGCTCATGAAATACCATCATAATACCCCTCATAGTTTGAGTTGGAAAGATGTCACGTTAGATCCAAACGTTTCTATTTTGGAGTAGAGAGTGGAGATCATTGACTCTCATATGAAAGTATTTCATGGTAATGAAATTTCATTGGTTTGAGTGTTATGGAGACAAAGATCAGATTCTCATGATAATTGGGATCATGAATCATTAATGAGGGAGTAGTAGCCTCACCTCTTTCTATACATCATTCTTCAACATGAATTTCGAGAGATGGAAAGTCTTATAGTGGGGATTTTTTAATATCTTGTTACCCACTTTTAGGTATTTCTCATCTCTCTTTTTACTTCCCTCTTTTTTTGGGTATGTTTGGGGACTTCCGAGGATGGATATAAATTTCTAGTGAAAATCACCAAAAGTTTAGGGATGTATGTTTTTTTTGAATTAATGGAGTCTAGGTATATTTTTATTAATAGATTTGAAGGGTTATCCTCGAGTTTAGAGAACACTGGTGTTTTTTTGGGTTTTTTCATGAGCATATAGAGTTTTCTATCTTTTCTTGGCCATTTCACACCATTTAATGATTACACACAATGAATTATTTACACACCATGTAAAGTGTTCATGTCGTGTAATAGTCCCTGAGTAGATATCATGAACTAGTACAATGAGTGAAATGATTACATGCTATAAATATGGTTCACATCATGTATTGGTTGTCAAGAAGATGTCATTAGCCAGTACAAGGCGTGAAAGGATTGAACAACATAAATATTTTTCATTTCAAATATCGGTTTCTTAGAAGATGTCGTAAACTAGTACAAGGTATGAAATTATTACACCCTAGAATATGTTTCATGTCATGAAATGGTAAAATATGGATTTTAATATGAGGTAATGAATTATTTGGTGTTTTTGGTTTTCATGGATTACACGACATGAAATGAGGTTTCATGTCATATAATTCTTGTAGTATATAGGTTTAATCCCAACATGGACAATTTAATTTTTCATTCACATGAAACCCTTTCCCATCAGACTTAGGAGCTCTCCTAGGTGATTTTTAAGACCTACGATCCTTCCAGATCGTTTTGTTTAGAGTTTGATCTTCATTGTAGTTGAAACACATTTGTATAGGTGAGTAATCCTTCTGCTTCTTAGTTTCCATTGATAGAGGTAGCACCACTGTGTTGTGTTATAGGATTTACTGATCTATGACGATAATATTATTAATAATTTCTATATATGTTGTGTGGTATTCTTCTAGGGCCGATCCTTTGTTGATTGTGATGCGACATATGCATTTTCATTGAGGTTTTCCATGATCTACCCTTTCCATAATCTACTTTTTATGTCTCATGTGATTCTAGAACATTGAAATCACTAATATTGCTGGTGTCTGTAAACTGAGTTTTAGGTAGGTGGTTCCATCTATATCCTTTGTTGGATAAACTGTATTACACTTGTTTTAGAAAAAAATTACAAATGAATTTTTCTGATTGATTAGTGTGTATGGAAATTGTTTTCTGAGAAAATATGGGGTTCCACTAGTTTTGGTAAAAGAAAATGTATTTCAAAGAATTATGAAATGTATTTATGAAATGGTTTTCAAATAATAGTTTTGATGAAATATTTTGGGAAATAGAGAACATGGGAAAGCTTGGGTATTTAGGTGTAAGGTGTAGTAATATGCCTCATTCATTAATACTGTTTGGGGGTTAACTCATGGGGTGTTCCTCATATCCCTAGACCAATTGTTCTAGGTAATTGGTAGACACTATTGGGAAGTTCACTTTATGGGGTGTTCCTATTCTCTCTAGATTCGATGTATATATCTAGGGACCTGATGTGTACTATTGTCTATGTTTGGGTACACATGTCTAAGATTTCATGACTTGTAGTGATCTTTTTCATGATGTTACCTATTCTATAGATTGTATTGTTTTAGCTTGTACTTCCATGAAATTGATATGATATGTGATACATGATTCTCTTTGATTTTACTAGTTTTATGTATATAAAATTATTTGAAACTGTTTTAACTATATTATTTTGAAAATGTGAAAATGGGAAATTAAATGTTCTACCATGATTTGATATAAATAATCTTTTAGTAGTTTGTCATGACTTGTTCTGTTGAAAGTTAAGGATGTTCAGATTCCTGTATAGATACTTGTTATAGAACACCTGAATGAGATCCTACTGAGCTTTTTTATCTCACACCCTATGTACCCCTTCAGGGGTACATAAACATTTTTATATATTTTGATGAAGGGAAAGGAAAGGTGACTCAATAAGGAAGTTAGGTTTCTGTTAGATGAGTATGGGTAGCTGGTGGTGAGATGTTAGGAGTTTACCATGCTATCATATGGTGTATCTATTTTTTTACTTTTTTGATAGACTTGTCTCTTGGTGATCTTTAGTCACTTTTGAGTTGTATCTCTTCTTCTATTTTCCTTTTTTATGACTTATATAGTTGTTTATTATTTTGTTATTTATTTTCTTCATGTATATATATGTCAAGTTTTCTATTTCAGGTTCGGTGAACATGTTCCATTTAGTCGTTTTTGATTGTCGAGTGCTAGTTGTATCCAGTGGGGATCAGAAATTCCCTTCAGGTATGTAGAAATTTGGGATCAGTTTGATAGGGTATCTGGGTTGGGTTTTTCCAAGTGGATGATTGTTCTGGGGACTGGGACACCATTTTGGAGATAGGAGGTGTGATGAACCTTACTCGGGTGAAGGGAACCCCAATTTATATCCACCAAAGGTTAGGGATCAATTACTAGAGACATTCCACATTGATTTTGGTTGATTGGGAATAGCTAATATGGGTTATGCAGTAAAATCTGTGGAAGTTGTGGGGCTTTGAGAAGAAGATAAAGTTTCTATACAAATATCGACTATATAACTTGTATGCTGGAGAAATAAAAACCATGTTTCTTCATTTCATGATGAATCTAGGGGTTCAATGCTAAGTTAAATATCACATTCCATATGGCCAAGCCCACATGTTGTGTGATACTACCGAGGTGTTCAATCCATGTGCCATGATCACATGAATTAGACCTTGGGTAATCAAATATGTCCTGTCCTCATAGAGACATGTCGTGTGGAGAAACATGACCATCCAAGTTGTGTGTATGGAAGAACACACCTAGTTCATTGGGTGGATCAATATTAAATTTTCCCATATGTATATTCCATATACTCCCCTCACAATATTCTACCATGCATATCTCTTTCTTAGGGTCTTAGATTTAGGCATTCTAGTAGTCCATTATGAGTATACTTCAATGTTGGATATATGGGTGACATTTGTTTCGAAATAAAAGTTACTATATGAGGAAATACTAGTGGCATTATTCATCTAGCGATGCTTAGCCAATGAATGTGATTAGGTATAATCATCAGAGCGATGTCGAAGTTGGTACTCATATAACTCACCAGGGCCCGAGTCTCCCATATCCTATATAAATGTAGATTTAGTACTCCCCCACATTATAGAGGGAAACTTTCTCCAACATATAGAGTGGTAATCATAAATCATCGATCTCTGATAGGGAGAAATTCACCCACTGGTTCTAGTTCCCTCTCAGTTATAGTACACAATATAAAGGAGTGGGCCCTATATTTAAATTCTTGTAAGGTTTCACGGGGTCCTTGTCATTAAATATGGGAGTTTTTTAGATATTGAAAGAATAATAATCCTTAGATGGATGTGGAGATTGAGATTCCTCTAATTTTCAACTGAGGTTTCTTTATGAGAATATCTATTATTCGGTTACTTTTCCCTCTTTTATTTATGGATTGAGATAAATATTATATTCTATTTCATCCGGCTTGGGTTTTAGGGAATAATACTGAGTATGTTTCTACTCACCCCTCTATAAGTTTTTTCCACACATATTGTGTTATGTGTAAATGATAGTCAGATTTGTGGTTACCTCAGTGGACATTATATTGGTGGAGTATATCAGTACATAGAGGCACTAACTGTGTTTGATAGTCATACTCATGGACCATGAGCTAGATGCTCCTCTACATTTCCCCTTTTCAGTTATTTCTAGGTTGGGACCTATTTTCTCTCTTGGTTGGTCATGTATTTTTCCTTATACATTTTTGGATATTTATCTATTGCACTTTGGTTTATTTCCTAGAGGTTATTTCATGCATTATTTACACCATATATGTTTCTATTTATTATATATATTGTTCCATGGTTATGGGTATGTGAAAATTTATAGGTACATTAGGATAAGGCCTCCCATTTAATTAATATTTCATAATTGACGCTTGTAACCATCCCCTAGCCTATTGGAGGTGGGCTTAGGGTGTAACTCTCGATTTATAGTCAGCCTAGATGGGGACCAGTGGGTCAGGTGGTGAGAGAGTGGTATAAAAGGAGGTTTATCCTAGGGAATGTGTTTGGAGTTATTCATGTCATCAGGTTTGGTTTGGGAACTTAGGGGAATAATTTTTATGTTTATTGAGTTTAGATCTTAGGCCAAGGAACTCAGCAGTTGTGCAAAAACCAATGTATCCACACACTAGGACTCTGAAAACCTTCTAGTTATCTTGGAATAATGAATCAATGGTTACAAAGAATCCAATGAAACATACATCATACAAGATTAGGTATTTTTTATTCTATATCCTTCTTGAGTCAGCTCCGTAGATATTCTCATCTAACTATGGTATATCTTGTTAATTTTCAGGATGCCTCCATGATGATTTCAGACTCGGATTCAAAGGGCCAGGAAGAAGACCATTTGAGTGATGATGACCTAGTATGAGGAATTTTTCATGAGGTGTTACCTCTATGAGAGAATAAATACATGATTCCACCTGATGTGTAGTGTATGGACCCAACTCTAGGGGTTCATGTGGATGAACATCATTATTTTTGGAAGCCGATAACTCCATTAGATTGGGATGATAATGCACATAGGATTACCATGTTGCATGATTTCCTACAATAGAGACTTATAATGTTCATGGAAAATATAGACCCTTAAGAATCATAGGATTGGATCATGTTGGTGGTTCATTTTTTACTACTTTTATGGACCATGACTAATCATATTATGGAACTCATAACCAATATTATTCATGGAGAAGTAGGGAATTGGTGGGGCCTAGTAACTTAGACCCATGATGGGGTGATTATCTCATGGAAATAACTTTAGCACTTATTCCATGATGATTATTATCCTTTGGTATTATGATCTATGCTAATTCATAAGCTTCTTGAGTTGTGGAAGGGTGATATGTTAGTGAAGGAGTACACATTAAGGTTTTAAAAACTCACATTCTACCCTCTCAATATGGTGTAATATGAATAATTTTAGTCACAAAAGTTAAAGAAGGGCCTCCATAGGGACATCTGGGCTAGTATAGTCTCTTTATATATTCCCTAATATGCTGGAGTTCTATAATAGGACTTTGTGACAAATACTTTTCTAGAATAGAGGTATCCAAAATATAGAGAATTTAGTGGATATTAAGGGGATGATTAATCTGCAACATCAGGCTCACATAAATAATCATTGTTTTGGAATAGGATGCATACTCATGTGTAGACTTAGACATGGGGATCTACAATGCAAGGGTCACGCAGGGGGACTAGTTATCCTGGTTATGGGTGATACTATGATTGTTATTGTTGTGGTCACATGACTCATTATTTACTAACACTAAATGATATAGATAGGGGAAATAAAGTGTAAAAACCTCCACAATAGAGGTAGTTTTATTATTAGGGATCTCCCAAGAATTATTAGTGGGACCCCAGGGAGGTGGTGAAAATATATGGGTAAGAAGAGGCCTAGAAGGAGGATCTATAGGTAGAGGGATATGCTATGACCTAATACCACTACCACCACTAGGTAGCATATGCTTGGATCGGAGGGTTTGATGTAGTGGACACGATCAATTACAGTTTATGGAGATATATAACCAACTTTCACATGAGATGATTCTAGGTTCGATCTATGTCATCTCTACTTTATATATGATACTTGTAGACATAATAATGAGTCATTTTCTCATTTACATATCCCTTGTTCAAGATTAATATATTTATGTAGAGTCTTTTTTCCCATTAGTTGTGGCTATAGGTTCTTATAGTGAGTGATTATTATGTTTCCCTTAGTGTAGTGGGTTCTTCAGTCATCTAGCTTTTAGTGGTAGTGGGTGATGATATGACATATTTCCCAAAGATGTTATGGAACTACCTCTAAGTTAAGAAATAAAATTATGTATTGAACTACACCCTAGGACTACACCGACATCTTCTAAATCATATTGGATATCCTGTACTAAGAAATGAGAGATGAGGTTGGAATTAGAAGACCTTCATGAGAAGGGTTCTATTAGGACAAGTTTCTCCCCCGATATAGCACTGGTGTTGTTTGTTAAAAGGGAGGATGAGATCTTGAGTCTTTGTATTGATCAAAATTTTCTAAACTATGTGATAATCAAGAATAGGTACCCCTTACCTAGGATTTATGACGTCTTTGATGCTGTGAATTGTAAAAGTTAGTTCCCAAAGATTGATCTCAGGTCTGAATACTATCAATTGAGGTTTCATGAGGATGATATTTGGAAGAAAAAATTTTGATGTCACTATGGGAATTATGAGTTCCTAGAAATTCCATTTCCTATTATTAATGCCCCCATTATGTTCATGGAACTTATGAACTTAATATTCTATCCTTTCTTAGACTGATTCATGGTTTTATTTATTGATGACATTATCATTTTCTCTATATCTGAGGATGATAATACAATACATTTGAGTATGGTCCTAAACATACTCTAAGAGAACCAATTATACAGTAATCTCTCAAAGGTTTAGTTTTGGATTTGAGAGGTTCACTTTTTCAGGGCATGTAATTTTTGAGCATAATGTTGTGGTGGACCCAGTGAATATTTAATTAGTACACATTTGGGAGAAAATCATTAAAGTGTATTATGTGGGGAGTTTCCTTGTTTTTTCAAGATTCTATCAGAGGTTTATTGAAAAAATTTCTAGGATTTTATCCCCCTTTACTGCCTTGACATGGAATAGGAATTCATTTTCCTGGAATGAGTAGTTTCAAAGGGACTTTGAGGAGCTAAGGTAGAAGTTATCCAGTTCTCCTATGTTGAGTCTACTAGATAAGGGTGTTGAGTAAGTGGTTTTTTTGTGATTCATTTGAAGAAGGGGTCATATATGTATTTATTTAGAGGAAATTAGTGATTTCTTAAGGGTTTAGGTAGTTAAGACACCACAATAATAACTATGAAACCTAAAAATTGAAATTGGTAGTGGTAGTATCTTCCATGAAGATAAGGAGGAATTATCTTTTAGGAGATAATTTCATTGTTTATTCAAAACAACAAATTATTCAGTACATATTTACCCATAGATACCTCAACCTGAGACAATGTTATGGTTTGGAGTTCTTATATGATTACAAATTCAAGATAGTATATACTATAGAGAAGGGAAATGTGGTGAAATATTTCCTTGGTAATAAATACTATTATCACGTAGTGGAGGATGTGTTATATTATTTGGCCTCATTACTGCTGACCCTAGTAGAGGAGAGAGGGGTATATTATCGAGAGTTGATGGTAGTAACCCCATTTCTTCTTCAACATGTGAGTGAGGCTCAATTGGGTGATGTTTACTATGAATTTCTACACAACCATTTATCCTAATGAGATAAAACATATGGATTTTATAAAGGTGGGGAGAAAATCATCATTTTCTTGGGATGGAAAATAGTTCTAGTCATGTTTCATGTATTAGTTTTGAGGTGGTTATATAACTCCACCTTGGAGGTAAATTATATAATATAAAATATGTTAAAATAATTTAGATGATAGTTTTGGTGGGTTTCCATGAGGGAAAGTGTTTCTGAGTTTGTTTCTCAAAACCTCACATGTCTGTAAGTTAAGGCTAAACACCATTTCCAATAGGCCTGAATCAACCTATTGGGATCCAAGAATAGAAGTGGGATGAAATATAAATGGGATTTATGATGGGTATTACTTTAATATTGAGATACCATAATGTTATTTAAGTAATTTTTTTCAAATTACCATGTCAAAACATATTATTTTCATCTGTGATTAGAGTTCAGATGAGAGTTTGGGGAAATTTTATGTATAATAGATCTTCTATCTTCATGGAATACCCACAATAATTTTCTTCAACTATGATTCCTAGTTCACATAATGGTTTAAAGAGGTTTGTAGGGGGATTTAATGACTTATATATAAATGATCATGATGTTTTACCCCTAAAAGGATGGTTAGATGGATCAAACAATCCAGGTTTTAGAAGATATGTTAAGAACTTATGTGTTAGATTTCAGTCTAATTTGGTAAAATTTCATACCATTGGTAGAGTTTTCCTATAATAATATTTATCACTCCACTATATATATTTTACCATTTGATTCATTGTAGGGGAGACCTAGTAGGTCACCCTTTTTCTAGTCTAAAATTGGAGAGACATCTCTTATTTGGCCAAAACTAGTGTAGACGACAATGGAGAAGGTTCAAGTGATCCTTAAGTGTATAAGGATAACTTAATGTTGGTTGTAATCTTATATGGATAGATATTATAGGCCTTTGGAGTTTGATTATGGATTTCATGTTTTCTTGACAGTATCCCCATTATGAGGATTGTATATTTTTTTTTGTGTAGCAAGTTATCCCGAATGTTCATCAGACCATCCAATATTTCATGTGGGGTTGGTGAGGTTACTTACCACTTGGTGTTACTCTTATATTTGGACCAAGTTTACAATGTCTTATGTGTTTCATAGCTAAGGGGATACATGATCAGCCCATAACATGTTATTGACTAGGTAAATTATGACATTGAAGTTGGATCCACCTTCTCGGAGTACTCATTGATGATCGAGGATTGAGAGAAGAGGAACTTTCATGTGTGTACCATACCTTTAGTTTTCATGCTTTTAATGGATGGGAATATCCACGAGAGCTCCTAAGATAATGAGATCTAGATGTATAATTAGTACCCAGACCTTTTTGTATAGATTTTTATTTTTTGGGAGAAAATCCATGAATGTGGGGATAATGTAATAACTTCATTTTTCATAGTTTAACCCTTTTAATATTTATATATATATTTATAGGTTTTTCTATAAATTTGTCATGGTGTTATGTTTTTTTGCGGGACTTCAGAATTAATATATTAAAAATATTAAATATATTAACTCATGTGCGTGAAATATCTATTAATAAATGGGATTTTCATTTTTTGGAACCTTAGATGAAAAATCTAAGACCACTGTCATTTTTAGAACTTGGAGTTACCCTAGGAACGATATAATATTGGTCAGTTTAGAATGTTCTATTGAAGTGAAATCATTATAATATGAATTAAAAAAAATTAAATGATCAATTTATTAAATATATAACCTTTACCCCTCCTATATAAATGAATGATTATAGGAAACCCCTAGGGTTATATGTATAACCTTGTGATATTATAGAGGTGGAGGAGAGAACCACTGTTGGAATTTAAAAACTTGATATTGCGAGTTGACAATTAATGATCAAATAGATTTATAGGAAGAACGAAAAAATAGTATAATATTCATTGTCATCACCATCAAATGTTCTCTATACTAAAGATATATCCATTATTGAGGCAAGGATCAATATTTAATGGATTATTTCCATTATATTCTTGATTTTTAATCATTTTTTAAATATATACTTAATTTATTGAATCTCATTTTCCACAATACCCATGATTTTAATTTGTGTTCTTGATCCGGATTATATGATTTCATTTCACTAGTTTTTTTCATCTTTTTTAAACCCATGATTATGATAAGTGGATGAGTTCATAATGGAAAATGATAATCTCATTGTGTTATTTTTCCTCTATTATCTCCATTATTTGTGTTATTCATCATTAACCCATGGGGGTTAAGGATTTGTAATTTATGGATTAGATCAAGAGTGAACTAACAATTGATTTGTAATGGTTTTGTGAAAAAACATGGGATCAATGGCTAGTGTATGGGTCTAGGTGGAACTATGGAGCATGGATGATGGTTCTAGGGATCGAGACACTCTTTTTACAATGGGATGTGTAATGATCCTCACTCAAGTGATGGGAATCCCAATTTACATACACTGGAGGTTAGGAATAAATGATCATAGATATTACCCTTTAACTTAAGTGGATTTTAAATGGATACACTAGGGTTTGTAGTGGTATTGGTGTAAGATTTAAGGATTTAGGAATAAGATAATGTTTTTGAGAAAATTATAACTACATGCTATATATGTTAGAGGAACATAAACCATGTTTCTCAATTTTATGAGGTTTCTAGTGTTTCAATATAGAGTTAAATATAAAATTCCATGTGGTTAGGCCCACACACCATGTGATACTACCTGAGTGGATATGCCATGTACCAGGAGAACATGAATACAACCTCGAGTGATCATACAAGTTGTGTCACCATAGGTAAATTCTTTGGGGGGGGGATATGGTCAGTTGAGCTATGTCCAATTAAAAAAATGACTAATCCCCTGATCAGTTCCACATGCCATGTTCCCAGATTCATACACCATGTACTAACCTCAGAATCTTCAACATTGTATTTATATTTAATTAGGACTCATATTTGGTCCCACGAGTAGTCCACTCAAATTATAATTTCACATAGGATATGATGATGAACTTTATTTCAACATCATAGATATGATGTGTGGTGATGTGAGTGAGACACTTATTCTAGCGATTCTTAGTAAATGAAAGTGGTCGAGTTTGATAATGAGAGTTTTTTTAGGTTCATCACTCCCCTAACTCACCAGGGATTCGGTCCTCGATATCTTATATATAGGTAGAGTCAGTACTCCCCTACACTATATAGGACACATTCCCTCTATTTATAAAGTGAATCTCCACCACCATCAATATCTGGTGAGGATTAGGTCATCCAATAGAGTCATTTATCCCTTGGTTGTGGTATATAGTAGTGTGGAGTGGGCACCCCGTTTATATTCTTGTGAGGTTTCATGGTTTTCCTAGAATCAGATATGGGACCTTTGGAGATTTATTTAGACTCATCATCTTTAAATGGCTATCAAGAACGAGGTTACTCTTCTTTTAAACTAGGGTTTCTTTATGATAATATCTAATCAGAGGTTTATTTTCCCTCTTATATTTATGGGTTTATCTGATTGTTACTATAACTTCCTCTAAACTAGTAGCCCAGAGTCGGTGGTTATTTTATTACAATTACATAGATACAAGAGATCACATAAACAAGGTTAGATCATTCTAGTTTTATTGAAGAACTAGACACAAACATGGCTCCCTTATTACATTGGTAATTAAACAAAGAACATAACAAAGAAAAATGAAATACTTCTTTAACACATATTCAAATATTTCATATTCATAACCTAGGGAAGGAAACAAAATAAAAGGTTGAGCTCAAATTCTCAGTAAGGGTTATATATTGCAGAAACATGAATTAATAATAATTTAATCATATAAATAAGGAATAATCAATATGTTAAGTTAAATAACTGAAAAAAACATTCCATTTAATCAATGATCTGAGAATAAAAATGAATCCATAATTATTTTCATAGTGAAAATATCATGGATAGTAATAAATTAATATTAAATAAAGTAAATTATTAATTATAGGATGTCATGTATCTGGGACAAGAACCACTTCTGTCAAGACCTATCACAAGTTGGTTAAGGTCTCTGAGTAAAAATCCTTCTAATTCTTCTTGAAAAAAACATGAAGGGTTTGTCTTCAACTATTTTGTCTCTTGAGACTAATGATGAATCTAGGGGATATATATTTCTAGGACCCACCTATGTCTGCATGTCCAAAACATCCTCAAATATTGAAATTATTTGTTTAATTCATGAATCAATATTACTTATAAAAAATATCCATATGGAGTAATAGATATATATTTAACATTATTTCCCCTGTTAATCAAATAAAATTCAAAGTAAACACCTTATGAAAAATTAATATGGGGATTAGGAAATAATAATATCCATGAAACAAGAAATATGGAAATTTATTAAAATCTTCAATGAATGATGATCAAAAATAAAAGGGTCAGTATATACACCCTAGAAAATAAAATTGGTGCACAAAATAAAAAATATACCTCAATGAATGGAAATTGTGATGAAGTCCCTCACAAGGATTATATCATTAGTTAAATAAATAGATTATTCATATTAACTAAAAATCCAAATAAAACATGTGGAAATACATCATAAGATAATCAGAATTAATTTTACGCATAACCTTATCATATCATAATCAATGAAATATATGTTAAACCCAATGAATAAAAATTGAGTTAAGAAATTCCTTGTCACTTTGTAATCAGTAAAACCATATGCCTCATAAAAGTAATAATTATCAAATGAAAAATTTAATACCATAAATATAAATATATTAATGATATGATATGTAAAAGGTAGGTATACATACACAAAAAAAATAAATAAGTGATGGATAATACATATATCTCACAGAGTTAAAAGTGATATGAGAAAACCTTACCACTTTAAAATCAATCGAATCATATGAACCATAAAAGTAATAATTATAAAACTAAAAGTTTAATAACATTAAGATAACGAGACTAATGTTATAATATATAAAAGGGAATTATGTAAACCATACACAAGAAATAAGTGTTGAATAAGGAATATATCTTACAAAAGTAAAAGTGACATGAGAAAACACTTATCTTATGTCTAAAGGCGTTCTGCACTTATACTTAATATCCTAGATAATAAAATTAGATTCATTAATTACATAATTTATAACCACTTAAATATAAATTTTATTTTTTATTATTTTATTAAAGTCAATTATAGCTATTCTTATGATTTATAATGTTTAATTTCATTGTTTCGGGAACATTTGTTTCATCGTTTTATGGACGATTCCCTTGTGTATAATTATGTGATTTCTTGAAAAATTGAAGAAAAAATATTGAAGTGAAATTATTTATTATTTATTAACTTATATAATTTTAAATAGTCCCATATTTAATTTATTTATAGGTTATGAGGATGATTCATTAGATAAAATGTTGATGAAAATGTTTTAATTTATTTCAGTGATTTTTATGAAAATCTCAAAATTGTGTCATTTTATTTAATATTATGTTTATATATTAGTTAAAAACATTATATAACATATAATATATATATTAAAATATTATTTAACCATAATAATGGTTTTATGACCATACTTGAATGTAGTAATGGAAACTGAAAACTCATCAACCATGAAGTCGGTGAATCGACACGCCACAAATGATGTTTTCTTTTTTAGAATAAATGGAGGAGAGAAGAGATTTGATGATAGATATTTCATTAAAACAATAAAATTATAGTATATATATATATATAATAAATTTAATTTATAATTCCACTTTAGATAAGGTAGGTGATTAGAGGATAAGAAAATAAAAGAAATTAAAAGAGAGGGAGGGAGGATTTTACCTCTGGAATATTGTCTTCTTTGGAACCTCCTTAAGACACATGGAGTTGGAATTTCAGTAATACCAGTAGGTCTTGGACGTGAATAAAAGGATTGGGAAGGTAATTTTTCATAATATATATTGGATTCAATTCTTATAAGGTGTGAGGATAAGGGGCAGTGAGTGGTGGTATTTATAGGGGAGGAGAGGGGTGCTTTTTGATTATTTTATTCATTACTTTATTATTTGGATCAAGATTATCGACAATGTTTCTTATGAAAAAGTAAAGTAAAAAAGTATACTTGAGTTCTAAATAATTTTTTATTACATCATAAATGAATCAAAAATTTATGTATTCAACTTATAATGTTAAATACCATAAATTACTGTATTTCACTATTCACCAAAAATTCAACTATATAAAAAAACTAAAAAATTAACCCTAACCATTTTTTGACATGAAGATTTCAAAAATTGAATCCATTTTATCAGAACTGATTTCTAAATATGGTAAATTTAGTTTCTAATTAAAATTATCATTTATTCAAAAAATTATATTTTTAATATTTTAACTGATTTTACAACACTTTGAAAAATTAATTATGGTCTCATAAAATTATCTTATAATTATAATAAAACAAAATATTAACTTATGAATTTATTTTATGAAAATAAATTTTATTTTAAATCAATATATTATTTATAAAAATGTAAATAAAAATGTTGATTTCACAAAAATTATAATACTTAATTTAACATTTTTACTTTTTTTTACTTATTCCATGATATAAATATATCATATTTTGATTTATGAGATACATAATTTTTTTTATACTTTCATAGGTGAGGTTTTTATTATAATGACTACATTACTATTCCTAATTCTCACATTACTATTCCAATGGTTAGGTTAATATTTAATAGTATATCACAGTTTGTTTATGCTCGGTGTTGTGTGAAACATAAGCTATAGAATAAATTGAATTTATTTAAGAAGACACATACTGTAAAATATTGAAGGTTTATAATTACATTATATTACTTCCCTATTGGTTTTTGGGTTTTCCTACTGAGTATATTTATATTAACCCTTGATTAGGTTTTTTCTACATGTGTTGTGTCTTATACAGATGATAAGAATATTAGTAGTTACCTTGGTGGACCTAGTATCGGGAGAGTATAATAGTATGTGGAGGTGCTAACCACATTATGTGGTTAGAATATAGTATATTGAGTTGGGATCTCTTTATCATTTTACATTTTTAGTTATTTCAAGGTTGGGAATTATTTTATCTCTTTTTTGGGAATGTATTTTCCTGTATAAATTCTTAGATACTTATCTGTCAAACTTTGGTTTATTTCCTAAAGGGTTTTCCTACATTGTTTATACCCTATAGGTTTTAATTTATTATATCTCTATATTATTTCATGGAGTTTATTGAGTGTGTGTGTACAATTATATTAGGAAAAGGCCTCCCATTTAAGTGATATTACCTACTCAACACTTGTTTCTAGACCTTGGCCAAATGAAGGTGGGCTTGGGGTGTCACTCCTAACTCACTATCAGCCTAAGAAGGGACCTGGTGGGCTGGGTCATGACACAAGTATTATGAAATTAATTTAATGATCAATAAAATATTTTTCAATTATGAAAGGAATATAATATCTTTGGAAACTATATTAGGATGGTGGTGCTTTGAGAAAATACATGTCCATGGTAGTTGAAGGAAAGCCCATTTAGCATAGTAAATAAAGACAAATAAATCATTAAAATATGATAAAACAAAGTATCTATAACAAATCATGAATTTAATGGAAGTTATTTTTAGAGGACATTTGAATTTTTGGTCATGTGATAGGGTTGGGTTAACCCCATAGATTTTTTTCAATATGTGGACCATTATGTTATGATAGGTGAGGTTCAAGATGTCATGAGGGGATGATCGAGGATCATAATATAGTGAAGGGAGGCACCATTACATGATGATTTCAAGTCATGCTGTAACCAGTGGGTTTAACAACGTAGTGGTTTTTTGCATGGGGTGTCTATAAAAAAGGGTTATTAGAAGTCACACTATGGTGGGGAGAAACATTCCATGATAAATATTTATTTATGAGGTCTCTCTCTGGCATGGGGAAATGGATACTAAGTACAAAATAATGGATGACTAGGTACCCATTAGTGTTATGGGGTGATTTTCTAGTGGGGGTAGACCCATAATTTTAGCACCTCCCCAGCCCCTTATTTTCCATCAAATTACTACTTGGGAGAGGGAATTTGGTCATCCTTCCCCCCTTATTTTTCCTCTTTTTGTTCCCTTTGTTTAACCTCTAATCAAAGGATCAACTAGAGTTGTTTCATTATGCCAGCTAAAGGTAATATCCTCCCTTACTCTTCTCCTTTACCATTATTCTCCCTTCATCTAATTTTGGGTGGATATATTTTTAGATTTAACAATTATTTCAATAGAGTATGGTGGAATCATCTTAGAAACATGGTTTTTATTTATGTGATGTGCACAAGTCACCAAAGGATGATGAACGAAACTTATTGAAAACTATTTTCCTAAAGTTCAACCACTTTGTTAGTTTTTTAGTCATTTCACCGAATCAGTTTAAAATTTAAACATTATTGGATATTAATTAATGGGGATTTTTCTTATAAAGGTTCTAGAGGCATTTCTTAGACCTTCCATACATAATTGGTCATGATTTCAATGTCATAATGATTCTCAATGAGTTTTTAAAGATTAAATCTATTTAGATTAAGTTGAGAATTAAATTATAAATTATTATATTCAATTAATTAAGTCTTTTAGTAGGACACATAGGCTAAAAATATTATTGGTTCTTGGTATGTGCTTGGTCAAGACTTGGGCTAGTGTAACTAACGGGTGGTCACTTTGATATTGAGGTAGGTTATCCCTCCAATACATAACCTTATGGTATGTATACATGTGTTTTCATGTTTAGGATTTGGTGTTTGGGTTGGAGTGTCCATGTGAGAACTGCATGGTTTCTAAATATATGATATGATAGGGTAGATCCTTTAAGGAGTGCAATGAGAATTCTACCTATGGTTTTCAAAACTGAGGAGTGCCCAATTTCCATGTCTCGAAGGGGTATCATTTCTATTTAAACATGAAGAACATCTAGAGGGTCATGGTTAATTTAATTGGTTTTGAGTTTTTTTGGATGAGCCTATATTATATGGGTAAAGGACTCCCAATTGAGTAAATCCATTGGTAGTGGTTCTAGTTAGTGTTTAATTTGGTATGTTGTGTGGTAAGAGCTATGGGTATAACATTGGGACCTTATATTTCCCTATAATGGATTGGATTAATGGGAATGTGAGTTGTGGAAATTAGGACACCAATTTGGGTTAGTCTGTGTTGATGATGGGGTTTCTTAGAGTGGTCTTGGGATAAGAAAAATCACTATTGAGGGGTATTGGAACTAAGGAAAGGTATGGGGTATATAGGTTCCCTTGGTGTATTTTTCTCTCATTGACAGAGGAATTATTATTTTGTAGGAATAGACCCTTAACAGGAATACATATATTGATTTTATACTATGGATGAATGTGATATCTTAGATTATGTAGGTTTATTGGTTATAGAAGAGTTATCCCCACACATTTAGAGTATGATTGGGTGGGAAGAATTTGTTAGGTGTTATAATAATCATGGATCATTTGAAATAGAAGTGTAATTAGCGATAATTTATTTTGGGATGATATTATGTTACCTTATATGTGACCAATATTGTAGATTGATTCATCTAAGTATGATCAATGAATTAGGATTGATAGTTTGATAATGGAATAATGGGTTTAGGATCATCAGTGGTTTTAGTTTATTTATGAGTTATAAGGAAATGACCAAGTATGTTGGGATGAGTATAGATTGATGTAAATGATGTTATCCTATAGTAGGAATATAGGTATAGATGATTTTCTAGTTGATGGCTAGGATATGGGATTATGGTAACCATACTAGTTGTCTTCATCCTGATTATGCTTATGTAGTGTGCTTATGCACAACGAAACTGATGAGGTAGTGTCCTTGAGAGTTGGTTTTTAGGGTGGTGTATTATATTTCTTAGTTTTTATAACTCTCATAGATTTATAAAGTGATCAAATATGAGTGAGAGAATCCCAAGATAATCTACAATGTAGTTTTATCACTATTATTCATTTCCCAAATTCATTTCTAAAAATCCATGATAAGGTCGATAATGTGTCTAATACACCATATAACTAATTTTGATTATTACTTATGTTTAGACCAACAAATAGTCTAGGACACCATTTGGTATCTTTTGAGTACTATCAAGGTCAGACTGACTATGGGACAAGGGAAACAATTGGAATTTTTTGAGTAATTCCCATGGTCATACCAGGAATAAGTCTATGTTTCCATCTGACATCTTATGAATATTTCGATGTTCAAGCTAACCACATGAGTGGGACATTATCTGACATATTCTAAGTACCACCATGGCTCTATATCTACTAGTATCTCTTTCCATCCTTGATTATCCTTAGTTCTTGATATTTTGGGAATTGACAAACTAGATCCCTCTACCATACTCAGGGTGTGTCAACTTAGGTTTAGTTAGATTTCACAATAGTTTCTAAACATGGAACATGATTTGAATGACTAAATAGTTTCTTGATCTAGTTACAAAATGGATCTTCCATATCATTTTTTAATTTTTAACATCATATTTTTGATACATATTCATAAGTGATGTTTTACATATGTTTCTTTTGTTGTTTATTATAAATGATGTAAAAAATAAAATCTACTATGTTAGTTATTAGAAAAACCACATTAAAAGTCCTCAAAAAATGTAAAATCAGATGGCTTTTTTACATTAGTTATAAATAAAAGACGTAAAATAATGAATTTTCTTATAATTAAACCCATATAAAAAATGTTTTTTTTATTTTTTATAAAATAAAATTTACCTAAAGTATAATATATTAAAAACCAGTAATAACCACAAAATAATGCATTAGTAAACAACAAAATAGTAAAATTATATAAAAAATATTTACATCACAACCTTTTCAAATTACAAAAAATTTGAAATTTGAAATTTGAAATTTAAATTGAAAAATAGATATTAAAATAAAGATAAACTAAAACCAAACATAAATTGTAAAATTATCCTTTTATGGTCCTCATAAATGATTTATCCCACTTCCATTATAGAGGATATGGTCATAAAAATGATATATATTAAAATGAAAGTTTTAAACACGTATTATCAATATAATTATAAGTTAAATAAAATGAAAGATAATAATAAAATATAAACTTCTAGAATTTTGTAATTGTTCTAGTTGTATTTATTTTATGCATAAATCTCAAAAATAACCACATTCGATTACTCCTTGTTGATGAATTTTCTATTTAAAGAGGAGTTATCAATTGAAAATTACATTTTATGTATTTAATAGATTATTGTTCACATAAAGGAATTCAAAATTTCACCTACATATTTGATATTTTTGTTCCTACTTCTAATTGATTGTTTCTAGTTTACACATTCTCTAATTGAAAATGATAATTATGGATTAAAATAAGTATATATTATAATTTATAAATATTAATACAATCAAACATACATATCTAATATTTATTTAAAGTTTTCTCACATTTAACCATTGAAAACTATAAGTTTAAAGTAGAATAAAAATATATTATATTTTATAAGTATTAAAATTATCAAACTTACATCACTAATATTTCATCAAAGGTTTCTCCCATGTCACCATGGATGGAGAATAATCAGAAAGAAGTATTTTCTTGTGGAAAAAAACAAAACATCCAATGGAAACTAACATACAAAAATATAATGTGAATGGTTATTTAATTAATATAAATAAAAATTTTGAAATATATGTTTCATAATAATCAAGATAAGAAAACATCCCACACTGAATGACATCATTATAACATCTTTCAAAAATAATATTATGTTCTTTCTTCATCCTTGTTTGTCATCGCTATTGGAGAAATAAATTGTGTGTATATGAATCCATACACTAATATCGTATCATACTAAATAAAAAGTGTAATAAGATACCTAATAAAAAAACCATAGTTATTCAGTTAGATCAAATTGATATATTTGAATAAAATATGGTATTTTACTAATATATAAAATATGTTTATACCTATGATTCCCAATATCACTACAGTTATAATATGTAATATATATATCTTATAAATCATAAAAATAATATCATGACCATAACTTTCCACACAAATTTCCAAATCATAAAGATCAAAAAACATAGATTCATATATCAATAACTTAGAAAGTCCTTCAAAAAAATTAGTATGCAAAGTCTAAGGGGATCAAATAGTTTTTTAATTCAATGAAACATGTATTTTTCATTAATATATTACTAACACATATATATATATGTGTGTGTGTGTGTGTTAAAATATTAAAAAAATTAAACACCAATATAAACTAAAGTATATAATCTATGAATACCTCACTGGTAAGTTATTGGTTAAGTCTATATGGCCAAATAAAAAATGGTCGACACTTTTTCCAGTTATAGAAACCTCATCTATAGGGATTTGTACTCTATAAAATGTATCTATAATATCCTATATCATTAACCTAAGATAATCCATCACTATATGCTGATGATATTGGGTATCCATAATATAATATTTGACCATATATGATAAAATATGATAATAGATATCATCAACATGTAACTCACATTAGATGGGAGGATGTGGAGGAGTAGGTGTAACCTTGGGATATGAAAGTGGAGGTGATGGTGTGGGATATATAGAAGGAGGAGGAGGAGTGGGATATACAGACTAAAACTATCTCTATAAGTATTAAAACATTTATTGTACTAATTATATAATCCACTACTCTATCATCTCTCCCATATCATGAACTTTAGCTTCTAAATATCCTATTTTTTCATTATAGATATCTTCTCCTAAATAAGTTTCCGAATGACCAAATATTTTTTTAATTGATACAAACACCTATTATCCTCTTATATGAATTGGGTGTTTGGGATTTCTTAATGTAGAATTAAAAAATTCCTTATCACCCTTGGGTATAAATTCCCCTTATGTGCTCTTCTCTTTAAGCGATTTCTATATAATATTTGAAAAAATTAGTAACGAATTAAGAAATATAAAGAGTTTTAAAATAACTTAATCAACATAAATAACTTAAATTGATTAAATAAATTAAATAACTTCCTATAATAATATAAAATATGAAATTTGAGTTTTTTGATAGATATTTTCCCCTTTTGGTCATCCAGGTACATTTCGATTTTTCATGTCTAGCCTGGGGGAGGAAAAATATATACAGATCCTGAAGCCTCTAATCATAAATATTTTAGTTTTTTTAGGAATAATTTGTTCTTCCTATAATAGATACCATCCAAAATATAATATATGATGGTTTACATTTTTCTATTGGATCTACTAATTATATCCCTTATATTCTTATTAATTAAGGATAGATAAATCATTAACTTGATCATTTTTAGCGATTATATAAAAAATATCAAAAACCTAACATTGAAATTTCCAAAAATGACTCTTTTCATCTACTTTCAATAAAATAATTGCATGTACCTTCATCTATAAATGTATATTAAAAACATGGATTTTAACTTTCTCTTTCACCAAACATGAATTTCAAGATTAGGTTTTATTTAAAATCCCTCCATCTACTAGGAGTAAAATATTAAAATTTCCTCCTAGATTATTTAGTGTTAGGTAAATAAAATTCTATCTAATAAGAAGGAAAAAATAACATATATTAGTAAAAAACATTTCATGATAAATAAAATAATAATAAATTAGTTTACCAAAATTGTCTCCCATAGATGAACTAGTGTCATAATGTCAACACTTATCCAATAAAAAACAAAATTCTTACATTTTCTTGAGCTTTAATAAAAATAAAACTCTTAAATTTTCTAAAATTTAGAATCCTATGATTACCATTTACATCAAAATTAATATATATCATCTGGTCTTGGAAAATAGTAAGTGATACTTTAGGTAAATGTGTCCTACCATGTTTACCAACCATAGAATACTTCTCTTTCCCTATGGAAGTAGAAAGATCATTTATAGAGGAATGGGGAGGACCCTTAGTATAAGTATGTGCAGGGTACTCCCTAGAAGATCAATGCAAGCTATCTATTTAATCTGACATTATCCTAAAAATCAAATTAATAAAAAATAGTTAATGATTATACAAATCATATTGTTACATATAAAATGAAATAAATATAGAAAAATGATCCAAAAAAACTAAACTAAACTAAAAACATTTTTATTCATATTAGTTAAATTAGTAGACTAAAATTCTAAAAAAATATAGACAATATTTTTGGGACATTAAATTATGTTAAAAAAAGAAAAAATATGTAAAATATTAAAGGAATCAAACTATTACATATAAATTTTAAAAAAATTATAAAATTATAAAAAAACAAAAAAAGACAATTTTTTTTATCATATTCACTAGAGTAACAAAAAAAAAATACCAAAAAAATAATGATAACATTTATGAGTCATGAAATTATATATAGTAGAAGAAAAATTAAGGAAAAAAGTATACATTTAAAATAACTACATATAAAATTGAATAATTTGAAAATTATATAAACTAAACTAAACTAAAGTAGAAAAAAAATTTATAATATTTATTAAATATGAATTAAATAAAATATAAAATCAAAAATAGTATAACTACCATTTTAAAAAAATTAATAAGTTTAAATAGAAATCAATATATATATATTTTATAATATTAAGATATCAGTAATGGATTATTTTCCCATGTTTCTTCTTCATGATCATTTTGTTTGGAAAAACTATGTCTATAACATGACACTCAATATTATCTAACAATCATTCCCTTATAAATGGGATCTCACATAATTCATCATAATTTTTAAGTTTTTATCACAAAATAATGTTTTTCCCTGAAAACAAATATAAAATTTCACATTTGATGGATCAAGAATATAGAAAAGTTATTTCCCATGTTTTTCCCTGATAAAATGTCAATTTGTGTATTATAATCTATTCAGATAAACTAGTTTCATTTTGAATTCTACATATTCAAAATTTTTGTTACTGATTATCCATTTTTAGCTGAACACAGAAACTCAAAATTTTATATATTCAATCTCCCATATATCTATAATAACATAGTAATATAAGAATGAAACATAGATCGAGTTTTTGTCTAATATTCTTGAAAAAATGTAATGCTTCAGCAAAACCAATACACTACTATTCCGACTACACTTATATTATCATGTTTTTTGTATAAAATATATATCCATTAATGTCTTATCTAGAAAATGTTATCACATATAAACAAAGAACACTAGCGAATCATCTTAACGTTTCTAAATAATCCAATATACCCTGTATAATCTCTTTAAAAGATAGTAATAAAGTTTTTTTATTATCATGAAATAACCACATATATTTCTTCTTTGAATAAAATTATTTTAATATAATAAAATGTGATTTTATATATGGATGAATTTCATTTATGTTTTTTAAGATGTAAAAATGTTTTTAATTTATTATTTTACTTGAAAATGATTAAATTTTCAAGTCATGGACCCCCTTTACCTCAAAAATAATTCCTTTATGGAAATATAAAGGAAAACCAAATGTGAACCATTTTAGATAATAAATATAAAAAACTATCACCTCCTTAGGAATATACTTCTAAAAAGTGGAGGCTTTTAGTTGATAAAGATTCTTAACATACACCTTTAATATCATCATATACCTTTCAAAAGGGTATATCCAATGTTGATATATGAGACTGAAAATAATTATTTCCTTCACCAAATGAATAATTAAATGTAACATGATACCAAAAAAAGATGACGGAAAGTATATATCCAGTTAAAAATGTATAAATACTTCATAATTCTCTAAATTATTTAATTATTTAAAATCCATCAGTTTATTATAAATGGAATTGGAATGATAACACACTTTGATGATAGATAATTTGTCAGGGATAATAATTATTTCACATAATTAAATTGGTAGGATTTTTTGCATCATAACAATAAATTCATGAGATTTGTTTCATTTTAACTTCAAATCCTTTAGTGGTATTTTTTTTTAAATTTTAAAATTAAACCTCTGGCACTTTGATGTGATAGAGACACTGGAAATAACTAATTTCAACCTCTTGGATAATGTATGGAAAGTTAGAGGAATGCATGTTCATTTTCTTATTGGACAAGGAGATAAATCCAAATGTATTCCCATTGATAGTTAATATAATGTTATATTCAAACCATCCTTCATATTTAATGTAACATCTAAAAATATTTCAATCAAACTGTCATGGTTATTATTCTTGACATGAATCACATTGATGTAATGTTTTGTCTCATGATATCTCCAATATAGAATATCTAAAAATAGTTATTGTTTATTACATATATTCCTATAATTAATAGATCTTTGTGTCTTTCCAAACATGACATCAATATTTTTCACCCTCTTAAAATATTATTCAGTTAAATTTTTTTTGGAGTAATATTAGATTATTGTAATCTATTTAATGCATTTTTTAATCTTTTATAAGAGTGAACCATAGAAAAATAATTTCAATAAAACATGTATAATATTTTCATCCCATGATGTATTTTAAGAAATGAAGTCCCTTCTTCATAAATTGGATAAAAATTATTATACTTAACACTATATCCCAACAAATTTTCATATTATTGGAAGTTATTTATAGTGAACATAATCATTACATTCAATTGAAAATATTCCTTATTATAAAAATTACATACTTTGATGTGCTCCTCCCATTAGAGTATTAAATCATTAATTAATAATGATAGGTAAACATAAAAATTGTTTCCATTATGTTTTGGTCTAGGAATAATTAAAATCAACATGATATATTTTCACTTAATTCAAAATTCAGAAGATAAATTATAAATTACCATAAAAGCAGGCCAGAAACCATTTTTTTACTAAGTATCTGACATGGATTCATTCCATCTCTCCATAGTACAGTTCTTATATATCTATCTTCATTTCAAAATTTCTGAAATTTTTGATCAATTTTCTTCAATTATGGACAATATATAAGAATATGTAGTTTTTTATCAAATATTCACTCATTAAAATTCCATATTAAACTTTTTGGAATCATATTAATTTGAAAATAAATTTTTTAGTTGTGTAATTATTGTAAGATTATAAATTTACTTATCATGATTCTTGGTACTTTAAATAATAGACATATCGTTTTATAATATTTTATTCATCTTATACTTGATGTCCCACATTTACGAAACACTAAAATACCATCAAATTCATTACAATACAACACATAATCATTAAGGTAGGAATGTATATTCTTTACCCCAATACCACCAGGTATAATATTTTTTTTCACATTATAATTTGAATTTGGAAGATCATTATTTTTAGGAAGTATTTCTTTCAATAACTATAGTAATTATGTTAAAATATTGTCACTACATCAATTCTTAGCTTTAATGTTCCCCAATTTTAACAGTATTGATAAAAATGTGAATTTTTTATAATATGGATACAATGTTTTTTAAGAATATCCATGTAATCACTCAATAAATAATGTTTTATCAATTCTGTCCACTTTAATATCATGAATCATTTCTTCAATTTTATCAATATATCATTTTGAAAATCTCTATCATCATTTGATCTTTAATTCTTCCAAATTTAACCATTCCAAATCCAAGGACTATAACTCAGATTGAAAAAATTTCAAATTAAATGATATTTAATTTATTTTCATTCCAAATTTCTCATATTTAAACATTTAAGGAATAAATATAAAAAGGTCATTGTTTGAAAATTTTGATTAGTAAAATTCAAAAAAAGCTCAACCACTTCATCATATTTATCACTTTTTCATACTACAATAATCCAATTATGATTCATTATCACCTATAACAAATTTAATTTTTTAAATATAAGTTACAGTATTTTGAAATTTAAACTTAAATTTACTTTTCTAAATAATAATGGAAAATAATATTTGTTTTTAAAAATAATAAAAAATAGTAAAATAGTTAAAAAATATATATTATAAATAACAAATATACTATATTTATTTATTGATACACACTTATTATTAGAAATTTTTAATAAATACATGGTAATAAAAAATAAATATTTTATTTATATATGTTTTTAAATAAATAAAAACGATTTTTTTATTTTATAAAAAAGAGTTTAATACATTGAAATTATGTTTGTTACTTTGAAAGTGTTATTTTGTGTGAAATACTCATGGGTAAAAAATATATAAAAATTAGATTATCAATGTAAAAAAACAAAATTTAAATATTATAAAGAATGAAATATGAAATAAAAATAATAATTCACCTTTCCACAATATAATACACTAATTTTAGATTATAAAAAAATATCAGACATTATATTTCAATATATTAATTATAATAAAAATCATAGATAATAATATTTTATAGTTTAATACAAAAATAAAATCTTCTAGTATAATTTCATAGTAATTCACAAAAATATTATCAATTTTTTGAAACATTGATTCTAGGTTATATACATATTAATATATATAGTGATTACACACTACAAAAGAAAATAAAATATCTGAGAGGCGAAGGATGATCGAGGTTCCAAATATGGTAAAGAGAGATAAAATGTGAAGTCTAATGACGGTAGAGGGTGGATGAGGAAAGAATAATGAAATTTAAGGCTAAAAGACTAATGAAAGAGGGGGTTAGGGTCCACTATGTGAAATAAAATCAATTGGTGTCATGTGATTGAAACAAAACACAATGATGGGTATCCTAAAATTTCAAAAATAATTAAAAAATTTAATAATCGTAATTTAATAACCATCATGGAAAACTAGTTTTCCTACATCAGTTATTAAATAAATCATGTGAAAATTTTGTTTTTTACATCATCTATTAAATAAAAAATTTCAAAAACTTCAGTTTTATGTTTTTTACATCGGTTACTTTATAAATTATGTAAAAACTCATTTATAACACTAGTTGAAAACAACCAATGTTATAAATGATTTTTTGAATAGTTT
Organism: Viscum album; assembly: GCA_963277665.1. Classification (NCBI taxonomy): domain Eukaryota; kingdom Viridiplantae; phylum Streptophyta; class Magnoliopsida; order Santalales; family Viscaceae; genus Viscum; species Viscum album. The sequence goes on along the minus strand of OY728122.1, from coordinate 2,508,253 downwards.
TTATACTAGTGTTGTTTTGATCAGGTGAATATTTTATTACTTATAAATGATAGTATTTTTTTCTGACCATTGAGTGGTATGTGTGTGTTCATCTTATGTATCTTCTGTTATTAATAGATTTTCAATAAATAAGGAAACTTAGTTGGGGTTCACCATTCTTAACCCTCCTTTATAGAGAGCTTTATAATTGTAAAAATCTAAACATTTTCAAGATTAAATAGAGTTATATGACTATGAAACTATGGGAAATGGATAGGTTCACAATGATTCCCCCAATAGTCATTTAACTTGAGCCACCTCGAGGTAATCCATATCTCACTCCACTTAAATACAGGTGTGTAAATTTTTTTACAAGATGTTTTTTACTTGTATCTTATTTTACCTAATTTAGAATTTTTTTGGGTGGAATCAACATAGATATTTTACATGAATTCCTAGAAAAGGGGTAGGGATGTACTGAATTATGATTGATAGGGTGGAGTTACATGAGGTATAAAATAGTCTATTCATTTATCATTTAGAAATTATAAATATCTTATTTCTTAATGGTATGTTAAAGATTTATATGTATAGATATGTTGGATTCCATACACACATATGACCATCAAGTCACTTATAGAGGAGTGTAGGGAGGGAGATTGTATACATATTGTGATTATTCCCTTAATACACTTTGATATAGTTGAATGAAATCAACCTGATAGAGAACTACAATAGTTTTATCATAAGATTCCAATACCAAACAGGACCAGACAAGTGAAATATATATATGTTGAAGATGAATGGTTAATAGGATTATCAATGTCATACTGAGAATCTATAGTATATTGTGTTGCTGAATAATGGATACAAACTCTATGTTCCTTAATATAAAATATCCAATGACATATATTTGAGTCACTAATCAAATTATATGATGTGATATAAATGCTACATGTGATTTATTATTTCACCACCTGGTGGTGTTGTTCATGATGCAGTAAGGAAACTTTTTTTTTGATACATGTTGTCATGACCTATCCCACTAGGGCCTACCTGGATAGTGGTAAATCGAGTGTGACTACACCAAGCCCACCTCAAGTAGTCTAGGGGTGAACAACCAGTGATGAGTTGGAATAAAACTCATAGGGTATTCCTTAGCCTAAGTTACCTACACACACACACATCCAAGCCCATACAATGATGAAAGTAATGTACAACTAATACCAAATTCATGAATTAATATAAATCCAACAATCAGAGTATGAAAATAATATTGGAAAGCTTAAAAGGCCAAATAAAATCCCACCAAAACTATAAATAAGTCCAACCTACTAGAATGAGGGGAATATAGTCAAATGTGACTCTTAGTATGAACCACCCTTTTTCTAGCCCAATCTAAGCTTTTTCTTTTCTTGGTCCACCAAGAAATACATCAAATGGGTTTACATATACATAATATGTGACATGTGTGAGTTGATTTCAGATAGGGGTGAGTATAATAATACCTAGAAGGACACTCCAAAATTACCAAGCATAAGCATCCAAATTATGGTCAGATCATCACAGGGGCGTGAAAATTATAATATGATACATACACAAAAACATCCAAATATAATAAAAAATAGACACTAATTCTTAGGGTAAGTTCACCAAAAAAAATCTATTATAATATTATGCTCAAGTGTTTGTATCCATACTCACCCAGAAGAACTCACTATGTGAGTATGATAGAAAAGTTTGAGTCTATCTGAGTTGTCATGATCATTGGGTCTCTCCCTAAGGAAGTACATATTGGAAATAAAAAGAGATCGATATATTGATGGGGTATCACTCCCAATTCCATAGGTTATACAGATAAACTAATCTAGAACAACTCACTTAGTTGGGGATAAATATATATGTTTATTGTTCACATCGATGCCTTAAACCCCACTTAGGGAAGAAGATGATAAAGGATTCCACCTCAAGCCACAAAAAGGTATTTTATTAACTCTATCTAAGAATAATCCCTTATAGAGGATTAAAATACTATAATCAGAACCTAATTCTACACTATACCCTTAAGGGATGGATTGAGGGAATGGACCTTAAGGAAACTTGTGCATGATAAAGATAACAAGGGTCTCAAACCTCTCTATAAAAAGTACATTGACTGTCCCTATAGTACGCAACATGTCTTAAAAAAACCTAGTATTCCCCTGTGCTCTAGCCCATTCTTGTGTACTCTAGGTTTTTCAAGTTTACTCTCAGTCACGCCCGTGTACGTTGGTCATGCCTATGTACTAGGATGTGTCCGAGTACCGAGTTGTGATTGTATACTTTGGTCATTCCTATGTACCTATCCATTGGTCTTTGTGTTCCCTAATGGTACATGTAGTGTCACCAGGTCAATACACATGGCTTGTGACATTTTTCAAATAGCGTGTGAGACTTTATTTCATGCATGAACCCTATCCACCATAGTTGGGTCCACATATCTTGTGTTTTCTGTTATATGTCATGTAACGTGGGATTTTCCAGATCCCCCAGGTATTCAGGCTTCCGTCTTTTATATCATTTTTCCATATTTTTCACCACATAATCCACCAATAACCCTATATATAAGGTAATACTAGACCGACTATCACCTGAGGCTAGAATCCTACCCTCAATTGTTATTGTAAATCATTCACCATGGCACTGAACTATCACTGCACACCAATCTAGGAAACAAGAAATGCCAATATGAACCCAGTCTATTTCATATTCATCATAATTTGATCAGATATTAATCTAGATCCCAAACTATTTATATCAATACAATGTGGAAAATAATAGTTCAACATCGATTGATGACCTGGTATTTTTCTAACCTCCAGCTAAACTGAATATTGAAGATGAAAAACTGATGAAAGGGGAGATAAATTCACAAAAAGAAAACATGAGGAATGAACGTCATCCAATGTTGATGTTGTAATTGTTTCATTATCATAATAATAAATGCAATACAAGGAATTAAAAGGAAAAATGAATAATCATGATCAATTCCTTAGATTCTAGGAAGATAAAAATCTTGCTTAAATCATCCATTGATCCATAAATCAAACTGTCAGAAGGATTGATTTGTGTTTGATGTGAGATAATTGAAAATGGGATAAAATATGAAAAGAACCATCCTAAATCAATATTGGATAAATCTTTGATAAATAATGGGTTTTTATGATATTCACAAGTTCCGTTGGTATAACGATCTCCAAACCATGATCCATCAATGATTGTCCACAAAATCTCCCCCACCAACTCCTCTCTTAATCACCAGGTTTATACAGATAACCCTAGGGATTTTTTATAACCATATATTCATAGAGATATTAGATCATAGTGATATAATAACTGATAAATTAATTAATTTATTTATTAAATTACTAATCTACCCACAAATTCCCTTTCATGAAATGCCCAGCATGAAAAAATTTTATGTCATACATATGGTAAATCATACATTCTAGACTCAATAGTGGTATAATATTTTTTATATGAGACTCAGTTCAATATTTATTCCATTATTTTAGTAAAACCATGTGTGAGTGATATTAATATATTTAATATTTATATAATATCACTATCGGGCTCATCGAGCCTCAGAATCTTACATATTTTCAGTGATTGGATCTAAAAATATTACTAGGTATATTCCAAAGTGTTACATGGAAAAAGTATAGATGTTACATTCTCCTGAACTTAGGAATTTTTTATTCTGAAAAGTAAAAAATACTACTAAAAAGATGTCATTATTCAGCTTGAATCTGGGACTCCCATTCCCAAGTGTTCTTATAAAGTTTCCCATGATGCTGCCAAACAAGCACTCAAGGAATCACTTTCAAATAAAGGATCTTGTACAATTGATCCTAGATCATCATCATGAACTTTTCATTGGTTGCCCCATCCTTAATGTGTGACTCACCCAAGTAGATAACGTGAAACAATTCATTCACATTCCTCCTTAGTTGTGATATTTAGAAGACATCATGTACCCAGTCTCACTATGGAGATAGAGCTAAGTAGTACACTACCTCACGATCTCTATATAATATCTGTAAGGGGCCAATGAATCTTGGGTATAACTTGATGCCCTGTCCAAATATCTAAAATCCATGTCGAAGTGAGACCTTCAGAAACATTTTTTCTCTCTCCTCTAACTCTAAAGGTTTTCATAATTGGTCCAAATAAGATTTATGATGGATTTGGGTAGTCTTCATTCAATCCTACATGATCTGAACATTCTATATTGTTGCTCTCTCCAACTCTAGGCCTATAAGTGCTGACTCTCCAAGGTTAGTCCAACATAGTGGTGACCTAAAAGGTCTCCTGTATGAGGCCTCAAATGGTTCCATACCAATGGTGTAATAGTAGATGTTGTTGTACATAAACTCCACCAAGGGTATATGATCCTCCCAACTACAACAAAAGTACAATATGGAAGCTCACAGCATGTCCTCCAGAACCTAAATGGTCTGATCAATCTGGTCATTGGTGTTGGGGTGAAACATCATTCTCAACTATAATGGATTCTCAAAGTCTTCATACAATCCTTTATATAATAACGACATGAAGAAATCATCATGGTCTGAAACTATCATCGAGGGAAATCCATGGATATGGACTATCATCTATATATAAAGGTATCCCAAGTTGTATACTGAACTCTTCTCTAGTATAGATATTACGTTTACCAACCCAGTGAGTCATTATATGATCACCAAGATATCATCATGTCATATAAACATATGTGGTAACCCTATCATGAATTACATAGATAAATCATCCCACATCTACTCTATAATCTAATGGGGTCATGCTAAACCTTCTAGAACCAGTGCTCATCCTTCACCTACTGACAAGTGAGCCATCAATAGACAAACTCTGTTATAAAATTCTTTATCCCTGGACACCATAACTAACACTAAAGGTCCTGATACATATTCTTCACAACTGGATGTAACACCAAAGAGGGCGTATGAAACTCTCTCAGAAAATCCTCCCACAACATCACTGGTACAATCATCTGTCCTCTAAAATGGATAATGTTATCCCCAATTTCATAAAATCTATCAGGAGAACATCTAGTGAATATTTGAGTATGCATGGTCTCACAATCGACATCTCCACACCTATCCTCCCTAAATCACTATAGAAGCATAGGGGAAACAACCATCAACTGGAGATAAGATGCACCATCCTCATCCACTAAAAAAAACTTCGATAAGGCTTACTACTATAAATAATCATCCAATAACTGGGATCAAGATCTCTTGCTGAGAGCTTATTCCACCACATTCCCCTTCCCAAGAGTATAGACTATCTAGAAGTCATAATTCTTGAGGTACTCCATTCATCGCCTCTATCTTAAGTTATAATCCTTCTATAAAAAAATATAATTGAAACTCTTGTGTTGAAAATAGATAATAAATTTATCACCCATAAGTTAGTGTTACCATATCATTAGGGTGAAGCCTACTACTTCCAACTGGAGATCATGGGTCACATAGTTTTTCTCTTTAGGTCTCAACATCATGGAACCATAGGCAATCACCACCTAACTCTACATCATAATACAACCAATAAATGTCCCCGAGGCATCATAGAACACTATATACTTAACAACATCCTTTGGTAATCTCAAGATGGGTGCTCTAATAAGCCTCTAACTCAACTCTTGAAAAGCCTAATAGTACCTTTCCATCCAAATGAAAGGATTCCAATATCAGGTCAAATAAATCAAGGGAGATAATAACCTAGATAAACTAGGTACAAATCTCTAGTAATAGACTGCCAACCCAATGAATCTATACACCTTTATCATGCTCATGGGTGGCTCCCAACCATCAGTGGGTCCACTTACACACCTGTTTCAAAATGAAATATCCCATAAAATGTTCCTACTTAATCCAAAAATTAAACTTATAAATATTCCCAGAAAGTTTGTGCACTCAATGTAACCATCCTAAAATTTATTACATTCTCCTATTTGGATGCAAAGTACACTATGATATCATTGATAAAGACTACCATGAATCAATATAAGATAGGATGAAAGATCTTGTTCATCAGTCCTATGAACACTATTTTGAAATTATTCACACTTAAGGACATTACCAAGTACTCATAGTGAATGTGGAGACATTATAATTCAATCTTGGGTATATCCTCATACTCTTCTCGCAATAGGTGATGACCGGGTATGAGGTCAGTCTTCAAGAACCGTCACGCCTCTCTCAAATGATCAAAGAGGTTATTTATACTTGATAGTGGATATTTATTATTTATGTTCACTTAATTTAGGTGACAGTAATCCATATACCACCTCATACTCTCATCCACTTTCTTGGAGACCAAAACTTGGGATACTCAGGGTGACACACTGGGTCTAACAAATCCCTTCCTCTACAAGTCCTCCAACTTCACCCTTAGCTCTCAAAGATCCGAGAGAACTATATGATATGATAGCATTAATATTGGATTCATACTAAGGTGTGATTATATGTACAAATATATCACCTTATAGGGAGGTAATACTATAATGTCCTTAGGAAATACGTCCTTTTACTCTACCACCACTATAGGAAATTGGAAGCTCATAACATATACCACTCCAAGGGAAATACTATCCAACTTATGAGTAATATATTTTATCCTCATAAGTATGATCCCATCCTTCTCTTATTGGGATTCATTCTCACCCATGAAGAGAAAACATAATCCATCACCATGGATACTTCACATATTCCACCTGAAATAATCAATATGTGCATGACCTATTGATAACCAGTCCATACCTAAGATGACATCACAAGGCCTCATCGCTACTAAAAAGGGATCTCATAATAATCTCTCACCTATAATGTTAGGACAAACTATCTATAGAAGTGTACGATTTTTGATTCAAACCTGGTAGAATCCAATAAGCCTAAGGGTTAAGCCAAATGATCAACTAGAATCTCTAAGTCTCAAACTAGAGAAGTTGTAAGAAAAGAGTGGATCACACCTGTGTTTATTAATACCATAAATAAAGTTGATAATACAATGATCATACCTTTAATCATCCTAGGAGCATCAAGATAATAGGGATCCACTACTTGTCACTATCTTCATCTCTAACTACCAGCCCCCTAAGCCTAGCACGGACCGCCCAGGGGGTGTTTGTGGAAACAAGTCAAACTACATAACAACTCATTATAATATACCTGTTCTTCTACTATGTATACCACCCTACAAGCCTTATTACTCTGGACACTTCCTTTTCCTATGTGGCCCATCCATTGTATCTCAACCAACTGTACAGTGGGTCATACCATCTCACACATTATTTTCATTTCATCACAAGAGTATCATCATCTCTCCTTGGGATGACTAGAACCATCCTAAGATACCTAAATGAAACTCTATCCTTTGATTGCCTCTTAAAATTTCTCCCACCTTTGGATCCCTGCATTTTTTTTCAGCTACCTGATACTGAAGTATTAGCACCTATGATCCCACCACTGGAAGCCACTATTGATGTCTTCTTGGACAGAAATCTCTCAACTACCAAATCACACTCCAATGCCCCAAAATAGGTAGGAATTCATAGAGTTATCACACTGACCCAGATGTATCTCCACATGAATCACTAGAAGTTCTAGGACTCGAATAACAAATCACATACAATATCCATCAAGTATCACGAGTGTTTGGTTAACCTAAAATAATACTCATCCACATTCATGCTTCCCTGTTTAAGTTATAGAATATTTTGGATGCACTCATACTATAACATAAATAATGTAAAATACTCTCTGAAAATTTCTCAAACTCTTTCAATGAAAGATTTTCTTCATTATAATATAGGATCCATCATCTCCCTTCTGAAACATGGATAAGGATCACCTCCTAGTCCACCATATGGTTTATACATGTCCTGATGAGGTGAAAAACTCACGTAACTACCTTCATAAAATCCTCAACATCCTGGGGGCCTGGATCACCTCAGAACCTAAGGGGTATTAGATACTAAAACTCATGAAACATGCTTATCTAGTGAACCTCATATACTGGTACTACTGGTACCATATTCTACCTAATAGGTAGAGGTGTGGTTGGAAAATCACCTATAGGTACCACCTCCTAAACAAGTTTCTGTATCAAAGCTTCATCACTATGGGAATGAAGCTCATGATCCTATTGTGAAATGCTTATTGGAAACCATTGTAGAAGAATCCTAAAATAAAAAATATGTACCACAATCAATGAGTA